>CM057450.1:426635526-427885526 GCA_016271365.2 Neoceratodus forsteri | reverse complement strand
CTGTATTCTCTTATCTTGCCTATGCTGTCATTATGTTGATGTGTCCTCAGTATTTCCCTCATATGTTGCCCATGCTGTCATCATATATTTGAAATGTTGTCTTTGTACCATCATGTTGTATTCTCCTGGGTCGTTCCTGAAAATAGGCATAATACTTGTCTAGTGTACTTACCCGGTAAACAAAAGCTAAATAAAATAATAAATAAATTGTCAAACTGGATTCTGGTGTAGAATATTCACAATCCTGTATAACAAATGTATTCAGGAGAAGTAGTATCCTTATACTTTGAAGGAACAAATATTATTCCCAATTCACAAAAAAGGAGACATTGCCAATCTGGCTATGTATCGGCCAATTAGTTTGCTCGATATCAACTTAAAGACTTTTTCTAAGGTAATATTAAATAGATTAAATAAGGAAATTGAGGATACGGGGGGGGGGGCTTTTGCCCTATCAGGTAGGCTTTCACCTAGAGAACTCTACCCTTGATAACATATATATCCTATATCATCTAACTAAAAAATATGTTATTCTCAGAAAACAGAAATTATATATAGTCTTCGTTGATTATTCGAAGGCCTTCACTTCTATATCAAGAAAAATATTATGGGGAACAACTGTTGAAGAGAGGTATTGATAAAGCACTTGTATTTATTATACAGAACTTATGTAACGGAACATGGGCCAAAGTGAGAATGGGAATGGATGAGCAGCTTTCTTCATCATTCAAGATAAATAAGGGAGTTAGAAAAGGCTGTGTCCTTGCCCCTGTACTATTTGCACTTTATATTAATGATATGCTAACAGAGTTTAGTACATATGTTTCAGATTCCCCTAAAATTAATGATCAACAGTGTGCAGTATTAGCTTATGCTGATTATTTAGTTTTATTCTCTCTAACCCAAAAGGGCCTACAGAAAAAACTTGATTTGCTGGAGGAAAGATCAAGAGATTTACAGTTAAAAATCAACTTGTCTAAAACCAAAATATTTGCCTTTGGACAAAAAGGGAAGAAAAAATAGGATATAGTTTCACAAAAGTCCAGCACTCACCACCACAGTAAAAATGTCGCTCGCTAATTTTCCATCCAAGGTGCAAAATTTATTTAAAGTGCCAGTACTAAGCACGTCATGACTAGTTTTGGACTTACTGTCCTTTATCAAAAGACATGCAAAAATAATACAAAATCTGCCTTAAATAGGCACAAAGATATGACGTGTAGTGTGAAACAGTCACCTTATAAAATGGCTCATGTGTGAACACATATAACCAATATAATGTAAATAAAACATACAAAAACATACACAAAACTATTAAAAACTGTATAGTTATACATTTAACATACTGTAATGTCATTATCTTATATGCATTTAATTTTTTCTCCTAAATGAAATGCATATAAGATAATTACATTATAGTATGCAAAATTATATAGACCTACTAATAGTTTGTCTATAGTTTCGTATGTTTATGTTGTTTATATTAATGAATTATATGTGTTCATGGCTCGACTATGGTGACTGTTTCAAACTACACTAAAATTGTTTGGGATACTGATGATGACGTCATATCTTTGTGCCTATTTAAGGCAGATTTTCTATTGTTTTTGCATGTCTTTTGATAAAGGACAGTTAGTCCAAAACTAGTCAAGACATGCTTACTACTGGCACTTTAAGTAAATTGTGCACCTTGGATGGAAAATTAGCGAGCAGCATTTTTATTGTGGTGGTGAGTGTTGGACTTTTGTGAAACTATTTTGTTTATTTGCCTGAGCACCCCAACCCGGTGCAGCGTTCTGCCTTGATGTCCCCAAGAAAAAATAGGAACCAAGACATTAGGGGGAAATAAAATAGAAGTAGTCAGAAGTTACATATATTTAGGGGTAGAATTTAATATGAATAGGACTTGGAGCACTTATTTCTCCAAGACATTAGAAACACTGAAAAAACAGTGCTTGCATTTGCCAGGTTTAATTATAGATATGAGGGCAGTCGTATACGGTCACTTCTTGAACTTATAAAAAAAAAATTCTAGGCCCAATAAGTATATGGGACAGAAATTTGGGACCTGAAACATAAAATGTTAAGGAAAATTATGGAAGTGGGTCCCTCCTGTTCCGCCTCTTATATAACAACAGAGCTTGGAATATCAAATATCAGTGCTCTCTTTGAAGTGCACCAAGTACATTTTTGGCTAAGATTAACTAGGCTTTCGCCCTCAAGAATTTCAGTACAATGTCTGGAGGAAAAATGAAAATGGTTTTCTGTTGGGTACACTCAAGATTTTTGGTACCCCAAGATACTATCAATACTAAAAAAACACAAATTAGGTATGTTATTAACATATGTGGAAAATGGGGTTAAGTCTGAAATATAAGAAGTATATTGTGAAGAGAATTATACATTTTTGGAACACTCAAGATCTCTTACAAATTAAGGAGACAGCTTATTCCAAGTGGTTTATTATTAATAAGTACAACTTCAGATATAAGACTTATTTAGTCATTTTGACAGATCCCATCCTATGATGGACGTTTACAATCTATCAGTTTGAGCAATTTGATAGTAACGTACTGAGAGGCAGATGATTGCTGAAGACTGTATTTGATCAAGAGGTGATAAAGAAGATCGTATACACATGATGTGGTATTGTACCTGGTATATTAAAAAATGTACATATTGGTTGGGCCCCTTTATGGATACCAGACACAATGTTGAACTCTTAACTTTGACTTCCATTTTAATTCACACTGAGGATCCATGGACTATAGATAGAGTGGCAAAAAGTTTTTAGCAATTAGTAAAGTGAAAACAAGAATTAATAAAACAATATAAACTGAATGAAGCTAGGTATTAGTAAAATAAAGATGTGACTAAGCACTTATATGTCTTATGTACATTGGAAAGAGTCTGGTACTTTAAGTATACTATATAGATGTGCAATATTATATTTTTTTCAAGAAATTTTCTATTATAGCTAGTGCCTGGGTTAAGGCCCATGAGCTGGATCTATGAGAAATTTTTAGCAATGTCAGTGTGTACTAAATTATGCATAATTGTCTTTATTTTATTATCTTTTTATTGTTATTTATTATGTATGCAAGCTTTTATTGAAGATGTTTTAGTCAAACAATAAATGTTGAACTTTAATAGGGAGGTTGTAAGGGCAATAACAGATAGAAGGATAAGAAGATATAGGAAAACTCAGAGTGTGATAGAGTAAATTATAAGGAGAAACTGAAACAGGCAGGGAAATTGATTAGGAGAGCAAAAACAGAAGAGAGAATTGCTAAACATGTCAAATGAGGAGATAAACATTTTTAGATATGTGGGGAAGTAGGAAAACAAGACAGAGAATTGTGAGTTTGAGGGAGCTGAGGTTTTAAATAGTAATTTTGCTCTGTATTCACAGTGGAAGGAGTTGGAAAGGGACCCGAGTTAAAGGAAAAAGAAAATGAATGTGGGGTGGATCTAAGCCCATTAAGTGAGGATTGAGTTAAGAAAGAACTTAAAAATTAAAAGTAGACAAAGCACTGAAGCCAGATGGTTTGCATCCAAAGGTTCTTAGGGAGTTGAGGGATGTGAAGTATCAGAGTAAGCATAACTGAAAGCAGTGGGCTTCTAGAGAAAAGGTATAATAGATCATTCCAGTAAAGATGTCTAAGTACAAGATAAATTCCAGAAGTACAGAGAAAAGAATTTGAATTTCAGTAGCAGAAAAGGTCAGAGCCAAAAGGCTAGCCTTAAGGAAACATAAGGGAACACAGCGGGATGAAGATAGGGAGGCATACCAAACTTCCCTAAGGGAAGCAGGGAAGGCAGTAAGGCAGGCAAAGGCTCAAACTGAGGAAACACTAGCACGAACAGTAAAAGAAGGTGACAAGATTTTCCATAGATACATTAGTGAAAGGAGAAGGTCCAGAGGGGGTATTGCTAAGATCAAAGGGGATAAAGGGCAGGGATCGACAAATCCAGTAGTCCCTTGTCCCGGGCTACCAGTCTACTGACGAGGACAAGCATCAGCTGAGCCAGAGGTTGTCCCATGGACACCCAAATTAATTCAGGCTGTCTGTTTTTTTTTTTGTTTGTTTGTTTTTTTATCCACAGGTTCTATATTGTTCAGTTGTTGCCACTAGGTGTCGTCAGGTACATAGTCAGGTTGGTTGCTACCATGGAGTTCACATGAGAGAGCAAGCTGGAGAAGAGATGCACCACATGTTTTTCAGGGATCTGCCATTCTGGAGCAGCACTGGGAGGCGAGAGCACAGTTTAGATAGTGTTGCAGCCTTCCCAGTGCCTCCCACCCAGCCATTGCAGCTGCCACGCCACTTGGAGTGACAGATCAGTCTGCATATTGCAAACTGTAGGCTGCCTGTCACTCAAGGGTATTTCATTAATTTCATGGCAGTTGATTGTGGTGGTGAGCTGTTGGTGTGTGGAACTGCACTGTGTGTGAGTGGAACATGTGAAGACAGCTTGTTAGTAGGTGGTCGAGTAGAGGGCAGACTTGTCTCATGCAGTACTGCTGAAGTGACTAAATTTTTGAAGTCAGAAAGGTGCATTTATGGAGCAGATCTCTGCCTTTATTTCAGTCTGTCCTCAGTGACACCTAGTAATAGAACTTAAAAAAGAAGTGAAATCAAACACACAGTTTTAATTTAAAAAGAAGAAGTAACTCTAAGAGGAAGGGATGAGGGAGATCTTGGGGGGCATGTCAGATCAATTCGACCATACTGAATGCAGCAAAGTTGATAATTGAAAAAATTATTGAAAATAAATATATACTATATAAAACCTATTCACTTCACTGCTATCTCTGGAAAAGGGTGGGATGTGTTGTGGGATGGGACGGGTTATGTAGTATGATGAGAGAGAGACAGAAGGAAACACAGGAAAAATAATATATTAAAACATTTCATTTATAACTTATTTTTCCTGTTTCGTAATGTTCCCCTTCCTCACTAACCCCCCCCACTCTCCCAACACCTTACCTCTCTCACTCTCCCTTTCTCTACACTTGACAAAGTCACCACTGGTTGCTACTATTCTCTATCACAAATGACCAGAGCCTGGGATCCTCAGTGACCGCAAGATATTTATGATAATATGCAAGTGTTTACCACACTCCAGTAGTATTGTTGTACTCCCTGCTCTTGGCTACTTGTAAATAACAAATATTCGCACTTTGTAACCTATGTAAACTTGTTTGTATTTTCATCAGTTATCATCCTGTTGTGTACTGCCATTGATGTGATCTTGCTACTTGTCTGACTTGGAACCTTTGTAAAAGAGCCTAGAGCTCAAAGGTACTGAATCCTAAACATGAAATAAATAAATATATCTATCTAGTATCAATAATACAATCCCCACATCAAGTATTTTGTTGCTACATTAAGTCTTTGTAATTTCCCTCTAAATATAGCCTTCAGACCATGGACTACCACTCCCAGCAATGGGACTATCGTTTTGGTAAGGCCAGTTGTCCTGGACAAGTACTTTGTTTTGAAATTTGTCGATCCTGATAAAGCGGGCATGTGAGGAGGAGGACCATGTAAAAGCATCTATCCTAAATAGATAATTCTGCTCAGTATTTACTGAAGAGAAAGTAAGGCAGTCCCACAGCTCAGCACCATGGACACAGGGGAGGGAGGTGTTCACTAGTCCTTCACAAAAGAAAGGGTCCTACAAGAGCTCGATAAGCTCAAGGTGGACAAGGCAATGGGACCTGATGGCATACATCCCAGGGTACTAAAGGAGCTAAGGGTGAAACTAGCAGAGCCATTATCAGAACTGTTTAGTGAGTCTCTGAGCACAGGAGCAGTCCCAGAAGACTGGAGAAGGACTCATATGATCCCGCTCCACAAGAGTGGTAGCAGGGAGGCAGCAGGGAACTACAGACCAGTCAGTCTTACCTCAGTAGTGGGCAAGATTATGAAGGCACTCCTTAAGGAAAGGATAGTGCAACACCTCAAGTCCATAGGAGCACAGGATCCAAGACAGCATGGGTTTACAACAGGAAGGTCCTGTCAAACTAATCTCATAGATTTCTTTGACTGGGTAACCAGAGTGGTGGACAAAGTGGGAGCAGTTGATGTCGCCTACCTTGACTTCAGCAAAGCTTTCGATACTGTTCCACAATAGAAGATTAATAAGCTGAGTAGGCTTGGGAGGGTTAGAAGTTGGTCAACTGGGTGGCAAACTGGTTGATGGGCAGAATACAGAGAGTGGTGGTAAATGGTATCCAGTCAGAAGAGATGCAAGTCACAAGTGGGGTACCTCAGGGATCAGTCCTGGGGCCAGTCCTCTTCAATATCTTCATCAGTAACATTGCAGATGGACCGGAGGGAAAGGTTTGTTTGCAGATGACACCAAGATCTGCAACAGAGCAGATGATCCAGATGGGGTGGGTGAATGAGAAGCGATCTGGATAAACTGACAAAATGGCTGGAAGAGTGGCAGCTGGGGTTTAACGTAAAGAAGTGCAAGATCATGCAAATAGGAAGAGAAATCCCAAAACCACCTATAGGCTGGGAGGGAGTTGCTGGCAGTCACAAGGGAAGAAAGAAACTTGGGCATCATTATCACAGATGACCTGAAATCATCCAAACAGACCACTAAAGCAGTAGATAAGGCTAGGGGTATGTTGGGGTGTATTAGTAGGGGTATCACAAGTTGTAAGAGGGAGGTAATAATCCCTCTTTACAAGACACTGGTTAGGCCCCATCTGGAGTACTGCATGCAGTACTGGTTGCTACACCTTCACAAGGACATTAACCAAATTGAGGCAGTCCAGAGAGGGCAACCAAAGTGATGCAGGGACTGCATCAGAAAACATATGAGGACAGATAAACGATCTCAATATGTATACCCTAGAGTAAAGGAGGGAGAGAGTGATATGATCAAACATTTACGTACCTTAAGGGCATTAACAAGGTGAACGATCTAACATGTTTCAACATAAGAAAAATTGCAGGACAAGAGGACACAGCATGAGATTAGAGGAGGCTGATTAATGGGTAATGTGAGGAAGTTCTTTTCACAGAAAGGGTGTTGGATGCATGGAATGGCCTACCTCAAGAAGTGGTGGATATTAATACAGTGCAGGGCTTCAAACAGGCATGGGATAGGTATAAGAGAGCAATACAGATGAGTATGAATAGATAGGCCATTGACAGAGCAAAGGCTGATGGCACATTCATAAGGTATAAAAAGAAATGGGAAGACTGGATGGGCCTTGCGGTCCTTATCTGCCATCAACTTCTATGTTTCTATGAGTTGGCAACACATTTAGTGAAGTTATTTAACTTATCCCTAGATACAGGGTGTGTTCCGAGTGACTGAAGGATGGCAGATATAGCACCACTGCACAAGGGAGGCTGCAAGGAGGAGGCAGGGAATTATAGACCTGTCAGCCTCACATTGGTGGTGGGCAAGGAAAGAGTGGTACAATACTTAATGGACAACAAACTATTAGATGAAAAGCAACATGGATTCATTAGTGGGAGATCTTGCCAGACAAATCTGATAGAATTTTTTGATGGGGTAACAAAGATGGCTGATCAAGGAGGGGCAGATGATGTTGCCTACCTGGACTTCAGTAAGGCCTTTGACTCTGTCCCTCACCACAGGCTGGTAAATAAGACAGAGAGCCTGGGGGTGGGACAGAAAATAACTAGATGGGTGGAAAACTGACTGAAGGATAGAAGTCAGAGGATGGTGGAAAATGGTGTACATTCTGGGGTAAGGAAGGTTACGAATGGGGTTCCTCAAGGGTCTGTACTAGGACCAATCCTTTTTAACATATATATATTAGTGATATATCAGAAGGAATTGAAGGGGAAAATGTGTCTGTTTGCAGATGATGCAAAGTTATGGAATAGGGTAGACATTGAAGGAGGGGTTGGGGCCATGAGGAGGGATTTGAGTATACTAGAAAAATGGTCAGAAACATGACAGCTGAAGTTCAATACAAAGAAGTTTGTAGTGATGCATATAGGGTGTAAAAATTGACTGGCCAAGTACTCACGTGGGGGGAGAGTAGATAAGGCAAACAGAACAGGAAAGGGATCTGGGGATTATAATATCAAACAACCTTAGGATAAGTGGCCAATGTAGTAAGTCGGTTGGCAAAGCTAATAGAATGATGGCGTGCATAGGAGGGGGCATAAGTAGTAGGAAAAGGGAGGTGCTGATGCCATTATATAAGACCATGGTTAGACCGCACCTGGAGTACAGGGTACAGTTCTGGAGGCCTCATTTAAGAAAGAACATAGATGTAATAGAAAAGGTTCAGAGAAGGGCAACAAAGATGGTGCAGGGTATGCAAGGGAAACCATATGAGACAAGATTGAGAGAATTACATCTGTATCCGCTGGAGTAGAGAGAGAGAGGAGACATTCAAGTACATGAAGGGGATAAATAAAGTGAGGGAAGGAAGTCTATTTAAAAGGAAAGTTGGAGTTAAAACAAGAGGTTATACTTTAAGATTGTAAGGTGGAAGATTTAAAGGTAATGTAAGAGGGTGTTATTTCACAGAGAGAGGGTGGTTGAACCCTAGAACAGATTACCTGAGGAGGTGGTAAGTGTCAAAATGGTGGAGGATTCAAAAAGAGTGTCGGATAGACATAGGTTTGGTTGGAGGACAGAGGATAGGCTCCTTGTGCACGGTGACAATGGGGAGGAGATGGGCAGACTGAATGGGCAAGGATGGTCCTTTTCTGCTGACACCTTACTATGATACTATAGACATAGAAACATAGAACATAGAAACTATGAATTCACCTAGGGAAAAGAAACACATTGGTAGGATATACTGTACATTGAATGGAGTTGTGATAAAACCTGTCATGAGAGAAACTGATCTGGGATAGTAACTAAGGCACCGGATTAATCAGTGCTGCAAAAACAGTGTGGCAGTAACTGCACTGTGTAAAGCGCAGAAACATTTAGAGTGACAGGCTATAATAGTGAGGAATTACACTACCACTGTAGCTGACCTTGAAGTGGAGGAAGGGCTGAAGAAGCCTGTGCTGCTGTGCCTGGTTAAACCACTCCCATGGTGGAGTGGCTAAGGCATCAGCACACAGCAGCAATAGAGACCTGGGACTGTGGTTCAGTTCCCCCCAGGTCTCCTGGTGTTGCAACTTTTTTTTTTTTGAAGAAAAAATATGTTTTCCCCTCCTGAGTTTCTCCCTGTACTCAAAGTCCAAACTCCCTTGAAGTTGGTTATCTAAAGTCCAGGGAGTATGGGTGGCAAAGCCCTCCATGCTGGGGGCACGGGGGTGATGCCTCCCACAGAAACAAAAAGTGCCATTAATTTCAATGGCCGTGCACTTTTTTTGCGCGGTCGCTGAAAAGCCCAACGTTATGTCAGAGTGCAACATTTTGCTTGCGGTTTTTATTGCTACACTGTCTTTGTCAGCAACATTATGACTCAGTGCCCATAATTAATGACATACTAACTCCTAGGGAGCATTGTAGAAAAGTGGCACTAATAGCAAATAGTTTTCTTAGGTCTATTAAGAGGGCATTCATAACTAGAAGTGAAACTTGCATAATTGCGCTATATATATATATATATATATATATATATATAAGGCCCCATTTGGATCATACGGTATACTTCTGGACCCCACATTTAGTCAAAGATAAAAACATACTGGATAACATCCAAAGGAGAATAACTAAATTAATCCCATGAGTCAGAGGTCTGCCATAGTCAGTCAGAGTAGAAGATCTTAATCTCTATGATTTACAATTAAGAAGAGACAGAGGTGATATACGTATGCTATTTAACATCCTGGGGGACCCAAATCTTGTTAAAGAATGCAATATAATTAAGGCATCTAAGCCCAAGAACTTAAGATGCCAATAAACAACTTCTCATTCCAATGGCCTCAACAAATAAAAGTAAAAAATTACTTTTCAATAAGGGCTTGTAAACTGTGGAATCTATTCCGTAAGTATATGGTAGATATCTCTGACTTTTGTAAATTTAAACTAGAATTTGATAAGCTCCTTCTAGGTAATAATGGTTAATACCCCTCCACATTGTGTGGGGAAGGCTGTCTTGATGGGCCCAGTGCCTTCTTCAGCCTTAAAGCACTGAGTAATACCGAGTAATTGTTTTCCAAAAGTGCAAAAATAAAGAGTAACGTACCAATTCAATGACACCCTCTTTAAAAAAAATTCCCAAAATAGGGGACATATTTGTATGTTTTTATGCATAAAACCATTTTAAATCCATGTCATTTTCATAAAAGGTTTTTGATACATGAAGACTATGGTCATGAATATAGCAAAATAATAACATATGGGGTTGCTATACTTCTTTTAGTTATATCTGCTTTCAGCATTGCAGTTTCACAGCTAGTCAGCTCAATAAAAATACAACTTGCAGGGGAAGTTATTCAAACAATTCAAAAGTACATGCAGAATTACAAAGACATTAATATAAGATAAACAGAGTAACCAAACACATACAGACAAGTAGGTAAAGTGCCTTGAATGATGCCAATGGCTGCAGTTGTGGGTCGGGAGCTAATTTTCTTGCTGCCATCGTATATATATTCTTAGCTAGACATGACATAATAGGATAAATTATTATTCAAATAATGCTTCCATATATTTAAGAAAGTACTTGTGCCAGTAAACAGCCTTGAAATCTTTTTCAAATGCAGCAGAAAAATGGAATTTGAAACACCAGGGAATGTCTTTAGTGGCTACCAACCACAAAACATCTACAATTGTAATGAGATGGGGTTGTTTTATGGCTGTGTGATTATGGGACATTGGCATTTAAAGCAGAGTCCCTTCAGGGCTCCAAAAATGCAAAGGAACCAATATCCATCCTGGCTTGTTGCAATATGGATGGTTTCGGATAAGAGGGAAATTTTTGTGATGGGAAAGTCTGCTCAGCCCCGATGCTTTCACAGCATCTGACATCTCCCCATCATCTATAAAAGCAACTGCTCAACATGGATGACAGGAGAGATTTTTACCACGTGGGTTTGAGACTGTGACAAAAACTCAGGGGTAGGAAAGTTGTTTTACTCCTGGACAGTTTCACAGGTCACCCAAATGTTGCTGACCTGAGGAATGTTAAGCTTGTCTTTCTACCCCGGAACACCGCGTGCATCATCCAACCCCTGGATATGGGGATAATCTACACCATGAAGATGCACTGTGTAAGCATGATGTGCAAGTGGGTGCTTGAAGCACTTGATGAATCAGAACAGCTGACAGCACAAGTCTGTGTCAAGTAAATCATCCTGCATCATGCTGTGCGTATGGTCAAAACTGCCTGGGACAGTGTAAACAGTGATACCATACTGAACTGCTTTGATGAAGCAGGATTCCACCCACAGCAAGCAGTAGAGACAATCAATGTGGCCACAGAGGAACACAACATCGAAACACTGCTGGACAGGTTAACAACTGCTGATTTTGAGCAGCTGTGTCACCTAGGAGACATTAAGGAAGAGCTCCCATGCGATGACACTGCTGAAGACATTTCTCAACTGAGACTCAACACGGAAACTGACCACGATGAGGAAGAAGAGGAGGATAAAGAGTAAACTGGATCACTAGCTGAAGTGGCATCTACTGAGGTGAGGGCAACACTTTTGACCCTCTGAAGAGTGATGGAGACCCAAGCTAATCAGCAGTTGTATTGAGGATCAATGATGAGAACCAAAGAAATGTGGTAGTGGTATTCAAGTGGACATTGAAAACAAGCTAAAACTGATGCTGAGTTCAGAAAATAAGACACCAACTGTATGTTCTCTTCCGCTGACCATCTGCCCCACTTCTTTAAGTCTCTCCTCCTTGACACTCTCCTGCAATTACTCCTGAGACCCCATGGCAGTATAGCCTAGAGGTTAGAGTAATGAGCTGAAAATGAGCTTGATACATCCAACAGACGTGGGTATGATTCCACAACCTCCACTTGTATACAGTGTTGACTCTAGGAAGGTCAATGCTTCCAGGTTGCCCTGAAAATAGGCACCCGTGCCAAGTGGGCTTACCCAGTTAACAAAAAGAATGACAAATTTAATTTGCTCCTGTCCTGTCCCCCCAGCCATGTATCTTCCTAGCCCCACTTTTTGCACATACCCACCCTGTCTTATTAACAGTTTAACTGTATTGCTTTTGAACAACTGCAAATTTACTCAGCCTAATGCACCTTATTGTACAGCATTTCTCTGCACTGTGTTTGACATTTGCACCAGTTGTAGTTTTTATTTATTTCTTTTGCAAATTATATTGTCGTTTCTTCCCCCACTCCCTCTTGCCGGGATGCACCTGGAAACAAGTTGTTGCCAGCTCAGTATGTCTTTCTTGATACAAGTTTTGAAATAAATAAATAAATAAATCATGTACAACAGGAGGTGTTGTATGGATGAGCTCTCAGTTACTACAACTGTGATATTGTTCACCACATCTTTTCTCCTATATTAAACAAGCATTTGTCAATGCCGAATGTTGATTGCGTTGGTCCGTTGAGCTCGCTCTCACTGCCCTGTGTCACTCACTCATTCTGTTTCTCCTGGTGCTGCAGGCTGGTCTTCTGTACTGGGCTTCTGCAAGCATTGGCATGTTTGCTGCCCACAAAGAAATCTGCAGCTGTCCCGACAGAGCTCTGTTGAGGTGGGTCACTCCCTCTCTCTCACTGGCTCATTCTGTTTCTACTGGTGCTGCAGGCTTCCCTTTTGTACTGTACTCCCACCTCTGTTGGCGGCTTTTTCTGCCCACAAAGAAATCTGCAGCAGTCCTGACACAGGTCCGTTGAGCTAGCTCACTCCCCCTCTCTCACTCGCTCATTCCGTTTCTGCCGGCGCTGCAGGCTTGCCTTTTGTACTGGGCTCCTGCCTGCATTGCTGCCTTTTTCTGCCCACAAAGAAATCCACAGCAGTCATGATAGAGCTCCGTTGAGCTCTCTCACTCACTCGTGTTTCTCCCAGCACTGCAGGCTGCCCTTTTGTACTGGGCTTCTGCCTGCATTGGCACCTTTTTCTGTCCACAAAGAAATCTACAGCTGTCCCGACAGAGCTCCATTGAGTTGCTCTCTCCGCCTGTCTCACTCCTCATTCTGCTTCTCCTGGTGCTGCAGGCTGCTCTTTTGTACTGAGGCTTCTGCGTGCATTGGCATGTTTTGCTGCCCACAAAGAAATTGCAGCTGTCCTGACAGAGCTCCGTTGAGGTGGGTCACTCCCTCTCTCACTCGCTCATTCTGTTTCTGTTGGCACTGCAGGCTGCCCTTTGTGTTGTTGGGTTCCTGCCTCTGTTGGTAGCTTTTTCTGCCCACAAGAAATCTGCAGCAGTCCTGACACAAGTCCATTGAGGTAGCTCACTCCCCTCTCTCACTTTCTTCGTTCCGTTTCTGCCAGTGTTGCAGGCTCGCCTTTTGTGTACTGGGCTCCTGCCTGCGTTGCCCTTTTTCTGCCCACAAAGAAATCCACAGCAGTCACGATAGAGCTCCGCTGAGCTCCGCTGCCACCCTCCACTCACTCATTGTGTTTCTCCTGGCGCTGCAGGCTGCCCTTTTGTACTGGGCTTCTGCCTGCATTGGTATCTTTTTCTGCCACAAAGAAATCTGCAGCTGTCATGACAGAACTCTGTTGAGGTCGTTCCTCCGTCTGTCTCACTCACTCATTCTGTTTCTCCTGTCACTGCAGGCTGCCATTTTGTAGTGGTCTCCTGACTCTGTCGGCATCTTTTCTGCCCACAAAGAAATCTGCAGCAGTCCCAACAGAGCTCAGGTGGCCTCACTCACTCCCCCGTCTCACTTGCTCGTTCCATTTCTGCCAGTGCTGCAGGCTTCCCTTCTGTACTGGGCTCCTGCCTGCATTTCCACCCTTTTCTGCCCACAAAGAAATCCACAGCAGTCACGATAGAGCTCCATTGAGCTTGCTCACTCCCCCTCTCTCACTCACTCATTCTGTTTCTCCCACAGCTGCAGGATGCCCTTTTGTACTCAACCCCTGCATGCATTGCTGCCTTTTCCTGCCCACAAAGAAATCTGCAGCAGTCCCAACAGAGCTCCATTGAGCTCACTCACTCCCCCTCCCTCACTCGCTCGTTCTGTGTCTCCCAGCGCTGCAGGCAGCCCTTTTGTACTGGGCTCCTACCTGCGTTGTCACCCACCCCCAGTCGCTCGATCCTAATCTGTCCCAAACACTGATTTCCGACAGCGACATAACAATGTCCTCTCACCCATGTTACCCTAGACCCACATACCAATGTCGTTTAATTAATCCCCTTTTCTGGATAATCCTGCAGAGTTTATGATCGGAAAGTTAAACCAGTGATACAGCATGCTCTTTTTCCAATTCCACTGTCCAGCTAGAAAATTTGGGTGCTGCAGCTTTGCTTTTAAGTGAAACATTTTTCATACAAACAGAACTGCTAAGGCACTTATTTCTTTCTCTCTTCTGTTTGTTTGGGTTTAAATTAAAACGAATACATTTATTTCTCTCTTCTGTTTGGGATTAAGTTAAAGCTAATACATTTCCTTCTCCCCTATATTTGTTTGGGTTTAAGTTAAAGCTAATAAACAAAATCCAACAGGATCAGACAGATTAGTTCCCTAATAAACAAAAGTGTCCTTTTTTTATGTCTTGAGGGAGAGGGGGAATGTTTATTGGGGGGACAAAAATAGACATTTTGTTTAAACTGAGGGAAAGTACAGCCTCAAGAGTATATTACTGGAAACCAGCAATTATAAAAATAAAACAAGGAAGAGTGTGTGGTTGCTCATTTTCTTTACACACCCTCTGCATCTATTGTCTTTATAAACCAACTGAGCTTTATCTTGTGGTCTATGTGGCAAAATACTTCGGATGTGTAAAAAAGCCTTGTATAAAACAATCTCCAATGCATTATTCTATATATACTTACAGCGGTCAGATTTATTACTTCCTTAGTGTAGTGGGATGACCCTGGCACATTTTCAGATGGATGATAGCCACTTCAAGAGAAAGGTTGAACAGAAATTTGAGTAGGGCTGAAACTGCTGAAGCCACAAGCCTGAGGAGCTAAAGTTCAGTATTGTCTACATCAGTGGGGTTAATACAAGGTCTCAGTGATGGATAGTGGTATGAGGGCTGGGCTCCTGTACTACCACAGACCAAAATTGCCTTACACAAATGGAGTACTCTCTGCAGGTGGCAGAATGTCTCCACAACAGCAGCACTCCAAAACATGCAGATTACAGTTCCAGATGTTAGTGTTCACTCATAGGCAGAGCAAACACCAGTATACTAAAGTGTAGCTGGTGAAGGAGTTGAGCCCTCGGCATGGCTGTCAGTATTTACAGTGGAGGACAGCAGGCCTTTGCTGAAAAGTTGCAAGAGGAATTCCAGAAATGGGGTAGGTGGTATTTACAGGCGCAAAGGGCAGAAGGGGCTTGTCGCCTAAAATAGACAAGGCTCCAGGACCAGCTGGGATGCGTGAGGGTGCTCAGGAACTGCATAAACCTCTCCAGGGCTATTCAGCAGCATCATGCAGTCAGGGATGTTTCCAACAGATTGAAGGCAACAGACACACTTCAACTCCCAAGGGAGTGGACAAAGAGCAACCAGATAACTACATGCCCACCAGTCTTACGTTGATTGAGTATAAACTGATGGAGAAACTAGTCAAGGAGGACCTAGTGGACTACATGGAGAGTAATGGGCTCCAGGATAGTAAACAACATGGGCTCATGGCAGGAAGGTCTTGACAGACCAACCTTTTTTTAATTTTTATTTTATTTTATTTTTTTATTTGAAATCTTGTGACTGGGAGAGGCACATTGAGCTGCAGCTTATTTCCAGGTGTGACCCAGAGGAAAAGGAAGGTGAATATGTATACAGATGCAAATTGACTTAGAGAACCAGATTAAGCTGTTAGTGGTGTTTTAGCGAATGGAGAAACTTGTCAAGGAGGACCTTGGAGGACCTAGTGGACTACCTGGAGAGTAATGGGCTCCAGGATAGTAAACCTGACAGTATTCTTTGACTGGGTAACTAAGTCAGAGGATAAAGGGACAAGCAGTAGATTTACTCTACTTTGACTTCAGCAAGGCATTCAACTCAGTGCAACACAGAAGACTTCTGAAGAAGTGAGGGGATCTAAGTACAGCAAAGGACTTGGTTAGATGGGTGGGTAGTCAGTTAGGGGGCAGTAGAAGGCGGTGGTAAATTAAATCAAGTCAGTTTTAGGAGATATTGGTCCTGGTGCTCACAAATGGAGACAGAATAACAGATGTGGGCGGCCCATCAACACAATGGTTGGATTTCTGCTTGCGGCGCTGACCGGGTTCAGGAACAGACCTGGGTCGTTGGAGGGATAGCTGGGGAGAAGGATCGAACATCCCTAGGACTGCTCTCCTTCTCCGGCAAGGTGGGTGGGGGTCGAGTGCTCGGTGCATGAGCGGCGCCCAGCGAAGGCTGGGTTCACCGCAACGCACCGACACCAGCAAGACTTCAGGGTGGGGAGGATGCCGGCCGTCATTGCATGTCCCTGCCCTGCTTACAGGGGGGAAAATGCTGCTGGCTCATCTCCATGGCACCCTTCCCTCTGAGCCCTGATTAGCCTCCAGTACTGGCTCTTCTGACCAGATATGTGTAGTGCGGAGCTGGTAGGGGCACAGCTCCGCAACCCTGCCCTCTGGGTGGCAAGTCAGGGGTGACTGTGGAGAGCTCGGTTATTGCCAGAGGTGGAGTTACAGAGGGGCCATGACCAAGGGCTGAGTTACTGATGACTCAGTAGAGAAAAAGCATAGTAAATTAAAAAAAAAAAGAATAACAGATGTATCAGTGGGCAGCCATCTGTGGTCCAGTGAGCACCATACAGTATGGTTCAAGGTAAAGACAGTAGAAGAGTCAAGCCACACAAAAGCAAGGGCCCTAGACTTCAAAAGGGCTGACACTGCATAAATTGGAGAATGCCTCAAAGAAACACTGGCAAAGGGAGAGGGAGGGGAGTAGAGGAACAGTGGAAGAACCTCAAGAGAGCCATTGCAGAGGCAACAAACCTTTGTGTGAAGCAAATTAACAAAGCAAAGAAAAAAAAATTATGATTTTCAAAAGAAGTGACAGGGAAGGTTAGAGAAAAAACTGGTATTCAGAAAGTACAAGGAAACACAGAGGAGGAAGACAGGGAACTATATCAGACATAGCAGAGAGGGACGGAGTAGGGAAAGCAGTCAGAAGCACAAAGGCACAAACAGAGTAAAGGATAATTAGACCATTAAGGAGGTACAAACCCTTCTTCAGGTACATTAGGGAAAGAATAAGGCCAAGGGAGGGATAGCGAGGCTAAGTAAAGGAGGGGGGGAGTGGGTGGATGGGGACCTAGAAAAAACTAAGGTCCTGAATGAATACTTCTGCTCAGTATTCACAAAAGTAGGGGAAGGGAGGGATCGGAATTAGCCAGTAGACACACACTGGGAAGAGGGGTGGACACCAGTCCATTCACAGAAGAGAGAGTCTTAAAGGAACTTTTGAAACTGAAAGTGGACAAGGCAATGGGGCCAGACGAGATACATCCCAGAATATTAAAAGAACTCAGAGAAATACTACTGACACCACTGACAGCCCTATTCAACAAACTGTTGGAGGAGGGAGTAGTACCAGAGGACTGGAGGATGGAAAATGTGATATCCCTTCACAAAAGTGGGAGCAAGGTAGAAACGAGAAACTATAGATTGGTCAATTTGACCTCAGTGGTAGGAAAGATGATGGAATCACTGTTAAAGGAAAGGATTGTAGAATATCTTGAGGCCAGCAGGGCACAAGGCAACATGCATTCACAACAGGAAGGTCTTGTCAAACGAATCTGCTAAATTATTTTGACTGAGTGACAAGGGTAGTAGATCAGGGAGTTCATGGACATGGCCTACCTAGATTTTAGCAAGGCATTTGACACAGTCCCACACAACAGGTTAGTAAACAAGTTGAACAATCTGGGAGTAGATCCCAAGCTGGTTAACTGGGTCAGAAATTGACTTAGCAATAGGACACAGAGGATAGTGGTAAACTGTTCAATCTGAAGAAAGAGGGGTAACCAGCAGGGTGCCACAGAGTTCAGTGCTGGGGCCAGTTCTCATTAATGTACCTACCTCTTCCCTATTGGCCTCCCAGTTAGTAAGCCCTCCAACCACGTTGGATCCTCAGACCTTCTTCTGAGCTACACCTAGTCACTTGTTCCACACCATCCTTGTGTGTCGTCACACTGCTTAACTTTTGTTCCTCTATGAAGGGGACATATATTACATATCCTTGATTCCCACCATACCGTGTGCCATGTCACTCCTTATTGCTGTTATATTAATATCCCTTGTATGTCTTTCTGATGACTTAAACCCTTACAGCACAACCAGACACTTCTCCCCATTTGAACCCTTCCCTATTCCCCCTTCTTACCTATGCACTGTATATCTCTCCCTCCTTCATTTTTCTCTCCCCTTATCTCTTCCCCCTCTTTTGTCTCCACCCTTCCCATTTACTTTTCCTCTCCTATGACTATAAGAGCATTTTCATTAATTTCACTTTATTATGACTTTAATTTCATCACCTCAACTCCAAAACCACCATCTCTGTCCTTGATGCAAAGGCACTCTCAAAGAAAGAAAGAACTAGCTTCTGTCAAGTGTTTTCTTAAGAAACTGCTACTCTTACTCTTCCTATGCTGAGGCAATGTGGAAATCAATCCAGGTCCTCTTTCACCCCTAGCCTCTCCCACTGACTTTTAAATTGATGCTAGTTAATATCCTCAGCCTAAGAAATTCGTGCAGTTACAAGTGTGGGTCGCTCACACCGAACCTAACCTTATCATTACCGAGACATGGCTAAAAAAGGTTAACACAGATCAGCAAGTCTTCCTTCCTGATTATAAGATGTATAGGGCAGACAGAGAATCTAGAGGGGGAGGGGTGGTCATATATTCTAAGGATAAGTACAAAATTAGCGACGTCTGGTATACGTCCAAACCTAATGAATATGAAATCGTATCTCTTTAACTTCACCTTCTTTCTACAGATAGTATCTCCATTACTGGCTGCCACAGACCCCTTGCTGGTGGTACTGACATTCTCACAATTCTTAAATCTTTAACCTCCTGGACTAATAATGAAACCATCATCCTAGGGGAGTTAAACATGGACTGGCTCACCTCTAAATCTAACGACCTTAAACATCTTTGTGATGAGCTTGGCCTAGTGCAAGTCATCACAGAGCCTACCAGGTTAAATACCACAAACAGCACCAATAACTCGCTCCTCAATGTCATATTATCTAGTCATCCTCATAAAATTCTCCACTCCATTTTTCATAATGACATGAGCGATCATGGAATTGTAGTTTGTGTAAGAGCACAACTGGAGGGCCAACACCAACCCAAATTGGTTACTAAACCATTATTCTGCAAGTTTAATGCTTTGAGTTACCTGTCCAATCTATGGAATCTACATTGGCAAAACCTATACCTAGCCAACACCGTTGACAAGGCTGTCACAATCCTACACAACAATCTTACTTCCCTGGCCAACAAACATGCCCCGTTCATCAAATCTAGAACACGTAAATCCTCTCATCCTTGGTTTACACCAGACCTTAAAGCTGCTCTTACAAATAGAGATAAACTCTGGTCCCATGCTAGGCGAATCAAGAATCCATCTGATTGGCAATCCTTTAGGGCAGCTAGAAAAGCTTGTTTTAAATGTATACTTGCTGCCAAGTCAAATTTTACATTTCAACCCTAGAGCAAGCCAAAGGCATTGCACACAAAATCTGGAGAACCCTAAAATCAGTTGACAGATGGCAGGCTCCTCCCTCCATTCCTGCCAAGATCCTCATCCAAGGTAAGACCATCAAAAATAATACCCAAATCCTAGAAGAGCTAAACTTGCATTTTGCCACAGCTGGTCTGGCCTTTGATTCATCCCTTTATGCTGGACTTATGAACCACCCCTAGAACAGGACTAACCCTGATGTTCTTTCTTCACCTTACCCCTTTCAGTTGTGCCATGTCTCCTTCAAAGAGGTTGAAGATCTTCTCATTAACTTAGACACCAGGAAAAGTGGGGGCAAAGATGACCTGGAGCCTTTTTTCTTAAAACTCGGCTACTACTGTTTAACTGCCCCCATCCTCCATATATTCAGTCTTTCAA
This sequence comes from Neoceratodus forsteri, assembly GCA_016271365.2. Classification (NCBI taxonomy): domain Eukaryota; kingdom Metazoa; phylum Chordata; order Ceratodontiformes; family Ceratodontidae; genus Neoceratodus; species Neoceratodus forsteri. The sequence continues at coordinate 427,865,374 of CM057450.1, read as the reverse complement.
TTGACTCGGCCACAGTACCAGCCTGCTGGAAATCTGTACACTTCCTCCCTTTTTTTAAATCTGGTGATCCCTGTAACGTAAACAATTATAGGCCCATCTCTATCCTTCCTATCCTTCCCAAAATCTTTGAAAAACTTATCTACTTTCAACTAATGCATCATCTTGAAACCTATGCCCTCCTTAACCCAGTGCAATCCGGGTTCCTATCCAAACGCAGTACTATCTCTGCCCTTGCCAAAGTCACCAATGACTGGGTCACATCCTTGGACTCTAAAAAGACCACAGGTGCCATATTCTTAGACCTTAGTAAGGTGTTCGACACTGTTGATCATAACCTAGTTGTCAGCAGCCTTATTAACATTGAAGTCACTCCTTCCACTGCCAAGTGGTTTACCAGCTATCTGACAGGGAGGATCCAGAAATTTAAAGCTGATGGTCTTTTCTCAACGTCCCTCCCAGTTTCAAGGGGTGTTCCACAAGGCTCTATATTGGGTCCTATCCTTTCTTCCCTCTATATAAACAACCTTGACTATAACATCACCAAATCCAAACTCCACTTTTTTGCTGATGACACAGTCCTGTATGCCTCTGGCTCAACTTTATCCGATGTGAGAAATATACTACAAGCTCACTTCGCACAGCTTGAACAGAACCTTGTAAATGCTAAACTCCTTCTCAATGCCAAAAACACAAAGGCAATGATCTTTATCCTGAAAAACTCCTCCTCCTCCTCCTCCTCCACCTTCCACCTGCCTAATGAGTTTATTTTTACCTCCCTAGGTGAACCTCTCGAGGTTGTCCCCAAATTCAAATATCTGGGCATTTGGCTAGATAATGAACTCACCTTCAAACCCACATTGACTATCTGATTGTTAAACTGAAGTCTAGAATTGGCCTTTTCTTTAGGAATAGATCCCTTTTCCCAACTGAGACTAGAATCAGGCTCGTCCAGGCTACAATCCTGCCCTTACTTGATTATGGTGACATAATCTACAATTTCTGACCTGCTGTGTATTTGAACAAGCTGTATGTCCTCTATCACTATGCCCTATGATTTATAATCAATTCCCCCTTTCGTACTCATCACTGCAATCTGTATGCAACTGTTGGGTGGACCTCGATCATCACCAGATGTCCGATCCATTTAGGCACCTGTACACAATTAAAATCCTCTTGAACAAACTCCCAGAATATTTATCCTCCCTTGTTCGCATCTCCCACAGTTTTTGTTCCCTTAGAAAGTCTAACTTTATCCTCTTAGAGGTGCCTAGGAATTGTACTTATTTTGGTAAACGTGCCATCTCTTGTGCCCTTCTTGCTGCTTGGAATCAGCTTCAGTCTGTATTCAAATTCTCTGGCCTAGTCTGTATCACCTCCATTAAAACCTTAGCTACAACAAACTGAAAGAAACATGTTGCTGCCGCTAGTCTTCTTTAACCACTGTCTCACAACCAATATCCCCCTTCCCATTGCTATTCTTCTTGCATATCCAGTGTTTCTTTCCCCCTCCTCATCTTCTCCATGCTGGTACATTCACGCCTTGCTGTCTGAACACTCTGTTCTCCCTTTTTCTGGAACTCCATCGACTGTCCTTCTCCTCTCTCCTTCTCACACTCTTTTATCTCATTTCATGTGTACTCATTTCCATGTTCTTGAATGTTGCTACCCCTTCTTATTACAATGCAGTTGGTATGTTCTATTATCAAGTTGTACACTTGCTATATTTTTTTTGTGATTTTTTTATGACTGTGGGTGGAGCCTACAGGAGTATTGCATGTACAAAAGGAGTGATGTCATGTTTTCTGTCCGTGGAACTGACTGAAGGTGTAAATAGTCTCCTCCACCTTACCCTCCTCCAAGCAATGTTTTCTGCCCTCAAATAAATATGCTTTCATGTTAGTCAATGGTTGCAGGGTACTATTTTCTTTCTTAAATTGATGGTACAAGAACTGGAACCTGAGTAGTGGGAGGCAGCATTAGGTTTTTTCTTTTGGAGTAAGATCCACCTCCCCCACCACCCCAAACTTTTTTCTGATTCATGTGGGAGGGGCATGAGATAGTTCTAGCATGCTGTAACCAGATACACTAGTTTGGGACCTTATCAACCAACAGACATGCCTGTGCAGTGGAGAACAGAATGGAAGATTTTTACTGCCTTCAAATTGACTGAAAAATCCTTTGGAACAAATGATTATCAGAGCCACCTGGGGCCTCAGAAGGAGACCTAGACACACATTTAGCTCTGTAAGAAAATTTTAATATTTTTTTTGAGGGGGCTGTGGGATTCAAACCCAGATCTAACTGCCCAGATCATCAATGCTATAAAATGCTATAATTAACAGACTCTAGCTGTTTTCTTACAGAAACCCCATTCAGTCAGATTTCAAGTATTTGCTAAATTGTAAATGTAGGTATCAGCATTCTGTTAGTAGTTAGTGCTGATTGTGGTCTGTGACAAGATCATTTTTTTTTATTTTACAAATGAAGTGTATGGTAGGAAGCTGAAAACAGATTTTGAAGATAAAGTGTGTTTATTCTTTTAAGTTTGAGATGTATTAGAAAACATTGAACGAGAAAACAATTGGTGATTTTAAAAGCTATTGTGATCAGATCTGACATAAAAAAAATATTAACTATTTTTTATTTTATCATGGACACTAGAAATAGGATGTCAGCATTCACTCCATTAAACCTGTTTTTCAGTTTTTTTTATAGCATATTGCCAAGGTAATCTTCCCAGAATGCAATCTGTCATGAGGTGGGGGGGGGAGGGTTTGAAATTGTTTTAAAGGGGTAGCCCACCCAGAATGTGCAAAGAACATATGTTATGTAGAGTGTTGTGATATGTATGTTAAGCCCTAGTGTGTTCTTCCCTCTGTCTGCTATTTGGAGTTTTTCCTAAATTGCCTGCTAGCTGTATGGTAGTTTTATGACCCATGGGGATCTCCATAACAAATAGTTTTATTGACTTTCTTTCTCCTACGATGCCCCCTGTCTCATGTAACAGTGATGTAGCCATGCCCTTAGATTTAGCATGTGTACTTCTTTAAAATTAGTTTAGCAACAGCAGAGCCTTGTAACTGTTCTTATCCAGGGAGCACAAATGTCAACAGTTAGTTTAGCGGATACCCGAAAGCTATCTAACTGGGGTTTCTGTAAGAAAACAGCTGCTAAATAGCTCTAATTCATTATTTGTGCTTTTGATGTTAAAACACTCCTGCTAGCTAGACCTGATGCACAGAGAAAACCAAAATAGTGAATTAAAGCTATTTAGTAGCTGTTGTCTTACAGAAACCCCAGTCAGCTTGCTCTCAGGTATCTGCTAAACTAACTGTTGACATTTGTGCTCCCTGGATAAGAACAGTTACAAGGCTCTGCTGTTGCTAAACTAATTTTAAAGAAGTACACATGCTAAATCTAAGGGCATGGCTATATCACTGTCACATGAGACAGGGGGAATCATGGAAGAAAGAAAGCCAATAAAACTATTTGTCATGGAGATCCCCAGGAGTCTTTAAACTACCATACAGCTAGCAAGCTAATTTAGAAAAAACTCCTAATAGCAGACAGAGGGAAGGACACATTAGAATTTAACATACATATCAAAACATTCTATATAACATATGTTTTTTGCACATTCTGGGTGGACTACTCCGTTAATCATGAAGTGTTGGTGTTAGTAATGCATTTAGAAATACAATTTTTAATTGTCTTTACAGTTAAACATGCAGTTTCATGTCAGGGAACATTTATGGGGGGATTCAAATTGTTTTAAACATGGGCACAGTACTTGGTAAATACATACTTTGAAGATAAAGTGTATTTTTTCTTTCAAGTTTGAGAAGTATGTATTATATATGTGTAACCATGTTGTAAATGGTTAAGTAGGCAGTGGTTTAAGGCTCTGAGCTACAAACCTGGAGACCTGGTTTTGACTCTCACAGCCCCCGCTTGCATACTGTGTGACCCTGCGCAAATCACTTAATTTCCTTTTGCTCCCAGGTTACACCTGTAAACAAGCTTTCAACTTAGTGTGTCTCTCCTGGTAAAAAAAAAAAAAGTACCTAGAATTATTTTTTTAATATAGTTGAGTTTATATGTGGTAAATAGGTAGGGTATGATGTTTTAAATATGGCAGTAGGATTTAGCATGTGCACTACTTTAAAATTATTTCACAGTATTTTATAATTTCTTGAAAATACTCCACATTTGCGTGTGGGCTATGGGATTCAAACCTAAATCTCAGATTTGCAGAGAAGAGCCTTAAACCATTGTGCTATACTGCCTCCCTAGTTATGGCAGTCATCTGTTTTATTGAATCCTGGCTGTGACTATAGGTGTTTACAACTGAATGATAATAACCACATTTGCTTCACTTGCAAATAGGTAGGCATTTGTGTCCAATTCTGTTTGACTTACTGTAGGTTACACATAGAATCTGAAAAATTCATAACATGCTGTATTGTGATTCAATGAACTGATAAATGGGGATTTTGGTTTCTTTTACAAATTCATTTTCCTGACCATGGATATACTAAAACAAACATTTCTCAACAAAATGTTTTTAAATCAAGAGTTTAACTCACAGCAGCAGAAGAAGTCTGTTGGCATTAAAAGCTTAGTGGTGTGGATGTAGAGGCACCAGTATTTAAGCATGACTTTGGTAGAGATTAATTGTGACTAGGAGTCAGGGAGGAAGTGAGTCTTGATATTTGTAGCATAATGGTTTCTGAAACTTCAGCCTTTAATGGTTTAGACTCTGCAGCCATCTGTACAGTATATCACTAAGCCATATGCAGTGTGGTATGAGTAAAACCAGATCACCAGACCAGGACAAGTGCTGTAAAATCTACACTGGGCACAGCTTGTGCAAATATTGCTGATCCAGTGGATCAAATAAATAAATACTCGGCTTCACCTCGTGCTTCAACCTACCCCAGGAATGATGTTATTACATGATAACACACACTTTGTCATGCCTTATTGCTTAAATATGCCCTTTCTCAATGTACTATACTTTGATTCAGCTAGAGTATGCAACAGCCTTCATGTGAACACTCTGGGCTTCTCTTTGACTCCTGATGTCTATTTGGTTTAGCTATTGTATATTGTTTGAACTGCTTTGGTCTTCTTGATGTGGTGCATGTGTGACTAAACTATGTAATCTGTTTATCTACTGCTACCCATGTATCTCCATTGAATAATTGTTATAACTGTTTGCTCTCCGAGCCATGTTTTTGGACTTGTTAACTGTACTGTCTTTGTATTAGTTTCAACGAGGTGCCTTTGTAAATGAGTCTCTGACTCAAAGGTTTATAAATTTGATATTTTTAAATAAATAAATGTTTATGTTTAAGTCCATGAAACACCCTTATCTAGTTAATGCATTCACAGTCATAGTGGCTCTGCCAGAGCTTGTTTATATATGTATCTTGTACTTTATCCTTGGAATTCGACTGGTTGTATCTAATTTGCCTTGTCTGTATATTTAACTGTTACATGTCCTCAGGGTCTCCTTGTGAATGAGCTTGTTCAAATGGAGTTATTCCTGCAATAAACTTCAACTAATGTCTTTATAAGCAACATTGTGGATGGACTTGAAGGAAGGTATGCCTCTCTGCAGATGACACCAAGATCTAGCAATAGGGTTGAAACTCCAGGGGAGGGTGGAAAATAAGAAGCGACTTAGGCAAGTTGGAGGAGTGGTCAAGAGTGGCAGCTCAGATTCAATGCAAAGAAGTGCACACTCATTCACTTAGGGAACAACAACCCAGAGGAGGAATTTATTTTATTTATTTATTGGGAACTCGGAATTACAAATCTTTGAGCTAAGAGCTCATTTACAAAGGATCCTCATCAACACTTAAGAAGATACATTTTGTTGCAACAGCATAATTACAGCAGACAAATTGACACTGGGATTGTACTACTAACATGGAGTTTACATAGGAAAGGGTAGCAAATATATTTACGGTTTACACAAGTAAAGATGTGAATGAAGCAGCTGTTAGCATTGTCAATTTCCGGGAGGTACAATTGCAGCCATCTGAGAGAAGTTAAGTGCAGAGACACAAGCTGGGGTTTGGTAAGTGCAGGTAGTTAGGGGAGTGGAGGAGGGAGGAAGAGGTCAGAAAAATGGGCTAGAGGTAGTATAGGTGTACTGGACAGAGGGCAGGTGGAGGAGGAGTGGGGGGGCAGAGGAAGTGAAAATGGGACCAGGCAGGAGGTAGTGTGGGTGAACTGGACAGAGGGCAGTTGGGGAGGTAGTGAGGGAACACAGGACAAAGGACAAGTGGGGGGAGTTGGTAGGGAGGGGGAAAGGGGTGGGGGGAAGGGAGTAGGTGCAGCCTGGTCAGAGCAAGTGGGCAGTTGAGTGGTGGGCTGGATGCTTGGATTATGTTTAACACAGGCTGTGGAGTGCAGGAGAGATGGACTTACGGAGTTCGGATTTGAAGTGCCCTAGGCATTGAAGGCTGGTGACTGTGTTTGCAAGCTTGTTTAGCCAGGTGGGAGCCCTTACCATGAAGGCACATCTCCCCTGGCCTGATTTCCTGAAGGGAACAGCTAAGGCATGCTTGGAGATGCTTCTTGTGGCATGCTCACTTGGGGCAGGTCTGAATAATGCCTGCAGGGAGACAGGTGTCAGTCCCAGTAGGGCCTTCTTTCCTAGAAAGCAGGACTAGAGCTCTATTCTATCCTGGAGGGGGAGGCACTTTACCCTTATGTAGAGCTCACAGGTGTGTGTGATGCGATCCACATCCAGGACAAATCTGCATGCTTTATTGAGGGTAAGGTGGACTTTGTATAGACTAGTGTCCGTGGCAGCACCGTAAACCACATATCCAATGTCCAGGATTGGCAGAATTGTGCCACTGACCACTTGGCTTTAGGGGTGATGCAGAAGTAGTCTGTAGAGTGTCCCCAACTTCCTGTTTGCAGCCTTAGTGATATTACTTAAGTCTTTGTCAAAAGAGAGGGACTCATCGATTGTGACCCCCAAGTACCAGAAAAAGTGAACCTATTCGAGGGTGGAGTCCGTATTGAGTGCTGTTTTAAATGGTGTGGTAGATTTCCTCTTCTGGCAACTGGTAAAGAGCATTATCTTAGTCTTTTTCTATTAAGTACTAGGAGGCTGGTGTTAAATCATTTCTGTAGCAGGTCGAAGTTGCACTGTAGGTTACTGGTCAGCGTGTCTTGGTAGGAGCCTCCAAGGAATAGTACTATGTCATCTGCATAGAGCAGGACTTTGGCAGAGGGGCATGCAGCTGGGAGATCATTTATGAATAGGCTAAACAGGAGGGGACCCAGTATGGACCCTTGTGGGATGCTGACCATGACTTTCCTGGCCTTTGAGATGGTACCATTAATCTTTACCTTCTGTGAGTGCTCAGACAGGTAGCTAGAGAACCACCAACACAAAGATGTGGGGGTTACTAATAACAACCAAACTGGAAAGGACTGGGGTAGTCATAATAGAAGATCTAAAAGTAGCCAAACAATTTGAGAAGGCAGTGTGGAAAGCGGCGGGATGCTGGGGTGCATAGGAGAGGTCTGAGCAGTAGAAAACAGGAGGTGGTGATGCCACTGCACAGGCAGTTGGTGAGACCTCATCTAGAGTACTGCATGCAGTTTGAAGACCTCATCTCCATAAGGACATAGACAGGGTAGAGGTAGTCCAGAGAAGGGCAATGAAAATGGAGCAGGGACTACACCAGAAACCATAAGAGGAGAGATTGAGGGAACTCAGTATGTATACTCTGAAGGAAAGGAGGGAGAGGGGGATATAATAGTGACATTCAAATACCTCAAGGGGATTAACAGAGTTCAAGAGGGCAGCATCTTTCAGAAACAGAGATTAGGACACAGGGTCACAATATGAGGCTAGAGGGAGTAAGACTCAGGGGCAGCTTGAGGAAGCATTTTTTTCACAGAAAGGGTGGTGGATGCATGACACAGCCTCCCGGGAGAGTGGTAGGGGCACAACTGGTAGGCAAATTCAAGAATGCATGGGACAGGCAGAAGACATCCCTAGTGGTAGGAAGAAGGAGGTAGGCTGCAGATAAAATAGGTTCTGGAGTTTATACACTTGGGCCCAGATATTCAAAAGGGTTGCGCATGGTGCAGCAGGGTTGCATGCTCAACCCACTGATGTCCCTGAGCGATATTCAAAAGGAAAAATTGTGCGGCACAAATCCCAATGAGCTGGAGCGCATCAGTAATGTAGCGGCAGGTAGGGGTAAAGCCCATGCATACCCTGCACAGTCCGGATATTCATCCCAAGATGTGCAGAGCCATGGATGTGCAACCCCTACCTGCGCCAGCACAAAGTTGATCCCCAAAAAAGGAACAACTGATGGCCACCCACAGGTGAACTGCCACATTGCATGGCGCAACACGGCAGCTGCCACCTGTGGGTGGCCACCTGAGTTCCGGCTGCACCTGGTGGTGCCCCCCCATGCCCGATCATGGGCATTTGTAATAAAAAAAATGAATTCCCCAATATCCCTGGTGGCCCAGTGGACCGCAGCCTGCCCGATTGCGGACATTTGTAAACAAAAAAAAGTCCAATATCCCTGGTGGTCCAGTGGACCGCTATCTGCCCAATCGCGGGCATTTGTAGAAAAAAAATGTCCAATATCCCTGGTGGTCCAGTGGACCGCTACCTGCCTGATCGCGGGCATTTGTAAACAACAAATATGTCCTATATCCCTGGTGGTCCAGTGGACTGCTATCTGCCCAATCGGGGCATTTGTAGAAAAAAAAACATGTCCAATATCCCTGGTGGTCCAGTGGACCGCTATCTGCCTGATCGTGGGCATTTGTAGAAAAAAAACATGTCCAATATCCTGGTGGTCAGTGGACACTATCTGTGATCGCGGCATTTGTAGGAACATGTTTTATTTTTACAAATGCCCGCGATCAGGCAGATAATGCCCACTGGACCACCAAGATATTGGAATTCTTATTTTTTTATTACAAATGCCCACGATCGGGCAGACAGCGTTCCACTGGACCACCAGGGATATTGGGATTATTTATTTTTTTATACAAATGCCCGCTATTGGGCTGTGGAGCACATTGCCGGCTGCAGGGGGCGTCGGTCCCCGATGGCTGCTGCCTGGCAGGGCGCCAGGTGCAAGTCGTCAGGGACTGGCGCACCTGCATGCAAATGGGGCCATAATGACATGCAAATGGCCCCATTTGCGCCTTGCATACATTATGGCCCCATTTGCATGTCAACTTTTGAATATCGCGGTTGCTGTGCATAGCGCAATGGAACTTGCGCTAGCGCATCCCCATGCTCCACTCTGGCCACTTGCGCTGGCACAGTGCCACTGCGCCATGCACGCTGCGGGTGGCCAGGGTGTGATACTCAATGCTGCTAAGCCATGGCACAGCTCCATTGAATATTGCCCAGTCCACACACCCTGCGCAGCCAGGTTGAGCTGCGCCCAAGCTTCTATACAGCCTGGCACACAGTTTGAATATCTGGGCCTCAGTAGGAAATGGGTAGACTAGGTGGGCCAAGGGGTCCTTATCTGCTGTCAAATTCTATGTTTCTAGAGAGAGGTCACAAGTAGGATACCACAAAGTCCAGTCTTTTCAATATGATCATCAGAAACATTGGGGAAATGAATACAAGGCAAGATGTGCCTCTTTGAAGATCATACTAAGCTTGGTGGTAGGGTGGAAAGATTGGAGGGGATAAAGAAGTTGAAGGGGGACCTGCAAAGTTTATAGAGATGGTCCAAGGTTTGGCAGTTGAAATTCAGTGTCAAAAAGTGCAATAAGATGGACGGAATATTGGATAGGAGGGGGTATGCTGGGCAAGCTAGGTAGGAATTATGACCCACTCAGAGACTTTAAAAGTAAATATTGCTTTTATTGAAGTTTAAGTTCCCAGATCTGCCTGCATTGTCAATGTTTGGACACTTGTGGGAACTGGACTCCTGTTTTGTTTTGTTTTTCTTCAGGTCAGGGGAGCCAAGAGGGCAGTACTTAGCAAGGTTAAACTAGACACTACTTTTGAGGAAAGAGGCCTAGGAGCCTCATAAGTGACTCTCTAAAACAGATTTAATGATAACTCCATACTCCAGATGTGACCTCACCAGGGACCTGTATAGTGGGATTATTACTTCACGTTTTCTACTTGTAATGCCCCAGACTATACAGCCAGCAGCATCCATGGATGTATAGGCAGGGGCATTACAAGTAGAAAGCACAAAGTAATAATCCCACTGTACAGGTCCCTGGTGAGGTCACATCTGGAGTACTGTGTCCAGTTTTGGAGACCTCACTTAAAACAAGCATTTGTCAATGCTGAACGTTCACTTGCAGGTATTTGCATTGGCATTTTGCATTTATGCAGGCGCCCCCCCAGTTGTATCCATGTCCCTCTAGCACCCATATCCCAACAGAGTACCTCTCTGCAACTCATCTTGCATCTGATCAACATTTCACCCTCATACTTCTTAAGTGTCTGTCTTGGGAACCTAACACCCTTGGCGTGCTCAAGGGAATGAGCCTGTGTGGAAACTGCACAATCCATGCTTGTAACATAGTCATTCAGTGGAATTATTTCACCAAATTTTGAATATAGGCATTTTGTCAACTCTGGTCATGAACACTGTCACTATGATTTTATTACTGTGCACCGAACACTGATTTCCCACAGCGACCGTGCTATTCAGAAGTGTGAAAAACACATTTCAGCCAGGATGTGAAAAATGACAGCAGTACTGTTCATAAGGAGGTGTGAGAAAATGCAAATGTTGAAAATCTGGAGTAAAAATGTGACAAATTCGCAAAGTTACAAGTGCGCATGGAAACTGCGCAACACACGCTCATAAAACAGTCATCTTTTGGAATTTTTGCACCAAATTTTCAACATAGGCATTTTAGGATGTCTGCTCATGAACAGTGTCACTAAGATTTTCTTACTCTGTACTGAACATGATTTCCCACAGCCGCTACGCTATTGTATGCTGGAAGAGCGAAAACACATTTTGGCCAGGATGTAAAAAAATGACAGCTATACTGGTCATAAGGAGATGTGGGAAAATGGCAATATTGAAAATCTGGAGTGGAAATATTACAAATTCACAAACTTACTAGTGTGTGTAGAAACTGCGCAATGCATGCTCGTGACACAGCCATTTTATGGACTTTTGCCACCAAATTTTCAACATAGGCATTTTAGGACCTCTGCTCATGAACAGTGTCACTGTGATTGTTTTACTCTGTAGCGAACACTGATTTCCAACAGCGACTGTGATATTTTGTGCCAGAAGTGCAAAAACACATTTCAGCCAGGATATGAAAAATGACAGCTATACTGTTTATAAGGAGGTGTGGAAATATGCCTATGTTGAAAATCTGGAGTGAAAATATTACAAATTCATGAATTTATGAGTGTGTGTGGAAACTGCGCAACACACACTGATAAAAACGTCATTTTTTTGGAATTTTTTCACCAAATTTGCAACATAGGCTTTTTGAGAGCCCACCTCATGAACACTGACACTCTCATTTCGTTAATCCACCCCAAAAGGTGATTCTGTGCAGTGACTGGAAAATCACCTTTCGGGACCGAATGACACCATGACAGTGACTGAATTCATGAGAAGGTATACCAAGAACCCCACGTTGAAAATTTGGTGCCAAAAGTCGAAAAAATGGCCCAGATATCCCCCTAAGTTGGAATAACCCTATTTATGCCATTATACAGTTTACCGGCATTTCCTCTGTTCATGGTCGGCTTGGAAGAGTGCAGACATGTTCCCGACCACCAAGATTGTCGCGCTGGCCTCCTGAGGTAAGTATGGGGTGAGGGTGTGGGAGGTGGGTGCGCAGTGGGTGGGCATGGTTTGGCGGGGGCCAAGGACTCAGTGAGGGACCATTTTCTTGTTTTACAGGAATTAAAGAAAAAAAGAGAAACGGACACTTTTGGCACACTGGGGTGGGCTCCCAGTGTGCCACCTACCTGTTTGTTGGGGGGGTGGAGCCAGCGGGGATTGGGGACCCCCACTGGCCAAAACAGAAATGGATGCTTTTGGCAAGCTGGGATGTGCTCCCAGTGTGCCACCTACCTGTTTGTTGGGGGGGAGTGGAGCCAGCGGGGATTGGGCACCCCCACTGGCCATACAGTGTGTGTGCTAAGGGCGAGCATGAGCACACTAGGGTGGGCTTCCAATGTGCCAGTTGTTTTTTTAGGGGGGACCGCAGCTGATGGGGGATTGGGCACCCCCATCGGCCACACACTGTGCTGGGGGGGTCATGAGCCATGGTGGATTGGGTACCCCTCTCGGCACACAAGGTGGGGGCTGGGGACAAAAGGAGGAAGGACATTAGCAGAGGGAGGAAGCAGGTGGGATTGCTGAGCTGTGCATGACAGCAGTTCGGCTGACGTATGCATATACGCTACCACCGCTGATTGCAGCAGACATTTTGTTAGAAGTGAAGACCAACACAGCTGAACTAGTGTCATACACAGCTCGGCATGTATTGGTCCCCTAGGGTCGCGCCTGCTATACTGAGCAGTGCATTGGGGAGGAGGGTTACACACCTCCAAAACTCATACTGTTGCAAGGCATTCCTTGTGCATGCTCGCAAACAAATGTAAAAAGACATAAATCGCATAGAAACAGTACAAAGGAAGCCTACAAAGATGGTACAGGATCTACATCATGAGTCGTACAAAAGCAGACTAAAACAATTACAGTTATACTCACTGGAACAAAGGATGGACGGAGGAGATATGATGGAAACCTTTAAATTCATTAAGGGAATAAACTCAGTGTACAAGGAAGACCTCTTTCACTCATACGGGACTGCTTGCACCAGAGGGCACTGCATACGACTAAAGGGAGGTAAGTTCAAAAGCAATACTAGGAAGTTGTTGTTCTTCACAGAATGGATTGTGGATTCCTGGAATAGTCTGGCACAAGAAGTGGTGGAGTCTAAGACAGTCAGGGAGTTCAAGTTAGCATGGGATAGGTGTTATGGAAGCCTGACAAGAAATAATTAGCTGGGTGGGGGTAGCAAGAAAAACAGCAGACTAGATGGACCAAAAGGTCCCCTTTTTCTGTAACTTTTCTTATGTTCTTATGTAATAAGGTCTTCAGCAAGGCAACCAGGATCTTGGGGTGTATTGGGAGGGGTTCCACTTCAATAGCAGGAGGAAGGAAGTAATACTACCTTTCTACAGATCACTGGTGTGGTTCAGTCTAGAATACTGTGCCCAGTTCCAGAATCCCCTGCTAAGCAAAGACAAAGACAGGTTGGAGATGGCACAGTGTAGGGAAACCAAACTGATCAAGGGCTAACAGGACAGATCTTATGAGGATCCACTTAGGGCACTGAACAACATGTACTCCCTGGAGGCCAAAAGGGAGAGGAGAAATATGGTAGTGACCTTCAAATTCCTGAAAGGAATGAACAGAGTAAACTGTGAGGAACTATTTAGCCAGAATAGCAAGTCAAAAACACAGGGACATCAGTGGAAGCTGGCAAGGGAATGGTTAAGAGAGAAGTGAGAACGTTTTATTTTGCAGAGGGGTGGTTAAGCCATGGAACAGCCTGCCAGCAGATGTGATGGGCACCAAAACCATTAATGGTTTTAAGCATGGCTGGGGCAGGGTTAAGGGTTTAATAGTTACTGGGGGAGTGGTAAGGCAGGGGTCAAGGGGGAGGAGGGGGCAAAATCCTGTCTAGACAGCAGGTCTCAGAGTAGGACAGGATATAACAGAGAAACACGGATGGACTGATGGTCCTTTTCTGATGACTTATCTAGGTTTCTAAGACACCAGAAACATGATACTGTGCTATGTTATGGTCCCTGCCCTGGCACACAGATCTACTACTAATGTTGTCCCACTCATGCACCACGCCTCATACTTTTAGGTGCACGTGTGGACCGAGTGAGTAATGCTGTGTGTAGTTTCCGCTAGTCTTCAGTGGTGGCCAGTTGCCCTGGTTCGGGACTCCATATCCCAGCAGCTCTCTAGCATCCAGTGGGTACATCCTCCCTTACCCCTCCCTCACTGATTCAACACCACTAAGCTCTGCCTAACCCTTCCCCTGTCAGAACTCATGTGTCAGCCGGCAAGGCAGCAACCCCTTGTAAAACTCATTTTAGCAGTTCTTCAGACCATGAGGTCATTTCACCTTGTGTAAATTTATTGAGAGGATCCGAAGGGGGTTGTGAAGGGATAGCATTTTACTCATGTTTATTTTAAAATTTGCATTCAACTAAAGACATTGCTTTGGCAGGATTTGGTGTCTTTCCCTCAAGTCACCAATAGAGGGTGCCATCGTGCTACCTGTATGTAGTTTTCATACGCATGCTGTACGAGATTCACCTACTGGAAGATATCTTGTTCAAAACACAAACCTTAAAAAGGAGATATACAGCACTGTGTTCTTGCCCCACAGGCAAGTAATGCATGTGTACAGCAACTTGCACTGTGCACCTTTCCTGTACCTGTTTTCACATAATAAATGAGTAGTTACTACAATAAAAGGTTACAGAGAATATTCACACCATGGTAGCATTTTCTGGACTTTTTTTTACTTTCTACTGCTATATATGCATTACATTATACATATGATGTAGCACATATTTTACTGTGCCTTTCAAAAAGACCCTGATTATTCCCAATTGACTTCCCAAATGTTGTTTACCACATCACAGTCTGCTGTCACGTTACAGTGTGATATTTATTTATTTATTTGCTTTTGTTAACCGGTAAGCACACTAGACAGAAAAAGTGCCTATTTTCAGGGTGCCACCGGAGATTACAAGGTACATACATGAACATCAGGCAAATACAAGTGGAGGATTACATTACATAGAATTAGCATGACAGGGACTTTACAAGCATCAGATTTCATCAGCAAATAGTAATTAAAGGCACTATGAGGTTAAGTGGGGCAGCCAGATACTTTTTACATGCATATTTTTAGTTAGGTCACCAAGATGTGTGATAAACCCTGGAAGCAAAAAAAATATGTATTCAATCTCTAGCAAATTGTGGTACCAAGCTGAAGAGTTACGTTTATGGAAGTACATGCTGACATACAGAGTACTGTGTCAGTGGCTCAGTAGGTAGCCCACTCACTGCTGGAGCTGGAGAATCAGAAGGTTGTGGGATCTAGCCCCACCCCAAATACGTGGGAAAATACCTATAACTGACACTGTAGTGCAGTAGGTGTTGCACTATTGAGGTGCCAGCATTTGGATGCAAGTTTAAAGGGACACTGTCAACTCCTGAAGGCCTCAATGTGTCCCCAGTTTAAAAAACACAGTTAGCAATTGTTCACATTCTGAAGAGCTTGCTGATAGTTTGATTCTGATTCTTTTATTTTTAAGTGAAAAACAGACTGCCCACCATATTGGTGTTACCACGCAAAAACATGTTTGTTTACATTCCTTGATCAAGTCCCACTGCATCTTTCCTGAACTTAGGAATACCCCCAACACAGTCTAACCACTTGTAATGCAGTGAGAGTAGAGGAGATTATTGCATCATGAGTGGCTGTGTTGTTTTCACATGTTTCTATTGTTAAGGAAGTAAGCAATAAGAGTAGATCAAGGATTTAAAACAAAACAAGGCTGGTTACAACAATACATGAGCATCTATTTCCATTCTGCTAAGCAAGGATGGAGATAAAACAGCTAGCAACATCAATGAATTTTAGAGAAGGTAAGCAATCATAAAATGTGGGTTTTCAACTAGAAATAATTTGATGCAAAAGAGGTTGACAGTGTCCCTTTAAACTAAGGTCCCTTCTGCCGGTCTCTGGTTGCTGCCCAGGTAGAACCTAAAGGTCCCATGACACATCATATGAGTGGGGGAATTTTTCTGGCATACTGGCCAACATTTTTCCATCAGTTAAAAAATAGGCCTAGATAACCTATCCTCAGGATATGCAGTAGCTGTTATAGCTCGCTGTCCCTTTCCTGATCAAAAATTACAAATAAATGACAGAGCAATGAACCTCATTTACTGCCACTGTTGCATTCTTTGGGTGTCATCTGTGGTCAGGAATAGCTTTTACCAGTTGAACAATATAGCTGTGTTGCACAACTACCTGGGCCAAGACAGTCTTTTAACACTAGTGCATGGTTTTGCCATTTCTCATCTTGACCATTCTAATATGCTCTACTTGGGTCTTCCTGCTGGTCAGATCCGCTGTCTATAGATAGTTCAGAGTACAGCAGCTAGGCTCACTACCTCTACTAGGAGGACCAAGCACATCACTCCTGGACTTCGTTCTCTAGACCAGCTTCCTGTGAGATGGTGGATTGACTTTAAGATGCTTCTGACGTATGAGGTCCTTTTTTTAATGGATTGGGTCCCCTTTACCTTAGGGAGCTACTTGCAACCAGCAATGATACCTGAGAGTTACAATCTTCATGCATGGGCCTCTTGATTTTTCCAAAGTCAAGATTAAAGTCAGCTGGAGACAAAGCATTTTTGCTGCAGCTGCCCTTCTTTCGAACAACCTTCGCATGGATATTCAATCATTTTCCCTCAGTCCCCACATTTAAGTCTATATGAAAAACCTTTTTTTTAAACAGGCATTTGATGGTGACTGAAATGGCCTACCTAGACACATTGATCAATTTTAGGTGTAATTTTTTTTAAGTTGTGATCATTTATTTAATGTATTTATCATTGTAATACGTATTTAATGTCTATATAATTTAAGTATTTACATTGTATCTAATGTGTTTTTTCTATGTGCAGGTTTTATGAAAGTCTTTTTTAAATCTATTTATCTATCTATATGTGTATCTTCACATATAACTTGACAAGCAGGAAAACTAGAGAAAACACTAATAGCATTGATAATTGTGAAGCTGTAAACAGAGTTTTCTAACAGTGACATATGCCTCAGTGAGATATTAATCTTCCATTACCCTGTTCAGCATTAATGGATTTCCAGTTTCATGTGGCAACTGGTCAATAGCTGGACAAATGGAGGGACAAGAGTTTGTCCTGGATGGACTGCATCTTAATCACAAAAATGTGAGGGTTGATGACATAGACTGTTTGTTAGTCTTATTGAATTGGTGAAATATATTGTCATCAAAAACAGCATAAATAACAAGACAGTTAGGAAACAAGTGTGAATGTGAACTCACAAAGACAAAATTAAGTACTATGAATAATGAAAGCTGACAACTTTGGGGCAGAAATACATTTTGGAAAAACGTTAATGATATGTTTCATTGGACTTAAAAACTAAGCTGAATAAGATCTTAGTTGGTGATGCTATATATATATATATATACATATACACACACACACACGTCCTCAGGCTATTGCTGACATGCTTAATTGTACTTTTCTTCTGGTAAAACTTAAGAACAGACTCCTCAGTACACACATAAATATATTATAAATCAGTCAAGTTGGCTAGAGTGGCTTAAAGTAAGTTTTCCACTGTTATTTATTTTTAATAGAATGTAAATAATTAATAAATAATTCCTGACAAGGTGGGTGTTGTGCTGGGATAACATCCGCCCTGGCTGGTTGGGTCCGAGGCCACAGGTCGAGGGCATCACAACCGAGAAGGGATGTTATCCCAGCATAACACCCACCCTGGAGGGCATTATTCCCATTATACAATGGCTCAAATTGTAAAAATAGCAGAGAAAATATAAAAATGTTTATTAAAATTACATTTTTGTGTCATTTTTAAGGGGTAGGTATACCTAGTAAAATAATAGTGCTTATTGTGTATTTTGTGTCATAGGTGGCTCTGTCTCCTATCCCCATCCTGTTGTTCTCCAGGTACAGTTGGCAGAGGATCACAGGAGAGAGCTTGTTGATGTGTATTTTTTTTGTTCTTTTTTACTTTAAAAAAAGATTCTGCTCTCCTGTATTTTGAAATGTCTGTTTCCATGGGGGAGGGGGGGTTCTGTGCGTCAAACCGGAAGTAGTGTGTTCGCCTCCGTCCTCCCTCCATCCCACTGCATTAATCTTTTTTTGCAGTTTTGCTAAGGCTAGTCGGTATGTGTTTTGTGGGAGAAGAAAAGGAAGACAATATGACTGAAGAGGCAAGTAAGTTGTTTTTCTTTTTGGTAGGAAAGCCATACAGGCAACTGTCCACCAGGCTCGTTTGTGCAACTTACTGTTTTTTTTTTTTCGGGGAGTTGCACACTCAGCTGCCCATAAAATACCCTACTAGTAACTGTTTAGAGCAGGATTGTTGTTGTTGTTTTCCTGGTACATTTGCTGTGTTTTTGTACTAAGAGATAAAGTTACACACTTCTTTAGTGTGTTTCTACTAGTCAGTGGGAGCACGGTTCCTAGCAGGGCAGAGCTGATCGAGAATGAGGTTTGACTTTGGCTGGGAGTGGGAAGGAAGGGACTGCTGCGGAGTGATTTCTTTTTACTTTTAATGTAGTCATGGTTGTGGTGGGACTAGAGCCAGGATGTTATGCTGGGATAACATCCGGGTCCGATTCAAACTGACCGATCAGAGGCCAGCATTCTTTCTTGCCATTGTACAATTTTGATTTATCCATGCCAGATCAGATTACAGCAGTGATAAAACATTTCATATATATCCATTTAATTTAAAATCTACTAAACAAGAGTAATAAATAACCCATATCCTAAACACTGAGTCAAAATGCCAGGGCAGTTAGATCTCATCAGGGAAAGCCAGTGTAAACAGATGGCATTTTATTGTCCTTTTAAAACCTGCTTTCAAGAGACCCTGGCCCTCCCTAATATAGTGGGACAGCACACTCCATTATAATGCTGCTGCCACAGATTGCTTTAATTTGGAACTGGAGGCAGTCATTAGATACCTCCTGAGATGACCAGAGAGGGCTACAAGGAGGATATGGACCCAGAGATCTTTCAGGTAGCCCATATCATGCACAATTTTGAATGTTAACAAAACTATCTTAAAGGTGACATGCCACAGCAGTGGCAACCTGTGCAATGTCTGTTGTATCGAGGAGATGTGCTCAGAGCAAGAAGCCCTGGCAATCAACCTGGCTCGTCATTCTGCACAGCTGCAAGTGATGTATCAGTCCTCTAGATAACCTGCAATAGGAGCACTGCAGTAGTCAAAACTACATAACGAAGGCTTGTTCTAGTGTTTTAAGGATTGCATGATCTTACTAACATACTAACATACTAAAATGCCAGCAGAATAGGCCTAACGGTCTTTCGAGTTACTCGATTGGTCAGCCCCACCCTGGGAGCTGACCTTGTTGCCCCTCACCTTCTCTGGCTTCTCCCTTCCCAGTTCCGGATATTCTTGCTGCATTGGATTTTGCTTCCAGAACCCTTCCCCTGTACCTGTCCCAGCCCCTCTTGAACCCCTCCACTGTCTCTGCCTCCACCAGCCCCCTAGGCAGTGTATTCCATGGCTCCACCACCCTCTCAGTGAAGTAGCACCTCCTCCTTTCTCCCCTGAATCTTCCCCCCTCCAGCTTCCACCCATGCCCTCTAGTGGCCCCTCCTCCTTCCTTCGAAGCACCCTGACTGTTCCTCCCCTATTTACCCTCTTCATGTACTTGAAGACCTCTATCATGTCCCCGGTCCTTCTCTCTTCCAATGTGTACATATTTAGCTCTTTGAGCCTCTCCTCATAGGTCCTGTCCCCAAGCCCCAAATCATTTGGTTGCCTCCTCTGGACCCTCTCCAGGAGTTTAATGTCCCTCTTTAAGTGTGGCCTCCAAAACTGCACGCAGTACTGAAGGTGTGGCCTCACCAAGCAGTTATACAGAGGGAGCATCACTTTCCTCCTTCTGGAGGTGATCCCCCTAGCGATGCATCCCAGCATCCTGTTGGCCTTGGCTGCTGCCCTCTTACAAGTCTCTGAGTTGTTCATTTTGACATCCACCACCACCCCAGGTCCCTCTCAGCCATCAAGACTTGTAGCATTTCCCCCCAGGGTGTACACTTGGCCGGGTTTCGGCTCGGGTGGAGAACCTTGCATTTCCCTGCATTGAACCTCAGCTTCCACTTTCTAGACCATCATTCCAGAGCCTCCAGGTCCCCCTGTAGGGCCACCCTCCCCTCCTCCCCATCCACCACTGCCCCCAGTTTTGAGTCATCCGCAAAGAGACTCATCTCACTCCTGATTCCTGTCCTTATGTCAGAGACGTAGGCATTGAACAGGAGGGGCCCAAGGACTGATCCCTGCGGGACCCCACTAATGACCCTCTTTGGGGATGAGACTATCCGCTCAACTCGACCCTCTGGGTCCAGTCCTGGAGCCAATTGCCTATCCATCTGATCATCTGGTTCCCCACCCCATTACTCCCAGCTTATCCAACAGGCCCATGTGAGGAACAGAGTCAAATGCCTTGCTGAAGTCTAGAAAGAGGGCGTCCACTGGTCTACCAAGGTCCGAGGCACTTGTCACCCAGTCATAGAACTTCACAAGGTTTGTCTGACACGATTTCCTGAGACGAATCCATGCTGTCTATCGTCCAGGCACCCTGACTTTCCAGGTCCCCCCTAGCCTCTCCTTGACAATGCCCTCCATCACCTTGCCCACCACCGATGTCAGGCTGACAGGCCTGTAGTTCTCTGCCACCTCCCTTGATCCCCCCTTGTGGATAGGCACTATATGCGCCACCTTCCAGTCCTGGGGCACCCACCCTGTCCTCAGAGAGATGGCGAAAAGCTCCGCCAGGGGTTTCGCCAGGACATCCGCAAGTTCCTTCAGCACTCTGGGATGTAATTTATCTGGCCCCGGTGCTTTCTCCGTCTTAAGGGAGCTGAGGGATTTCCTCACTCTCTCTGCTGTGATTTCCACTTCCAGTACCTCTTCTCCCTGCTTAGCCCTCCCCCCTCCTGCCAGTGATGCCTCCCCCTCTCCCCAGACCCGCCTGACCGGTAAGGGTCCCCCTCCTCAGTATCTCTGTCTCTCCCATGTATGATGTAGCACCCCATTTTCCTTGGTGGAAACTGAGGTGGAAGTACTCATTTAGTACCTCAGCCTGCTCCCGGTCTTGTGCCCATCTCTCCTGATTTAATCCTGCTAATCTGCCCCTTCACCCTTCGTTTTTCCCCAATGTATCTAAAGAACCCTTGTTCCTCTCCTGATTTCCCTGGCCAGGTTCTGCTCCTTCCTTGCCTTAGCCGCCTCACCACCCTAGTGGCCCTTCTAGCAATCAACTCATACTCCCTCGATCCTTTCACTCCTTGAGCACTTGAATTGCCTATAGGCTGCCTTCTTTCCCTGCACCACCTCCTGGACCTCCCTGGTCCACCAGCAGGTTTTGGACCCCACCGCATTTTCGTCTTACTCTTGCACAGGTGCTGGTAGCATCTTGCACCCTCTCCTGATGATTTCCCACCTACTATCAGCGTCCATGTCTGACCCAATCCCATCCAAATGCTCCTTAAGGATCCTTCCCATTTCCTTAAAATCCGTTCCCCTGAAGTCAGTTACCTCCGTCTTTGTGCAGCTTTCTAGCCCTCCTAGGTCCAGGCAGAACCAGACCGTGGCATGGTCACTCCCCGCCAACGGGTCCCTTACCTCCAGGCTCCTAATCTGGTCACTGTCTGCCAGGACCACATCCAGTACCCGTGCCTCCCTGGTCGGTTCCCCCACCTGCTGAGTTAGGAACACATCTTGAAAGACATCCAACAACCTCTGTTCCTGGTCACAGAAGATGTCATAGTCTCCCAGTCTGTTCCTGGCATGTTTAAGTCCCCAACACCACCACCATTCCTCTGCCCAGTCTGCAGTGTCTCCCAACATCTGCCACCAGACTCTCCTCCAGCTCCTCCGCCAGGAGCAGGGGTCTATATACCACTCCTATTTTTACTCTCTTGCCCCCTTGTTATCAAGGTACCCAAATTGCTTCCACGGTTCCTCCGCCTCCTCACTCCCCAATGCCAATGCAGTTTTGACTATCATTGCTACCCTCCTCCCCCTTCCCTCCCCTGTCCTTCCTGAACATAGTGTAACCCTCCAGGTTCAGGTCCCAGTCGTGTCCTGCAGTGGCCCAGGTCTCAGTGACCGCTGCCATCTACTGCTCCCTCAGTTAGCATCACCTGGAGCTCAGGCATTTTATTTCCCAAGCTCCTGGCATTTAGCAGGACTACCTTCCGCCCTTCCCTATACTTCCATTTCCCTGCTCGTGTTCCCATGGGGATTCTGTTTCTCCTGGTCTGCACTTACCAGTCAGCCTTTTCCCGTAATCCTCCAGCTCCACAGGGGGTGGAGACAGAGTCCCTCCTTTATCGGCACCCCCTTGACATCCTTTTCTCCCGTCCCTCCCCCCTTCACAAGTTTAAACCCCACTTTTCACCAAAGAACCTCTCTATTTTCAACTTAAGGATTCCCCTTCCCTCCAAATTGAGATGGAGTCTATCTCTAGCATACAGCTCCTTATCCTCCCAGGTCTCCCCCCAATCCCCCATCAACTCATACCCTCTGGCCTCACACCACTCCCTGAACCACTGGTTTATCTCCCTAATCTTCCTTTTGTGTTCCCCACTAGTCCTTGGCACCGGCAGGATTTCTGAGAAGGAAACTGTGCATCCTATGTCATGACAGACCCTGGCAAGCTCCCTGAATCTTGCCTGTATCTCTAGCTCACTATTTCCCTCAATGTCATTTGTACCCAGGTGGACCAGTATGTCCGGGGAACCCCCACAATCCTTTGCCAGCTGATATACCTCGTGCTTAGCCCTGTGCACCGTTAGTCCAGGGAAGCATTTTGTTCTAACTGGCCAGGCTTCTCCCTCCCTATCCCATTTGATACCCCTGATCATAGAATCCCCAACAGGAGTACTCTGACAGCTTCTTTTCCTCCATTTCCCCTTCCATGTCCCTCATCCTTTCTACGGGCCCTCCACCCAGCTGGCTCCTTGTTCCTCCCCTATCTGGGTGCCACATGCCACCCCTCCTTATTTACCCTGACCACCTCCTCCAATCCTATGCCTCCTCCTCCTGAGTATCCTGTACCTTGCTAACCCCCCTCACTGCTCGCAACTGGTCCTTCTCCCCCATCTGCTAAACTAGCCTGGCTCATCCTCCCTTCCTCGCTGTCTCCATTTAGTCCCTCCTTGCTTGTTGTGCTCCCCTGGCCTAAACCCTCAGCTCCCTTTACTAAATCCTCCTTGTACTTCTGGTCCTTCTCCTTTACCTTTCCTCCCAACTGGTCCTTCTCATTGCGCTTTCCTCCCTCTTCCCCCTGCCCCTCCTGCTCTGATTCACTGCTCCCCCATTTTCCTGCATTCCAGGTTCCCCCCTGTTCTTCCTGCTATCTGGCCCCTGCCTCCTGCCCCCCACTCCCTTTCCATCTCTAACCACCCCTGTCATGGCTACATCACCCCCTCATCCTCGAGCAGAAGAAGAGAATTGAAGTGGTTACTGAGTGTAAGATCTGATCCACCTCCCGCCTTGCTTCCTTCTGTCCAGCCCTGGCCATCTGCCTACTTCCCTGAGAATGTTGTCCCTCTGTCCCTCCTTGGCGGGGTCCCCAGTTACCTGCCTGCTTCCTTGGTAGTGTCCTTTTGGACCCCTCTGCCAGGGTCCCTAGCAGCTGACTCCAGAGTATTTTTCTGCACTCCTTTCCTATACGCTGCCCCAGTGCTTGGTGCAACCCTGTGGAGATCCCTGCCCCTTCCCCAACCATACTCTCCCTTCCCCAGCTGTCTCCCTAATCCCCCAACCTCCTCCCTGCTGTGCCAGCTGGTGGCACACTGGGCAACCACCAAACTCAAGCCCAGTCCAGTATCATGGCTGCTCCACACCCTGTGCACCCCACCACCCTCCCAAAGATGCCGCCCTAATGCCATGTGGTTCCATCCCTTCCAAGTAGGTTTCCTTGGGTGAGCCACCAGGTTCCCCAGTCCAAGATACACCTCTACTGCCTAATCAGGTCACCCACTAATCTTAGATACAGTCCCACAGTACACCGTAACCCTGTTACTAGGTGCAGTACAACACAGTAAACTTATAAGGGAAATGAACAACTCCCTAAGCTCCTCTCTCCCGGCCTTTAAATCCAACCCCCAGTGGCTAGAACTACATGAGCTGCACCTGCAGCCTTTTCCTCCAATTGCAGGGCAGGTGTTCCCCTATAAATTAGCAGAACTCTGGGAGGGAGGGGTGGGGAGGGTGGGTTTTGGGCAGACACCCGACTCAAGAGAGAGTGTATCAGCCCTGTGTCTCCCCTCCAAGCCCAGCAGCCAAATACCCAGGCCCAAGCAAATTCCACCAAATAGGTTTTAAATCAGAAGAAATAGGCCTCCACCAGCGCAGCCTGTTACACAGTGAAACATCCAACAAATGAGCCCACTTAGAAACATAGAAACATAGAAGTTGACGGCAGATAAGGACCGCAAGGCCCATCCAGTCTGCCCATTTCTTTTTCTATCTTATAAATGTGCCATCGGCCTTTGCTATGTCAGTGACCTATCTATTCATAGTCATTTGTATTGCTCCCTTATGCCTATCCCATGCCTGTTTGAAGCCCTGCACTGTATTCATAGCCACTACTTCTTGTGGTAAGCCATTCCATGCATCTACCACCTTTCTGTGAAAAAGAATTTCCTCATTCCCCTTAATCGGCCTCCTCTAATCTCATGCTATGTCCTCTTGTCCTGCTATTTTTCTTATATTTAAACATGTTAGACTCTTTCACCTTGTTTATGCCCTTAAGGTGTTTAAATGTCTCGATCATATCACCTCTCTCCTCCTTTGCTCAAGGGTATACATATTGAGCTCCGTTAATCTGTCCTCATATGTCTTCTGATGCAGTCACTACAGCCACCAAACCAGTTTTCAAAATTCCAACAGCCCCCACAACAATACCCTGCTAGCCCCTTAGAAGTAAGAAAGCAAAGAAATAACCTTCTACCAAGTAAAATCCACAAGAACCCTGTAAAAACAACAAGCAACAGCTACTGTCCTGGAACACAACTGATCCTGTCCCCTTCCAGTTCCTTCTGAGGAGACAAAGCAACCAACACCACAAACCTGATTCAGCTCTGCCTCCAGTCAATTAGCTGAGTGAGACCTGGCCAGACCATTAACACCCTTCCCCCACTATGCAGTAATCTTTGCAGCTACTGAAGTCAGCAACAATGAACCAAAATTCAACTCAAAGCCCCCAAAATCATACCTCTCAACTGCTCCGGATTTTCCATGATGTCCCGTATTCAGCTGGTCCCAGTCAGCCTGTTCTGCTGCCCCGCATTCTGTGGTGTTTTTCCGCCCAAATCCATCCCGAACGCTGAAAACACGTGCTTGCCTTTGTTGCCCAAACACTTCCGGGTTTCCGTCTCTCTTTGCCGTGTGCCGTGTCTGACGTGCCCTGCCGACCAATAGGGTGCTTTTTCTACTGTGGAGTGTGGACCAATAATTGTGCTCCCCCCCCAAGCCTGCCTCGTAGCTCAGCAGCCTCCGCTCTACCCGGCCCGCCCCCACAGATTAACCCTTGATGGCTGGTTCCCCTCAGGTCCGCTGCTGTACAATAAAGCAGCTAGTGGCTGGAGGGGGAACCAGAGAGCTCTTTGGTAGCTGTTTCTAGGAGAGCCGGAGGAGGACAGGACAACGCGTCAGAGCGGAGGGGATTCAGAGCACACCCAGAGAGCTGACTAGCCAGCACCAGCCGAAGAGCAGAACAAGAAGTGAGCAGCTGCTGCACATACTGCCGGAGAGGAGAGTGGCTGTACCCGGCACCGGAGAGGAGAGTGGCTGTGGAGACCACACAGTGAAAGGAATAAGAAGGGAGCCTGAGGTTGGGAACGAACACCGGCACCAATCGCCTACACCCCTACAGTCCCAAGAGGTGAGAAACACAGATTTTCTCAGTGGGGTTTTTTTTATTGCAATGCTGCCTTGCCTTGCTTGTTTTTTACAGTCAAGGCTAGAGAGGACCAACGCTGGATTTCAATTTTAGTTCATGAGTTACTGTTTTAGTATCTGCTATATTGGGTTTCTAGTGTGGTTGTGTATGTGTGTGGTTGGAGGGGGATATCAAGTTAGTGCATTTTGTGGTGGATCTGGAGGTTGGGGGAGCTAGAGTGCAACTTGCAGGGATGGGCTTGGAAGCTGGTCTGCCAGAAAGGGCAACATAATGTGCTGAGGGAGTACTAGGATTTAGGAAGGGAGCTATGGTAAAACTTTCTGTGCTGGGAAGGAGTGTGGATTTTAGGGAGGGGCTGGGGTGCAACTACTTGCTGGGCTGGTGGAAAGGCTGTGGATTCTAGGAGGAGGGCTAGAGTGCAACTTGCTGGGTTGGGGGAGGACTGAGGGCCTTGCTCTGGAGCAGCTGGCTAGGCTATGGGAGGTGGGATGAGAGCAATATGCTGGACTGTGGAGACTCTAGGGAGGGGGCTAGGGTACAACTTACTATGCAGAGGCAGGGGTAGGAGGCAGGGGCGGACTGGCCCAGGATGCCTGGGATGTTAATTGCATCCTGGCCTGTCCTGGCCTGTGTAAGTAATGGCCTGCACTTCTTGGGTTTTCTTTTTTTTTTCTCCACTGCCCCGACCATCGGGTTTGGTCACTAATTTTTTTTTCAGGGGCGGGGGTCAGGTCTGTAAAGTAGCCACAGAGGAGAGTGCGTGCTGCCTCCTAGCTCTTCCATTCGATGAGCCACGAGCGGCACACTAAAGTCAGACGCACGCCCCCTCCCTGCCTGAGAGAGAGACTGCAGTGTGCCTAAACAGAGGAACAGATGGTGAAGATAGGCAGGGCTGTGGGGCGTGCCGCGCATGTGCACTGTTTGGTTGGCGGCAATTGTTCTTGTAAAGGCAGAGGAACTTTTAGTGAGAGTGCCATTGTTACTCAGTGGAGCTCCGGCCTCAGCCACCCAGAGCTGCTCGCTTGCCCAGATCGTCGCGATCGCTGAGTGTGCTGCCCTTAAGTGGAGGACTGGTTGGTGCCTGTGTGTGTGGTGGGTGGGGTCATCCCACAGGACATGCAGGGACACGGTACATCACCAGAAAAGGTGACTGTGGCATGAGGAGACACGGAGTCAGCGACATGGCGGAGGCGTCTCCTCAGAGACTGTGGTGCTTGCTATTGGGGCACAGTTTGTGCTGTATACACTTGTGCAGAAAACTAAAAACCTGCCGGGGTCTTTTTATCACTAGCTGGAGCTTCCTTTTCCGGAAAAATGGTTTAATTTTGCCAGTTTTTCCCCCTTATTATTATTATTTGCATTAGTGTGCTAAATATTTGCTCTTCTAGGAAGCCCGATTGTGCCCCTCCTCCTTTCTTTGACATCCATGTTCCTTCTTAATTCATGCACCATGGGAGCCTGACGAGTAAAAAGGAATCTTTTGATAACACACACTGAAGGGGGGAAGAATATCGAGGTAAGTAAACAATGCTAAACGTTAACTGTTTCAGAAACGAGTATTTCAAATTGAAATTATTTATATTCGAGGGAAGGAAATGCAACCTTACACCCTTGACCCTTGATGCGTTGTAGGTGGATTGAAATAGTGGCTGTTTAGGCACTGTATGAGTTGGCATCGTTTCCACTCTTCTTCCTTGCGAATAATTGCACTTTTACATCTGCAGAATTTCTCCACCAACTTATTTTTTGTAGTGCATTCAGTCAATTCTGATGAAAATGCAGTTAGCATTGTTGTTGAAATGCTAACTCAGGTGCGCCCATCTCACGTTACAGTTTGGTTTTCACCTCACGAATAGCCGATGTCTTACTAGGAGAGGAGAGCAGCAGAACTGTTTTATTTTGTACCTTCAGGCCTGAGAAAACGGGATCCTGCATGCATAGTTATTAATATGAAGTGGTATCCAAGCGCTAATACAGTTTGCAGAAAGAGACCCATGGTTTTAAAAAAAATATATATATATATATATATCTATACTTCAGGTGTTTGTTCCCCACCCACCCAGCAGAGCCAAACATGACACACCTGCTTTCTCCTTGTTACTGCTGAAGTATTGAGAAGTTTAGCAGCTATAGCTCTGAACTCCATGAACTGCTGCTAAAGAGTTTTGTCTAAATTATTTTTTTTTTTTTTTTTGCTTTGTGTAATCTCCTTCCTTGACCACCTGTAGGATCACTTGAGTTGCTTAGCTGCCATCTCTCCCTACCTTTCCTCACCCCGGCTTAGAATATATACTAGAAATTAGTGTGGTGTTTTTCTAAAGTTCAGTCTGAATTGTCATCCGAAGTATTGTGAATTTTGGCTTTGAAGTCTGTCTAAAAAATGGTGTGCTATCTTTTCCACATGGTGCACAGTGCTTGTATGGGTTAAATGATGGACATCTCTGTTTAATGAGAAAGGTATGGTAGCTTTTAATTCTGGTGTGGATTTCAGTTATCCACTGCTTTTGTTTTTCTCCAGTCTCCTCTCCATATTTCCTCCTATCCTCTCTGATCTCTTCATAGTATTAAGTACAGAGTACAGGGCTAAAATGTGTGTTGAAATAAAAATGGCTGGGCCTATAGTTCTTTAATCCATTTTCAGCAAAAAACATAAAACTGGCACAAAGATTCCATAGAGCACTGAAGGACCATGTGGAGATGGGAACTGAACTTGAGCATTAAACTGACTGCCTCCCATATCTGCATATTGCTGTCTTAAAGTTGTGAAGTGTGGAAGACTAGGTTTGCTGGCCAAGGCACCTAGCTTCACCTGAGCTCTTTCCTTCTAGCTTGCTTGAAAGGACAGAACAAAGAACCGTACCACAGTAAGGACAAATATTAAGACTTATTTTGGCTAGGCAGATTTACTGTGAGTGGTTGTTTTTTATTTTGTTCTCACAGGGATTGTTACTGTTGCTAACATTTTATTGCTTTATTTTTCTCTCATTCAAATTGTTATTGCTGGGTGTACCTTCTGCTGCATTATTATAAGGTGTGCCTACAGGTGTGTACTAACAGATTACTGCTGTAATCTTCTGATTCAAATTGCCTTTTTGCAAGGTATATCTTCTGTTACTGCTTTATTTTTCTCTGTAGCAAAATGTTTCTTGCAGGGTATATCTTCTGTGAAATTATTACAGGTGGTGCTTTGCTGGTTTTACAGTTGTATCTAGCATTAGGATAGGCTTTCAGGGTTACTGCATTTGTTGCTGACTGATTGTTTCTGCTCTTACCTCCTTGTGTTGTTCGTCCGTGGTTCTTCTTTTTCGGCAGGGGCTGGTGCCCGGAAAAAGGACACAAATTTGTAGGGAACTGGCAACAGTTTTGGAAGCGAAAGTTCTTTAAATTTGATGGACTGCATCTGAGTAAGGAGGAGTCAGTGCATTGGGAAGACGTTTGACGTCTTTGCAGAATATTTAAACTAGCAAATGGGGAAAGGGTGCAGCACCCCATCGTCATGGGAAGAACACCCCTCCCCTCAGCTAGTGGTCAAACGAAGTTCAGTGTGTTTGCAGTTCATTTGCATCACCAGGTAAGGAAAAGGTCCAGCTCCCGTCTACGATGCCACAGGAAATGCCAGACCTCACCCAACAACTAACACACCAAAATCTGGCCAATGGAAAATCATGTACACAAATGCTGCAGTCTGGAAACAAGAGCCCAGACCTGCAGGCAATAATGACAGAGGCTAAACTGGACATAGTAGCAATTGTAAGACATGGTTTACCAGTAACCACACTTGGGAGACTTCAGTACTTGGCTATGTACTGTTCAGAAGAACCGAGTTGCAAAAGGGTGGGTGGAGTGGCTCTGTATGTCAATGAAACTATCAAAGCTACAGAAATTCAGAATACACATTAGGAGCCAGAAGAACTGAGGGTCACTCTGGAAACAGGAAATGGGACAGCCATAAGAACTGGGGTTGTCTACAGGTCCCCAGACCAGGAGAGGACATAGACACATTACTGTTAGAAGATATACAAAACATGACAGCTAAAGGGAGATTCTGATAATGGGAGACTTCATCATGTCAGATACAGATTGGTCAATACCAGCAGGAACATCTGCCAGAACTAGACACATGGTGGATTCCTCGGGAGGGCCTCAAACATCTGGTACAACAACCCACATGAGACAGGGCTATCCTAGATCTAGTACTGACTAACAGGAAAAGGATCACAGATCTTCAGGTAGAAGGTCACCTGGGGCCAGTGACCATCACATGGTATGGTTCAGTTTGGCCACTACAACTAAATCATCCCATTCCAAGGCAAAATATGGGACTTCAGAGGAGCTGACTTTGATAAGATGGCCAACAGAGTTAAGCTAGCCCTGGCAAAAAGAAATAGAGGTGAGGGGTACAGGCAAAGTGGGCAAGCATTAAGATGCAATACTTGAAGCAACATCCCATTGCATTAGAGAAAAGGAAGTGCAAAGAAGAAACCACTTTGGTTCTCAGAAACAGTAGCAGAAAAGTCAGAGCCAAAAGTCTGGGCTTCAGGAAATATAAGGAACGCATGGATGAAGATAGAGAGGCATACCAAACTTCCCTAAGGGAAGCAGGGAAGGCAATAAGGCAGGCAACGGCCCAAACTGAGGAAACACTAGTACAGACAGTAAAGAAGGTGACAAGACTTTCTACAGATACATTCTTGAAAGGAGAAAGTCCAGAGGGGGGTATTGCTAAGATCAAAGGAGATAAGGGTGTGTGTGAGGAGGAGGACCATGTAAAAGCATCTATCCTAAATAGATACTTCTGCTCAGTATTTACTGAAGAGAAGGTAGGGCAAGGCCCACAGCTCAGTACCATGGACACGGGGGGAGGGAGGTAGGCACTAGTCCTTCACAAAGAAAGGTCCTACAAGAGCTCGCTAAACTCCAGGGTGAACAAGGCAATGGGACCTGATGGCATACATCCCAGGGTACTAAAGAAGCTAAGGGTAGAACTGGCAGAGCCATTATCAGAACTGTTTAGTGAGTCTCTGAGCACAGGAGAGGTCCCAGAAGACTGGAGAAGGGCTCATGTGATCCTGCTTCTGGTTCAGTGGGCTCCACTTCCTTCTAATCAGGTTGGAAGGATCCCCCACCTCCCATGGTAAAGACAGAGGCAAAGTACTCATTTAGCACCTCTGCTTGTTCCGCAGCTTCCTGCGCCCATCCTCCCCCAGTTCTAATCCTGCTGATCTGTGCTCTCACTTTTCTTTTCTCCCCTATGTATCTATAGAAACCCCCACAGACATCCCTGGCAGATTACTACTATAAGAACAATAGTCACTTTTCATGTAGAAATGTTCTGCCAACTGGCTGCTCATGCAAATGTGGCCTGTCCTCCTTTGTAGCATCCTGGCCTGTGACCTGCCAGTCCGCCCCTGGTAGGAGGATAGCAAATTCTGTTATAAATGACCTCAAAATGCATCAGAATGTACTGTCCAAAACTACAAAGGTTTATGGGAGTTGTGGTGGCCCCAGACCTGGTCTTTACTTTAGATTTTAGAGCCTTGTGCATACACTTTTCTGAAGGCTGGTTACTCCACTGGGTGTGGGAACATCAGAATAACAATAGAAGTCCTGGGATGGCATTGGGGACAGTTGTACAATGTTGCAAGCACCAGCATGCTGTCAGGAGAAACAAGCATGCCAGTAGGAAAGCCAAGCATGCCTGTAGGAATTGCATCCACCATGCCAGAAAATCCAGCACTGTTTCTGGGAGAAACGCATTCAGTGCAAAGATGGCAAATCACTGAAACCTCGATCATGTAACTGGGGCCACTGGCATACCACAAGGTGCATCAGTAGGAAACTTGCCATACCAAAACAAATGCCAAAATGTCAACTGAAAACAAACATTTACAGCAATAGGAAGCAAAGAATTTTATTTACTTATTTATTTCGTTTGTTGATTGGGAAACAAGGGCAGGGCAATATGGTCTATTTTCAACCTGGGAGGAAGGGATACAGATGCAAAGCAACTGAAATTGAGCCAAATTAAGGTGTTGGTGGTATTTTAGTGAATTTCAGAAATCTGGCCAGGGCAAAAGGGAAATTCCTGTATTCTTATTAAGAAGTGCCAAGGGATCTGTAACATCCAGCAGAACAACCATCAGAAAAGCATGCAGGAGGGTGGGGGTGCTACTAAACACCAGGGAAACACTGAAACAATACAGGGATGGCTGTTGCAGGGTGGGAGATGCCACTGACACCAGGAAACTAAGTAAAAAATGTTTTTGCGTATGAAGAGATCGTTTATCATATAGCCATAATGTATTAAACTGCTAATTTTTTTTTTATAGAACTCAAGCCTGGGTTTGGGACACTGACCTTCTACCATCAGAGGCAAGCAATTTCAGCAAGCAACCAACACATCCACCAGGGTCAGGACT
This sequence comes from Neoceratodus forsteri, assembly GCA_016271365.2. NCBI lineage: Eukaryota > Metazoa > Chordata > Ceratodontiformes > Ceratodontidae > Neoceratodus > Neoceratodus forsteri. The sequence goes on along the minus strand of CM057450.1, from coordinate 427,833,148 downwards.
GTCTACACCATGCAGGCATTTCTCACCGCAAAAGGAGGCGAGAGGAGGATCGGCAGCAGCAGAATTCAATAGGTATGTTCCAGGGATTGGGGATATCCTAAAGTGTGAAGTATTTTAAAATGAGTGCGTCTTTAACTGTCTGGGAGTAGTGGGGTGGGAATGACCACCAATTTCCTTTCTTTTGGGACTTGTAATTTGTTAGGTGGTTGCTGCCTCAGTGACTCAATTTCCTTAGGATATAAATGTATACCATTTTGGCAGGCTGGGGGGTGCATGAAGCTTGCTGTGTCTGACAACATCTGGTATTTTGGGAATAAAATTCTAGTATGATGACACACTTGACTCTGCTGGCTGTATTCATAAAACAATATGGGTGATTGGGCACAGCAAGCCAGACCCTCCCCAACCCACAATGACATATGTGACCTGTTTTTTGTTGTGATGCAGTGGGATCTGGCCTTGCTAGGAATGCATCAAGTACTTGGGTCTGGATGGATGTGTTTAATAAAATGGGTTGTGCAAATATTTGTGGTTTGTGGTGGTGCAGCAGGGGGGACCTACCTGCAGCGTCCAACAATGTCTGATGTTTTATTAATATGATTGTAGTGTTAGTGTAACACACTACAGGCATGTTAATCAACCATCAGGATTGATTGGTCACAGCAAGCAGGACCCCCCTAATCACCAACCCAGAGAATGACTTGCTTGGGCTGGTTTTGATGGTGTGGTGGTTTGCTACGTGATGTCGCGGGGTTACTTTACATGTGTAACAGAATTCTTTGTACAAGTATTTGGGTACATTGGGGGGGGCTTGCAGCGTCCAAACAGTATCTGATGTTTTATTAATATGATTGTAGTGTTAGTGTAACACACTACGGGCATGTTAATCAACCATCAGGATTGATTGGTCACAGCAAGCGGGATCCCCAATCAAGAATGATGTACATGTCCTGGTTTTGCAGTGAGTGTTTAGCCTGCTAAAGGACACTACGATGGATTACTTGGTTGAAATGTGTTTTCTGGGTACTCATTTATCTTTGCCATCCCTTGGCAAAGTTGGCTCTAACTACTTTGCTACTTGCCTGCAGCTTACTTCAGATCGTTTTCATGGAATTCTTGTCTTTGCTGCCATGTCTTGACAAGCTGGGGTGCACAAGTGTGTTCTCCATCTTCGGTACTTCATCGCTGAACCGTCCTGCTGCCATGTCCTGTCAAACTGGGCCACAAGTGTGTCTCCATGTTCTGTCTTTCATTGCCTGAACCATCCTGCTACCATGTCTTGACAAGCTGGGGTGCACAAGTGTGTTTCTCCATCTTCGGTACTTCATCGCTGAACCGTCCTGCTGCCATGTCCTGTCAAGCTGGGCCACAAGTGTGTCTCCATGTTCTGTCTTTCATTGCCTGAACCATCCTGCTACCATGTCTTGACAAGCTGGGGTGCACAAGTGTGTTTCTCCATCTTCAGTACTTCATCGCTGAACCGTCCTGCTGCCATGTCCTGTCAAGCTGGGCCACACAAGTGTGTTTCTCCATCTTCGGTTCTTCAGCATCTCTTGTTGTGTGATTGTTTTTTTTTTTTTTTTTAATTGAAGATGTGTATCCAGAGGGAGCCTGGATCTGTTCAACAGGAGGATGGCAGAGAAATTCTTTCTTTTCTTCTGCCACCTTCTTGAAGAATAGAATCCTACCCCACTGGTACACTAAAACTGATGTGTTCGAGCACTATATACAAAATTAATACTTCATGTATACACAACGGGCGAAGTTGATGATGAGGACCATGATAGTGACAAATCTCCGGAGAAGAAGAGAAGATACACAATTTTCCAAGCAACCTGGATGAGCATGTTTGACTGGTTAGCGGCAAGCAAACATGGTGTGAAGTATGCATTCTGCAAGACCTGTGGCACAGATTTCACCATCCACCATGGAGGACGACATGACTTGCAGCGGCATGCTAATTCAAAAAAGCACCGGCAAAATTCCAAGCACATGACTGGAAAAAATATGTCACACTTCTTTGGCTCTCCAAACCTGGTGAGCACGAAAGTCATTGAGGCAGAGATGGCTTTTGTGTCCCTGATAGCAGAACATAATCTCTCATTTACAGCAGGAGAGCATATTCTAAAGTACATGAAAAAATATGGAGAAGATCCAGAAGTTCTGAAGAAGATGACCTGTGGGTCAACCAAAGCAAGCTGCATTGCAAGGGATGTGCTTGGGCCATGATACCAAAATGATGTAGCTGCAATGTGTCAGAAAGTACCCTTCTGTGTGTACATGGACCAGAGCACTGATATGGGTGATGAAAAACTGTTAGTAATTCTTGTGGGTTACCTGGATGAAGCTGCTGGCAGAAATGTCATCCATTTCTTAGATATGCCAGATTGTGTGTCTGGGACCGGGCAAGCGATGTTTGATTGCTTGGTAGAAAGCATGAACAAGTTTGAAATCCCATTGTCAAATATTGCAGCGTTTTCATCGGATAATGCTGCTTCTATGATTGGGAAAAACAATTCAGTCCTGTCACGTTTAAAGAATGTGAATCCAAACATTCTTAACATGGGATGCCTCTGTCACTTGGCTGATCTGTGCAGCAAAGCTGGGGTAAAGCTCTACGTTCACCTGTGGAAGAATTGCTCTACTGGTACTGCCACTTCTCAACCAGTTCACAAAGACAACAGAAACTAAAGGAATTTGCATTGTTCACAGATGTTGACCCACCAGAATAATTAAGCATGCCCCAACTAGATGGCTGAGTCTTGGAAAAGTTATCAACCAAACCTTGGATATGTGGCCGGCTCTGCTGTCATATTTTCTAACACTGGAACCAAGATCATCCAAAATTGACCTAATCTGTAATCGTCTGCAGAGCCATGAACTCAGAATGGTCTTTATGTTTCTTAAATATGCACTAGAACCCTTGCTGCAGTTCAGCACCCAGCTACAAAGCAGAAAAGCCAGCTTATGACTCTGCATGGAGATGTGCACAAACTGATGCAGCAGTATGCAAGCAGAGTACTGAAACCAGCAGCAGCTGTAAAATTAATCAGGCAAAATGACATGTCTGTACTACATGACTCAAGCAGTGTCTTGGCCAATGGGGACCTCAGGGTTGGACTGGAGGTCAAGCAGTACATAAGTAATAATGAGGATGACATTTTGGGGACAGTAACTGAACAAAGTTTTTACAAGAAAACTGTGGTGTTTTATACTGCTGTGCAGGAAAAAATCCTGAAAAAGTTTCCAATTCAGGATCACCTATTAAAAAATGCATCCATTCTCAATCCAGCAATTAAGCTGGACATATCCACACAACTTGTGTTTGATGTTGCCAAACGTCTTGGAGTCTGTGTAACTGAGGAAGACTCTGAACAATTATTAGATGAGTTTTCAGTGTATCAGATTGAAGATACAGGTAAATTAATAGGACCAGTCAATGGACCACATTCATGCATTTCTAAATATTGGGCTCATGTTCTGCAACAACTATGTGACTCTGAAAGACTTCAGCTTTTTAAAAGATGAATGTTGACTTTACTTTGCTTGCCGCATTCGAATGCTGAAGCAGAAAGGGCCTTCAGCATGGTGAGGAAGGTAAAAACCGAGCTGCGTCATTCACTAAGTCTGAAGACACTGAACTCTCTGCTGGCCATCAAAATGAATGAAGACAAGGACTGCTATGAGGTCAAGCAGCCAAAGCAAGTGCTAGATGCTGCAAAAAAAGCCACAGCAGCATACAACAAAAAAAATCTCAGTCATACTTGTGATAAGTAAAATATAGGTTACACTGGCAGGTGTGCAGCCACAAGTTTTCTGAATGTTTCTCGTGTTTTGTTTGTATTGCTGTTTAATTTTCATTTCTTCTGTTCTGCATACACTGATGGTTTTGATTGCATTATGTTGCAGTTGGGCTGTGGTAGCATTAACTAAAAGCTTTGCATTGTTCAGGTTGTTTGAATAATGTTTTATTTACTGTGTGGCATTTACTGTTAAGCATAGCAATGTAGGAACTGTAGCGTAGCTATGTAGAAATGTAGGAACTGTAGCGTAGCAATGTAGAAAATGCAGATGTGTAGTGTAGCAGGTGTATTGTTTTTGCCTGCTTTTAATATGTGCAAAATGAAGTGTTTCCTTAATCTAATCTTGTGTGCATTGTGTTAATTCATGAGTGTAGCATTAAAATAAAGTACAGACAACACATTGGTATAGTAAGTTTTTATTACAAAAACACACACCACCACACATGGTTAAAATAACTTTATTGATGCACCATCAGATAGCCGCGCTACTCGCACGCTACAGAAAATAGGGTATTCCACATTTGGGTCATTTGTCACACATTGCTATGGTCTTTGTTCCACATTGGCAGGTTTAGAGGTTGAGAGGTATGCCCAAAATATATGTTTGCTGCCAAAAGAAACAGGTCTCCAATTCAATCAGCTTCACTAAAAACACAAAGAAATAACCTTCTACCAAGTAAAATCCACAAGAACCCTGTAAAAACAACAAGCAGCAGCTACTATCCTGGAACACAACTGATCCTGTCCCCTTTCAGTTCCTTCTCTTGATAGTGTTTGAACTAGGTGGTGTTTCTCTGATGACAAAAGACACCCCAAACAACCACTGACACCTGACATTCCAGTGACAGTTTGTAATCCATGACTCTCAGATTCTTAACCCTGCTCCTTGGTAGGATAGGGACAGCATTCAATTTTAATCCAGCCTTATCTACTCCCACATCTGGCAGAATCTGAGAACCCGCATCTACTAGCAACAAATCTATCATGTCTCGATGCAACCTTATCCAGCTGGAGGCCATCCAGGCACTGATATCAGACAAGGAGACTTCAAACAACTGCACTCTTGTACCAACGTCATGCAGGAACCATTTTTGAAAAATAAAACAGAGCTTTATTCCTATACAGCTTGCCATAGGATCCACTAACCCCTAGCACCTCGACCTCAGCTGTTCTTCTCCAGGAGGCATGGACAAACTGATGCCATTCATGTTTTACCCTTCTCAGTTTTATTGAGACAGTACACTTTGTACAAGTTTCATACTTTTTACAAAGTACAAATCATAGTATGAATCCAAACTTGTTGCATAATTTTCGTGTAAAGAATGAATACACAAAGTGATCAATCACCATAAAAAGCATGAGAAAGAAAAACAGAGTAGTTTGGAGCCATTGGAGGGTAATAAAATGACATAGTAGGAGAGATTGTGTGTTAGGGAAAGAGACAAGTATACAAAGCAACACAGAGTAAAGGCAGATAGATTTCATGCACTACATTAATAACACCGGTATCAACCTAAAATTCTCATATGAATCTGATAAACACAATAGCATTTCTGAATGTGGTACCTAGTGCTAGTCCCAGCAACACAGTGAGTATTGCAGGCTACAGAAACAAACAGCTGTGAAAAGCATTTTAAATGATGGCAATGCACATCCCTGCAAATTAATAAACTCCATTCCATATAGCCAATTTATAAGGCTCAGGAGAAAGTGATTAGATGTACAAGAATTCAAACAACAAGCCTCTGAGATGAAAACAAGATTTTTAGAATGAGGCTATAACAATGGAGTTCAAGAAATAGTGCTTGGCACGGCCCGTAATAAAAACATAGAATGTTCGGCAGATGGGGCCCATGTGGACCATCTAGTTTGCCATGTATACAACCCCCAATTAGGCTACTATCTTAAGTTTACCACACTGTCTGTCCCATGCTAGCTTGAATTCCCTGACTGTCTTTGATCCCACCATCCCGTGGGAAGCCCATTCAAGACTCCACTACCTTTCTGAAAAGCAGAACTTCCTTAAGTTGCTCCTGAACCTACCCACTTCAGGCGCGTCATGACCTCTGAATGCGAGGTACAACTGTTTACCTGAAGGGGATCATGTGCCTGTACCTTCTTGATACCTTCAGGTATTTTAAAGTCTCTATCATGCCTCCCCATCCCTTCTTCATTCCAGGAATACATGTTGAGCTGTTTTAGCCTTGCTTCATATGGCTTGTGATAGAGACATTTCACCATTTTGTTGCCCTTCTCTATATAGACTCTAGTCTCTCTATGTCTTTCTTAAGGTGAGGCCTCCACAATTGGAAAAAGGTACTCAGGTGAGGCCTCACAGGGATTCTACAGTGGTATAATCACCTCCTTTTTCTGCTGGTTATGCCTCCCTATGCAATCCAAGATGCTACTGGCCTTTTGTGACAGCCTTTTCACATTGCTTGCCACCCTCAAGTCATCAGCGATGATAACCCCAAGATCACGCTCATGTTCTGTTACTGCCAACTGTTCCCCATTTAGAAAGTATTTCCTCCCCAGGTTGCGTCTTCCTTGGTGCATAACCTTACACATTTTAGCGTTGAACTTCAACTGCCAATTCCCTGACCATTCTTCCAATTTCCTAAGGTCTGACTCTATCCTTTGAGCCCCTTCAGCATGTCCACTCTATTGCAGAGCTTTGTGTCATCCACAGATAGGCACACCTTCCCATTTAGGTCATCAGCTATGTTGCTGATGAATAAATTGAAAAGGATTGGTCCCAGCATCGAACTTTGTGGAACACCACTTGTCACTCTACCCTCCTCTGACAGTGTGCCATTTATCAATACCCTCTGAGTCCTCCCATCGAGCCAGTTTTGGATCCATTTTACACTTTTTGCCCAATGCCCATGTGTTCCAGCTTGTTTATTAGCCTCCTGTGTGGGACAGAGTTGAAGGCCTTGCTGAAGTCCAGGTACACCACATCCACCGCCCACCCATTGTTCATCATTTTAGTGACCCAGTCAAAAAAATTCAATTAGGTTAGCCTGGCAGGACCTTCTTGTCATGAAGCCATGCTGCTTTGGATCCTGCTGCCCACTCTCTTCTAAGAATGCCACTATCCTCTCTTTTAGTAGGGATTCCATTAGCTGTTCTACTATCGAGGTAAGGCTGACTGGGTGATAGTTTCCTGCTTCTTCCCTACTGCCACTGTTGTGCAGGGGCACTACTGTAGCCCTTTTCCAGTCTTCAGGGACCTCCTCACACGCCAGTGATTTGTTGAAGAGTTCTGCCAGTGGGGCTGCTAGTTTCTCTCCAAGCTCCCACAGTATTCTTGGGTGTATTTCATCTGGCCGCATTGCTTTGCTGACCTTCAAATTCTTGAGTTCATCCAGGAATCTTTACTCTGTGAAAGGACTTGAGTCTGCTCCCTGAGGTGGTGTTCTTTTCTGCGTAGAGATGGTCCTTTGCCTACTTTCTCCTGTGTGAAAACTGAGCAAAAAGTATTTGTTTAGCACCTCTGCTTTCTCTGTCTTCTTCTGCATGCTGGCCCACGTTTTTTGCTAATCTATCTATTCCCCCCTTTGCTCTTTCTTTTCTCCCTCATATACCGATAGAATGTTTTGTCACCATGTTGGACACCCTTCACTATCCTCTCCTCTGTTTGAGCCTTTGCAGTCCGAATTGCCTTCCCGGCTTCTTTCAGTAATTCCCTATATACCTCCTTATCACTGTTCTTTGTTTCCTTGTATCTCCTGAATACTCTCTTCTTCTCCTTTATTTTAGATGCTATATCCTTTGAGAACCAGAGTGGCTTCCTTCTCCTTTTCGGTTTGCTTACTAGCTTGGCACACTGTGATGTGACTGGTGTTATTGCTTTCTTCAGTCTCATCCAGTGTTCATTCAATCCCCCTTTTGTCATGTCACCCAGATTCTGTCTTAGACAGTATTTCATTTTAAGGAAGGCAGCCTTTCTGAAGTCCAGGACATTCTGTTTAGAGTGACTGATATCCTCAGTCCTGTTTACTGTGAACCATTCAGCCCTATGGTCCCTAGATCCCAGATGGGTTCCCACATGTACGTTTGAGACCCTGTTATTGTTTGATAGCACAAGGTCAAGGACCACTTCCACTCTAGTGGGGGTTTCCACCAGCTGGCTTAGGCCTGCTCCCTGGAGTGCCACTGAAATTACCTACTCCTTTCTGATGCAGTTGAAGGAGATCAATCTACATTCGGTAAACTGAAGTCTCCAACCAGCAGTAACCCACCCTTGTCAGCCATCTTTAGTACGTTTTCAAGAATTTCCTTGTCTTTTTCTACTTTCTGAGACAGTGGTCCATATAGCACTCCTACCCTTATGGGACAATACCAACAAGAACAGAGAATCTGACTCCAATAAAGTAGTGACTTCTCAACAGAGTACAACAACATTGCTGGTAGGGTGGGCAGTGTTATCACAAACATTGGCCAATATCACTCAGTGACAGTGTTCTCTGGCAAGAAATAAGCTCTAAACCAAGAGTAACTTTCAAAAGACTACAGATCTGGGCAACTTATTAATTACCAGTCATTTTCCCCAACAAGAAACCCCAACCCTGCAAATGGCTACCATCAAAACCAGCAGGGATTTCATACATGTAGCAACTGCAACATATGCAAATACAACCAGGAAGGCACAACTCACATACACCATCATCACCAACACAAAGTACAAATACATCAATTTACAACATGTAGCATTACATTTGTAGTCTACATAGCTTGGTGCCCCTGCCTCATGCACTATGTAGGAGTCGCACTATACATCCATTGAAAACTAGGACTAGTGCCGGCCGGTGGTGCTGAGGTTGGCGCTGGACGCCACCTCGTGCTGTGCTGGCGACCGGGTTGGGAATAAGCCAGGGTCATTGTGGGTCGGCAGGAGGGTGAAGGATGGGCGTCTGATGGACTGCTCTCTTCCCGGGAGGGAAGAATGCTGTCACTGGTGCTCTGGTGGCCTCTAGCAGTGGCTGGGGGTGATGCAGTAGCACAGGCAGTCGGGGGATGTGCTGGGGCTGGCGCGGAAGGTGTGCATCGGTAGTGTGCGCGCCGCCTGTCCTTGGTGTCATTGCACTCCTCACACGTTATGGGAGAAGACGGGAAAACTGGCACTGGTTGTGGCGGCATGATGGCTGTCTCCGACAGGGAGCAATGGCTCTGAGGGTACATGGCGACACACTGGATTCAGTCTTGGCGGAAGGGTGCAGGGGGGCCCTCCGCTGCCCCACCGTGGGGGGTAAGCCGCAGGGGTACTAGCTGTGGGACCAGCATGGGAGCCGGGGATCCCTGGAGACAGTGGCCGGAAGACCTGAAGGGGATGTCAGGATGTGATAGAGGTAGGCAGACCAGGGCCAGAGGGAGAAAAATGACTAAAAAAAAAAAAGAAAACTAGGACTAGTAAATTAGACCTAGTAAATTAAACCTAGGCAAAGGAAATTCTGGCAGTTGCCTTAGCACGGAGCTACTGCAAAGAGCTGCTGTATTGCTGGACAGTTTTTTCAATTTGGGGGAATAATTTGAGTGTAAAAATTACTTTTTCTCCTGTTTCTGTGGCACTGTACATGAAAAATTTAATTAATCCGCTGTTACTCCATTTCTGTTCTCAGCCCTTGTCCAGCGCTATCTTGGACTCCCTCCCTGTAATTTCTTTTATGACTCTGTCCCCTTCCCCTGTTCTTGTTTGCTCCCCTTCCAGTTTTAAAAATATTCTTAAAGCCAATTTATCTCCCTTTTTCCCTAGGGTTGTGAGGGCTGAATATCTGTGAAGCCTTCCCAAGTTTTCCCTTTGCTTGTCTCCCGACCGCAGCCCCAGCTGGCAAAAGGAAGGTACGGAAAGAACAAGCCAGATTTTCAAACTTGGTGCCTTTTTTTCTTGGGTGCATAGCTTGGACTTTAGCTCATATAAATGGATTTTATGTGCCTGCCAGCTATCTTTGCAGCACAGCATGGAGCTACTGCATAGAGCTGCTGTATTGCTGGGTAGTATTTTGCCCGACGCACCACCCCCTCCCTCTATTAAATGGGCTATCGCTCCTCCCTTTCCCTGGTAGTCTGTCTCTTTGCCTGGTGTTCTGAATATTAATGTAAAAGGAGGTCTTCTCTTCCTGCCCCTTTCTAACAAATGCTCCTCTGATATCCTCACCATTTCTCTCTAGTGGTGAACACTAAGCCTCTAGGTGTTTCTTCCCCCTTCCATCCCTTGTTTTATCTGGAACAGTTTCTGTTATCCACTGCGTAGCTACCAGACTAACTAAGCATTTTCTTTTTACCAATGTTCCAGGCTTATTATAGTCCCTGGATACTCTGGAAAATCATCCCTAGCGTTTACACCACTAAAAGCTCTCTCTGGCATACCTCTTGATCTTACCCACTTTACTTAGGAGATTGCCTCTCCTTTTTTCTCTGTTTCTTTCTGGCTGTCTCCAGGTAGCGCATGCATGCACATCTGCAAGTTTAAATTAAAACTATAGCCAACTTGCTATCCTGCCAGTAAACCTTAAGAGACAATACAATACTCAAATAATTTACATACATACATAAATCTCGTTTTTGTCCATCTGCTGGTCTCCTTCCCGCGCAGTTCTCTCTCTCCCACTAAGATGCTTCCTTGCACTCAGACAGGGATATTTCTGGTCACTGCTGGACTGCTACCTTCTCTTATTACCCTGTCCTACCTCTCTCTTAATAAAATAGCTTGCAACAATGTGTATCATGCACAGGATGAAGCATCTTTTGTCTTCTCCAATCTCCTGATAAATGGAAAATCATATAAAATATACAATATATCCCTGTATATCATTCACACAGCCAAACGTGGATATCTTCTACTCAGTCGCCCTCCTGTGTTGCCAATCTGCCTCAAGCTACTCCTCCAGCACTCCAGAGAAACCTGGGTACCTCTCCTGTTTAATATCATCTGGGGACTTCGAGTCTAACCCTGGCCCCTCCACTAATACTAGACCTATCCATGGCTCTGCCTGGTTCTCCTCAAAAGGTATGAAAATTGCACACATGAATATCAGAAGTCTGCCTGCAAATTTCCCCGAACTGGAAGCCTGGATCGTCCTCTACAGTCCGGATATACTAGCATTGACGGAAACATGGCTTAGGCCAGACATACCTGACATGCTATATAAAATAAATGGCTACTACCTTATTAGATTTGACCACCCATCAGAACAAAGGGGTGGCGGGGTTGCTTTCTACTACAAAGAACATCTTAACACATCTGTTCAGCACTCAGGGATGTCTAGTTTCTGTGAAACCCTGCATGCTGTTTTGCTAATGGGGGGGTGCAAAAAGACTAAATTTGGTATGTGCATATAGTCTTTTAAAGGGAGCTCTCCCAGGCCTAAATGGTCTCATGGACTATCTCTCTCTACCCTAAAGGGTAAATCTGAAGTCATTCTAATGGGTGATTTTAACCTTGACTTCACTGGTAGCCACTCCGAGTCATACACTGAAGGTCTTGCATGACTTCACCTATCTCAATTGATTACTAGCCCTACCCGAATCATGGCAAATGGCTTACATTAATCCCTTCTTGACTGGATTGCCACAAACAGAGTGAATAAGATTGTGGAGGCAGGTACCTTTTCCGATTCTATTAGTGAGTTATTATATTCCTATATGAACACTAATTGCAGGAATAGGGTTAAATCTGTGGGACCAATCAAGGAGAATCAACAGGTCATAACTGATGAGAAATTAGTTGCTAATAAATTTTATTCATATTTTAGTTCAGTATTTACAAAGCATCAAATCATAAAATACCATATATTAAAAAATCAGAGAGGTATTTTTCCAGGAGGAGGAAATTATTAATCTCATAGAACAGCTTAATACTAATTCTAGTACAGGACCTGATGGCATAAATACCATCTTTCTTAAAAAACTAGAAATACCTTGGCATACCCCTCTCATTACTTTTATTATGTCTATAAATGAAGGATGTATACTGGACGACTGGAGAAGAGCATTGGTTGTACCATTATAAAAATCAGGTGTGAGGTGAGAGTTGACAACTATAGGCCAATTAACCTTACTTTGTACTGTTGCAAATTATTGGAATGGCTCATTAAGAATAGGTTACTGCAGCATTTGGAAACAACAGACCAAATTGACACTGAACAACATGATTTTGTTAAGGGAGGTCATGCACCACCAATCTAATTACATTCTATGATAATGTCAGTAAAAACTTGGATATAGAGGTTCCATCAGATGTAATCCTATTGTATTTTCTAAGGCATTTGATAGAGTAGTGCATGATAAATTAATCATTAAACTTATTTCATTAAAAATTGACAGTTATCTGATTATGTGAATACAAGACTGGTTATTTAACAGGAGACAGAGTGTATGTATTAATGGCATACTATCTGAAGAGGGGGGTGTGGGTAGTGGAGTGCCACAGGGTTCAGTGCTCAGACCCGTATTATTTAATATCTATGTCTCAGACATGAATAAAAATATTAAATCCCATATAAGTAAATTTGCTGATGACACGAAGATAGGTGGAGAAGTCAGCACTATGGACAAACACTTTCAGTTAATTAATGATTTAGCAGAGATTGAAAAATGGACATTGAAATAATATGAAATTTAATACTGATAAGTGCATAGTCCTCCATGTTGGCAGGAATAATCCTGGATATTCTTATATCCTTAACCAAACTTTTATAAAGTCAACTAGCTGTGTTAGAGATTTGGGAATTATAGTTAATAATACCTTTTCATCCGATAGGTAGTGTAAAAAAATTAGCCAACACCGCTCAGTCCCTACTTACTAGAATAAGAAGAGTATTTATTGAAAGATCGGAACATCTTATTATACCCTTATATAAAACCTATGTTCGTCCTATTATGGACTATGGTTCACAATTTTGGTCCCCATATTTAAAAAAAGACATTAAATTGCTGGAAGAGGTGCAAAGAAAAGTAGCTAGATATATTCCTAGATTAAAAAGGAAGCAGTATTTTCTTAGACTGCAGGAGACTGGTCTACACACATTGGAGGCAAGGAGGCAAAGAAGAGACCTTTTGTTGTTGTATAAAATAATACATAGTGATGTTGGTTTACAGGAATTTAATATGTATTATAGTAACACAAGGAGCAATCTCCATTCTCATAATCAGAAAATATTGGTTGAAAAGACCAAAACACTTAAAAGGGATTACTTTTTACAGTTAAATTTCTCTTGTATGGAACAAACTTTACGCAGGATGCAATAGATAGTCCTAGTCTTGAACTATTTAAAAAGTATCTAGACTGCACTTATTAAAATAATAATTTCTTGTTGTAATTATCCCACCTATGTGGAGACATATATAATGGGCCTGATGGCCCTTTATGTCATTAAAATCCTAGTAATCCTAGTAATCCTAGTGATCACGTCCAACTTTTTGTATTTGGAATGGTCACAGCCCAAATCCTCCGTCCAAAAGTAATACAGTTTAGTGATTTCACTAAACTAAATCCTAGAGCACTTCATGAGGATATAAATAATATTGACTGGTCTCCTATCTACATCACTGAGGATGTAGATAATGCCCTGACTACCTGATTTCAAAGCTACTCCGCCTCCAGGATCTGCATGTTCCACTGAAGCGGAGGTGGATTGGGGCTCAACAAATAGATGGTTACACAAGATCTCCTTCATTCCATGAGAAGAAGGGACAAGGCCTGGGCCTCTGCAAGTCCCAATGAACAGAAGACTGGGCTGCTTACAGAAAGATGAGGATGGCTTGCAAAGGGACATTCAGATGGCAAAAGGACTACTGTCACAATATACTCCAAGCCTCTGCTGGAGATACTTGTAGCTTTTGGAATCATATCAAAAATTTCATGGGCCAAAGGCCCAAGCTATCCATAACTGAAATGATGCTAAATGATGCAAACTGTAACAAGCTATCTACGATTGCTAATGCTCTGAATGTTCATTTCTCTGATCTCTCTGAGTACCAAAGAAATTTTAATCAGTCCCCAGCACCTATCCTTGATAGTAATTTGCCCCCTGGATCTTCCTTTAACCTTAAAATGGTTTCCACTGCTGAGGTGCTGAGTCTTCTTAGAACCATCCCCCCATGGATTTGCTGGGTCTAATGGGTTACTGCCTAATTTCATCAGACTGGCAGTTCCTGCTCTTGCTGCCCCACTCGTGAGAATTTTTAATCTATCCATCTTAACCCAAACAGTATTGACTATATGGAAAACTGTTCATATTGTCCCAGTACATAAAAAAGGGGACCCCAAAAACATGGCAAACTATCACCCAATTGCCTTTCTCTCTACCCTAAATAAACTACTTGAGAAGGTTATTGCCACCCAGGTCACGGAATATCTGCAGCTTCATAATCTCTATCTTCTGCTCAGTGTGGTTTCGAGCAGGGCACAGTACTACAACTCGCTTCTTCAACTTTCAAACTGCATCCTAACAGCTATGGATACGGGCTTGCTCACCGGGGCCATATTTATCGACCTCACAAAGACCTTTGATCTTGTGGACCATCCTCTACTTCTTTCCAGTCTGACTTCCCTTGTTTTCTCCCAGACTGCCATCCCCTGGTTTCATAGCTACCTCACTGGGAAGATGTAATTTGTTCATATTGAAACTGCTGTCTCTGACCTTTCTCCCACCAGTGTTGGAGTTCCTCAGGGATCAATACTTGTCCCTATCCTCTTGTCTCTGTTTATCAATAATCTGCCCTCACTGCGCTGTTCCTCCTCTATGATCCTATATGCTGACAATATGGTGCTTCTCTCAAACGGTAAAGGCCCCATCTCAATAAATCTTCAGGAAAATTTTGACTGTCTACAAGGTTGGTTTCTATAGAATAACCTCTTATTAAACTCTAATAAAACCATAAGCATGTTTTTTGGCTCCCCTCCTAGGATCAAATCCTGTACCTCTGCCCTTACTATCACATGTCTGGATAGCTCCCCTTTGGAATCTGTTAACACTTTTAGGTATCTAGACCCATCTCTGGATTTTAATCTGCACATTGCTGCTACCTGTACGGCGGTAAACACCAAATTGTGACTTTATTTTATTTTTTTGTTTAGTTTTTGTTGACTGGGTAAGTGCACTAGACAAATCCTGCCTATTTTCAGGCACGACCCGGGGGAGGGGGATACAGATGAATGCCAACTGACCTTGAACCAGATTAAGCTGTTGGTGGTATTTTTGGTGAATGAGGAAATTTGGCCAGGACACGGGAAATTCTCTTTTTGATAAGTGCCATAGGATCTTTAACATCCACCTGAACTACCACCAATCCAGGCAGATGGGACCTCGGTTTAACATCTCATTCGAAAGACGGCACCTCAGAAGTGCAGCACCCCTCTCATGCTGCACTACAGTGTCAGTACTGGGATATTAAGCCAAGTGCCAGATGTGGGAACTGAACTGACTTGCATACAAAGTTATGTCCTCCCTAAATGATGCCACTCGGCTTGCCATTGCACAAGGTTTCCTCCTTCCAAGTCTTATGTACTGCTCCCTGGCATACCTTGATGCTGAGCAAGTAAGTGGTCTACTGAGAAATATAGGATATTCTTGTCTCAGAACAGGACAATCAGGAGCTTAAAGGGCACACAGGCAGAAAGTAAGGAGAGAAGGAGAAAAAAAAACAGAGGAAAGAGTAAGGATTGAAAACAGTTAAGGGGCCAGAAATAAGACATGATTGAGTGGTGCAGTGCAGTGGCTGTGGAGCAGCAGTCTTCGGGAGGCGTTCTGGAGGATACGGTGTTGTCCCATCTGCAGGCACCTCTCTGGGCTGAGGAGGAGGTTGCTCATCTCAGGCTGAGTTGACCAGGATTTGTGAGACCTCCTCTTCCATCCAGGGACCACCAGTGCCACTGCGTTGCCTCAGAGGTTGCCAAGAAAGAGGCGGTTGGACCACAGTGGGCTCAGGGAGGGTGAGGGTGGTGGAACAGGCGCATCCCTCCAGTTGTACCTCTCCACAATTCCTATGCCATTCTGGCAAAGTGTGGTTCCTCTATGGAGGCACCACAGTGGAGACCAAGGAGGATGCTGGGAACCTCCACAAAGGAGACCCACAGGAGGGTGGCAGGGGACCCTGCAGGGAAGAAACAACTCCTGGTGGGGACTCCATTGTTGAAGGTAGAACTGGGGAGGAAGGGAGAGGGAGGTAAGGTGCCTGCCTGGCGCCATGGCTTGGAGGGACAGGGAGCGAATCCTCAGGATTGCCAGAGCAGCTGCACAGGGGAGGGAGCTGGATGTCATTGTCCACCTAGGGACAAATGACCTGGCTAAGAAAGGGATTAGAGAAGTGCAGGAAGAGTTTGTGGAATTGGGGAGGGGCCTTAGTCAAGTAGCACGCACGGTAACCTTCTCGGAGGTGCTGCTCATCTATGGCATAGGAGAGGCTAGGGTGTTCTGCACCATGGGATTCAATCAGTGGTTGAAAAACTGGTGTGGAGCTCAGGGATTTGGCTTTTTGGGGACTGGGGGTCCACCTGGAGTGATGCAAGCCTATACTGGCATGATGGGCTGCATCTGTCCGGGAGGGGAACCAGGATCCTAGGTGATAGGTTTAAATGCTTCATTGGCAAGCTTTTAAACTAGTCAAGGGGGGAGGCACTGGAAAGGAGCAGGGAAATCTTAGCCCCCCCCAAATAATCATGGTAGTAAGTGTGGCAAACACCAACATAGAGGTGTCGATAGGGAGAAAGGCAGGGGTAAATGGAGAAAGTGACAACTGCAAGAAGGACAGGGATGTGGCAAAAGGGAGTAAGGCCATCAGGAAATGGAGGGGTAATGAGTACCAATGCCCGTAGTCTGGGCAACAAGCTCCCTGAGCTGGTGGCCTTGATGGAAGTGGGATACCTGGATATCGTAGCAGTCACAGAAACATGGTACACAGAGAACCATGACTGGGATGTTAACATACCAGGGTACATAACCTACAGGAGAGACAGGCAGGGGAGAAGAGGGGGAGGAGTAGCTCTCTATATAAAGGAAGGGATAAAAGCAACTGAACAAAAGAGTAAACAGGGAGGAGAGGGCACTGTGGGTCACCTTGGAGACTGGAAAGGGCACCACAATCCGCACAGAGGTTGTGTACAGACCCTCATGTCAGGGAGGGAATGGACAAGGATATGATAGAAGGCATTCTTAGAATGGCAGAGAAAGGGGAGATACTATTGATGGGAGACCTGAATATGCCAGATGTTAACTGGAGCACATTTGCTGCAGCCACATCCAAGAGCAGGGCCATTCTTGATGCCCTACAGGTGGCAGGCATTAGACAGCTAGTTTCAGAATCCACTGGTGAGGGAGCAATCTTAGACCTCATGCTCTCAAGCAGGGGACAGTGAGAGGATCTCAGATCTAGAAGTGGGTTGCCATCTGGGCACAAGTGACCATCAAACAGTGTGGTTCAAGTTAAACTCAGCTACAGGTCAAGCCATACAAAGTGAGGGTACTGGACTTTAGGAGAGCTGACTTTGGCAAGATGGGAGGTGCCTCGAAAAGCACTAGCAAACAGGCTAGAAGGAGTGTTGGAGCAACAATGGGAATCATCAAAACTGCCATCACAGAGGCAACAAGCCTTTGTGTGAAGCAAATAAACAAATCAAAATGAAAGAAAAAGCCACTATGGGTCTCAAAGGGTGGCTGTGAAAGTCAGGAAGAAAAGATAGCATTCCGGAGTATAGGAAACAGAAGGAGCAGGACAGAGAGCTGTACCAGTTAAGAAAGAAGGAAGCAGGGAGGGAAGTCAGAATAGCAAAGGCCCAAACTGAGGAAAAGATAGCCAACTCAGTTAGAAGGGATAAAACCTTTATAGGTACATCAGCAGCGTAGAAAAGACAAAGGGAGGGATAGTGAGGCTGAATAGAATGAATGGTGAGTGGGCAGAGGGGACAGTGAAAAAGCAGGGATACTGAATGAATATTTCTGCTCAGTATTCACAAAAGAGGAGAAGTGCCTAATCCAATTAACAGAAAGCACTCTTGATAGGGGTCGATCCAGTCCTTTCACAGAAGAAAGGGTTCTGCAAGAACTCCTAAAACTGAAGGTGGACAAAGCAATGGTTCCTGATGGAATTCACCCCAGAATTCTAAAAGAATTAAGGAGGAACTAGTGAAACCACTGGCTACTCTTTTAATAAATCATGGGAGGATGGTGTGGTACCCGAGGACTGGAGGAAGGTGGATGTGATTCCCCTTCACAAAAGTGGGACCAAGACAGAGGCAGGAAACTACAGACCTGTCAGTCTGACCTCTGTGGTAGGGAAAGTGATGGAGTCACTTCTGAAGGGAAAGAATAGTTGAGTACCTAGAGGCCAGTGGAGCACAGGACCCAAGCCAGCATGGATTCACAGCCGGGAAGGTCATGTCAGGCAGATCTAATAGATTTCTTTGACTGGGTGACCAAAGTAGTAGACCAGGAGGGCTGTGGACATGGCCTACCTAGACTTTAGCAAGGCATTTGACACAGTCCACACAAAGATTAATAGTCAAATTAACCAGCCTGGGAGTGGGTCCCAGGGTGGTAACCTGGGTAAAACATTGGCTGCACAACAGGACACAGAAGGTAATTGTAAATGGAGTCCATTCTGAAGAGAGTTACTAGTGGGGTACCGCAAGGGTTCAGTATTGGGTCCAGTCCTTTTAATGTCTTCATCAGTGACATTGCAGAGGGACTGGAAGGAAAAGTATGCCTTTTGCAGATGACACAAAGATCTGCAACAGGGTTGATACACAAGGAGCGTGGAAAGGATGAAAAGGGACTTGTGCAAGGTTGGAGGAATGGTCAAAGTATGGCAGCTAGGATTCAATGCAAAGAAGTGCAAAATAATGCACCTGGAAACAAGAACCCAGGGGAAGAATACACAATGGGTGGGGAGGTAGTAACAACAAAAAAAGGAAAGGACCTGGGGTAATCATATCAGATGACCTTAAGGTTAGCAAACAATGTGAGAAGGCAGTAGGAAGGGCTGGGGGTATACTGGGTTGTATAGGGAGAGGCATCAGCAGCAGAAAACAGGAAGTTGTTATCCCTCTGTACAGACAGTTGGTGAGACCCCATCTGGAGTACTGTGTCCAGTTCTGGAGACTCCATCTCCACAAGGACATAGACAGGATAGAGGTAGTCCAGAGGAGGGCAACTACAATGGTGCAGGGTCTGCAGGAGAAGCCATATGAGGAGAGACTAAGGAGCTTAATATGATACCCTTGAGGAAAGAAGGAGAGGGGACATGATAGAAACTTTAAGTACCTCAGTGGAATCAACAAAGTCCAAGAGGGTAGAATCTTTCAGAAAAGAGACTTGCAAAAACAAGGGACACAATTTAAAGATAGAGGAGGGCAGTTCAGGGGCAATGTGAGGGAAGTGTTATTTCACAGAGAGGGTAGTGGATGCATGGAACAGCCTTCCTGAGGAGGTTGTGGGGTCTAAAACTGTGGGAGAATTCAAGAATGCATGGGACAGACATAAGACAATTCTTGTGGGGGGTAGGAAGAAATAGGCTGTTGGTTAACTAGGATCTACGGCCTTTCCTCTAGGTAGGGAAATGGGCAGACTAGATGGGCCAAGCGGTCCTTATCTGCCGTCAAATTCTATGTTTCTATGTTTCTATAGGAGCCTTCCATAAATGGAGTATCTGCTATAACAGCATATGCAGATTTGCCCTCTCTGCTCACAGACTAACTCATTGTTGTCAACTCTACTCAAGACTGGGCTGTCTCCCCTCATCTTATAGACTATATACTGCTGGCTGCCTAATTGTAATATAACCAGAATGGGGACCACTGAGTACCTCTCAAGGCTGCTAACCCATTTTACCCAAGCCTATCCCCTTAGATCATCTGTAAAACTTCCTCTAGAAATTCCAATGTGTTTCACTAAAAAAGGTGAACTCTCCTTTGCAACATCTGTGCCATACATTTGGAACTCCCTTCCACAACAGGTCAAACTCTTCAAGTCCCACCAGGCCTTCAAACTTAGTCTACACTCATTCCTTACACACTCTAATGACTGCTCCTGCTCTGAATCTTAAGGCTTGCCCTTCACTTGTTTTCCGCTCGTTATGGCTTCTACTGATCTCTGCATTTCAGCACCGGCCAGTTACCTCTTTCCCTCACTAATCCTGTTGTTAAAACATTTATTGATTGCCAGATCACAGCTAGGACTCCCACTACCTCTAGAGCAAGTAATTATTGGAAGCTGTCAGTCTTCTTGGTTTTTGTCATATTTCCTTGCACTTAGTCTGTAGTCTTTTGCTGTGTTGTTTCACAATTTTCCTGCTATAGAAGCTGTCTCTCCTGTTCTTACTTGTTTCTCTTGTTGTGTACCCTCTACAATTCTCATGTCAAAATTTAGGAAATACTCTTGTCTTGTGTACTTACCTAATAAACAGAAACTTAATATATAAATAAATTATAATTAATTTACTTTTCAGGAACTCCCTTCCCTTTTGTCTTTTAGACATGCCTGGGTCTCACTTCTACTACTCCCCTACTCTAACCTGTCCCTTTCCAGTGCACCACTCCACCCTAGCCTGTCTCTCCTCACTCCATACTGCCTAGTCCTACTTCATCTCTACCCAGTTATCACAATGTTCCCCCCTTCACCCACTCTCCCCTGTTCCCACCTGCCTCTTACATGGCCCCACTTTTGACCTTTCTCTGATTCCTTCTACTGCTTCCCCATCCCTTCCCCTTTCCACACCTCTTATGCTTTCTCTGCTCACCAAAAGCTTGCCCTCTGGCACCTCCTGCCAGGTTCCTGCAGTTAACCATCCTGTCTCTCCTGTAATTTGTGTCACCATGCTGCTGAGTGCCCTACTGCCACACGTGTGGTGTTGGAAATGTACTCCATTTCACTGATGTATTTCCCTAATTGCCAGATTTACCTTTGCTAGTATGTATCTGAGGACTCCCTGGAGCAAGTTGCACTTGGCCATATCCTGTACTACCTGTGTGACTGATGTATTTTATCTCTCTTATTGGTAACAGTTATGTTTTGTCACTATTGTTTCTCTTGCTGTTGACCACTACTGTATTTTGTATCCACTTGTTGCTTGTTATGCAATCTTGTTTTGTAATCCTCCCAGGCTGTACCTGAAAATAGGCAACCCTATGTCTAGTGTACCTACCTGGTCAACAAAAACTAAATAAATAAACTCTTGTCCCATCATCTTTCATTCACTCTTGTTATACAGAGTTCACAGTCTTCTCCTGCTTTCAGATTCTCTGAATAAGGTTACAGCAAGTACAATAAACAAAAAGGCAGATACATTATTACTGAACTGCAACCAAATGAACACAAGCTCACAGCTGTGAACCTTTATGGACCTAATGAAAACTGACCAAGTTTCTTTTCTGAATTATTTTTACTTTTGGTCACATATAACCCACCATATACCATTGGCAGAGATTTTAGCCTCACTTTGAATAATCAACTGGACAGAAAAAATATATTGACCAATAGATACTGAAGCTTTGCAGATGTTAGACGCAACAATAACCCAACAAAAAATTTAACAGGCGATAACAGACTTATCAATGGAAAGAGCCCCTGGTACAGATGGGATTCCTATCAATTTTTATAAAACATTTACTAATATACTGCTTGGACACTTGGAAATCTTATTAAACAGCTTTCTAAAATCCTTTCAGCTCCCTCCATCTTTTTATAAAGCCATCATTTTGTTGTTTATGAAAAAAGTAAAGGATCCTCTACACTGTGGGTCATACAGACCCATTTCCTTGATTAACTCAGATGCAAAAAGTTTTGCAAAAATATTAGCAGCCAGACTAGAGAAAATATCACTTAATATTATTCAGCCGGACCACAATGATTTTATTAATCGCAGGCAACTAGCTAATAATATAAGAAGGACAATTAATATTATAGATTACAATCAAGACTCCAGCTTAACATTGTTATCTTTAGATGTTGAAAAAGCTTTCAACAGAATCGAATGGAACTACATTAAAATTATCCTCAGTTCTAATGGAATAGGGCCAAATTTCAGATACTGGGTAAATTTACTTTATACTAAACCTACAGCAATGATCAGGACAAATAATGAAAGATCAGATGACATACTGATCGAAAGAGGAACTGGACAAGGATGCCGGTTACCCCCTCCCCCCCGATTTTTGACCATGCCATTGAACCATTAGCAAAAGCACTAAGAAATAATGTCAAAATCAAAGGTACTTCTCTATCTAGCCAACCATCAGGAATCAGAACAGGAACTGATTACATTAATACACAAATTTGGCACTCTCTCTGGCTGTGAGGTAAATTAGTCAAAATCTGATTTTATCCAAATGAAAACAAACAACTCTCCATAAATATTGTAACCTACTAAGGTTTCCAATATGAATTATTTAGGTGTAACAATCTGTGATAATCTCAACAAACGATACAAAAGTAATTACTTGCCACTCGTGAACATGGCTAAGCAAGATTTACTACAATCAAATTGTTACCATTAACCCAATAGGCAGAACAAATGTGATTGAAATGAATGTACTACCCAATTTCAATTTGTTTCAAACTTTAACAGTAACTATCCCAAATTCCTTCTTTAAAACATTAGAAAAGATTATCAAAAGTTCTTATTGAAAGGTAAGAGGCTGAGATTAAAAATGGATAAATTATATTTACCAAAACTGCAAGGGGTTAGCTTTACCTACCAAATTTTTGTGGTCCTAGTTGGCTGCCCAACTGGCCCAGACTCACTCTTGGTTCATCAGAGTGGAACAACTCATACCATGTAATATCAAGACATTATTGCTCTATGGAAAATATTAAATGTCTTATCTAGCATTCTAACATCCTGTCAGGTATGGGATAGGGTGTTAGAAATTACTAACATCACACTTAAGTTTACAAAAATGGCTACTTTCCACCTTCCACTGCAGATAGAGCATTTAAGACATGGTGTCTGGCAGATATTAAAGAAATTAAAGACCTACAGTATACATAAAGGTCACACTTATGGATTTTGAGTCTCTTAAAGTTAAATAGAGACTCCCAACTTCGGGACTACATATGTAAGAATTCTCAGGCACCAGAAATACCTAAACCAACCCCAATCAAAAATAATGGATAAATCAGAGGGTGATGTTGACTTGGAATGCTCTTCCTGAATCAGTAGTGCTCAGCACAACAATGAAAGCCTTCAAGAGATCATTAGATAATTTCATAGGCAATGCACATACTAGACATTACCACTGATACATGGCGAGTCAGTTTTGGCTAATGCTGACTGACTCGGACAACTCCTGTGAAACCTCCTATGAAACCCACTGTATATGCATATATTTCAGATACTTTGGATTCAGAATGGAATGCCATAACCTCAGTTATTACAAAAGGGAACATATCCAGTAAACTTCAACAGATACAATTTAACATTTTTCAGAGAACATATTATACTCCACACCAGCTAAATAAAATGAATAGTGGATCTTTATAATTTGTGTCCCAGGTGCAATATCTCGGTTGGCACCACTGAACACATATTTGATAGCTGCCATCATCTAAATGATTTTTGGCACAAAGTCTTGTATGTCTGTACAAAGCAACGACCATACTGCTACTAAAGGATATTGAGATTATCTTGCTGAGCCATAATATACGGTCAAGAGGTGCCTCAGATCAAGAGAAAATCCTTCATCTAGGCCTCATTATAGCTAAGAAATGTTTTCTCTTAAAATGAAAGGACAGCCAACCACCTGAATTCAGTACTTGGATGAATTATATGATTTCAAGTTCACAGAAAAGTGCATTGTATCAACCATTAAAACAGAAACAATATACTGTACAATGACATGTGGAATTTATTCAGGCAATCATTCACAATTTTGGTAAGATTTATGGTTCTGTTTATAGTGACTATACATTTACATCTATTTGTAATTATCCTTACTCATACTTAATCTCTATATAAGTTCAGTGGGAAGTGCCCCTGGTACAGATGGGATTCCTATCAATTTTTATAAAACATTTAGCAGTATACTTGGACACTTGGGGTGGGATATTCAAAGGGGTTGTGCATGGCGCAACAGTGTTGCACCAAATGCAACCCACTGATGCGCCCCGGCATGATATTCAAAGGGGGATGTTGCACTGAGCAATTTCCGATGCGTCGGGGTGCACCAGTGTGTATGCGGCACAAGTGCAGGGCGTGCTCCCGATGTGAACGCGGCATCCAGTCGATAAGCCCGGGATAGTGCTGGCGCATATGCGAGCACAAACCTACAATGCCGCAGGGGGCCAAAGATGTGCCTGTTAAAGCAGGAGCATGATGGGGGACACCCACAGGCGGGTTGCCATATTGCCGTGCGCAACATGGCAGCCGCCTGCTGGGTGGCCACCCAACCTCCCAGACACAGACCAGGCATTGTGCCCCGCCCGATCACAGGCATATAAATATATTATCCCTCGTGGTCCAGTGGATCCTACCCATCGCCCAATCACAGGCATAGTGTAAAACAATCCCTAGTGGTCCAGTGGACCCAATCTCCTGCCCGATCATGGGCAGAAATGAAATAAATTCCCTGGTGATCCAGTGGACCCAAACCCCTGCCCAATCGCGGGCATAATTAGAAGTTAAATTCCCTGGTCATTCAGTGGACCTGCACCCCTGCCCAATCGTGGGCAAATTATGAACTGAAATCCCTGGTGGTCCAGTGGACCCGATCCCTGGCCCGATCGCGGGCATAATTAGAAGTTAAATTCCCTGGTGGTCCAGTGGACCCAATCCCCAGCCCAATCGTGGGCAGAAAATGAAATTAAATCCCTGTTGGTCCAGTGGTACCCCCTCCCACTCACCCACTGAGACCACCATACCGCTCCCAGTCAGCGGCGGGCAGCAGCTCTCCACCCACAAGCCACCTGGCTGCCGCCCGACTGACAGTGTACAATACGGCTGTCTATTGGTCTACTCAGTGGGCCAATGGACATGCAGACTGTGCTGTACTACACAGTCCCGAAATGCGAATGGTTCACATTTGGGGCTGTGTAACAGGACGTCTGCATGCCCATTGGCCAGTGCAGTGGACCAATAGTGTACAGCCATATTGTATGCTGTCAGTCGGCTGCTGGATGGGCAGCTTGCGGTGGGGAGCTGCCTACCGCCACTGATCGGGGTAAGCGGGTTGATGGGTCTCAGTGGGCGGGTGGGGAGAGGGGGTACCGCTGGACCACCAGGGATTTAATTTCATTATTTGCGCACAATCAGGCCAGGGATTGGGTCCACTGGACCACCAGGGAATTGCATTTCATATTATGCCTACGATCGGGCAGGAGAGCAGGTTCACTGGACCACCAGGGATTTAATTATGATATGCCCGTGTTCGGGCGATGGGGTAGGGTCCACTGGACCACCAGGGATTTATTTATAATATGCCCATGATCTGGCGTTGGAGTGCATTGCCCACCAAGGGGTGGGGGCGTCGGTCCCCAACAGCTGCAGCCTGGCAGGGCACCAGGCACAAGTCACCGGGAATCGGTGCACCGCATGCAAATGGGGCCATAATGACATGCAAATGGCCCCATTTGTGCCTTGCATGCATAATGGCCTCATTTGCATGCCCAGCACTGAATATTGCAGTTGATGCACCTAGCACACCCACACTTGTGCTGGCGCATCCCCCTGCTCCTCACTTGCCACTTGTGCTGGCGCAGTGCCACTGCACTGTACACAGTGCCACTGCACCGTGCACAGTGCGGGTGGCCCCAGTGCCATATTCAATGGTGCTGAGCCATGGCACAGCACCGTTGAATATTGCCCCGACCATGCCCTGGTGCATCCCAGTTGCGCTGTGCCCAGGCTTGCACCCGTGTCTGGTACAGTCTGAATATCCCACCCTTGGAAATCCTGTTGATATTATACAGTCTCATATGTTGTTATTTATAGGAAAGTTATTACCTTTGTTATTTGTGTCTTTAAAATCATGGGGAAAAGATGTATTTTACTTTTTGATTCTTTTTGTATTAAGGATCTACTATGAACAAAACAAGTTGTATGTCTATCATGTTTCCAATAAAAATATA
This sequence comes from Neoceratodus forsteri, assembly GCA_016271365.2. Classification (NCBI taxonomy): domain Eukaryota; kingdom Metazoa; phylum Chordata; order Ceratodontiformes; family Ceratodontidae; genus Neoceratodus; species Neoceratodus forsteri. Next base: position 427,807,287 of record CM057450.1, on the reverse strand, counting down.
AAAAACAGACAATAAACACATTGAAAATATTAAAAAGGAGATAGCATGTGTAAAATACTTCCCCTCCCTTACAAACAGAAGCCTCTCACACTGTGCTAAATTCACTGCTAAACACTGGCTGCGTAAACTCCCTTCCTGCCTCTCCCCCTCATTTATAACATCCCCTCCTCCTTCCCACTCCCTCAGATCTACTGACATTCACACACTAACCGTTCCCCCGCCACTCCACTCTCTGCGGCCTGTCTGGGTACTCTCACCATTTCCCTAAAATATGGCACTCTCTACCTCCCCAAATCTGACACTTTTCCCCCCCTCTATTCCATCAACACAGCCCTCTTCAATTATCTTGCACTCAACTGTTCCTGTTAAGACCCACCTTAATTTCCTTCATCTTGCTCTTTACAATTCATCCTCCTTCGGAATTTACTCAATGCCTCTATCGACTCTACTGCCTCTTCTGACCTAGCCCTTCCTAGGTACTTGTTCTCATACCTTTCTCCCTTTCCTACTCTCCCCTTTTCCCTAGCATTCACACCCCTTACAGGGTTCTCAGCATCCTGAAGGGGTCCTATAGTGCCTAGGCATGCCACATTTTCTTCCCCAATCTACCTATCCTTGGCCTTCCAGGTCTCTTTGCAGGGTCCCCAGCATCCTGGAGAGTTCCTTGGATCAGGCCTCATCCCCTCCCAGGTGTTATTTCTCATTCCTTCCAGCCTCCCTCTCACTATCCCTCTATAACTACAACACTTAACTGCAGGAGGGTTTACAATTGCCTGAACTTCTCGCCCCTTGCAGGGTTCATCACATCCTGAAGGGTTCTCTTTTGGGTCAAGCCCTCCTAGGTGTTAATCATGCCTCTCTCTCTCTCTCTCTCCTCTCTAATCCCTGCTCCAGTCCCTGTCCCTCCAGGGTTCCCCGCATCCTTATGAAGGAGTCTCTCAGAACATGACTCTGCAATATCTGTCATCTCATCCTCTCTCCTTCACCCCTTATTTAATGATAGCACTTGTCACTTATTACCATTGCACTAATTGATTTCTCACAAATTACATATGTTGCAACACTGTCTGTAAAAACTGCCTTAATTAATGTATGCTATGTTGAGCTTTGTAACTTGAATGTATATATCTCTTCTCTATTGTACCCTTCCCCAGGTCGCACCAGGAGATGACCAACCTGTTGCTTAGTGTGCTTTCCTTTTGAAACATTTCAATAAATAAATAAAATCAAATGTTGAATGTTTACCTGGTGCAAGGAAGTGACCCTGACATTGAATTTATATGTGAAATGCATATATATTGAAGTCTTAGAGGAAGAATTGTGTATTTTAAGAGGAGAATAAATGAAAATATGAACACTGAGCAACAACAGCATACTTGAATAGTATTTTTAATGCAGTTATAAACTCAAATACAAGTTGTAATATAAACACTGATGCCATAGGGGCACAAGTAAATGACAAGGGGTATATTATTGGCATACATACTGGAGAAAAAAATGTGTCAAAAGCTGGAGAAAAAAGGAAGAGGGGATTAGAGGAAGAGCTGCAAACTGATGAGGCTAGTCTGGAATCAACAGATATCGTGCCAGAATGTACATTAGTTGGCAGGGGGGAGGAACAAAAAGAGGAAGAATGGTGGGGGTGTATAAGTTACCACAAACAAATACTTTTCAGTTATTAACATGGTTTCTAGGGGAAGAAGAGAGACTGCTAAAACAAATGAGGCTGTATCATCACCAGCCACTATAGAAAGGAATAATACAGACCAAGGGCTAGTTAGGATCTGTGGAGTTGAGAACATTGAAGAAATTTTATTTTTGTATTTTATTTATTCTTTCTTAACCAGGTAAGGCCCACTAGATACAAATGCCTGTTTTCAGGTATGACCCCCGGAGCTTTGGGCTAGTAAAGTGACTTGCTCAGAGTCACAGAGTATGCAAGTGGAGGTTGTGGGTATCAAACCCAGTTCTGCTGGATGTACCAAGCTCATTCACAGCTCATTACTCTAACCTCTAGGTTATACTGCCTATAAATGGAAATGGAGGAGGAGGAGGAGGGATAAACTGCAGAATACTGCTGTTATAGGTGACTCAATAATAAGGTGCACATACAGCGTAATGGGGAAGAAGGACAAGACAACTGCCACTTGCTTGCCAGGGGCCAAAATTAGTGATGTGAAAAATGTGATTGACGGCTTACTGCACTGATCTGGGGATAGCCCCAGTGGTGGTCCAGAATGTAGGAACAAATGATATAGGAAACAGACTTGGTGATGACATGGAGTCTGTTTTTGCTGAGGTGGGACATTACTTGAAAAACCAAAAATGCAAATTACTGGTGTCTGAAATTCTACTGCTACCAGGGACAGAGGCAGGTTGATTTAGAGCAATAAAGAAGATAAATTATTGGATACAAAACTGGGTAGCGGAGGAGGGTCACAATATCATACCCAACTGGAAGTATTCAGCAATCAAAGAGATCTCATAGGAGGGACAGACTCACATTAAACCAACTTGCAGGCAAAGACTGGAAGACAGGCTAAACAAATACCTGGACAGGCATTTAAACCCAGGAAACAGGTGAAGGAGGTCTGTAAATGTGATTACCAAAATCTCACAAGCAGGAGAACATATAAAAGAAATCTTTAAATAGGTTCATAGGTTCATAGAAAGTCATGAGCAATGTAGGCAAATGTAGAAGACGCCCATTAATGCGCTCGCCACCCATATAGCCTATGGGTGGAAGTCAAACTTTTTGTCACCCATATATTTGTCTAATCTCTGTTTAAAAGTACTTAAATTAATACTATTGATAACACTTTCGGGTAAGTTATTCCACATTCCCACAACTCTTTGTGTATAAAATAGACTCCTTTTAGTGGATATGCATTTCTTTCCAATGAGTTTATATCCATGGCTCCTAGTCGACTTTACATTGGAAGCTGTGGTAAGTCCAATTGTTGTTTTTAAGTAATCATTTTTTAAAGTTTGATATACCAAAACTAAATCTCCCCTTATTTGTCGATATTTAACAGAAAATAGTTTAAGTTTTTTTAATCTATCTTTATAACTTTTATTATGTAAAGTTGTAACTTTCTTAGTAAATTTACACTGAACGCCCTCTGCTAGTTTTAAATCCCCAATTATAGTTGGTGCACAAAATTGGAGCAGTATTCCATGGGGGACGTACCAAACTGGTGTAAAGTGGTATAATAACTTTAGAGTCTCTGCTTTTAATATTTCTTAAAATTGAGCCAATTATTTTGTTACATTTTTAACTTTGATTATATTATTTCTTTCAAAGGTTAAATTATTTGAAATTATAACTTCCAAATCCTTTTCTTCTCTACTACTTTTTAATATAACATTGTTTAGAGAGTAGTCGAAAGCCATGTTATTTTGCCCAGATGTAAACTTTACATTTATCAACATTAAAAACATTCCATAGCTTTTGGCCCAGTTAGATAAGTTATTTAGATGTTTTTGCAGCAGGCACTTATCGTATAAGGTGCTTACCAAACTACCAATTTTACAATCATCAGCGTATTTTGAGACCCATATCTTATCAGTTGTAGGCATTGTAGAAACCATAATATTAAATAATATTGGACCCAGAACAGAGGGTAATTCTAACATGCACGTCAATAGTAGAAAATGGATTTGCTTATTAATTAATGTGAGGAGCCTTGCCAGTAAATTTAGAGGCAATTGCCTAAGCAGGCTCTCCAACAATAATTGGAATAACAGAAACATGATGGTCCAGGGAGGATACCTGTGGAAAACAATGACATGTTATTTAGAAGGGATCGTGCTAATAAAGTTGGAGGTGGTATAGCTAGCTCTGTATCAGTAAATACATTTGGGCAGAGGAAATAAACATGCAGAACTGTCTTGAAAATGAAACCATGTAGATTAGAATGGGTGTAAACAACCACAATTACATAAATATTGATATAAATATAGCCACCAAACCAGCCAGGTCACAAGGACATAGAACTTTCAGGAGAAATTGAAACTCAAGTAGGGAACAAGAATGTCATACTTTTGGGGGACTTGAATTTGCCAGATATTAGTTGGAATACTGGAGAGGGTTGGAGTACCCAAGATAACAGACTAGTGAATAACATAAGACATTTAAATTTGGAGCAGTCTGTTAAAATGGCTAACTGGGGAGAAACTATTCTGGATGTTGGGGATACAAACCTGTCATGCCATAGAGCCATTGTGGGATAGTGACCACCAGATGGTCCCTTTTGATACAGAGAGGCAATTTGTCAAAATAAAGGGCTGCACAAAAATGAAAAGCTACAGCAAGGCAAATTTTAATCAAATGAAGGATGAACTCAGTAAATGGAGGTCGAAAGAGGACTTTAGAAATAGAAATGTAAATGGAATGTGGGACATCCTAGTGAGCAAAAGTAAAAGCCTTGAAAGCAAATATGTACCAGAAAGAAATAAAGTATGCTTAAAAAAGGGGCCAAATCAATTTAGTTAAACAGGATGGTAGGGGACATGATATGGAGTAAAAGGAAGTTATATAAATGTGCTAAGGTGTCGGGGAACTGTGATCACTAGGATCAATATACTAAACAAGTAAAGGATTGAATAAAGTTAATAAAATGCGTAAAAATGGAAAAGAAGATGATATCACCAAACATTCCTACACAAACCCTAAAATGTTTTGGGTATGTGTTAGGAACAAGAAGGAAGAATACAGAGAAGTAGAACCCCTGGGGCTCGATTTTCAAATGGGGACACAGGGCTTGCATCAAGCCGTGTGTCAGCCCCATTGTTTGGCACAGCTGCACCAACCTCTTTTGATGCAACTGCTCCTGATTTTAGCACATCAGGTGCAGTTGCGACAATTTCCACACTTTACATCAGCTTGCGCCAAACACTTGGCACAAGCCCTGCAATAAGGGTCCCCAGATGGCACAAGTTAGAATGGGAAAAGCTGGTCTAACTTGCAGCATTTGGCTCTCAGGATCGACTGGGTGATTACTGCAAGCCCTATGCGCCCAATGAGCAGTGCAGAAGGGATGTGCGGCATTCACCGGGCTTTTAAAATCAAGCCCTAAGAGAGGGGAGTACATCTTTTACAAATGATAAGGAAATTGCTGATCTCTTAAACTATTATTTTTGATTGGTATATCAGCCATCTCAATTAGAAACAGTAAAAGTGAAGGACGGGGACAGTACACAAGGAATTTCAGAAAGGGAGGTGTATGAGGCCTTGGTATCACTAAATAAGAAAAAATCTCAAGGATCGGATGAATTACATGCAGTACTATTAAAGGAAATGGTGCCTGAACTGGTTGACCCAATAACTGAAATACTTAGGAAATCTTTGGAGATAGGTAAGGTGCCAGAGGATTGGAGAAAGGTTATTGTGGGGACAATTCTTAAGAAAAGCAGCAGGGCACTGAATGAAAACTTTAGGCTGATTAGCCAGGTATTGATGTTGAGAAAAATGATGGAGGCTATCCTAAGAAACCTCTTAGAAAATCATCTTCTGAGTAATATGGGGATGCGGGATGTAAAGCAACACAGCTTTAGGAAGAGAAGATCATGTCAGACAAATTTATTCAGCTTCTTCAAGAAGGTCAGTAAAGCCGTTGATGACAGGAAGCCAGTGCATGTGGTATACCTTGACTTTGCCAAGGCACTTGATATGGTGCCACAAGCTGAGCTGATTATATGCCTTGAGAGTTATGGACTAAACAGTAGGATCTTAATAAGGATCAAAGAGTGGCTGATGGATAGATCTCAAATAGAATAAAGGGGTGGACTCTGACAAGAGGAAGAGAGTGACCAGTGAGTTCCTGGGGGGTCAGTGTTGGGGCCCACATTGTTCAACATATGTATCTCTAGAATGAATGTTACCAAGGATGGCTGGATCAGCAAGTTCGCTGATGACGCCAAAATAGGTCATGTAGTTGAAGCAAACCAGCAAGTAAAGCAATTACAAGATTAAATAAACTAGTTTTATGAGAGATCTAGAGAAAACAAAATGAGATTCAATCAGGAGAAATGCATTGTTTTGCATTTTGGGAAGAGGAACAGTAAAGCAGTATACAAACTAGGTAATCACATTCTTAAAACTACTGAAAGTGAGAAAATTCTTGGAGTGATAGTATCAAATGACCTGAAATTCACTTAACAGTGTAATGAGATAGAGGCAAAGTGTAATAGGATCATGGGGTGCATAACGAGAACATTACAAGAGGAGTTGGGAGGTCATACTGCTTATGTACAGATCTTTGGAGGACCACACATGGAATACTGAGGTCAGTTTTGGGCACCACAAAACATAAGAAATATTGCTAAGCTTGAAAGGGTCAAAAGGAAAACTTCCAAATGAATAATGAGATAAGATTGATATAGAAAGACTAAAAAACCTAGATCTGTTTTCTCTGGAGATGAGGAGGGTGAGGGAGGATTTAATTACAGTCTTCAAGCTGATGTCAGATCTGGATCTGAGAGATTGTTTAAGTATGGAATTTAAACAAAATAACAGAGGCACCAGAAGGCACAGATTTCAATTAAATGGCAAGCAGTTTAAAACAATTTAAAGGAAACATTGGTTTATTCAGAGGGTAGTCCAGTACTAGAATTCATTACCAGAAAATGTGAAAACAGTGGAAATCTTAAGATATTCAAAAAGCAGATTGGATATCTATCTAAATAAGGGATGATCCATTGACACCATCTTCTGAACAAGCAGCGGACAGGCTAGATGGGGTGTTTTGCTTCCTTCTGTCTGTACATCTTATGTTCTTATGATTTGTGCACCAAAACCATCATCCTCACACCAGCCCTCTGTGGTAAGAAGAGGGTGGGGTCCAAATAGTTGGGTCAGATATGGGCCTCTGGGTTTCTGCTGGGGAGGCGAGCATGAAGTTATGACAGCCCTCTGGCAAGCATAACCAACTCCTGACACTGGATCAGAAGTGTACAAGTGTCTTAGCGCAGGACGCACTCTGTCAGACCAGCTCCTGACATGCCTCTCCCCATCCGCCAACCCTAACCAGCCCTGGAGCTGCATGAGTACAAGCACAGTAGGGCCTTGGAGGGATACATGGCAGGGGAGGGTTGTTCATTATCAAAGGAACACCTAGGACTAGTGTAACGTGGCCCTAAGAGCCATGTATTGTGGCACATGCAACTTAATTATAGATAGGGGAGTGCAGAATCTTGTTAGGGGAAAAAGAGTCTATACCAGAACTTGATAGGTTCCTTTTTGTTAGAACTCGAGCTAAACATTGGAGGTTTGTCTCAGATTTTGTCATGGTTTCTTTATTTTTTTTAAAATAGTCACACCTGTCCACTTTAACGTTTTAATGTTTCCCCCTTACCCTGCAATAATGGTGTGCTGCTGGAATCCCTCTCCTCAATTATGTGATCAGGCTGCAAATTCCTTTCTACTCCTTGCCTGAGTCCTCAACACCCCCAAAACATGATATTACACTTGCTGCTGAAGAGTGTTGCTGAAAACTTATATTTTTATGCTAAATGAAACTGAATACTGTATTGTTTAAGTGCTTATAACTGAACTCTGTGGTGGGAGTATTCTCTAGCAGCTGGTACTACCTTGCTGGTGCTGCAAAGCAGTGTGGGATACTGGAGGTCAGGGGCTAGTTCCTGATACCTCCTGGCTCCTTCCCTACACTACTCGCTGCCCTATGGGACTAAGTGCTCAGTGCATAAATCATATCCTTGCACATTGAGTAAAGCCTTCCTAAAGACTATTTAACTGAAATTACATCTGTGAGAAGGGAAGCAAAGGACACGCACTCGGTTTTACACACTACTTAAACACTCGCACTAGCAAGCGGGCAGCTGATATTACATTTGCCGCTGAAGAGTGTTTTTATGCTAAATGAAACTGACTACTGTATTGTTTAAGTGCTTATAACTGAACTCTGTGTTGGGGGTATTCTCCTAGCAACAGGCACTTCCTTGCTGGTGCTGCAAAGCAGTGTCGGATACTGGAGGTCAGGGGCTAGTTCCTGATACCTCCTTGCTCCTTCCCTACACACTACTCACTGCCAATAAAAGAATGAACTACTATACCATCAGAACACCAAGAATATGGAATACATTACCACAGGACATAGTTGATTCATCAAATAGCTTAATGTTCAAAAACAAACTAGATATATGGATGTTCGGGTAGGGACTGGGTTAATGTTCCATGTATATGGAGGACAATCATGATGGGCAACCCGCCTTCTTTTGTCCAAAACTACCAAAGTACATGGATGCCACAGACCCGTACAAGCACACACTGCAGAAAACAATCCAAGAAAGGTCCCTGTCCAAGGCAATCTTGCACTTTTTGTATTGTGCAGTTTGTGGGACAGAGTGCACATGTACTGGCACAGTGTGTATAAAACTCTGTGATGCGCAGCCATTCTGTGCCATTCATTGATCCTACACATCTCAATATATCAGTTTTGGACCAATAATCAGGAGCTTAGTGGATGCTGCTGGGGTGGCAGACAAGGGCCATATCAGGCTAGCCAGCAAAACAAAGAAATAAAAGCTATGCCTGACTGCTGACCAAAGTCAAGTAAAGGATAAGGGGGCAACAAGAAAAAACAGATTCAGACTTCGCTGCCATGCTGCCCTGGCAAAACTGGATTGCTTGCATTAAACATTCACCTTCACTTCATTGGTGGAGTAAAGAAGCATTTGTCAATGCCGAATGTTGTCTTGCTGACATTGGCATCAGTAGCACAGGAGTTGAACAGATGCATAATAGGAATGGCAATGAAGTATGAAAGTGACGTCAACCCCATATCACCCTACAGAGACTGACAGGCACTGAGGTGTGCCTTTGGGTGTCGGCCATAATGTTCATGGCATTTCAGCTCACCCTACCCTACAGAGTGTGACAAATATCACATTGTGCCTTGGGGTCCTCGGGCCTTACGCTCACCCCATTCAGCCATAACACTCATGGCATTTTACCTCACCCTATCCTGCAGACACCGACAGATGCTGAGGTGTGCCTTGGGGTGTTCGACTTTACAGTCACCCAATTTCATAAGGACATATGCTGAAATGGGTGCAGCTTTGGAGAATGGGGTGAAGTGTGGGACTGAAGAGTCCAAGGCACACCTTTATGCCTGTCAGTGGCTTGAAGGTGGGGGGGGTTGTACGGCGTGAGCATGACAGCTGGCAATGCAAAGGCACACCCCTGACACCTGTCAGTCTGTACAGGATGAGACGTTATAGTTAGAATCCTAATGCCCCGTACGTTTGTTGGCATTTGCACTACAGATTTGCAACATGGCCTTTTTGTGACCCCCCACCTCATGAAAGTGTTTGGGACCTCTGCTAATGAATAGTGGCACTGTGATTTTTTTAATTTGTCCTGAATGTTGATTTCTCAAAACAACCGCGCCATTCTGCGCCAAATGTGGGAAAACACCGTTCAGGCAGGATGTGAAAAATGACAGCTGTACCATTCATAGGTAGGTGTGAAGAGCTGGCAATGTTGAAAATCTTGGTGAAAATATTAAAAATGCTCAATTTACGAGCATATGTGGAACGCCAATGCACACTCATAACACAGTCATTTAATGGAATTATTTCACCAAATTTTTAACATAGGATTTTGGGACCTCTGCTCATGAACACTGTCACTATGATTTTCTTCATCTGTACTGAACGTTGATTTCCCACAGCAACCGCGTCATTGTGCGCCAGTTGTGCGAAAACACATTTTGGGCAGGATGTCAAAAACGACAGCTGTACTGTTCATAAGGAGGTATGCAAAATTGACAATGTTGAAAATGTTGAGTGAAAATATTACAAAATCTCAGAGTTACAAGTGCGTGTGGAAACTGCGCAATGCACACTTGTAACATACTTATTTTGTGGACTTTTGTCACCAAATTTTCAACATAGGTATTTTAGGACCTCTGCTCATGAACACTATCACTGTGATTTTCTTAATCTGTCCCAAACACTGATTTCCCACAGTGACCACGCTATTCTGTGCCGGTAGTGCGAAAACACATTTTGGCCAGGATGTGAAAATTACAGCTGCACTGTTCATAAGAAGGTGTGAAAAATGCCAATGTTGAAAATCTGGATGAAAATATTACAAATTTGTGAAGCTATGGAAACTGCGCAACCAACACTTGTAACACAGTAATTTTTAGAATTTTTCACCGAATTTGCAACATAGGCTTTTTGAAGCCACCTCATGAACAGTGACAATGGTTTCATTACTCTGTCCCAAAAGGTGATTCCATGCAGTGACCGTGAAATCACCTTTCAGAACCGAATAATGCCATGACAGTGACTGAATTAATGAGGAGGGGTCCCAAAACCTTATGTTGAAAATTGGTGCAAAATGTCAAACAAATGGCCGAGATATGCACATAAGTTGAAAAACATTTATGCACTAAACAATTTACCAGCATTTCTTCAGTTCGCAGTCAGCTTTGAAGTGTGCAGGCGTGTTCCGGTCCTCGAATCGTCCAGCCGGCTCTGGAGGTAAGTAAGTGGCGGGAGTGCGTGAGGAGATTAGGTGCCAGAGGGTGGGCGCAGGTTGGGGAGGGACACCAAACTCAACAAGGGACCATTTTTATTTTACAGGTTAAAAAGTTGCAGGAAGGTTTTCTTTTTGCAGGTACTTTTGCAGCTGGGGTGGGCTCTCAGCATGCCACCTAACTGTTTGACAGGGGAGCATAGCTGGCCAGGGACTGTGCACCCCTGTCGGCACATACAGAGTGGGGGTGCATGAGCCGAGGGAATTGAGCACCCCGTTCGGCACACAAGAAATGAGTGGGGAGATTATGCTGACAGAGATTGGGCACCCACGGCAAATTAATTTGGGAGGAGGCATGCCGTCAGGGGGATTGGTCACCCCCATCGGCTTTCAGGGGCACTGTGAGAGGTGGCAGTTGCCCGTCAGCTTCTGTGGGCACTGTGAGAAGTGACGGGGAAGCCTCCGCCATCTTTCTTAGAAAGGGAAACTAGACAAGGCAAGCAGTAATTCCCTGCTGCAATCAGGGACTGCCCCGTGGCGCTCCCTGATTACAGCAGCGAATTCCTTTCAAGTTGGTGGCACATTTCTCAACTGCTGTCATAGACAGCGTGATATGCCATTGATGCCACAGAGCCTGGACAGAAAAAGCAGTGGCGCCATTGGCTGCAGCAGGGCCACACCTTCAAAACCCGCTTCTCCACTGAAGCAACCACAATATGTTGCCTGAGCTGCTCGCGCAAGACAACATACAAAATGAATAAGAAAACTGACTTAAAAGGAGTAACAAGCTTTCAAAACAGCAGGCAAAACAAAGTGTTTTCGCATGTTTGCTTGCAAAAGGCTAGTGAACGTATTGCAATCATTTTGAGCTCTGAGAGGGCTTTTGGAAGCGTGCCCTTCCTCCACCTATCACAGCACTAAAATACCCCATTTCCTCCTCAGTTTCCCCATCTGTCTGCCCACTCTCTGCCTTTTTCCTTTGAAGTATTTGGCCAATCACAAGGCTGGAAAATGCAAGGTAGAAGCCTTTTTTTCTTGTGCAGTATGTACTTCCCATTCCCGCAATGTTTCTTGCGCACTTTCTTCCACTTCATTGGTGTGGTGCAGTACTTTGTTTCTGCTGTCTTGTGGAATGGCAGAGATGCTGCACAACTGCTACAGCTTTTTCCTGTCTCTTCCCTTTGTGTCAGCATCCACTCACCCAGCTAACAAACAAAACCTGTGGTGGGAGTTCAATCCTAACAGCGGTACCACCCTTCTACTCAAACCAGCATATAAACCAAACTTGGAGGGGGGTGCTAAGTCACACCAGTATCACCCTTACTGTCAAACCAACAATTACAGCAATCCAGCAGTGAGTGCTCAACCCTGCCACTAGTATCCCCTTTCCTGCACAACCCAGTAATTACAAAGCACTGGTGGTGGGTGCTCAACCCTGCTGACCCATATCTTCAACAAAACTGGTGATGGTTGCTCAATCCCACTGTCAGTATCCCCACTCCCACCCAACCCACCTCATTTACAAAACTGGAGGTAGGTGTTCAATCCTGCCACGGCATCCCTCCCAAGCCAACTATTACCCCCCACACACACACTCCAACACCAGGGTGCCTAACCCCCAGTGCCAGCAAATTTCCCCTTCCTGCCAAAGTATGCAACACCAGGGTGCCTACCCCCAGTGCTGCCAAACAACACACTGACATTAGGGTGCCCAATTCCAAGTGATGGGACCTGAAAAAAACAAAACACTCTATGTAATTACTTTTTTTTTTCAGTCAAACTTGAAAAAACCAAGAAAATGATCCAGTGATGTTTTCTGTCTCCCAACCCCTCCACCCTCCACTTTATTTTAGTCTTTGGTAACCAGGTAAGGCCCACTAGGCACAAGTGTCTATCTTCAGGAGCAACCTGGGAGCACTCGCAGTTAAGTGAGTGACTCAGAGTCACACAGTATACAAGTTGAGGTTGTAGAATCAAACCCAGATCTGATCTGCTGGATGTACCAAGCTCATTCAGAGCTTGTTACTCTAACCTCTAGGCTATACTGCCAGCCACTTCTCTCTATGGTCCAATGATGTAATCCTCTCGTGACCGACAAACATCCTGCTGCTACTGAGCCCAACTACGAACTGACTGAAAACAAAGTAAGCCTGATTAATGGCTTTTTGTTATGTTGCTTTTACTCATAGCTTTGTCATTTTTTATGTTGTCTTGCACACACGCTCAAGCAACATTTTGCGGTAGTAGCACATTCAGAGGTGTGTCAGTGTTGCGGCGAATGCAGGAAATGCTTTAGTGGGTGCATCCTCAGCCACCAATTAGCAAGCATGCTGTGATGACAGCAGTTTCCAGAGAGAACCACGAAGTTGAAGAAATCTGCCACTCAATGAGGTGCCGTTTCCTCGTGTCAGATGACAAGGCTCCATTACATGCCTTTCCTGGTGAAACATTCCAATAAATATAGCAGCTCCTGCCGCCCACCACACAATCCCCACAAAGCCAACATCAGGGATGCCCAAGCCCCATGTTGGCATGTCCCCCCAGTTCAATTTTTTTGCCGACTGGGGGGGCCCAATCCCCATCGGCATCATGCCCCCTCCCCCCCACAAACAAACACACTTTCTTTGATGATGGGGCTGCCCAATCCCCATTGGCACCATGCCCCCAAACTTGTGGCACACTGGGAGTCCCACCCCAGTGTGCCCAAAATCATTTTTTACCTGTAAATAAAGAGAACAGTCCCTGAAGTCCAATTTCTTTTTTTTAACCTGTGGGAAAAAAAAGTCCCTCGTCGGCATCATGTACACCCCCCCCACACACACTTTCTTTGCCAACAGGACTGCCCAGTCCCCGTTGGCATCATGTCCCCCCTTCCCAAACTCATAGCACACTGGGAGCCCACCCCAGTGTGCCTGAAATCATTTATTTTTTTATCTGTAAATAAAGAGAACAGTCCCCCAAAGTCCAGTTTCTTTTTTTTACTGTGGAAAAAATGGTCACTCATCCTCCTGCCCGCGCCTCCCAATCCACCACCCTCTGTACCCCTCCCTTTCCCCACCATCACCCCATACTTACATCCGTGAGGGCCACCAGTGCGATCTTCTAGAAGCGAGAACATGTCTGCACTCTTCGAAAGCCGACCGGTAACTGAACAAAATGCAGTAAGCTTTATAATGGCAGGCAATGGGGGTTAAAACTTAGGTGGATATCTCAGCCATTTTTGGGAATTTTGGTACCAGATTTTCAACATGGGGTTCTTGGGACCCCGCGTCATGAACACATGCACTGTCATCTCATTACTCAGTCCCAAAAGGTGACTTCGCAGTCACTGCGCAGAATCACCTTGTGGGACTGATTAATGAAATGACAGTGCCACTCTTCTTGAGATGGGGTCCCAAAAAGCCCATGTTGCAAATATGGTGAAAAAATTCCCAAAAATAACTGCATTATGAGCATCGCTGAGCAGCTCACCAGACGCGACACTCGCATCTCGACAATTTTAATATTTTCACTCCAGATTTTCAACATTGCCATTTTTCACACCTCCTTATGAACAGTACAGCTGTCAGTTTCACATCCTGCCCAAAATGTGTTTTCACACCTGTGGTGCACAATAGCGTGGTCGCTGTGGGAAATCAACTTTTGGGACAGATTAACAAAATCACAGTGCTGCTGTTCATGAGGGGAGGTTCCAAAATGCCTATGCTGAAAATATGGTTAAAAAAATCCAAAAAGAATTGGGTTTCGCGCATGCGCTGCACAGTTTCTATGCATGCTTGTGACTTCACCAATTTTTAATATTTTCACTCCAGATTTTCAACATTGCCATTTTTTTACTCCTCCTCATGAACAGTACAGTTGTCATTTTTCACATCCTGCCCAAAATGTGTTTTCACTCCTGTGGCCCCAAATGGCGCAGTCACTGTGCAAAATCACTTTTCGGCTAATGAACTGAAAGTACCACTCTTCATGAGGTGGAGTCACAAAAAGCCCATGTTGAAAATCTGGAGTGAGAATACCAACAAACGCCCATGGCATTAGGGTTTCCAACCATAATGTCCCACCCTGTAGAGACTGACAGGCATCAGAGGTGTGACTTGGGATTGTCGGCTATAATGCTCACACCATTCCAACCCCACCCCCCCTGCAGCCAGTGACAGGCATCAGGTGTGCCTTGGAGTCTTTGGCCCCAAAGTTCACCCCATTCTCCTATACTGCACCCATCTCAGCATATTCCTTTATGGAATGGGGTGAGCGTAAGGCCCAAAGACCCCAAGACACACCGCAACACTTATCAGTGTCTGCAGGGTAGGGTGAGGTAAAATAGCGTGAGCATTATGACTGATGACCCAAAGGCACAACCCATCACCTGTCAGTCTCTGCAGGGTGGGGGTGGGGTTGGCGTCAGTTCAATACTTCACTGCCATTCCTATTATGCATCTCTCTACCTCCTGCACTATCAGTGCCAATGCCAGCAAGACAACATTCGGTATTGATAAATCTTTGTTACCATTTGTACCCCAAATTTCCAACATAGTGTTATTGTTACCCTACCTCAAGAACAAGACAGGTGTAATTTTTCAAATCCCCTCTGAAGCATGATTTCACAGTCACTCCACAAAAATCACCTTTTGGAAGGATTTCAAAAATGACACCTGTCTTGATCTAAGTGTGTAATAAAAAGACTATTGTATGTTGTAAATCTGGGGTCAAAATCTCAAACAAAAAAGGTTTTTGAAGGAACATTAAACTTTTCAATGTTTACCCATTACTCTGCTACTTTGGAATTTTGACCCAAACTTTGCAACAAGCCATTTTATGTTTGCTTGTGTGTGGCGCTAGAAGAAACATATTGAGACAATGAGCATTGCAGAGGTGTGGCAGTGTTGTGGCCAATGCAACCAACGCTTTAATGGGCGCATTCCTCGTCTATCAATTAATACTGGAGCTGCCAATGGTGGCAGTTTCAGGCGGCACTTGAAAGAAATCTGCCGCTGCAATCAGGGGCAGTTTTGTCACTGTGGTGGCAGTCCCCCCTCCTCCCAACCAGGCACACAGCAGGACAACAAAGTTAAATGTTAGCTCCTCCCCTCATTGCTGTTGCCCACCCTGCAATCTCCATTCCCTGCTGACATCGGGGTGATCAATCCCGTGTCAGCATATCCCTCCCCATTAATGTGGCACACTGGGAGCCCACCCTAGTGTGCCAAAAATACTTATTTGATGTTTCTGACACCAGGATGCCCACTCCCAGTGTCGGATGCACCCCCATGCCCCTATGTTCTCTGCTGACCTCGGTATGCCCAATCCCTGGGTCGGCATTGATTCCCAGTACTCTTTCACACTGGGAGCCCACCCATGTGTGCCAAAATCTGTTTTGTTAATATTTCACCTGTAAAAGAAAACAGTCTCACGTTTTAACCTGAAAAAAAGAAAATGGTCCCTAGTTGTTCCCGCCCGCCCCCTCCCCAACCGCACCCTCCGCTGTGCACCCGCCTCTCTGCACCCCCTCATCCATACTTACCTCTGAGGTTGGGAGCAGTGATCTTCTGTGAACTGGGAACATGTCTGCACTCTTCAAAGACCAACAGGGAACTAAAGAAATGACGTAAGCCTTATAATGGCAGTCAATGGGGTTTTCAACTTAGGTTGCTATCTCAGCCAATTTTGAGTTTTGGTCCCAAATTTTCAACATGGGGTTCTTGGACCCACCGCATAAACACTGGCTTTGTCATTTTGTTTCTCTGTCCCTAAAGGTGATTTTGGTGGTCGCTGCCTGGAATCACCTTTTGGGACCAATTAACAAAACGACAGTGCCTCTGTTCATGAGGTGGGGTCCCAAAAAGCCCTTATTGCAAATTTAGTGAAAAAAATTCAAAAAAAATGATTTCGTTATGAGCATCCATTGTGCAGTTTCTACGCACTCGTAACTTTATCAATTTTAATATTTTTACTCTGTATTTCAAACATTGGCATTTGTTCACACACCCTTATGAACAGTATAGATGTCATTTTTTGCATCCTTCCTGAAATGTGTTTTTGCACCTGTGGAGCAGAATGGCACGGTTGCTGTACGAAATCAACTTTTGGGACATATTAATGAAATCACAGTGCAACTGTTCATGAGGGGAGGTCCCAAAAAGGCCATATTGCAAATCTGGTGAAAACATTCCAAAAAATGACTGCGTTACGAGCATGTGTTGCACAGTTTCTACGCACACTCGTAACATCGCCACTTTTTCATATTTTCACTCCAGATTTTCAACATTGTCATTTCTTCACACCTCCTTATGAACAGTACAACTGTCATTTTTCACGTCCTGCCTGAAATGTGTTTCCACACATGTGGCACTGAATAGCATACTCACTGTGCGAAATCACCTTTTGGGATTGAGTAACAAAATGATACTGCCACTGTTCATGAGGTGGGGTCCCAAAACCACATGTTGGAAATTTGGAGAAAAATATCAACAGATGTCCAGGGTGTTATAGTTTTCAGCAGTAGCGCCCACCCTGTATAGATTGACAGGCATGGGGGTGTGACTTGGGGTCATGCTATAATGCTCATGCCATTCCACCCCACCCACCCCACCCTGCAGCCACTGACAGGAATTGAGGGTGTGTCTTGGGGTCCTCGGCCTAATGTTCACCCCATTCTCCTATACTGCACCCTCTCAGCTTATTTCCTTATGGAATGGGGTAAGCATGAGGGCTGAAGACCTCAATGCACATTGCGACACCTGTCGGTGTCTGCAGGGTATGATGAGGTGGAATGGCATGAGTGTTATTGCCGACAACCCAAAGGCACACCCCCAGCACCTGTCAGTCTCTGCAGGGTGGGGGTTGGGGTTGGCGTTACTTCAGTACTTCACTGCCATTCCTATAATGCATCTCTCTAACTCCTGCACTACCAATGCCAAAGCCAGCAAGCAAACATTTGGCATTGACTAATGCCTGTTTGTTTTGCCCCAGCTCATGAACAGGAGAGGTGACATATTCAAATCTTGCCCCAAACCTGTTTTCTCAGCTCTGCCGCAGAATGCTGTTTTGTGCAGGATTTAATATATTACACCTGTCATGTTCATAAGGTGGGGTAATAAAATGCCTATGTTGAAAATTTGGTGTCAAGCCAACCAGTTGATGTGGCAGTAGCGCTACTGCTCACAATGCCAGTGACCTGGCTTTGGGAATGAGGTCAGATCATCGGGGCACTGGCCAGGGAGGAGAGGATTTAGAGTCTCAGAGAATGCTGTCCTACTCCAAGGTGGGGGTGGGGTTCAGTCCTAAACTATGATACTGCCACCTGGGTGAATTCAGGTGGTACTGCAGCTGGAAATCCGGGGGCAGGGCAGGGACACTGCTAATGTCTGCCGGTGGGCATGCATACAGCATTTGTGAGTACGCCTTGATAGCCTAGTAAGCAGCATTCCCAGAGGCTGGGAGACAAGAATGAAAAAACACAGCCCCAGCACCTCTGTGATGAAGACCCTGGTATATCCTGGTCCCCTTCTCCCCCCCAGCACACTGACACCTCCTGATGAAACTACTAGAAGCTTGGGGGTATGCCCCCTACCCCGACTCCAGCTGGGGGTATATCCAAGGCTCTGTGAAGGTAGATGGCCATGGCTGTGGGAGGCTGGGGGAACCGGAGGTGCCTGGAGACTCTGAGACTAAGGATGGGCTAGAGAGAAGGAGACATAAAAGGAAATTAAAAAAATATTTATGGTCAAACTCTCAAAAAACAACAATGATATGCTTACTTACTTACTTACTGCAGGTTTACTGTCTGATTTTCAGTCATTACAGTGTTAGTTAAAATCGTTAAGCAATAATACTGTGATGCCAATGTCCAATACATACGCTAGTCTTATAAATGCTGTTGTTTTACACGACAATGTTACCCACTTGAAAATAAATCTGTAACCGCAGAACTTGCAACCTTGTGCTCATGGCACCCACTGATAATGTTTATGTGAAAAGGAATTTATGAATGCTGTTTGTTGGCCTCTCTGTTTTGCAGATGCCTCTGTATGAGCAATTAAGTTTTCTAGGTGCTTATGGTACCCATTGAAAATGAGCCGCAGCTCAACTGAGGTCTGACCATGTTCATATCATGTAATGATTATGAATAAAATGTTACTTACTTACTAACATACATTAAATATATAACATCATATTACATATAGTTTAAAACATGGAAGTACTGCATTATGAATTATATGTATCAAATTTACAGCCAGTTAATTCAAGCAATCTAGACAAGCAGTAACAGTACAAGATGACATTTTCAAGTAATGAAAAGCAGACATAAGGAAAAGCTACCCACGCTCAAGAACTGCAGCCAAGCTCAGATCTACATATCTTTATAATTTTACTCTATAATATGCTTGTCTGCCTAAAACCTGGGCTAGTCTTCAAAATATCCAAGGGAGACCTACCCAGAAAAATAACCCAAATGGGTTATTCAAATTTCAAAATTGCAGGTTTAAGAAAACTTAACATATCTATCAGAGATTTAAAAATATAGGGTGTGATTTTCAAAATTCCCTAGATTGGTGCAAGTAGTGCCGAACTCCCAAATAATTCCATAAGGAATTTTTAAAGAGGTATTGAGAGGAGACTCCCCGAACAGTTAGTGGGAGGGAGTTCCAGAGCCTAGTAGCACATGCAGTAAAGGCCTAATATGTCGTGGTAGTGTGAGTTTTAGGAACCTCAAACAGGGACAGATCACTGCATCTAAGAGGGTAAACGAGGTTAGTAGCCTTTAACTTCTCAGCAAGGCCAGCAGGGGTGGTGATCTGGAGTACCTTAGTTACAGAACACACCAGCACAAAGTCACAGCTATGTGTGTGGGGGGTGGGGGATTAACCAACCAAGTTTGTTGTAAAGCTTACAATAATGTGAGAGACAGACCGCAGACAGGGTGAAATGACATATATTATTATATAATAACTGGGGAGCATTTTCTCCCATAGGGAAACTGGGTTATAATTCACACGCGCCACATTTCCCTCACTCCACGGATGTGCTAGCCACGATCTTGCCATTCTCTGTGCTGTCCCCACTCCTCAGCATTGCACAGTTCCCTGACAATCCAAGTCGGTTTTAAGTTCTTTTTTTATTTTTTTTATCAGAAATATTTACTGCCCATTTAAACTGAGTATCAAAAAAAAGTAAACATTGGGTTCCTTCAGGAGCCACTACAGACCACACTGAAACCTCACTGGTCCATGGCGTAACTCCATGGGGTTGTCCATTTATTTTATATAATTGCTATGGCAAAAAAATGATCCCTAGCAATTATATAAAATAGAGGCTGGATAGGTGTGTAAAACTCAAATTTTACACACACCCTCAGTGTGGGATGCCTTTGTAAACCCCTGTGTCATCCCACACCTTGGGGGGTGTAAAATCTTGTTATAACCCCCCTATTCAGCTGTTATTCTCTATATACTATATCCCATTTAGACAAAAAGGACTAAGTTGGCAGCATTAGTGCAAGTAAGTAATCCATACTTAAGAGAGGGCAGAAGCGCTCTCTTAGCAAGGACCAGACAATCAGGAGTAATAAAGTGCTTGGCTGTGTAAGTCATATCAATCTTCCCATTAACAACCCTCCATACGTTAGTGATATGCAAGGAGTGATCCAGTTGGGGTCCAGGGTGACACCAAGGTATTTGAAGGAAGAGGCAGCAGTCAGGGCAAACCATCAACACTGGACACAGCCAGGGGCAGTAGGCATGAACAGACTTTTATGTTGCTTGCAAGCATGTGCAAGAAACATAGTGCCATCATCTGAGTTTTCGGAGGTGTGGCAGCCATCTTCCAATTCAGTCAGTGTTTGCAGGTGCGGCCCCAGTTCTCCAATGAATGCTGCTGCTGTTTATGACAGCAGTTGAAAATGCAGTGGCATACAGTTGAAAGGGAGAGCTCCACTGCAGTGAGCAGAGCCCCCTCCACACGCACACACGCATAGTGTGTGCTTATGCGCTCCCCCTCCACACACACTCTGTATGGCCAACAGAGGTGCCCAATCCCCCATCGGCTACACGGCTCCACGACCCCCCAAAAGCATTCCAGGTGCCACGCTGGGAGCCCACCCCAGCGTGGCAAATATTTGTTATGGCCGACAGGGGTGCCCATCTCCTGTCAGCTCCAGGACACCCCAAACAGCCTTCCAGCTGCCACGGTGGGAGCCCACCCCAGCGTGGCAAACGTCCCGCGTCTTCCTAACAAAAAAAACATACAACCTGTAAACAAAAAAACCTTCCCTCAGCAAAGGTCTCCGTGCCTCCCTCCCCACCCGCGTCCACCCTCTGCGCACTCTGCCTCCCCACCCCCCACCTCACTGCATACTTACCTCTGCAGTCCAGCGCGACAATCTTTGGTGGACCGGGATCACGTCTGCACCCTTCAAAGCCAACCGCGAACTGAGGAAATGCCAGTAAGCTGTATAATGGAATAAATAGTTTTTTCAGCTCGATGCATATCTCAGGCATTTTGGAATTTTGGGACCAAATTTTAAACAAAGGGTTTTTGGAATCCCTCCTCATGAATTCTGAAACTGTCATGGTGTTAATCGGGCCCGAAGGGTGATTTTGCGAGCACTGCGCAAAATCACCTTTCAGGACTGATTAATGAAACAATAGTGCCAGTGTTCATAAGGTGGGCTCACAAAAAGTCTATTTTGCAAATTTGGTGAAAAAAATCCTAAAAATGACTGTTTTACGAGTGTGCATTGCGCAGTTCCTACGCAAGCTCGTAAGTTTGCAAATTTTTAATATTTGCATGCCAGATTTTCAACATTGCCATTTTACCACACCTCCTTATGACCAGTACAGCTGTCATTTTTCACGTCACCCAAAATGTGTTTCCGCGCATGTAGTGCACAATGGCGCAGTCAGTGTGCACAATCAATGTTTGGGACAGATTAACAAAATCACAGTGACACTGTTCATGAGCAGAGGTCTTAAAATAGCTATGTTGATAATTTGGTGAAAAAAGTCCATAAAATGACTGTGTTATGAGTGAGAATTGCGCAGTTTCCACGCACCCTCGTAAGTTCATGAATTTGTAATATTTTCAGTACAGATTTTCACCAGTGGCATTTTTCCACACTTCCTTATGAACTGTACAACTGTCATTAGACACAGTGGATGTCTTGGGAGGAACTCATGGAACTATCACTTCCAAATACCTAAACAGCACATAAAAGCAAGCAACATTCGCCATTGACAAACGCTTGTTGAATTAGAGTCAAAAAGCATTGTTTGAGATTTCTTTAGGTTGAGGACCAATTTGTTAGCAGATAGCCAGGTGTGAAACTTGATATCATGGGCACTAGACAAGAGCATCAGATCATTTGCATACAGGGTGGAGCTACAATGAACTGGTATGTGGGGGAGATAATTTACAAACAATGAAAAAAGAATGGGACTCTGGATTGAGCCTTGGGATAGGGAACTGAAAAAGGAGCTAGTTCAGAGAAAATTATGTTAACTCTGAGCAACTGCTGTCTATTATATAAATAGTTAGCAAACCAGGTAGTTGAATGGTCAGACAGTACAAAGGAATGCAGTTTTGTGCAGAGAAGTTTGTGATCAACCAAGTCAAAACCTTTGGAGAGATCAACAAAGATTGCACCAGTCAACTGGTTTGGGTCCATGGCCACCCTAAGGTCAGATGTGACCTTAGTAATGGCAGTGGAGGTACCATGCCCCCTCCAGAAGCCCTGCTATGCCAGAAATACTGTAGTAGGTCATGCATATAAAGATATTCAAGGAGCTGAAATGCAACAATTTTCTCCAGAGGCTTACTAAGGGTGGGCAGGATAGCTAAGGAGCGATAACTGGCAATGCATGTTGGGTCCTCTTGAACCACAGGAACCACATAAGCGACCTTTCAAATGTCAGGCACAACATCAGTAAGCAAGGACATGTTAATGTAAGCACCCTTTGGGAGCTTACTAGTCAATTTTAGGTTGCTAGTGGTAGTTAGGCGGAGAGATCCTTTCGAAAATGGAAAATATTGCAATATGTTGACAAATATGCATTAATGTACAGTATGTCAATACACTGAGAAATACATTGTCCCAATGTAATATATTATGGAATATATTTTTAAATATACTGACACAATATATTTCTAACCCATAGTATGTAAAACTATGTGTCACTATATTGAGAAATAAATTGACTCAATGAAATATAATACACTGCGTATTTCAGCACATACTGAAACCATATATTGTCTCATGCATTGCTTGAAAGCATGTCAGTCCATGTAGTAATACATAGGGTGGGGTATTCAAAGCAGCTGCACATGGCACAACTGAGATGTGCTCGTGCAAGTGCGGAAGTGTGCCAAAGGACGATATTCAGCGGGAGCAAATGTGTGGCACAAATCGTAGTGTGCCAGTGTACAACCCTAATGAATGCATGCGCAAGTGCAGGGGGTGTAGCCATGAATAAGCAGCTCAGTGCGATATTCAACAGCAAGCTGATGGCTCAAGCGCGGAGCAACAGGGACATGTGCAGAGCAAACCTGAGCCCATAAAAAGAGGGAGCAAGCAAGGGACGGAGGCTTGCGCCACAGGGGAGCAGAAGAGAGAGAGAGAGACATTGGCCAGGCAGGACAGCAGGAGGGGTGCAAGACAGAGGCAGAAAGTGCCACAGAGTGTGGGACAGGGCATGTGACCCTGAACGTGCCTGCGTGTGTGTGCATGTGTGAGACAGCAGTGGGGGCAGCGACTGCAGCCTGAGCCTGCGAGCCCGGTCATAGGAGTGGCAGTGAAAGTACCCAGACGGGTGGGAGGTGGAGGCCACAGCCAACAGGCCACCAGTAGGGACCCCCAACACAGGTGCACACCCAGTGCAGAGGCACACGCTTCAGCACACAGCCGGGGGTGCCAGGGGAGACAGCCGCCCAGGGGGAGCAGGACATTTCAGGCCATGGCCAGTGCCATCTTCCAGATGGAGGCAGTAATGAGGAGTGTGAGGAGGCAGGAGGCAGAGTGGCATGGCCATGGAAGGGCCCATTGGCAGTATGCCCGGAACAGGTGGTACCGTGCCCACACCACCTATGAACAGTATAGTGACACCAAGATTGTGGGCCAGTACCACCTGAACTGGGCCATTCTGAGGCAGCTCTGTGAGCTGTGCAGTGATGAGATGCAGGCACCCACAAGACGGAGCCATACCCTGTCAATGGAGACCAAGGTCATGGCCATCATGTGCCTGCTCACCACGGGTACCTTCCAGAGAACAACAGGGGACACCACAGGCATAACCCAGTCGGACGCGTCACGGCTCCTCACACAGTTCCTCAATGCACTGCTGCCACATGCTGCGGAATACATTCAATTCCCCAGCACACAGGCAGAGCATACAGTGAACATGCAGGAGTTCCACAGGGTGGCACGTATGCCTGGTGTGCTAGGGGCCATTGACTGCACCCATGTAGGCATCCACACACCACCTGGGCCAGAGGGGGTAGCCTACATCAACAGGAAGGGCTACCCTAGTGTCAACTGCCAGGTGGTGTGCTATGCCAGGGGGAGCATAATAAATGTCTGTGCCACACACCCTGGTGGAGCACATGATGCCTTCATCTGGCACCAGTCAGCACTGTGCCACAGGTTTGAGAGTGGGGACATCCCCACTGGCCACCTAGTAGGTGAGTATGCAGCTGGAATGGGCAACCTAGCACAACAGGGACGCTAGGCCTGGGGCATCAGAGGGTGTGGCAGGGAAGGCGAGGGGGCAGCTACACAGACCACCATGCTAGCCACACATGTCAACACACAGGTGACAGCGGATACCCACTCTGGCCCTGGCTGCTCACCCCATACTGGTGCCCATCAACCCCAGCGCAGGAGCACGCCAGCACACGGAACATCATCGAGTGTGTGTTTGGGCTGCTGAAGGCATGGTTCCATTGCCTGTCCAGGTCTAGCAGTGCCCTACAGTACAGCCCCTCAAAGGCCTGCAGCCTACCCTTGGTCTGCTGTATGCTACACAACATGGCCACCGACTGTGGGGTAGATGTCGAGGTCGAACAGGGGAACAGCAATGGGGATGACGCAGCCGCTGGTCCAGATGGTGGTGGACAGCCCCCCCCGGGTGACGGGAACCCCAGCTGAACAGGATGGCCCAGCAGCACCGGGACACAATTGCAGAGGAGCACTACGGTGCATGCAGGTAGGTGTACATGACCACAAGCAAGTCCAAGGGACCATGGCACAATACACAGGCATGGAAGGCCAGGCCCCATGACGGACACGGCCGGATGGTAGCGTGGATGGGCATGGAACTGGACTCCATGGAAACACCTTGTACAGCACTGTAGGCCTCACCCACACACCCGCACACACATGCACATAGGCACCCACATGCGCACACTCAGAGGCCACCAATGGACATGTGTCAGACGCTGCACACCAGTGCACAGTAGTGGCTGGTGTTGTGTTGGGATCATCATTCACATGCCACAGTTCCCAGTGGCCGGGTGGGTGTGCACAAGGCGGGTGTGTGGTGTGGACCATGGATGACATGTCCCTGGAATGTACACGCACACGCCACACCAATGTGCACACAGGGCAGTGGCAGACAGTGGATGGGGAGGGATGTGGATCTGGACCGCCGCCCAGTCGCACAGCTGCCGCGGACACTTGGACGGCCCCACCGGGACTGCCCAGCAGATGCAGGCTGTGCGACGGCCACAGGGGGTGTCTCAGATGTTCCCCCAGGTGTGTCACTGCGGGAACGTGACCCGTCCCTCGCAGGGGTCTGCAGGCTCCCGAACATGCCCGCTCCAGGCATGCCCGGAATGCCCACAGCGGATCCCGGCGTCGACACTGAGGGGGTCACACAACACCATGACCGAGGGGTTGAGAAGGCACTCCGCGGGGTCCACGGCAGACGGCCATCCACTAGGGTGGCCAGTGGTGCTAGGCTGGCCGTGACCACAGCGGTAAGCTGATCCAGTGCTGCGGTTGTGTCCTCCTGCATGCGTGTGGTCACGGCCAGGAGCTGCTCATAGTCCCAGTCACACCTCCCTGCGCACTGGCGCAGTTCTGTGTGGAGTGCACGCACCCCTGCCACAACCAGCACCTGTTGCTCCATGGAGGCCCATAGCAGACGGTGTGCTCGGTCAAGGGGTCGGCGCCCTGGGGGGCATGGGCATTGTGCCAACCCACGGGTGTTGCATGACCCTGCAGCACAGCCCCCCTCGCTGGTGGGGGCTGCACAGTGGGGCCCCCTTGGTGCTGATCAGTCTGTGGTGCAACGGCAGTGGCCACTGCACCCAGCCCCCCGACCCTGTCCTACTGCTGCCCCTTCAATCACTGTGCACAGAACAGCGCTGGGGCAGCTGCACCACCACCACCCCCTTCGGACTGCGCCACACCGTTGGCACCCACAGCCTCACCAGGCGTGGTGGCCTGTTGGCGGACAACCACCACCAGGGCACCAGCTGTGCTGCCGTGGTGGGTGTGTGGTATGGGTGCCTCCCCCTGACTGGCAACACCACTATCCAAGATAACAGTCATGGCATCATCAGTCCAGGACCCTGCCCCGATCTGTGTCTCTGCATACTGGATGCCATGGCTGGCGTCCTGCTGAAACATAGCCAGGGCCTCGTCTGCAACCATGCTACAGGCATCTGGTCAGACTGTGGTGTTGGGCTGTCTGCGGTCCAGACCCCGGACGCTAGTGGAGGTGGATGAACATGCCTCCAGGTCCAAGACCGCCCCCATGGTGGTCACCCTCACCCATGCCACTGCATGCAGGAGCTCCAGAGCTGAAAAGGAACACAGTCGCATTAGTGCAACTGGCACACACTCCTGCACCCCCTTTCCCCCCTTCCCCAGGTGCTGCTGAATCCACCATGCAGTGATGGGCTGCCCCCCATCTGGAATCCTCCACTGGGCACACCCTCGATGGCGCTGCACCGCATGGACGCCACCACCAACTCCTCCTGCATCATCAGCTGTGGCACATCAGGCTGTCCACTGCCCATAGCAGCATGTGCGGCCACCTGATCCTCCTCCGGTCTGTGCCCACCTTGTTTTTGCACTCATGTGCTGTCCTCTGATGGATGCCCTGCTGGTTCACAGCCCTGGCCACACCCTCCCATGCTGTCGCCCGGGCCTGTGGGGTGCCTGTTGAGGCACTCAGGAGAGGCTCCTGGTCCAGGTAGGCATCGAATAGGGCATCACTTTCTGCCCTCATGAAGTTGGGCCTGCGCCTCCGTGCAGGCCCACGCTCCTCAATCTCCTCATGATCCGTCATGCTTATTCCTGTGGATGAGAACATGTGGTCAGTGATGGCTGCAACACACAACACCCTCCCAATCCATTGTCCCCACAGGCCCACAGCCTGGTGCATTACCTCTGAAGGATGCAATACCAGTCTGGTGCCTGTGCAGTCCCGTGGTGCATTTATAGCGCATCACATGCAAATGAGAGGATGCGCAACTGAAATGAGATGCAAATGCCTCCGATATGCCATGGATATGCTGATCAGCCCATCTGCATATTCCTGCTGAATATCCAGCGGTTACTGACTAACGCATCGGTGTTGCACATGCACAAACCATGGCACAACTGTATGACATGCGCGGTAGGCCTGGCAGTGTGCGTAATGGCGCACTGACGTCAGCGTACATCGGTGGTGCGGCATCCCTACACACTCACTGCTCTGGCGGTATAGCACTCTGCGGCTATTAGGCTTTCGCTCATGTGCTGTATGCCCTATGGCACCCGTGCGCGATTGGCACATGAACCATGGGGCACACATGCCCCTATTGCGCACCATGCATGGCATGCCCTATCGTGCTGTCGTGCACAGTGTGCGTGCTGACCTATGACCCGAGTGCCCTCTGACCCTCCGGGTGCCTGCGGTACATGCCAGTGCTGCCCCAGCTATATCGCGAATCACCAGGGAATGCGTGATTGGGGATGGCAGCGCATCACCAAGTGAGCCGCGCACCCACAGCACATGTGGCTCATGTCTTACTGGGTGCCATTTTGGATTTGCAATTGCAGAATCAGGCATACCGTGCTGTAGCACTGCGAGGACACCCAACTGGACCCAGGTAGAACTGGGGAACCTTGTGGCCCTGGTGGAGCCACATGTGGGTTGTCTGTATGGCCAGGTGCCCCTGGATTAGCCTCAAACAGAGGTGTGGCAGGAGGTGGCTGAGGGGTTGGAGGCCACTGGGGCACAGTGCAGCAGGGAGCAGTGCCACAACCGCTACAGAGACCTGTGGAGGAGGGATCCTGACAGGCTACGGTCACTGCTGGCGTGTGTCCGGAGGGGCGCCATGCCATGTCCAGGTGAGTGCACTACATCCATGTCTGTGCCATTCCAGTGTTCTGTGGGGGCCAGCAGGGTGTCACACCATGCTGTGGGGGGGGATGTGGCTGCACGCTCTGTTGGCTGTGGCAGAGCACCATGGGTGTGCTGTGCCACCGCACCACCACTGTGCAGGGCCAGGGGGCATGCTGTGCTGTGGGGGTGGGTGGGGTGTTGCCAGGTACTGATGTGTCCTTCTCAATGTCTCCCTACTAGGCCCTGGGGATAGGTGATGTGCACGGATGGCAGACGCTGGAGGTGGACGAGGATAGTCCAATGCTGGGGCACAGGCACAGGTTGCAGGCCGCATGGGCGGTGCCGCCGGACAGGTGCCGGTTGCACCACAGCAAGCAGGTAGGCACTCTTTCAGGGTTTGTTGTTGTGCAGGGAGGGGGTTGGCCACAGCCCCATGCACGTGCATTCCAGCTGTGCACTGCCGGTGGGGTCCATTGCACCATGCAGTGGCTATCGCATATGTGTGTGGCTGCTGCAGGTGGGCTGTGGGTGCACCTGGGTGCCAGCCGTGCCACTGCCATCCTCCACTTAGCCCTGTTGCTTGGCCACCATGGTTGTGGTGTGCGGCATGTGTGTGGTGTTGTTGAGCAGTACTCTGCGTGGCTGTGGATGGTTGGGATGGCAGTTCATGTGGGCACACACACACTGAGAGAGGCTGTGTGCCATCTCATGGGCGCATGTCACCTGTCCACTGCACACGGTGTTGGGCTACGGTCATATGGACATGCACTCATACTGTGTCCCCTCCTTTGTCCTAGGTGTCCAACGGGATGCTGTCAACACCAGGCTCCTTCAGAGGATACTGCGGGTCACCACGGCCATGCTCCAGGTGGCGCGACTGATTTGGCAGGCCCTGTGCAGGTCACAGAGAAGACAGCGCACCAGGCGCCGGTAGGGCGTGGACACCCATAGGGCCCATTGGCCTGCACCCCCTTCCCTGACCCCCCTCCCTTTCCCTTCCTCCCTTGTACCGTTACCCAGCCATATCCCCTGTCCCCCTGCCTCCCTTTCCTGGCCTACCATTTTGTTTGTGGCCTCCCCATTCCCTGCTCCCTGTACCTGTTGTTCTGTACATAGTTATTGTTGCTTTGTTTTAATACACTTTTCTATTTTTAGCCATCTGTGTCTGTGTCTGCTTTGCAGCTGGCGTGTGCAGCCATGCTGCAGTGGTGTGCATGGTGGCCAAGTGGTATGTCTGGGGTTGACTGGGGAATGTGCCTGGTGGTCTGTGCCGAGTGGCTGGTGGGTGTGCCCTGGGGCATATGTGTGCACTCTGTTCATGTTGTGTAGCATGTGTGTTGTGTGTTGTGTGCTGTTACCATGTGTGTTGCCAGCTGTGGTCCAGGTGGCGTGTCTCGTGCCTTCCTGTGGGTGTTGCCCATGGCTGTTTGCCAGTGGACGTTGGTGTCACACTGCCTCCGTGCACCACTGTGGTGTGCATGGTCGGGGGCCTGCAGCTGTGCACCTGCCATACCTCCCTCCTTGCATCCTCTGCACCCTGGTGGTGGTCTGTCATGCTCTGGTGGCATGCTCCCTGCTGTGTCTGTTGTCCTGTGTCCTGGCCCATACACCTTTGACCCTTGCGCAGCCCTGGTTGCGCTATGGCCCTTGCTGACTTGCTCCCTGGTGCAGCCCTGGTTGTGCTATGGTGCTTGCTGGTTTGCTCTCTGACGCAGCCCTGGTTGCATTATGGCGCATCCCTGCAATATTCAGCCATGTTGCGCTGGCACTCGCCGTCGTGCGCAACCTTTGAATATCACATTTGGTGCACACTGGCACAGTGTACTTGCGCTGCGCAGCTACTGCGCCTGCCTCTGGCACATTTCTGAATATCCCACCCATGGTCTACAACAATTACAACAACATTATTCCAATGTACCTATAACTTAACCTATAAAACTACCAGAAGCTCAACTAAGGGCGTATTACAAGTCCCATTTAAAAGAATATCCTTTGCTCAGTGGCCCTCTCCTATTGAGGCCCCCAATGAATGAATGACCTGCCCCCCTCCCCACCTTTTTACAACACGAAAAAATCAGCACATTTAAAATAGATCTTTATACCCTTCTGGGCAGAGCCAATTACTGTGACTGTGACACTTAATCTCTGGTCACACCTCCCGTGCACTTGGCTTACTACCACTGTCTTCCCCCTCTCCCTCCCTCAATCCCTATCCCACTTTGTCCACTTTATGCCCCTGGACCAGTCCTTCCCATTCCATCCTGATTCTCCACACTCGGATCACCTTCACCCTAACCCCCTCCACCCCTCTTACCCATAATGCACTCTTCTATGACAACACCACCTCTGGCTGCTACCTCACACCACCCCCTTTTACCAACTCCATCTACCCCTACCCACCTCCCCCCTGCCAATGCTGCTGATGGCTGCTACATCCTCTCCAATCTACGCTTAGCAATGTAACAATTAGACTACTGCAAATTACTGCTATATGACTGTTTTGTATGATTTTGTGTTTTGAAACAAAATGTATTTGATGATATTGTGTAATTTGTATCAGCATTTGTTGTACTACCTCTCCCGCTCAGAGTGGTATTAATGCCATCCTGTTGAATCTCCTAACTGTATGTCATTTGTATTGTAATGTTCCTGTTCTTTGACTTGGAGCCTTTCTAAAATAGCCTTTGGCTCAAAGGTTGTAACTCCGCAACTGAAACAAATAAATAAAAATAAAATAAATAAACATTGTCTGAAATATATTGTTAGTGTATTTCAAAATATATACTATATTATTTGTAATGTATATTTTTTATATATGTTGCATATATTTTGTATATGTTACATATAATTTAATACATGTTACATATATTTTTATATGTTACATGTATTTTTGAAACTGCTTAGTTTCGTCCCATGTGTATATCTGCGTAACTAATTTGCATATTTCAAAAACAGTTTATTAGCCAAAATCATGGTCATTGCTGGTTTTACAATACTTTCGAATTTACAACATTAGCTTACAGGCTGAAAAGAAAGGTACAAGTTATAAAGCAAGTACATGTAGGATCTCACCCTGACCTAAAAGTGAAACAAAATGGGGTAGTATAAATACCAATCTGAGCCTTTCACAAGCATGAGCTTGTGAGGTAAGTCATATGTGTAAGTATAAATGTATAAAATGTACATTTGAGTTAAAGCTGCACTGTAAAACAATAATTCAATGTAAATATCTCCATGATTAATAATAAGATGAACTTCAGTTGTATAGCTATGTAAATCATAAACAATTTAATTTGTTTTTGTCTGGGTAAGTTAATAGTTATAGTAATATCTGGTACACATGTATTATATATATATATATAGTTGTAAATATAGGAAACAGCATTAGAAATATAAACAAAAATACATTTAGACATATATTAGCAATATACCCTTCAGGGAAGGGGCCCCACCTGCACTCAGCAGGCAGCACTAGGTGGGCCAAACGGTCCTTATCTGCTATCAGAGTCTATGTTTCTATACCAATAACATATATTTACCATCCCTATTTCAATATAGTTGGAATTTAATCAATATATTTTGCAATATACATAATATACTAATACCCATAAATGAGCGCATACAGTATTATAATACAAGTGCTCAGTGGCCAGTTCAGTTGGAACCAGCAGGTGAGTGTGTAGAGGTGTGCTGGTGCCAGCTCAGGGTACGGGTTGGGGGGGTGGACACTATGTGCCAGGGTGGGTGGGGCGCAGGACCACTTCACCACCAGGGTACATTATGCACTCAATGCACATTATTGGGCATATCAGGGTGGAGGGCGGGTTAACTACATTGTTTCACAACATAGCAGGCATATTGGGGTGGAGGGTGGGTTTATAATTGTTAATCATGGATAGCAGGCATATTGGGGTGGAGGGTGGGTTTATAATTGTTAATCATGGATAGCAGGCATATCAGAGCAGGGGGGACCACTTGACCACTTAGGGATGGGGGGCAAGGATGCTTGCCGCATCTGCAGGGGGTTGCGGCACACCCCTCCCATGCACCAGGCATCTGACACATGGGAGTGGTTGCTGCCAAGTGTGGGGACTTAGGCGTAGGGACCTCACCTGTATCTGAATCTGGTGCAGGGTCCCTGGCATTCTAGGCTTTGATGCAAGCTGCTGTTTGCTGCAGTCTGAGCCAATCTAAGCCCCTTTTGTGAATCAGGCCCACTATGTCTAATAGTATTAATCATGTTGAGCTAAGAGATTACTGTTCCAATATTGTCATGAAAAAGAAAAAAAATGTGTGCCCTTTCTGAGACTTGGCTGAAGCCCTCTATGGGAGACTCCCTGTGTTCCATTCCGGGCTACAATATACTTTGAGCTGATCACCCTAACCCTAAAAGAGGTGGGGGCTTGGCCCTGTACTACAAATCTCATCTTAACATCTCTGTCATGTGGGGTCCCTCACTTACAGATTGTGAGGTCCTTCATTCCCACCTTCTGCTTGGGGGTGTCAAGATTCTTCACATCTTCTGTGTTTATATACCTCCCAAATGCTCCAGACAAGTCCTTGAGAAATTTATTGAGCTGGTGCCATCCATGTCAGGGAAAAACAAGGTTGTCTGCTTGAGAGATTTTAATCAGGACTGGGCCGGGCCTTATTCCTCTCTCCTATCTTCCATTACCAGCAAGGCAAACCTGATTCAATTAATCCAGGCCCCCACTAGAATCTCTCATCGGAGATCCTCCAACACCCTCCTTGATTGGATTCTGACTAACAGGAAGGAGAATTTCCCTAATGCTGGTGTACTTCCTATCAGTGATCACTGCCCAGTATTCTGTGTTTGGGACTCCTCACCCCCCTTCCCTCCCAAACTACTATCTTTTTCCAACTTCTCCAGCCTCAACCCTGCTGCTTTCCTGTATGATCTAAACCATGTTGACTGGTCCCCTGTCTACATAACCGATGATATCAACTGTGCGACTGAGTATTTCAACACTACCTTTTTCTCTTTACAAAACCTACAGATCCCGGTTACTACACGTAGGGTAAAAGGGAAGGTCACTAAATGGTTTAAACGCCCCCTACTCCAGATGCTGAAGCACAGGGATAAACTATGGTCGGTCTGGAAGTCCTCCTCCCTTCAAGCTGACTTTGATGCCTACAGGTCTTTGAGAAACTCCTGTAAAAAGGACATCCGCATTGCTAAGAGTACGTACTACCGGAACCTCCTCAGTGCCTCTGTCTAAAACCCAAGATGCTACTGGTCTCAAATTAAGGACATTCTCGGCAATAAAAAAACACTGACTCCAAACGAAATGCTCGTCAACAATATCCACTGCAACAGTCCCCTCACCATAGCAAGTGCCTTCAATGCCTTCTTTTCTGTTCTTTCCACCCCCACTCCTACCCCTTTCCTCCTGTCACTCCCCAGGCCCCCTCACCCACGGCAGCTCCCACCACTCTTGAGCTTACCTCAGTTACACGCCAGGAAGTCCTTAAGTTACTTAGAACTATTCCTGCTCACAGCAGTGCAGGTCCTGATGAAATTGATCCTAGGATCCTTAGACAGTTCACCTCTCGACTACCAGGCTTTTCATTCTCTCAATCTGCTCAGCCTCAGTCCCTTTGGCCTGGAAAACCACCAGGACTATACCGGTGTTTAAGAAAGGTGATCCCAAAATCCTGTCAAACTATCACCCTATTTCACTTCTGCCTTCACTCAGTAAGCTGCTGGAGAAAGTTGTGCATCGTCAGGTCTCTCTGTATCTGTTCCACACTAACCTTCAATCCCTATATCAACATGGCTTTAGGGCCGGGCACAGTACGACTACTGCCCTTAACCACTTCGTCAATGATGTAAAATGCAATATGGACAAGGGCCTGCTCACCAGAGCCATGTTCATTGATCTCTCCAAAGCATTTGACATGGTACATCACCCCCTACTACTGGACAAACTGCAATCACTCGGAGCCTCTGGCTCCACCCTCTCTTGGTTTGCTAGCTATCTCGAAAATTGCTCTCAGACTGTCACCTTCTGTAAGGTTCTCTCTGACCCTGCCCCTATCACCTCTGGTGTCCTGCAGGGTTCAATTCTTGGCCCCTACTCTTGTCCCTTTTTATCAATGATATCCCCAACCCTTCCCACCCTGTAACATTATCTTGTATGCTGATGACCTAGTACTTTACTTGGCCTCTAAGTTTATAACTGACCTAAATCAACAATTATAGACTGCCTTTCAGAACCTCCAATCTTGGTTCTCCTCTAATTATCAGATCCTAAACCTATCTAAGACCCAGGCCATGCTGTTTGGATCCTCTAGATGGGTACCGACTGCAGCCCTTAATCTTCTGGTTCGCGGCTGTGATGGGTCCCAGTCTCTAACACATTATCTTTCAAATACCTTGGTGTTATGCTTGATTCGGCTCTGGATTTCACTGCACATGTCAATGAAGTCTGTCGCTCAGTTAACTCTAAGAGTGGAGTAGCCTACAGGGTGCGCCACTCTCTTACTCCAGCCACCAGGATTGCTGTCGCGAAAGGTGTGTTATTGCCGCAACTGCTATATGCTCTCCCAGTCCTCTTGCATGCTAATGCTGTAGTACTCCATAAATGGGACATTACGTCTAACATCATCTGCAGATTCGCCTTATCAGCTCCACGTCTGACCCACCACTGCCGTCCTTACTCTGCCTTAAATTGGCTGCCTCCCATATCCCTTAGATCATATGCATTAGGTTGTTTTGTTGACTCTTTGACCAGAACACCTCACCCGTCGGCCCTGGGGGCGCCATGCTTACCCGTCTCTCACTCTCATGTCCTCAGGTCTGCTGCCTTCCCCCTGCTAGCTGTTCAGCCCTGCTTTACGAAAATGGGTGAGCAGGCTTTCTCCTATTTTGCCCCGTGACTTTGGAACTCGCTACCACCTCAGGTAAAGAACTCCCCAACTCACTTAGCTTTTAAGCATGCTCTTTTCTCCCACCTTAATTCCCCAGACTACAGTGTCTGCACTTAAGGCTTGCTGCTTGCCCTATTGCTGCTTTTGTTAATTTCTGTCCCCCAACCCCCATGTCCCATGTTAATGTCTATTTAGGGCCATACACTTGTTATATGTATGTTTTTCTTTTGCAACAATTGTATTACTGCTCTAACCTGTAGTTTTCATTGTTATTCTCATGCTGTTTTTAATTTGTTATGCTAATTGTCATGACAGTTATCTCAGTCTTTGTAACTCTTTATTGTCAATGATGTCTTTGCTGCACCACTGTACTTGTATTCTCCTGGGTCGTGCCTGAAAATAGGCAGTTTTCTTGCCTAGCGCACTTACCCGGTCATCAAAAGCTAATAAATAAATAAGCTCTAATGCTAATAAATGTAAATGTACCTAAAGGAGACTGAATTGGACTGTGCCCCTTTAAGACTATAGTCATTTTAAAGTTTATTTAGGGGATGTATATACAGAAAATGAACCTTTTATAAAGCTTAGTGGATGACTGAGAGTGTATGTGCAGCCACTGGTAATGATAGTTTTGTTGTCCGGTAGCCCCCCATTTCCCCCCTTTCCCTAAGAAAACACACACACATAGATCTTGGAGGAAATGGCTGCAAACATGTGTTTATTTAACATATCAAACATTAATACTGATATTAAATTCTTTATTAATACTCTCATTAATATTAATATTCTCATTTTCATTGAGCAGCCCCCCCATCCGGTGCGCTGCAGGGAGGATGCACCATACATCAAGCACCCACACTGCCCACCAGCCTGAGAATCCCTTACGGTGCATGCTGAAGTATCATCAATGGTTGCAGGGTAGGTCAAATGGCCAAGGTTCTTGAGACCATCCCTGTCCAGCGCAACTGACCTTGCAGTATGTATTGCTGAGATTGGACCAAGACCCCCATGTGAGTCCAGGTTTTGCGATCCACCATTATCATGCCAACCAGGGCCAATGAAAACCTTCAGGAGAATTGGCCTCATCCCCTTTTTCCCCACTACCTTCCTCATGTGTGCCTCCCGAGGCGCTACATGGCAGCGCCAGTTTGCAATACAATTGCTATACCCTAGTTCTACTTATCCTTTTCTAATGCATGCTCTACTATTCTTCCTTAGCAAGTAACTACTCTGTTTAAATTTGACTTTGCTATTTTATCTCTGTCTTTATTATTTGTTCTCTGAGCCATTTACTTTTAGTCTATTTATGTTTTATTGTTTGCCTTGTGCTTACCTCTTTACATCCCTTTGGAGGTGGTGAAAAACCCGGAAAAACCCCTGCAGGGGAAAAAAACAGGAAAAGCCACTCCCCTACTGCGGTCACCCATATTGGGTCAAAAGGGGCCCTCTCTCACCAGCACCCTTGCCCCCATTCTGAGAGCCAGGAGGGTGGGTATTCCGGTGATCGGAGGAGAAAGAAGGAGACACTGGATTCAAATCCAGTTATCCCTCTCACTCCTCCCCACCCAGACCCCCAGTGGGGCAGGGTGAAACCTCCCCTGGGGTGTGTCCAGGGCCTGCTGTCCACTCCTGGAGGAAGGTATCCTTCCCTAGCCTGGGCCAGGGGGGAGGGGGCCCATGGACAAATGGCCAGCTGCTTCAATGCTTGAGCAACCTATTTATTGTCTAGTAGCACCCCATTTCCCCCCTTTGCAAAAGAAGGCACACACACACACAGATCTTGGAGGAAATGGCTGCAGCCATGTGTTTATTTAACATATCGAATGTTAATATTGATTTTTCACTGTTATTAAATTCTTTATTAATACTCTCATTAATATTAATATTCTCATTATCATTGAGCAGCATGCGCTGCCAGGAGGATGCGCCATACATCAGGCCCCCTCACCACCCACCAGCCTGGGAATCCCTTATGGTG
Organism: Neoceratodus forsteri; assembly: GCA_016271365.2. NCBI lineage: Eukaryota > Metazoa > Chordata > Ceratodontiformes > Ceratodontidae > Neoceratodus > Neoceratodus forsteri. The sequence goes on along the minus strand of CM057450.1, from coordinate 427,770,584 downwards.
CATGCCAAAGTATCACCAGGGGTTGCAGGGTAGGTCATATGGCCAAGGTTCTGGCGGCCGCCCCCCATCCGGTGCCACCGACCTTACAGTATGTACTGCTGAGATTGGACTGAGACCCCCATGTGGGTCCAGGTCTTGCGGTCCACCATCCTCATGCTGACCAGGGGCAATGAAACCTTCAGGTGAATTAGCTTCGTCCCCTTTTTCCCCCACTACCTTCCTCATGCGCTGCTCCCGAGCTGCCACAGGCAGGACCAAATCCAACCCCCCCCCCGTCATTCGCTCAGTTGTTTCCTCCAAGATCCTCCTAAAATCCTTCAATAAGCAATCCAAACCTTCTACCTGCACTTTCCCATCCTCCTCCACCGCCAGGCCCTGGTGGGTATTGTAAATCCTATCATGCCTCACTACTGCACACCCACCCAAGGACTCCATAAAAACTCTCATCTCCCTGTTAATCCTCATGTGTACCCTGTTCAACGCCACTCCCCACCTTGCATGTGGCCAGTGCTGCCTCATCACCATGTATGACCAGATGAAAATTGTATGGGGCCACCAAGCCTCAATGGAATGCAAATCATCCTTCATTTCTAGCAGCAGATTCACCATCTTCTTATGTCCCAGGTCATCATCACCCAAGTGAATCAGTAAGATGTCCAGTGTCTTCCACCTGCCAGCCTCAACTTGAAGCTTCGGAAGCAACACACACCCCAACACATGCCCTTGACCCCAAGCCACCTTATCTGGGCTGCGTGCTGTGGAATTGACAGGTTGCTTCCCTCTGGCTGGCTGGCTGGTTGCTCTCTTCGCTGCCCACCAAATGAAGGAGTGTCCATATATCCATATGCTCCTGGTGCCATCCTTGAAGCCTGCAAGAATCAAAAGTCATGTTACTGCAAGTGTGGTCACACATAGAGCAAGAATGCCTGGGACTTCCACCACTGCAATGCCTGGATCTCTGAATCAGATGAGCCCAAACTCCTGGCATTCGTTGCAGCTCCTATGTGGAAGGAATGGGTACCATATTCACGGTCATTCAGCCCCACGTGCTGAACTGCCTTTTTAGTATAAACCTGACGTGTGATAGTACGCGATATTATTCTGGGAGGAAGTCATCTCAGTGACAGCATTTCATCCCCTTTATTTGCAAGGTACTTACCGTTACTGTTACCTCTATCGTACCTCTTCAGCAGAGAAATGTTAAAATGCTTTTTATTTTTTGTTGGGTTTGAGGCCAGGCTGCTGGGAGTAGTGGGGGGGGGGGTACTATGTGATGTAGGGTAGCTACCATAGATATAGACGATAATGCATGAGCATCAGTAGTTAACTGCTAATGATGAAAAGGACTTGCAAGGTTGGAGGAATGGTCTGAAGTATGGCAGCTTCATTCAATGCAAAGAAGTGCAAAATAATGCAACTGGGAAACTAAACACAGGGAAAGAGTACACAGTTGGGGGCTGGGTGTAGTAACAACAACAGCTTTGGGCATGTACCAGGTTCAGTCTGGCACAGTTGGGGTTTGTGTTTACAGAATAAGTTGTATTTACCACCAGGTCCAGAGATTGATGGGGCCATGTTAGACCTATTTTCTGAGGGGAACCCAGTAAGTCCATGCATGAAGCAATAACATAATGTCTAGACCTGCAGTCTGCAGATGGGATCTCAGACTAGTGTGACTTTATTAAAATAAATTTTCTTTAGAACAACTTAGTGGCGGTCTGTCACCCAAAGCTTTACAACACAACACTTGGCAAATGTATAACTTCCATTAACCCCATACATTACAGTGTTCGTGACTAGTTTTGTCACTATGTGACGACAGTCATGTGTGATTGTTGTAAAGTATGTAGTTACATGTTGAAACAACTTTTATAATTGCTTTAGATAACCTGTTGGCTGACAACAACCTAACCAACTGTGCATAAACAACACCTTGTGAGACTAATTTGAGAAGGGAACTGTCGTGACATAATCGAATATGTCAAGCTCGGTCAAGCCGTTTGAAGACCCAAAGAGAAGTCCATCATCAACACAAAGTCTTTATTAGACTGCTGGTTGACAAAAAATGTCCTCGAACTCAGTGCTCTCTGCGATTGACTCGGAGAGTGGAGTTCATCAGCCGTGAATGGACCGACTGCTGATGTTCTTCCAATCTAATACTGAAATGGAAAGTGACAGCTGCAACCTTGCTGTAACTTCAATTTGTTATTCTGATGACTTTCCTACACTTCAGTTATCAGATAGTAATGATTGTTCTTCTTCTTGTGAGTGTATCCTACAATCTGCAGTTTCAGGGTCACACGAGTGACACAACAATTATCAGTTGTTCATGAACCGCGCAATGGTGACACGAGAAATCAGAACAGTCAGTTATCAGATGCTGTGAAATCTGTTGTTATCGTAATTACAGACATCAGTGGAAACTGAATTTGATTGGCTGGAAGGCAAGAGATGGGAACATGTTTTGCTCTGTGTGCCGTTCAGATGTCGGTCTCACAAACAAATTTGCTACTACAGGTACAGGTGCGTTAATGTGCATGCAGTATGTCTGACGGTAACTGTTCGAGCAACCTGATTAGCTGTCACAAAATGGGCTTTGGCTTCTCCAGTTCACAGTGGTGGTGGTGGTTGTGAATTATGGTAAGGCATGCCATGAGTACATGATGATCATGACCATCTAGGGAGAGTTATGGTGCGATGCCGCGCCCCGCTCACCTCCAGATGGTTTGGAGCAGGAGGTTGGGTGTAGCAAAGTGCTTCCACCACCTGAGCAGGGCCCCCGTTGCTCCACCATAAAGCACCCCATGAAGTGCCATATTGTGTTAATGAAATGTGTCCTTTTGGAAACCATTATGAATTTTTAAACAGGTTATTTCAGCTGGGACATGTTGTGCTGTGATAACAGCCTGCAGGAGATGCATTTGTCTCAATCAGAATTCAGCATTTTCTACATATTCACTAATCTGATATTGAAATCGGTAGAAGGGATGCTGAATTCTGATTGGCAGACAGATGCTTGTTCTATGACTGTTTCATAATCCCACCACAACAGCCCAGGTTAACCCTTTAGCAAATTAATAACATTTAAAAAATTACCAATTTTATTACCGCAATACAGGCACTTCAGGGGTGGCGGGGTGTCCATGTAATCTACAGTGATACATGACAGGGTGTGCATGGATGGAACACAGTTTACCGCACACATGGCCAGGGGCATAATTTTGCACAAGGTCTTGGCAGTACCTTTAGCCCTTGGACGCGTGCGGTAAGAAAAAAATTACTCACCTTAGTAATGTTGTTTCTTCTAATGGAGTCTTGCTATATTAATAGATATTAGTAGTTTGTTCCAGCTCTAGAACTGCCCCGGAGTGAAATGGTTAAAACCATTCCAAAATACACTTTTGCACGAGAGCAGTCTATCTGTGTCATTTCAAACTTGAACTGTCAGATCTTTCTACGAGCCAAACTCACTAAGGTCTGTGTGGAAGCTGTAACCTCACACTAGCCAAATGGCTACCTAAATAATAACAACCATTGATGGTCCCAACACTCCAAGACTCAAGTCAGGGGACCAGAAATAACACCATTCTAATAATATGAAAATGGAACATAAGTATAATAAAACACACACACGCTGCATTATACATTACACCCCAAAGTCCCAAAGGGACAAAAATGCTAACAGGACATAAGTAGTGCCCACACTATGTTGCCCGCACCCCACCAAGTAGAGGTTCTGAGAGGGCAGGTTGGTGGGTTCTGGTAATATAGCAAGACTCCATTAGAAGAAACAACATTACTAAGGTGAGTAATTTTTCTTCAAACAACATGAAGTCTTGCTATATTATAGACATTAGCAGAATACACAGCAGTACCTCCATGGAGGAGGGGCAGAACCTACTTAGGGAATAGGCTTTGAAGAACAGCTGTGCTAAAGCGAGCATCTCTCCTGGCTCTGACATCCAGGGAGTAATGCTTGGTAAAAGGTGTGTACTGCTTTTCCAAGTAGCAGCCTGGCAAATCTAATAAAGGGATATCTCTGGCAGCAGCTAGAGATGCAGCTGTACCCCTGGTATGAATGAGCCCTCAAACTGGGGGCTTGCCCACTTTCTGATAAAATTGACACAAGAGACAATCCACCTGGCTATTGATCTCTTAGTGGCAGGTTTGCTTTCCCAACTTCACCATAGGTAAGGAAAAGTTGGAGGGATTCAACCTGTGACCTTTAGGTACGCTCTATATAATAACTAAGAGCTCTCTTAACATCCAGGCTGTGCAACCTTCTCTCACCCGAAGAGGAGTGATCAGTGAAAAATACTGGAAGGGAGATAGATTGATTAAGATGGAAATCTGAAACCACCTTAGGCAAAATCTCCATTAGGGCCTAAGGACTCACCTTATCCCTGTGGAAAGAAATAAAGTCAGTCTCCACTGACAAGGCTTGCAATTCACTTATGCGTCTGGCAGAAGTGATAGCCACTAGAAAAACAGTTTTCCAAGTTAGGTACTTAAGCTCTGCAGAAGACAGAGGTTCAAAAGGGGTTGCATTAACTGGGCAATGCAAACATTAAGGTCCCAAGCAGGGCGGTTCCTAAAGGAGGATTAGTATGGAGTAATCCTTAAAAAACTTGGAAAACACAGGATGAGAGGAAAGAGGGATGACTTTCCTGCTGACACAAAAGCAGACATAGCTGCCAAATGAACTCAGGGTAGGTAGGTCTGAGACCAAGGAATTAAGATGCTCCACGATTCAACAAAATGGGCAATTCAGCAGATTCTGGGAAATATTTTTCCAGCACACCAAAATGGAAAACCTTTCCATTTAGAACTATAAGTAGCTCCTAGTGGAAGGCTTTCTGGAAGCCTTTAGGATCTCAAGAACACCCTGAGAGAGGTGTAAATCAGCAAGCTCTAACCTCAAGATCCAGGCCTTGAGGTTGAGGATTTGAGGTCCGGATATCAAACCTTCCCTGGGCACAAGTCAACAGATTGTGATTCCTGGGGAGGCACAGGGAAGATGGACTGTCAGACAAGAAGAAGTGGTACCAGGGCTGCCTGGCCTAATCCAGGGCAATCAGAATCACCCTGCAAGGCTGAGATCTGATTTTGACTAGTACTTTGAATAGGAGAGAAAGGGGAAAGCATAGAGAACTTCCCTCCCAATCCAGAAGAAGGGCATCCAGGGGAACTGAGCCCAGCACTGGAGGCCTGCAACAGAACAGAGGAAGTTTGTGATTGTCTGGGGCTGCAAAAGATCTATCTGAGGGATGCCCCACCTGGCAAAAACTATCCCCAGCACTTGAGGATCCAGGGACCATTCGTGATGGCCCTGGGAAATCCTGCTGAGGGCATCCGTAGGACATTGTCCTTCCCTGGAAGATGAACTGCTATGAGGAAGTGTTCAGGAATAGGCCAGAGACCACAACTTATTGCTCGTGCACAAGGCCAAGACCGAGTGCCCCCTGTTTGTTGATGTACCACATTGTTGTGGTGTTGTCTGTTCTGACTTGTATCACCTTGTCGTGACAGATGCAGAAAAAGCTGAAGAGCTAAAAAGACAGCTCTGAGTTCCAGCAAATTGATGTGGGAGCAGATTCCTGGGGGATCAAACTCCTGAGTGGAAAGGTCGCCCATGTGGGCTCCCCAACCCAGAAGGGAAGCATCTGTAGTGAGAGTCAGTCGTGAGAAGGGGAAATGAAGGGACCCCACTCTTAATTGCTCTGATCCTGCCACCACTGGGAGAGCTAGGATCAAGGTGAGTCATCAGACCAACTTGGAAAGGGGGTTTTCTGAGACCAAAAGGTTCTCAAGTGAACTGAATGTCTCTCATCTGAAATCTGGCTCCCTGCACAACAGCTGTGGATGCAGCCATGTGCCCCAGGAGCTGCAGAAAGTGTCTTGCTGGTCGAGAGACCTGCAGAGTGAAGGAAGAGGCCAGAGCCACTAAATTCCTTACCCTTTCTGGGGAAGAAAGGCTCTGGCTAGCTTTGTGTCCAATTCTGCCCCTATAAAGGTGAGTACCTGGACTGGTTCCAGAACCGACTTTGTAGGTTTCTTAGAAAACCAGGGAGGTGAGAAGCTGCTGGTGACCTGCAGGTGAGATTTATACCTGTTCTGGGACTGGCCTACAATGAGCCAGTCGTCTAGATAGGGAAAACAGCAATCCTCTGCCTCCTTAAGTGGGCCTACTGCCACTGCTGACACTTTGTGAATACCCTTGGAGCAGAAGTAAGGTCAAGGGCATTGCTCTGAACTGGTAATGACCTGAGGGCAGTTCGAATCTGAGGTACTTTCGATGGGATCTTCTGATTAGGACATGGAAATAGGCATCCTTAGGTCCAGGGAGGCTAGCCAGTCCCTGGCCTTAGGGAAGGTAAAATCATTGCCAGAGTTACCATTTTGAACTTTGGTTTCAAAAGATGCTTGTTCAGATATCTGAGATCTAAAATGGCTGCCATTCTCCTGTCTTTTGGGGTAAGGAAGTATCTGGAATACAGACCCCTGCCCTGATGCAGGGAGGAGCCCTTTCTACTGCTCTGAGAGCTAACAGGGATGAGACCTCTGTTTCCAGAGCGAGGGTCTCTGAAGCACTTGCAGGTAGAAAAAGTCTGCTTCTCAACTTGGGAAACTTTTTGAAGCTGAGAACCAGACCCTGTTTACTACTTCCAGAACCCACTTGTCTGAGGTTAAAGATGCCCAATTCTGACTGAAGTAAGCCAGCCTGCCCCCACTGGTAAGGGAGTACCGCCTGGGCACCCCATCAGGGTGCCTGTTTCGCAGGAGCTTTTAGGCTGGGGGTGGGAGCAGGTCTGCCCACCCCCGCCTGCCCTGCCTCTGAAGAAGCCCCTCTGAGCAAAGGCAGAGAGCCTGAGTCTGGTAGAAAGGCCTGTGAAAAGGCCTCCCCTACCCCTGGGGCATGCCCTTGAGGAGTGGCTTGCCGTCCTTAGCCTGGGCACTCTTGTAAGTAGTCCTATATTCATCCATCTTCTTCATGTAATCTCTGTCTGCTCTCCAAACAGAGAATTTCCCACCAGGAAAAATCCATAGCCTTAGTCTGGGTATCCGAGACAAACTAGTACACCTGAGCCAGGCCAACCTATTAAAAGCTACAGATGTGCCATGTCCCTAGAGGAAACATCATTAACATCCACAGCAGCATGAAACTGAACCTTAGAGGCTTCAATGCCATCAGCAGCCACCTGTTCTAGTTCACTAGCTAGCTGGCCATGGGCCTGCTTGGCCAATTGCATAACAGTATCCCATCTAGATTTCTGATACCTAGCTACATAAGCCATATAATTTGCTTGCCTGAGTCCCAGAGAGGCCATATACTGTTTTTTGCCATGGCATCAATCTTCCTGGAATCCTTGTCAGGAGGATGAAGCCAAGGAATATTAGCTTATCACAGGCAGCAGCCTGAACTACCCCAACATGACTGCATTGCTGAGAAAGGAATTCTGTATCAGGGCCTGATAATGTATACCTTCTGTCCATCTTTTATCTACAGGAGGCACAGAATTAGGAGCTTTTAAAATTTTAATTGTTTGTTTCCTAAAAGACTTATGTAAAGGAAAGACAATCTCCTAGACTCTGAATATCCATCATTTCTACAAAATCAGGCTCCTCTTGCTCATCCACAGCCTCTTCTAAAGGAAGCTGAGGGTTTCAGCAACTTTTTATAAAACATAAAATGAGATGGGGACTCAGACAGCATAGGGGAGATTCAAGGTCTGTCTGGGGAGATGTCCGGTTCAATGGGCACACCCAGACCTTCCCAGCCACATTCATACTGTTCATAATCCTCCTCCCCTCCTCTGGTTCATAAAATTCCTCAATATCATAATCCTGAACCACTGGGACTGGACGAACCTGACCTTTACCAGATAGTGTGGTTCGGACGGACCCTGAGACAGTGACTGGACAATTTGTATGACTTTTTCTATCTCTGCAGCAGTTGGAGAAGGAATTTTGGACTCCAGACCTGCTGATTTTCTTGTTTTCTTTACTGGAATTGGTTCCTCAGAACCAGCTTTCTTTGCCCGAGGAAGTCTGGCTCTGGTCAGAGGGGACTCCTCTGGTTCGGTTGGCACTCGAACCGGCTGGCCATCCGGGTCAGCGGACTTTTGCCTCTCGCTCCTGAGCCTGCCCAATCTTTTTTCCAGGGTGGCTGCAGGAAATTCTTACATACCTGGCAGTCTGACTGGAGGTGGTCAAACCCCAGACAATAAACACATGTGGTGTGGGCCAGCTTTGGCAAAGACTTCCCAAACATCACAGTGTTGAAACCCAGTGGGCCCATTTTTCTTTGGGTTTCTCAGACATAATGCCAGCCTAACTAAAAACTTGCCCTTTAACGGCAGTGCCAGATGAAGACACCTTTATCGTTCCTAACCGTGTCACGGGTATTGGAAAAACGTAAGAAATCTGTTTTTTAAAACCGATAAGAACCGAACCGCACTCTAAAATAGTAACTTTAGTTTTAAATGAGTTTTAAACCCACTGATCGGTTCAAACCTAACCGATAACTTACAAGTTCCACATAGACAAAACCTTCATTTACTTCTACGGTTACCACAGATAGAGCTTGAATCAACGGTTTTATGGGTTAAATAAAACTATTCTCGTTAAATCCAACCGAGAAAACACTTTTAAACCGAAATGAACCGAGCAGAAGGAGAAATCTCCGGAGCGACTGTTCACTGAGGCGAGTAAAGAATCTGACAGTTCAAGTTTGAAATGACACAGATAGAGTTGCTTCAGCAAAATTCTATTTTGGAATGGTTTAAACTATTTCACCCGGGGCAGTTCTAGAGCTGGAACAAACTGCTAATGTCTATAGTATAGCAAGACTTCATGTTGTTTGAAAATCTGTTCCATGCATACCCATCTTATTGCTTACTTCATATTCATCATAGTTCATCTAGTGAAGGCTTGCTACTTTTATTAATAATTTGTAACAGAAATGACAATTTACTACTCAAGTATGCTGATTTTGTCACCTGTGTTTGGGACTGCACTGTCCCTCCCCACCCAGATGCTAATAAGTTTGATAACTTGTAGCTGGACATAGCATGGTGGAATGCAAGCAACCGATAGAATCCTGCAGTCTATCTGTACAGAGAGTGTAATACTGAGTCACCATACCAGTATTATCTACTTTAGAATATCACAGAACATACACAGATCTTCTTTGGGGTGATCTCACTCATCAGGTAGGTATGGTACCAGTACCGCAGCAGCACCACTAACATCATAGCCATAGGAACGTCACTGTCAGTGAATGGGAATCCACATGGAAGATTCTCCGCAGTACATTGCTCACTCGTCAGTTCTTTTCCACCATCGAGTTGCAAGCACATTCTCCACTGACGAGCAGCAGTGCAGTGTTGGTGGATTTAGCACCTTTTTCAAAGTAGGGCCTACTGCCACTTGGAATACAGTAATATCACACAGTTGTTTCACAGAGGCGAGTATTACTGTCTTAATATATTTAAGAGCCCACGCATTTTTTGGAAGGGATGTCCTGAGGACTCCTGTCTTAAGTTTATGGAGTCACGGCAGATTCACTTACCAAGGTCTTTCTGTCTTGAGCTTAAGAAGATCCTTGGCTTGGCTATTTGTTCCAAGTCTCCTGCTTAAGTTTAAGGAGTCACGGGCAGATTCACTTGCCAAAGTCTTCCCCAGGGCTTGCAAGTTGTGCGTTGATCTGATCCCTCTTTACTAGAGTGATGGTGGGGAAGGACTGCAGATGTGTGAATGACCAGTGCCACAACTATATCGGGCTGGTGAGGTCTTGCTGACGTTGTCACATTGCGCCAAAGTTGCAAACTTAATAAAAACCTGGTGTGTTTACTGTCATTCCATGATGGTGAAGAGTTCCTATGGTGCACTTGGAATCCACCTGGTGAGTGAGATCACCTCAAAGATCTACTCTTTATGGTATGTTCTACGTATCTGTTATTTCCCTGTGTCACTGATGTATGTCATTTCATTGTGTGTGTAAAAGCAGACAGCAGCTTAGGCTTTACAGTTTTATTCTCCTTTTATCCAATTCCATAGTATTTACAAGAAAATAATTTTCCTGTTTTAGAAAATTGTCAGAAATCAACCCTCAGGAAGCACAGTCAGACAAAGGACCATCGTACAGCACTGGAAGCAGACATTCTTAGAAGGAGACTGTATGCAGTTAGCGACAATGATGAGGCAGAAAGTTCAGAAGATAACAATTCAGCTATTAAATTTGTAAAGACAGTGAACGTAATCTGTTTAAAGCGGTGTACTTTGCAGCAAAGACAGATATGGCAAATTGCAGTGTCAACCAGCTTTTAGATTTCATTCTGGACAGGAGGTCAATGCTCAGTACATGATATAAGTGATTACACTGGTCATGATGTTCAGAGAAGTATTGTGAAAGTATTAGATAGCAAAGTCGTAAAAGAAGTATTGCAAAGTCCTGTGTTTGGCCTGCTAGTTGATGAATCCACAGATCTTTCAGTCCACAAAACTGTGATAATGTATATTCAATATGTCAGGGAAGGGGAAATAAAAACAAAACTAATTGGCAACATCAGGGTAAAGGATGGTTCAGCACATCACTTAGCTGAGGCTATTGTAAACAGATATCAGGCCCTGGGCTTCGTCATGAGTAAACTTGTGGGGTTAGGTAGTGATGGGGCTAGTGCAATGATGGGTACGTCCAATGGTGTTGGTGCACTTTTGACTTCACTGCATTCACCTTTTATGGTTCATGTCCACTGTTTGGCTCATAGATTGGCTTTGGCCTGTTCACAGTCTGCTACTCAATTTAGATACCTACAAGACTTTCAGAGTAACATTAATGGTACATATGCCTATTTCAGTACATCTGCTGTTAGGCAGGCAAAGCTAGAAGATATGCAAAGGGTGATTGGTACAGTAAAGGAACCTGAAAGAAGCAATTGACATACGTTGGCTGTCAATGCAAAATGCTGTAAATGCATTCATAAATGTTACCCTGCTATTCTCCCTATACTTAAAGAAGACAGGAATCATGCCAAAGCTCAGAGCCTTCACGTTTCTCACTATTTATATTTCTGCAGCTGTTCTATGTATGTTCTGTAATATCCTTAAAGTAATGGAAACTCTTTGTAAATCCTTTCAAAAGCAGGATGTGCTGTATGTGGATGTGAAACCACAAGTGTTCTGTGCAATTGGTGAGTTACAAAACATGAAAAGTGAGCCAGGCCCAATCCTGACAGTGTTTCAAGAAGCATGTGAAATTCAGACTAGCGATAGTGGACAAATGACAGCATGTTGGAAAATAAAGGAATCTCAGCAAGATGACATTCAGCTTGAACTCAAGTGTTCACATAAAATAACAGCACAATTCTTAAAACTGAGGGAGGAGTATCTCAATACTCTTATAAGCAACATGAAGTGTAGGTTGTGCCTAAATTCTAAAACGGAAGCACTTCTGGATGCCATTGCCAATCTAACTGACCCACAGTCTGTAGTAGGCAATACAGTCAGTGTTCAGAAAAGTTTAGAAATTGTTTGTGAAAATTTGGTTCCAACACACAATATGACAGTGATCAAGATGATACTGAGACAAATATTCATAAATGCAAGTCTTTACTGGATGAAAATTGTCTCTGCTCAGACGGGGCCAAAACAAAGGCAATGATGCTTGGATGCTATAGGAACCTTAGTTCCGAAAGCTTCATGAGAAGGGTAATTTCAAAGTACTCTGATACAATGCCAGTATACTCAACATTATGTAATATCGCTTTATGCATTCCAGTGACATCTGTAGAATGCGAGCGAGGTTTCAGTGTGCAGAATAGGTTAAAGACAAAATTTCGTTGTTCACTAACAGAAGATAGCCTAGAGCTACTAATGAAACTAAACATGGGGCCTGACTTCTCCGACTTTCAAGTCGGTAAATCTGTGACGTGTTGGAAAAAAGAGAAATAAAGGCGTTATATGTCTTTGTGGCAAAATCAAAAGAAGGAGACTGGAGAAGCCAACGTCCCAGACAGACAGCCAGGTTTCATGTTTCTGTAGCAGCAGCAATACTGGTGGTAGCTGTGCCATATTATCCAGAGGTAGCCACACATCAAACAATGATTATGTCAGTATGTCACCATGTATCAGAAGCAATACCTGTTCTGACACTGCAGATGATGGCGGTGAGGGTGCCAGTGCCACTGCAGTTTATCATACAAGCAGTACTAACAGTAGTGCTCATGATGGGGAGGGCTGAAGATAGTGAATTAGGCGATGGTAAGGATTTCCTGGAAATAATAGAGGCATGGATGACAACAATAGCGAATAATTACATAACTTTCAAATTGGACCTGTTTGATCCAGGTTCAGGTGCACATTTTGGGCAAATACAACTTACTGTCAGACATACTGCTGCACATTGCATCAGCAGAAGCAATTATCTGAAAACCATTATTATAAATAGTAAATTCACCCGAAGCTGTGAAGAAAGCAAAATGTTTATTTTCTTTTTTGTTCCATACTTCTGTCACAGTGCTGCTGTGTACTGTACATGGATGGAGTGTATGGACAAGGCAGCGGTAGCTGATGCAGGATGCATTGTTGCAGCCTGGCTGCTGCAAAAAGTGCAGTGGTGATGGCTGGGAAGGGAGTGGGGACTGGTGTGACTGTGAGTTGCTGAACACAATGGAATACGGTAAGGCACTGGATAATGAAAAGTTAGTTGCTTACTGTTAAAAGAAGACACAAAGTCTATTGTTCACATCACATGATGATATACTGTACCTTGGTTGGTGGCAATTTATGGTGACAAACACTAGCAGATGTAGAAGTACATACTACATCTCGTAAGTACACAACAGGTTGCATTGCCTCACATTGCTTGCAAGTTATGGATGTGACACAGCAGTCACATTACATACAGCAAGAATGGGTTATTAAATGTATCATGGGGCTGGTCAATACAGGGATAAGTGCATTGTTAAGGCTACATGTTTTCTGCATTACTCTGTCTCCCCAAATCAATTCTCCACACGTAACCAAAGAAAAATTACTCACCTTAGTAATGTTGTTTCTTCTAATGGAGTCTTGCATATTATGACAATTGCAGTATGACCGCAGGTTAGAACTGTTCGGAGGTGAAGAAGTTAACTTCCACAAGGCATGGAATCTTGAGCGGAGCTCGGTTAAGGAAGCTCTTGTCTGCTTGCTTTCAAACCGAAACCGCCAGATCTTTTATGAGCCAAAACTCACTAATGTTCTGTGTGGAAGCTGTAAACCTACACTAGCCAACTGGCTACTACCCTAACAAACACACTTGTTGGTCTCGAAAAGACTCAAGTCAAGAGACCCAATAATGAAATAAAACACACTCACCCTAGGGAGGATGGAACAAAACAACAAAGTGGCAAGAAAACAGAGTGCCAACACTGTAATGCCCACCACAGTGAAAAAACGAGGTTGTGGAGAGGGCACGGAGGGAGGAGTCATATATAGCAAGACTCCATTAGAAGAAACAACATTACTAAGGTGAGTAATTTTTCTTCAAACAACATGAAGTCTTGCTATATTATGACATTGCAGACTACACAGCAGTACTCTCATGGAGGGGACAGAACCTACTTAGGAATAGGCTCTGAAGGACAGTTGTGCAAACCGAGCATCACTCCTAGCTTGAATGTCCAGGGTATAATGCTTGGTAAAAGTGTGAACCATTTTCCAGGTAGCTGCTTGACATATCTCTAGAATGGGATGTCTCTGCAGCAGCCAAAGAAGCAGCTGTACCTCTGTAGAGTGAGCCTCAGGCCTGAGGGGAACCCACCCAACTTTTCATAACAGAATTGATACAAGAGACAATCCATCTGGCAATGGATCTTTAGTGGCAGGTTTCCCCTTTCCAACCTCACCATAAGTGAGGAACAGTTGGAGGGAGTCAAACCTGTGACCCTTGGTATGCTCTATGTAGTAGCTAAGGGCCCTCTTCACATCTAAGCTGTGCAGCCTCCTATCACCAGAGGTAGAATGGTCAGTGAAGTAAACAGGGAGAGAAATAGATTGATTAAGGTGGAAATCCGAAACCACTTTAGGCAGGAACTTTCTATTAGTCCGAAGGACTACCTTATCTCTGTGAAAGGAGATAAAGTCTGGCTCCACTGACAATGCTTATAATTCACTTATGCGCCTGGCAGAGGTGATAGCTACCAAAACACAGTTTTCCAAGTCAGGAACTTAAGCTCAGCTGAAGACAAGGGCTCGAAAGGAGGTTGCATGAGCTGAGCATGCAAACATTGAGATCCTAGGCAGAAGCAGGATCCTGAATGGAGCGTTAGTGTGAAGCAAACCCTTAAAAACTTGGCAAATACAGGGTGAGATGAAAGAGGAGAGGTTTACCTGCTGAAAAAAGCAGAGACAGCTGCCAAATGTACCTTCAGGGTAGCTGGTCTCAGCCCTAAAGTGTTTAGATGGACCATATAATCTAGAACTGTGGGTAAATCAGCAGTGTCTGGGAAATATTCTTTTCCGAGCACCATATGGAAAATCTTTTCCATTTGGAGTTATAAGTAGTCCTGGTAGAAGGCTTCCTAGAAGCCATGAGTATATCCATTACACCTTGAGAGAGGTGTAGGCCAGCAAACTCTAGCTCTTCAAGAACCAGGCCTTGAGATTGACAGACTTGAGATTCGAGTACCAAACTCTTCCCTGGGCACGTGTTAACAGATTGTGATTCTTGGGAAGGCACAGGGGAGGATGGACTGCTAAGGACAGGAGAAGAGGATACCAGGGTTGCCTGGCCCAATCCGGGGCAATCAGAATGACCCTGCAGGATTGGACTCTGATTTTGACTAGCACTTTGAACAGGAGAGGGAAAGGAGGGAAGGCATAGAGAAACTTCCTTCCCAGCTGAGGGCTAAGGCGCCCAGAGGACTGAGCCCAAGACTGGGGCCTGCAGCAAAAGAGAGGAAGTTGATGATTGTCTGGAGCTGCAAAGAGATCTATTTGGGTGCCCCATCTGGCAAATACCACTCCCAGAACCAGGGATCCAGGGACCATCGTGATGGCCCTGAGAGATCCTGCTGAGAGTATCTGCCAGGACATTGTCTTTGCCTGGGAGGTGAACTGCCATAAGGGAGGTGTTCAGGGAGTACGCCAGAGACCACAACTCATGGCTTCGTGCACAAGGTCGTAGACCGAGTGCCCCTGTTTGTTGATGTACCACATTGTAGTGGTGTTGTCTGTTCTGACCTGCACAGTCTTGTTCTGAACAGATTTTGAGAAAGCTTGAAGTGCTAGAAAAACTACTCTGAGCTCCAACAGGTTGATGTGGAGCAGAGATTCCTGTGGGGACCACAGTCCCTGGGTAGTGAGATTGCCCATGTGGGCCCCCAGAGGGATGCATCTGTAGTAAGGATTAATGAGTGAGGCTGAGTGACAAAGGGAACTCCTTGTCTCAGGTTGCTCTGATCCTGCCACCACTGAAGGGCTTGGATCAGGGATCGAGTTACTGGGATCAGTTTGGTAAGAGGATCCTTTCTTTGTGACCAAAAGGCCCTCAGATGGAACTGAATGTCCCTCATCTGAAACCTTGCTCCTTGCACTACTGCTGTGGAAGCAGCCATGTGCCCTAGGAGCTGCAGAAAATGCCTTGCTGGTCGAGAGACCTGCAGGGTGAATGAAGAGGCCAAGGAGACTAGGGTGTTTGCCCTGTCCAGAGGGAGGAAGGCCCTGGCTTCCTGGGTGTTCAGCTCTGTGCCTATGAAGGTTAGGAGCTGGACAGGCTCCAGTACTGACTTTGAGAGATTCAGAAGGAAACCTAGTGACGTAAGCAGTTGCTGAGTTATCTGAAGATGTAGGTTGACCTGATCTGGGGATTGTCCTGCTATGAGCCAATCGTCCAAATAAGGAAAGATGGCGATCTTTTGCCTTCTTAGGCAAGCTACTGCTACTGCTAGGCACTTGGTAAATACCCTTGGAGCCGAGATGAGTCCAAAGGGCATTGCTCTGAACTGGTAATGGCCTGAGGGCAGCTCGAACCTGAGGTACTTTCGGTGGGAGCTTCTGATGAGAATATGGAAATAGGCATCCTTGAGGTCCAGGGATGCTAGCCAGTCCCCTGGCCTTAGGGAAGGTAAAATGATTCCCAGAGTCACCATTTTGAACTTTGGTTTTAAAAGGTGCTTGTTTAGGTATCTGAGATCCAGGATGGGCCTCCATTCTCCTGTCTTTTTGGGGTAAGGAAGTACCTGGAGTACAACCCTTTGCCCTGGTGTAATGGTGGAACCCTTTCCACGGCTCTGAGAGCGAGGAGGGTGGAGACCTCTGACTCTAAGGTGAGTGCCTCCGAAGGAGATGCTGGAGGAAAAGATCTGGTCCTCAGCTTCGGAAATTTTTTGAAGCTGAGGACCAGTCCCTGGCTTACTACTTCCAGGACCCACTTGTCTGATGTGAGAGATTTCCAGCCCTGGACAAAGTAAGCCAGCCTGCCCCCTACCGGTAGAGGAGAAGCGGCCCTGTCTACCCCAACAGGGTGCCTGCTTGGCAGGGGCTTTGGGCTGAGGAGTGGAAGCAGGCCTGCTTGAACCTCTCCTGCCCCTTCCTCTAAAGAATCCCCTCTGGGCATAGGAGGAAGAGGAGGCTTGAGCCTGATAAAAAGGCCTATGAAAAGGCCTGCCTCTGCCCCTGGGAGGCTGCTTCTGAGGAGTGGCCTGCCTTCCTTGGCTTGTGCACCGATAGTGGTCCTGTATTCATCCATTTTCTTCATATAATTCTCTGTTTGCTCCCCAAACAAAGAATTGCCAATCACAGGAAAATCAATGGCTTTTGACTGGGTATCCTGTGACAATGTGGTGCATCTGAGCCAGGCCATTCTATGGGCGCACAGAAGTAGTCATGACTCTAGAAGATACATCATTAGAGTCCACCGCAACATGAAATTGCAGTTTGATGCCTCGATACCATCTAAAGCCACCTGTTCCAGATCCTGGCAAACTTGTCAGGAGTTGTTTGACTAGAGCCAGCACAGTAACCCATCTGGATTTCTGGTATCTGGCAGCAAAGCCATGTAATTTGCTTGTCTGAGCCCCAATGATGCTGCCATGTACTGTTTTTTATAGCATCAATCTTCCTGAGTCCTTTTCAGGAGGATGTGAAGCTAGGGGATATTTGCCTTGTCACAGGCTGCAGCCTGCACTACACCCACATGGCTGCATTGCTGTGTGAGAAATTCTATGTCAGAACCTGATAAAGTATACCTTCTGTCCATCCTTTTATCCACAGGAGGTATAGAATGAGGAGTTTTAAAACTTTACTGTCTGTTTCCTGAAAGATTTATGAAGGGGAATAGTCAGTCTCTTAGATTCTGGAATATCCATCATTTCTACATAATCAGGCTCTTCCTGATCATCCACAGCTTCCTCAACAGGAAGCTGAAGAGTTTCAGCAACCTTCTTGTAAAAGATGAAATGCGCAGGGGACTCAGAAAGCCTGGGGGAACCCCTAAAGGTCTGTCTGGGGAGGTAGCTGGCTCAATAGGAACGTCCAGATCTTCCAGACCATAATCACTCTCTTCATACTCCCCCCCCCAGGTTCATAAAATTCCTCAAAATCATAATCCTGAACCGATGGGATCTAGAACCGAACGTCTCCCAGATGGAGTCGGTTCAGGAATCGGGGAAAGAGACTGGACAATTTGGATTGCTTTGGCTATCTCTTCAGCTGTTGGGGAAAGGACTTTTTCCACAGCAGCAGACTTTCTAGTCCTTTTTGCAGGAACTGGCTCCTCAGAGCCAGCTCTTCGTTTGCCCGAGGAAGTATTGCCCTGGTCAGAGGGCACTCCCTCAGGTTCAGCTGGCACCGAACTGGGCTGGCCATCCGGGTCAGAGGACTTTATGGCCCTCTTCCTGAGCCTACCAACTCACTTTTCAACGGTGGCAGCAGGAAATTCTGCAAATCTGGCAGTCTGAATCGAGGTGGTCAAACCCAGGCACAACACAGGAGGTGAGGGTCAGCCTTGGCAAAGGCTTCCCCACAGACATCGCAGTGCTGAAACCCAGTGGGCCGGGTTTTTCTTTGGGTTTCTCAGACATTATGCCAGCTAACCAAAACTTGCCCGCTTATGGCAATCCACCAAGCAAGACTCTCCTATCGGTTCCCAACCGTGTCACTTGGCCGAAAAACGAATGAACTGCTTTTTAGAACAGATAGGAACCGAGAACCGTGAGACTTCTAAAAAGGACTAGCAATTGAAAATGTAAACTAATCGGTTCGAACCGAACCGATAAATGTTTTACAAGTTCCACACAGAAATTGTAGAAAACTATCTATTACTTACGTTACCACAGACAGAGCTTGAACCGAACGGTTATGGTTAAATTTATTATTTTAAACTGTTTTAAACCTCGAAATGAACCGAGCAAAAGGAGAAATCCCGAGCGACTGTTCAGTGAGGCGGAGAAGAATCTGGCGTGTTCGGGTTTGAAAGCAAGCAGACAGAGCTTCCTTTAACCGAGTCATGCAAGATTCCATGCCTTGCATGGAAGTTAACTATTTCACCTCCGGAGCAGTTCTAACCTGCGGTCATACTGCAATTGTCATAC
Source organism: Neoceratodus forsteri (assembly GCA_016271365.2). NCBI lineage: Eukaryota > Metazoa > Chordata > Ceratodontiformes > Ceratodontidae > Neoceratodus > Neoceratodus forsteri. The sequence goes on along the minus strand of CM057450.1, from coordinate 427,752,009 downwards.
TATAGCAAGACTTCATGTTGTTTGAAAAACTGGTTTGTGTACCCAGCAAGACAACATCTTGCCAGGCCATTAGTCACTCACTGTTATATATTTGACAAATTTTAGCACTGACTCACACAGACTGATTTTTTTGGCCTTGATAAGCATCAAAAATGTCATCACTGCAGGAGTCACCCAATTTCTGCAAAGTGTCAAGTTCAACCAACCAAGTGCCGACACCTATGGTACCAGCAAGTTGAAATGTTTTTATGTTTCAAAGTATAATAATTGTGGCTTACCAATTTGAATGTTATCATTAGCACTTTTACCTTGTTAAATAAGTTCAAGTTAGAATGGTAAGGTAGATTTTAAAACAGCTGTTCCTTGATTGAGAAAGACTGTACAGTTAAATCTAATGGACGATGCACACACAATACCCCCACCCAGGCACTGTCAGGCTGCAGCAGGCACCCATGTAGAACTTGGCTATTTGTCCATGATGAGTTATGTATTACAATACATATACCCAATACCAGGCAGGGCCAGCCAAACACATTGGGTAAATACATCATGGTTATTTTGGAACAATTATGTAATTTTCACTTTATACAACATCATATATTTCACTGTACTACAATTTAATTAACTTGTTATAATGTTATTTCCACTTGTAGAAATGGAACAGGACACAAAAACACAGAGATAATAACAATGGGACAGATAGGAAACTTACAATGGAAAGAAAGGCAGCTTTGAGATAATACAAGGTAAAACACAAAACTAATACAATACTGTAACAAACAGTACAGAACCATTGAAAATGGTGTTAAGGACTACTGTTTTAAGTTTATGGAGTCCTTTGCAGATTCAGTGGTCCTTTGTCAAGATCTTCTGTCTTAAGTTTAAGAAGATCTTACAGGCAGCCTGCAGGTGGCTGTATATAGCATGTGGTGGGTGTGTGGTATATAGCAGGGACTCCTGTCTTAAGTTTATGGACTACTTTGCAGATTCAGTTGTCCTTTTGTCAAGATCTACTGTCTTAATTTTAAGAAGATCCTTGCAGGCAGCCTGCAGGTGGCTCTATATAGCATGTGGTGAGTGTGTGGTATATAGCAGGGACTGACTCCTGTCTTAAGTTTATGGGGTCCTTTGCAGATTCAGTTGTCCTTTTGTCAAGATCTTCTGTCTTAAGTTTAAGAAGATCCTTGCAGGTGGCTCTATATAGCATGTGGTGGGTGTGTGGTATATAGCAGGGACTCCTGTCTTAAGTTTTCGGAGTTGTCAGTTGTCCTTTGTTAAGACCTTCTGTCTCAAGTTTAAGAAGATCCTAGGCTCTATATAATACCACCACACCATTTGTAATGATTGTTTGTGGTGTTTATTTTTTGTTTTACCTCAAAACTTAATTTCTTTCCATTGGAATGTCCATATGTGGCAGAGAAGCCCATTATTCTGAGTTCAATTACTAGGCTATAAGTGGAGAAAACATCTTGTGATACGTTACTAAATTGTAATGTAAGTGAAATAAATGGTGTTATAAAGTGAGAAAAAAATATTTATGCAAAAATAAGATTTATTTAGCCAGTTTATTTGCATTGCCAGACAGTGCCACTGGAGTATTTATGATGCAGTGTGGCAGTCGGCAGAATAGCCCATTTTTCCAACATGAGTTGTGATGATAATAACAAATTACTAAAGATTTTACTTTATAACTAAATAAACAATGGGTAGTAATCAATCACTGATTACCACACTATGAATCATGTAGGTGGCAGCAGCCTAGCATACTGCAAGCAGCAGGCATCTATCTGCAAGCAACAGAAAGAGCCGCTAATGCCAAAAGTGCTACATTGCAGATTCTGAATAAGCATACTGCCAGTAAATCTCATACCAAAAACTAGATTTTACTGCTACTCTTTTAAAGTCAGTAGCCATTTTGTAACCTTGACTGCACTAACTGTGCAATAAAAGCAGGTGTCGTTGAAGTGCTGTGTAGCTCTCTAACATACTAGATAATATTGTATACAGTACACAATGATTATTACTAATCTATGCACAGTGATGATTTGAAGATACTGGCATGGCACTGTCTACTATACAAGAACTGAACAATTCATGAAATAAACACATTGTCTGAAAACGATTACTGGCAGGCTTACGTTTCATTTCTTATCATTGAGAAATGAATTTATGTGGATGTAGCATGGATTACAGTAATGTACACAGAAGGCCAGTGAGTTGACTTCTAAAACTATAGGAGTTGGAGTATTTTGACTGCAAAAATTTGTCGACTGGAATTATTTTGACTTCCAAAAAATTGACAACTGGAGTATTTTGACTCCAGTAAAACTGAAATGACTTCCAAATTTCAACCCATGGAAGTATTTGACTTCCACCCAAAAAGAATTATCTGAAGCCCTGCCTGTCTGACTCTTCCCTCTTCTCCTCCACAGGACAGAGCAGTCTAAGGAGCAGGGGCCACATGCCACCCACACACACACACACACACACATCTAGACTTCTGAAGCCTAGTGTGGTGTGCTAGCTAGTGCCTAGCTGTAGCACTAACCAGCCATTCTCCAAGAATGTCTGCACGATCAAAGCAGGTATTTTTCTCAGAGTTTTTAGTGCCCTCACCCTTGCAGCTAGAATACACTTACTTGTTTAGCAAGCTTTTGTCTCCTTTAAGAGGAAAACATTGGAACAGCCACTTTCTCCCAAAGATGTCCCTCTGACACATCAGCAACACAGAGTTCAGGTTCTGTACTTTAAAAGTTGTAAAAAACCTTTGAAATCTTCACAACCAAGTGCTTGTGAAAGCCCTGGCAAGCTACTTCTCATAGCTTGGGTCAGTTGCCCCCAGCTCTCTCCTCCCTGTCCACTCTAACAGGTCTATTAGCTACTCTGTTCCTGCATCTCCCTGCTCCTCTTCTAGGACAAAAAAGCACAGGAGCAAGGAGCATGATGTTATTTTCCAAACAAAGCATACAGAAAACATGCCTTGTTTAAATTAAAAGGATCTAAATGGAATACCTTAAGATGGTAAATTCCAGTCTGTTGTCTCGGAGTACCAGATTTATTACCCTTGGTGCTAGCTGGGGACATAGCAGACTCATTAAGCATATCTAGTTTTGAAGTGGTGCTGGGACCTTAACCCATTAATGCTCTGGTTTGTAATTCCCCTACTTGTTCATCCTGGCATTCTGCTGGCCATGCCAACTGCCTTGTCGCACTGCCATGCCACCTTGAGATTATCAGATATAATCCCAAGGTCCCTTTTTATGTTTGCTTCCTTGCATGCATGCCGTGCATGCGCAAGAAACATCTTGCGACAGTACCACAATTCAGAGGTGTGTCAGTGTTGTGGCCAATGCAGCTGATGCTTTACTGGGCATGTCCCTCAGCCACCAATCAAGGGGGAAGCTGCCAATGACAGCAGCTTCAAAGGGAGCCAAGAAGTTGAAATGACTCTGCTGCTGCAATCATAAACAGTTTCATCACTGCAGCTGCACATCCCTCCTCCTTCGCAACCTTGTCGGCTCCTGCCACCCAGCACTCTGTCCCTGGCCCTTGCACCACCAACAACTTGTTTGTTCGGTGTGCCTCTCCTGGTGAAACAAGTAATGAGCTACAGCTCCTGCAGTCCACCACACACTCCAAGGAATGCCCACATTAATGTGGCACACTGGGAGCCCACTCCAGTGTGCCAAAATGTTTCTGACACCGGGATGCCCACTCCAGGTGTTGGATGCGCCTTCCCCCAATACCTGTCTGTAATCTGCTGACATCGGGGTGCCCAATCCCTGTGTCGGCATGCCCCGCCACCACCACTATTGTGGCACACTGGCAGCCCACCCCAGTGTGCCAAAATGTTTGTTTTGTTTTAACCTGTAAAAGTAAGAAAACCATCCCCCTGCCATGTTTCTTTTTTAACCTGTAAAAAAAACAGTCCACCATCATCTCCCCAGTCCCTCCCTCCCACTGAGCACCCAGCTCCACACACCCCCTTCACCCATACTTACCCTCTGGAGGTCTACAGCAGCGATCTTCTCTGGACTGAGACACACCTGCACTCTTCAAAGCCGAACTGCGAACTGAGGAATCGAGTAAGTGCTGTATAATGGGAGTCAATGGCGGGTTTCAACTTAGGCTGATATCTGAGCCATTTTTAGGAAATGTGGCCCCAAATTTTCAACATGGGGTTCTTGGGACTCCACCTCGTGAATATGTCACCATCATTTCATTACTCCGTCCCAAAAGGTGATTTAGCAGTCACTGTGCGGAATCACCTTTTGAGACCAATTAACAAAATGACAGTGCCACTGTTCATGAGATGGAGTCCCAAAAGCCCATGTTGCAAATTTGGTGAAAACATTCCAAGAAATGACTGCGGTACATGCGTGCATTGCACAGTTTCTACGCACATTCATAACTTCACCAGTTTTTAATATTTTCACTCCAGATTTTCAACATTGCATTTTTCATACCTCCTTATGAACAGTACAGCTGTCATTTTTCACAACCTGCCCAAAATAAGTTGTCACATCTGTGGCGCAGAATGGCGTGGTTGCTGTGGGAAACTGACTTTTCGGACAGATTAACAAAATCACAGTGCCACTGTTCATATGGGGAGGTCCCAAAATGCCCATGTTGGACATTTGGTGAAAAATTCAAAAATGATTGCATTTCTGGCATGCGTTCCGCAGTTTCTACGCACGTCGTAACTTCACCAATGCTTCATATTTTCACTCCGGATTTTCAACATTGCCATTTTTTCACACCTCCTAATGAACAGTATAGCTGTAATTTTTCACATCCAGCCTGAAATATGTTTTCCCACCTCTGGAACAGAATGGCACAGTCGCTGTGCAAAATCACCTTTCAGCTAACGAACGGATAGTGCCACTGTTCATGAGGTAGGGTCACAAAAAGCCCATGTTGAAAATTTGGAGTGCAAATACCAACAAATGCCCAGGCAATAGGGATTCCAACCATAACGCCCCACCCTGTAGAGACTGACAGGCATCAGGGGTGTGACTTGGGATTGTCGTCTGTAATGCTCACGCCATTCCACCCTACCCCCACCCTGCAGCCAGTGACAGGCATCGAGGTGTGCCTTGGACTCTTCGGCCCCAAAGTTGACCCCATTCTCCTGCACTGCACTCATCTCATTTTATTTTCTTATGGAATGGGGTGAGCGTAAGGCCCGAAAACCCCAAGGCACACCGCGACACTTGTTGGTGTCTGCAGGGTAGGGTGAGATGAAATGGCATGAGTGTTATGGCCAATGACCCAAAGGCACACCCCATTGTCTGTCAGTCTCTGCAGAGTGGGGGTGGGGTTGGCATCAGTTCAATACTTCACTGCCATTCCTATTATGCATCCCTCTAACTCCTGCACTACAAATGCCAATGCCAGCAAGACAACATTCGGCATTGACAAATGCTTGTTAGCTTCAGCATCACTGCAAAAACAAGCACTGGCAGAGCCACTACAACTGCAAATGCATTAACTAGATAAGGGTGTTTCATGGGCTTAAACATATACATGAATTGCCGTTGCATACACTAACTGAATCAAAGTGTAGTACATTGAGAAAGGGCAGATAAAAAAATAATGCCACCATCTGTATTACAGTTACTTATATGTTTTATATTTTATTCTATGCACTGTTATAGCAATCAACTCAACAGAACCGGGCCATCATATACATGAAGGTACTGTACCTTGACTGCAAACACTGCTGAGCCAACTATATGTTGTAACAAGGTAGGAAGCATACTAGGCAATGCCACTAGAATTCCACTAGTGGAATTTACATTTCACAAAGCACTTATCATCACAGAATCACCTTTCTTCACCAGCATCATGGCCCTGCAGTGCCCCTCCAACACCCCTGCTACAGTGATGTCCAGCATCATGCTCCATCATGACTAAAGACATCCAGATACTTCTGTCACAATGGCCTAATTTGTAACTAGTTATAACGGTTGGCATCACTCGGTGCCACTGTTTTCAAATAGTAAAAATATACCTTGTTATCTATAGGATTGTTTAAGAGTCATCAGGTGGCATTGTATAGAAACAATGCTGCATGTGCAGGTGCTTCCACAAGTCATTAAGTAGTGAACTCTAGTGGTTAACTGGTATATTGCAAGAAGACAGGCTAGTGCACATTGATGTTAATGGCTATTCTTCATGGTTCATCACTCAAGATAGTGACCTGATACTTGGTACCATTATACATTTACTATGGAGCCTCCAGTGAATACTACCTTATTGCCTCTTTACCCAGCCTTTACCTTCCTCTACTATGGCAACTCAAGTGTGTGACTGAGCAAAATGCATGGACATGGCTTTGACAGAAGTATCACAGCATTCCACAATTTTTACAGAAGCTCATGAAATTCACTTTTAATTATTGATGTTATTTGGGGATCTTTAGGTACTTATAGCTTGGCCAGCATTTGAGCAAGAGATTAGAGAGTTGATGCACACAACCACTTTTTTTTTCCATATTGTTTTTTCTCACAGCCAACAGCTTGTCTCTCAGAGATATGCCGTGTTAACAAGGACATACCCTGATCAGGCTGAATCCAGCCATCATTCTGTTGGCTACTGAATTTTCCTCCCACATTTTATTCCCCCCATCTCCCCAGTGGGGGAAGTGCCTCCATCAGCCTCGCACAGCCACAGCTTCCCTGTGGCAATAGCAAGCTCCCTTACCCAGTCGTGGAGATCTCTATTTTGCTGGAACCCACTACCAACCCTCCCTGATGGAGATGCACTGCCAAGTAGCAGCTGTCTTGGCCATGGCCTGCCTCCCACATGACTTTCCAGCTCACTTCTGATCACATGTCACCAGCATGGCAGGGCAATGTTCTGCTGCTGGGCCAAGGGGGTGGACTCAAAGACTAATATTTGGGGTCAGTGTAACTAACAAAACTGGTGATATTCGGTTCTCTAATTTGAAAGTTTTATAGATTAAAATTCTGCAGTTTACATAATCGCGAAATGAAATTTTAAACTTTTCAAAATTGTGTAAGCTTATAACTCAGCAACCCATAAAGACAGAAACTTGCAACATAGAACACTTCTGAATGGACTTTGATAAAGTCATCCTTCCAAATACAGTGCAATTTTGACAAATACTTGTGAAATGAGATGGAAATAGAAATCATTTGCTTCTGGACAAATTTTTCACAGAAATTTTACAAACTTTCATGGAAGCAAAACAGGAATTTCACCAGAATTTCACTGGCAGAAGATATATTTCATCCATCCCTAGATGCTACACAAACTATAACTATTGTATGGTTAACAGAACTGACTGAGTACCAACTGAATCATTACAGAGAACTGCAAATTGCAATTTAGGAGACAGCCTGTTTCTTTCTGTGTCAAGATATATTGCTTTCATGTAATAGTGTGGGTTTTATAGCTTAGGATTTCTGCATGACGTTTGTTTCTAATCTTCACAGGGTTACATTTTTCTGTTTGACACTTATGATAGGATATTTGGAACTGTTGATTAATGTTTCACATTCATACTTGACATTTGAGTGGAGCTGTGCCAAACTACCTAACAAATATTCTGACAGCTTGAAAACTGGAGTCTTAGTGCATGGCTATTGCAGGGATCTTACCTGCCTCAACACATTTGACATAGATATTTGCTATCTGTGTTTAAACAGGGAGGACAGTAAAATCAAATGTTTCAGGACCACTACACAGTATAGCTAAAACAATCCCTCCCACCCTCAACTGCATTAGTATGATCATTCACAGAGGGCAACACATTTTCACCTTCCATATTGTTAAATACATTCAGACCCATTCACAACTGGCCCCATGCATTCAAAGCCTATCCTAGTATATAGTTAGTAGAAACTGTTGTCCCTATTAGGGACTATTAATGTTCCAGATGTAATCATGTTGTTCCAGTTTACTTTTACAGTGTTCAGTTTATGGGCCTTGCACCTGGTATAATGACAGACTGCTCCATTCAGTACAGTATAGGGGTGACTTGTTGTACAAAAGGACTCCTCGTCGTACTAACTATATACTGTATTATGGAAAAGTAAATTGTTTGGAGGGAAAATCACTGCTCTCCCAGTCTATATGTACAAAACTTGAATGAGCTCAGGTGTGACCCATGGTAGACTTATAGTCTGCCAACTAGTAGAAACTAGAAAGTTGATGTTTCAGGCTAGGTTCATGATAAGACAGCATCTGGATTACTGTGTCCTGTTCTGGTCACCAGAAAAAATGAGAGTATCAAGAAGGCCAACAAACTGATTTGTAGTTGAGGGGACTTGCACTGCGAGGAGAGATTAGACATCCTGAAATTATTTAGCCTAGAGCTAGGCCTCTGAAGGTTTTTGTTTTGTGGATGACACCAAAATCTGTAATAGGGTGGATTCTCAGGAAGGTGAGGGAGAATGAGTAGGGACCTCAGAAAACTACAGCAGCAGTCAAGGGTTTGGCAACTGTAGTTCAATGCCCAAAGGTCCAAAATCATGCACATAGGTCACAGGAACCCAGGAACTGAGTAACAAATTGGGGTGAGGGGTACTGTCAATCACTAAGCAGAAAAGAACCCTTGGGGTTATAATATCTGATGACCTGAAAGTGGCAGGACAGTGTGACAAGGCAGTAGGCAGAGTCAGTGGGATGCTGGGGTGAATAGGGAGAGGTATCACCAGCTGGAGAAGGGAGGTGATGTTACCACTATATAGGTTGCTTGTGGGACCCCATATCAGAAAGGACATAGATAGGGTGGAGGCAGCCCAGAGGAGGGCAACTAAAATGGTGCAGGGATTACACTAGAAGCCCTTTGAGGAGAAACAGGAATTTCAGCTTGTACACCCTAGAGGAGAGGAGGGAGAAGGGGTCATGACAGAGACCTAGAAGTACCTCATGGGAGTCAGCAGGGTACAGGAAGGGAGTCTATTTCAAATGATGAAGTGCACCAGGACAAGCGGGCATGCAGTGAAGCTTGAAGGGGGAAGTTTAAGAGGAATATGAGGAAATATTACTTCACTGAAAGAGTGGTGGATGCCTGGAACATCTGCCAGCAGAAGCAATAGGGGCTAAAATAGTGGCGGGGGGGGCTTCAAACATGCATGACATATGCATATGGGAATACTGATAAATAGACAGGGAGAGGGGAGGTTCACCGGGGACCAAGTAGGGTCTGTGGAGACTGAATAGGCAGGGAACATCTGGGCAGACTGGGGAGGTCAAGTGGTCCCTTTCTGCTGACAAATTCTATGTTTCTAGAGAAGAGAAGCTCTGAGACAGAATATAAGCACAGTAGTCATAATACAAAATGGAATTAACAGGGTCGAGAATACACACATATCTCAGCTAGTAAGTGCAAGTACAACTAGAGGACATGCACGCAAACTGGGAGGGGTCAGAATAAAGGAAAACAATAGAAGACATTACTTTACACAGAAAATAGTTAATGTGAAATAGCCTCACTGCTGGATCTGGATTTGGTGATGGCTTTGGTAAAGTATTTGAGGGTATCATGCATCTTGACTGCTTTCAAATAAAAAGGCGGGTGGCTAGAGGAGGAGGCGGCATTGGAGGGAGGAGAGGGAGCATCATAGTCCTTGAAAAAGTCAGAAGGGAGAACACTGCTGAGATCAGTGAATGCATTGTTGAAGGTATTTGCTATGATTTTAGGGTCAAGCGTAGTAGACCCATTTATGCTGAGCAAGGTAGGGGAGGTTTTTGGCTGCTTCCTAGTGACCTCTTTAATATTGTTCCAAAATGCCCTCCCGTTACCCCCAGGTATCCATGAGAACGTTCTTGAAGTAGGTAGATTTCTTTTGCCGGATAGATTTGGTACAGTCATTCCGTGCATGTTTATAGTTTTGGATGTCAGTTTCTTTACCAGTGGTTCTGGCCGGATCCCAGAGGCGATCTCTAGATTTTAGTTGATCTAAGAGATTGTTCCGAGAGGTCTGACAACTGCCCACATGGTAGGACTCTACTAGTAATGATATTAGGAGGGGGCTTGCAGAATTTGTTTGACCATTCACAGATGACAGGAGAATGGTCGCTAAGCGAGTCAGGGAGGACTGAGGTATTTGTGATACAAATTGGGTGGCTGGTAAGAATCCAATCCAGAAGGGTGCTGGTGCCAGCTTTGTAGTTTTTCCTGGTCGGAGAGACGACCATCTGGGTGAGACTGGCTGATGAGATGGCATCCTTATGGACCCCTGCATCAGACACAAGCCATTTTATATAAAGTCTCCAAGCAGAATCATTTCAGAGTTTGGAGGTTGGGACCTGGTGAATTCCAAGACAGCATTAAGGCCATTTCCTTGTTCTTTCGGGGGGATATACACTGAGGCAACTGTGAGGGATTTGTTATGGGCACCTAATAAGATTCTGATAGGGGGAATCTGCACAGCAGTGGCTGGGAGAAGGGTAGTGATGGGGTGTCCCAGTAGTGAATCTTTAAAGTAAACTGCACATCCACCACCTCTTTTGGACTTCCGGTCCAGCTTGAAAACATTGTAGCCCGGAAGCGCGATAGCCAGGTTGGGGATTTTGGGTGTAAGTCAGGTTTCTACAACTGCCAGAATATCTGGGCTGTGCTAACTGGTAAAGACTTATAGGGCATCCAGCTTGAGGAGTAGACTACAGATGTTGAGAGATGCTATGGAGAGTGCTCCTGAGGATTTTTCCTGGTAGATAGAGCTGGAGATGATTGGGTAAAGGTTAGGATGTATGTTTCCCAACAGCAGCAGGAGGAGAAGCACAAGCTTCAGGGTGCACCAGCGTAAATCCCTGAGCGTGAGTCTACATGCCCGTCTTTTGCAGGAACTTACATTAGGTTGGTGGCAATGATCCCAGAGTGATGGCATGTGATAGAGTGATGAGGGTAGGCGGGGACTGCCATCCATTTGCAGAGGGGAGCACCCGGGGGGGGGGGCAAGCTCATGATGGAGAGTACCTGAGTGATGATAGGCAGTGCTAAGTAGGATGCTGAGGGGGGGAAGGGAAGCAAGCTCCAGGGAGGAAGAAAAGCAGAAAGAGGGATGTGAGTAAGAGAAGCAGAAACTGCAGTGCATGGAGGGACAACATGATGTGACAGTCAGGAGGACTGTATTGTATTGTATTGGGTAAGTGTGCTTATAACTGGGCCTTCTAGTGGCTGAAAGATATAATCTGCTAATGGAAAAGTCAGCAGTAATAAAGGTTTAGATATTGTCACACACTGAGGGTGTGTAAAAAAACTGAAGATCACACACCTTCACATTGTTATTTTTTATAATAACTGGTGCTAGTGAGTGTTTTCATAGGCTAGCGTGGTACATACAATGGCGCGAGACAGTAAAAGCCATATCAACTCACAGGTTGATATGACTTTTTACAGGTCTCAAAAACAGTTTGATATTGGGGGTCACCAGTTATTATAAAACAAAAACTGTCATATGACATTTCATAAAGTACAGACTAATGATAGTATAACTGTCACATTGTAAATTACATGCAGGATCTAAACGCAAGGAGCAGAAGGAAAAGAAATATGAAGTGAAGACATTCTGAAATAAAGTAGAGGACTGGAGGTCAAGTGAGAAAAATAAACCTCAGAGGCAATGAGAATTTCAGTATCTGGAGAGAAGTAAGGAAAAGATGGAAATACAAAATAATTTGAGTAGCCACAATGTGCTAAACTGGCAAAAGTGCAGAAAGGAAGAAGGAAAACATTTTTGTTACTATTGTAATCCACTCAACATGGACTGGGCATACACAAAAAGCTGAACCAACTACTACGGCTGGTGCATAATGTCACTTCTTGTCTGGACGTATGGACTGCATTCTTGAACCATCATGCACATTGGAAAGGATCTGCACTGAGTACTAAATAGATAGAAGATCAATTATAAGATAATGTGGTTGAGAATTAAGACTTTACGGGGGGCAATGAATGATGAGTTGGAAGATGATTGCTGATTAGGTGGGGACTGAGGGATTGATTGCCAGAATGAAGGATGTTTTTAAGGATGGTGAACTACTGTATATACTGTACTGGCTGGACTGTGGTGGGAGAGGGGGGAATCTTGTTTTCTGCCACCAGCAAGGCTTCATGGACTGCAGTGGCCAACTGGGTGCAGACAGGAGCTGGATATTTGAATTGCTGAGCCATTCCACTGCTAACCCATCAAGTTAGACTTGCTCAGTAGGACTGGTTTATTTGCATAGATCCTCGAAGTGCAATGTGTCTCAGGGCTTCCAACATTGTCCTCTCTGGTCCAGGCACAAACTAGTGGGTGTAAACTGGCTTGCTTTATGCCCGGGGCCTGAATATTTGAATATAGGGCCTTGATTTGTGTCCATATTGAAAAGTCTTTTTTCTAAGTTACCTCGTGTTACACAAGTTCATAGATATACTGCAAACTTTCAATTTATTAGCAAAGGTAATGTGAGGTCACCAAATTCGACCCCGCAGATCATTCTGTGAAGTTTTTCTATTTATTAGGAAATTCACCATTGGTAACTTTGCCTGTAACTTCTTCTTGGGGTACACCAAGGCAAAGTTGGGTCAAAACAAAGCTATTCCTTTGCCAGAGATTTTGCTACCTCTCAGAATAATCCTCTTATTGCCTCCTCCCCCAGCACCCACCCGTATGGATGCAACAAATGTGGCAGAGAACAATTTGACAACACATATGCCACCACCCCACTTCCGCCAACTACTCCTTTTGGGTTTTTTAGTCATAACTTAGTCAATTTCTGTCAAATTCATCTGAAACATGGCATGGTTATAGTACAATATGAGATGTATGTTTGGAGCATTCTTGATGATTACTGGATTTAAATTGTGGATTTGGCACCATGGTCAAGTTGTTGGAAGGTGATTTCAGAGTGCTGTGTATACCCCATGAATGGTTCCAGGGGTATTCTGTGTTACTATTGTAATACTCATTGAGACCCTTGATTGGATATATACAGTAGTGTTTCCCTTAACTCCAATGACTGGTGGAGTTGTGGCTTGTTAAAGTTGCAATGTTATCCTACGGGACATTAGGGTTAGGGTTAAGATTAGTGTGATCACTTGCAACCTGAGCAATAAACGTGTCCCCAGGGGCAAGCACAGGACCCACATGGGTACTGGGAGCCAGAGGCCCCATCTCATGGCAAATCACTTGACCAAGTGGGAGGGAAAGCAGATGAAAGTGGCGAATGGGGGTGGTGGTCCATCCATACCGGCAGCAGGTAATGGAGGGTGTAAGCAAAGTTCCCATGTCATGGTGGGATAGCAGGCACACCCTGTGGAAGCAGCAGCACCTTCTGTTGAAGTTCAAGCTCCTCATGAGCCAGCATCACCTATCTAGTTGACCTATCCAGGGCCTTCAACATGGTAGACCACCAAATCCTTTTGAATAGACTCGTAGAAATAGAAGTTGCCAAAATAACACTGAAGTGTTTTTGTTCATATTTTCATTCTAGGATGCAATTAACTACCATAAATGGTAAAGAATCTGCATCATTGCCAGTAGTCCGAGGTGTCCCACAGGGCCCACTTTTGTTCCTAATACTGTATATTTAAAGGGTCTGGGAGAAAGTGTACCAGATATGGCATATCACTTACATGCTGATGATATGATACTTTATGTTGCTGCACCTTCTCTGGGTGAAGTTCAATGTAAACTTCAGACTAGTTTTAATGGTCTCCAGGCCTATTTTGGAACATCTAAACTTAAAATGAACACAAGTAAAACCAAGTGCATGCTGTTTGGAATGTCAGCAATACTTAGAAGTGGTGGAGACCTGACTATTCTGAATGCAGAGGGTGCATGCCTGAATCAGGTAGACTCATAAGTATCTGAGATACTGGTTGGACTCCTCGGGCACCAGCAATGTTCATGTAGAAAGACTGGTAATCCAGATTGGCAAGAGAGTAGGGCTTTTGTATCGCAACCGAAATTACTTGGGTAGTCATATAATACAACAAATAGTGGAAATGCAGCTTATTCCCCCTGTTTGATTAAGGAGATGTCCTGTATAACTACTCAAAAAAGGGAAATTACAAAAGTTAGATATATTGTATAACTGACTGGCTAGGCTGATCTTGAAATGCCCAGCAGAGACCCACCATTGTAGCATGTATAAACAATTGGGTTGGATTTCTCTTACAGATAGACACCATTTACACCATTTTGTTCTGGCTTACAAAAGTGGACTAGATTACTTGGTAGCTAAATTGCAGGAAAGGACGGTAAACTTTTCTCTAAGAAATTTGGCTTATCAAGAACTGATAGTACCTCTAACTAAAACACAAAGGTCAATGTATTTCCATATTCAAATGGTACCTTCTTATTGGAAAAAAATACTACAAAAGTTTTATTTGTTTAGCACTAAGCCTCCTTCAGCAAACATTGTAAAACAATGTTTTTTACATAATATCACTGTACAATCTAAGTGTTGTTGTGGCCAATTCTATGACTGACTATGTTAAATGGTTTAATTGCTAATATTTGTTGTACTTTATTGTGCACTGTATTATGTGTTGAAATGAGTGTTATCGTACACTATGTATGTATGTTACTTGTATTGTATGTGGTACTTTATTGTGCACTGTATTGTGTGCTGAAATAAGTGTTATCGTATGTATGTATGTTACTTATCATGGGTCACCATTTTAAATTAGCTTTTTCAATGGTTCAACCCCAATAAAATGAAAATGAATGAATGAATCACCAGCAACACCCACACTGTCAGCAGTTATTTTGTTTTTTCTGTTGGAAGTTGCTGCTGCTATGCTCCCTGCCCCCCTCCCCTACCAGTAATTCCTCACTACACATTACAGAAAATGAAAATACAACTTTAAACTAACTACAGTAAATCACAAAAAATACCACAGATAATTGGTGATCTAGAAGCACAAGGCACAGTTGACACTTAATGCTGTGATTTGTTGGGAAAAAATGACTGTTTTAAATGTTTTCCAAAGGTTTTTAGGCAAAAAGACACAGAGCACACTTAATACCATCTGTCTCTTCCTCACACTGCACTGAATTCAGCCTACACATGGCAGTACAGCTCATTACAGCACCATGTGACCTCCAATCCTGCGGATCCTTGCAAACTTCACCTTAGAGCCAGAATTTGCAGACAAAGTTCATAATTTCACCATTCTTGAAGTTCTTCTTTAAGGTGAAGTAGAACTTTGCCTTAAAAGAGAATTTCGTGAATTAGGTAAAATTTGCAATTTTCTCCATGAAGCGAAGTTTTCTAACTTTGCTCACCTCTATGAGTTCATTGTCTGAAAATTTTCTTGCACTTAAGACTGTAATGTCAGCCCTTATTTTTATATAGTACCTTACAGAGCCCTTGCATATTTTAAGATTACTGTATGTAAGCGGTCATATTAACACATAACCTGATGCAATTTCTAAATAGTAAAACAACAGTGAAACAAAACTGGATTGGAATTAAA
Source organism: Neoceratodus forsteri (assembly GCA_016271365.2). NCBI lineage: Eukaryota > Metazoa > Chordata > Ceratodontiformes > Ceratodontidae > Neoceratodus > Neoceratodus forsteri. Next base: position 427,736,567 of record CM057450.1, on the reverse strand, counting down.
TTCCAACACTGAGCAAAAACAGCCTCTGGAAATATTTTTTCTTTATAGTGTTGCATGTTCTTCCTTGCTTGAGAAAACTGTCTTTAATAAACGTAATGGGCTGGCCTACTGCCCAGTCTACTCGCTGAGATGGTTGTGCCTGATTGGGAACATTACCACCACTAGATTAAAATCCAAGAATCCTTCCCCATTGTGGGCTATCTTAGTGAGATCCAAGGTTAATGGATATATATCCTTAACAGTACAGTAATATCCAAAAACATAACAAAATAATCACTGACAAAACCATAATATAGCAAAAACATGTGTATGTCTGTCACAGACACTACATAGCCTCCCTCACTGCTGCAAGCTCCATGTGGACTGCCTAGACAGTTCTCCTTCATAACAGTCAGCACTTAATTATATATTTTTTGTTTATTAAACATTAGACACTTAACTCATTGTGCATTAAGGCTGGGAGAACCTGGAGAAGTTCTGACCCATATTAAATAACCAAAACACGAGAGTGTTCTGATTAGTCCTGATTAGTTCTGATTTTTCATAAAAAATTTAATTAGATGTGTTAAAATGCATAATAGGGTGTAAATTCTCTGTAGTATTCAACACAGTGGGGCAAAGGGAATACCTCAGATAATTATTTGTATAAAAAAAAAAGTAGAACTAATGTGGAAGGGACTTGGGGCAATGACGACACATGTAGCACAGATAACAGCATACGGTAGTTCTTTTTTGGCCTTCCTTGACACACCTGCCTGGGCCCAGCACAGCAGCACATAGTACACTCTCTTTGATTTCTCTTACTGATCTCTCTCTCTCAGTTCTCCCAGTGTATCCCACCCTCCCTCTCCCCCTCTGTGCTGCTGCTAAGTGTTTTTTAGTATGTATATTTTGAGGAATCCCTTTCCCTCGTTACACTGTTCCCCATTTCTCTCTTTCAAGCTTTCTGCAGCTTATTTTTTTTCCTTGTGCTGTGCCATGATTTTTTTGTACAGTAACTAAGTAGTGCTGATCATTCAGCTGAAAGAGGCACTCAGAAATCCAGTGCTGCCTTACAGTATTCGTCTCTTGAGAGTTCTCTCTCTCTCTCTCTCTCTTCCTGTTTCTATCCTGATCTATTTGCCTCTCTAGTCTTGCATTGTCTAGCTTTATCTATTCTCTCTTATGTTTTTTGATTCCCCTGCCTTCCTCTCTCTCAGTTACAGTCACAATCTCTCTTTAAAATGTTTAAAATCCCACTTTCCCTTGATCTTGCTCACTTTCTCAGTCCCTCTTTATCTCTCTCTGCCTATCTCTCAACTGATCTCCACAAGGCAAGCCAGCATGTTGAGCCAGATCACAGGAAGATTCTCTATGAAATGCTGACAGAGAGGAATGCTCACAAGACTTGTAATACTGCAGACCTAACTATATCCTCAACAAGATGCCCCCCATGCACAGCCAGATGCAGCAGCAAAAAAGTCACATCAGATTACCTCCTCCAGTACCTGCCTCTATCCACCCAATCACGTACAGCATTCATGAGAAGTGTGAGAGGGAATGTGGCAGCAAAGTGCATAAAAAAGCACTGAAAGTGAAGACTGCAGCTCACTAATGGACTTAGAATCAGACTCTGGCATCTGAGTCTCTATTGATCCAAGTCAGTGAGTGAGCCCTGGATCAGGGGGTTCAATCTGTCATAGAACAGTTCACCCACCCCTAACAAGTACTACCACCAATGTAATCTACACTGATTGTCACCAAACTTGACATAAGAAGTCAGGTGTACCAGCTGCTCCACCACTCGCTGCAGCACTATTTGAGTCACAAAGCACTTCTAGTCACTGCCAAAGAGATTAGTGATGGCAAACCATGAAAAGCTTATCCTCATTAAGGACCTCAGGATTAACCTATTGCCAGTGTCCTGGCCACAGATTTATAGGGCCCTCTTCTCTTGGAGAAGGCCTAGGCTTGCCTGTTTACAAAACAACTTGGAGGCAGGAGGTGGAGAGAGTGACATCATAAGCCTCCAGTCCCTGTCTCCTTAATCCTGTCTGTACTTTTTTGATGCTCCCATTAAAGGACTCCTGGAGAAACCTGGAGACATGGGTTTGAATTCCATTGCCACCATTTGTATACTGTGTGACCCTAAGCAAGTCACTTAACTTCCTAGTGTTCCCAGGATGACCTGGAAATGAGTTTAAGCTCAATGTGTCTTTCCTGACCAAAAATCGTAAAATAAAGGAAAAATAAATAAATAAGGACTTGAAACCAGATGCTTGCAGCTAAGTCCTTAGTTATCTGAGTTCTGGAGTGAGGGCTGGATCTGGGGGGGGGGGTTTCTGATTTAAGTAAGAACGATCTGCACACCTCTATTGTGCATACAAGTAGTGTGTTTTCAAGGAGGCCATTTGGCAGTAAAATTTCACATATAAATTTAATGCAGAACAGTAGGCAGCACAGTAATACATTTAATAAAACATTCTGCAGACACAACATTAGATGCGATGTACATTCAGAGAACAGTAAAAATATTATAGTGGCATGGTAGCACCACTATTGTTAGGGTTGGTACAGCACTTCAATGTTAAATCCAATCTTTTGCACCTTTCAAACTGGGTCACCAAATTAAGTGGCACTAAGATCAACTCTATCTCCCTGTCTGATCACGCCCCAGTCCAAATCTAACTGGACATGTCTCCTATTCCGTCAGTGTCCCTATGGCGATTAAATGTAAGCTTACAATCTCAAGCAGAATTCAAAGACATGGTAAATGAAAATGTCAAAACATTCCTTCAAACTAATTCTCCTGCTGACACAGGAGAAGGGGTCAGGTGGGAGGTTTACCTATACGCTTACAGAAATATAGGTGTGCTGTGTACATGCAGAATGCATGCCACATGCTTAATTGTGTAATGTCTGCATGCGGTTCGCATACACCAAGTGATCCTAAGCAAACCAGGTCTAAAAAGCAAATCAGGATTGCATGCTGCAAGCTTGATATGTGCACAGCAGGTAAGCTGATGTGAACATCTTCTAAAAATTATATCAGGTTCGCGTGTTGCACACTTGACATGAGTGCAGCAGTTAAGCTGCTGTGAACATCATTTAAACATCACATCAGGTTCACATGCTGCATGTTTGCCATGTGTGCAGCAGCTAAGCTGGTGCAAATCTCATCTAAAAAAACACATCAGTTTCTATTTATTATACTACTGCTAGCAATTAGAGTAATTAAAATACATTTTTATTTGCATTCCCATAAAAATTTGTAAACTCATTAATGCTGATCCTTTTGCAAGTTGTTTAATGGCTTTTGATTTTTGTCATTAAATTGCCATTAATTTGTAAAGCATTGTTTGCTTACTGCATTAAATACCTAGGATGTAGGCAGTCAACATCCCCATTCCAGATGCACAAAGAGAGGCCTCTGTGTTGTGAAGCCTGTCCTTTTTGTTTTGGACCATGCAAATCCCTTATGCATATTTAGTGCTACAAATATATTTCTCCATTACTGTTTCATCTCACTTACATTTCCTTTGTCATTCTGTGTTGTGCATATACACTATGGCCATGCTCAGCACTCTTTGTGTTGAGTGGGGTCTTGGAAGTGTGCACCATACCTCACATTTTGTCACTGAAATGAGGGACATGGACACTCAAAATGTCCATGTCTCACAGCCCCCACTTGCATGCCGTGTGACACTGAGCATGTCACTTAACCTCCCTGTGCTCCCAGGCCGCACCTGTAAGCAAGCTTTCGGCTTAGTGTGCCACTCCTGGTTAACAATTGAAAAAAAAAACGAGGGACAATGAGGGACACTAACCCACATGATCAGGACACATCATGAAACATGGAGAAACTGTACCTCAGAACACAATGTAAACCAATACATTAGCACCTGAGAATGAATTTCTACCATTAAGCAAGCATGCCATTTAGGTAGGGCAGAGGGAAGCAGTTGTACCCCCCCCCCCCCGTATCTGTGCCTAGGTTGTTCTTATGGTGTGGCAATAATGGCTACAAATTTGGATTTAATCTTTTGCACGATAATTGCCCACCTGGCCTGTGAGTGCTCATGCTGCAGGTACTCTTCAGACTTGACTATATCTGTATTGTGTTGTCCACTGTCTCCACCAATTAGCGCCAGCAGAATCACATGTGATGTGGATGAGCTCCAGCCAAGAAAGAGTGCATGAGCCTTGCAAGTGCGACATTGCCTTTCCTGCCACAGAGTAGACAGACTGCACACTACAGCTTGGAGGAGTCAGTGAGCACTGAACTCTGAATAGGAGTGTTGTGGCAGCATAGTTTGTTGTCCTACTCTTAGTGAGTCTCTGTCTCCCATGGTGGCTGAAGGGGCAGAGGGTCAACTAGAAGCTAACTCAAGAATAGGATACCTGCATTCTCTACAAGGCTCGCCTTGCAAAAAAAACAGCACAGACCCCCACAGCAGCAAGCTAGGCTTAGCAGCAGTGGTGACAGCAGTGTGGGTGGCCTTCATAGGCCTTGATCAGTGCAGTGCGGCAGCAGCCACAGCAGCAACCAAGCATGAAGCAAGCAACCCAGGTTGTGAATGTTCGGTTGGTGAGGTGACTTGTTTGCGGACCACGTTGGGAACCTGTGGTGGTCGTTCTAGTATCCTGCTTCTGGCGGAAGGAGAGAGAGAGAGAGAGTGGACTGAAAACTAGGCTGGTGGCACACTATGCCAGGCTGCAGGTTCTGGCCATATGGCTGGGTAAGTAAAAGTAAATTATTTTTTTTTTAACGGAGGATTGGGGAAGGAGGAAGGACTGAAATATTGATGTGTTTTTCAAGTTTATTCAACTTTGGGTGGCTTCATGACCCATAGGGGATAGGTAATGAATGGAATGGAGTCGGGGAGAAAAATTGGGATAAAGTTTGTTTTCAGGGGGTGTTAGAACTTCAGCCAGGAAAAAAATTGGTTAAGTAACTGGGTGGGTTTAAGCCCAAATCTGATGCACTGCTCTGGGGTTATATACAGATGAATCTTACACATTTGAATTTTTAAGATTTGTATTTTATTTTTCTGTCAAACCAAATAAGTTTTATCTTTTAGAGATGTTACAGACATTCTAGAGCTGTCCATTGCATTTACAGACAGTTGAGTGGTATGGTATGCACAGACTATTGGAGCCCAACTATAGTTAGGCTAATGTCCCCACCCCCCATTAAAGCCAACCTCCACATCCCATGCTTAGGCATATTGTGACAAGGGCAAAGGAGACTGCGGTGTGCACCATTGAAACAGATGGGGTATTGCAGTTATTATTTTATGCATTATTGATGGAGAGTTGGAGATTAATGATGGCCACTGCTCGACTAACAAGGGTCTTGTTGGTAGAACAGTGGCCTTGGTGTCTCAACTCACTGTCTCTTTATATAAAATAGTAATGAAAATAACTCCATTAATTTCAAGTGTCTTAACCACTCTGACCCATGGTATCATCTCTTAAAACTCCTGCATCTGGCTCTCTAGTACTCAAGTAAGAAACTTTTTAACTTATATCTATATTTGGTGGCTTGTCTGTAGCAGCATGGCCATACCTGCTACAGTGTGTGTGCATGGGGGAGACTGGCCATGTGGGTGTTTGTGTTTGCACCTTAAAGTCTGTTTGCACGGAAGCATTCAAAACTATGGAGAGAAAATAGTAGGAGTACAGGCCAGACAGAAGTAATTAAGTGGTTTTGTGGTAAGTTTGTGTATTGGGGTGGAAAAAAACACATGTGTTTCCATTGGTATGTGTACTACAGTTCAACTGTGAAAATGAGATGAGTAAGAGAAGAAAACTGAAAAGCATAACAGTGATTACAAGCATGCCGCATGCGTGCAGATGTATTCAGATACAGTATGTATTGAAGTCAAGCGAGTCATATCTGCGCAGGCAGTATGGCTTAATGGTTAAAGGCACTGAACTACAAACCAGAAAAAAGAGACCTGAAGACCTGGGTTTGAATCTCATCAACCCCCGGTTGAGTATGGTGTGATCCTGAGTAAATCACTTAACTTTTATGTGTGCAGTGACTACTTGCTTTTTTGCATGCATGCCACATGCATGCAGTCTTTCCCAATAAAACATAAAAATCATGGTTTCCACACTTGCTTTCTGCATGCATGCCATATGCCTGCAATCAGTCCCAATTTAACATTTAAACCATACTTGTAACACGCATATCACTTGGCTAGTTTTATGTGTGCAGCATGAAAAAATTTCATATAATTATTTCTGTAAGAGTAGCGGTGTGACATCTGCTTCATTTATTATTCCCAGATAGCCGAATGCCGAAAATGCATTGCACTGTCGGGGATGTCTTATTGTTTTTATCGGGAGGCTATGCCCCCTAAACTCTTCATGTGGGGGGCTCCTTCCCCCACACACTCTGATCTCTAAATATACAACTCTGAGTCGGAATTGTATCGGGGAGGGGGCGCAGCACTGGGAGATGCACCGCCAGTGTCTGCAGGGACCAGCACAGTGACCCGATGATTTCAAGTGAAATCTATCACTGTGCTGGCCTTTGAGGTAGTGATGTCACTCTCCAGTCGGTACACCAGGTGGGATGCCTTGAAATGCTTTTTCTAGGGAGAAATTATTAAATATGCTTCCCATATGAAAAAGATTCCTACCCAAGAGAGGTTGGAACTGGAAAAAAAATTGCCGACTTAGAATTCCACCACCAGATCTCCCTAGATGAGAAGGTTAAACACCAGTTAGAACAGGAACAACACAAACTTAAGCGATTATTGGATATCCAAATTGAAGGCCAACAATGCTACTCAAAACAAAAGTATTTTGAACACAGCAACAGGGTGGGTAGGCTTTTAGCCTGGCAACTCAAGACAGAAGTGGCTAACAGGGCAGTTGTGTGTCTCCAGGATCCGGGGGGGGGGTTCTACCACCGCTCTTCCAGCCAAAATTTCTAACATCTTTGCTAACTACTATACATCTCTATATACCCCAGAGCATGCCCCCAACCATCTTGAACAGGTACAGAGATATCTTGGTCAGCTACATCTTCCCGCACTGAACGAGAATCAGAGGGACTCCCTCAACGCTCCAATTTCGGCTACTGAGGTCCTTACTAAGATTAAACATTTGAAAAATGGTAAAGCCCCAGGCATAAATGGATACACATCTGAATTCTACAAAAACTGCACTCCTCTACTTCTGACCCCACTGTTGGAAGTATTAAACAAGATGTTGGGGAGGAGGAGAGTGATTTCTGCATCCTGGAACCAAGCTCAGATCTCTGTTATCATGAAACCCAATTAAAGTCCAGAAGAATGTGGCTCCTATTGCCTTATTTCCCTTTTACCTGTGAACCTTAAGATCTTTACAGGGACACTGGTGGACCGACTACAGAGTTGCATCTCAGCACTGATCCATACAGACTAAACAGGTTTCATTGCAGACCGGTTCCTCCAAGATAACATAAACAGATTCCTAAATATCATTTCTGCCCAATGAATCAATAAAGCCTTCCAATTGCCAATCAGTATGGATGCTGAATAGACTTTTAATAGGGTGGACTGGCCCTTCTTGATTACCACCCTGGGGAAATTCAGGTTGGGGGGAAATTTCATTGTGGCTATCACCTCACTTTATGATACCCCAGAGGCTAGAGTTAAGGTGAATGGATTTTTATTGGAGTATTTCCCTCTAGGGAGGGGTATCCAGCAGAGCTGCCCATTGTCCCACTTGCTTTTTGCTCTCTCTTTAGAACCCTTAGCAGCATCAGTATCTTCTAATGCACAAATCAATGGTGTGATGGTGGGGGGAGTCGAACAGAAACTAGCCCTATACACTGATGATTCCCTTTTCCCTTTCTGACCCTTCTGGTTCTCTTCCTCATTTTCAAAGGACCCTTCAAGAATATAGATCCTTAGCAGGCTACAAAATAAACTTTTCTAAATCATAAGAGCTGATCTTAAGTGGCTTCCTCTCCCCAGAGTTTAGACGCACCTTCCAATTCACTTGGGCCACAAAAAACACCTTCCGTTACCTGGGGATCCATATTTCGGTTGACACTTCCATACTGTTCCACATCAACTACATTAAACTCTACAATTCTTTCCAAGCAGACCTGGCCAGATGGCTCTTGTTACCGCTCACTCTATATGGAAGAATCTAAATCATCAAAATGAATGTTTTGCCTCACCTTCTGTTTCTCTTTCAAACCCTATACCTAAATTTTATTGGAACAATTTGAATAAAGATATTTCCTGTTTTATCTGGTCTGGATCCTGTCCCCGTCTTTCTGTTGGGGTCCTCAGATCCCCTCAGTCCTCTGGAGGATTGGCACTCCCCAACTTTCAACTTTGATATTTGGCTGCACAGAGGGCTCATCTTTGCACCTGGACTAAGTAACAGACAAGCTCTGGGTGGTACCAGATAGAAGAGTTCTCTCTGTCGGGTTGGGCCTTATGGACCCTGCACACCAATGTTATCCCCATATTTCATCCCAAAATAAACTATCCCTGGATCAAACATTCCCTGTGTATTCTCCTGCATCTCCGAAAACTCACCCATACCCCTAACAAATAGGTCCCTTATCCCTTATTAGGCATGAGGGTTCCTTCATTACTCTGCAGTTGGACTCCAGATATGCGTTCTGGGAGAGACATAAGCTAACTACTTTTCTGCAATGCACTGATGACAGAGGCTGGCTGTCTTTTGCCAAATTACAAACCAAATATTCCCTCAGAAGGGAAGATCACTATAGATATCTACAAGTCTACCATTATATTATGTCTTCGGACAATTTGCCTCAGATTAGAAGAGAACGCATGGAGCTAGAATCCTTTTTTTACCATATTATTACCGTTAAGGAAAAATTCTGTTAGCTTTCTGGGCTTTATTCACTACTGACACACTCAGACACCCCTCCGCTGGAGGCACAGTAGTTGAAGTGGGAACAGGAAGATGGCACCCAAATAGACTCAGAACAATGGTCCAAACAACTGAGGTGGGTCTGACAAGTTACTGCATCCCCAACCTGGTGCAAATTTAATTGGAAAATATTAGTCAGATTTTTCTGGACACCGGTAATAACCAAGCATTTCAACTCAACCCATACAGCCCTCTGTTGATGTAACTGTGGTGCCCAGGGGACCCACCACCATATATTCTGGACATGCTCTAAAATCCTAGGCTTTTGGCAAGCAGTGCATTCTGAACTCCAACAAATTACAGGACTCACCTTTCCCCAAGTGTTCACTGAATTGGTCCTGGGTTTCCCTGCTCTGTTGTCTTGCCCTAGTGACACCCGCAGCTTGGGACAGATTTTAAGATCGGCGGCACTCAAGTGCATCACCTTTATTTGGCTATCCTCACTACCCCCTTCTTTAGACCAATGGAGGATGAGGGTGGCAGAGCTGGAGAGCTTGAAATGAATATCTAGTTTAGTTAGACTACAACATGGGAAAATTTTAGAAATATGGCACCCCTGACAACAATGACAAACAAATTAAGTCAATTCCACACATGGAGATTATCCAAATAATGTTTAACTTAAGGAACAGGAGGCTCTGTGCACCATAGTTGTAGAGTTTGCTGTTGATAGTTTACTGGGGTTTGGTAAAGTTTGTTTTCTGATGACAGTAACTCTTTGCACATCTTTGGCATGCAGTTGATTGTTTTTCCAGCTTCAACATTTCTAGATAATATCTAGGGGGCCTAGCTTACTTTGTCAAAGGCCAGAAAGGCCCTTCATAGACGGAGGCTACATTGCCAACTTGTCTATGTTGGATGGCATCAGGACTGGACTAACAATGGTTTACTGAAACATCACCCCCCGAGACGCTTAATAGTATTTTGATTTTAGTAGCACAAGCTGTACATAATAACAGTCCAATGAGCCTTCTTGTATGTTTGTAACAAATGCCAAGATGATGTAATTATTTTACAATAAAAGAATATGAAGTTAAAAAAAAATTGCATCTTAGTAACTTTGACGTTCTTTGAAGAAATAGCCTGAAATTTGGTATGCACAGTCATTCTGCCAGTCTCAAAATGTGAAAAGTTTTGTGACAGCATCTTGTATGGTTTTTGAGATATAAAGTGATAAAAAACGAAAAAAACACTTTTCCCCCATTGGTTAATATGGGATTTTTTGCCATCATCTACATCCCAGATGGAATGAAATTGTTTTCTAAACTTTTCAGGGATGATGAGGTCTGTACCAAGGGTGTGACTTTCAATAGTTTTGTAAAGTAATATTATTTATTTTTAGGGTTATAACACTGCTTTTGATAGCCGCAAGACAGGCAGGTAATTGAGAACCATTCAAACTGTTAATACTTAAGGATTTACTGGTCGTGCTCAGAGAAATATTGTTGGTAATGTCAGCCATCTTGTTTTTCCAACAATTTTAAAAATAGTGCTGTACACAACTACTGCATCACAACAATTGTATTTAGGTCTCTGTGATATGCTTAGTTAGATGTTTGTCTTTCAATTAGTATATGTACATGGTGAATATGTGTTTTTCACTGAAAATGATGTCCCCGTCACTCGCTAAGTAATTACCATTTGCAATTATTAACAGTTTGAACTTTACTGTTCGAACAGTAAATAACCATTCATACTTATTAATAGTTTGAACTTTACTGTTTGAATGTAAAATTACCATTCACAGTTCTAGTAGTCCAGTGGTCCCTCCCCCAATGTCTGATTGCCGTCCCTGTAGCAAAAAAAATTTCCCCGGTAGTCCACTGGTCCCTCCACTGTCCCCCAATGTCCAATCACCATTATCGTACCCCCAAAAAAATGTCCCTGGTAGTCCACTGGTCCCTCCCCCAATCTCCGATTGCTGTCCCAGTATTAGACAATCTTTCATTGGTAGTACAGTGGTCCCTTTCCCCTCCCCCATTCACCAATCATCATCCCCATACTGCTGTTTATGAACCTGGTTTCTGTGGCACCCCACCCCCATGAGTGTCTGACCCAGTAATAAAGAAAACCATCCCTTGATGTTTTTTCCATGCAAAAAAAACAGTCCCTTGCCAATCAGCCCCCAATCCCCACCTCCCACTCAGCACCCACCACCCCACACTTCCCAGTACACCCCCATAAACCCTCATTCACCTGAACAAGCCTCAGGTTCGAGAGCCACTCTTCGATGGAAGATATGTCTTACTGCTGGAACCGGCGACTGCAATATGAGAAATTAAGGCAAATGTAGTTCACTGTATTTCAGTGGAGGGGAGGTTCAACTTTTATGCATAACTCAGACATTTTCTTTTTAAATATGACACCAAATTTTCAACATGGCCTTTTGGGGACCCCACCTCATGAACAATATGACTGACATTATGCAACTCCTGTCCAAAAGGTGATTACGCAGTCAGTTGGCAAATTCACCTTTTGGAATGGATTTGAATATTTTTTCCTGCCCTTGTTCATGAGATGGGGTCCTAAGAAGGCTAGATTGAGAATTTGGGTCAAAATATTTAGAAATGCCAAAATTATGCCCATTCATTGTAAGTTTGCTACACACGCTCGTAACTTTGGAAATTTTACATATTTCAACCCCAAATTTTCAATGTAGCCTTCTTATTACACCACCTCGTGCATATCACAGCTGTTATTTTTCAAATCCTGGCCAAAATGTGCTTTTGCACCTTTGGTGCAGCATGGCATCGCAGTTGTGCGGAATTACATTTTGGCAGTGATTTGAAAATCTTCTGTATCGGGTACATGAGGTGGGGGTAATAAGATGGCTATGCTGACAATTTGGTCACTGTTGTCCTATAAATGGAAATGCAGGGCCCTTTCACAGCTACATACATATATGGAGGGATGGAACTGCAGGGCCCTTTGGGCCCTGTGCTCTCACAGGTAAAAAAGGATATGATTACTGTATCTCAAAAACAATAGATGGGTGGGAGCACAGGGCCCAGAGGATCCTGTGCTTCCAAAGGCAAATAAGGATTGGATTACACTGTCTCAAAAGTAAGGAAATTCTTTGAAATAAACTATGCTAATGCATCAGTTAGGGTTGAAGATAACGCATCAAACATAGGGAACTATGTTGTTATGGTTTCCAACCTTAAACACCTGCCCCACCCCTGAAGCAAATGAGGGGTTAACTCTTCCTTGGTGCCGTCAGCCGTTACACTCACCCCATTGTATGCACTCATGAAACATGAACATCTGTCTCCATCAAATCTTAAATCTTAGCTTTTCTGTTACTGCAATGGGGTGACAATTATGGCTGACAACCCCAAGGAAGACTCCACCCCTCATTCGCTTCAGGGGAGGGGTAGGTGTTCTAGGGTTGGAAACCCTAATGTCATATTTCTCTATGTTTGTTGCTTTATCTTCAGCCCTAATTAATGCATTAATGTAGTTTTTTGCAAAGAATATATATACATGAAATGTGGATAATGATTACAATAAACAGTTTATAAATGAGTTACTCTAATGATATGGACTGTTAAGATATTTCTGGTTAATCTGCTGTTTGATTCTAGTTTTACATATACTGGCAATGTATGCCTGTCTGATGTTCTGTTTTGGTGTATTTCTTAGTATAGTCCCTCAGTACAGTAGGTAAAAGGTTTTGGACCTGAATTTCTATTGACTTCTAGAATGTACAAGTTACTTCTGCTACTGAATCTGGCAGCACAGTTTTGGACATTGAAGACGTTGTCAACTAGTGCTGATGAGTGACATGGCTGTCAATAGACATGTACAGTCACTGCAGTACCAGTCTATCTTCTTGCTTGCAAAGCTGTTTTTGATATAGAGTGTATGAAAAGCTAAATTTGTTAGTGACTAGAAATGAGTAAATTGTTACTTTCCTGCTATGCTGGCTGGAGATTTATATGCAATGAAAAGAATAATGTATGTATTTAAAACCAGCAGGATTAGTTCATGCATGCTTGGCAGGGATCTTTTATGTATACCAGAAACAGTAAAGAACCTATAATTGATCCCTGCATAATTATTGATTTTTTTTTAATTTTTTTCCTCATATGTATGTTTAGGGTCATTGACCCCCATAGTCAGAGCCAGCTGATAGCACCACACAGCTGGTAGGACTGCAAGACACATAGCACAGACCAACTCTGAGCCATATTCAGACAACACACCCTGATGGAGCACACTAGCTGTCTGAATATGGGGCCATGCACGTGCAGCACAAAGTTACAATGTGCTGTCCTAACACAACCCAGGGCTGAATATGGCCCACAGGGGAACACACAGGAGACAGCGCTGTCAGAAAACAGGATAGCGCCAGGGCACCTGTGAGCTATATTCAGCCCTAGCATGCAAATTAGTCCAATGGGGATGCACGATGGTATGTAGCCATTTGCATACCCCTTATGGTTTAATTTGCATGCGTGCAGCCCCTTAGCACCCATGCTGGTCTTGCAGAATAGGAATTCCCTGGTGTCTAGTGGTTGCCCTTCCCCCTGATCTCCCATATTTTAAAAGTAAATGTAATTCCCTGGTACTCTAGTGGTCCCACCTCCCCCAAATTACCCATGTTTTAAATGTAAATAAATTTCCCTGGGAGTCTAGCCGACCCGACTCCCCTAATCATCCATGATGTGCAATACTATGTAATTCTCTGGTAGTATACAGTGCTCCCCCCCCCCCAGACTGCCCATGATTTAAAATAATAAATAAGTTCTCTGGTAGTCTAGCATACCCTTTGTTTACTATGTTAGTTCAGGTTGCCCTTTAACTTCTATCCTTTATTTTATATCTTAGGTCATACCTCAAAAACCTGGCAAAATTGACTCCCTTAAATAACTTGATTGGGATGAACTCCATTCAAAATAAAATATTTCCAGCCAAAATACTACTTTTCATTTCTTTTATTACACACCAAAAAGGTCCGGGCAACAGTTTTGTGGTCACCACTACTTTCTCAGGCCCCAATATATAGTGTTTTTCTATAAATGTAAAATATACAAAAACATCATAAATATACAGTATTCTAAAACATTTTCTTTTTTAGCAAACTCATGACTTCATCTCCACCTTTTAAATCTGATAGTTACTACATCCTATTTCATAATCCTTTTTTTTTTTACTTTCTTAAACACATTTTTGCTTTCTTAATGAGATTTATACTTTCTTAATACGAGCTCCATAACAGTGTTTGTGTATACTCCTACAAACCTTGTTGTTTAAACCTCCTTCAGTTTTTCACAGCATCCTTCAATCTCTATTTTTTGTTTATCTTTTCCAATTCTAGAGCAAAACAAGAGAGACAAAAGTTGCCTAATTGTCATTGTTCTTATCACACCTTATTTGTTTTTCCAGTCATAAATCAGCCTGCCATTCTCTTACTTTAACTTGTTCACAGTCCACTTCCATGTGGCTCCTCTCTTATGGTGCCTTTAAAGTCACCTCCCCTGCTTTCCTTCTTGGCTGAAATAACATTAAATCATTCTGTGAGTCTTTCTTCTCACCCTGTGTTTATTTCTTAATGCTCACTTTCTTTTTCATTCAGTTTACACCAAATATTGCTTAACTGCACTTTCTTGTAGCACACTCACTCTGATATTCACAACTTTTTTTCCTTTTCTGACCTAGCATCTCTACAATTCAAATATAAAGAAAAGAACTCTTATTCCAGAACTCCTTCTCTCACGTATTATTTCACATTCAATTCACACTTTAATTTACTCTTTCAATCAAACGTCTTACAGATTTTGCTTAACTGTGCTTGTTTCATGGTGTCCTTGCTCTAGCACTTGTGGTTAAGCTATTCTCTTGGCATTTCTACAAATTTAAATACAGAAAAAGGTGCTCTAATTACAAAACTTCTGCCCTCTTACTACTTCTCTTGGTTTAGTACATATTAAAACTTCTTCAGTAAGGTTTTTTTTAAGAAGCTTACCAACAACACTCTGAGGGTCTGGCCAATTTACTGGTTACAGGAGAGGCCGCACCCTCGCACATGCTCAGTTTAAATTAAAAATTTAAAAGATATATAATAGACTACAGAGACAATAAAGTCTACAATTGGTTTATTAAACTAAAACCATGTTGGGGTGGTCAATATACACAGGGACAACATGATTATCAAACAGACTCAGAGAGTGGAGACAGTTATGTAACAAATGCATATACAAGACAGACAAGACAGGAAAGTAGGGATCCTTTTTTAGCGAGGACCTCACACCCAGAGGAGGAAGTAAATACAAGAACACAGGAAGAAGTGGGAGAGCAAGAATATCATAGATACGATTTGAGAGACAGGGGGTGGCAAGGAGTATAACATTTCAGAACACAACACATAAACCAGAGAGGAGGGGGTGGTGGAGGAGGTGGGAGAGGAAGAAGCAGGGAAGGATACAATTACAACAGCAGGGGGGAGACAGAGGAACCAGTAGTGGTTTTTAATTTGAGTAATAGAGTCATTACAGATCTGGAAGTTCAGGTTCTGAGCAAAGGTCTGTCCTTCTCACCAACCAAAGGTATATATCTTTTTCAGTTAGAAATAGACCTACAAAAATGTTATAGAAAATTAAAGTTAGCAGATTAGTTTAAAGATAAAGTGGAAGAACAACCAACGAGGAAACAAAATCAAAATTTTCACCACCTAGGGGAGATAGGTAGTAGAAACCTACATAAAAGTAATAGAAAAACAGATAAAAGATATGACAAGTAAAGACTTGCATTTCCAAGATACAATAATATGACAAGGAAGGAAAGGGAGATCTTAAAAAATAAAAAAATTTAGAAGAGGACAAATCAAGTGTGATTAAACCTGCAGATAACAGTGAGGGATAGTGTTGTGGGATTATAAAAAATATAAGGAAGAATGTTTGAGACAGCTAGGAGACTATGAAAAATATTTAAAACTAGATATGAACCCCACTGAGGAGATAACAGCAGACATTATAGAGTTTTTAGAACAGGCAGTAGTTTTAGGGTGGTTTACAGACACAGAAAGAGAGATGTTAACTAATAAAAAAACAAGGATACCCCTCTTCTATGCCCTACCTAAAGTGCACAAAGATTTGCAAAAACCTCCCAGTAGACCTATAGTTTCTAGGGTGGATACAGTTTTGGAACCTTTATCTAAGTACGTAGATCTCCACATTAAAGATGAAGTAATGAAAATGGAGACATATGTGAAGGACACGAGTCATGTGACAGAAATCATTGGGGAAATAAATAGGAGTGACCTAAATGGTGTCAGCATGGCTCAGTTGGTAGCACATCCACCTCTGGACCAGAAGGTCATGGGTTCTCGTCCTACACCGGGATTGGACTTGCACCTAAAAATCAATGGCATCCGAGTGCAGTATTGGGGGGTGCTGTACTGCTAGGGTGTGCTGTCCTTCGGATGAGACGTTAAACTGAGGTCCCTTCTGCCCATCCTGGTGTTGTCCTGGTGGGTGTCCAGGTGGAAGTAAAAGAACCCAGGGCACTCTTCGCAAAGAGCAGAGAACATTCCTGGTGTCCTGGCCAACTTTCCCCTTCCCATAAACCGGTTCATGCAATTATCCAGGCTGTGTGTGGGTGATGATATGTGATATGGCCACCACCACACATTCAGTCACTTCACTACCAGTCTAGCATTACTTGTAAAGTGCTTTGGGATACTGAGTATGAAAAGTGCTATATAAATGCTGATTCTACTTCTACTTCTACTAAATATGGAGGAATTGTGGTTAGTGTACCTAGATGTGAAGGATCTTTACGTGAGTATCCCACATGAGGAAGGACTGGCGTCATTAAATCAGGTATTACGTACTAGAACAGAAGATTTTCCATCAGTAGAATTTTTAGGGGGCCTGGCAGACCTAGTGTTAAGCTAAAGCTACTTCAGTTTTGAGTAAGATTTTTTACTTACAATTACACGGGACAGCAGTGGGGAGCACAATGGCACCTTCGTATGCGAACTTATTCATGTGGAATTTTGAGAATACACATTTTTCATCGGGACATGAAACCATTTCTTGACTGCGTCAAGAGGTGGAAACGTTTCATTGATGATGTATTGCTAATATAGGAAGGGACCAGAGAAGAATTAGGACGGTTTCAAACCTACTTAAACAGCAGAAACCCCAACCTTCTTTTTTCAATGGAAGCAAGTCAGGCAGAGATAGTTTTTCTAGATTTAAAAATCTACAAGGGGGAGAGGGGATTAGAGACAAAACTACATTGAGAAGAGACAGATAGAAATACATTATTACATTTTAATAGTTTCCGTGATCCAAAATTGAAAGAAAGCATACTGAAATCTCAAATTATAAGAGCAAAAAGGAATAACAGAACAGGAATTTTATAAGGAAGCAGACAGAATATCAGATAGTTTTTAAAGAGAGGCTATAACAGACAAAATATTGAAGCAGCTATTGTAGAAGTAGCAGAGACATCTAGGGAGGAACTCCTTAAAGGAAGAGAGGAAGTAACTACAGAGAAGAGAATAGTACTTTCTACAGCCTATAGCCATCTGAGTGGAAACATCAAAAGAATATTAATGGATAATTGGCACATATTACAAACAGGAAAATCAGAATAGAAGGTTTAGAGAACAACCATTAGTGACTTCAAAAAAGAAGAAAAAGAGACAAGTTAGTTCACACTGCTCATGTCCCTAAAAGACAGGAGAAAGAACTGTCCCCTAAAGAATGGGAGTTAGCCACGTGGACAGTGTTTTCAATGTGGGAACACTAATAAGAAGCACTATTTTGAACGTCTGCACACAAATAAAAAGTATGAAATAAGACAACATATCACATTAAGTCACATCACATAGAGTAAATTTTATAATGTCCATGTGACAGATTATATGTAGGGAAAACAAAAAGGGAGCTATGAACCCGTATAAGTGAACACAAAAGTGACATCAGGATGAGGGACCAAAACTCTTCAGTAGCGAAACATTTTAATGAAACACTCTGCAACATCATTGAGATTTTGGGGATTAGAAAAGGTGGAAGAACCAGTGAGGGGCAGTACTAGTTGGGATGATCTCCTGTCAAAACGAGAAGTCTTCTGGATTTTCAGAATGGACTGCATGAACCAAAGGATCGGTATGAATGAGACGTGATTGGAGCTTTTATTGGTGAAGGACTGTGGAAGAATACTACAAGTCAAGAAAGGAAATGGACTACATGAAAAAGAAATCAGGAAATTGCATAACACCAGCAAAGCAAGAAGTATATTTTCACAAGGACATTTTTAGAAAACAAGATGTGGACTTTGATTGTTGATCCCCCCCCCCCCCAAGAAATTACATAACAGCAAAGCAAGAAGCATATTTTCACAAGTATATTTTTATAAAACAAGATGTGAACTTTTATTGTTGATACCCCCTTTTCTCCGCAGGCAAATCATTTGCTTCACATTCCTCTTTGTGACACTGTATAATCTGAATATGTATGTTTTAAAAATGAATTAGGAAAGAAAAAGTTCCTAAAAAAGAAGGAAATGTTAAAGTAAATAAAATAAATGAAAAAAAAATTTTTTACAGCATTCAGCTGAGGGGCGAACCGCCAACCTAGACTGCAGGCCTAAACTTCCAACTATCTGCCTTAACTGTTGAGCCACTGGAGCTATTAGGATGTCTCATGCAACAGCAGAGACAAAAGGCAACACCCCTAGTTGGGGAAAAGGGGTGTGACATCAAAAAAAGACATCTCCTCCCCCCACCAATGGAAGGGTATTTAAACTGAGCATGTGCGAGGGCTCGGCCTCTCCTGTAACCAGGAAGTTGGCCAGACCCTCAGAGCATTGTTGGTAAGCTTCTTAAAAAACCTTAATGAAGAAGTTTTAATATGTACCAAACCAAAAGTAGTAGTAAGAGCGCAGAAGTTTTGCAATTAGAGCACCTTTTTCTGTATTTAAATTTGTAGAAACGCCAAGAGAATAGGTTAACCACAAGTGTTAGAGCAAGGGCACCATGAAACAAGCACAGGTAAGCAAAATCTGTAAGATGTTTGATTGAAAGAGTAAATTAAAGTGTGAATTGAATGAGAAATAATAAATGAGAGGAGGAGTTCTGGAATAAGAGTTCTTTTCTTTATATTTGAATTGTAGAGACGCTAGGTCAGAAAAAGAAAAAAAGTTGTGAATATCAGAGTGAGGGCGCTACAAGAAAGCACAGTTAAGCAAGATTTGGTGTAAACTGAATGAAAAAGAAAGTGAGCATTAAGAAATAAACACAGGGTGGGAAGAAAGACTCAAAGAATTATTTAATGTTATTTCAGCCAAGAAGGAAAGCATTGGAGGTGACTTTAAAGGCACCATAAGAGAGGAGCCACATGGAAGTGGACTGTGAGCAATTTAAAGTAACAGAATGGCAGGCTGATTTATGACTGGAAAAACAAATAAGGTGTGATAAGAACAACGAAAATTAGGCAACTTTTGTCTCTCTTGTTTTGCTCTAGAATTGGAAAAGATAAAAAATAGAGATTGAAGGATGCTGTGAAAAATTGAAGGAGGTTTAAACAACAAGGTTTGTAGGAGTATACACACAGTGTTATGGAGCTCATATTAAGAAAGTATAAATCTGATTAAGAAAGCAAAAATGTGTTTAAGAAAGTAAAAAGAAAGGATCATGAAATAGGGTGTAGTAACTACCAGATTTAAAAGGCGGAGATGAAGTCATGAGTTTGCTAAAAATGAAAATGTTTTAGAATACTGCATATTTATGATGTTTTTGTATATTTTAGATTTATAAAACACTGTATATTGGGGCCTGAAGAAGTGGTGGTGGTCACAAAACTGTTGCCTGGATCTTTTTGGTGTGAAATAAAAGAAATGAAAAGCAGTTTTTTGGTTGGAAATATTTTATTTTGAATGGAGTTCATCCCAATCTAGTTATTTAAGGGAGTCTAGCACACCCCCCTTCACTGAGTGACAGCCCCCCACAGGCCCACACACAGAAGACTGCCCGCCCCACCCTCCCAACCTCAATCACCAGTTCTTCTCCAAACAGCAGTGACCAGCTCAGCCTTCTGGTCACCTCCTCAGCCAGCCACTATCTGATATTCACAGAGCATGATCATGTGTATTGTAGCAACATTTCTGCAGTACAGGTGATTCCTTCAGGTATTTTTTAAAGGAGGTTTAATACCAGTTTTGTAATTTAGTGCTCAAGTCATCACATACTGATAAGCATACCAGCTGTTAATCATCACTTCTACAGAGGTTACTCTTTGACTTTGGACAGGTCAGGATGGTGCTAGCATCTGTTTCTGATGGTTACCAGCACACCACATTAGAAAGTTTAATTGTATCAACAACATTTTATACCAGTTTTATTTACCCCATTATTAAAGTATAATTGTACATGCCTCACTTCTGAAAATAAATAAAATAGAAAGACAAATGGGCATATTGATATTGTACTTCGTGCTAACTGCCAGCTACTGTATGTTATCCATAAAACATTTTTTCCCATACTACTGTTTTAATGGAAAATATTTATGAATCATGCCCATCATAATTTTACAGCCTGTGCAAAGCTGTTTTCTATAAAGCATGGAATTTACCTGTAGTTGGTACCAGTCAAGAAACATCGATGACTAAATCTGCTCTAGATTGATACAACAATACTACAATTTTTTAGAACCATGTGGTGTCACACCAGGTGAAGATGTGTCTAACTGCAATGTCATTAAGTAGTTTCCACACAGCATGATGTCACACAATTCTAAACATGGGTTGTGGCTAGGTCATGTCTGAAAACAGGCCTTTTTTTCTGTATATATATTACAGGGGTAACAAAAAAAATTAAATATCAAACCAGTCAGTCCTTGTAATAACTGGCTATAATCTTAACCTTTCAGATTACCAAAAGAATCCTTCTTCCACCCCATTATAGCAAAAGAACTCATGATGATCAAATTTCTCAAAAACAACAAGAGCCTGGGCCCAGACAGATATGGGGCAGATATTTACAAAGCACACCTGGAGATTCTACAACCACTTCTATTGGGAACATTCAGAGATAGCTTTACTAATATGTCAGTTCCCCCAGAGCGGAACTACATTAGTATCTCTGCCAATCTCAAGCCCCAGAAGGACCCTATTAAATGTGAATCATATCGACCCATATCCATCCTTAACATAGATAATAAACTATTCACAAATATCCTGGCCCACCGACTGGACAATATTCTGCCTAGCATAATAGATCTGCACCGGTCTGGCTTTATCAGAGGTAGACAGCCAACAGCATACAATGTACCTTAACCCTCGTAGAATATGCCACCAGCAAAACACACAAAATATCATCCTTAGTCTCAAGGACCAAAAAGCATTCAACATGATATCCTGATGCTGCCTACATCATGCCTGACATGCTTCAATTTTCCACTGCCATTTCTGCAACTGATTTTGTTCCGTTATATCACAGTTCAAGCAATGGTCAAGACCAATAGCTCCTAACCTCCAGATTTTTTTTTTATCATTTAACATTTTATCCTCCCCTGCAGCCACAGTCCTGCCTTACCTCCAGCCACTGCTCCTCTGTTCCACCTCTGACCCCGAAGCTCCATGCCCAGCTGGCAGACGCATCTCTGCCTGCGAAGGGGGCCCTCCCCGTAGCCCCCTCACCTGGTGAGGAACCATTACCGACACATGCCTTCTGGGCATCGTTGGCCGGTGAAACTGTGGCTATCAAGCTGCCACGGATCTGTGCTGCTTTTTCCTCCATTTTGTTTCCCCCTGGAAGCACGGACGTGCAAGGACATCAGTGCACTAAGGTGCAGACGTCTGCTGTGCTTCCCCCCCACTGGCACCCACGCTACTGCAGTACCACCAGGCATCCCCAGGAACCAGCAGAGCACAGCGTGCATCCCTCCCATCTCCCCAGGGCTATGAGAGCTGTCATCGGACACTCGATCCTCGTCCTCCCCTGCTGACCCCCGACGACCCAGGCTCATTCCCGAACCTGGGTCACCGTCGTGGAATGAAGTGTGGCATCCAGCGCCTCAACCCTCAGCGCCACCAGGCCAGCTCCTAACTTTCAGATTTGCACTTACCAGAGGCACTTGATGGGGTAGACCCCTATCTCTTTGTTCTTCACATGGAGCACCTAACCTAATTCCTCCCAACAAATGAACTCAATTGAGGCTCTTAACATAGAGGGCCACATCCATAAAGTTGCTTACTATGCTTATTACCAACTCCTCTACATCATGAACCCAGAACAATCCCCGAATCATGGACAGCTTATCAGGATATAAGATAAATGAGGACAAAATGGAAGTGCTGCAGAGACAATATCAATCAGATCCACTCCTCAGTCCAGATACCCCTTCAGATGGGGTAGACTAAGCATAAAATAGCTAGGAATTTGATTGGGGGCAGATCTTTCTTGCTCTACCACAACAATTACCTGGTGTTAGCACTAACCGTACTGGAAGACCTCCAACTGGGACAACCAGTTCCACTATACTTTTATGAACTAGATAGATGCTATTAGGAGGAACATAGTTACAATCCCTTACACTCCCCATGAGTGCTTTTCACAAATGGAATAAATTAATATCACAGTTTATATAGGGAGAGGGCCATCCATGGATAGCTTATAAAAAGCTCTAACTCTCCAAATCTGCTGGGGGTCTAGCAAGTCCTGACCTATGACTTTATGCACAGGCAGCCTGTCTTAAACAGGTGATAACATGGAAGCAACTACTCCCTCCCAATCCAGATGAGCAGAATTGGAGCTTAATACAGCCTTGACAGCTCTCGATGACAAATTATTAAGTCGAGAGACTAGGCAGGGGCATGTTTATACCCTACCTCCTTAACTGCCTCCAGCCTTAAAAATTAGCATGACTTCCTCTCAGGAAAACTATATAGACCAAAGGCACAATGGCTTGGCATCCTGACCATGAAATACAACTTCCTTTCAGCCAAGTTATGCCATACATTTCTCAGATGAACACCAATGGACCCATCTCACATATATTTGTATGAGACTAGTGTTCTCAAAACCTTAGAACACATATTGCAGGAATTTGAGATACCTGGATTGATTACCTTTAGTACCTCCAAGTATTCCACTACCTCAAGTTAATCCCTGTGGCTACAAGTGGATCAGTCCAAACTCCCTCCCTCCCTCCCTTAATAGGCTTATTCAAGGAATACTACAGGGCCCCATGCCTGCACATTTCATTTCGATTTGCTACAAAACTTTCATGGGGAACAACAGACCGACACTGACCAGACTAAAGACATCTGGGAAGCAGAGCTTACTGCTATCATCTTACCCACAGAATGGTCACGAGTAAGGCACAGACCACATAGAGTCAGCGGGTTACATTGGTGGTGAGAATTTGGCAAGAAAACAGCTATCAAATTTTTCCGCACACCATAAATCACAGCTAAATATCACTGCACTGATACATCTGAATGTTGGAGGAAGTGCAGCCATGATGTGCTGACGCACACACATATATTTTTGTCCTGTGCAACCTTAGCCCCATTTTGGCCACATGTTGAACAAGAGACCAATGCCTCAATGTAAAACTCTGGAATGGTCACCCCCAGCGCTGCACCATTGTTTCTTGCCCTCCCCATACAAAAAATAAAATCCATCTTAACCTTCTTGGAATTTTATTGATGACAGCCATGAAAGTAATAATGCACTTCTGGCTGACTTGAGACTCCCACTGTTATACATTGGGAACATACGATCCTTTATACAGTATATATAGAATGGAAAAGCTCACAGCCCAGCTATGGAATACATTACCCCAACATTAGAATAGATGGAACCAATGATTATTGCACATCTTGCTGATGTGGAATAATGTACTACAAGAAGTCAAAACCTACCTAGACTGGGATATAAAAACAAATGGAGGTGACCCTGAGAAGCTCCCTTGGCCAGAGTGGACGGCCACCTATGAGTAGAATCTCATACAATACGGTTGTCCAGAATACACTTTATAGTGATGTATCATGGTAGTGTTACCTTTATTGTGATATTCTGTTCTAAGCAGGGTCTTGCATCCCCTCACGTGCTGTGTACCATGTCAATCATTTTGTATACCTCCTACATGTCTGTTAAAATATGTTCAGTAAACTTTTAAATTTAAAAAATGCTAAGACCACAGGGCAACTGAGTAAACTGATACAAGCCATTTTGCATATTAATGGTGCGATATGGTTTGGTTATTTCATCCAATGCCATTTGCTGATAAGCTTCTAGCAAGTCTAGCTTAGTGAATTGATTTCCTTCAGCTAGCACAGTAAATGAATCCTGAGGTCTAGGATTAGGATACTGGTCCACATCCAGCCTGGAGTTTATGTTGATCTTGTACGCTCCACAAATAATAAATATTCCATATGTCTATTCTGGTGGCAGTAACAGAGACTTGGGGTACCCAAAACCATGACTGAGACATATCATAGCTGCTGTATTTTCCTAGTAAAGCTTGTAGTCAGGGACGCCTGGTTGCTTGTCACATGACTCCAGGGTCCCGACTACAAAATGCTCGCGGTGCGAGCAGAGCAGAAACTTAGCAGTTTGAAATCAACTAAACGCTGGTACCAGATCCTGACCTGTGTGGCAGCCAAAAGCTGCGAGACAGGCAACAGTTGTGTGGCAAAGGCTGTGTTAGTGTCCTAGCTCATATTTTAAACCTATTCCAAATGCAATATTAGCGAACAGCTGACAAACAACTTTACTGCAACTAGTCCTTCTAAGGGCTGTGAAACACCTGTCTTTGGATGTAATTTGTGCTACTAGCAGTGTCGGGTGGATGTCTGACTTGTTACTAATTTAGGGGCTAAGCAATAATAGCTGCTGTATTTTCCTAGTAAAGCTTGTAGTCAAGG
Organism: Neoceratodus forsteri; assembly: GCA_016271365.2. Classification (NCBI taxonomy): domain Eukaryota; kingdom Metazoa; phylum Chordata; order Ceratodontiformes; family Ceratodontidae; genus Neoceratodus; species Neoceratodus forsteri. The sequence goes on along the minus strand of CM057450.1, from coordinate 427,711,793 downwards.
ATGCCTGGGTTGCTTGTCACATGACTCCAGGGTCCCGACTACAAAAAGCTCATGGTAGCGAGCAGAGTGAGTGTACCGCGGGCGAGCGCGCAGAGACACATGCAGAGACACGCGTGTCAAGCGTGTCTAGCAGTGACTAGCAGGACATCAGGTCAGTTTAACTACGTTTTTGGTAAAGTAAATGAACATATTCTATTTTGAGGTCCTAAATTAGACTCTAAATTCAGTGTTTAAAATGACTTCTGAGACAATACATACTGTGACCAACACTCTGCACTCTGGATCTACCTTACATGTTTGCACTGTTTGTGGGCATGTAATATGTAATGTGCCTGATAATAGCAATTTGGAAATTGTAACAAACTGTTCGAATTGTATGTTACTGGAATCAATGAAAAAAAGATTTAGAGGTTATCAATGAACTGAATGCAGTAAAAGAGATTAAGGAACTAGAAAATTATATAGATAATATGGTTAGAAATCTTCCCAGCACACCGCTTATTCAAATCCCAAGCTCTAATACTTTTCAAATTCAAACCCCAGTCGAGTATCCTGACTCAAACAGATGGAAAGGAACAAGGAAATCTCTGCAGAATCAATACATCTTAATTACAATAGTTCTCCTCAGTCTGGCAAACTTTCATTTGCTACTAGTCAAGAAACCTGTAGAGCAAATCAAAAATCTTCTAACAAAAGAAGGAGAAATGTCCAGGTGGATTCACATGAGGATGGTTGGGAAAATGTTCCCAAACAAAAATATAAATAAGGCAGACGCGCTGATTTTGTTCATTTTACAACACCAATAGTTTTAACTGAAGTAAATTTAAATAGAGATAACCATATTTCAAATAATAGATATTTTTGTTTGTTAAATGATCAAATGGAACAAGAAAATCCGGTTGAATCTTCTTCTGCAAATCTGCCAACAATTATCATTGGAGATTCTATAGTGAAATATATAAATTCTTATATAACAAATTCAGAAAATGAAGTGTCAGTATTTTCTTTCCCAGGAGCAAAAATTGAAGACATAGCAGACAGGATAGATTCTCTTATATTGGGGCCCTCAAATGTTATCCTACATGTGGGTACAAACAATGTTGGCTACACTCACGAGAAAGACATCTGTCTAGAATTAACTCAATTAGGGAATAAAATAAAAGCAAAAAATTGTAATGTCTTTATTTCAAGATTATTAGCTATTCCAAGAGCTAGGATTGAAAAGAATCACACTATAGAAAGGATTAGTGCCAGACTTTCAAATTGGTGCTCTCCAGGTAATCTAGTTTTCATTGATCATTGGAAAACTTTTATTTCTAATTCTAGTTATTTTGCTAAAGACGGTTTACATTTAAATCGACTAGGAGCCATGAATCTATGCACTTCCTTTTGCTCTCATATTCCCTCAATTACTTTAAACTAGCATCTAAGAGGGGAACAATAAAGACAACTGTTTCCTCGTTACCATCTGTTTCTGTTCAGGTTGACAAGAATAAACAAGATCTAAAATTTATGTTGTCAAAGGCACGAAAGTTTGGTTAATAAAACAAATGAACTAGAGTTAGTACTGATAAGCCAGATGTTATAGGCATTACAGAAATTTGGTGGCCTAGTAAGCAGGCATGGGAAACTTGTATCCCTGGCTACTCATTATTCCATCACAGCAGATCAAACCGGAGAGGTGGTGGTGTAGCATTCTTTATAGCCTCATCTGTGCGCACATTTGATATCTCGCATAAAATTAAAAAAGATCATTCTTTGGCGGAATCTGTTTCGCTTAGGCTTAAACAACCAAATAGTGAATTAATTTTTGGGCCTCTGTTACAGACCACCTGACTCGAAACCAGAAATATTAAATGATATTATTGAGGAAATGCCATCAGCTGCTGAATTAGGAAATATCATGTTTATGGGTGACCTTAATCTGGGTGACATAAATTGGTCAAATAATTCTGCCAAAACTAATTCATCAAAAATCTTTTTGAACTCCTGTTTGGAACTGAATTTAGTTCAGCATATTTCATTCCCAACTCGTGAATCAAATATTTTGGACATTGTTTCAGGTAGTGATCCTATGACTATTCAAAACTGTCATCCCTCAGCTCTTTTAGGTAATAGTGACCATTGAACTATCAATTTCAAAACTCATATGCTCAATGGGAAGCAGATAATATCACAAAAATATTTGCTTTTCATAAAACAAACATTATAGCTTTGAATAACTATCTTGCTGCTATTGATTGGTCTGCTATGTTAAATAATAAAAATATTAATGATATGTGGAATTTTTTTACCACAACAATTTTGAATGCTGCTAACAAATTCATACCTAAAGTTACAAAAAGGAAATTAAGTCATCAACCAAAATGGCTTAACCTAAAATTACAGAAATTGATAAAAAAGAAAAACAAATTATATAAAAAGTATCATTCCAATAAATGTGACAGAACTTTAACTGCAATTAGGCATGTTCAAAAATTTGTAAAAAGAAATCAAAAAGGCCAAAATATCTATGGAAAAATCATTAGCCGAACAGGCACAAAAAGGAAACAGTAAATTAATGGTCAGTTACATCAACTCCTTAAAAAAAACAGACGTGCAAGGTTGGCCCTATTAATTCTGGTACAAAAACCTTATATCATCCTAGTGATATGGCTGAATTTTTTAACTTACAGTTCTGTGAGGCCTTTTCTAACAATAATGTAAGTTGTAATGCCACATTAGATGTCCAACTGATTCATGACACAGATATACTGTATAGTAGGTTATATTAGCGCTCTGATAATGTTAGCACTATTAGCGGACCCACCAACATGCGTTAAATTTAACTGACCGCTAATATTGTAGTCGTACTGTGCCATACTAAGTAGAAGAATGACAGAATTGACCGCTACTTCAATCAGTAATACAACCAGGTACTGCACCAGAAAGTAAAAGAATGACAAAGCACTCTACTCTAATTTGGTTGTGTGTGTAGTAATTTTATTTAATTTAACATGAAAGTAAAGAGAACATAAACACCAAAGTAATTTAAAAAAGAGCCTAAAGTCCTTTGAGATGCAGCGCACTTGTGTTACTAGTACTGTATGTCATATTTTTGGCTTCTGTTTCACCTTGAGGTACTGGATCTGAAAATGAATGAAGCAGAAAGCCAAATTAGCATTCGCTCTGTTTGGTACCAACCACCCTCCTCAAAAAATACAAATTTAAATATGTTCTCACTCAGGCAGTTGTGGTGACTGTCGAGTATCCCAGCCTCATGAAAGCCTCTGATGATGTCTGCTCGTCTTCTTTGCAAGGAGGTAATCGCAGCCTCTAGCCACCATGCATGGCGTTCTTTTAGGTCAGATCTAAAATGAGCAAGGACTTCTGCTCTGTGGGCAAAAACAGCACCGAAGTGATGCACTTGATATACGGTACCAAAATATTATCAATTAAATCAATGGTCATGACTGCTTTTAGAGGAGACAGGCATTTAAGTAAGACGTGTGATTGAAATCAGTGGCAGTTTAGTATCGCCGTGAGGCTCATTACATATACAGTACTGTACTAGACCGTAACTACAGGTACAGCAAGTGCTAAATATATCGGGCGCCAATATGTGTACCAAGTCTGTATCCGCTAAATATATTGGATGCCAATATACCCTGCTATACAGTACCATTAGAGACCATCAAATCTAAATTGAAGGAAGTAAAAAAAAAAAAGGATCCTCTGCCGGCCCAGATGGAATCTCTGGTGATTTAATTCATTTAATGAAAGATCATCTTTACGTCCCTTTAAAAATTCTTTTTGACACAAGTTTAAATACTGGACTGGTTCCAACTGGATGGAAACACGCCAATGTAATACCACTATACAAAAAAGGGTCTAAAAGTATTTCAGATAACTATTGCCCCATTAGTTTAACTGCAATCTGTTGTAAAATTCTAGAACGAATCATCTAACCTCTGCCACTGCAAGATTAGATCAAATTCAACATGGATTTATTAAGGGACGATCTTGTATAACCAATTTGATATGCTTCTATGATTATGTTAGTCAAAACTTGGATAGGGGCATCCCGTGATGTTATCTTTTTGGATTTTAAAAAGGTCTTTAATTCTGTTCCTCATTGGGCTCTGATACAAAAACTACAGCTTCACAACATCGAACCAGTTTTTGTTTGATGGATCACAAACTGGCTATCTAATAGAATGCAGAGAGTTGTAATAGACGGCGATGTTAGTAGTTGGAAAGATGTTAAAAGTGGTGTTCAGCAAGGATCCGTCCTGGCTCCCCTTATCTTTCAGGTCTTTATATCTGACCTATCTACAAATATCAACAGTATCTCCATCAAATATACTGATGACTGTAAAATCTGTAATATTTGTACTAGTGAGTCCGACTCTGAGGTAATTCAGGAAGACTTAAACATGCCTGAAACTTGGTCCCAAAAATGTAATCTTTACTTCAATACTTCAAAATGCTGTGTCTTGCACTTCGGAAAAAAGAACTCTAAACATCAATATTTTCTTTATGATAAGATGTTAGTTAGTAAGGACAGTGAAAAAGACCTGGGAATTACTGCTGATGTAGGGATGACATTTGATTCACATATCACTAATACAATAAGTAAAGCTATTAAGATATGGTGGGCAATACGACATACTATTACATCAGATAATCCAGGTGTGCTACTTCCTTTATATAGAGCTTATGTAAGACTCCATTTGGATTTTGGTTCACAGCTGTGGAGTCCATATGAAAAAAAAAGGATATGGCCAGAACTGAAAGAGTTCATAGAAGGATTACTAAACATCTAGTATTCTCTAAAACAATTTCTTATCCAGACAGACTGTTAAAATTCGACCTAATGTCTCTGGAAGATGGAAGGGCAAGGGGAGATCTCTTGCTTTTATGGGACCTACATAACGATGAACATTTGTTTGTTGAAAGTGGTCTTGACCTGAAACAGATTAAGGTCAATACTAGAGATCATCCACTTCAATTGACCAGAAATAAATGTAATACCAATAATAGGGCTCACTTTTTCTCTCAACGAGTTGTTGAACCATGGAATAAATTACCAACTGCTGTTATCATCAGTGATAATAAGCTCACTTTTAAGAACAGACTTGATACTTTCAAAAAATTGAATACATTTCCAAATTGTTAATTGTAGGCTTGAGGCCTTTATGGGCATTTAGCCTTTTTTGCCTCATACAGTTTCCTAGTATGATTCCTAGTAGCATACCAAGGTACTGTATACTCTCTATAGACAGAACAGGGAGAATGGGAAGGGGTGGCACTATTTGTCAGGGAGGGCATCAGTACCACCAGGGAGGATATTGAGAAAGAGACAGTAGAGACGCTGTGGGTATAGATCCAAACAGCAATGGGAAGGAAAGTGAGGTTAAGGGTAGTCTTCAGGCCAACAAACTAAGATGAAAACAAGGACAGGAGTTGGGTTCCAGGATCAGGATAGCACTGGAAAAGGGAGAAGTGGTGGTAATGGGAAACTTCAGCTTGATTACAGTGTACTGGAGTGTCTCATCTACCTCCTGTGCCAGGAGCCAATTAATCCTGAACACAGTCTGGGACAAATTCCTGATTAAGAGGGTGAGCAAACCTTCACAAGAGGGAGCCATTCTAGACCTGGTATTAACAAATGGTGACCACATCAAGGACATAAAGATATAGGACCCCTTGGGGAGCAGCTGCCACCAAACAGTGTGGTTCAGGGTTGATATGGGAAGGAAACAATGACCAATAAAATTAAATGGCTGAACTTCAGGAAAACTGGCAATAGTAAGAAAGGAGTGATACTGGGGAGACTCCTAGCTAACCTTTAAAATAGCATAGAGTGGATCAAAAGTGGACAGTGATTAGGGTAGTGGCTGCCAATAACACCTGCCTTAAGCAGAAGGGAAAAACTCCAAAGCCAGGACAGCAGGCTGGTTTGATAGGGAGGTGGGCCAGGCAGTGAGGAAAAAGAGGGCAGAATACTAGAAGTTTAGGAAGTCCCAAAGGAATGGGGATGAGGAGGGAAATTACTTGGATAAAGCTAGTGAGGTTAGTGGGGTGATCAGGCAGGCCAAGGCTAGGAAGGAGTGGCAGATTGTAACAGGAATGAAGAAGGGATATCAGTGAAAATATGGATACAGTAAAGTTTAAAGGGGGAGTGGTGGGTAGGAGCCAGTAAATAGAAGGCAGTGGTATTGAAAGAATACTTCTGCTCTGCCTTTACTAAAGAAAAGGATAGACCAGTGATTTAATTAATTAATTTATTTCACTGTTCAGAAAAAAACTTTGAGCAAAAGCTCTTTTGCAAAGGTTCCATGTCAAGTACATGGTATACAGAGTACAACATAAGGGGAATTGCCCCCTCTGCAGTTCACACTTCATGGAAGCAGTGTACACAATGAGAACAACTTAAGGAACATTTAAACAAACAGTGCAATGCTAATGTAAACAGAGAGACAAAATGCAGAATATAAGTACAGAATAACAAGTAACCAGCTACTGCCAAAAACCTTAAACAGAGTATGACTATGAGCTTATGGGGGAACACAGAGACAAGGATCTCAGCAGCCCATAGTACAGGCTTTGTCCTGGTAACAGGGATGGGGACTGAAAATAGCCAACTTGGGGTGAGGGGGATGGCTATGGGGGAGGGAGTCCGCTAGTACAAGCCATGTCCTCCAGTAGGACAGTAAGTGCTAAAACAAAGCAGAGTGCAAGTCTGTAGAGGAGAGATCCAAGCCAGTCCACCTAATTGTAGGGGCAGTTAGTGTGGCGGGCAGGTAAGGAAACTCTGCCCACTGCTAAGGGCAGCTACAACAGTTATGATGTGGGACAGATGAGGGAGGGGGCCAAGGTATCAACACTCACACAGGAGATGGATTGAGAGAGACTGGTAGTACACCATCTATCTGCCCAGTGCCACAAAGCAAGATGGGGAGAGAAATCAGGAGGGGGGACATGGATGAGGCCAGAATTACAGAAGACAGGGTTAAGGAAATGCTCCTGTCTCTAAAGGTAAACAAATTCCTTGGTTCAGATTGCATTCACCCAAGGGTGTTGAGTAATCTGGCAGTGGAACTGGTGGGTTCACTGGAAGATCTGTTCAACAGCTCATTAGATGTGGGGGGGGGGTTACTGCATGAGTGGAGAAGCAATCGTGGCACCACTGCAGTAGAGTGAACCTACGTATGACTCTGGGAAGTACAGGCCTGTCAGTCCGACTTCTATTGTCTGTAAACTGATGAAGGCCATTCTTAAGAAAAGGTTAGTAAGTTTCATTGAAGCAAACAGGCTTCAGGATGTGAGACAGCATGGGTTCATATCAGGGAGATCTTGTCAAATCAATCTGATCAGCTTTTTTAACTGGGTAATGAAGGCAAAAGATAAGGATCAGGTGTGGATATTCCATACTTGAATTTTAGCAAGGCCTCTGACTTGGTACCACACAAGAGTTTAATCAGTAAAATGGAGGATCTAGGGGCATAAAGAAAATTAACACAGTAGGTGGCTAATAAGATCAGTAGTTTGACAAAGGGTGGTCGGGGAGCTCTCAGGTATGAGAGAAGTTACTTCTGGAGTCCCACAAGGGTCCTGTGCTTGACCCAGTGTTGTTTAATCTATTTATTACATTAGGGAAAGCTTTAAAGGCAAAATTTGTATCTCTGTGAACAACACCAAGCTCTGTGGGAGGGTGGACACTGATGATTGGGTGCAAGACCTAAGGGAAAATGTAGCAAAACTGGAATGGTGATCTGGCATATGGCAGCTCAGGTTCAGTGTGAAGAAGTGCAATGTCATGCACATAGAAGGAAACAACCTTGGGACTGGGTACACTCTGGGGGGGAGGCAATGTCACTGAATCAGAGGAGAAAATGACTTGGAGATAGCCATCACCAATGACCTTAAACAAGCTATGCAGTGTAGAAAGTCAGTAGCCAAGACAAACAGAAAGCTGGAATGTATTGCTAGAGGGTTCACAAGCAGAAGTTAGGAGTGTCACAAACCCACTCCTGGGGGCCAGGTCCATTGAGCTCACAGATCCCATCCCTAAGTGCAATCTGTGATGGGGGGACAGGAACACCTTCCTCATGTCCTCCTATAGTGCTCACTGCATTCACAACTGAACACTCACCACGAGGTCCCAAGGCTTCCTTTCAAATCTGGGTAAAGGTAAAATACAGTCTCAAATTTGTAGCCAGGGCGAACCCTCCTTGGTTGCTGTACTGAGGGGAAGACCCAAGGCGTTACAAGCCCTTCATGACTGGCTCTCATACTCTGATTATGCCTTCTCCCATGGGTGGTGCAGTGACCATTACTTTTATACAGACTTTACAAACAAAATATTTTAGAAATCTGGTCACAGAATAACAAAACAAAAGTTGGAAAATATACATCAAAAACACACTGTGATGTTTTAACTGTCCAGTTTCCACCTTGTCCGTGGATGATCAAAGTCCAGAAAAATAAATGAGCTTTTGTAAGAGTTTCAATTTTTCTGTAACCACTGGTCTGCAGTCTGGCTTCTCTTGTGTGTCAGAAGAGTGTCCACAATGCAATGCTAAAATGCACTGAGCTTCTGTTTGGAGGACCTTTTATAGGCCTGGTTCCTGCAGTCTGTAGCAACCCTCTATGGATTATAGCTGGTGGCCTTATCTTTTAGGCCAGCAGTGGTCTCTCTTGCGCTTTCCCAAACTTTGCGGGAATCACTATTAGTAATACTCCAGGTGTCCCCACACAGCCCAGCTCCATGCCACTCATTACAAATGTAAATACACCATGACAATTCCTGAAAATACCTTTGCTTTGAAGTAGAAGAGTTTATGATCATAGGAGATGTTTTCTATCCCCAGACCATGTATGACTATCTTCCTTTGATCAGTAACCCCAAGCCTCTTTGAAATGTACTTTTCAAGTTCCTGTCAGAAGCCTGTTCTCAGGTCACACAGGAATGTCAAATATTTTGCAATACATTTTCGCTTTCCTGTGACCTTTTGAGTAAACTATGTATCCTCTGGTAAAACTCATTATCCTGGCCTGTTTGGGAATGTATTTATAACAAAATCACAGAAATATAGAACAATATGTCTGTAATGTTCAACAGTGGTTAAATAGCCAAAAGGAAGTTATAGTGCTGCTGTGAAGAAACTTGGTTCGACCGCACCTGGAGTATGATGTGCAATATTGGAGCCCCTAACTGTAAAAGGATATCAACCAGCTTGAGGCAGTTCAAAGGAGGGCAACAAGGACAGTTCAGGGACAGCAGAGCAGGGCATATGAGGAGAGATTGAGAGAACTCAACATGTACTCACTGGAGGAGGGCAGAATCGTTTGTAGCCGTATTGGTCCTTATACAATAGGATGATCAAAGTGGATGATTTGATATCTTTTATTGAACCAACAAGAATTTTACAGAACACAAACTTTCATGCTACACATAGCCCTTCATCAGGTGTAGCAGGTTGTTCAGAAAACAAGCTTCTTTACTTTGGATAGAGCAGTCTACTGATAAATAAACTTTTATACATGGATATAACAGTTCTGTTGATAAGGAAGCATCATACTTAGACGGCATAAACGGCAATAAACAACTGCATGTATGCAGAGACAAAAAAGAAGTTCTTGAAATACAAAGGTGGTTGTAAATCAGATTGGGGATGTGGACCCCTCTCCTGGGATGGAATATGACAGCAGGAGTCCTATAAATTGTTAGTTGTTTATATTCTAAGAGCCTCACTATAACCAGTGTGTGTGTGTGTGAAAATAAAGAGCATGCATGTCTATATCTATGCTGCATAAATATACATACACAGAAATAAGAATACAGTAGACAGAGATGTGTGAAGTCAGCAAAATTCACTTCGCCAATTAATTTGCAAATTGTATTCAATTCGGGAAACAAAATTTGCTAACTTTGCCAATTTGCCCAACTGCGAAGTGTGGAATTTCAAGGGTGAAATTACACATATCATGGCACAAAAATTCCTGGTGTCTACTGGACCCCCATGGATCGATGAAAAAATATAATATTATTTAAATACCTTCCTGGTGTTTAGTGGTCCCCACACCAATTGCTGAAAAAATATACTATTTAAATCCTTGGTGTCTAGTGGTTCCCCTCGCCCCTCTGAGCACCAAAAGAAATATATTATTTAAATCCTGTTTAGTGGTCCCTTGCTCCCCCCACTGATCACCAGCCCCAATGTAAAAAAATAGATATTATTTAAATCCTTAGTGTCCAGTGGTCCCCCACCCCAATGTTAAATCCCTGGTGTCTAGAGGACCCCCCACCCCATCAGGGAGTGCCCCAACATCCCACTACTCCCCACCCCAACCCTGAGTGGGAGACCAGCACAGCCCTACACTCTCCACCATGACTGGCCACACGACTGACCTAGAATGAATGAGCGCACACTTGTACAAGCATGCACTCATTCATTCTAGGTCAATCAGGTGGCCAGCCACGGTGGAGAGTGGAGGGTTGTACTGGTCAGCCACTCAGGATCAGGTTGGGGGAGCGGGGTGGTGGGGCACCCCCTGACAGGGTGGGGGGATCCTGTAGACACCAGGGATTTAACATTGGGGCTAGCAACTGGCAAGGCAGGTGGACCACTAGGCACCAAGGATTTAAATGATAATGTCTATTTTTTTTTACAATGGGACCAGCGATCAGCAGAGGGGGGAACAACTAGACACCAGGGATTTTAATAATAATAAATTTTTTTGATGATCAGTGGAGGACGGTTGTACTGGTCACCCCCTCAGGATCAGTTTGGTGGGGCGTGGGGTGGTGGGGTCCTGTAGACACCAGGGATTTAACATTGGGCTGGTGATCAGCAAGGCGGGTGGACCACAAGACAAAATGGATTTAAATAATAATTATAATTGTTTTTTTACATTGGGACAGTGACCAGTGGGGGGGGGGGCACGAGACACCAGGGATTTGGAAAAGTCACCATTTGTAACTTCTCCTTGCTTTGTTTTTTTTTTTTTAAGTGCTATTTGCACTTTAAAAAAAAATAAAAGCAAATCAAAGTTACAAATGGCGAATTGTCTCTAAACAGTACAACGTTGCGTACTGATCTGCGGAGGAGAATTTGGCAACTTCATCCAAAATTTGCCAACGAAGTTAAACTTCACTGCATCTCTAACAGTAGATAAAAAGTATGATCAGACATACAAATAAAACTGTATTATTGTATAAAGCACACTAACAACATATATTAAATGTAAGAGATGATACATATAAATACTGAATTTATAAGGAGATGAACAGGAAATGCATATGCACCTGAACCAAGTAAAAGGAAAGTGTCAGTCAAAATTTGTAATGGGTCATGAAACTGAGGTCTATTTTCAGTTGATTATTTTAGTAACAAGAAGATGAATAAGACCGATGTAACTGGCCCATCGGCCCAGCGGTTGGATTTCAGCTTGCGATGCCAGCAACCGGGGTTGAGAGCAGCTCGGGCCGCTGGAGGGCGGCCGGGGAGGCAGCAGGCGTCCACGATTGCTCGCTGTCTCCAGGGAGGAAGGATGGCAACCGGTGCTGAAGCGACCACTGGCGGAGGCGGTGGTAGAGCAACACGTCGGGGTCATTAGGGTGGTGCGTGACAGATGTTGGCTCTTGCCTTGACGTCTGGATGTCACGCACTTCAAGAAAGCCAGGAAAATCGCTTGCTGGCCTCTGGATGATGGCTCTCTGTTCCTGAGGGCCTCCAGTGCCTTCCCGGCACCTCCTGTTCCCCAGCAGCATCGCCGGGCCCTAGAAGTGTGTGCTGGAGCTATCCTCCCCCCCCCCGGTGCCTTCCCCCTCGGTGGAGAGGGACCCACCCGGTGAAGCTATACACGGGATATCCCGAGGTCGGCTCACGATCTGGGGAATCAGAGGAGGGCTGGGCAAGGACAGAAGAGGTCAGGGGAACTGGCAGAGCCCGAAGGAGTGGAGGACCAGCGAGCACGGGGCGGAAAAATAGATCATACAAACAAAAAAAAAAAAGACTGATGGAACAAGTTTGAGCTCATAAGCTCACATTTCTTGAGTATTTTCAAAGTGTCCTTTGAGAACCAGGATAGAGGTGGATTGAACAGACTGAGAGAAATGTTGTCCCACTAGTGTTTTAGTCTTTTTTCTCATTTATGTTGTGCTTGTGAGTTTATTTGGTTTCGAAGCAGTTGCCCCATTTCCCCCACATTGCCTGTATGTGGACACTTCTTGCATTGGATATGATAGACAACATTCTGGGATCCACTTGTATAACTCCCCTGTTTCTTGAATTTCTTGTTTTGAGGGTGCTGATAATGTCTAAAATGGAAATATACTCACGTTTTACATTTAGGAATATAGAGTTTAGCACCTTCTAGTGTTCTGTTGTTTTGGTCAGGTATAAGTTTGCTAAGGACAATCAGATTGGCTAAGTCAGGTAGTTGTTTGACAGTAAAGGTGGTTCATGGAAAATACATTTCAAAGTGTCATCCTCACAGACTATTGGTTGTAGATCTTCAATAATTTTTCATTGGGGTTCTAGATCCAGGCTGTAGGTAACAACCAAGAGTGTCTGGCTGGTGGTCTTTTATTTATATTGTAGTAGTTCTCTTGGCATAAGCATTGCACATTTAACTGCTCTGTCAATTTCTCTAGAGGAGTGTCCCTCTTCCATAAATGTTTTTCCTCAATGAGATAAAGTGTTTATCTCTGTCCTCCTCACTTGAACAGACTCAATGGTATCAAAGTGCTTGGTTGTAAATTACAGATTTTTTTACTGTGCCTAGGTTGGTTGTTGTTTTTGTGTCGGTACAGTGTATATATGTCTGTCTATTGGTTTCCTGCAGATACAGGTCTTTAAGGTTCCATCTTTCATGGTAACTTTGGTGTCGAGGAATTAATGCTGTCAGAGTACTCCAGGGAACGTTTAATGGATGGCTGGAGGATGTTAAGTTCCTGATGAAATTCTTTAAGTGTGTGAGCACCTTCTGTCCAAATTATAACTATATCATCAGTATATCTGAAGAATGTGAGTGGTTTGATTTATGAAATCAGGATTGAACTGGCCCGCTAGGATACCTGGAGTTGCTGGCCACCTTCTAAACTCTGAAAATATTTGCATTTATCATCTATTTTTTTAACTAAATAGAGCATTTTTGGCATGGCAAGTAAATTTAAGATTCAAACACAGAGCTACTGTATCAGATTTAAGTGGTATATTGACATACATGTGTCACCTTGGGCCCTCCCCTATTTATTTTCCAGGTGGGCCCCGTATCAACTTTTTAGGTGAGCCCCCAGTACCCTAGTCCAACCCTGGTTGAAAATCCATCAGTATGTGGGATATTAGTGTAAAGGAATTTCACATCCATCGTGGCTAAGACGAAATTAGGTGGTAAACCTCTAAAAGCAGAAAGTTTATGCAAAAAGTATGTAGTGTACTGAATATAACTGTCGCTTTCTATAGCAAGTGGTTTTTTATGTCGTTTCTATAATCCAGAGATCCCATCTGTCAGGGTAACTTTGCCAAATACTATTGGTCTCACTGGATTCCCAGGTTTATGGATCTTGAGCAGCATGTAGAATGCACCTGGTTTAGGTGCACAAGAGATGAGATCAGTTATTTTGTCTTGGACATGCTTAGGAAGTGACTTAATAATGTCCCTTAGTTCTTTGGTGTATTGTGCAGTTGGGTAGATGTGATCTGTTAATTGCCTGTTTGCTTCATTAACATAATCTTCATGGTTTAGGATCACGACTGCATAGCTTTTGTCAGCTTTCTTAACAATCTTACAGTCAGATTTCAGTGATTGTGTTGTTCTTTCTAATGGGGGGAGGTTGAAGCCGATTAATTTTTGCTTGTTAAGTATCTGTTAGTTGACTCTCTGATGAAAACTTTGAATATGTGTCCAGTTTGGCATTGCATCCACTTAGGGGGGCGAAATCAGATGATTTTGTGTTTTCCTTTTCTGATAGAGTGATGCTGTCTGTTTTTTGTTTTTTTTTTATTTGTTGCAAAAACAATTATTTTAGTTATAGTCAACAGAAGTATTCCCTAGTTCACCACAGAGCTGTATTTTGTCAAGGTCTTTTGTTGTGCAGATAATTCAGCAGTGGTCAGTATGTGGCTGGATAAATCAATAACAGATATGTTCAGCTGCATTATCTTGCTGTTTCATGTTGTTGTTGGTGTATTCCTTTGTACAACTGCTTTAATATATCTGGCTTGTTAGAGGGGATTTAGCTTCTTGTTCTTGTGGAATAAAGCTCTCTTTCTGTTTTCTGGTAATTCAGGTGGGTATCTTTCTAGATTTCTTCTTTTACTTAACTGTCCTTCCCTCCAGTGCATCAGAAATCTTTTCAAAATTTTTTTCCAAAATACTTTCTTTTAGTACATCCGGTGAATGAGGCGATTCTTCAGTTTCTCTGAAGTCCTCTGGCAAAGCTGTTCAGCATATTCTGAATTGTAAGTGGTTCTGAGTGGACTGTGGACAGTAAGACCCTTAGGGACCATTTTTTTGTGTGCATTGGTTTAAGAAATAGATCTCACTATCCAACTGAGCTTCTTTCTTCCTGATACTATGAAGCTGCCATTTGAGATGGCAGATTCTGGTATCTTCCATGATGTAGAGAATTGTTTGTAGACATATTGAAACTTGTACAAAAAGATGAACAAAGTGGGTGGTTTGATACTTTCTATTGAACCAATAAGAATTTTACAGAACACAAGCTTTCAGGCTACACAGATCCCTTCATCAGGTATAGGAAGCTCTATAGAAAACAAGCTTCTTTATTTTGGATAGAGCAATCTACTAATAAATAAACTTTTATACATGGATGTAACACTTCTGTTGATAATGAAGAATCACACTTAGAGAGCAATGACTAACTGGATGCATGCAGAGACAAAAAAGCAGTCTCCAAAATACTAGGTGGTTGTAAATCAGATTGTGCATTCAGACCCCTCTCACAGGATGGAATGTGACAGCAGGAGGCCTATAAATTGTTAGATATTTATATTCAAAGAGCCTCCCTTAAAACAGATTGTGTGTGTGTACATAAGGAGTATGCATGTATAAACATACATACACATAAGAATACAGTAGATAAAAAGTATGATTAAACATATAAATACAATTATGTTGATTTATAAGGCACACAAAAACATATATATCAAATGTAAGAGAGAATGCACATAAATTTATGCACACAAAATGAACATGCAACTGAACCAAGAAAAAGGCAGTTGTGAAAATCTGTAATGGGTCACGAAACTGAGGTTTGATGTGGTACTGATAAATAAACTTTTACACATGGATGTAACACTTCTGTTGATAAGGAAGTATCGCACCGGATGTACTAACGACATTCACAACTACAAATGTGCCCGCAATGACTGCACCAAAACCATCTGGCAAATGAAGTCCGCCTACTATAAGCATGCCCTCACAAACTCCTGAGGCAATGGTCAGGAATTCTGGAAGAATATAAAGGAACTCACCAGGAACCCACCCAAAACCCCCCCATCAATACTCAACATCAACGGAACCACAACCCTCAACCCAAAAACCATTGCGGATACCTTTATCAAAGCCTTTACTGACCTCAGCGCTGTCCTTCTCCAGGACTACTTCAAAGATGGTGAAGCCCCTCTGTCCGCAATGAACACTACTCCCACCAGCTCCCCCCGCTTCTACTTCAAAGCAGTCAAGGCTCACTAAGTACGCAAATATGTAACCAAAGCCCTTGGTAAATCAAGATTCAGTAATGACTCCCTCGATCACAAAATCCTGTCTCTCACACTTGATAAAGTGCTTAGTCCTCTGACCAGAATTTTCAACCTCTCCCTCAGCCTTAGCCAGTTCCCGGACAGATGGAAATCTGCCACTGTCACCCCAATCCATAAAAGTGGTGACAAAACTGCCCAAGATAACTACAGACCTATCTCCCCACTACCCCCCACTCTCCAAGGCACTAGAATGCATCATCTCAGACCAGCTCACAGAATACCTGGATACATACAACATCCTGTGCAAGCAACAACACGGCTTCTGCAAAGGTCACAGCACCTCCACAGCCCTACTTGAATTCACCGGCGCAATCCACAATGCACTTGACTCCGGTGAACTACTAGGCTCAATCTACACTGACTTAACTAAAGCCTTCGACACCGTCAATCACCGCCTCCTGCTTATCCAGCTTCAGAACACTGGGCTGTCAACCGACTCCATTGGCTGGTTTAAGGACTACCTTGAAGAATGGTCCCAAACAATAAGAATCGCTGATACACTTTCGGACCCTAGACCGGTCTGCTCGGGAGTCCCCTAGGGCTCCATTCTGGGACCCCTCCTCTTCAGCCTGTTCTTAAACTCACTATTGGACAGCTGCCCAGAACAAATACTTCTCTACGCCGACGATGCTGTGATCCTCACCTCGGACCCTGATTCAATCCAATTACAAAATAAACTTCAACAGGCCTTCTCCTCCATTGAATCCTAGTCCCTAAATCATAAACTGCTTCTCAATCAGAAAAAAAAAAGTCTATGGTCTTCTGCAGCCCCCACAACAAAAACAAACAACTTTACCTCTCCATTGCAACCAAACAAGGAGCCATCCTAGAGCAAACACAATCGTTCAAGTACCTCGGCATCACCCTTGATCCCCACCTCTCATACGCTGTCCATATCAGCAATGTTACAAAGTCTGCCAATGTGAGGTTAGGCATATTATTCCCGCACAGGAAACACCTAACCCCAGAAGCACTGTCAGTGGCCGTCCAAAGCTCCATCGTCAGCATCATAGACTATGATCTTATCATATATGGGTCTGCAACTACCACTGCTCTCAAACGTATCACAACCTCCCTGAATAAGGCCTGTCGTCTCATCACTGGCTCACATCGCTGTACCCACACGTGACCTTTATTCCCAATCTGGATGGCTTCAACTGGACAAACGCATAAAATACCAAACCTGCATCACGGCCAAGAAAATTATAATGGGTCTTGCCCCATCTGGTGTCTGTGCCCTCCTTAAGCCTAGACATAGGAACGTCACTACAAGGAGATCCAATTCCCATCTACTACATATCCCACGATGTCGCATGACCCAAGGACAAAGATCATTCGCCTATCGGGCATCCAACTGGCTCAACTCTCTAGGCAGCGACCACTCCAACACTCGGCCTCTTCAAGTCCAAGCTGCGCCTCTCACTGCTTGTATCCTGCGATTGCCCATCTTAACATTTCCACCATTCCAGCTGCAAATCCCCCAGCACTTACAATCAGTCTTTGCACCCCTAGCACCTTACCTGTCATATTCCCTTGACAAGGCCCCCTGGCTGCACTGTCTCCCGCCCTCGCCCACCTCTCCCATATCTCCACTCCTGCCTCCGCCCCAACCACCTCCCTCATTCCCCCTTACCCCTGCACCTCCTTCCCCTCGATCTCCCCCTCCACTTCCCCACCACCCACCCTGTTCCCTTATCTTGCTCATGGCTCAAGTCTTTGTACTGGTTACTGCATGTCTGTAAGTCAATGACTATATGTTTGTAACTAAAAATGATGACTGTTGCACATGCTGTTGTGGAACCTTTGTAAAAGAGCCTCGTCTCAAAGGTACTGTAATCCTAGATTGAAATAAATAAATAATTTTTATTATTCATTCATTCAAACATATTTTACCAGGTGAACAAGCAGAGCCCAGAAGACTCTTTTTCCAGTTCTGACCTGGGGCATGGGAAGGGGGTAGGAAGGCAATAGGTACAGGTAACAAATTACAAAAAGATACAGGAAAACTTTCTATCTCAAGTGTTCTTATAAACAGCAACAGTAAGCTGCGTAAGAATAAAACAAAAATACATACAAGATAAAATATTTAGGCAGGTGCAATTGGAATCTTGCAACACAGACTCAGTATAAATTTATGGATCATGTAAAAAATGTATCGTAAAACAGACAGTGCGCTAAGTAAACTTGGGTTGCGGGGGTGGGGACTAGTTTGTGGCTCATCATACCCTCTATAAAGTATCAGACCTGTAACTGTTGCACCCAGAGGAGGCAGGACTGGGCAGAGTATCAAGAAGATGAATAAATGTGAGCTCATAATCTCACCTTTCTTGTGATTTTTGAATTTCAGGAGGAGAGGAGGGAGGGAAGGAAAGGACATGATTGGGGGGGTGGATGTGGTGGCGGTCACGGAGACGTGGGCCAACAAAAACCATGACTGGGACCTAAATGTACAGGGGTACACTATGCTTAGGAAGGATAGAAAGGAGGTCAGAGGGGGTGGAGTGGCTATGTTCATTAGAGATGATATAGAAATTGCTATGGTAGAAGAGGCAGAGGGAAACGTGGAGGCCTTATGGTCATCTTCGATCCCCAGCAGGAGATAAGGTCAAGCTGGGAGTAGCATATAGGCCCCCCGGGATGAGTGAGGTTCTAGAGGATGGTTTGCAGGACAACATCATTGCCCAGTGTGGTCCAAAAGGGGAAGGAGTGGTGTTGATGGGGGACCTTAATATGCCGGGTATAAACTGGGGAACCATGTCCTCTAGGGTGGCCAAGGAGCAGAGGCTGCTGGATGGCTTCCAGGATGTGTTCTTAACACAGCATGTGATGGATCCCACAAGGAGGGCATGTCCTGGATGTGGTTCTGGCAGATGGGGATCTGGTAAGGGACATAGTTGTACAGGACCCCTGACTGGGAGTGACCACAATACTGTCTGGTTTCAAATAAGCATGGGGAGTGGGGGTGAGATCTAGGACACTGGCAGTGGACTTCAGGGGGCAGACTTTATGGGCATGGGAAATATTCTCAAGGATCACTTGAAGGGATTACCTCAACGACAAGTGTGGAAAGGAGATGGGAGGTCATAAAACAGGGACTTCATGAGGCAGTCAGGATCTGGCGCTAAGTTGAAGCGTAAGGGAGCAAGGTCACGTAAACCATGCTGGTGGTCCAGTGAGGTACAGGTAGCAGTCAGAGAAAAGAAGGCGACACAAAAATATAAAACAACAAGAGGGATAGGGATAAGGAAATGTACCAGCTTGCATCTAGAAAAGTCACCCGTATGGTGAGGGCAAAGTCCAGTAAAGAGCAGCGGCTGGCACAGAGGATACATGGAGGGGAAAAGGGGTTCTTCCGGTACATTGGGGAGCGGAGAAAAACTAAGGGCCATCTCAGAGATTGAGATCAGAAGGAGGGAGGGTGGAAGAGGCGAGGGACCAGGCAGAGGTATTTAACGAGTACTTTGCCTCTGTGTTCACTAGGGAGGGGGATGGGATATCTACAAAGCAAGGCATGAAGGGGATAGAAGTGGCAGGGAGTGGTATCAGGGGAGCAACAGAAATGGAGCAAGAGGAGGGAAAGGTACCCCAGAGGTGTCACATCTGGATAAGGATAAAAAGACCAGTAAGGTGGAGGGGACGGATGATGCTATCTCCACCAAAAGGGTGTGGTTAGCCCTCAAGGCCCTAAAGAAAAACAAATCTCCAGGGCTGGATGGCATTCATCCGAGAGTACTATAGGAATTGGCGGACATACTGGCTGCACCCCTGGCGGAGCTTTTCAGCAGGTCACTTGAGACAGGGAGGGTACCTAGTGATTGGCGAGAGGCACATGTGGTACCAATCCATAAAGGGGGGTCGAGGGAAGTACCAGGTAACTATAGACCCATCAGTTTGACCTCGGTGGTGGGAAAATTAATGGAGAGTATACTAAAGGAACGATTGGGGTGTACTTGGAGGAGGTGGGAGGTCTGGATAGTCGGCAACATGGGTTTGTGCCAGGTAGATCATGTCAAACCAACCTTGTGGAGTTCTATGAATGGGTAACATCAGAACTGGACAGGGTAAGCCTGTGGATGTATTATTCTTGGACTTCAGCAAGGCGTTGACTCTGTCCCCACAATGGTCTGGTGGAGAAACTGATGGGGTTAGGGTAGGCCCTTTGATGGTCAGATGGATTGAAAACTGGCTGGCTGGATGCCTCAGAGGTAGTGGTCTGTGGGGAGCTCTCGAACCCTAGAGAGGTTGGTAGTGGGGTACCACAGGGCTCGGTCCTGGGTTGATCCTGTTTAATGCATACATATCGGACATCAGGGAGGGTATAGGGTGTGAAATGAGTCTCTTCGCGGATGACTCCAAGATGGGAGCAGTAGTTGAGGGAGAAGAGGGAGGTGGCCCTGCAAGGGGACCTGGACACCCTGGAAAGCTGGGCTCACACATGGAAATTAAATTTCAATATCACCAAGTGCAAGGTGTTGCATCTTGGTCGGGGAAACCCTAAACACAGGTACACACTGGGAGGGGAGGCGCTGGAGGCCTCAATAGGGGAAAAAGACCTAGGGGTCATGGTGGATACATGTATGAATAACTCTGAGCAGTGCAGGAGAGCAGCTAGCAAGGCAAACAGGATGTTGGGATGCATCGCAAGGGGGATCACCTCTAGGAGCAAGGAAGTGATTCTGCCACTGTACAATGGACTGGTAAGACCACACCTTGAGTACTGTGTACAGTACTGGAGACCACATTTGAAGAGGGACATACAGCTCCTGGAGAGGGTACAGAGGAGGGCAACAAAGATGATACGAGGGCTAGGGGATTTGACTTATGAGGACAGACTTGAGGAGCTCTGCCTGTTTTCATTAGAGGAGAGAGAGACAGGGGGACATGATTGAGGTCTTCAAGTACCTCAAGAGAATAAATAGGAGTAAACATGGAGGGATCTTTAGACTAAAGCAGGGAGGTATCACCAGAGGGCATGGTTTGAAGTTGGAAGATGGAAGGGTGAGGGGAAAGAGGAGGAGGTTTTCACCGAGAGGGTGGTGGACCCTTGAATGCACTGCCTGGTGAGCTGGTTCAGAGATCCACTGTAGAGGGCTTCAAGAGAGGGTGGGACAGACACAGAAAGTGGATGTATCAGATGATGGCCTTTCCGGGGATGGATGATAGGGGTTTCTAGAGAACAAGGGATGGGAGGGTCTCGGCACCCAACTAAGGATTTAGGTTTGAGCAGACTCGATAGACCGTAAGGCCTAATCTGCTGGCAAATAGTATGTTAGTATGAAACCTTGAAGTACATGAAAGGTATAAGTAAGGTGGATAATAGGGAACATTTTTTTTCTCTGTAAAAATAAGACCACTATAGGGGCACTCTTATGAGATGGTAGGGGAAGGTTCAAGAAGGAGGTCAGAAGACACTTCTTTACTGAAACAGTGGTCTCAGGGTGGAATAAACTCCCAGTTGAGGCTGTCACTTAGAAGACGGTGGAGGTGTTCAAGAGAGGGTGGGACAGGAAGAAGGGGATGGTCAGGATTGGTGGGGAGAAAGTACGGCCCACAGTAATCTCTGAATCAGGGGCTCTACAACTGAGCAGACTCAACAGACTATATGGCCTTCTTCGGCTGGCTATTTCATATGTTCCTATGAATATAGATTCAGTGAGTGCTGTCCATTCTCTGTAAACTACTGGGAAAATTCTGCCTTTCTTTTCCAGTTTTTTGAGTTGCTGATTTAGTTTCCTGCAATGCATAGGATGCACACTGAGCCTTATAAAATTTTGCAACTGCTTTTTAGATACATTAATTCAATATCTTCCAACAGCCTCATGTCTGCTTTTAACACAGATTTTTTTTAACACAGCATTTTTTTTTGCAGTTTAAGTTTTTATTGAGTTACAGAGACACAGCAACAGTTACATTCTTGATAAGAAAAGGAATCCAAACAACATTTCACTTACTGCATCCTAAGTACACTGAATCTCAAATAACAGATTTCTTATTTTACAAAAGATTCTACGTCTACACTATAGTCATGCAACAAACAAGACAGATAATGTGAAAGACAAAGGGCATCAAACATCAGGTGGGGCTATGGTTGGGCTCCCTTACCCGGTATTATCAGTGGCAAAGCGTATATTGGGGGGGGGAGACCTTCATGGAGGCTTTAGAGCAGGTCCTTGCCACTAGTGTCAATGGGCATGGAGGATGTACACCGGGTGTATTGCATAAATGGGGACCATCTCTCCAAGTAAATATGCATAGTGATGCTAGATAGGTGTGTAATCCTGGCATAGGTAACCAGCTTAGCCATAGCCACCAGTCAGTCCATGAGGGAAGGGACCTCCTTAGTTCTCCATTTACAAAGTATAAGCCATTTAGCTTATACAGATGCCTGCAGGAGTCACGCAAGACGTGGGCCCGTCACTCTGCCACCTGGAGGAGGAATCCCCAAAACCCCAAATATTGGCCAGGTAGGGATCCGGCATCCAAGAATACTGCAGCAGCACTGAGTACTTCAGACCAAAAGGGTCAGATAGGGTCACACTGCCATATTACATGAAGTAAATCTGCCCCTTGGGTGTCACACCACCAACACACATCTTCCTTTATTAGGCCCATTTTATGTAATACTGCAGGGGTGCGGTAACAGAGGTGCCGTACTTTGTTTTGGATCAGAAAACTCAGAGGATTGACACAAGCTCGATTAACCAAAATCCAACTACTCTTCCATTCTCCCTCTCTTATAGCAGAACCCAACATATTCTGCCATCTCATTTTAGCTGGCAATGAGGGGTCATGGAGGTCATCTCTCATGAATCTCTAAATCTGGCTGGCTACGCCTTTCTTCTCTTGTACCCACCTAGTAAAAGACATTCTTTTACCAGAGGCTCTGTCTTTGGAGTGACATATTACACAAGGGCACCCCCTCTGAAGCCAGCCTGTATAGAGATGTCTAAGCTGCAGGTATCTCCAAAATTCTGTTTTCCCCAAGTTATACCTTCTTTGTAAAGAAGCAAAGCTATCCATGGTATACCTATCATCCATTAGGATATCGCCCAAATAATTAATCTGATTTTCTTTCCAGGTTTCCCACAAAAAGAGTCTTTGACTAATTGTCCAGCTTGGATTATTCCAGAGGGTAAGAAACTTCCCTAGGTTCAGGCATGACTTACTGATGACCCCTAATTGATGCCAAGCCCAATGGGCAGCCTTAGTAGTTAACCAATGACAGAAAGAAGGGGAAGGTGATTGCCCAAATACCGAGAGATGATTCCCCATAAGGGCCCCACTTTCAATTGCTGCCCAGCTGGCATAGCTTCAGGAGGTACTCTAAACAGTTTAAGCATATTAGCCACTGAAAAGGCATGGGCATAGTTTTGAAAATGAGGAAGGCACCAGCCACCCTTATTCCAAGGAGCTGGAAGTTTGGCTTTACTGTACTGAGGGGCTTTATTTTCCCACAGGAAGGCACTCATTATGGTGTCTAATTTTTGGAACCATTTGTTTTGAAATTATGATTGGAAGATGGTAGAGAACATAGAAAACCCTTGGTGCCAACATCATCTTAATTGCCGCCACCTTGCCTGGTAAGGACAGGTTTAGCTGCTTCCACCATAGTGTCTCCTCCTTTAGACTATTAACCAATGGAGCAAGATTAGCCTCTGGCAGAGAGGAAACAGAAGGTAGTATCCTAATCTCCAAATATTTAATGATCCCCTTAGCACAAACCAGTCCCACCCTAGAGACGTCCTTGGAAGAGAGCTTGGTATTCAGGGGGAGAACCTCTGTTTTGCCTTGGTTAACCTTTAGACCTGAAAATGCTTGCAATAACTCTACTATGTACTGTGCACATGTATGGAAATCCTCAGTTGAAAGGAGACAATCAGCAGCATACAACAGGGCATGGTGAGAGACATTTCCCATATTTATACCCCTAATCTTCGGGTGTTCCCTCACCGCACTGGCTAAGGCTTCTTTAACTAGTACAAATAACATTGGGGACAGCGGGCACCCCTGCCTGGTTCCCCCTGTGTAATTCAATTGGGTCTGAAAGAATATTATTTGTCAGCAATCTTGCCTTGGGGGCTTTATATATAGTTTTGACCCAGCTTCTAAAGACAGTGCCAAAGTTATAGTGTTGTAATATGGCATGCAGGAAGTCCCACTTGACCAAGTCAAAAGCATTTTCTAAGTCCACTGAGATGGCTGCTGCCGAGGTGTGGATTTGCTCCACCTTTTGTATGAGAGATACTAAAGATCTGAGGTGATCAGTGTTACAAACCCACTCAGCAGGTCAGGCCCTCTGCTCCCAAAGTGCCAACCTCCGAGCGCAGTCTTGTGAACAGTTTAACAGAACAAGGTAACCCTCTTGTCTGTTTTGTGAGTTTGGATCAACCTTTGGTCTCCAGTCTTGGAGGGATTCAAACTGTGAACCTCTTGTTAGCATACCCAATGCACAGGCTCAGATATTTCTGTCTTTGGGGGGCCAGATATCTTTGCCTACAGGCACCTAACCAGGTGTAGAGAAAATGAATCCTTAAAAACTTTAATAAAGACCTCAGATTTAAAACGCTTCTCTTTCTAGTTTGGTATCATCATTCAAGCTTATGCCTAGTGTCTGCTATAACCATATATACTTTTCATACAAATGAAAGAAATTCAAAGACAGACCAAGTATGCTCTAAAAATAGTTTTACTAAAATAGATAAAAATATGTAAAACATAAAATAAAGAACTTTTATATCACAAGACATACAAATCTTTTAAAAGAACAAGGTTTTAAACAGTGAAAATTCCTACAACAATATTTAGATTTATCTCTCTTTCTAAATACCTGTTTTAAAGTGCTCACAGATGTTTCCTGGTCAGAGCCTAGATAAAAGTGTCTCTGTGAAATCAAACAGAATAATGTTTAAAATCTGGTTTTCCCAACCTACTTCCATGAGGTCACCTGGCCCCTCCCTGTCAGAATATATAAAAAAATATTTATATAAAAAACAGGATGTCTTTTCCAAGTATTAAATTCTGCAACCTCAGCATGACTCATGTCCTCCAAATGACATTTCTTTGATCTCATGATAAACGTCCCCCTTCCAGGACATGAAAGCATCTTTATGATTTCGCACCAGTTTACTAAACCTGGTTTTCTCTCCTAATATCATAAAATGGATATGCTCAACTCAGGCCTCTTCCAGCCTGTAATTAACTTTAGATAAAACAGGATATCCTTGATCGAGGTCAGCTCTACTCTGTCATTAGCTTCAGGCCTGCCATGTAACACCTGGTATCTAAAACCTGTGTGTGTGTGTGTGTGTGTGTGATCTCACATGCTGTTTCAGCATTTTCTCATGGCTTTCATCTTTTCAGCTGAAACCTGGGGTGGGGGGGTGAGTGACAGATTTTCAGCATCTCTCATGACAGACAATCCATAATCCATTTTGATATTACAAAAAAAAATGATACTACAGCACTCAGAACTGGCTGTCCACATCACAATCCTCCCCACCTAGACTGAATTTGGGGGGGGGGTCTATCCTCTGCATGGGATGAGCTTCCCAAATCAGTTCACTCCTCATAGACCCTAGACAGCCCATCTGAGTTCTGGTTTTTCACTCCAGCCCTATGTACAACTGTCAGATTATACCCTTGTAAAGCAAGACTCCATTTTAGCAATCTGCCATTGTTTCTTCCCATCTGCGTCAGCCAAACCAGGGGTTGTGGTCAGTCTGCACCACAAAATGCTGCCCATACAAGTATGGCTCTAATTTGTTTAGGGCCCACACTATGGCAAGACACTCCTTTTCCACTGTGGAGTATGCTTGCTCCCTAGGAAGTAAATTCCTACTCAGGTACGCTACTGGATGATCTGTCCCTTGGCTGGATGTCTGACTCGGTACTGCCCCAATATCCACATCTGAGGTGTCAGTCTGAACTATAAAGGTTTTGCTATAGTCAGGACTTGTCAAAACAGGAGCACTGCACAGTGCCTCCTTTAATCTGGTAAAAGCTTCCTCACAGGCTGGGCCCCAGGTAATTTTCTTTGGCATTCTTTTGTCAGGTCAGATAGGGGAGCAGCCAGGGCACTGTAATTGGGTACAAATTTCCTGTAGTACCCTGCCGTACCTAGAAAACTCCTGAGCTGCTTCTGGGTTTCTGGTCTGGGCCTCGCCTGGATCACCTCTATCTTTATTTGGTTAGGACGGAGCTGTCCCTGGCCTACCACATGCCCGAGGTATGCCACTTCTCCCATGGCCACCTGGCACTTCTCGGCTTTGACAGTGAGCCCGACCCTCTGCATCCTGCCCAGCACTTCCCTAAGGTGGGATAGGTGTTCCCCCCAGCTGGTACTAAAGATGGCAATGTCATCTAGGTACGCCACAGCGTACTCCTCAGCACCATTTAACACCCAGTTCACCAACCTTTGGAAAGTGGCCGGGGCGTTCTTCATTCCGGAAGGCATTACATTAAACTCAAATAAGCCTATCGGAGTGATGAAGGCCGACCTCTCCCTAGCTCTGTCTGCCAACTCTACCTGCCAATACCCCTTTGTCAGGTCAATGGTCATAAGGTAGGTCACCCCTCCCAACTTGTCCAGTAGTTCTTCCGTCCGGGGCATCAGGTGGGTGTTTGACTTCATGACCGCATGCAGTCCACAACAGTCCACACAGAAATGAGTAGCGCCATCTGGCTTAGGCACAAGAACTACAGTTGAGGCCCAGGGGCTGTGGGATCTCTGGATTACCCCTAAATCCAGCATCTCATCCACTTCCCTCCTAATGACCTTTTGGACAGCCTCTGACACCTGATATGCTGTCCGCCGTATGGGCATCTGTGTTCCTGTCTCCACACCGTGCGTCGCTAAGGGGGTTAGTCCAGGCTTGGTGCTAAACAAGGGGGCAAAGTCTGCTAAAACCTCCCTTACTTTCTGGATCTGGTCCGGGGCCAGCTGGGGAGACAATTTTACTGCCTCCACATAGGACTCCTGCTTACTCTCTTCCAGTAAGTCCAGAAGGGGGTCTCCTTCGTCCGTCCTTTCCCCATGACTACACACTGCAAACACCATGTCAGCCCTATTTGCATATGGCTTCATCATGTTGCCATGGTACATCCTTTCTGTCTGTCTTCAGTCAGGTAACTCCACAATATAGTTCACATCATTTACCTTCCTAACCACTTTGTACAGTCCTGCCCACTCAGCTTGCAGCTTGTCTTTCCAGACCAGAATAAGGACCATGGCTTCCTGACCCATCATGTATGAGCGAGCTCTGGCTCTGCGGTCGTACCACACTTTTTGTTTCTGTTGGGCAGCTGCTAGGTTGCTCTGGGCTGTCCCCACAAGCTCCTTCAGCCTTTCCCTAAACCTAAGGACGTAATCCACAATGGGAGTTCCCTTGGTGGCGTGCTTGCCTTCCCAGTCCTCCTGGATCAAGTCTAATGGCCCATGTACCCGGCGTCCATATAAGAGTATAAAGGGGGAAAATCCTGTTGACTCTTGGGGCACCTCCCTGTATGCAAACAACAGGTGGGGAAGGTATTTCTCCGAGTCCCTCCCATGCTGTTCAGCAAACGCCCAGAGCATTGACTTTAGGGTACCACTGAATCTTTCCACAAGGCCATTGGCTTGTGGGTGATATGGTGTCGCGCATCTCTGCACCACCCCACACTCCTCCCATAAACAATTTATCAGGTCCGACATGAAGGAACCCCCTCAATCGGTGATTACCTCCTGCGGAAACCCAACACGGGAGAAAATCCCAAGTAAGGCATCTGCCACTTTGTCTGTCCTCAGTGAGGATAAGGACTGCCTCTGGGTACCGGGTGGCATAATGCACCACAGTCAGGATGAATCTCTTCCCTGAGGAGCTGGGGGTATTTAAAGGCCCCACAATATCCATTCCCACCCTCTGGAATGGCTCCTCCACTATGGGCAATGAAATCAGGGTGGCTTGGGCTTTCTTGCCCGCCTTCCCTATATCTTGGCACCAGTGACAAGACCTGCAATACTCCTTCACCTGCTGGATGAAGTTAGGCCAGTAGAAATTCTGAACCAACTGCTGCATTGTGCATGCAATTCCCAGATGACCAGACAAGGGAATATCATGTGAAATCTTGAGCAACTGCTCACGATACCCCTTGGAAACGACAAGCTGCCTGCCTAGCATCCCTTCCTCCCTCTGTCTGTACTGCCTGAGTATACATAAGTCCATTTTCCCAATAAACCTTACGTCTGCCGTCACCTCCCTGTGCTCCATCAGAGTCTGCCCAAGCCCTCAGCTTCTCTAAACTAGGATCACTCCTCTAAGCAGCTGCAAACCCCTCACACATTCCCAAGACATGGGATAGGTCCCCTTCAGTTGCTAAACTATGGTCCCTAGCACTAGTGTCAGGGCACTCAGCGTCACTGTCAATCCCAACCCTCTAACAAGGGTCACCCCTCCCTCTTCGCAGCAACCCTCTGCAGCTGTGCGGCTACTTGCTACTGGGGAAATTTCTAACCCCACTTCATTAATCTCCATATCAGGAAACACAGGCTGGGGAACCAGCCTCTCAGTGGTTTCCACAATGGTTTCTGTGGGGTTCAGGGAACAATTTTTCCTTGCCGCTTGGCTGTGGGTAACTGCACATACCATCCCGTTTTAGACTGTTGCCCAGGATCACATCCACTGCTAATGTTTTGGCTACAGCCACCTGTTGCACAGCTCCCCGTTTCACCCCTGTCCAGGAGAACACTGGCCAGTGGCAATGTTTTCTCTTCACCAGTGAACCCTTGGACAGTGATGTATTTATTGGGTATAAGATGACCAGGCTGTACCAGAGCCCCTTTTACCACTGTCAGGGATGCCCCTGTGTCCCTTAACCCTTGCGTCTGTACACCATTCACCATGACTGGGTGCAAGTGTTCCTTCATGTTCACTGGCATGCTTCCAGGGATACACAAACAACCCACTTCTTTTCTAGCACCCAGTTGTGTATTATTGCTCGCCTTTTTGGGACACTGTCTGGCAATATGCCCAGTTTCTTTACACAACCAACATTCATTTCTTCTCTCAGAGAAATCTTTTCTCTGAAACCTTGGGCTAACTGGTTTTGGTGGAGGCAGTGAGGGTTTTAGCTGCCCTGAAGGCATGATTTTCCCTTTCTGCACTGCCACGCCTGCCCCATTTGCTCTCAGAGCAGGTCTGCTCTTGGCATAGCGGTCTGAGAGTTCAGCAGCCTCTTGCACCATTTTGGGATCTCGGTCCTCTAGCCAGGTTTTTAGCTCTGCTGGGCATGCCCAATAAAACTGTTCTAATAAAATCACATTTTCAATTTTATCAAGAGTTTGCCTCAATTCCTTCCCACCGTTTTAAAAACTGACATTGTTTCATGGCTAGCTCCTCGTAGTTCATATCAGGGCTTCTCCTAAGCTTACAGAATTTAGCTCTGTATGATTCAGCAGTTAATTCAAACTTTTTTAACAGTGCAGCTTTTAGCTTGCTGAAATCATTGCTGTCCTCATTGTCCATTTGACCCAATGCATCCTGGTAAGTAGCAGGGATAGCTGGAAGCTCCAGGACTCCCTAGAAATTTTAGCCTGAATACAAACTTTTTCAAAAGAATTTAAAAAGGGATACATATCCTCCCCCTCTTTAAATTCGGCTATTAATTTGGAATTCATTTTGTAACCCAGTCCTGCAGTCCCAGTTAAACCCAAGCCACTTACCTGCTCTGGTGCCACTGGTCAGAGTCGTAGCTTCTCCAGTTCGTGTTGCCTCTGGTGCTCCTCTCTCTTCTCCTCTGCAGCTCGCTGGCGCTCACGCTCCTTACGGTCTGCATCTCGCTGTTCTCGCACTGCCTCACGGCCTACCTCTCACGTCTCTCATTTCCTCTTCTCCTGGAACTCCAGCTCCATCCTGTGCAACTGCTGCTGTGGCCCTTCACTGACAGTGGCCCTGCTGTCATCCTCACCAGATCTGGAGACAGCACTGGTTGCTAGCCCTGCTACACTCTAGGTTTGGTCCTTTCCAGTCACGGTCCATGACTCGCTGCTCTGGGTATCTGCTACCATCAGGGCATCTATGAGGTTCTGCTTTTTGGCTGTTACCTCGAACGGGACTCCTCTGCCCCCGAACAACTGCTTCAAATAATCTACAGTGTGCCTGCTGTAGTCAGAAGCCATCTTCTTCCCTGACAACGGCTACTCTGACTTGTACTTCAGAAAAAAAAATTAAATGGGTACTAACTTGACTGTATGTCAAGTGATATATAGTTCTGTTTCCTTTTCAAAATAAAACTCTGCCTTTTTCTTTCTTTGCAAGTGAGCTTACGGTCTCAAGCTGACACAGAATAAAAGCTTGTGATACCAAAATTATGCCACTGTTGCCAACCAATCTGTCACAAACCCACTCAGCAGGTCAGGCCCTCTACTCCCAAAGTCCCAGCCTCCAAGTGCAGTCTTGTGAACAGTTTAACAGAACAAGGTAACCCTCTTGTCTGTTTTGTGAATTTGGATCAATGCTTGGTCTCCAGTCTTGGAGGGATTCAAACTGTGGACCTCTTGTTAGTGTACCCAATGCACAGGTTCAGATATTTCTGTCTTCGGGGGGCCAGATATCTTTGCCTATGGGCACCTAACCAGG
The DNA here is from genome assembly GCA_016271365.2 of Neoceratodus forsteri. Classification (NCBI taxonomy): domain Eukaryota; kingdom Metazoa; phylum Chordata; order Ceratodontiformes; family Ceratodontidae; genus Neoceratodus; species Neoceratodus forsteri. The sequence goes on along the minus strand of CM057450.1, from coordinate 427,681,405 downwards.
TGTACAGAAAATGAATCCTTTAAAAACTTTAATAAAGACCTCAGATTTAAAACGCTTCTCTTTCTAGTTTGGTATCACCATTCAAGCTTATGCCTAGTGTCTGCTATAACCATATATACTTTTCTTACAAATGAAAGAAATTCAAAGACAAGCCAAGTATGTTCTAAAAAGAGTTTTACTAAAATAGATAAAAATATGTAAAACACAAAATACAGAACTATTATATCATAACACATACAAATCTTTTAAAGGAACAAGGTTTTAAACAGTGGAAACTGCTACAACAATATTTAGATTTATCTCTCTTTCTAAATACCTGTTTTAAAGTGCTCACAGATATTTTCTTGTCAGAGTCTAGATAAAAGTGTCTCTGTGAAGTCAAACAGAATGTTTAAAATCTGGTTTTCCCCACCTACTTGCATGAGGTTGCCTAGCTCCTCCCTGTCAAAATATATAAAAAAAATATTTATATAAAAAAACAGGATATCTTTCCAAGTATTAACTTCTGCAACCTCAGCATGACTCATGTCCTCCAAATGACATTTCTTTGATCTCATGATAAGCTTCCCCCTTCCAGGACATGAAAGCATCTTTATGATTTTGCACCAGTTTACTAAACCTGGTTTCCTCTCCTAACATCATAAAATGGATATGCTCAACTCAGGCTTCTTCCAGCCTGTAATGAACTTTATATAAAACAGGATATCTTTGATCAAGGGCTGTTCTACTCTGTCATTAGCTTTAGGCCTGCCATGTAACACCTGGTACCTAAAACCTGTGTGTGTGTGTGTGTGTGTGATCTCACATGCTGTTTCAGCATTTTCTCATGGCTTTCATCTTTTCAGCTGAAACCTGTGGGGGGAAGGGGAGTGACAGATTTTCAGCATCTCTCATGACAGACAGCCCATAACACATTTTGATATTACAAAAAAAATTATACTACAGCACTCAGAACTGGCTGTCCATGTCACAATCAGTACTAGCCTGGCCCTTCACAAAGCCCACTTGAGAGGTGTGAATTAAACATGGAAGGATTGTTTCCAGTAGAGATGCTAATACCTTTGCCAGGATCTTAGCGTCACACTTATAAGCAAGATAGGCCTATAACTTGCTGGAAGGTTGGGATCCTTCCTTCCTTTGGGATGACTGTAATAATCGCCTCTCTAAGGGTGAATGGAACTGTCTCCTTCATTAGAGCCTCCTGTAACATATCCCTCATAGGGAGAGCGGCTGTCTCTTGGATTACCTTATAAAAATTTACTGAGTATCCATCCCCCCTGGAGCTTTTCATGTTGCCATTTTATTAATTGCATCCCTAATTTCCTTCTCTTCTATGGGCCCCTCCAATTGCTCACATTGGGCTTCTGTAAGTTTGAGAAGTTTCGTGCCCTCCATAAACTTATCAAATTTAGTCTTATCCCAGGTAATATGAGAGCTATAAAGGGAGTCAAAGAAGGATAACATGATTTTGTTTATAATGTCCGGTTTGCTAAATATTTCACCTTTACTGTCTTGCAATTGCTCTACGTGCCTATCAGCTTGTTGTTTCTTCAATTTGTATGTCAGCAGCTTCCTAGCTGTTTCGTGCCCTGCCCAATACTTGTGTTTCAATCTTAAAATCTGGAGTTCTGCCTTATGGGAGGCCAACGTATTTAGCTTCATTCGCAATGCCAACAGCTCATGTAAGAACTCTGGGTCTTGCATTTTGTTTGGATCTTTCTTATATGGCCTATCTTTATCTCCCAGAGCTTTTTCCGGCTCCTTAGTTTCTTTTTCCCTCTGTTTCCTACGGTGAGAGGCATAACTTATAAGTCGGCCTCACAGAGTCGCTTTGAATGCTTCCCATATGGCAGCAGCCAAGGCGGACCCTGGAGGGTTGTCCGAAAAGTAAGTCTTCACCTCACTCTGAAGCCATTCCCTAAATTCTTTCTCCTGTAACAGTAGGGGGTCGAGCCTGCAATTCACTGATTTGGGGCAGGGGGTAGGCAGCACCACCGAAAGCATCAGTGGGGCATGATCAGACAAATACAGGAGGGCTATATTTACATCTAGAGTCCTAGTTGAGACATTTGGGGAAGTAAACCAGTAATCTAGCCTACTGGCAACTTGTTTGGCTTCCGAACAGTAAGTGCAGTCCTTCATAGTTGGATGGGCAACACTCCAAATATCTTGTAGTTTATGCAAAGTTAGAAGGTCTTTCAGAGCTCTGATGGCCCGGGGGTGAGAGTCATGCTTAGAGTTGGACCTATCCATGAGGGCATCCAATGCCAGATTGAAGTCCCCTCCTAGTATGATGTCCATTTCCCCTTTCATCATCCCCATTAGTTTCTGTGAAAATTTATGAAAGAACTCCGGTGAGTCTTCATTTGGGGTATAAAAATTTGCTAAGAGAATTTCCCCTGTGGGGGTATTAACTCTAGCTATTACCCACCTCCCATCCTTGTCCCCCTATGCTCCAGAAGCTGCCACTTCAGGTTTTTATGGCATAAAATAGAGACCCCCTTTTGGTCTTGCAGGCCGCATTGAGAACTTCCCAACCCACCCATTCCCTCACCAATTTCTTAGCTTCTATGTGGGTCAATTTTTTTTTATTCTTTATTTTTCAAGTCAGTATTACAGCAGGAATACATAAGTACAGAAATTTAATTGTTCATGATATACACATACAGTGGAAATTCATTTATTACAAGACATTTTATCCAGTTTAAGCCATTTGTACAAATCACTTTAGGCATATAATGTCCGTCTGTATCATTGAATTGATAATGAACTACATGTGGGAAGAGAGAAGCAGGTACCAAGGGGTTTATCTCATTAGGGGATGAATGAGTCATCTAATGGGGAAATATAAAGGACCCATGACCTCCAATAGATTTCAAACTGGGAATATGATCAGCTCTTTTAGCAAAGAGTCGCTCCAGATATAGATTTCTGACACTACAGAGTGCCAGTGGGTCAAAGTTGGGGTTGTAGACTTCCATAAGCGGGTGATTACCTTGTTAGCTGCCGCCAAATATAAATAAAGCTTGCTTTTTTGGGCGGGTACTAAACCTTCCTCCCCAATGTATAACAGAATCATTTGATTTGTTAAAACCAAATCCGTATCGATTAATATTTGAAGACTTCTGGCAATATCCTTCCAGTACTGGGAAATTTTCGGACATGTACAGAAAATATGGGAGGTATTAGCCTCCACCTGCCCACATTCTCTCCAACACTTCCCCAAGTTTCCAGGTAGGAATTTAGCTATTTTATCTGGAGACATAAAAAAATGCATGTGGCATTTCCAAATATATTTGAGCCAATAGGGAGCTGAAGAAGCCTTCATGGACGGGATAATTGGCTCTAGCCATTTATCATATGTAATCTGGGTATTTAATTCTTTATTCCATTTAGTCAAAACATTCTCTGTGGTCTGCTTCCAATTTTCCCTCAATGCTCAGTAAAGCTGACCAATTAATTGTGTTGGGAGTTTACCCTCAAGTGCCTCAATTATAAGATTCATGAAGTTAGGCTTCGGGGAGGGAAGGGCCAATCGAGTGGAACCCAGATCCATCAGATATGAACGTATCTGCAAAAATCTAAAGTGATATGTGAAAGGGAGTCCAAATTTAGACTATGGGAGGCAAAGGGCATCACCCCATGTATGTCTAGAAATTGGTATAACATTGTAAGGCCTAATTTATGCCACTCCTCAAATGTATGGTCTTGGCTGGCTGCTATGAACTGTTTTTCCTTAGTCACTAGCCGAAAATAAAAAAAAAAGCTTCTGCAAGTTCCCGAGCCGACCTAATTTCATACCATATTTTCAATATGCTATGGGTCCCCCACATGAAGTCCCTCAAGAATGGAATGGAGTCTAATGGAGAAAACAAAACCGGCAATATATCATGAAGGTCATTCAGGGTAAATTCAATTAATTTCCATGGTGGCATAGTATGTCTATTAAGCCACATAAATATAACTTTAGATGTCATGGCCCTGTGATATTCTTTTAGATTAGGGAGGTTTAAGCCTCCTTTGGCAATAGGTAGCTGTATGGATGACCATTTTATCCTAGAATATTTCCCGGCCCAGACAAACCTGGAGAATATTCTATCCCAGGAAAAAAAAAATAAAACCTGGATGGAATTAAAGGTAAAGTTTGAAAAAAGTATAAAATCTTTGGAAAGACTGTCATTCGGATAGTCTGTATACGCTGATGGAATGGCAAGTGCAAACGTGCCCACCTTCCATTAGTTGTTCTATGGCAACAGTTACATGCTCCAGGTTCAGGAGCTCTAAAAGATCCAGATCTCTGGGAATTACGACTCCCAGATATCAAATTCTGTTATTTTGCCATCTAGCTGATAATACAGCACTCAGACCATGGGTTGGGACAAAGTTAAGAGGGAGAATCTCCGTCTTTTGAATATTAATCTTATATCCAGCAACCTCCGAGAACCTCTCTATCACCTCCAGAATGGCCGGGACCGAATTTTCACGGTTTAATAGGGTCAGCAATATATAATCCGCATATAATGAGAGAATAAATTCTCTCCCCCAGAGGTATCCCGTGAATGTCAGGATTTCACCTAATGGCCTCTGCTGGTGGTTTAATATATAAAGTAAACAAAAGTGGTGAAAGTGGGCAACCCTGCTTAGTCCCTCTGCCTAGATGCATCCTATCTGATAGTTGACCATTCACCTTGATATGTACTTTTGGAAAGGAATATGCCTTTTTTAGCAGGGAAATAAATTCCCCTGGGAACCCAAACTCAGAGAGGGTCCTCCATAAGAAAATCCAGCTAACCCGGTCGAAAGCCTTGTCAGCATCTAGGCTGACAAAGGTTGCCGGAATTTTTCTCTTATTCACATAATCAAGGAGATGTACTGTTTTTCGGATATTGTCCAAAGTTTGTCGGTTCTGGACAAACCCTGATTGATCTGGATTCACTAACTCGGGAATCAATTCTTCTATTCTATGAGTCCATATTGACATAAACAATTTATAATCCATATTGAGTATGGATATCGGTCTATATGAAGTAACTAAATCTGAGGGTTTACCTTGATTCAAGACCAGAGAGATATTAGTAAAAGTTTTATACCATTCCACAGGTATTCCATCTGGGCCTGAGGTTTTTAAGGTTTTACTATCTGTCACCACCCTTTTAAGTTCTTCCATCCTTATTGGGAGCTTCAGTCTCTCTACCATATCTTCTGGTAATCGGGGAAATGTGAGGGAGTGAAAAAAGTTCTCCAACTTACTCGTGTCAGCTAGCTCAGGGGCGGTATATAGCTGGAAGTAATAATTCTGAAAGCTAACTGCTATTTGTTCTGAGTGAGTTACCCAGGTATTAGATGCAGAATCAATTAAGTGTGAAATACATGTAGCTGTCCTCTGCCCTCTTAATCTTCTAGCCAGATTCCGAGCCCCTTTTGGCCCTCCCTCAAACCTATATGATTTCAGATAAAATAAAGTCTGTTATGTTTTCTCATCTAAAAGCTTCTGTAAACTAACTTTGGTTTGCTTCATTTGTGTCCTAATCTCTTCAGTTATAGGGACATGGGCCTGTAGGTCTCTCAATACACCATGAAGTTTAATGTATTGCTTATCCCAGTTTTTTTTTTCCTTGCCGCTGCATAAGCTATCATGTGGGTCAATTTTGTTTCATGGAGAAAGACTATATCCGATTTTAAAGATTTTAGTCGGTTAGGATTTTTTTTCTTTTAATGGGTGAGTTCAAACCCCTCACATTCCAGAAGGTAGCCATAATCATATCTTTACCCGGCATCTGTTATACTTATTAAAGAACATTGCAGCCCTAGCCAGGGCAATATAAGGCATGTTTTGGTAACAAGATAACCACCATTCAAGTTCCTGCGGTAGTACCAGTCTTGTCCACCCCCCTTCCCTCAAGTCTAACCCTACATGTTACATTTGCCATACCTCGTGTAGGTCTTGAGGCCTCCATAACTTTTCTTTTACCTTCCTCCCCACCCTTTAACACCTTTGCCTTACCTTTGCCTAAGAGGATCCCCATAGCAACCTGGCCACCCATATTATAGGCAGCCCATGGTCAGGGAGTCCCCTCCTGGGATTAGAGCTTGGCATCCTATCGGTGTAACTCGCCCCATCTTCTAATAGAGGCATTAAGAATCCCATAACTTGAACAGCCTGAACAAACTTCGGGCTCCTGGGAACCCCTATATAAACCCGCTAAGTCAATAGATAAAACCATTAAATGCATAGTGATAAAACGTTAACTAGTTACCTAGCAGTACAGCAAATAAACTGCCCCCACTTGAAATACAAAATACATTACTGTAGAAATGGTCCCCGTTAGTCTACTGAGTGGGGGTGCTACTTTGCTACCAAAGCACTGAGTTTGCACGGTAGCAGCGCGCTATCCCCCTCTCACAAAGTCGTTTATTATACCAAGGTTACAGCCCATGGTCTGAAGTTAGCCATCACTCTTCCCAACCTGCTCCCCACCACTTATATAGGGCTACCTACTTCCAGGTTATCAGCTTACTTACAAAATAATAGCATAATGCCTTTACGTACCTGGATGTGGTGCCCCAGTCCCAATTCACACCCTCACACTGCTCAAGTGGGCGGCAACTGCCAAGCTGGGAAATTTAACCAACTCACTTTGGTCACGTGAGGGGGGGGACTTCTGCATGTGAGAGGAGGAAACAAATGCCACAAGTCAGGGGACAAAGGTTTTCTAAATGGATTAGTTTTAACTGATAACAAGCTGTTAGGAAATGCAAGGCAAATAATAAATGCACGGCAACCGTAACATGCTGCCACTCCCATTTTGGAGTAGTCTGAGCAGGCACGCCGACCCGCACGGGCCTATGAGATTGGAACAAAAACACTTTCCGTGTGAAGATTAAGTCCGGTTGGGCCCTCTAAGAGCTCTCCAATTTAAGCTATATGCTTCCAGAGAGGGAAAAAGTTCCCCTCTAACAGTGTAGGGAGCAATACTAAATGTGCTTAACCAAGGTTGCTGCAGTCCACAGTTCAAAGTGGTAGTGGATTTTCGTCCTGCATCTCCCCTCTGCAATCTGCCCAGTCCCTGCAGAGGGGGGCCCAGTCGGCCAGCAGGCTCTGGTCAGTGAGATCTTCAGGCACCGCAGTTTCTGAGTCTCCCCCAACTCCAGCGCTGCTGGGATAAGATCTCTCAAGGGTTCGAATCTGTTAAGAGACTTTTACTGGGGTGGTTAAAGGAGAAATCATGCTGTCATCAGATAGAGTCTGTAATCTTTGGCGACTTCTGGATCGATTCTTCTTAGAAGGGGGCTTCTTGTTGGAAGTGACCCTGCCAGGTTTTCTTGATCAGCCTCTCTGGACTCTATGCCATTCGTCCCCTTGCTCCGCTTGTTTTTCTGAGCACCAAAGGTAATTTCCATGGGCGCTGAGGAGGCCTCCATATTCTGCGAGTCAGCACCACGTGGCGAAGGCAAAGTTTGCTGTGGATCTCGCCCCATTGGTTGAATAATCAACAAAAATTGCTCTACTTCCCCAAGGGAATTAAACATATGGAAGACCCCATTGTACTGAACCCTCAGCATGGCAGGGTATCTCAGAGAAGTCATGATGCCCATCTTATAGAGCTGTTGTTTCACTCCGGCATATGCCCTTCTCCTTCTTGCCAGCTCTGGCGAGTAGTCATGATAAAGCTGAATTAAGCAGCCCTGCCATGTCACAGTCTTCACTTCCCTCCCTAACCTCAAATATCTTTCTTTCACAGGGTATCTTAAAAACTTGCAGAGTATAGGGCGAGGGTACTCACCTTGTCTAGGTTTTGGAGCTAATGATCGGTGAGCCTTCTGTAGTTCTGGTGGAGCCTCATGCTCGGGCTTTAACATAGCTGGCAAAGCATTTTCAAGGAACAAGATCATATCTCTGCCCTCCATGCCCTCAGGGATGCCCACAATCCAGATATTCTGCTTTCTAGCCCTGTTCTCCAAGTCATCCACCTTCAACAGCAAGTAGTGGATTTGTCCATGATGCTCCCTCAAATAGCCATCTCGCTGGGACAGCTGGTCTGCTTGCACCTTCGCTATTTTCTCTGTGCCCTCCACCCTGAGAGCTAGCAACTTTAGGTCTTCAGCGATTTTTGAGGATGAAAGCTTTAGTTCCATTGTGTCCTGCAGCACTTTGCTCAGCGTCGCCGTCATATTAGCGATGTCCTGTGCCATGTTGGTGGAGGAGTTTTGCACAGCCATTGCCCCCTCAGGCTTGCCTGAAATTGCTGCTCTGCTCTCGCAGTTTGCACTGGGGACAGTGAGGACTTGGTGATGATGCTGCTACTGCCTAAAGCTCGGGCACTGCATGGGGATGCCAGGGTGGTTGCACATGATGCTGATGCCCAATGCTTTGCTCAATGTTCTTGAGAAATGGCTTATTTTACAGCACTAGAGTTCTGGTGCACGAATTTGACTTTTTCACAGCTTAAATATGTGGTATGGATGTTCAGATGGGCACACAGGAGTATCTCAAGTCCCTCTGGATAAATTTAGTATGCCACCATGTTGGCTGCCAGACTCCACCCCTTAACACAGCATTTCTACTTTATCAGTGGCATTATGTACTTGAGATCAGTTTAGCTTTAACTTCTGAGCTCAGTTCTGACTCAGAAGTGCAGCTGTGAGGTCTGCTGTGTTAAAATGCAATATGATGACACATTCTGCAGATTTATCACTGGTCCCTCTTTCACTGTGTTACTTTAGGGCTGGTTCTGTATTTACAATATTGGTACTTGTTACTGTACACTGTTGTACAGTATGATTACATGCAAGCATTTACAATAGTTATACAGCTGTACACGCACACCACCAGGTGCCGCATCACTAACATTCAGTCCCAGCTGTCCCCCCAACTCCCACCCTGCCACCTTCCATGTCCCTTATGCCGTCAGCCCACTGTCCACCCCGTTCCACTGGCGCAAGCCACTTAGATCACCTCCTTGCTGGTCTAAGTGATGCCCCTTGCTGAGTCCATGGAGTGGATTACAAAATCCAAAAAAAAGGGGATGATGCGGTCCCACTGTGATGCCAGCCCCCTTGCGACCTGGTGCACTGGGTTGTTTGATGCAACCCTGATGCAAGGGGCCTTTGGCGTAGCTGTGCCTGAATTTGACCCAGGCTGTGTTAGAAAATCAAGTTTGATGCAAGTTGTGATGCAAGACACTCCAAATCCTTTGAAAATCAGGCCCAATATGTTTTTCTTTAGTTTTATTATGTTTCTTTAAAAATATGCCTATTTCTAACTGGACTATCAACTCAAGCACCAGGTCTGCTAGTTTTAGTCTAGCCACTTGTCCATGGATAAATACTTAATTTTAAGATTTGTCGACTCCTGGTGAGAGGCTCCCTTGAAAATGATCTCCCTTGAATTTATTTTTAGAGATAGTGACAGGGGAGCTGGGCCACCATGACAAGGCCCTCCCCATCAACTCAGTTCAAAACAATAAAATAAGAAAATGAAAGATACTTAACTTTTGGGATGGGTCCCAGGTGGCTGTGCTGGATGGCAGATGGAATCTGGGGCTCTGAGACACCATTGGGGATCCTGGTTGAAGTGTTGGTCAGAGTGGGTGCCTTCATGGCCCTCATGGAGGGGTCAGTAGCTAGTGCTTGGCTGCAGGATTGCTCTTGCTTAGGGGAGATGAGAGGCCTGGGATAGCCCTGCTGGACAGGGCAGGCATTGTTTTTTATGTGTTTGTTTTATTATACCTCCCCATGTGGCCTGGTGCTGCAGAAGGCCCTCTCCTGACTGTATTGGGAGATCATGGGTCATATTGATGCACAGAGTGTTATTTTGTGTTTCACTGGTGTCCACCATTTGAATGCTCAATGGGACAGAAAGCAAAGACAAACAGCTGTGGTGTGCACTGGTCTCCACACTCAGGTCATTAGCCCACTGATGGTGCTGACTGCAGGAATGGCAATGGAAGCACAGAGCATGGTAAGCTGGCTGTGTGCATTAGTGGGTGCTTTCCTCTGCATTGGACATGTTCCAGTGAGATCATCATCAGGGAAGGCAGCACTGGCTGTTGAAGAAAGAGAGGAAGCCACTGGAGGTTCCAGGGTTGACATTCTGTCATCCAGCATTGCCTCCCCCCTTTTGAGCATTCCCATTCACAACACTAGCAGGGCAGCTTGCTCTGATTGCCATCTGTCTGGGGAACACCAGTGATGGAGATCAAAGGAGCTGACAATGTCAGCTGGCCAGAGCCACAAGTAGATCAGTTTTAAAATAAAATAAACCAGGGAATGGTGTGCAGAAACAAACTACCTTCTGTCATGTTCCAACATAACCAAATAAATGGTGTGCAGGCCCAAAAGTAGGAAGAGAGAAGCAGTAGCAGCATGGCTGAAGCATAAGACAGTCATGTACAGTACAGTACAGCCATGTACATACTGGTCCCCTAGGTGACCACATGGCTGGCTCTCTCAGGATTTACAAGTACATGCACCTGTGCTGAATTTGCATTTGATGAATGTGCTGAAATCTGACATTTTGGACACTGGAGAAGTAGATCCAAAGGAACTCAGTTTGCCTTTGGCACTCAGATGTCATGATGCAGCACTTTTTTTTACAGGGAGTACATACTGAGCATGTTCAAATTTTGGTGAGTCACATGACCTACAGCAGCCAATCAGAGATGCCAGACATCATTAATTCTTTGCACGTCACACATCTCTATGCAATTTCCAGTTCTCTCTCTCACAGGGGAAGGACCTGTGGCACTGGTTACTAAAGGAGCCAGCTTTTATATGAAAATGAGGGTCTTTTCAACAGAAACTTTCAAAATCGTCAAAGGATCATGTGCTCTCGTTCCAGTCTGCTAATTCTCACTGCATTTACCTGCAGTTTCATGTAGGTGGGATAGTGAAATCATGCAGCAGAGGAAAGGAGAGAGTGCACAGTGTGAGCCTGCACTGGCAGTTCCTGCAGGCAGTGCTCCCAGATCGGCCAAAGTGTTTTCCTGTAGCAGACCCTAATTTTTCTTGTATTTTCCCTGTAAAACTTTGGCGAAATTCCTGTAGATATTCCTGAATGGTCACACAAATTTATTTTTGCAATTGATGCCATTATAGTTGTCAATAAAATCACTACAACATATGTTCTGGCTGTTTTAAGTGTTCTTCTTTAAGAATTAAAACTGACCTAAAAACATATCACATAATTACACTACAACTAAAACATATTGACAAGTAACACCAAAAGAACAAACAATGGTGGGGGAAGATCTGACGTAGAAGAGAAACACTGATACTGAATGGTGGTATAAAGAAATAAATAAGCATATATATGAATAAGTATAAAGTCTTAAAATGGACACCTGAAGAGTCAAGTGCAAAGTTTCTCAAGGTAAAAGTGACACCTGAGGAATCGTGCAGAGTTACTTAGGGTAAAATGACTGCCGCAGAGTCATGTGCAAAGTTACTTAGGATCCATCCACTATGCAAATATGTGCACCCTTAATATTTGTCATTTCTTTCACAGTGTTCTAGCATTGTCTTAGTTGGCTTAAATTTAAAGCAGTCATCTTCTGTTTCATTGAAGGATACATGCAGCAGTGCATTGAGTGTATTTCCTTTCATGCAGCTTCTGTCCTTTGTTTTGGTATGGTTGACATCACTAAATAAGCGCTCCATGTCAGCATTTCCATGGGACAGGATTAACAGTGCAGATGTAAGCCTGCCAAGTAGGGGGAACCTTAAGTCACTTGGATTCCTGGGATTCAAGTTCCTGATGTACTGCCAGTACTCATCAATTGGCAGGATAGTCTTTTCCTCTGGGAAGGTCATCATTTCGTATTCTAGCACGTCATCATCAAGTTGTTCCCCTGACTTCATCACTGGTTCAGATAATGCTGAGGAAGTGCTCTGCCAAAGTTTTGAATTTAGCACTCAAGACATGTTGTTTCTCTGAGTTCAGTGCCTCCAAATGTTTATAGATGCCACCATCATAGTCTGCAAATAGCTTTGTCCTTTTCACTTGCTAACATGCCTCAATCCAGAAATCCTTTGCAAGTGAAACTGTAGAACTGTTTCTTCTTCTCCTTCCTCTTCCAGTTACTGTACAAGTGATTTGCAATCAGATTTTCCAAAAGCGACTTGGTCCAATGGAAGGTGGTAATCTGTGTTTGTGACATCAATATCCTGAACATGTGCAGCTTCTCGAATAGTGGCAGTGGCTATGAATTCTGATAGCAGTTTTTTGTACAGAACCTCCAGCTCATGGAGAACAATGTGAATATTTGGCTTTTCTTCTGGAAAAGAAGATTGAACTCCAGGATAAGTGGTAATGCATAGTCTAGGAACATGAAGCACAGCTTTACTAGACTGGAACGTAAAGCAGTCTGGATTCCCAAAACTGTTGCACTTCGTTCACTTGAACTTTTAAAATAAGATTTCAGCACCTGAAACTGTTCCACAATTCTCCCAGCCACCTGGTGCAGACTAAGCCATCTGGTCTAACATGGTTTCAGAAGTTTGTGTGGTTTTGTGTTGGTGAAGTCCTGAAAGGTCTGAAAGGTTTGCATTCATTTAGCACTTTCCCTGCATTAAATGTGACTCCAGATGCAGAAGGTGTACCCTGGACTTCAATCAGCCTGTAAAAGCATGATCTCACCCATCCCTGGGATTCAAGGATGCGAGCAAGTAGAGCCAACTGCTTTGGAATAGTTTGATCATTGCTTTCATCGATGAGGAGACTGAAATGTTTTTCTCATTTACTCAATGACATAGAGCTTGAGCTCTTCTCCAATGACGTTCACCAACACTGGTTTTGCTCTCCTTACAGGCAAACTTCTCCGCAATCTTTGAGTCCTTGAACATCACTGGGAACATCTCACTCATGTGATTTGCCAGTACAAATGGCAAGTGATGCTCTGCCACAGCCCTTGCCCACAACAATTCTGCTGATGCCACATCAGCATCCAGTGACTTTGCAAAAAGCTTGCTGACTGTTGCATTTTGATGACAATGATGCTAGCAGTTTCTTGTGTTTCTTTTCCTCGACCATGATCGCAACGATCATTCTTCCCTCCAGTGGACACCTTGACGTGTTTATTGTAAGGACTTGCGAGAGAGAGAGAGAGAGAGGATTAGTTTTGTAATTACAAAAGAAACACAATCTCCTCCACCCTCCCAAAATCCTCTGATTACTACGCTGTTTAGCACTCCCAGCTTACACTAGCTGTCTATTTTAATGACCGTCCATGCACTCCAATAACTGTGCACCACCTCACACTTTCTGAACCCCCCCAAACCAATGTGTCTCCAGGAATTGTGTGTAAATACTCTCACGCACAATGCATGGTCTTCCCCTTTGTCACTCTTCTGGAGCCATCCTTTGAATTCTGCTTTGAGCTCCCAGTCTTTTCTGTAGCTCTGTTGATACCTCTTCTTCTTTGCAGGGGTGGAAGGTGATGACGGAGATCCAGATCTGACTCTTGAGGAAGACATGTCAACCAGTGGATTGTGTCACTGCTGCTGGTTCTGTTAAATACATAAAAAAGGTGTCAGGTGTGTGTTTCATAACCTCAAAATGAGTTTATTTTTTCTTAAGCATGTGTAAAGCATAATTGTATGCTCACCAGGCTACAGATCGAGCTCTGAATCCCCAGGAGGCAGATGAATATAGTATGTCACTGGATGGTAACCAACAAAGAGGATTAACTGAAGAACAGCACGGACGAAACTAGGACAGATGATATGAACTAGACAGACACTACAGAAAATATTTTTTAGTGACATCCATTGACACAGCTCAGTACAATGCTACAGTGCTTACGGCACACACGCACACAGTAATGCAATACTGGAACAGGATATTTTTATCGTAAGGCCAGGGAAATTACAAAAGTTGTAATCAATCACACGCAGTCTTAAAAATAGCTGATAATTTAAAATACCACGAGAATCTCAGACTGGCAGGACTACATTACTGATAAAAAGGTAGGATGACATTTATTGCTAGACAGGTAGTACTACACCTATTCCATTGTGTTACCTGCTGCACCACCAAGACAACTGCTGGAAACCTGGGTGCCCACCCATGCCATGTCGAAGCACTTAATTTCTATTGTGGGAGAGGTAGTAACTTATTTGTAAACAACTGCTGGTTTCACCAACCACCCTGGCATATTTTTCAGCATGAATTGGCAACTTACTGATTTGATTTTAAAGGGAGTGGTGGTCTCTTGGTATTCACCTCAGGGTCCTGCTGTGAAGTCACCCAGCTACCACATTGAGGTAGACCACCCATCAGCTGGGTCCCTGCTCTAAACTGCATCTGTCTCTAATGACTTACCTTATAGGGTGCATCAGCCCAAAATAGGCTTACTTAAGGTGTGGTCTCTAGCCAATGTGCAGGTAAATGGTGGTAAGCTATCTAAATGAGAAAGCCATACTTCTCCATTTACAGACTATATCCAATATTAGTTGCTCACCCTTGCTCATTCACAAACTATAAATGGGATTCTAAATGAGGGGTGTCACTGCATAGCATATATCAGCAAAAACAACAATATAGTGCACACCCTGCCCCCCCCCACACACACACACAAAGGGAGTAAACCATAAATGTAACATTAAACATATTTTTTTCAGCCTGAATTGGCAACGTACTGATCTGGTTTCAAAAGGAGTGGGGGTCTCTTGATATTCACCTCAGGGCTCTGCTGTGTAGTCACCTAGCTAGCATGTTGAGATAGACCACCCAAGTAATTTACTGGCCACTCTGCCATCACTCAGTGGAAAAGGAGTTTTGTAGAGTCCCCCTTCCCCAACCCACACCACCTTTACTCTGTATTTGCTTTCTTATATTTTTTCTCTTCTAACCAATTTTCTCTTCTTTTCTTTCTACAGGTCTAACATGACGAGGGCCCCTACCTTATCAAATGAGTGTAATTTTACTTCTATCCTGTCTCTTTCTTCCTTTTGGACCCCTTTAAGAGCTGCAGATCCTTTCTGACCCCTTTTTCTTTTATTTTCCAGGGACATGTACACCATTCCCTTTGGACTACTATGTTTGGCTCCCTAAATCAGGTAAGCCCCCTTTTAGCTACAAGGATTTCCCAATATAAATAAAATAATTTATAAAATGAACCCAATACCTGACTCGAATGTCCAGACAGGGAAACTGGGATTTTGTAGAATGGCTTTACTCACAATGAACAGGGTAGGCCCCCAGGTTTGTCAGTGGACACTGTAGGCTTGCAGAACTTTTTCCAACATTTCAGACACATTTGTACTTTTCTACTCTAGCATATTTGCTTTCTCTCAGATACATCCTTTAGTTAAAGGACTACCATTATTTCCATTTTTGCACTGTCCACCTCTCTTTCCTAAGGGTATCCTGACATTTCCTTGTCTAACTGTGAACTGGCTGTCTATTATGTGTTTATTACACACTTTCTGCTCCTTCCTGGCAATATCCTATGTTACTATTCTAGTGGGACCAATGCACCCATCCAAAGATTAGTCAGCCCAGGTCAGTCTCTGCCATCCTTTCTGGGTTACACAAGAACACGATCTTAAGTACTCCATGACTGACTTCATCCCCCCTTGTCTGTGGAGAATACTGGCTGAACAGGTGTACTCAGACTCCAGCCTTAGTCTATGGAACATACACCTTTGACTATTTATGTGCTCATTTCAAAACAGATCATAACTAGGAAAGGCATGCTGAGCAGAAGTTCATTTCCAGGTGCCAGTTTGCTGGGGGAAAGGGAGCACAATACGCTGAGTAGAATTACTGAACATACCTTAAAATATAGAATACATATGCAATTAACACCAAGGAGGTCAAATGTGAGGAATCAAGCAAGATCGCAGCAGCATGGATACATAACAGCAAAGTCAGTAGAAGCGGCGGTGCCCTAGCAGAGCAACAAGCTCAGAGTTAGTTCACAAAGAGTTGTAAAGTAAGCTCGGCAATCGTGGTGTGGTTTTATTTAATCTCAAAAGCAAGTGCAAGTTTATTTGGAAAGAAGCCTTGGAAATCAGCCAGTGGCCCCCAGGGCCTCAACCCTTTAGCAGGCCTTCAAATGAGGGTGTATCTAGCTCCTGTTTGAAGGCCCATGCTGAAGGGTTGCTGAGGCACTAGGGCTACTGGCTGATTTCCAAGGCTTCCTGTACCCATACAGTACTAATTGCCAAATAAACTTGCACTTGCTGAGCTTTCTTTGTGACTTTGTGAACTCTGAGCTGGCTGCTCAGTTTGGGCACCGCCACTTCCAATGCGCACCGACATTCTTTGCTTTTATTCCTGCATGTATGTGAGCTCAGTTTACTTGATTTTTGTATCTCCTAGGTGTTAACTGCAATATTAAGAAAGTTGCCATCAGCTGATGAAAATTCACATTTTATGCATTTTTGTGGATGGATGTCATATACTCCAAAATGCAGGAAATAATTAGTAAAACATCTTTATTTATTTATTTATTTATTGAATCTTGGATTACAATACCTTTGAGCAGGAGACTGCTCTTTTACAAAGGTTCCACGTCGTAAAGGGTGGGTATACCTACATTGTGGGTTTAGGAGTATCTAGCTAGGTGAATAAAACATAGACAAAATACATTGTGATTGGTAACAGAGATACGAACATACGAAATTTGCCAGCAGATAAAGGCCTATAGGTCTATCAAGTCTGCTTGAATGTGCAGCTAGCACCCCTTATTCGGCAGCTGCCCCTCTCTTCCACCCTTCCCCTTCATTAACCCTCCCCCTTGTCCTGTCCCATCCTTGTTTGAAGCAGTCCACTGTTCTACTGCATACCACTTCAGCAGGTAACGCATTCCACCCAGCCACCACCCTCTCTGTAAAAAAGTGTCTCCTCATCTCCCTCCTGAACCTTCCTCGCTCCAGTCTCATATCATGGCCCCTGGTGGCCCTCCCCTCCCTTACTTTGAACAGCCCCTCTGTACCCGTCTTGTTTATTCCTTTCATGTATTTAAAGGTTTCAATCATGTCACCCCTGTGTCTCCTCTCCTCCAGTGAGTACATGTTCAACTCCTTCAACCTCCTCTCGTATGATAAGTCCCCCAGCCCTTTGATCATCTTTGTCGCTCTGCGCTGCACCCCCTCCAGTAACTTAATGTCCCTCTTCAGATACGGACGCCAGTACTGCACGCAGTACTCCAGGTGTGGTCTAACTAATGACCTATACAGTGGCAGAATCACCTCCTCCCTCCTTGAGGATATACCCCTTGCAATACAACCCAGCATTTTGTTGGCCTTTGCAGCTGCCTTCCTACATTGTGCCGAGTTGTTCATTGACCCTGTAATGAGCACACCCAGATCCTTCTCCTCCTCTGTCTGGGCTAGCTGCACTCCCCCTAGCTGGTAACTTCTCCTTGGGTTCTTCATCCCAAAATGCAGCACCTTGCACTTTTGGCATTAAAGCCCAGTTGCCAGGTGTCTGACCAGGTTTCAAGCTTTGCCAGATCATCCTGCAACCCTGCCATCCCCTAGGTCACCCACCACCGCCTACCTTGGTATCATCAGCAAACAGACTGATCTTGCTCTTGATGTCCCATGATATGTCTGCAATGAATATCCCAAATAACACTGGTCCCAATACTGAGCCCTGTGGAACACCGTCGTCACTGCCCTTGGGTGTGAGAGCTCCCACCCACCACCACCCTCTGTTGCCTTCCTGCAGCCAGTTTCCTACCCATCTCACCAGCTTTGCACCCGCCCTGTGCCTACTAACTTCCTTCCCAGCCTTCCATGTGGCACTGAGTCGAATGCCTTACTGAAGTCCAGCTACAGGACATCCACTGCATGGCCCCTGTCCAGTTGCCTAGTTACCCAGTCATAGAACTCGACCAGGTTGGTTTGGCAGGATCTGCCAGTATGAAGCCATGCTGTCCGCTGTCCTGTAGTCCTTTGGCCTCTAGGAGGGCCACCAGCCTCTCCTTCAGGATAGTCTCCATTAGCTTACCCACGATGGATGTCAGGCACACTGGTCTGTAGTTTCCCGGTTCATCCTTGAGGCCACTGTTGTGGAAGGGCACCACATGAGCCATCCTCCAGTCCTGAGGTACACACCCCGAATGTAGTGATGATTTTAACACAATGATTTTAACACAAGAATAATTCAGGAAAAAGTAGCAGCCTGGATGGCACTGTCAGGTAAAAGACAGTAATCAGGCATCCAGAAGGTGTGTAGGGGCACTGAGTGGGGGGAGGCATGATGACTAGTCAGGGGGAGATGAGAGAGGGGAGTGCAAGGTATTGCAGTGCCGTGGGGAAACTAGGGGTAGAAGGACAAAGTAGTAGTGAGGAGAGGGTAATAACCTGAGGGTGAATAAGACCAGGTTCAAGAGATAGGTGGGTGGGGAGCAATTAGAAAGTGCAATCATAGGAGCTTTTCTTCAGTAGGTGTTGTCTTAGTTTGGTCTTTAAGGGCCCCAATCTTTGTGTGGCATCATGATCAGTGGCAAGGTTATTGAGCCAAAGTGGTGCCCAGTAGGCATATGACCTCTACCCTTGGGAGGTTCTGCAGCATGGGACAGTGAGAACCTGATGGTCAAAGTTCCTGGTGCGGTGTGGGCCTGTGAATAAGCTTAGTGGGTTTGTGACTCCAGGAGGTTCTAGTCCAAGTAGTGTTTTTTTTAGCTAATAGGCAGGTTTGCTATTGTATCCTGTTTTCAAGTTGTAGCCACCCAACTTGCTCGTAAAGGTCGCAAGTGTGTGTTAGTCAGGGGGAATTGGTGAGCAATCTGCAGGCTTTGTTGAGGGCTACTGCTATCCTATGTAGTGAGGTGGGAGTGGCTGAGCTGTAAATGACCAATCCACAGTCGATAATGGAGACAGTTGAGCTGTGGATTGCGGTTTGAAGGGCTTCAGGTGTCAGGCATTTCTTGTGCCTGTGCAGGAGCCCAATTCTTATGTTGACTGTTTTGGCCACATTCTCAATGTGTTCTGCATAGGAGAGGGAGCACTCAAGCATAACTCCCAGGTATTTGAATTGCTCTACTTGTTCAAGTGTAACTCCTGCGCAGTTAGTGATGTTAAGGGATGTTGCTTTGTGTTTGCTTCTGACACCACTAACAAGCATTATTTTTGTCTTTTTATAATTCAGAACCATCTTGTGGACTCTGAACCACTCTTTGGTTTGTTTAAAAGCATGTCGTAGCTGATATTTTAAGGTGTGAGGGTCCTGATGAGAAGTAAAAATAACAGCAGCATCTGCAAAGAGTAGTATCCGTTGGTCACATGATCGAGGTAGGTTATTTAGGAAGATGCTGAAAAGGAGGGATCCTAGGATTGACCCCTGGGGCACCCCACAGTGAACTGGAAGGTGCCCAGATGTGGTATTTCCAATCTTTATTTGCTGGTAATGATCAGCTAGGTAGCTTCTGAACCATTTAATAGCGGGGTTAGACAGGCCTATCGAGGTGAGTTGTTGAAGTAGTAGGGAGTGACTGACCATGTCAAAGGCCTTTGTTAGCTCAATAAAGGACGCACCGAAAAGGTTATCTTAGTCGGGTGAACTATGTATGCAGCTGGTGAATTCCAGAAGAGCTGTGGTGGTACTGTGCCCTTTCCAAAATCTGTGTTGTTCCAGGCACTGGATGTTGTATCTATCAAAGTACTCAACCAGCTGGTCTGAGACTATGCGCTCCAGCACTTTTGACAGTGGTGGAAGGATAGAAATAGGCCTGTAATTGGCATGCAGTGCCCGGTCACCGCTCTTGTGTACCGGGGTTACTAGGGCTGACTTCCAAGCTTGGGGGAATTGAGCCAGCTGCAGGGATAAGTTCAGCAGCTTGACAACTAGCTTCCCAGGCAAATATCGTACATCAATTTCTACAATGAAAATAAAATACTACACAGAGTTACCTAATATTCTACCGAAACATTCTTGAGCAACAACAGGGAAACCAGAGCCCACGCTAAAAGTGCAAAAATGTAACTTTACAAGCTGTACACTACAGTTTTCCAAGCCAAGAGACTGGTTCCCTGATCATGTAACACAACAGGCTCTCTCTCACCCACAGGACCAAAGCATGATCACAATTATAGGAAGTAAAAATAATAAATATTACTGCAAGAATACTAATCTTAAATTACTATGTTACTATATGACCATCATGTTTAACTTGATTTACTGTCTCTTCTAGACTTTCCCGTGTAGGAGGTTTGCATTTGGCCACTGTTCCCCATATCACTTACCTGCATTGCAATGATGATGAAAGTGCTTCTATGCTCTTAATCTACATGGTGTAGCCTCTCCCCAACTTGCAACCATGTGGATATTTTCACTCTGATGTGTAGTACAATATAGAAACATAGACTTCGACGGCAGATAAGTACCGCTTGACCCAACTAGTCTGCCCATTTCCCTACCTAGAGGAAAAGATGCAGATCCTATTTAACCAACAGCCTATTTCTTCCTACCCCCAACAAAAATTGCCTTATGTCTGTCCCATGCATTCTTAAATTCTCCCACAGTTTTAGACCCCATAACCTCCTCAGGAAGGCTGTTCCATGCGTCCACCACCCTCTCCGTGAAAAAATACTTCCTTACATTGCCCTTGAGCTGTCCCCCCTCTATCTTCAAATTGTGTCCCCTTGTTCTTGCACGTCTCTTTTTCTGAAAGATGCTACCCTCTTGGACTCTGTTGATTCCACTGAGGTACTTAAATGTTTCTATCATGTTCCCCCGTCCCTCCTTAATATAATAATATGTAACAGATGCATCCTGTGGAGGAGTTCATTTGTTTATACTTATTTCATATTACTTGTTTATGTGACTTTGCTAGTAATGTAAACTATTTTCATGGGACATTTGTATGAGTCTTTTTGAAAACTGTTAGGTATTGCCTATTGTGTTGCAATGCTTTACTGCTATCTAGTGTGAACTGCTGATACCCTATACTAGTGTGGACTGTCTATACTGAAGGTTATGCTTTTTTCTTGTTACTGTCTCCTGTTCCTGTTGTGTGTTATTGTTTGTGTTGGCTAGCATTAAAGAAAAAAATTACTCACCTTAGTAATGTTGTTTCTTCTAATGGAGTTTTGCTGCATTCTGACTATTGCAGTGATTGCCAACCTTTGAACTGCCCTGGAGAACAAAGAGTTAACTTTCCATGCAGGGCATGGAACGCTGAGCTCGAGCTCGGTTGAAGCCTCTGTCTGCTGTTGTTTAAACTCCAACCGTCAGATCTTTACGAGCAATACTCACTAGAAGTTCTGTGTGGAAACTGTAAGACTCACACTAGCCAACTGGCAACTAAATTTATTAAAAAAGGGTTTTTTGGTTTCAAAGCAAAGACTCAAGTCAGGAACCCAAAAAACCAAACACAACACACACCCAAAATAAAGGAGGGTGAGAAAGGGGCACCTCTAGGGTGCCAACACTGCTCCTGCCCACCCACATCCCAAAAACCAGGTTCTGAGAGGGGAGGTGGGGGGGGAGGTCAGAATACAGCAAGACTCCATTAGAGGAAACAACATTACTAAGGTGAGTAATTTTTTTCTTCAAACAACATGAAGTGTTGCTTTATTCTGACTATTGCAGACTACCAAGCAGTACCTCCATGGAGGAGGGACAGAACCTACTTTGGGATAGGCTCTGAAGTACTGCTGTGCCAAACCGAGCATCACTCCTAGCCTGGATATCCAGAGAGTAATGCTTGGTGAATGTATGGACTGTTTTCCAGGTGGCTGCTTGACAAATTTCTAAGAGAGGAATATCCCTGGCAGCAGCCAGGGAAGCAGCTGTACCTCTAGTAGAGTGAGTCCTCAGGCCTGAGGGTGGGGTTCTACCCAGTTTTTCATAGCAGAATTGTATACAAGAGACAATCCACCTGGCAATAGATCTTTAGTAGCAGGTTTGCTCACTGAACTCTCCATAAGTGAGGAACAACTGGAGGGACTCAAACCTGTGACCCTTGGTGTGCTCTATGTAGTAGCTAAGGGCCCTTTTACATCCAGGTGTGCAGCCTCCTCTCTCCAGAGGAGGAATGGTCAGTGAAGAAAACAGGGAGGGGAGAGACACAGACTGATTAAGGTGGAAATCTGAAACCACCTTAGGTAAAAACTTCCTGTTAGTTCTTAGGACCACTTTATCTCTATGGAAAGAGATGAAATCAGGCTCCACTGACAGGGCTTGCAATTCACTGATACGCCTGGCAGAGGTAATGACTACCAAAAACAGTTTTACAAGTCAAGTACTTAAGCTCTGCAGAGGACAAAGGCTCAAAGGGTGGTTGCATAAGCTGAGCAATGCAAACATTACGGTCCCAAGCAGGAGCAGGGTCCCTAAAGGGGGGGACTGGTGTGCAGCAATCCCTTGAAGAACTTACAAAACACAGGATGGGCTGACAGAGGAGAGGGCCTGCCTACTGACAAGAAGGCAGAAACAGATGCACTTTAAGTGTAACTGGTCTAAGTCCCAAGCCATTAAGATGAACCATATAGTCCAGGACTGTAGGCAACCCAGCAGATTCTGGAGAAATATGCTTATTAGAGCACCAAATAGTGAACCTTTTCCATTTGGAGGTGGAAGGCTTTCGAGAAGCCTTAAGGATATCCAGAACCCCTTGAGAGAGGTGCAGATCAGCAAACTCTAACTCTTCAAGAGCCAGGCCTTGAAATTGAGAGATTTGAGGTTTGGATACCAAATCCTTCCCTGAGAGGATGTCAACAAGTTGTAATTCCTGGGAAAAGACAGGGGAAGGTGGACTGCTAAGGACAGCAACAGTGGGTACCAGGGCTGTCTGGCCCAGTCTGGAGCAATCAGAATCACTTTGCATGGTTGAGACCTGATCTTGACTAGCACTTTGAACAGGAGAGGGAAGGGGGGAAAGCATACAGGAACTTCCCTTCCCAATCCAGAATCAGAGCATCCAGGGGGAACTGAGCCCAACACTGGGGGTCTGTAACAAAAGAGAGGAAGTTGGTGATTGTCTGAGGCTGCAAAAAGATCTATCTGTGGTGTGTCCCATCTGGAGAAAATCACTTCCAAAACTAGGGGATCTAGGATCCATTCGTGATGGCCCTGAGATATCCTGCTGAGAGCATCTACTAGAACATTGTCCTTCCCTGGGAGGTGAACTGCTATCAGAGAGGTTTGCAGGGAATAGGCCAAAGACCACAACTTCATTGCTTTGGTGCACAAGGCCGTAGACTGAGTGCCTCCTGGCTTGTTGATGTACCACATTGTGATGGTATTGTCTGTTCTGATCTGGACCACCTTGTTCTGTACAGATTTGGAAAAGGCTTTCAGTGCCAGAAACACTGCTCTGAGTTCCAAGAGACTGATGTGAAGCAGAGATTCTTGAGGTGACCACAGCCCTTGGGTGGTAAGATCCCCCAGGTGGGCTCCCCAGCTCAGCAGGGAGGCATCTGTGGTGAGTATTACTGAATGAGACTGAGTGACAAAAGGAACTCCCTGTCTTAAATTGTCCTGATCCTGCCACCACTGCAAAGCCTGGATCAGGGTTCGAGTCACTGGAACTAGTTTGGTAAGGGAATCCTTTCTTTGGGACCAGAAGGCTCTTAAATGGAAGTGAATGTCCCTCATCTGGAATCTTGCCCCCTGGACCACTGCTGTAGAGGCTGCCATGTGGCCCAGGAGCTGCAAGAAGTGCCTTGCTGGTCGAGACACCTGAAGGGTGAATGAAGAGGCCAGTTCTATAAGGGTCCTTGCCCTGTCCAGGGGAAAGGAAGGCTTTTGCTCTTATTGTATCCAGCTCTGCCCCTATAAAGGTGAGGAACTGTACTGGCTTGAGAACTGACTATGGAAGGGTTGAGGAGGAATCCTAAGGAAGTGAGCACTTGCTGAGTTATTTGAAGATGTGACTTGACTTGGTGTGGAGACTGACCCACTGTGAGCCAGTCGTCCAAGTATGGAAAGATGGAGATCTTTTTTCTCCTTAGGAAAGCAACCACTACTGCCAGGCACTTTGTGAACACCCTTGGGGCTGATGTTAGGCCAAAGGGCATTGCTCTGAATTGATAGTGGCCTGAGGGCAACTCAAACCTGAGGTACTTTCTGTGGGAGCACCTGATGGGAATGTGAAAATAGGCATCTTTGAGGTCCAGGGAGGCTAGCCAGTCCCCTGGCCTTAGAGAGGTCAGAATTATTCCCCCAAGTCACCATTTTGAATTCTGGTTTTAAAAGGTGCTTGTTCAGATATCTTAGATCCAGGATGGGCCGCCATTCTCCTGTCTTTCTGGGGCTTAGGAAGTACCTGGAGTACAATCCTTTGCCCCTGTGTAGGGTAGGAACCCTTTCTATGGCTCTGAGAGCCAGGAGGGAAGAAACCTCTGCCTCTAGGGCAAGGGTCTCTGATGGATTTGCAGGCGGAAAGGATCTGGTTCTCATCTTGGGAAATTTTTTGAAGCTGAGAACCAGTCCCTGGCTTACTACTTCCAGGACCCACTTGTCTGATGTTAAAGACTTCCAGTCCTGGACAAAGTAAGCCAGCCTGCCCCCTACAGGTATTGGAGAATCAGCCCAGGCAGACCCATCAGGGTGTCTGCTTGGCAGGGGCTTTAGGCTGAGGGGTGGAAGCAGGCCTGCTCATTCCCCGTCTGCCTCTCCTTCTGAAGAACCCCCTCTGAGCATAAGCAGAAGAGGAGGACTGGGCTTAGTAAAAGGACCTTTGAAAGGGCCTGCCCCTGCCCCTGGAACGCTGTCTCTGAGGAGTGGCATGCCTTTCTTTGGCCTGAGCACTCCTGTATGTGGTCCTGTACTGGTCCATCTTCTTCATGTAGTTCTCAGTCTGCTCCCCAAACAGAGAATTACCAATGACAGGGAAATCCATGGCCTTAGCCTGGGTATCATGTGATAGGCTAGTACATCTGAGCCAAGCCATCCTCCGAAGGGCCACAGATGTAGCCATGACTCTAGATGAAACATCACTGGAGTCCACAGCAGCATGAAATTGCACCTTGGATGCCTCAATCCCATCCGCAGCCACCTGCTCCAGCTCCTTGGCAAGCTGGTCAGGGGCCTGTTTAGCCAGAGCCAGCACAGTGTCCCACCTGGACTTCTGGTATCTAGCTGTGTAGGCCATATAGTTAGCCTGCCTGAGTCCCAAAGATGCTGCCATGTACTGCTTCTTTGCCATGGCATCAATCCTCCTGGAGTCCTTATCTGGGGGGTGTGAAGCCAAGGGAATATTTGCCTTATCACAGGCAGCAGCCTGCACTACCCCAACATGGCTGCATTGCTGGGAAAGGAACTCTGTGTCCAAGCCTGAAAGGGTATACCTCTTGTCCATTCTTCTGTCCACAGGAGGTATGGAATTAGGAGTTTTTAAAATTTTAAATGTCTGTTTCCCAAAAGATTTATGGAGGGGAACAGACAATCTCCTGGACTCTGGGATGTCCATCACCTCTACAAAATCAGGCTCCTCCTGATCCTCTACTGCTTCTTCCATTGAAAGCTGGAGGGTTTCAGCCACTTTCTTGTAAAACATAAAGTGGGAAGGGGACTCAGAAAGCCTAGGAGGAGAAACACCTGAAGGTCTGTCTGGGGAGATGTCCGGGTCAATAGGCACATCCAGACTTTCATAATCACCATCATCATCATTATCCTTATACTCTCCCTCCTCCTCCTCCTTCGGTTCATAAAATTCTTCTAAAGTATAATCCTGAACCGGAGGAACCGACCAAACCGAGCCCCTGACAGATGGTGCCGGTTTGGCCGGAACCGAGGTTAGCGACTGAACTATCCTTATCGCTTTGGCTATTTCATCAGTGGTCGGAGAAAGAACTTGTGGATCCAAACCGGATGATTTTTCTCTTCTCTTTCTTTTAACCAGAACCGACTCCTCAGAATCGGTTCTCCTTTTGCCCAAAGAAGTATCGCTCTGGTCAGAGGGCACTTTTCTGGTTCGGTCGGAACCGAACCGGCTGGCCAACCGGGTCAGCGGACTTCTCGGCCTCCCTTTCCCTCAGTCTACCTACTCTCTTATCCAGGGTAGCTTTGGGAAAACTTTACAAATTTGGCAGTCTGAATTGAGGTGGTCAAATCCCGACAATAAACACAGGTGGTGTGGGGATCAGCCTTGCAAAGGCTTCCCCACACACAGTCAGATGTTGAAACCTAGTGGGCCGTTTTTTTCTTGGGTTTCTCAGACATGGCCAATCCTATCCACAACTTACCTTTTTAGGCAATCCGCCAGGCAAGACACCTTATCGGTTCCTGACCGTCACGGTCTTGGAAAAACGAATTAAATCTGCTTTTAGAACCGATACGGACCGGTTACCACACTCTAATAAATTCAGAAGTTTTTTAAAACCAAACTGATCGGTTCAAACCGAACCAATCCAATGTTTACAAGTTCCACACAGAAACTAAATGCAAAACCTATCTAGTACTCACGGTACCACAGACAGAGACTTAAACTGACAGGTTCAGTAGCAAGAATTCAGCAGAAACCGAGTGAAAAAACGACACTTTAACCGACTTTTTTGAACCGAGCAAAGGAGAAATCTCCGGAGCGACTGTTCAGTGAGGCGGAGTAAAGAATCTGACAGTTGGAGTTTAAACAACAGCAGACAGAGGCTTCAACCGAGCTCGAGCTCAGTGTTCCATGCCCTGCATGGAAAGTTAGCTCTTTGTTCTCTGGGGCAGTTCAAAGGTTAGCAATCACTGCAATAGTCAGAATATAGCAAGACTTCATGTTGTTTGAATAAAACAGCTCTGGGGTTGCAGACCTGTCTCCTGTTTGTGTGTGTTCAGCCCAAAACACTATACAAGTGGTGACAAGAATTTTGTCAGTGGAGCCAAAGCTGAACATGTATCTGGTGAGCACATAGTTTTGTTACTCAGTCGACTATTTATTTGGATTTTGCTTTATTGGCTATCATGTTCATTTAATTTCAGTTATGGCAAGAAGTATTGGGTACTGATGAGGGGGTTGAACCTTAGCATATGCATATGTTGATCAGTCTGAGCACTTTATTGAGACCAGTGCAATTCCAGATTAATGCTGAGTGGTCATCTGTCTCAGTGTCATTGAAATGAATTTTATGGGCTCATTTGTAACTTTGTGGCACTGGATCTCACTGGAAACAAATCAGGATGCTACAACTGTACTGCAAGGGCATTTCTTCCTTAATCCCCTTGTGAGTACTAAATGTTTTTGGTTTTACAAATGAAACCAGGAGCAAGGGGAATGGACTACCCAGCATTGAAGAAACAAACATTCTATGTCTGATGCAAGCCTGTATAGCACCTTACAGGATTGTTTGGTGTGTGGTCTGTAGAGCAAGGGAGTCCAGAAAGACCTACATCTAAAGCCAGTTTAATGTACAAAAAAGCAGTGGAGATAGCTGTGTCAATGGAAATGGCAGCTCAGAAGTTTCACCTTATTGCATTACTCTAGGTGCACAAAGTGACTTCCCCAGAACCAGAAGGGGGAGCTTGTTGCCCATGTGCAAAGATAGACTGCAAGGACCAGGACTGGTAGGCAAAAGAACTGGGGTGCTTGTGCTGTGGAAACATGTGGCCATGTTGTTTAAGCATGCTGTTGGGCCACTAAGGTGGGACAGTGATCATGATAGCATGGTAAATCAGACACACAGCCTCAATGCAAAAAGGATGTATATCATGTGCGAGTGGCATTAGATTCAAGTGACTGATCAAGTCATGGGCCCTGAAGGTAGTACCCCAAAGAGGATGCCTGGATAGCATTCCAGTGACTCCACTTATTGACTGCATACCACTCGTGATGTAAGTACATATGTAATCACCTGTTTTCCTCATCTCAGTGGGGGTATATGACCAGTTTTTCTGGCATATCCCCATATACACTGATCATTATGAAGACTTACATAACTCACCTAACAGCAGTTGGGTACTATAGAACCCTCCACCATGTAAGGTGGCAGGCCAGAGTCCCATTAGGTAGGTACAAAGTGGGACAATAGGTATGAGGTTTGAAAGGTGCCAGTAATGTGCTGACTCAATAAAAGTTAATGTTCACACAGGGATAGAGTCAAGCAGCAAGGCATGTTTACTATAGCCTCAAATCCCATTTATCTGATAATTCATTGGCAGAGGTTCACAGCTGCATAGAATAGTGTACAGAAATCATAGTTCATATGCAGCCACCTTTTATCTACCGCACCTTCTTCATTGGTAGGGGGAGCTCCATGCAAGAACTAACAAATTACAAGTACATGTGCACTTAAGTAATATACCACTCCAGAGTGTGGGTTATGCTGGGATTTACCATGGCTGGCATGGTTTGGCCATGAGGCTGCAGGCCGAGTGGTCAAATCCAAGAGGTTTATTGCAATTATACAATGTTCCTTTGTATTTTTTGATTTTTTGCTGCAAAAAAATTAAGAAAAAATGTTTTTATTTTAAATTATTTTTCTTCAGTTTATTGCTGTGCCAGAAAAAATAGTACTAGGTTGCCAGGGCTGTGGTGCTTCTGCGTATGTGCAGTACGCACAAAAACACTGAAAAACCAAAAACAATCTCATTATTCCTTGCCTAGTAATCAAGTAACAGCATCGGAAGATAAAATAACGGGCATCGGCTAATCAGTAAGAACCTGCACAGGACATAGTAAATGCAGTCTTTTCGGTCAAAAATGTAATGGCAATGATGGATTTTATTCATGGCTCCTGTATGGCTGTCACAGAGGCGGTACTGTCTGGCAAAATGTTTTTTTTTGTTTTGTTTTTTTATAATTTGTTTTGGTACCTAGTGTACTTTTTCTTACCTAGGTGTTTGCACTTCAGCAGTTCTGGAGGTTAATGGAGGTTAGTGGGGAGATAAGATGCTGGCAGTTTGTTTTTGATGACTCGGATGGTGTCTCAGACCTCCACGCTGTCTCCCAAATGCGATTGTTCCATTTATAAATGTATTTCTCGCTCATCCTGAAGCTTACTAGTGTTTTCCAAGTCGCTGCTCAGAATCTGGGATTTTAAACTTTTGTTCCAATGTGGTTCCTGGTTGCGAGGGAGTCGTGGGATGGACGACAGTGTGCTTGATGCCTTGTAGTTTATGTTCGTTGGGTTTAGCAGGAGAAAACTGAGGAGTGGATTATTGTATTCGGTTTAGCAATTTTTTTTTTTTTTAATGGAGTTATCACTGCAACTGATTGATTGGGGAGCATGGCAATGCAGGGTGGGTATGTGGGGGGACATGGCCATTTAGCAGGGATTTAAGATGGTAGTTTTCCAATGCCAACTATGGAGGTCAGATGGATTAATGAAGATGAGGCTGACTGACACCTTTTCCCGTTGGTGTATTGGAGGATTTACCATGTGTAAAATGTGTCAGTCAGCCTATCTTGTACCCCATTGTATAATACAGGATATTGCTGGGCATTTTAGACACAGAAAGTACTACAGCAGAGCTGGGCACTTTAATTTTGTACTACAGCCTAAGTGGGACACTTTACATTTGAAAGCAGTCAAATGCAGCACTACATCATAACACTGGACCCTTGAATATCGTTAGCAAGTAAATGCGGCATCACAGTTTGCACCGGGCACTACAGAAATTCGGAATCCTATCAATTCTCAGCACAGGTTCTACCTCCACAAGGAGTGTAGGCCAACATCATAGAGTCATTTTTGTACCATGAATTATAAGTTCATATTAGAAAACTGGGTTGTCCCTGAAAAAGGGACTGTACTGGCTCTGTGGGCTTACCCGGTTATCAAAATTCAACAAATAAACCTCAGGGCTCACATTGCAACCTGGCATTCTTGATGAGGTATACTCTTTTCAACATGAATATTTTTTATTGAGATTTTTTAGTTTACATCTGGTAGATTTCAACGTGCAGATGCAGTAATGGATTACAACATT
This sequence comes from Neoceratodus forsteri, assembly GCA_016271365.2. Lineage (NCBI taxonomy): Eukaryota > Metazoa > Chordata > Ceratodontiformes > Ceratodontidae > Neoceratodus > Neoceratodus forsteri. The sequence goes on along the minus strand of CM057450.1, from coordinate 427,651,593 downwards.
GTGGTATGACAGTACTAGGTAGGCATAGTCTTAGAAATGCATGGCTATTTTAACGTATTCCCTACTAGGTAATCACACTTTCAATGATCATAATGTTACAATAACTATTTTATACCAGAGAATATTCGTGTGGTGCTGATAGGGGTTACAAGGCTTACATCAACTATCAAACCAGGTTCTAAGTATATGGGGAACTTCTGAAACAAAAATGCAACATCAGCTGGGCAGAAACAGGGCAATTCTTACATAAGAAGAAACAAAACTGCACACTACTGCAGCACTCTGTTGACTTGTCTGACTCTCTCGACTGATCTGTCCGACTCCTTTGAAAATCCATACTCTACATGGAGATAGTCAGTCTGGCTACACCCCCTAGTCCCATTGTCCATATTACAAGACAATGTGTCCAGAAGGAACCCCTGCTTAACCCCTTAGGCACCTGAGCAATCTCAAACTATATATTTGGGAACTTGTAGAGGAATCCAGGGTTACACTTATCATCTGGGGTTACCACTTTTATACAGAGGAGAAACTGCTGCCATTGGGAATTTTAAATGTTACGGTGGCCCTGGACAACCAATTAGCAGAACGTCCCTCATACATGGTGGACAGAAAATGTCCTTCTTTAATGGGAAGTTCATGTCCAGAGATGATTGCTTAGATTGACAGAGTATAAAGGCCCTCTGACAAGGCATCATTGCTGTGATGTGCAGCACTGGGGCTTCTGGTTGTGGCTTTCACATCTGACCAACAGAATAAACACCTTTAATTTGCAGTTTTCTTCTATTTTGTGTGATTGTCTGCTGTGAGTGCTGCTTTTGTGTGCTTGACAGAGTATTAAGGTCTTGCTACAAGACATAATGAGTCTGACAGAAATGTTGAAAAAGCTTGCAGATGTTTTCAAGCCTGTGTTAGGAGCAATGGGATGGGTATTGGTGAAGCTGTCAGTACAACTAGACTGTCATTCTTAATTTTATAAAGGATGAGTGGTACTATATGCCCTCTTGCCCATGAGGATGACCTGACCTGGTTGGTAGACTTGGGGATCCTTTATCCAGTGGACCATGACTAAGCTACACCAAATGTTCCTGTGAATGGAAAGAATAATTCAGTCTGAATGTGTAGGGACTTAAAAGTGATTCTGAACCCAGTTTTGTGTCAGCAGCAATACCCCATACCAAGAAATGAAGATGTTTTTTGCCTCATTAGCTGGAGGTAAGCTGTTAAGCAAGTTGGATCTGAATGTGTACTTGCAAATAACTGTGGATAAAGAATGACAGAAGTATTTAAAAATGTCAATGTGAAATGGGCTATTCTGCTACAGTCACCTTCTTTTTGGAACCTTCTGAGTTCCAGCTTTATTCCAAAGTGTAAGGGACTAAATTCTAGAGAGAGATTTCTAAATGTCCATGTAACCAGTCAGACTAATACAGACCACTTTTGAAACCTACCCAGTCGAAAAGATGATGATTTACTAATGATGTGTCATGAGTGATTGATTATTATCAATTACATTCAAAGATCACATTCAAACATTAAAAACCATCATTGTGATGATGACTAACAATGATTAAACATGAAAATTAAATGGCCACCAATCAAAAACCATAATGTTATGGAAATAATGATTGTGCTTAATGATGATCTCACACTATCATGATTTTTCATGATTGGCCATGGTCAAAATTGCTACAATAAATAAAAAGAAAACTGTTTATCTTTTTTCTACTGTATATGCAGGGAATGCATCTTGCCTTCTAATTAGATATGTTCATTGCAATCATTAGTTATGACACATCTACACAAACACATTGCTTTCAATTATACTTGCTCTGACTCTTCACTTCTTACTAGTGTTGTAAAATATGAGTGAGCCAATCAGGCAGGACACTATATTTTAAAAGGCAACCAACTGTGGCAGTTAGCATTTTAGAATAGGGCCTCAGCCGATGAAAGGTCCACCTTGCCAACTGGTTGCTGAGCTTAATTTCACACCAGAGCTCTGATATGATAGACCAAGAGACCCCACTTTAAGGCAGAAAGCACATTTAATGATTTGTCAATTTGGGACGGGGGTGCACTGGATCTTTTGTGTTGACTATATGCCAGAACCAGTAGCACCCCAATGAGAAAAGCAGTTTAATGCACATGACGATACTACATGGGTTGAGCACCTAATTTTAGATTTGTTCATTTAACCTCAGCAAAAGTGGCTGTGATAGTGTAAACCACAACCTTCTGACAATGTGACTGAGTTCCAATCTTTACTGGGGTTAATAAACTACTGTTGAATGTTTTTTTCCAAATCTAATTACTGTTCTGCATTCTTTATATACCGTTTCGAGAAGTGATGTTCTCTGGAACTGGAGTCCAGCATGCAAAGTTGCATTTGCTCAGGCAAAGTCCTTATTAGTATCATCTGTTGTCTTGACCCACTTCAATCCTGAGCTACCCTAAAGCTTGCATGTGACACATTCTCCTATAAACTGGACACTGTCATAGTTTGTTATGTCTAACGAAGGTGAGTAGCCAATGGTATCTGCATCTCACACATTAAGCAAGGCAAAGCAAATTATGTGCATATTGCAGAAGACACTGGGAATTGTGTTTGGAATAATAGGGACATCTTACTCTTACTTATATGGTCATTGTTCTACATTCCTAACAGATCACAGACTCCGAGTACAATTCTGGAACCCAAGATGAAGATTCCTCCTCTGGTAGTTGCCCACATGCAGCACTGGACTTTGCTACTTACTGCACATTCATATGATATTCAGTACCAGAAGGCAGCACTGCATGGAAATGCTGATGGTCTAGCTAGACTGCTACTACACACTTTTCATGGAACTGAAGCTAAGCCTGTTCAATTGTTCTATATTAACCTTTTGGCTGATCTTCCTGTGACCATCAATGACATCACATCAGCTAAGAACAGAGGCCCCTTGCTGATTAGGGTATGGGAGATGGTGATACAGAGAACATGGAGGAAACAAATATCTCCTGCCTTCAGACCATATGTTTTCTGCTGGAAAGAATTCAGTACATCAGGGTGCCTGAGGATGGGATTTGAGTCATCATTCCAAAAGTAATCTAGAGCTAGGTTTTGACTCAGTTGCATAAGAGGAACGTTGGGATGGTAAAAATGAAGACTACTGACTTGAGGTCACATTTGGTGACCAAAGCAGGACTGTGACCTAAAGGCCCATACCTGAAACTCCAAAATGGCACAGAAAATGCAAGTACTCACCCCACTGCATCTTTGATAATAGCCACAGATTTCTTGCAGCAGATTCACATGGATTATGTGGGACCCTTTGAAAATTTCTTGTGAAGGATCATTCTTCGGGGGCAGAGGTGCGCATGATGACTTCAACCACAGTGGAAGCCAGTATCAAGGAGTTACAGTAGATGCTCTGTTAGCATGGCATTTCAGAACAGACTGTAAGAAACAATGGTTCACAGTCTGTGTCAAACAAATTTAAATGATTCACAAAGGCTGAAGGAATTCAATATAAACATTCAGTGCCATACCGGCCAGGCACTAATGGTTTGTTTTGTTTTGTTTATTTTTAACCAGGTGGTGTACTGGGCACAGCCCTTTTTCAGCCATGCCTGACATAAAATTAACATACAAGACTCACAAACCAATAACAACAATTGCATACATTGACACTTATTATTACAAGTGTTTAAATAGCGAACGCTTTAAATGTTTCACATTATTTGCACAAATTACAACATCTGCAAACTAATTTAAAAGTGATGGTGCAAACCACCAAAAAGCTTTCTTACTCATATCTAACTTAATCAGAGGAATGGAGTACAAGCTCCTAGCAGTACTTCTAAGAATTTGACCCTTCAATAGTGGAAGCAATACACTTGATAGTAATTTAGGTTCCTGATTCTTTCTCACTCTATAAGCAAAGGAAGCAGCATGAAATTTAATCCTCGATGCAGGGGCAAAACATTCAGTTCTGTGTACAACACACAATGCTGTGTCCTGTGTGGAGTTTTGAGGGCAAATCGACAGAAGTTATTAAATACAGTTTTATACTTAATACCAAAAACACTGTTATGATTAATGAACATTATACTGCCATAATCCAGAACTGGTATTAACAGTTGTTTAGCTATAAGCAGACACTTTTCATCAGTCAGGGAGGCCAAATTACGATATAAAAATTCCAATTTCTGATTCACTTTACTACGCACCCTTTCCATAAGGGAAACCATACTTAAGTTAGGGTCAAGGAATACACCCAAATATTTCAAGGTTTTTACCTGTGGAAGACACTCCCCATTTTCCCCAGAAATCGGTAGCTGACCAGATTCATTCAATAACCTTTGTGTTGTGCCAAAAATCATTACTTTTGTCTTTGTCTCATTTAAAATAAGTTTCTTTTTTTTATCCAATGGGCCAACTTTACATATTTGTTTTGCATAGATACCTGAATTTCGTTAATGGTAGAGACAGAATCCCAAACAACTGTGTCATCTGCGTATAGTAGACTGTTATTTACAGAGAAGGGATTAGCTAAATCATTTACAAATATAGAAAACAATAGGGGATCTAGCACCAACCCCTGTGGCATCCCCGCCTTTACATCATAGGATCTGATAGTTTACCAATTCCTACTCTTTGCACTCTACCCCTTCAGTAACTTTCAAATCATGCTAAACCTCTCCTATGAACCCCTATTCTCCCCAGTTTATTCAGAAAAAGTTCATGATCCACCATATTGAAGGCCAGGCAGACACCGCACCGGTAGGCCCCCACAGGCCCCCACCACAGTGTCCACAAACCTGGCTAGCGGCCACACGGTGGATTAACCCTTTCTAAATCCATGTTGTTGATCCATCAACGGACCATACTTTTCTAAGTGAGCAAGAAGCTGGTGAAAAAACACATTTCTTCAGGAGCTTACTCAATACTGACAATAATGAGATCAGCCTATTGTTTGACACAGAAAACATACCCCCCCCCATTATATATGGGAATTACTTTAGATCCTTTCCATCCTGATGGCATCAGTCCCTCTTCAAGTGAGAGGTTAAATAAGGTTGTTACAGGGACCACTATCTTGGATGCTGATACCTTCAGCAATCCAGGGTGGAGTTCGTCTAACCCACCACTCTTTCCTATTTTTAATGCATTTAGCAGAGCTAATACTTCATCTTCCTTTATTTTTTCAAATCCAAAGGATAGATTATTAACCAGTCTCTCATGGTCTGACTGAATGTTTCATCCAATTCTTAAATCAGGCTTTACATGATTTACATGCAGCTTGGGTGGAGCTTATATTGTCACTGAAGTTTGACAATTTTATGCTGGTATGTAGGAGACCCAACATGATCTCCAGTTGCTCCCCCACCCCCCACGTTTTTACAAAGATTCCTTTATATCTATCCCTTTGCATGCTTGAAGCCCACCAATGTTTTGCCCCACCCTTCTGCAGGAAGCCTGTCCAGGCATCCACCACTCTTTCAGTGAAGAAGTACTCCCTCACATCCTTCTGAAATTCCCCCCTCCACCAGCATCATAGCATACCCCCTTGTTGTGTCCCTTCTCTTCTGAAAACTCCACCTCCATACGTTATTCACCTCTGTGAGGTACTTATAGGCCTCTATCATGTCCCCTCTCTCCCTTCTCTCTTCCAGGGTGTACATATTGAGATCCCTCAGTCTCTCCTCATAGGGCTTATGATATAGCCCCTGCACTATTTTAGTTGTCCTTCTTTGGACAGCCTCTACCCTATGTCATTCTTAAGATATGGTCTCCAGAACTGGATACAGTACTCCAGGTGGGGTCTCACCAACAATTGATAGAGTGGTAATACCACCTCTCTCTTTCTGCTGGCGATTCCCCTTCCTGTGCACCCCATGGTCCCACTGCCTCTGCCTTTTCTCATTGCCTCTGACCACTGTCTTTTCGCACTGCCTCTCCACCTTGAGGTCAACAGACATGATAATCCCAAGGTCAATTTTCCATTTGGTGACTGTCAATACCTCTTCTCCATTTGTTCAGCCCCAAGGTTTCTGTGCCCTAGGTGCATGATTTAACATTTTGTCACCTTGAAACCCATGTGCCATACCCTCTACCACTCCTTGAGTTTCCTCTGGTCTCTACTCATTCTCTCCACCCCATCCGGAATATCTACCCTATTACAGATTTTGGTGTCATCATCAAAGAGAAATACATTCCCTTCCAGTTCCTCTGCAATGTTTCTTACAAAGACACTGAAGAGGACTGATCCCAGTACTGAGCCCTGAAGTACCCTCTCTGGTCATTTTCCCCTTATTAGTGTGAGTGCCATTTACCACCATCCCTATGGCCTACCCATCAACCAGTCCTGTAGTGTTTATCACCTTAGATCCCACCCCTGCACTGCCCAGTTTCCCTGTCCCTCCTATGAGATATGGTGTTGAAGGCCTTACTGATGTCTAAGTAGGCCACGTCCAGCGCCCCACCCTGATCTACTGACCTGGTCATCCAGTCGAAGAAACTAATCAGGTTCATCTGACACCCCCCCAACCCTCGTGAATCCATGCTGCTTCAGATCTTGTAACCTGCTGGATTCAAGATACTCCATTAGCCTTTCTTTTAAAAGTGTCTCTATCAACTTTCCTACCTCTGACGTTAGACTAACCAGCATATAGGCAAGGCAAGGCAAAGTTTATTTAAAAGGCGCCCAATCCCAGAGGCTCTGGGCACCGTACAAACATTAAAACAAGCATTTAAACATAGTAAATATATAAATTACACATAATAAATACAAATCATTACAAAAAATTAAACCTTAACTATAAATATTCATCTAAACATTAAATGCCTTAGAAAAGAAAAAGGCCTTAAGCTGGGCCTTAAAAACATCCACTGACGAAGCTTCTCTGACCATAGTTGGTAAGGAGTTCCACAGAACAGGGGCTGTGGCGCTAAATGCTCTATCGCCAGCAGATTTCGACCTAGTTCTGGGAATGGTCAGGAAGCATTCACTGGAAGAACAAAGAGGGCGCGAGGAGAAGGCAGGTGACAGAAGGTCTAACAGGTAACCAGGGCCTTGCCCGTGTAGGGCCTTATAGGTAAGGAGACCCACCTTAAAGAGGACTCTCCACCTGACCGGCAGCCAGTGCAATTCACGCAAAACCGGTGTAATATGACAGAACTTTTGCTGCCCGGTCAACAACCGGGCAGCTGCGTTTTGCACCAGCTGCAATCTGCGGAGAGATCCTCCCATGACCCCGAGATAGAGCGCATTACAGTAATCAAGCCTAGATGTGACTAAGGCATGTATCAAAGTAGGGAAGTCCAGAGGCGGAACAAGGGACTTAATCCTGGCAATGTTTCTAAGATGGTAAAAACAGGTACGAACCACGGAGGATATTTGAGCCTCCATGGTTAGAGCTCTGTCCAGAATCACACCAAGATTTCGCACCCAAGAGGAGGCCTTCAATGGCACAGACCCTAGGACAAGCCCAGTTTCTGTGTCAGAGGCCATCCTATCACGAGCTCTGTTTGACTCCACTACTAGTACCTCCATCTTATCGGGGTTCAGCCACAACTAGCTGGAGGCCATCCAGTCGTTAATCTCGGTCAGACAGATATTAAGCACATCCACTGCATTGGATGTTCCTGGGGCAAAGGAAAAATATAGCTGAGTATCATCGGCATAGCAATGAAAACTCAAGCCATATTTCCTAATGATCCCACCCAGAGGCAGCATGTACACTGCGAACAACATCGAGCCAATACTGATCCCTGAGGAATCTCACAAGGAAGCAGACTGGGTGTAGATGAGAAATTTCCCATCATAACCGCTGCCTCCTGTTAGTAAGAAAGGACTCAAACCATTTGATGACATTACCGTGAGTCCACATAGGTCCCCAAGTCGAGCAAGCAGCACACAATGGTCCACAGTGTCAATGTTGAAGAGAAATCGAGGAGAACAAGAATTGTCTTGTCTCCCCGATCTCTAGCCCTGAGAAGGTCATTCTGCACCCGAACAAGTGCAGTTTCGGTGCTATGTCTGGCACGAAAAGCTGACTGGAAGGGTTCATACAACTCGTGAGATATGAGGTGCTCTTCCAACTGAAGCGCTACCACTTTCTCAATAACCTTTCCCAAAAATGGAAGGTTAGAGATTGGACGGTAATTTGCCTTGATCTCCGGGTCCAAAGATGGCTTCTTTAAGAGGGGTCTCACCAGAGCCTCCTTCAAGGCATCCGGAAAGACACCCTCAGAGAGGGAACACCGTACAATCATGGCAAACACCAGGCCAACAGAGTCAACGCATCTCATTAAAAAACGCGTTGGCACCGGGTCCAGTTCACAGAAGGTATGCCTCACATTGGTTGCTACCTCAATAACCTCACTAACCTCCACTGGTCTAAACTCTCCCCAACCAGACGGAGTGCACTCAGAACACATCAGGCGATCACTGCCAGCTATGTCACTGCTGGCTGAAGGAGCCACCCGGCGGATTGCGGACACCCTGTCCGAAAAGAACCGAGCGAAATCCTCACAATTGGTGTTGGAAAAAACCCTTCCGAGCCATAGACAGACTGGATGTAAAAGTCTATCAATAGTCCAGAAAAGTGAGGCCGGTCGGTTCCTTCCGGCAGCAATCTCCCTAGACAAAAACACTGTCTTCTTACGGTTGATTGCCTCCTGGTACCCAACATAATGGGCACGCAGGGCCGATTTGTCCACATCCAGAAGGGATCTCCTCCAGCAGTGCTCCAATCTCCGACCCATCTTCTTCATCTCCCTGAGCTCGCCATCAAACCATGGCGACCTCAGGTACGAAGTTCTGGGTCGTACACGGACAGGTCTTGAGGAGTTAATGGTGTCGGATAACACCTATTATAGGCGTCAACCCCACACAACATACCTCTCACAAGATGCAGCATCATCACCTACTTTAGACAAATGCGCTCAGCCAAAACCCTCAGGGGCCAAACCCCGTAAAGGGCGACAGCGAATCATCTCAACAGGGGAAGGGCTTATGGCGGGAGCCCCAAGCGTGAACTGGACCGTGCAATGATCAGACCAAAGAACAGGATTGATCTTAAGATCATTAATATCAAGTCCCAGTGAGAACACCAGGTCCAACATGTGGCCATCTCGATGAGTTGATGAAGTAACTGCCTGCGTCAGACCCAAGGAGGACATAATCTGAAAAAATTCAAAGCTATGTTTATGATTCACATCGTCGAACCAAACATTGAAATCCCCCAGAAAAACACATCTGGGGGATTCCAATGATGCAACGGCGACGCAATCTGCAACCTCCTGCAGGAATTCTCCCATCGACCCAGGAGGGCGATAAATGAGAAAAATCCTGCAGCCCGCATCAGGTCCTCCCCGGATGGCCACACATTCAAAGGAACCTGGGGCTCTCACTGAGTGCACGGTGAAGGTCAGGCTGGATCTAAAACAGATGGCTACACCACCACCCCTGCGCTCCACTCTGGGGCAGTGCACCACGGTATACCCAGAGGGGACTGCAGCCTCAAAAATTGGGCCCGCATTGTCTCCCACCCAAGTCTCTGTGATAAAAGCCAGATCGACCGACGAAATCAAGGCAGCAATAATTGCTGTCTTATTTCTGATCGATCTGGCATTACAAAGCACTGCCGTCAGGGGATTTGGGGGTGATGCAGCCCCACAGGTTACCTGGCCATTTGATCTAATAGGCTCCCTTGGGATGGACACCAAGCACAACTGGCCTCTCCCACGTGCCCATCGCAACCCAGGGCGCCTCCTGGACCTGACAACTTCAATCCTCCCATAACCCAAACTGGGGTTTCTTGATAATGCACGACCAACACTATCCCTACCAATCCCCATCTCCCAACAGCATCTGATAGTAACATCAGAAACTGGAAGGGGGATGAAAGGGCGCAGGTCGCGCAGCATCAAATTATCATAAACAATTCTAGCCCCTTTGGATCCTCCCATATAACCCATAAACCTCTAGGGCACAACAAATTCAAAATATCTAAATAAAAATAATAAACTAATTAGATATAATATAACTTGCCAAGCCTAACTTCTAAAATATAACAAACCTGCTAATAGCCGTGCCCTCAGATTGACTGATTCTCAACTTCACATAGTAAAAGGCTATTTAACTAAAACATTTCATTTTCAAATACACACAATAAAACATAGCCTAACCCTCCTGTATCAACTGAGCATTTCCAGTGCCCAGTGGCGCTCGCGCCACTCACAACGCTCGCACTTGCGAGCGGTGAGGGAGGTTTTATCGAGTCACACCAGGTCACAGGTCCTAACCTCCAGTTCACTTCAGGCAGAATCGAAAATAAGTAACACCTGCTTGCAGTCTCTCACACTGCACAGGTATACAGTCCCAGAAGCTCTGCAGGATCGCCAAACAGACTAGTTTCCCACTTGCAAGACCTCCCAGCCACCAGTAAATAGCAGCACAGGTCTCTCAATCAGCATAGCTACAAGCCGCTTACTGACGGTCACGAGGTTTTATCGGGAGTCACACCAGGTCATACAGGTCCTAACTCCCCCCAGTTCACTTCAGGCAGAATCGAAAATAAGTAACACCTGCTTGCAGTCTCTCACACTGCACAGGTATACAGTCCCAGAAGCTCTGCAGGATCGCCAAAACAGACTAGTTTCCCACTTGCAAGACCTCCCAGCCACCAGTAAATAGTAGCACAGGTCTCTCAATCAGCACACGCTACAAGCCGCTTGCGAGCAGTGTGAGGTTTTATCAGGAGTCACACCAGGTCATACAGGTCCTAACTCCCCCCAGTTCACTTCAGGCAGAATCGAAAATTAGTAACACCTGCTTGCAGTCTCTCACACTGCACAGGTATACAGTCCCAGAAGCTCTGCAGGATCGCCAAAACAGACTAGTTTCCCACTTGCAAGACCTCCCAGCCACCAGTAAATAGCAGCACAGGTCTCTCAATCAGCACACACTACATAGTTGCCAGCCTCCTCCCTGCTACTGCTCTTATGAAGTGGAACTACATCTGCCCTCATCCAGTCCTCTGGAACCACTTCTGTTTCCAGTCAGTTGTTGAATGGGGCTGTCAAATGAGCAGCTGGTACCTCCATGAGCTTCCTCAGCATTCTTGGGTGTACCCCATCCAGCTCCATAGCTTTATCCACTTTCAGATTCACAAGTCCTCTAAGGACTCTTTCCTCCGTGAATGGATTTGCATCTGTATCCATCCCCTCAGTGTTCCTGCTGCTTCTATATGGTCCATCTCCATCTCCCCCACTGCAAAAACAGAACACAAGTATCTGTTCAGAATATCTGCATTTTCTGCATCCTCCTCTGCACAATCTCCCCTTACCATTCTTACCCTCACAATCCCTTCCTTTGTCATCCCCTTTTTGCTTGTGTGTCTAAAAAAGGTCTTGTCCCCTTTTTATTACCCCTTTGGCTATCCTTTTGTATGTTTGCTCCTTTGTACCCCACACTGCCTTGCCTGCTTCTCTTTGCTTTTCTTGGTTCAACTCCATCGCCTCTTCCCTCTGCTTCTCCTTGTACCTTCTGAATGCCACCCTTTTAGCCTTTACCTTTGCAGCCACTTCCCTTGAGAACCACAATGGTCTCTTTTTCTTCCTGTTTTTGTTCATTTCTTTTGTGCCAAGATTTGTTGCCTTCATTATACCATGCCTTAATTTGGCCAACTGTCACTCCACTTTACCCAGGCAATACCTCCCGCTAGGTTGCCTCTGAGGCATTCTTCTATTTTTTTTAAATCTTCACACCTGAAGTCCAGGACCCTCATCTTTGTGTGGTTTGTTTCTGCCACCATCCTTATGTTAAACCACACTGTATAGTGATCTGTATGGTGATAACTGGTCCCCAGGTGGCATCCCACCTAGATGTCTGCAATACTGTACCTGTTTGTGAGTCAAAGCTCCAGTATTGCCCCATCTTGAGTTGGCTGTCTGACTAGTTGCCTGAGAAATACCCACTGCAAGGAGTCTAGAATCACCCTGTCTCTAGCTGAGGCCACAGTTGAGAGACTCAAATCCACTTCTGGCAGACTGAAGTCTCCCAACAGCAGCACTTTTCTCTTTTCTGCCATTGTACTGATGGCTTCCCCCAGTGGCATATCCTATTCTGCCCCCTGTGTTGAAGGTCTGTATATAACCCCAGTGCCATATCCTATTCTGCCCCCTGTGTTGAAGGTCTGTATATAACCCCAGTGCCATATCCTATTCTGCCCCCTGTGTTGAAGGTCTGTATATAACCCCAGTGCCATATCCTATTATGCCCCGTGTTGAAGGTCTGTATATAACCCCAGTGCAAACCGTGACTCCAGCTCCTGTCTTGAGTGTGACCCACAGCACCTCCAACCCCTCCTTTCCCCCTTGGTTCTCTTGCATGTCCATCATTTTGATATCCTCCCTCACATACAGCACAACACCTCTGCTCTTCCTCCCCTCTCTATCCTTTCTGTAGCCTGTAATGGCCAAATCCCAGTGGTGGCTCCCTGTGCAGCACAACTCAGCAACGATGACAACATCCAGATCTGCCTCTGACATGATGGCCTCCAGGTCAGGAATTTTGTTTTGCACACATGGCCATCCATACCTTTCTCCCACTCTGATTGCAGCTCCCCCTTCCCCCCTTGTGCCCCACTTTATTTACCCTGTCTTTTTACAAATTCTGTTCCCACACCCTTTGTCTTCTACTACTGTGCTGCTCCCTTTAACCTGCTCCCTGTGGAAGTTTCCTCCCCCAGGTCCTCTATTCCTACTGCTTCAGTCTATGTGGGGGTGGGGCAGTTTATACCTCCCTTTCACTTTCTACCATCCCTTTCAGCTAGTTTAAATGTTCATCAAAGTAACATTTAAACCATCCACTAAGAACTGTGGTTCCCCTGACAGACAGATGCAAGCCATCACCTCTCTATAGACCTATATCCATCCAAGTTGGTCCCCAGTCCCCAGTGAAGCCAAATCTCTCCTCTTTGCACCATTCCTTCAACCACAAGTTGAAGCTCCTGGTGCAAAATGCCCTATTCTCCCCTCAGCTATAGAGAGGTAGCACCTCAGTGCAAGCCACTAATGTGCTACTTGCCGTAGGCCCCTCTGCAGTTCCCGGAACCCTCCCTGCACAATCCCAGCCCTGTCCCTTGCTAGGTCATTAGTCCCTAGGTGGGTACTGACATTCAGCTTCCACCCATGCTGTGCTACCCTAGGAATTCTTAGGATCCTCTGTCTATCCCTCAGAGTCCTAGCAACAGTTCGGCACCTAACCGCCCTCTCCCCACCCCTTTCTTTTCTCAAATATACCCCCTTACAGTTGATTACCACACCAGAAGTTGCTTCCTCCTCTGATGGGGTCCTCTACATCCCCCTTTGGGGCATATCCTTCTGAGGACCCCACATCCTCCCTTGTCACTATTTTGGTGCCTCCTCTCAGCAGTCTCATCCTGTCAGATTGGTAAAGGAATTATTTAATTGCACAGGCTGAGGAATGTGCCCCTGACCTGCCATCCCCAGCCTTCAGAGCCCACCAAAGTCCAGCTGGCCCTTCTATTCCTAGGCAGCCTCTGCAGTAGACTCAGTGTCCCTGGGTGGGGTAACAGGTCCTCTGGATCCTAACCAGCTCAGCCTGGAGACCAGTCACCTCCTCCCTCAATGCAGAGAGGTGCGGGTGGATGAGGCAGCACCTCAGTCTCCACAGTGTCTCCAGGAATACTGCAGCTCTGTACCTATTGCACTGCACCACTCCCATATCTGATTTTATGTATCAGTACCTACTGCTTTTAAATGTACCTTGTCCCTATAGTCCCCTTCCTGTGTTTTATTGCTTTCCCACCTACACCCTCTGTCAAGATTTACTTTATCACTCTGCCCTAGATAGGGTGTTACTTGCTTTCCTCTTTACTCACTTGCTATCTCTAGATGTATCTCTCCCTGTGTCTCTCTTTGTCTTTACTTTTTCCTATTAATTAACCCTCCCCTTTTTGCCCTTCATGATCTGTTATAGCACCGTCCCCTAAATAGAGTTTCTCCCATATTTTCACCTGTAGCAGCTACCTGTTTGTTTCTTTCCTAGCAGGAACCCCCAACCCACCACATGTAGGTACCTATACAGGTAAAAGTAAGCTAAAAGGTACTTTACCTTAACTTGTTAGTCCAGCAGAGCCTCCTGCTTACCTGCAGATGCCTGCCGATGCCCAAGATGTCACCTCTTCCACTCCTGTTCTGTTCTACTCACCCTCTGGGACACGAGCATAGAAACATGGAAGTTGACAGCAGATAAGGACTGCAAGGCCCATCCAGTCTGCCCATTTCTTTTTCTACCTTATGAATGTGCCATTGGCCTTTGCTCTGTCAATGGCCTATCTATTCATACTCATCTGTATTGCTCCTTTATCCATATCCCATGCCTGTTTGAAGCCCTGCACTGTATTCACAGCCACCACTTCCTGAGGTAGGCCGTTCCATGCAACCACCACCCTTTCTGTGAAAAAGAACTTCCTCACATTACCCCTTAATCGGCCTCCCTCTAATCTCATGCTGTGTCCTCTTGTCCTGCTATTTTTCTTATACTGAAACATGTTAGACTCTTTCACCTTGTTAATGCCCTTAAGGTGTTTGAATGTTTTGATCATATCACCTCTCTCCCTCCTTTGCTCTCGGGTATACATATTGAGCTCCGTTAATCTGTCCTCATATGTTTTCTGATGCAGTCCCTGCACCATTTTGGTTGTCCTTCTCTGGACTGCCTCAGTTTGGTTAATGTCCTTGTGAAGGTGTGGCCTCCAGTGCTGCACGCAGTACTCCAGATGGGGCCTAACCAGTGTCTTGTAAAGAGGGATTATTACCTCCCTCTTCTGACTTGTGATACCCCTACTAATACACCCCAACATCCCTCTAGCCTTACCTACTGCTTTAGTGGTCTGCTTGGATAATTTCAGGTCATTAGTGATGATGATGTCCAAGTCTCTTTCTTCCCTTGTGACTGCCAGCAACTCCCCTCCCAACCTATAGGTGGCTTCAGGGTTTCTGTTCCCTATGTGCATGATCTTGCACTTCTTTGCATTAAACCCCAGTTGCCACTTTTTTGACCATTCTGCTAGTTTATCCAGTTCTCTTCTCATTCTGCCCACCGCATCTGGATCATCTACTCTGTTGCAGATCTTGGTGCCATCTGCAAACAGACAAACCTTACCCTCCAGTCCATCTGTAATGTCATTGATGAAGATATTGAAGAGGACTGGCCCCAGGACTGATCCCTGAGGTACCCCACTTGTGACATGCTTCTCTTCTGACTGTACACCATTTACCACCACGCTCTGTTTTCTGCCCGCCAACCAGTTTGCCACCCAGTTGACCAACTTCTGACCAACCCCGAGCCTACCCAGCTTATTAATCAATCTTCTATGTGGAACAGTACTGAAAGCTTTGCTAAAGTCAAGGTAGGCGACATCAACTGCTTCCCCTTGATCCACCACTCTGGTTACCCAGTCAAAGAAATCTATGAGATTAGTTTGACAGGACCTTCCTTTTGTAAACCCATGCTGTCTTGGATCCTGTGCTCCTACGGATTCCAGGTGTTGCACTATTCTTTCCTTAAGGAGTGCCTCCATAATCTTGCCCACTACTGAGGTAAGACTGGCTGGTCTGTAGTTCCCTGCCTCCTCCCTGCTAACGCTCTTGTGGAGCAGGACCACATGAGCCCTTCTCCAGTCTTCTGGGACCTCTCCTGTGCTCAGAGACTCACTAAACAGTTCTGATAATGCTCTGCTAGTTCCACCCTTAGCTCCTTTAGTACCCTGAGATGTATGCCATCAGGTCCCATTGCCTTGTCCACCCTGAGCTTATCGAGCTCTTGTAGGACCCTTTCTTTTGTGAAGGGACTAGTGGACACCTGATGTGATGTATGATTTGACACTGGGAGGGAGTCCTTCTATAGTGCTCTTGTAAGAAGACTAAATAATCTAAATGTACTGCATTCTCTGAGTTAGCATCATCAGAAATGGTCTAGATGTAGAGGAGTCTCTTTGGGCAGTTCTGTATGAGCTCCCTAACTTTGTCCGTGGAGTTCAGTAAATTCCTGGAGATATTTTAGCAAAATAAAATTGATTTCCTTTGTGATTAAGTTGTTAGATAGAACAGAGTAGTGAAAGTATGCTGATCAGCTGCAGCAACAGATTTTTGAGCCAGATGCTTGGCTGGTTGACCATGTTGGTGAAAGTACAGTTACGTAAGAACTTACCGTAACAGCAGATCTTCGAGAACAGCTCTTGCAGCAGGTTACACCATTAGGACTGAAGCCGGCAGGCGCCAGGACCCCACGGAAATTTTCTAGCTAGCAGTCTTCAGCGAGGACCGCCTCCGACGTCGGTCCCGCCCCCGACGTCAGGCGTAGTACATAAGGAGGCGGTCCTCTCATAATCCTCAGTTCTTCCTCCGGAGACTCTCAGCCGCTGGATGACATCAGAAGAGGAGACCGAGGATCCGCCACCAGATGGTAAAAACCAGTGAAAAGGAATGTCCCATCCAATAAGATGGGTGCTTGACTACGACCTACCTCCAAAAAAGGGGGCTGGTGGGCGGGAATGTACCTGCTGCAAGAGCTGTTCTCGAAGATCTACTGTTACGGTAAGTTCTTATGTAACTGTACTATCTTACTTTGAGATACAGCTCTTGCAGCAGGTTACACCATTAGGACTGATTTCCAAGCAGTAGTGGCAATCATGCACCACTGGGAGGAGGAAAGGTAGAGACCTCGGGGTAACTCGAGCCTAGGACAGAAGTCCCTGAAGGACGGCTAGACCGAACCCCCGCTCTTCACCTCGATGCAATATCCAGACTGTAATGCCTGATAAAGGTATGCACAGAGCTCCAAGTAGCTGCAGCACAAATAGCTGAGGCGGAGATGTTCTTTAACGCCGCAAAGGAAGTAGCCACCCCCTCTTGTGGAATGACCCTTGACCGCGCCCGGTAAGGGTTTATTGCACTTGTCATAACAGAAAGTGATGCACTGGATGAGCCACCTAGAGAGTGACTGTTTGGAGACAGGAGCTCCTTTCATCCTGTGACCAAAAGAGACGAAAAGTTGGTCCGATTTTTGGAGCCGTTTGGTTCTGGTCAGGTAGTATCTGAGGCACCTGTGCACGTCTAGGGTGTGCAGAAGGGCTTCTCCTCAATTAGAGTACCTTGGAAAATACACTGGTAGATCGATATCCTGATTAAGGGTGAAAGCTGAGACCACCTTAGGCAAAAACTTTGGGTTTGTCCTTAGGGAAACCCTGTCCTGGTGGAAAACCAGATAAGGCTCTTTGCACATAAGAGCATGCAATTCTGAGATCCTTCTAGCAGAAGTAACAGCAACTAAAAATAACGTTTTCCAAGAGAGAAAACGTAGCTCATAATCTGCGGCTGGTTCAAAGGGTGGCGGCATGAGCTGCTCCAGGACAAAAGGTAAGTCCCAAGGAGGGACTGGATCTTTGATGGGAGGCCTAAGGTGCAGGACACCCCTGAAGAAAGCACGAGTAGTGTCCAGCTGGGCCACCGTCCGATGGCCTACGGGGGTGTGGTAAGCAGAAATTGCACAAAGGTGCACTTTAATCGAGGAGTAAGCCAGTCGGGAGTGAAAGAGGGAAAGCAGGTAGTCCAGAAACAGCTTTTCTGGACAGTCTAATGGCGGAAAGCCGTGCGCTTGAGCACACAAACAGAATCTACGCCATTTCATGGCATAAGTTGCATGGGTAGCTGGTTTTCTGGTGGCAGACAGTACATCTGCCACTTCTTGCGAGACCCCGTATCGCATCATGGCTATGTCTCTAGGAGCCAAGTGTGCAGGTCCAGTGAGCGTAGGTCCGGATGGACCAATGAACCCACCTCCTGAGACAATAGATGGGAGCTGATTGGCAAAGGAACTGGAGGTTCCCGGGATAGCTGGTGTAAGAGAGGGAACCAAATTTTTCTGGGCCAGAAGGGTGCGATCAGAATGAGTGTCGCTTGCTCCCTGTAAAGTTTCAAGAGAACTCTCTGGATCAACGGGAAAGGAGGAAAGGCATATAGGAATCTGCCCACCCAGGAGAGGGACAAAGCGTCTCGCCAGAAAACACCAGGCCCTGGATCTAGCGAGCAAAAATTGGGCAGTTTTGCGTTGGATGGGGACGCGAAAAGGTCTAACTCTGGAGTACCCCATCTGTGAAACAGATCCTCTGCCCCCTCCAGCAGAAGTTCCCATTTGTGGACTCTGGCCTGAGAGCGGCTCAGGCTGTCTGCGATGGTGTTGTCCACTCCTGGGACATGTACTGCAATTAGGTTTGCGCCGTGTTGCAATGCCCACTCCCACACTCTCATGGCCTCCCTGAAAAGTGGGTAGGAGTGAGTGCCTCCTTGTTTGTTGAGGTAATACATCACTGCAGTATTGTCTGTTTGTAACAGAAGTGTACCCAGTGGGATCTTCGACTGGAAGGCTTTTAGAGCGTAAAGTACTGCCCTCATTTCCAAAATGTTGATGTGGAGATGAGACTCCTGGGCTGTCCAAAGGCCCTGAGACCGAACACCGTCTAGGTGTGCTGCCCACCTGAGGCGTCTGTGGAGAGGGTCACAGTTGGGGATGGCGCTGTGAAGGGAACCCCCGCAGAAAGGTTCCCTGGAATTAGCCACCACTGCCAATCTCGAATTATGGCTTTCGTGATCCGGATTGGGTGCTGCTGATGGTCTTGCCTTTGGTCCCACTGCACCCGTAGCATCCACTGGGTTACCCGCATGTGAAGACAGGCTAGCGGGACTGTTGCAATGGCCACAGCCATGTGTCTGAGCAGGCAAAGGACCAGTCTGGCTGGGACGGTCTTCTTCCCCGACAACTCCCTGATGAGGGATCTGATGTGTTCCGCTCTGTTCGAGGGAAGGAAAGCTTTCCCTTTGATGGTGTCCAGAACTGCTCCTATAAACTGCAGTTTCTGAGATGGAACCAGGAGTGACTTCTCGTAGCAGATGAGAATACCCAGTGATTGAAAAAGAGAGTGGGTGCAGTGAATAGCCGTCATCAAGGCCTCCCTGGAGGGCACCATGAGAAGCCAGTCGTCCAGGTATGGGAACATGTAGTGGCCCTGTCTCCTCAGAGACGCAGCTACGACGGCCATGCACTTTGTGAATACATGAGATGCCGATGACAGCCTGAAGAAAAGAGCTCGGAACTGATAATGGCAGCTCTGAAACTCGAAGCGCAGGAACCTCCGGTGCACTTGAGCAATCGGGATGTGCAGGTAGGCATCCTGCATGTCCAAAGATGCCAGAAAGGCATTCTGCTTTAGCATGGGAATTAGGCCCGGAAGGGTCACCATGCGGAAGCGCTTGTAAGTGACCGAAAGGTTGAGGTCGCTGAGGTCCAGTATTGGACGGAGGTCCCCTGTTTTCTTTGGAACCAGGAAGAAGTGAGAATAGTACCCTAGTCCTCTCTGGTTCTCTGGGACATGCTCTATGGCTTCCTTTTCCAGAAGCGCGAGCACTTCCTGCTGTATGAGCAGGGCATACTGACCCAAATATCAGGAGAGCAGGGGAGGTCTTGTAGGTGGACTGCCTACAAATTCTATATAATGGCCTTTTTTGGCCAGCTGCAGAACCCACCTGTTCATGGTGATCGATTGCCACCCTAGGAAGTGGTGAGCGATGCGACCCCCGACTTTGTTTTCCCGTTGATCCTGAGGAGGGGCCGGGGCCAGGAAGGAGTCATGCTGTGGCAGCATTTGATCCGGCAGGCTGGGCTGACTTTGAAAATCATTGGGCTCTGCCTGGGGATGACTTGGCCTGGGCCTTACGGGTGAAAGTGCCCCTCTGCTGTTGGCCGGAATGTGGCAGTTGCCTTTGTAGCCGGCCACGAAAACAGCTCTGGTTCCTACGAAAGGAACTAGGCTGAGACCTGTACATAGCTTGTACAGATCGGACTGCTTTCCCTGCGTCCTGAAGTTTGGTGATTACTCTCTCGGAGGCTTCACCAAATAGGACCTCCCCGTTATAAGGGACGTCTAAAATGTTCTTCTGGACGTCCAGGGTAAAGCCGGAGACACAGAGCCAAGAGTGTCTCCGGAGACACACGCCTGAGGCTACAGCTCTGGCTGAAGAGTCCGCAGAATCGTATGCGGCTCTGAGCACTTGGGTCCCCACATCCGAACCTGTGTGGAGGAGGTTCAAGAGCTCCTCCTTGTGGTCGCCATCGGGCATCTTCTCGACCAGGTCCTGTCCCTGCTCCCACAGTGTGTTCTGGAACTGAACCATGTGGGTGAGGTAATTCAGTGACCTGATGGCGCAAGACGCGGCCGCGTACATACGCCTGCCCAGGACATCCAGGTGTTTGGATTCCTGGTCTGGTGGCTGTGTGCTCAAATGCTGAGGTCTCTGAGACCGGTCATGCGAAACAGTGATGACCAGGGAGTCAGCCAGAGGATGGTTCGCCAGATACTGGTCCTCCCTAGGGGCCCTGTATAGGCGGTCAGCCTTCTTCAGCACCGCAGGAGTGGAGTGCGGATGTTTCCAGGCGGCCTTGGTGATGTCCGCAAATGTATCCACCAAGGGCGGCACTACCACAGGCTTCAGGTCTTTCTGCCAAAGGTCGCGAGCAAGGCGTTTTCTCTCGGGGTCAAGCTCTTCAGCATCCCACCCCATGTTCTCCTGGATGTGCCTCGTGATCTCCACAAAAGAGGGATCATCCGGAGGAGACCTGGGTAGGTCGTGTGGGTCCAGAGAGGTAACGCTAATAGGAGAAGGTGATCTGGAGCACTCTGAAGTGTCAGATCTGGAATCCTCCCCAGACGGAGTGTACCAGCGACGCCTGGGTCTCTTGGGGCTGGGTGACCCTGAAGGGGATCTAGAGGGAGATCGTCTCCTTTCTGAAGATCTGCCCCGAGGAGGTGGTGTCTGCTCCTTGGGGGTTGGTGGTCGTCCTACGGGCCCCTTGGGTGGAGGAGGGGGCGTAGGTGGTGAAGGAGTGGGTGGAGGCTGAGTCGGAGTCAGAGTAGGAGGAGGACGTGTGGTGACCACATCTTTTTTGATGGTGTCCCACCAAAAGGTAAAAAGTTCTTTTACCTCTGCCAGATTCATACCTGACAACAGGCCTGGCGCCGGTGGCCTGTCGCCGGGGTTGGGCGTCGGGTCCCTGGGTGTTCCCTTGGGAGCCCGGCGTCTCTGGTGTCGCCCGCCTGGTCCTCGCGCTGTGTGGCGTCCTCCTCGGAAGAATCCTTCTGACCGGCGTCCGCCGGCGACAGTGGTGCGGTCCTCTTCTCAGGAGTAGCCGGCGTCAGTCCCCTGGCCGACGTCTTCGAAGGCGAACGCCTGGCTGGTAACGGGTGTTTAGGTGTCGCCAGCTCCGGTGGTGTTTGGCCGACGTCGGGTGGGATGACGTCGGGTCCGATGTCCGTTTAAGGGACGTCAGGTCTTTGGTCTTACGGGGAACCGGATCCGAACCACGCGGAGGCTGGGAAACTGCCCTGGTGTCGGAGTCCCGCCGGCGGGAGGAAGATTTATGGCACTCCCTGGACTTCATCGAGGCCTTAGAAGGGGTGGAAGAGGCCGACGGCCTGGAAGTCTTCAGAGGCTGAAGAGAAGAGGAGCCGCTGGATGACCTGACCTGAACCGGGGGAGGTTGCGACCGAGCCCTGGAGGGAGAGCAGTCCGATTTCAAGCTGGAGCTTCGGGAGTCTGAGACCCTCGCAGGAGACCTGGATCTTTCCATTTCCCGGTGCTTGTCCCGGTGCTTGTGGGTTTTACTCGAAGACTCCCCCCGGGAGGAAGGCTCCTTATCCATAATTTTCAGTTTCTCCTCCAAGAGAAATGCTTGAAGGGCCTTCTGGCGGCGGATCCTGGTGCGACTGTTGAAGCCCTGACAGAAGGAGCGAAGCCTTGGTGTGGTGTTCTGAGCCTGGGCAGCGCATGCGCGGGCGAATGTGGATCACTTGAAGGGGATCTGTTTTACTGAGCACCCTTATATGGTGACCCTCTATAAAGTTGTTGGAGAGGACATCAGATGATCAGAAGTCGAAAAGCAGACGAAAATCGTCGTAGTTCTAATGAGTCAGGTAGCACGCTAGGAAAGGAGACCGAGAGGTCGATACTGGCAATGTCGACGGCGGGAAAAGAACTGAGGATTATGGGGGGACCGCCTCATTATGTACTACGCCCGACGTCGGGGGCGGGACCGATGTCAGAGGCGGTCCCCGCTGAAGACTGCTAGCTAGAAAATTTCCGTGGGGTCCTGGTGCCTGCCGGCTTCAGTTCTAATGGTGTAACCTGCTGCAAGAGCTGTATCTCGAAGTAAGATCCACTGGTAGCTGTAACTGCCACACCACTGCATGCTTTGGGACAAGGTGCACCCTCCCTGGAAAATCATCAAAGACCTTCTGGGACTCCTGAAATGTCTAAAAAAACCTTTGGATGAGGCAGGAGAGGCCAACTAGAAGCCATTACCCAGAATAAGTCAGAAAATTATTCAGCGGTTGGATTTCTAAGGGCTTGCTCCATGCAGAAAGGATAGTTAGGAAACTGACTATCGCCCTTGGGCAGAATAATCTCTTAGTCAATTGGGGCTGAGGAAGTTCACCTTCATCCTTTACTAAGTAAAATTTGCCACATGTAAAGTATTGTAGTCTACTTGTTTGTTTATTTTAGAATGCATTATTGTCATGTATTTAGGATTGCCTATACCCTCTATATTTCTGTCTCTGTATTGTCTGTCTGTCTGTCTCTTTCTCTATTTCCTTACTTATCTACATATTCTTTGCAAAAATCTGCATTAATGCAAAATTTAGGGTTCGGGCTATAGTGAAAAAAGTAGGGAAATGCGGTTTTAGGGTTTCCAGCCCTAGAACCCTACCCTTCAAACAAATCAGGGGTGTAGTCATCTTCCACTGGGTTATCAACCCTAAAGCTCACCCCACTAGGTGTGTATGTTTCTAAAGTGTATAGAATGTAGTGAGCTTTAGGATCGACAACCCCAAGGAAGACTGCAACCCTGATTTGTTTTAGAGTGGGGTGGGGCTTTAGGGTTGGAAACCCTAAAACCACATTTCCCTACTTTTTTTGCTTTAGCCTGAACCCTAAATGTTGTATTAATGCAGTTTTTTGCAAAGAATTTCCTTACTTCTTGAGTCTTACAGGGCATTAGGGTGCCGGCATTACAGCACCGGGACACCACAGTGTCAATTTATGGTTTCACTGCCCCCTCCCCGAAGTCTGCCCCCCTGGAGTTACCATAATTATTAAGGGGGTGTGTAGGGATCATGGGAGGGCACAGCCACCTGCAAAAAAGAGAGGTAGGTGAAATCGGCAGTTGATGCTGTGATGACTAGGCGCACTACCGCTGGCGCCCTGACGTGGTGCAACCCTTTTTGAGATAGTCTATTAGTATCCTTATTTGCCTGTAGAAGTGCAGAGCTCTCTGGGCCCAGTTCTCCCACTGATCCATACTTTTTAAGATAGTGTAATCGTATCCTTATTTGACTGTAGGAGTACAGTGCCCTCTGGGCCCTGTGCTCCCCTCCCTCCATAGATGCAAATATGTATGTTGCTAAAGAAGTGAAGGTAAAGGCCCTGTGCTTCCATTTGTTTCACAATAGCAACCAAATTGTCAGAATAGCCTTGTTATTACCCAGCCTCATGTATGCAGTACTGAAAATTTTCAAATCCCCACCAAAATGTGATTCCACGCCACCTCAACATCATTACACGCTACAGATGCGAAAAGACAGTTTGGGCAGGATTTGAAAAATGACAGCTGTCACAATCATGAGGTGGTTTACAAAATACCTATTTTGAAGACCTGGGGTCAAAATATGCAAAATTACTAAATTTACAAGTGAATGTAGTAAAATTTCAACAGATGTGCATAACTTTGCCACTTTACATGTTTTGACCCCACATTTTTAGCATAGACTTCTTATGACCCCATCTCATGAACAAGTGTGTGGTGGACATTTTCCAAATCTGCTGGAAAGGTGATTTTGCCAAGCGAGCACAAAATAGTCTTTAATGCCAGATTTGCATAATTCCAGTGCCATTGTTCATGAGGTGGTGTTTCAGTAAGGCCATGGTGAAAACTGGTGTACAAATATGCAAAAATGGCAAAGTTATACACCAGAGTTGAAAACTCCATTGAAATACATTGAATTGCACTTACCTTAGTTTCTCACGTTGCAGTCAGCACTTCCAGCAGCAAGACATGTCTCCCATAGCAGAGTGGATCTGTACCCTGGGACCTGTTCAGGTGAGTGAGGGTGTGTTGGCGTATCTGGGGGGTGCAGGGTGGTGGGTGCTGAGTGGGAGGTTGGGTAGGGGGTGCGATTAGTGAGGGACCATTTTATTTTTTACAGGTTAAAAAAAAGTCCTAAAGGGACCATTAGGAATGGTAATCATAAGGTGGGGAGTGCCACTAGACTCCAGGGAAACAAAAAATCAATGGGGACATCGATCGGCAGGTGTGGGTGCCACTAGACACCAGGAACAAATGCCATAATTATGAGTAAAGTGATCAGAGGGTGGAAATTGCCACTAGATACCAGGGACATATTTAATAATTACCAGGACAGCAATCAGAGGGTTGGTGGTGCCACTAGACATCAGGGGGAAAGTCCCATAATTACAGGGATGGCGACTGGAGGGTAGGGGGTGCCACTAGACATCAGGGACAAATCCCATAATTATAGAGACAGTGATCAGAGGCTGCAGGTTGCCACTAGATACCGGGGAAAATATTTAATAACCAGGACAGCAGTTGGAGGGTGGGTGGTGCCACTAGACACCAGGAACAAATCCCATAATTACAGGGATGGTGATCGGACTGTGGGGGTGCCACTAGCCACCAGGGGAATATTTAATAATTACCAGGATAGCAACTGAAGGGTGGGGGTGCCACTAGACCCCAAGGAAAAATACCATAATTACGGGCATGGTGATCGGAGGGTGGGGGTGCCACTAGACACCAGGTAAATATTTAAAAATTATGGGAATAACAATCAGAGGATAGGAGGAAAAATATAAAAAATAAGGGAATAGCAATTGGAAGGTGGGGGTGCCACTAGACACCAGGGAAAATTCATATAATTATGGGGATGGCTTGCAAAATACCTTTTTCTTTTGCAGGAATCCTTTTCCATATCAAACAAAAAAAAGAAATGAAAGAGGATTCCTTCAAATGAAAAAAGAATTTCCAAAAACAAATTCCAAAATGTTTTTCCATATGAATGGATCCTTTTTCATTTGAAGGAAAAAGGTCATATGAAAGGATCCTTATTTTGTTCAAACAAAAAAGGACAAATGAACCCCCTCCAAAAAAAAAACTAAGTCCAAAATCTTTTTCAGTAGAAAGGGATCCTTTTTCATTTGAACGATAAAGATCACATGGAAAAAGTTGAAAAAAAAGTCCAAAATCTTTTTCCATATGAAGGGATCTTTTTTCATTTCAATAAAAAACTCCTACAGAAAAAGTGGAAGCGAGTCAGGAAAAAGTATTTACAAACTAAAATAAAAAGACATTTCGTGGTCAGTTTTCCAACAGTTAACTGCAGAATCTACCTAACGGGGTCCCGATGAGCAAGATACATGTCTTGGTCTCTCTCTCTCCAGGATGTCATTTTTGTGGGTGTTCAATTTTTTTTAAGGGGGGAGAGAAAAAACAGAAAACAAGATGGCGGCAAACGAAAAAGGATTTTTCCCTCATGAAAAAGAATTGACCCCAAATGAAAATGGATTCTTTTTCGTATGGATCAAATTCTTTTTTCATTCCAAACATCTATTCAAAAGCCTGTGCTGAGCATGCTCAGAAACTAAAATTTTAAAAATTAATAACTTTGAAACGGATTAATATTTTTTCACCAAACAAGTAAAAGGCACATCTGTGGACCAAGCCCTTTCCGCCCTGAAAATATCAGACCAAAATTCCAAACTGTCTGGGTGCAAGGCAATGATAAATAAAGAGCAAAAAACTGCAAATTTTGATGTTTTTCACTATCCGCATCTCGGAATCTGCACATCTGACTGGAACCAAACTTGCCACTTCAAGAGATCTACCCACGAGACCACACATGCAAATGTTTGTGCAAATCCATTGAACAGTTGCGAAGATGTTAAAAGTTCAAAATTTGAAGTTTAACATAGAACCCCCTGCTCAACCCTAAATACAGTGATGCTACTGCACCACTGTAGTATACATATCAAAGGGGCACGGTTGCACCGCTATAGTTAGAGCTGAATGGCATGTTTAATGTTAAACCTCAAATTTTGCACTTTAATAATTTTGTAACTGATCAATGGATTTGCACAAAATGTTGCATGCGCTGTCCCATGGGGTAGATCTCTTGACATGGCATGTTTCATTTTGGTTGGATGTGCGGATTCTGAGATCTACATAGTGCAAAAACCTTCAAGTCACCACTTTTTGCAGTTTTTTTCCATATTACCTTGCACCCAGATGGTGCAGGATTTTTGTGTGGATTTTTTATGGTAGATAACAGCTTGGGTAACAGAACTGTTATGCATTTGTTTGGTGAGAAAATATTACCTGATTGCAAAGTTATCCAATTTTTCAGTTCCCATTATTTTCAATGGGAAGATCACTCTCCAGGATAGAGAGAATAAGTCTGAAAAAGGATTTGCCCTCATGAAAAGGATTCCTTTTCATGAGGGGCCAATCCCTTTTTGCCAGAAAAAAATTCCTTTTTCGTGAGCCGCCATCTTGTTTTCTTTTTTTTTTCCACAAAACAAACTGTCATAACACTGTCCAGGGATGCCTTTTACAGACATCCAAACACGTATCTTGCTAATCGGGAGCTGCTGAGCTTCACTTAGTACTTTTTTATAGCTCCCATGGTCTCAGAACATTTCCTTTTAACTATTTTAACTGCTGCATGTTTCTACTTTGGGCTACTGTCAGGATTCTGTGTGTATTATATATGAGCTGAATGCCTGCCATTGGTGTTTAGTGGCATCCCCCCACCCTCTCATGAAATTGTTCCATCATCCCAGGTGTCTAATGGCACCCCCATCCCTCTGATTCCCATATATTGCATTATAGTAAAAAAGCTGGTGATTAGCAGCATCCCCCCCACCCTCCTGTCTCCGTGTCAACCTAAAAATAAGAAAACCATCCCTCAATGTTCTTGTTTTTTCATTTTTTTTACAACCTGAAAAAAAAAAAGTCCAACACAGATCACACCAGAACCACCCACCTGACCTCTCACTGTGCACCCACCTCCCCACAACCCCCTGACCCCCCCACACGTCCTCACTCATCTGAACTGTTCACACATTCAACAGCCACTCTCTGATCAAAGACACATCTTACTGCTGGAACCAGTGAATGCTGTTTGACAAGTAAGGTATTTGTTACAGAGCAGTCGCCAGTTTCAGCAGCAAGACACATCTTCAATTGGAGAGAGAATGCTGAGTGTGTGAGGCGAGTGAGGGCATGTGCAGAGTCAAGAGGGTCTGCGGAGGTGGGTGTACAGTGGGAGGTCATGTGGGTGGTGCAGGTGTGATTGGCGTTGGACTTTTTTTTTTTTTTACAGGTTGTAAAAAAAATAAGACATCAAGGGACAGTTTTCTTATTTTCAGGTTTACACAGAGAGGGAGGTGGGGGTACCCACCAACCATCACTGTTTTTGACAATAATACAATACATGGAATTGGAGGGTGCAGGGCACCACTAGACACCAATAGGGTAATAAATATTATAAATATTTATTAAATTAAATACACAGTAATGAATTATATTGTAGATATGGGTATTATGTGGGGTTGCCATTGAGACACCAGGGATCTATAATATAGTTACTAGGAGGTGGGGGTTACCACTGAACACCAATGACAAACTGAAATTAAATATGTACTGAAATTGGACTACAGGGTGGAGGGTGCCACTACACACCAGGGGCTATCAACAGTAATAGGGATCAGGCACAAATTGACGAGGTGGGGCAGTGGATACCAAGGAACTAACAAATGTCAGACACATGAAAGCTGACAAAATTATGTATGCCTGGGAGTGCAGGATCCAAAGGACCCTGCGCTCCCACAGTAAAATAAGGATAAGATTATACTATCTTAAAAAGTAAGGAAATAAGTTACAAAAAATCTTCATTAATGCTCTAGTTAGAGTTAAGAGTGAAAAAAGCAGGGAAATGTGGCATTAAGGACCCCCATCCCCAACCTGCACACACCAACAGGTGTTGGGGTGTGCCTTGGGGTCATCAGCCCTAATGCTCACCCCATTCTCCTACACTGTACCCATCTCAACGTATTTGCTTATGGAATGCGGTGAGCATTAGGGCTGATGACCCCAAGGCACACCCCTGATTCCTGTTGGTGTGTGCAGGGTGGGGGTGTAGTGTTAGGTTTGGAAATCCTAACACCACATTTCCCTACATTTGTCCCTTTAACCCTAACTAGAGCATTAATGAAGGTGGAGAAACACAGTTGTGTACTTTTGAAGACTATATGAGAATGGGTTGAGCATTAGGGATGAGAATGCCAAGGAAGACCCCACTCCTGATTCACCAGGACTCAGGACTGCCAAAAATACAGGTTACTCACCTGTAACAGGAGTTCTAGGAGTGGTATAGGTTGTTCATCCACACTTATTGGCAGGTTCCTTGCCGCTTTAAATGTTGCCGGAAGGTCAAGTTGGCTCCTCCCACCCACCCGGGTGGTAAAACCCTCGGCTCCGCCTCATGACGCCAGATCTAGCCCAATGGAAGCCAGGTTGCGCGTCGAAGCTGGGGAGGTCGGGTGGGTTGTGTGGATGAACAACATACACCACTCCTAGAACTCCTGTTACAGGTGAGTAGCCTGTATTTCTAGGGACGTGGATATGTTGTTCAATCCACACTTACTGGCAGACTCCTAGCAGTTCTCCGGGAAGAGGGAGGCAAGGCACGCACCCCCTACTTAGGGAATAAGGACTGGAGAACCGAGGTCCCAAAACCAGCATCCCGGCATGACTCAAGGTCAATGTGGTAATGGGAAATGAAGGTGTGTGCTGACTTCCAGGTAGCTGCCCTGCAGATTTCCTGGACAGGGACATCCCTAGAAGCAGCCACCGAAGCAGCGGTATGGCGGGTAAAATGAGCTCTTATCCCTTTGGGAGTCTCCATGCCCACCAACCTATAGCAGAGATCTATGCAGGAGGTGATCCACCTGCCTATCGTCTGCTTGGCTGCAGGTCTGCCAGGTGCGGCTTCAGCGTAGGTGACAAACAGCTGGTGAACCTCTCCCCCGAACTTCAGCCATCCGCTCCTTATAATAAGACAGTGCTCTTCTAGAGTCCAAAGCATGGAGCCTATATTCAGCCTCCGAGGTGTGATTGGGGTAGAACAACAGCAGAGTCAACACCTGGTAAAGGTGAAACTCTGGTACCACCTTCAGAAGGAATTTCGGGTGGGGGCGCAGGACAACCTTGTCCCTATGGAAGACCAGATAAGGAGATTCGATGGAAAGCACCTGAAGCGCTCCCATCCTTCTGGCTGACGTAATAGCCACCAAGAAGGCGGTCTTCCACGACAGGTGAGAGATGTCACACCTGTGCATCGGTTCGAATGGCTTACCCATGAGCTTAGCCAATACCAGCAGTAGATTCCACGGAGGTGGAAGTTCTCGCACCAGAGGGGATATGTAATCAAGGCCTTTGAAAAAGCGCCCGACCACCTCCTGTGCCACCGACTGCTTTCCGGCCCGTGCCCAGTAAGCAGAGATGGCTGCCAGGTGCACCTTAAGGGTCGTCAACTGAAGCCCTAGCTGAGAAAGGGACCAAAGGTAGTCCAGAATACTAGCCAAGGAACAGAAAGAGGGGTCCAACCCCTTATCCTGACAAAAAATGGAGAAGCTCTTCCATTTGAAGGCATAGCATTTTCTGGTTGACTCCTTACAGGATGCCTCAATGACGTTGAGGACCTCCTTGGACAGACCCAAGGCCTGGAACTCTAGCTGCTCAGGAACCAGGCCGTCAGGTGCAGGGATTGAAGGTCCGGGTGGAGAACCTTCCCCTTGTCGACTGAGAGCAGATCCGGGTGGGCTGGAAGCTGCCTCGGGAGCCCGGAGCTGAGGCGATCTGGGTACCAGTACTGGGGGGCCCAGTCTGGGGCTACCAGAATCACCTGCGCCTTGTCCCTCTTCGCCTTGAGAAGCACCTTGTGGATCAAGAGACATGGAGGGAAGGCATAGAAGAGGCCCGGGGTCCACGGCCTCAAGCCGTGGGCTCTGAGCTCCCCCAGATGGGCACCCCAACCCATCAGAGAGGAGTCGGTCGTCAGAGTGACCGTCGGCTCGGGGCAGACAAATGGGATACCCTCCTGCAGATGAGCTGGAACGAGCCACTACTGTAGGCCGTTCCACATCTCCTGGGTCACCGTCACTGGCTGGTCCAGAGGACCAGAGTGCTGTGACCACTGGCGAGCCAGCCCCCATTGTAGGGGACGTATGTGCCAGCGGGCCCAACGGACCACACTGGTGCAGGCCGCCATGAGGCCCAGAAGGCACAGGAAGTCCCGGGCAAGGCACAATTGCCTAACCAGAAATGATTGGGCAAAGAAGGAAAGGACCTCGGCCCTGTCCACCAGGAGCCAGGCTCTGGCTCGAAGAGAGCTCTGCCCCAATGAACTGAATCACCTGCGATGGCACGAGTTCCAACTTGGCCTCGTTGATGAGGAGGCCAATCTGAGAGCAGACCTGGCGGGCCAGATCCCTGGACCGCTCCACCTCCAACCTGGAGGGGGCTGCAATCAGCCAGTCGTTCAGGTAACGGTACACTCGGACCCCTTGGCACCGCAGGAATGCTGTCACCATGGCCATGCATTTGGTGAAGACCCTGGGAGCTGGAGAGAGGCCGAAGGGCATGGCCCGGAACTCGTAAAGGGATCCCTCTGCTCTGAAGCGGAGGAACCGCTGATGAGACGGATGGATTGGGACGTGAAAAAATGCATCCTGAAGGTCCAGAGAACAGAACCACATGCCTGGCTCCAAGGATGGAATGATCTGAGCCAGAGTGACCATCCTGAAGGTGCGAGACCTTAGGAACTTGTTCAGGTCGTGTAGGTCGAAAATGGGGCACCAGCCCCCCATCCGTTTTGGGACCAGGAAGTACCTGGACACAAACCCTGGGTCTGGAGGGGGGGGGTCCACCACCTCGCTGATCACCTCCTTCTGGAGGAGCAAGGCAGTGTCGGCTCGACAAGCTGACAGAGAGGCTGCGGAACCTGTAGCCCCCGTGGGGCGACGGCTCGATGGGGGGGGGACTGCTCGAATTCCAGAGGCAGACCCCTGCCTACCACTTCCAACACCCAGCGGCCCATTGTGATATCGGACCTGGCAGAAAGGAAGTGGCAGAGCCATCCCCCCATGGTGGGAACCCGGGGAGGAGTGACGAGGTTGGGGGTGACACCCCTCAACCTGTCACTGGACAGGCTTGGAGGAAGGGCCGGCCGAGGAACCTCCTGGGCCTTTTCCTCCAGGCTTCCTGCTGGAGGAAGCAGCAGGCTTGGCTTTGGGGTGCCAAGTGTGAGCCTGCTGGCCCTGAAGCTGGTGTTGCTGGGCCGGACGTGCCGCAGGGGTTGAAGGACAAAAGGGCTTACACTGCTGCTGGCGGCCTTTGTCCTTCTGGGCAGACGTGACCGAGTCCAAGGTGGCATTGGACTTCTCGATCCTTTGGAGATGACCCTCCACCCCGGGCCCAAATAAGTCGGTACCCAGGAAGGGAACGTCTGTCAGCTTGTGCTGGGTATCTGCCGTGAAGGTGGAGATCCGCAGCCAAGCTCTGCCGCGCATGACCACTGCGGCCGCTACTGACCGGGCACACGAATCAGCAATGTCCAACGAAGTTTGGAGCTGCTGTTTTGCCACTGCCCTTCCCTGATCTTGCACCTGCTTGACCATTGTCTGAAGGTCAACCGGGAGATGAGGAATCACCTCATCCAGGGAGCCCAAAAGGGCGTGTGAAAAGTGTGCCATCAGAACGGCCGAGCTAGCCTGACGAAGGCCTAGGGAGGAAGCAGCGTATACCTTCCACCCTGAGTAGTCCAACTTTTTTGATTCTTTATCAGGCGGTTTGTCCACATCCCGAGCGTTCCTGGAATGCCGGAAAACACTATCGGTCACTAACCCCTCCGCAGAGGTGTGCTCCGAGAAACCGGAGAGTGAACCGGTAGGGACTGCATACTTTCGAGTCATCCTGGCCGAAGGTGCGGGGCAAGATGCTGGCCACTGCCACAACTCCAGGGCTGGGCCAACAAGGCTTCGGCCACACGAAAGGCCTCTGTAGGGGAATCCCCTCGGTCCAGTATCTCCGTGAGGGGATACGTAGCCCGTTTAGAAACGGGTTCGAGCTTCATCCCAGTAGACTCTGACATGAGTCAAAGCATTCCCAAAAACGAGGATGGGCTCTCGTCCACCGACTGACCCCCTGCAGACTCCAGGTCGAGCGGCCTGGAGAACAAGGAGTCGTCGTCAGACTCCGAGGAGTCTGCGAACAGCTGCCGAGCGCCTGAGCCACCCTCCATGTGCCGAGGTCGATCGGGAGTGAGGGTGACCGACAACCTATGGGGCAAGCCCTGACCCGACCGAGAATCCTTGGTCGGGGCCCCAGTCTTCGGTTGTGGAGGCAGAGGTTCCACCACAATGGGTGGAGCAGCTGGTTTCGGCCGAACAACCGGCGCCGGTGGTGGTTCCTCAACTACTACGAGGGCTTGTTTCGGCCACTCCAGTGACAGCCACTTAATGGCCGGAGAAGGCGACGGAGTCGGCTTGTTATCAGACAGTAAGAGCTGCTGCTACATCAAGTCCTCGTAGCGCTGACGCAACTTGCGCCAAAGCCTATCCTCCGAAGAGGATGAGCGGCGACGCCACTTTCCATGGTGCCGAGACCGCTGACGTTGGTGGGATCAGCTGGACCTGGAAGAGGACCAAGACCGAGACCTTCAGGGATTCCGAGGGTGGGTCTGAGAGGGGACAGGGCAAACCCGCTCCTCCCTCGGTACAGGGACCTTTACTGGGGACTCCGGCATAGGAGGCACAGACAAGTCCTCGGTTTCCACTGGGGGAACCGGTGAAGTAGGTCTGTCGGCATCTCCAGTCGACAAACCATCTGACAGGTTGAGAAAAATCTCAACCGCGTCAACGGGTGTCTCAGCCGGCTGACCTGACGGGGACACCGTGAAGCCAGCGGCCTTAGCCGCAACCTCGACCAAAGTCGAAAGTCGACAGTCCAGTGAAGGGGATCTCTCCCACTCCCACGAACGTCAACGGTGGGACTTACCTTTTGAGTCCTTCTTCTTGGACCGACTAGAATGTCCCGATGGTCCTTCTCCCTTGGTGGAGAGGGACTGACAAAGTTCTCTAAAAGAAGCTATATAGGAGGAGCCCAAGGAAAGCGGGATAAATGCCGCGACCGAGGAGGAAGAAGAAGTGGCCTGGGCTGCCTTCTCCTCGAGGGCGATCATCTGCTCCAACTGTTCCATGGAGCTCGCCGCCATGGACACCGCCCAATGGGCCCTTCTTTGACTTGACCGGCGGGTACCGTTTCTCAGGGTCCCCGAGAAGTAGTCGAGCAGCACGGTCCTCCAAGACTGAAGCAGAGAAGGAGCTGCACAATTCGCAAGCCTGCGAATCATGGCCGAGCCCAGGCAGTAGACGCCGCGTGCTGGGTACCAGATCGGTCCAGGACATCTTCTGCCCACAGGGGCACTGATGAAAGCCGGAAGTTGATTTGTCCATCGCAGCCACGAGGGAAGACGAAGACTGGAGTCTTGTAAATTTCAGAATTAGTTCTGGGTAAACCGAAGAGTGTGGATCCAGGCCTAAAACGCAGAGTGCTAAGGAGGGAACCTGGGCTTCCAAGCAGTAAGGAAGATCTGGCGTCATGGGGCAGAGCCGAGGGTTTTACCACCAGGGTGGGTGGGAGGTGCCAGCTTGAAGACCTTCCGGCAACATTTAAAGTGGCAAGAAACCTGCCAATTAGTGTGGATTGAACTACATATCCACATCCCTAGAACTGTAATGTTTCCTTTTGCTGCTTGGGGGTGGGGAGTTAGGGATGGAAACCTAAACACCACATTTCCCTACGTTTATCACTTTAATCCTTCCTTAGCTGTGGTGGTCGTGAGGGCCCTCGATTGCTTCGCCCTCCCCCCAAGCTGGACCCCTGCTGACTCGTCTCCCCGCAGGGACAAAAGGAACAGCTGTGGCGGTTGTGAGGGCCCTCGGTTGCTTCGCCCTCCCCCCAAGCTGGACCCCTGCCGACTCATCTCCCCGCAGGGAAAAAAGGAACAGCTGTGGTGGTCGTGAGGGCCCTCGGTTGCTTCGGCCTCCCCCCAAGCCGGACCCCTGCTGACTCGTCTCACTGCAGGGAAAAAAGGAACAGCTGTAGTGGTCGTGAGGGCCCTCGGTTGCTTCACCCTCCTCCCAAGCCGGACCCCTGCCGACTCATCTCCCCGCAGGTAAAAAAGGAACAGGTCGCACACAAGGAGCTCAGCCGAGCCTACCTACTTCAGTGGACTGCTGCCAGTGGAGGCCCTGCCAGCGCTGCGCGCTGGCTCCCCACCACCGCCCTTGGTGAGTATCTACTTATATAGCTGAGATCACGTGAGCTGCAGAACCTATCAGCTCATTTTACCACTTGCAGGTTCTCAGCTTCCTGCACTAGTGGGCGCATCTCACATCTCTTGTTCACTCTAACCCACATCAGCTGGCTAAATAGGCAGGATATTTTGTCCCTTCATATTTCTGGCTGCAGTTTCTGTCACGCCAGAGCAGGTGGAAGGAAAAGCCTGCAAAACAACTCTTGCAAAACAAGCATAGCTCACTGCGGCCCTGCCCTGTCTACACTGGGGACCCGTGGCAACAAACTGCTCTGAACCTAAATCATACTGTGCTCAGCCTGCTTCACTCTCCTCTGAACCCCAGAGGTGGCCAAACAATATTGAATATACTTAGCCCATTTCTTAACCTGATCCCTGCCTGTAGTCTCCCAGCATATTATCCGACCAAATCAACTACAGCTAAATTTGCTGGGTGATTCTCACTTAGCACACTTGCTTCCTAACCTAGCTGACTGGTGCTGAGGTTACAGCCCGAAACCTACTTCCAACCACCTCATATACATAACTCATCATGCTGCTCCCACAGTGGGAAGAGGTAAAGGGTCTAAAGATTGCCCACCTCAATATACGGAGCATCCTTGCCAATCACTCAGATCTAACGGCATGGGTCACCTACTACAAACCTGACATCCTTGGGGTCTCCGAAACCTGGCCAAAACCTGCGCACCCCGACTCTGTCTGCACTCTCCCAGGCTACCTTGTGATTAGACAGGACAGGGTGGGCAAAAAGCGTGGTGGTGGGTTGGTGCTGTATTACAAATCTCATCTAAACGTGACTGACATACCTCACCCCCCTTCCCCTCCTTTGAGTTTATACATGCCCTCCTCCTATTAGGTAACACTAAGAAGCTTCACCTCGCCTGTGTATACAACCCCCCAAAAGGTGGTGTTCGTGGGCTCTCCTACCTACTTGACTGCCTTAGCCCAAGGTGAGGACTAGTGAACTCCTAATGTTTGGGACTTCAACCTTAACTGGCTGAGTGGGAATGCAAAAATCTATGAACCCTTCTATCTGGCCTTGCCCTCAGCCAACTTATCACCAAACCCACCAGACCCTCCTCCTCCAGGGAAAATGGCTCTCTGCTTGACTGGATGCTGTGTAATAGGCCTGACCGAATTACCGCCTCAGGCCTCCTCCCCGATTCGATCTCGGACCATTGCCCTACATACTGCATCTGGAAGGTTCAAAATTCCAGGGTTCCACCAAAAGTCTTACAGATGAGAGATTACTCAAACTTTGACGTAAACAACTTCCATACTGACCTCAGACTGGTCCCCGGTATATGCAGACCCGGACCCCTCGGCTGCTCTAGACAGCTTCCTGACCATATTCACCTCACTACAAGACAGACATACCCCACTCATTAAAAGAAGAGTGAGAGGCACAGTCACTAAATGGTTACAAGGGGAACTGTTTGCCCTGATGAAGCTCAGGGACAAAAGTTGGCTAACATACAAAGCCACTGGGAACAGATCAGACTTTGAGGTCTACAGGGAGCTTAGAAATTCATGCAAACGGGCAATCCACTCGGCAAAGAGTGATTTCTGCAAATCATCCCTCGAAGTGTCCGCCAAGAACCCGAGGAGTTTCTGGCGCACTATAAAGCACACAGTAAATGGTCCGGCCTGCCAGCAGGTCCTTGACCTGCAAATAAACTGAGTTAGTTGCAATAATCCCCAAACGATAGCTAACGCATTCAATGACCTGTTCTCGGACCTATCTGATTATACCTCTATGCCTTCAATTTCTAAGGATATGGGTTCTGCTCCTGGTGCTCCACCCCATCCTCCCCTCCCTCCCTTCTACTTTAAGTCTGTCTCCTTCAAAGAAACCCAGAAGCTTCTAGTAGATCTCTCTCCTTACTCCAGTGCTGGCGACAACCTTGTGCCCAAACTGCTAAACCAAGAACCCTTCTTGGCCCGCCTGATCTGCCATATTCTAAACTCCTCGCTCACGACGAGGTCTGTCCTCCCATTTGGAAGGTGGCCCGTGTGAACCCTGTCCTCAAGCATGGCAATCCCAAATTACTTAACAACTATCGACCCATAGCGATTCTATCCGCAGTCAACAAACTGCTTGAGAAAATAGTGGCCTCCCAGATTGCCCTCTTCCTCCAAACCTATGGCCTTCTCTCCCCTGAGCAGCATGGGTTCCGAAAAGGACATAGCACCTCCACTGCCCTAGCACAGGTCACCTCCAACCTTAGAACCGTGACTGATCAAGGCAAACTCACGGGGGCTGTCTTCACAGACCTGTCCAAGGCCTTCGACTTGGTCAGTCACACCCTCCTGGGCTCTGCTCTCCAGTCTTTTGGTCTCTCCCCTCCCGTCCTAGCATGGTTCTCTAACTATCTCTCGAGTAGGAAACAGTACACGAGGTTCCAAAATGCCATATCCTTCCTATCACCAGTAGCCTGTGGGGTACCTCAGGGGCCAGTCCTTGGTCCCCTCCTGTTTTCCCTCTTTATAAACCAGTTGCCCTCAATCCCAACCTTTGGACAAGTTACCCTATATGCCGATGATATGGTGCTCCTTGCCAGTTCACAAAGTATTGATGACATTAACTATGGACTCAACTTGGATTTCGGTCGCATCCAATCCTGGCTCAAGGCAAGTAAGCTGGTCATCAACCTTTGGAAGACACAGGCAATGTTATTCGGCTCCCTTCCCAAGGTGAGAGCGTGCCCGACCGTGCTCAGAGTCAATGGCACTGATGGCACCCCTGTGAAGGTGGTGGAATCGTTCAAGTACTTGAGGGTGACTCTTGACCCACAAATGGATCTCACCCTGCACATACTTAACTCCTGTAAGGCAACCAACTGCAAACTAGGACTTGCATACAGAGCAAAAAGTTGCCTCACCCCAGCTGCCAGACTTGCCCTGGCAAAAGGGGTCTTCCTCCCCTCGCTTTGCTACAGGCTTACCTCCTTCACGAATGCCCCCAAAGCCTGGCTCTCCAAATGGGACACCTCGTATAACAACATATGTCGGTTCGCCCTATCAGCCCCTTGTCTCACCCATCGGTGTCTACTTTACTCTAGACTGGGTTGGCTTTCCCCCAAGCAACCATCGCTCATTCGTTATGGGCAACTTTACGGATAACATCATCCGATCATCTACTCCTCCAGCACTTGCTGACCTCCTCCAGCCTGCCCCCTCTGGCTATCAGTTGAGGTCCACTGAATCCCAGGCGCTGATGGTTCCGAAGACTCACTCCCTTGCGGGAGATCGAGCATTTGCAGATCTTGCCCCAAAAACCTGGAACCTCCTATCTCCTCACGTAAGAACTGCCCCCACCCACAGTTGCTTCCGGTCCTCCCTTTGGGATTACCTAAAACAAGCCTCAAGCTGCCTCTGTCGCCTGTAGTCCCTCCCTCCATGAAGTACCTGAAATAAAAAATAAATAAATAAATAAATAATCCTGGTTGCGGGTGTGTACTTATTCCAAAAATAAATAACAAATAAGCAATATTCACAAATATTGTTGCTGCTGACACAGGTTCTAATTTTTCCTGGCTGCCCTCCCTGGGTGGTTGTTCTCCCTCATACTGAACTGTACTAAAATTGTTCTCTGCCTGTTACCTGACTGTAGTTGATTGCTTATACCTGTCTGTACCTTGCCTGACAGTTGGACCCAAGCCTTTGTACTTTGTTTCGGCTGGTCCTTCTTGCTTGTATTCTGACTGTACCTTTGTGTAACTTGATGCTAGCCTCTGTACTGTTATTGCTTGTATCTCTGTAACTCTCCCGGGTCGCACCTGAAAATAGGCACGTGACTGTCTAGTGTGCTTACCTGGTAAACAAAAGCTAAATAAATAAATAAAATACAAATCTGAATCCTAACTGGTGCATTAACATTTTTTTGCAAATAATTTTCTTGGTTTTTTAGATACTACAATCATATCTTCATTCATGCAGGCCCTTTCAGGACCTGCTGCATGAACACATCCATCTCATTCCACAGATGGAGACATTCATTTGACAAGCAATGTATTTGCTTCATTGTAATTGTTTTAGTGGGCTCGCCACCAAGAAAAAATGTATTAAGTGTGCCTCTTAGCTCCTGGTGGTTGATTGTATATGGGCAAACATTAGTTTTTTTGATTTTCTTTTCCCCTAAGTCACTGAATTGTTGTTGCTTTGGTCTGAACACTGCCAAGCTTATAGTCCAACATGAGATACACCTTTGGTGCATTTGTCATGATGATCAGACTTTAATTGTGTAATTGGCACCATGGTGAATTTTAGAGGTAATGTTGGGGTGCAGTGTGTACACCAATAATTTCTGGGGGGTTATTGTTACTCTTGTAGTAGCTATTGAGATCTCTTTTTGGTATATAGATTGTTCCTGAACTCCAAATATTGATGGAGTTACGGCTTGTTAAGGTTGCAATGTTATCCTACGCTAATTTTCATTTTTGAATTATTTTTATTTTATACAGGTATGTCTATTTTCAGTTAATATTTCATAGGGTCTTAGTCTTGAAGTACTCATTGAGACTTTTCTTTTAATATATATATATATATTGTCCCTTAACTCCAAAGACTGAGTTACAGCTTGCTGAATTTGCAATGTTATCCATTGAGGATTTTCATTTTTAATTTTAATTGTTATTACATGGCTTGTGAAATTTTTTTTTTGGGGGGGGGGGAGTATTATGTATTAGTCTTGTAGTACCCATTGATACCTATGTTTTCATATATAGATTGTCCCTTAACTCCAAATATTGACAGAGTTATGCTTTGTTAAAGTTGCAGTGTTATCCTATGTGACTTGCCTTTTTTTTATTTTTATGTTTTTATGTCTATTTTTAGTTGGTATTTCTTTAGGACATAATCTTGTACTACTCATTGAGACATTTATTTTGATATATAGCTTGTCCCTTAACTCAAAGTGATGGAGTTACACCTTGTTTAAAGTTGCAATGTTATTCCATGGGAATTTGTTTTCAATGTTTATGTTTTTCTATATGGTCCCTGAAGTTTTGGGTGGTTATTGTATTAGTCTTGTAGTACTCATTGAGACCTTTCTTTTGATATATAGATTGCCCCTTAACTCCAGATATTGTCGAAGTTATGACTTGTTAAAGGTCAAATGTGCAAAAAATACAAATTCCAATTTCTTTTTTTATATAAACAAATTCTCTTTCATGAGATTTTCATGTTCTCATGAAAGAGGATTGTTTCATATGAAAGAACAATGTGGAGAAAGAGTAGGTCCAACATCTTCTTTCATATGAACCAATTCAGTTCCGTGAGATTTTCATGAGCTCATGAAACAGGATTGGTTCATATGAAAGAAGAATGGGAAAAAATACTAAGTTCAACTTCTTCTTTTATCTGAACCAATCCTCTTTTGTGAGATTATTTGTGAGCATGGTGTGATCTCATGAAAAAGGATCGGTTCGTATGAAAGATGAATGTGAAATACACAAAGTCCGACTTCCTGTTTCTTATGAACCAGTCCTCTTATGGCTTGCTAAACTTGCAATGTTATGCTACAGGCAGTTGGGAAGTAATTTTGGGGTGCTGCGCATAACTCATGAATCTGTGGATGCATATTAAGTATTAGTCTTGTAGTGCCAATTGAGCTCTTCCTTTTGATATATAGATTATTCCTTAACTCTAAATATCGATGGACTTATAGCTTGTTAAAGGTCAAATGTGAAAAAAACAAAGTTCAACTTTTTCTTTTGTATGACTTAATCCACTTTAATGAGATTTTCATGAACTCATGAAAGAGGATTGGTTCATACGAAAGAAGAATGTGAAAAAAAAACTAAGTCCAACTTTTTCTTTTGTATGAACCAATCCTCTTTAATGAGATTTTCTTGTGCTCACAAAAGTGAATTGGTTCATACAAAAGAAGAATGTGAAAAAGAAAATAAGTCAAACTTTTTCTTTCGTATGAACCAAGTCTCTTTTGTGAGATTTTCATGAGGTCATGAAAGAGGATTGGTTCATACAAAAGAAGAATGGGAAACAAAACTAAGTCCGACTTCTTCTCTCATATGAATTCAATCTTCTTTCATATGGCCCTATTCCTCTTTTGTGAGCCATACAAAGGAAAAAAATCATCTGATTGTCTGATGAATCAATCCTTTCTCATGTAATTTCATAAGTTCGCAAAAGAGGATTCATTCATACAAAAGAAGACTGTGAAAAAAAAAAAAAGTTCAACTTTGTTTTTGTTTGAATCAACCCTCTTTCATGAGAAATCTAATTTTTCCTTTTGTATGAAACAAACCTCTTTTGTGAGCTCATGAAAATTTCACGAAAGAGGATTGGTTCATACAAAAGAAGAATGTAAAAAAAAAACTAAGTCCAACTTCCGCTTTCATATGAATCTAACCTTCTTTTGTATGGCCCTATTCTTCTTTGATGAGCTATACAAAAGAAGAAAATCATTGCAAAATGTTTTAAAAACGTATTGCTGGGTCCTTTTTCCAAAACTTAACTCCAGAACCCAGCTAATAGGGTCTTGTTTAGCAACATGCATGTGCTGGTGTCTGGGCAGGATATCATTTTATGGGTTTTGAAATCATTTTTTTTAAAGAAACAGAAACAAGATGGCTGCTATATGAAAGAAGAATTTTCTGTCATGAAAGACAATTACCCCCTTATGAAAGAGCAGTCTTCTTTTGTATGGCCAAATTCTTCTTTCATATCAAATAGCTATCTAAAAGACTCTACTAAGCATGCTCAGAACTAAAATCTCAAATCCTTCTAACTCTGGAAAGGAATATTTTTTTCACCAAACTAATAAAAGGCACCATTCTGGGGCAAGCCCTTTCTACCCTGAAAATTTCAGACCAAAATCCCAAATCATCTGGATGCTAGATTATGATAAATAAAACAGCCCAAAAAAAAGTTTTTTCCACTTTTGCATTATCCAGATCTCAGAATCTGCACATCCGACTGGAACAAAACTTGGCACATCAGGAGACCCCCGCCAAACTGTACATGCAAAATTTCTTGCAAGTCTGTCAAATGGGGGTGAAGCTTAAAGTGCAAAGTTAGGAATTTAATATTACACAGCCTTGTCAACCCTAACTATAGTGCACTACCATGCCACTGTAATATATATAGAAGGTGCAGCTACTCAGGGGGCAACCTCCAGGCCTTCTGTCCCTATGAACTCCCAGCACTTTCAGTAGAGGTATATCAGAGATGTAGAGTGCTGGGGATAGCTCGGGGGGGGGCTGCAGGGGTGTCCAGGATTCAGGTGGAGAGGCCAAGGAGATGCCCTGGGACAAAATGAGAACTAGAAAGGGGTCTGCCCTGCCTGGTTCCCATACTCAAGGGCTCTATAAATGTCTGCTGGCAGATGACAGCTCCAGCTCCTACACCTCATCCAACTCAGGCTGTGTTGTGTAATGCCAGGTCGATCAGGAATAAGACTGCTATAATAGCGGACTTTATTTACAGTATTTGGTTGACCTGGCTTGTATCACGGAGTCCTGGCTAGATGAAAATGCTGCTCCCATGCTGGAGGCAGCGGTGCCAGTCAGGTACTCTGTGATATATAGCCCAAGACTGGATCGCAGGGGAAGGGGAGTGGCTATTTGTTTTAAGTCTGACCTGAAACTCATGGTACTCCCTATTGATCAAAACAAGACCTTTGAGTATGTGGCTGCCCAAGGGGGTGGGGTTGCGGGCTTTGTGGTCCTCGTGATTTATCGACCCCCTGGTTTAGTGAGGAAATTTATGCAGGAGATTGAGGAGCTGGTCACCAGCCTGGTACTGGAGTCCCCCAGGTGGTTGATCCTGGGGAACTTCAATGCCTGGGTCAATGGTGGCGCTCCAGGTTTAGGCTATGATCTCCTGCAGAGCATGGAGCCCTGGGTCTGATGCAAAATGTGTCATCTCCCACTCACTTGGGTGGCCACACACTGGATTTGGTCTTTTCTTTGCATCTTGAAATAAGTCATCTTGGGGTTGATCCAGTAAGTTAGTTGGATCATGGTGCTGTGGGTTTCACATTGGCAGCACGCCCCCCCTTAGTAGGTCCTGCCCCTGTGGAGATGGTCCGGTACAACCCTTTGAGAGGCGTTTCCTCCATAGAACTGGTGGTGGTGCTGGACCTATTGAGTGTGAGAGGGACTTGTGTGGTGGGGACGGAGGAGGTGGTAATGGCCTATAATAGGGCTGTTTCTGCCGCCTTCGACTCCATCGCACCCATTTGTGTCCATCCTTTGTCTACATGCTGCAGACCCTTGTGGTCTGATGAAGATCTGTGTGGTTTAAAGATAAAGTGGCAGAGGTTAGAGAGGCGCTGGAGAAGATCTTGACTGGAAGGGGACAGACTAGACCTGAAGTCACATTATGTTGACTATCAGGTGGCAATCTCTCGGAAGAAGGTGGAATTTCTGTCATGAGAGATTACTGCGGTAAGGAATAGACCAGCTTAGATCTTCCACATGGTGGACAGCTTTTTACACCTTGACTGTCTGTGTGGTGGGAGTGGGTTCAGTTGTTAGGTGTGAGGAGCTGGTTCTCTTCTTCATTAACAAGGTGTCCTCCATCACGGCTGAGGTCTCCTCGAATGTCTCTTGAAAGGGCGTAGGTGGTCTATCTGAGAAGTGTAGAGACACTCCTCCTGTCTGGGAGGAGTTTGAGCTAGTTGGGGTGGAGGAGGTGGTGGGGATACTCTCTAAGCTACGACCTACCCAATGTGATCTCGACCTGGAACCAACCCAACTTTTGGTCGGATGTTTGGACCTGTGGTTGCTGAGATTGTCTGGAGTTCCTTGAGGAGTGGGATCTTTCCACAGGCTTTGAAAGAGGCCTTGGTTAGACCCCTTTTGAAAAATTCTTCTCTGGACCCAGACTGTCTCAGCAACTGTAGGCCGGTGTCGAACCTCCCATGTTTAGGGAAGGTTATTGAAAAAGTGGTAGC
The DNA here is from genome assembly GCA_016271365.2 of Neoceratodus forsteri. Classification (NCBI taxonomy): domain Eukaryota; kingdom Metazoa; phylum Chordata; order Ceratodontiformes; family Ceratodontidae; genus Neoceratodus; species Neoceratodus forsteri. The sequence goes on along the minus strand of CM057450.1, from coordinate 427,608,089 downwards.
CGTTCAACTTGGGAGACACCTCACCTCTTCCTTTTCCTATAAGTCATTTCAGTCTGGTTTCTGGGCAAAGCATAGCATGGAGACCACTCTGATAAAGGTGTTGGATGACCTCCTGATGGTGAGGGATAGGAGAGACTGCACCATCTTAGTCCTCCTAGATCTCTCCATGGTATCTGACACTGTGGATTATAAGGTGCTGCTTGACCGCTTGTGGTTCTGGTGTGGCCTGTCTGGCAAGGTTATCTGCTGGTTCAGGTCATACCTAACAGGCAGAGTGCAATGGATAACGATGGGGCTTGCTTCATCTGCCCCAAAGCCTCTGAGCTGTGGAGTTCTGCAAGGTTCGGTCTTGTTACCCTTGTTGTTCACGGCGTACATGATGCCACTGGGGGACATCATCAGGTGATACGGACTGGGTTTTCACTGTTATGTAGATGATACCCAGTTGTATCTGTCCTGTGCACCTGAGAACCAGGTTTTGGTTGCCGTGTTTAATAACTGCCTCAAGGAGATCCAGTCGTGGATGGCTCAGAACTGGCTCAAACTAAACCCAGACAAGACTGAGCTGCTGGTAGTGGATCCAGGTCATGGGATGGGGGGGGGAGGATGCAGGTGTACTCTCTGACCTAATGTTAGGAGGTGTTCCTCTTGTCCCCTCCAGACAGGTGAAGGATTTGGGTGTGATCCTGGATGATGGACTGACACTGGATGTCCAAGTGTTGGCCATCATCAGGAGTGGCTTTTATCATCTTCGGAATATCACCCGAATCTGATCCCTGATTCCCCATGATGACCTGTCCACACCAGTACATGCCTTTGCCACCTCCAGACTGGACTACTGTAATGCCCTGTACCTAGGTTTATCTGGAAGCAACCTCTGCAGACTGCAGCTGGTGCAGAATGCAGCTGCAAGATTATTGATGGGAGCTAGAAGATCTGAGCATATTACTCCTGTTCTCCACGAACTGCACTGACTGCCGGTCAGGTGGAGGACTATCTTTAAGGTAGGGCTTCTGACCTCCAAAATCCCACACAATGGGGAACCTGTCTATCTGCAAGACCTCCTTGTCCCCATCACCCCTTCCGGTCACTTCATTCTGCCGGGGGAGCCCTCCTTGAGGTTCCCAGGGTGAGGCTGCGGTGCTCCGGAGAGGGGGCATTTTCAGTTGCCATGCCCACCATGTGGAACTTTTTGCCTGAAAATCTGAGGAGGGCTCCCTCGGTGGAAGCCTTTAAGAAGGGCCTCAAAACATATTTATTCCAGCTGGCCTTTCATGACTAACTGCTGAACAGAACTGTTGGAACTGCTTAATTGTATTTTGGTTGGTTTTCTTAACTTGTTTATTGTATTGTTATTGTTTGTACAACACCCAAAGTCTGTGGAAATGAGTGCTTAACAAATTATTTATCCAGCAATCTGTCTATACATATATTATATATATATAAATATGTGACACATGGATGGGAACTTTTTGCCATAAAAAAGGCCACCATTTACTTCCCTTCATACCTGTGACTAATCTATCAATTAAAAGTATATACCTGCACTAAACAAACAATTACAGCTATATACTGTACCTGCACTAATCAAATAATGACAGGAATATGACTACACTAATTAAAGCTACATACCTACACTAATCAAACAATTAATGGGACAAACGGACAACACAATTAACACATAAATAGGAAGTTAGCCAAAACAATTAATATGCTGCAAAAAAACCTGGAAAAAAGACACACAAAACACCCTTAAACCCAAAAATTCCCTACACTCCTACTTGCACTCAATACAGAACATTCCCCCCTTGCTGCAGGAGACCTTCCGGTGCCTTACCATGATTGCAAATGCAAACTCCATAACAATAACCATCCTAATTCCGAAAAAGAGCTGTGCTATTTCCTTGGATGACTATAGGCCAATATCAGTACTGAATCCCCTTAGCAAACTACTTCAGTGTTTAGTGGCTAAGCAAATTGATGCCTATTTGGGTACCCATGACTTGTTGTCAAGGCAACAACATGGGTTAAGTAAGCACTTTGGTACGGGGAAGGCCTTGGTTGGGTTTGCGAACACCGTCCTACATGGGTTTGAGAAGGGTTTGATGACCGGGGTTGTGTCCATGGACCTAACCAAGGCTTTTGATCTGACTGATCATGGTCTGGCCTGTGGTAAAGCCCGTAGGTAGTGACAACAGACAACACAAGCTGGATTTGGAGAACACATAGAACTTCATGTGTCAACCATTCATTTAACAAAATAAATTCCAAATTAAATATATTCTTATTTCAGAAGAAAAGAAAAGAAAACAAAAACAAGCAGTTCTTTTCCTGAACTTCAGTATTCCAAACTGGAGTACTGCCACAGAGTGGTGCCATCAAAGCAACAGGACCACTATCCTCTGTGCATAACGCCTATCTGTCTGCAAGTTGACCTTGCAAGTTTTTTGTCTTATCTGACTGCTAACATCATGGGTCACCTGATCCACCCCCTATTTCTAATACAGCAAATAGTCTATTCTAATACATAAAATGGGACACCAGGGACCAAACAACATGTCTCTTTATTTAGTATAATTCAACACGTTAATAGTGCAAATTCATATACATTTGTTAAAATGCTTAAGCAAGGGTCACTTAAGGATTTAGCCCCTCCTCTAAAAATGACCTCACAACATGCATGGCTCATAAATATAGTCCACCAGGGGGCCGCTAGCCCTAAAGGGAGATTCTGAGTCACTGAAACTTGGAGATGACAAGATATAGAGGTATGTCTCTATCTTACTTCTGTTCTGTGCTAAGTTCTATCCCCAAGAGTACCGGTGGACAAGTGTAACAGATTTTCCCAGTATCCTAGATAGGCATCCGAGTATTTGAATTTAGAAATTATGGGCTACAAACAACCCCAAACTATTTATATTTTTAAAACACGGGCACTCGCCCTAACAAATAAATTCCTATGCCCTTTTTGTTTCCTCAGGGCTATCCAGAGTGTTTGGCACCTCTCTGCCTTGAGCCAGGCACTCGCAACCATGCCACCCTATGGACGAGTTCTGGGCAGTCTGAATATGTGCAACCCCTGCTTAGTAGGAGCCGGCATGTGCAACTAGACCGCCCAAGAGCTCTGAAACCTACATATTCCTTTTTCCAGGCAGACGGGGACAAAGTACTAACACTTTCCCACTCTGCACCTCTGCCCTGAACGTGTTCGTCGATTCAGATAGCAAATGCCACCCTACGGACGTGAACACCATGGCAGCGACTGAGGAGATGCACAGATACCACCCGCATAGATATAAAACATCCTGAACAGATTTTTTTCATGCTTTTTGTAAGCGGGAGGGGACAAGTAATTATGGCATAAAACCGAAGGGGTGTTATAGAAATGTGCATTGCAGTAGTGTAAATGGCACTCGCCATTAAGAAACGCTCTTTATACTCTGCACATCACATTGCTGAACCAGTCAGCAGGATGGTTAATTAGACCACAAAACAAAGTTACCGTAATAGCAGCGTTTTTGTTTTTGGCAACCACTTGGACGAAAAAGAAAATCAGAGGGGTTAGACAGTAGCAAGATACCATATTAGGAGGCCACCCCAACATGGCAGAAATATGAAAAAGGTCAAGAGAGACCATAAAAAGAGCGAGACTGTACTACAGCAGTAGATTCAGACAGGGAGTATAGCAAAAGGAAGATGTCCAGTGGTGCTATGAATGGGGGGGGTCCCTATATTTTCACATACCCCCAAGCTTAAGCGAAAACCAGTATCACTAATACAAAACCAGTTTTCAAGACAACCTACCCATAATCTTGGCCCACCATCACTAGGAAGCTCCACCCCAGGGCACCCTAAACAAAATTAACTACAAGCCAAACAACATTTATCTGTTTAGCTTTTCATTATAACAAACACTATCTTTCAAATTGCCCTGGGGTGTCATAACTGTAATAGTCTAGTACATGTACAAAGATATCATAGCTCTTTCATTTAGCATCAAATATCTCTACTGGCTCCATGTCTGGATAGAAAATCTGTATTAACATGAGCGGCACCTGCTCTATGCGTTACATCAAACCTATATGGTTGTAGGGCTAGGTAACATCTCATTACTCTATTGTTTTTATCCTTCATTTGTGATAGAAAACATAGAGGGTTATGGTCTGTGATAAGGGTAAAGGGTGCTCCCCCACAGATAGAACCTTAGAGATTCTATTGCCCATTTTGCGGCAAGGGACTCCTGCTCTATCATGGAGTACTTTTGTTCCCTATCGTGTAGTTTCCGGGATATATATACACAACAGGATGTTCTAGGGACATGGATATGTTGTTCATCCACACTGTCTGGCAGGTTTCTTGCCGCTTTAAATCTTGCCGGAAGGTCTTCAAGCTGGCTCCTCCCACCCACCCAGATGGTAAAACTCTCGGCTCCGCCCCATGACGCCAGATCTTCCTTACCGCTTGGAAGCTCAGGTTCCCTCCTTAACGCTCTGCGTGATATACTGGATCCTAATTCTTGAGTTCGTCCGAAACTCATTTTAAATTTTCAAGACTTGGTTTTCCTTTTCTCGCGGCTGCGATGGATAATCGACTCCAGTTTTGGTGCCTTGTGGGCGAAGATGTCAGGACGCCACACTCCATGTCGTCTACTGCCTCGGCCTGAAACATGACCCGCTGGCCTGCGGTCATGCTGTTGCTTGGCCAACGCTCCTGGAGGACCGCGCTGCCCAGTTAAAGCTAGGGCCCCCCCTCGAGAAGCGCTACCCGCTGGTAAAGTCGAAGGAGGCCTGTTGGGCAGTTACTGCGGCAGCTGGCTCGGCTGAGCAGCTCAACCAGATGATCGCCCTTGAGGAGGAGGCGGCCCAGGCCGCATCTTCCTCCTCCACGATCATGGCATTTATCCCACTCTCTTTGGGTACCTCGTATTCAGCTTCGTTCAAGGAGCTTTGCCAGTCCCTTTCCACGAAGGGAGAGGGGCCATCGGGACATACCTCTCGGTCCAAAAAGAAGGATTCTAAGGGTAAGTCCCATCGTCGGCGCTTGTGGGAGCAGGAGAGGTCCCCTTCCCCGGACAGCTGACTGTCGACTTCGGTCGAGGTTGCAGCTAAGGCCGCTGGCTTCACGGCGTCCCCGTCAGGCCAGATGGCCGAGACACCTGTCGATGCGATCGAGATTTTTCTCGACCTGTCGGACGGGCTGTCGACTGGTGAAGCCAACAACCCTTCTTCACCGGTTCCCCCGGTGGAGACCAAGGATCTGCCTGCACCTCCAGTGCAGCAGTCCCCGGTTAAGGTGTCCAAGCCAAGGGAAGAGTGGGTGTCCCCGCCTTCCCAGGCCGTCGCCCTGGAAACACCGAGGATCTTGGTCTCAGTCTCAGTCTCGACCTCCTCTCGGTCCAGCCGATCCCGCTCGACATCGGGGGTCTCGGTCTTGGCACTGGGTAGCGCGGCGCTCACTCGATCCTCCTCCTCGGAATAGGAGAGGCTTCGGCGTAAATTGCGTCGACGCTACGAGGACCTGATGTGGCAGCAGATACTTTTGTCTGGGAGCAAGTCGATGCCGATGCCGTCCCCAGCCATCAAGTGGCTGTCACCCGAGCGGCCGAAACAACCCCTCGCTGCAGTAGAGATGCCCAAGCCTGGGCCGAAACCTGCTGCTCCACCGAGTGTGGTGGAACCTCCGCCTCCACAACCGAAATCGGAGGCGCCGACCAAGGACTCTTGGTCAGGTCAAGGCCTGCCCCACAGGTTGTCGGTCACCCTCACTCCTGACCGTCCTCGGCAGGTGGAGGGTGGCTCAGGCCCTAGGCAGCTCTTCGCGGACTCCTCGGAGTCCGACGACGACTCATCCCTGTTCTCCAGGTCAGTTGACCTGGAGTCCTCCGGGGCTCAGTTACTGGACGAAAGCCCATCGTCCTTCATGGGTTTGCTTCGGCTCATCTCAGAGTCCACCAGGATGCAGCTCAAGCCCGTATCCAAACGGGCCAAGTATCCCCTGACGGAGATACTGGACCAAGGGGATTCACCCACGGAGGTCTTTCTGGTGGCTGAGGCCATCGTAGGCCCAGCCTTGGAGCTTTGGCAGCGGCCTGCTTCCTGTCCTGTGCCCTCGGCCAGGACTGCCAGGAAGTATGTGGTCCCTACCGGGTCTTTGCCCGGGTTTCAGAACACCCCTCTGCCGAGGGGTTGGACACCGACAGCGTTTTCTGGCATTCCGAGAATGCTAGGGACATGGACAAGCCCCCCGACAAGGAGTCCAAAAAGCTGGACTATGCCGGGCGCAAGGTGTACGCTGCATCCTCCCTTGCCCTCCGCCAGGCCAGCTCGGCCATGCTGATGGCACACTTCTCCCACGCCCTCATGGGCTCCCTGGACGAGGTGATCCCTCATCTCCCGGCCGACCTGCAGACCATGGTCGGGCAGGTTCGGGACCAGGGTAGGGCGGTGGCGAAGCAGCAGCTCCAAACAGCTCTGGACATAGGAGACTCCTGTGCCAGATCAGTTGCGGCCGCAGTAGCCATGCGCCGCAGAACATGGCTGAGGATATCCACCTTCACGGCGCATACCCAGCACAAATTGGCGGATGTCCCCTTCTTGGGGACCGACCTCTTCGGCCCTGGAGTGGAAGGTCACCTCCAGCGGATCGAGAAGTCCAATGCCACTCTGGACTCGGTCACCTCCGCCCAGAACGACAAAGGCCACCGACAGCAGCAGCACAAGTCCTTTCGCCCTTCTGCGCCTGCGGCACGTCCGGCCCACCAGCACCAGGGCAAGCAGGCTAGTGCTTGGCATCCCAAACCCAAGCCCGTGGCTTCCTCTAGCAGGAAGCAGGGAGATAAAGGCCCAGGAGGTCCCCCGGCCAGTCTCTCCTCCAAGCCTGCCCAGTGACAGGTTGAGGGGTGTCGCCCCCAGCCTCGTCACTCCCCCCTGGGTTCCCCCCATGGGGGGACGTCTCCACCACTTCCTTTCTGCCTGGTCCGCTATCACCACGGACCGCTGGGTGTTGGAGGTGGTAGGAAAGGGCCTGCCTCTGGAGTTCAAGCAGGCTCCACCCTTTTGAGCCATCGCCCCTCGGGGGACCACGGGGTCCGAAAAAAGAGGTTATCAGGAAGGTGGCGGATCCCCCATCCAGACCTGGGGTTTGTGTCCAGGTATTTCCTGGTCCCAAAACGGACGGGGGGCTGGCGCCCCATTCTTGACCTGCATGACCTGAACAGGTTCCTAAGGTCTCGGACCTTCAGGATGGTCACTCTGGCTCAGATTATCCCATCCTTGGAACGAGGCATGTGGTTCTGTACCCTGGACCTTCAGGACGTGTTCTTTCACGTCCCAATACGTCCGTCACATCAGAGATTCCTCCGCTTCAGAGCGGAGGGATCCCTCTACGAGTTCCGGGCCATGCCCTTCAGCCTCTCCTTAGCTCCCAGGGTCTTCACCAAATGCATGGCAGTGGAGACAGCATTCCTGCGGTGCTGGAGGGTCCGAGTCAACCCCTACCTGGATGACTGGCTGATTGCAGCCCCCTCCAGAGCGGAGGTGGAGCAGTCCAGAGATCTGGCCCTCCAGGTTTGCTCTCAGATTGGCCTCCTCATCAACGAGGCCAAGTCGGAACTCATGCCAAAGCAGGTGATACATTTCATCAGGGCAGAGCTTGACTCTCTTCGAGCCAGAGCATGGCTCCCGGCGGACAGGGCCGAGGTTCTTTCCTCCTTTGCCCAATCATTTCAGGTTGGGCAATCGCGCCCTGCCTGGGACTTCCTGTGCCTCCTGGGCCTCATGGTGGCCTGCACCAGCGTGGTCCATTGGGCCCGCTGGTACATGCGTCCCCTTCAATGGGAACTGGCCAGCCAGTGGTCACAGCACTTCGATCCGCTGGATCAGCTAGTGACAGTGACCCAGGGGATGTGGATCGCTCTCCAGTGGTGGACCATTCTGGCACATCTGCAGGAGGGCATCCCGTTTGTCCGCCCCAAGCCGACAGTCTCTCTATCGACCAATGCCTCTCTGATGGGTTGGGGTGCCCATCTGGGGGAGCACAGAGCGCATGGCCTCTGGTCCCCTCAGGAGTCCCGATGCCACGTCAACCTGCTGGAGCTTCAAGCGGTTCGTCTAGCCCTCACCGCCTTCGCTCCATTTCTACGGGGTCAAGTGGTTCAGGTCCAGACGGACAATACCATGACCATGTACTACCTAAACTGCCAGGGCAGGACGCGCTCCATGCCTTTGTGCAGGGAAGCTCTCCGCATTTGGTCTCGTGAGCAGCCTGGAGGCAGATCTTCTCGCCATTCATGTGGCAGGAGCCTCCAACACCCTGGCCGATGCCCTAAGCCAGATAGTGGTCTCTCCTGCCGGAGGTAGTACAAGATCTCTTCTCCCACTGGGGCACGCCTCAGGTGGACCTGTTTGCCTCCAAGGAGAATGCGATGCTGAGACTGTTCCATGCCCGCCCCCCTCAGCAGGGCTCACTGCAGGGGGATGCCTTCTCGAGGCTGTGGACCCCGGGCCTCTTCTACGCCTTTCCCCATTTCCCTTGATCCACAAGGTGCTTCTCAAGGCAGGAGAGACAAGGCGAGGTGATTCTGGTAGCCCCAGACTGGCCCGCCAGTTCTGTATCCAGATCTCCTCAGTCTCAGCTCCAGGCTCCGAGGCCAGTTCCAGCCCGCCCGGACCTGATCTCAGTCAATCAAGGGAAGGTATTCCATCCAGACCTTCAATCCCTGCACCCGACGGCCTGGTTCCTGAGTGGCTAGAGTTCCAGGCCTTGGGTCTTTCCGACGAGGTCCTCAACATCATTGAGGTGTCCCGTAAGGAGTAGACCAGAAAATGCTATGCCTTCAAATGGAAGAGATTCTCCATTTGGTGTCAGGGCAAGGGCATGGACCCTTCCTCCTGTTCCTTGGCAAGCATTCTGGACTACCTGTGGTCCCTTCCTCAGCTAGGGCTTCGGTCGACGACCCTTAAGGTGCACCTGGCAGCCATCTCTGCTTACGGATGCAGGCCGGAAGCAGTCGTGTACAGGAGAAGGTGGTCAGGCGCTTTTTCAAAGGCCTTGATCACATATCCTCGTGTGAGAACCTCCACCTCCGTGGGATCTACTGCTGGTATTGGCTAAGCTCATGGGCAAGCCATTCGAACCGATGCACAGGTGCGACATCTCTCACCTGTCGTGGAAGACCGCATTTTTGGTGGCTATCACGTCAGCCAGAAGGATGGGAGAGCTCCAGACGCTTTCCATAGAGTCTCCTTATCTGGTCTTCCACAAGGTTGTCCTGCGCCACCACCCGAAATTCCTTCTGAAGGTGGTGTCGGAGTTTCACCTTAACCAGATGTTGACTCTGACAGTGTTCTACCCCAATCATACCTCAGAGGATGAATATAGGCTCCATACTTTGGACCCTAGAAGAGCGCTCACTTATTACAAGGAGTGGACGGCTCAAGTTCGAGGAGAGGTTCGCCAGCTGTTTGTCACCTACGCTGAAGCCGCACCTGGCAGACCTGCAGCCAAGCGGACGACAGGCAGGTGGGTCACCTCCGGCATAGATCTCTGCTATAGGTTGGCGGGCATGGAGCCTCCCAGAGGGATAAGAGCTCATTCTACCCGCCATACCGCTGCATCGGTGGCTGCTTCCAGGGATGTCCCTATCCAGGAAATTTGCAGTGCTGCTACCTGGAAGTCAGGACACACCTTCATCACCCACTACCACATCGACCTTGAGTCACGCCGGGATGCTGGTTTTGGGGCCTCGGTTCTCCAGTCTTTATTTCCCAAGTAGGGGGTGTGCGCCTTGCCTCCCTCCTCCCAGAGAACTGCTAGAAGTCTGCCAGACAGTGTGGATGAACAACATATCCATGTCCCTAGAAATACAGGTTACTCACCTGTAACAGGAGTTCTAGGAATGGTATATGTTGTTCATCCACACGACCCACTCGACTTCCCCGGCTTCAACGCACAACCTGGCTTCCAGCAGGCTAGATCTGGCGTCATGGGGCAGAGCCGAGAGTTCTACCACCCGGGTAGGTGGGAGGAGCCAGCTTGAAGACCTTCCGGCAAGATTTAAAGCGGCAAGGAACCTGCCAGACAGTGTGGATGAACAACATATACCATTCCTAGAACTCCTGTTACAGGTGAGTAACCTGTACTTCCTCCCCACTGACTGTTTGACTTAACACTGCTCTGATACCTGTACCTGAGGCATCGGAGTGTACCTCGAAGGGATAGGCAAAGTCAGGGCTACGGAGTACCGGTGAGGAACACAATGCTGCTTTTATTTGAAAAAAAGCTTGCTCACACTCCGGTGTCCAGTTAACCTGATTCCCATATCTCTTCTTGGTTAGGTTCATTAGAGAGGTCGCTATTGCTACAGAGTTTGGAATGAACCTCCTATAGTATCCCGCTAATCCTAAAAAGAAGCGTACTTGTTTCTTAGTACTGGGTACCGGGCATCGGGCGACTGCCTCTGTCTTGGTGACTTCTGGTTTTATTAGGCCATTTCCCAAGATGAAACCCAAATATCGTGTTTCTTGCATGGCAAGAGTGCACTTTGTGGGATTAATCGTCATCCCTGCCTGATGGATAGAATTAACCACTGCCCTTAGGCGTTGCAAGTGAGTCTCCCAATCTGGACTGAAAACAACAATATCGTCTAGGTAGGCTGCACAAAAAGTAGTATGGGGGTCAGTACCTGGTCCATAAATCATTGAAACATCGCAGGGGCTCCATGCAGTCCAAAAGGCATGGTCTTCAATTGATATAGTCCCAAAGAAGTGCTAAATGCAGTTTTCTCTTTGGCAACTTCTGCTAATGGAATCTGCCAGTATCCCTTGGTCAAATCTAGTGTAGAGATAAATTTAGCATTTCCAATCCTGTCAATAATATCATCCACGCATGGCATGGGATAGGCATCAAATTGTGCCACTTGATTTAGGCCCCGGAAATCCAAACATAACCTGATGCCTCCCTCCTTTTTCGGGACTATCACCACAGGGGATTCCCAAGGACTTTGGGAAGGTTCAATTATATCTAGGTCTTTCAACCTTTGGATTTCCTTTTGTACCTCCACCCTATTCCTCTCATACGTTTTTTTTCTTATGGGAGGTGAAGATGTTACAGATTGATGCTCTACCCCTCTTGCTGTCCCAGGTTTACTAGTGAAAGCGGCACTAAAGTCCTTTCAGCAGTGTCTGTAATTCCTCGTGCTGTTTATCTATCAAATCAGGGTTTATGTGAATAGCATCTATCCCTTTTTCTTCATCTAAATGCTCATATGCCAGATCCATCTCTGTCTGACCTGTGTCAGGTATTACTATCATCTGTATTTCGGCCCCAATTCTCTCATACCACTTCTTCAGCAGATTAACGTGATATATCTTTTTTTCTACCCTTCTATTGGGAGTTTCTACCTCATAGGTCACCGGGTCTGTTTGACGGAGCACTTTATATGGGCCCTGCCACTTCATGAGTAACTTATGGGTGGACGTAGGAAGCAACAACACCACCTGTTCTCCTGGTTGGAAACATTTTGTTATATTGGTGCCTTTATCATAGTTACTCTTTTGAACCCCTTGCGCTTTGATTCCCAACTCATGGGCCTTTTGTGCATATGAGACCAGTCTCTGACGTAATTGCCCCATGTACTGGGCAATTCCAGGGGAATTTAAATCCTTCCCTTTGTCCCAGCATTCTTTTACAACATCTGATATTCCCCTTGGGGTTCTACCATATAGGAGAGAAAAGGGAGAGTATCCAGTGGAGGCTTGGGGCACCTCATGATATGCAAACAACAGAAAGGGGAGGTACTTATCCCGTTCCTTTCCTTCATCATGAATAAACTTTTTAATCATCCTTTTTAAGGTCTGAATAAAGCATTCTACCAACCCATCTGTCTGAGGGTGGTAGGGCGATATCCTCAATGTCACAATATCTAGCTGTCGGTATAACTCTTAACAGTTCAGAGTTGAAATTTTACCCTCTATCCGTTAGAATTTCCCTTGGAATACCTACTTTCTGAATAGTTTTACTAATTCTTCAACTATTCTGGGGGTGACAACAGATCTCATCAGGATGGCCTCTGGATATTTCGTGGCATAGTCACAGACCACCAGGATGAATCGGTTCCCTTTGCTGCTCTTGTCTAGGGGTCCCACAATATCCATCCCTATCCTTTCAAACGGGGTTGTTACCAGGGGTAAGGGTACTAAGGAGACCATATCTTTCTTCTTTTTCTGTGCTATCAACTGGCATTCTGGACAACTGTGGCAATACTGAGCTATGCTTCCATGAATTCCTGGCCAAAAGAATCTTTGCAGAATCCTATTTGTGGTCTTTTCTCTCCCAGTATGTCCCACCCAGGGTATATTATGGCCTAGAGCCAATATGTCCTGCCTATAACACTGGGGTACCTGGGGCTGTTCCACCTTCTCTCCTGTGCTTGGATTCAAACAAATCCGGTACAATAAATCATTTACCACCTGTACTGTAGGTATCCCTGGTTTTTCATCTTGCCCCACCTGTTGAAAGAATGGTTTTAGCGTCACATCTTTCTTTTGTTGTTCACGCATATCAAATTTCACATACATTTGTGTATTTCTTTCAGGCAACCCATATTTATTTTGCCTCCAGCTGCTTTGTAGTTTTTTTTTTTCTTTACCAGTCTTTTTAGTTTTACCTGGTTCCCCATACACCTTTCCATCGAAAGGGAAGATCTCCCCAAGCAGTAAGTCTTTCTTACTCTGTGCCCTGGTTGTTACAGCTGTGCTATTATTATTAGAGTTTAAAAACAGGGAGGAGAAATCAGGAAAATCATGTCCCAGAACTACTGGCACCAGTAAATGTGGTACCAACCCTGCAGTTACCAAGGATGTATTTCCATTAACTTGGAGGGGTACTTTAACTGTGGGATACTGGTGATTATCCCCATGTACACAAATCACCTTTAGGGGGGTCCCTTTTTCCTTTCCAAGATTAACTCCCTTCTAATCAGAGTGTTTTTACTCCCTGAATTAATTAACCCCAACACTTTCTGACCCTGTATCTGAACCACGGTAGTTGGAAACTTGAGAGTTTAGCAACACTAAATGATCTCCATCACTTTTCCAAGATGGACAAAATCTAGCAATGTGCCCTCTACCTTTACAGGTATGACATATTATATCACTAGAAAATGTCTTTTTTCCTTTATCAAGTTCAAATGATTTTGGTTGAACAGTCTGAGGGTTTCTTACCACCACTGGCTTGAATGAAGGATCATATGATCAGTTCCCTCCTTTTCTATAAGGTTGATGGGCTGCTAAGAAGTCCTCTGCCAGAGTTACAGCCATTTCAGCAGACTCAGGATTGTGCTCTTTAATCCATATTTGAACATCAGTGGGTAGTACTTGTAAATATTGTTCCATTACAAATGTCTCTATAATGTCCATCCTGGATTTTCCCTTTGGCACAACCCATTTTAGGCATAATTCCCTCAATCGGATATATGACTCTCTTGAGGTGGATCTTGAGGTGAATGTTTAAGCACACGGAACCTCTGTCTATAGGTTTCTGCATTAATGTCATAACGTTTCAATATTTCTGGTTTAACCAGATCATAATCATCAGTTAAACGGGGGTCCATATTGCTATATGCCAGATGCACCGTTCCAGAAAGGTAGGGGGCGAGTCTCACAAACCACTGTTGTTTTGGACAATCAAATGCCTTGGTCACCCTTTCAAAGGTGGTCAAGTAAGCCTCTATGTCATCTGTGGGTAACATACGGGATAATTTTATATCTTTCGGATGGTTTGGGGATGACCAAACCCCGGATCCATGTCCCACACCTAGATTCTGTAACAACTGTAATGTCTCCACCCACCTGGCATTCTGCCTTCTCCGATCTTGATCTCTTTCTTGTGTACCTCTATCCCTCTGTCGAACTGTCAACCAATGCAGCAGATCACTAATGTTTTCTGGTGAAAGTTCACCAACCTCTGAGCACTTCTCCTGCTGTCCTTCTTCCTTCTCACAGTCCACTGGTGCCTCTTTAGTTTCTCTCCGTCTGACATCTGAGAGGCCAGTATACAGAGGCTCACTGGTCTTATCAGTCTGGGAGCGGGTCACAGCACCATGCTTTTCATCTGTTCCAGATGCCATCATTGCCACTTGTACCAGGGCTGGTACAGACTGGTCTCCCCCTTTATCCCTTGGACAACCAGTAATCCCACCACTGCCACCAAATATGGTAAAGCCTGTGGGTAGTGACAACACACAACACAAGTTGGATTTGGAAAACACACAGAACTTCGTGTGTCAACAATTTATTTAACGAAATAAATTCCAAATTAAATATATTCTTACTTCAGAAGAAAATAAAATAAAACAAAAACAAGCAGTTCTTTTCCTGAACTTCAGTATTCCAAACTGGAGTACTGCCACAGAGTGGTGCCTTCAATGCAACAGGACCACTATCCTCTGTGCATAACACCTATCTGTCTGCAAGATGACCTTGCAAGTCTTTTATCTTATCTGACTGCTGACATCAAGGGTCACCTGATCCGACCCCTATTTCTAATACAGCAAATAATCTATTCTAATACATAAAATGGGGCAACACCAGGGACCAAACAACATGTCTCTCATTATTTAGTATAATTCAACACGTTTATTGTGCAAATTCATCAGGTAATTATACATTTGTTAAAATACATAAGCAAAGGTCACTTAAGGATTTAGCCCCTCCTCTAAAAATGACCTCATAACATGCATGGCTTATAAATATAGTCCACCAGGGGGCTGCTGGCCCTAAAGGGAGATTCTGCGTCAGTGAAACCTTGGCGATGACTAGATATACAGGTATGTCTCTACCTTGCTTCTGTTCTGCGCTAAGTTCTATCCCCAAGAGTACCGGCGGACAAGTGTAACAGATTTTTCCGGTATCCTAGATATGCATCCGGGTATTTTAATTTAGAAATTATGGGCTACAAACAACCCCAAACTACTTATATTTTTAAAACACAGGCACTCGCCCTAACAAATAAACTCTTACGCCCTTTTTGTTCCCTCAGGGCTGTCCGGAGCGTTTGGCACCTCTCTGCCTTCAGCCAGGCGCTCGCAACCATGCCACCCTATGGACGAGTTCTGGGCGGTCTGAATACATGCAACCCCGGCTTAGTAGGAGCCGACATGTGCAACTAGACCACCCAAGAGCTCTGAAACCTACATATTTCTTTTTCCAGGCAGACGGGGACAAGGTACCAACACTTTTCCACTCTGTGCCTCTGCACTGAATGTGTTAGTCAATTCAGACAGCAAATGCCACCCTACGGACGGGAACACCGTGGCAGCGACTGAGGAGATGCACAGATACCACCCGCGTAGATATAAAACATCCTGAACAGATTTTTTCATGCTTTTTGTAAGCCAGAAGGGACAAGTAATTATGGCATAAAACCGAAGGGGGGTTATAGAAATGTGCATTGCCACAGTGTAAATGGCACTCGCCATTAAGAAACGCTCTTTATACTCTGCACATCACATCACGGAACCAGTCAGCAGGACGGTTAATTAGACCACAAAACAAAGTTATCGTAATAGCAGTGTTTTTGTGTTTGGCAACCACTTGGACGAAAAGAGAAAATCAGAGGGGTTAGACAGTAGCAAGATACCATATTAGGAGGCCACCCCAACATGGCAGAAATATGAAAAAGGTCAAGAGAGAACATAAAAAGAGCAAGATTGTACTACTGCAGTAGATTCAGAAAGGGGGTATAGCAAAAGGAGGATGTCCAGTGGTGCTATGAACGGGGGGGGGGTTCCTATACTTTCACATGGCCTGTACAAAACTGAAAGATCTGGGGTTTTACGATGTCGCTGTTTCTTGGTTCTATGCTTATCTGAGTAACAGGCGTCAATTTGTCCAAGTAGGTTCTGTGGTCTGTGATGTTTTGTCAGTTAGTTGTGGGGTGCCTCAGGGGGTCCATTTTGGGACCCTTGTTATTCTCTATTTTTATTAATCAGCTTCCTGGGGTTTGTAAATTTAGTGAATCAGTGCTTTATGCAGATGATCTTGTAATTTATGCTCAGTCAAATTCTGTGTCTGAACTCTCTTGTTTCTTAGAAAAGGATTTTGGTGATGTTTGCTCTTGGCTTACTTCAATTGCTATGGTTCTGAATTCAACTAAAACAAAAGTTATGTTATTTGATACACAATTTATGTTGGTGGACACCCCGGAACTGAGGATATCTGATTTACAGGGTGGTCTGCTTGAACAAGTGTCTCAATTTAAATATCTGGGAACACTTCTGGATCCCAGTTTGACCTTTTCACATCAGATTCAGTCAATGGTTAAGAAAGTAAAACAAAGAATAGGGGTGTTATACAAATTCAAGTTATTCTTCTCACAAGAAACTAGATTAGCAATTACTATTGGTTCTCTTCTTCCATACTTTGATTACAGTTCTTGTTTATATTATAATATAGGTGCAAAAAAAATGCAAGCACTAACAGTGGTCTATAATAATATCTTTAGATTGATTTCAAGAGCCCCAATAGGACACATCGGTGTAATCTTTATTGTCGGTTGGGGTGGTTTACCCCTAGTTGTAGAACAGAATATTTTGTTGGCTGCCTGATGTATAAATGTTTTCATTTTGGTTCCCTCTTTCTGATCTTGTAGTGAGACAATTGCTTCCCAGCCTGAGGTCAGCTGATGGCCCCCTATATTTTGTCCCCAGGTATCGGCTTAGATCTAGCTCTAGAGCTTTTTTAATAGCAGCACCATTTTATTGGAATTCACTCCCACTTGATGTTAGGATTGCTCCTTCTGTTTTAACTTTTAAACTAAGGTTAAAAAGTTATTTATTACATAGATCAGTTTGTAATTGCAATTTGTATTTTTTGGCTCTGTATTGTTGTTGATTGTATTTGTGTATTTTTGTATCTTTCTTTGTCCGGGTTGGGCCTGAAAAGGAACCGTTGGTCCAGTGCATTTACCTGGTTACCAAAGAATAAACTAAAATGAAATAATGTATTATATTAAACAAACAATGGGTAAGGGTGGAACACTTGGAAGTATACCCATCTCGACTCATGGCTTTATAGTCCTAATTAGCTCCCTCGATGGGTATACATCCTTGTATACCACCCTTAACCATTATTTATTCTACATAAATATATATGTTAGCAATAACCCATGACAGGGTGTGGGGTTATAGGCATTTAATCCAGGCCTGGGGTGTGTTGTGAGGCATGAGGCTGCAGACTGAGTGTCCTTACAGCACCCCAGGAGTGGAATAAATGTCTCTAACCCACACCTAGTAGTAATTGTGTCTTATACTTGAGTTGCATGAAGAACACAAATAATGTTCAGAAAGGGTGATTTTAAGGCTGGAAAAGACCATTTTTATTGTGTATCCTTCCATCTGAAAAAAATAGTTCCACATGTAGACTGAGGATAAACATTTTATGGTTCACTTAGACCTTTCTGTAAAGTACAAAAGCACTGTAGACACATTAATACTAAGAATACTAATGATCACATGTAAACTAAGTGAAACACTACAGGTGTGCACTGGCAAGCTTGCTGTGGACTGCACAATTCTGTGGAAATTTGTTCTATTTTTAATCAATAGCAGAACTGTATAACACTTTTCCTAACATATTAACTTGCTTCCTGAAGCACGTGAGTAGAGTGTTGTTTATTTATATTGTAATGACCTATATACTTTAATAATTTTTTTGTGTTCAAAACACAGGAGTGCAAAGTAACACAACTCCTTTCCTAAGGTAATCAATAAAAACATGTTACAACATTCATTTTACTTGCTTTTTACCATGTATAAGAGTACACTACTTCCATGAGTTGCAAGCACTGCATTATGGGTATGTAAATAATATGTATTATGCAGTAGCTCTGTCATTCTCTAAGAAATACACTTCTGAACAATTGATCCTAAGCTAGGAAGCAAGTACTATATTAGTAAATGTAAAGCTAATATGTATAAAATTACTTAATATTTCTGTAAAGCGAAAAAAAAAAAAAAAGCGCTGCAGACACATTACTGCTAAAAATCACATCTAAACTAAATGAAACACATGTGGAATATACAACCGAGCACTGGCAAGTTTGCTGTGGACTGTACAATTCTGTAAAGAAAAATGTGTTTTATTTTTAATTAACAACATAATACTTAACACTTTTTCTTACACAGTCATTAGCTTTCTAGAGTGTATGAGCAGACTGTTGTTTATTTCTATTGTAATTACATAATATTTTAATACTTATTTTTAGTATTCAAAACACAGGCGAGCAAAGTAACACAGCTCCTTTCCTAGAGTAATCAATACATCTGTTTTACTTGCTTTTTACCATGTATGAGAATACATTACTTCCATGAGTTGCAAGCACTGCATTATGGGTACATAAATAGCCTTGCCAGTACAGAGTTTCTGACTTCATAATACAAAGATTCAATTGGATTCTTTTATAGCAGTTGGCAAAATACAATGTAAGTAAAAAAAACATTGTAGACACACTACAGCTAATGATCACATGTAAATAAGTTATAGGGTACCACAGTTGTGACATTTCCTGTGGCAGAGCAGGAAGGGGCGGATCAGTGGGGCCTCCACAAGGTGATCTCATTTACAGGGCACTAGTAATTTAACTTGTTATAACAAGTTAAACAAAGCACAATTAAACCATTACTTGCATTTTTTTTTCCTTCTAATTACTCTGACTAGGTTACAAACCCAGCAACTTATTTGGAATGGATTTCATTAACTGCAGGTACTGTGGAACAATTTTCAGAAGGACAGTCTTACAGGATTTAGGACACTGTCCACATGCTGAGCCTTTGGAGATCTTAGGTCTCAGCTCCGGGCAGCATGGGCAGAGATTGCACGCCCAAATTTCATATTGAAGAGGAAATACATTATAAGAACCACCCGCCATTTCCCCAGCATCCAACAGAAAAACCTGGACGCAGAGGATAGTTGGTCCAGGAGGTTGGCAGGTGGTTAGGAGGAGCAAATCAGGTGCCCCATCACTCTCTGCTCTCCAACACATTACCTCCAAAACCATATAAACACTACAAACAGGTATCTGCCTCTATCTCTGAAATCAAATAAAGAGGCAGAAGACACTGCAGAGCAGGACACTGCGCACAGGAGCTAGCACAACAATACTCACCAAAATCAGGAACCAAAACTAAACAAGCACAAAGGAAATCCAAAAACTCTGATCATAGAAGATCATGATTCGGGGAGTTGATACCCATCTCAGCCAGGGTGATGGCCAGATGTCTCCCAGGTACATCAGCATGGAGAGACACTGACCGCATTGCAAAATTGTTCACAAAGCAGGAGAAAACATTGATGTCCTAGTACACATAGGACTAATGATCTCGCCAGCCAGTCAGTTGTGGAGACCAAGGAACACCTGACTAGGCTGGGTGACAAACTATCATCTATTTCATCTCGGCATCTCCTTCTCTGAGATCCTGCCAGTCTGGGAGAGGGGAGCAGATGGACGGAAGGTCAGAGAAGTGGAGATAGGGAGCTAAACACGTGGCTCAAGGACTGGTGCCAGGAAAAAGGACACAGATTTGTAGGAACTGGCAACAGTTCTGGGAGCGAAAGTTCTTTAAATTTGATGGACTGCATCTGACTAAAGAGGAGTCAGTGCATTGGGGCAGAAGTTTGACGTCTTTGCAGAATATTTAAACTAGCAAATGGGGAGAGGGTGCAGCACCCCATATGTCGAATGGGAAGAACACCTCCCCTCAGCTAGTGGTCAACAGAATTCAGCGTGTTTGCCGTTCATTTGCATCACCAGGTAAGAAAAAGGTTTGTCTCCCATACGATGCACAGGGTAATGCCAAACTTCACCCAACAACTAACACACCAAAATCTGGCCAATGGAAAATCATGTACACAAATGCTCACAGCCTGGGAAATAAGATCCCAGACCTGCAGGCAATAATGTCAGAGGCTAAACTGGACATAGTAGCAATCTAGCGAGCGTGGTTTACCAGTAACCACACTTGGGAGACTTCAGTACCTGGCTATGTATTGTTCAGAAGAGACCGAGGTGCAAAAGGGGGGAGGTGGCCCTGTATGTTAATGAAAATATCAAAGCTACAGAAATTCAGAATACACATAAGGAGCCAGAAGAACTGTGGGTCACCCTGGAAACAGGAAATGGGACAGCCATAAGAACTGGGGTTGTCTACAGGCCCCCAGACCAGAGGGAGGACATAGACACATTACTGTTAGAAGATATACAAAACATGACAGCTAAAGGGGAGGTTCTGATAATGGGAGACTTCAACATGCCAGATACAGATTGGTCAATACCAGCAGGAACATCTGCCAGAACTAGACTCATAGTGGATTCCCTGCAGGGGGAGGGCCTCAAACAACTGGTACAGCAACCCACAAGAGACAGGGCTATCCTAGATCTAGTACTGACTAACAAAGAAGGGATCACAGATCTCCAGGTAGAAGGTCACCTGGGGGCCAGTGACCATCACATGGTATGGTTCAATTTGGCTACTACATCTAAATCATCCCATTCCAAGGCAAAAATATGGGACTTCAGAGGAGCTGACTTTGATAAGATGGCCAACAGAGTTAAGCTAGCCCTGGCAAAAAGAAACACAGGTGAGGAGGTACAGGCAAAGTGGGCAAGCATTAAGGATACAATACTTGAAGCAACATCCCATTGTGTTAGACAGAAAAGGAAGTGAAAGAAGAAGGAAACCACTTTGGTTCTCAAATACAGTAGCAGAAAAGGTCAGAGCCAAAAGGCTGGCCTTCAGAAAATATAAGGAACACAGCGGGATGAAGATAGGGAGGCATACCAAACTGCCCTAAGGGAAGCAGGTAAGGCAGTAAGGCAGGCAAAGTCCCAAACTGAGGAAACACTAGCACGAACAGTAAAAGAAGGTGACAAGACTTTCTATAGATACATTAGTGAAAGGAGAAAGTCCAGAGGGTTATTGCTAAGCTTAATGGAGAAAGGGAGCATGTGAGGAGGAGGACCCTGTAAAGGCATCTATCCTAAATAGATACTTTTGCTCAGTATTTACTGAAGAGAAGGTAGGGCAGGGCCCACAGCTCAGCATCATGGACACAGGGGGGAGGGAGGTGAGCACTACTCCCTTCACAAAAGAAAGGGTCCTACAAGAGCTTGCTAAGCTCAGGGTGGATAAGGCAATGAGACCTGATGGCATACATCCCAGGGTACTTAAGGAGGAACTAGCAGAGCCATTAGCAGAATTGTTTAGTGAGTCTCTGAGCACAGGAGAGGTCCCAGAAGACTGGAGAAGGGTTATGTGATCCACTCCACAAGAGTGGTAGCAGGAAGAGGCGGGAACTACAGACCGGTCAGTCTTACCTCAGTAGTGGGCAAGACTATGGAGGCTCCTTAAGGAAAGGATAGTGCAACACCTGGAACCATAGGGCACAGGATCCAAGACAGCATGGGTTTACAAAGGAAGGTCCTGTCAAACTAATCTCATAGATTTCTTTGACTGGGAACCAGAGTGGTGGACCAAGGGAGCAGTTGATGTCGCCTACCTTGACTTCAGCAAAGCTTTTGACACTGTTCCACATAGAAGATTGATAAATAAGCTATGTAGGCTCGGGTGGGTCAGAAGTTGGTCAACTGGGTGGCAAACTGGTTGACTGGCAGAAACAGAGAGTGGTGGTAAATGGTATACTGTCAGAAGAGATGCAAGTCACAAGTGGTACTCAGGATCAGTCCTTGGGGCCAGTCCTATTCAACATCTTCATTAGTGACCTCGCAGATGGACTAGAGGGTAAGGCTTGTCTGTTTGCAGATGACACCAAGATCTGCAACAGAGTAGATGATCCAGATGGGTGGGCAGAATGAGAAGAGATCTGGATAAACTAGCAGAATGGTCAGAAGAGTGGCAACTGGGATTTAATGCAAAGAAGTGCAAAATCATGCACATAGGGAAGAGAAACCCTGAAGCCACTTATAGGCTGGGAGGGGAGTTGCTAGCAGTCACAAAGGAAGAAAGAGACTTGGGCATCATCATCACTGATGACCTAAAATCATCCAAGCAGACCTCTAAAGCAGTAGGTAAGGCTAGGGGGGTGTTAGGGTGTATTAGTAGGGGTATCACAAGTCGTAAGAGGGAGGTAATAATCCCTCTGTACAAGACATTGGTTAGGCCCCATCTGGAGTACTGCGTGCAGTATTGGAGGCCACACCTTCACAAGGACATTAACCAAATTGAGGCAGTCCAGAGAAGGGCAACCAAAATGGTGCAGGGACTGCATCAGAAGACATATGAGGACAGATTAACGGAGCTCAATATGTATACCCTTGAGCAAAGGAGGGAGAGAGGTGATATGATCGAGACATTTAAACACCTTAAGGGCATAAACAAGGTGAAAGAGTCTAACATGTTTAAATATAAGAAAAATAGCAGGACAAGAGGACACAGCATGAGATTAGAGGGAGGCCGATTAAGGGGGAATGTGAGGAAATTCTTTTTCACAGAAAGGGTGGTAGATGCATGGAATGGCTTACCACAAGAAGTGGTGGCTATGAATACAGTGCAGGGCTTCAAACAGGCATGGGATAGGCATAAGGGAGCAATACAAATGACTATGAATAGATAGGTCACTGACAGAGCAAAGGCCGATGGCACATTTATAAGGTAGAAAAAGAAATGGGCAGACTGGATGGGCCTTGCGGTCCTTATCTGCCGTCAACTTCTATGTTTCTATGTTTCTATGAATTACTTTCTGAAAATCTTTCCATTTCTACTCACAATATTACGGTTATCAGCAACATATTCTGTGTCACCACTATACTGCATCTGTGGGTAGGGATACGACTTGGGGAGGGATAATCACATCACTTGCTTTGAGGGAAGAAGTGCAGGTCACCCAAGTATGGATTAAAAAGGGAATTTAATCCATGGTCCCCGATGCAGTTTGACTAATTGGCTGTTCTCCTCATGCAACCCATGTTATAAATAAATATATACTACTTACAGTACAGTGTGTGTTAACTGTCAATTCTGTATGCTGATGACTATGTATTTCTCCTCTTTCTGCCTGTTGTAGCTCGTGTTGGCTGACAGCAATAAAAATGGCTTCAATGTTTCAGACCTCTGTGCTTTTCTCCATCTGTTTATGTGTGTGTTCAGCCCAAAACAAAAACAAAATAAATTAGATTACTTCACATTATTTATGGGTCTTTATCAGCCTAACACTAATAAAGACAAACACAGGTTAAAATCAGCATCTGCTTCATTCATTAACCTAATGCATGAGATGAATTGTAAAAGTATTTACTAAGATACAGTTACTGATTTGCAGGAGCTCTTCTACTAGTGGTTATGGATTACTTTTATGATCTTAGAATTATACATCAAATGATGCATGTACTAGGGCTATGCAGAATCCAAATGTGATTTCCCAAATTTGGGGCTTCCTGAATATTTTGGAATAATTCCTGAATAGCCCTTTATTCATGGCATTTGGTATTTAGTGGGGTCACTAATGATGCTACTACCTCACCCTTTCTTCATGATCATGTGTCTGTCTGCTGGCTCTCTTCAGTTTACTAAGGGCAGCATGCAGAGTGGGCTAGGTGATGGTATACAGTTGGGGGGGTTGACTAACTAACCAGGATTTGTTGCTACTAGTTCCCCAAAAATCAAGTATCAGGGTCAAAGGGTAGGATGTAATAAGACAATATGTGTTTGAACAAAAAAGTCTGGAAAGAATGGGGGGCAGTTTCAGAGACTGTCAACTTAAGGCTTGGGGCCAGGAGCCAGAAATTTGGAAGCATTCAGTTTTCAGCCTCTGGGACACTGGAAAAGGGGAAGGTAGGTGGGAAAAGATTGAAATGGAGTGAGGGGGTGGCAATTAGATTAACCCTGGCCAGCAAGTGAGGGGATAGGCTTAGGTTTTATTTTTTTTTTCATCCCTCTCGCTTTCCAAGCTGAAAAATAAAATTCCTGAATAGTTGTGAGCCTGACTTTAATATTCATTCTGAGTGTTCGGGAAAAGATGTCCAGCTAGCCCTAGTATTTACATATGTATGTACGTATGTACGTATGTATGTAAAATAAAGATGTGCAAGTAATGAATAATATTTCCAGAATCCCACAAATATTAGGCTATTCATTACTTGGGAAGAGAAACAAATAATCAGGGCCATTTGGCATTTTGCTATTCAGCTAGAGTTCAAGATCTACCAAGACTTCCTGTCTAATGAGAGGCCACTCTGGAAGCCCACTGAAGGCAGCTTGGGCAACCCAGCATGCACAGAAACTACAGGCAAGAGAGAGAGACATCTGAGCTGCTGTGAAAGAGCAATCTACTTCTGTCCACTTGTTAAAATTAGACAAAGAGCAGATCTCTTGACAGTTTTGTTCCTTTTTTTAATCTCAAGCTGAGACAGTCAATTTTATTTTACACTTGTAGTGTGAAAATCAGGCTTTTTTTAGGAATTAGGGTAAGAACAGAGTGAAACTAAACCACTACTGTTTGCTGAGAGAGAGAGAGACAGGCAGGCCCAGTGAGCAGATACACAGTCTGTGTATGTACTAAAACCAAACCGGATTTAAAGCTGTGGTGTTTTAAACGATATTTGTATTGTTGTCGGTTGGATGTTACATGTTGTTTGTCTTGTAGTTGAAGCAGTCTCTGTATTACTCACTGATGTATTATTGATTGTGTTCATGCTTGTACTCCGGGTCCCACCTGGAAACGAGCTTCAGCTCAGTGTACTCAGTGTTACCAAGTTTCAATAAATAGGGGATATGTGCTGGTGTGGTGTTAGATATACAATATATTTTTACGAGTTCCCTTTGAACTCGGTTGACTTCACAAGTAGCAGAGCATAACGTAGCCATGAGTGATGTGACCGCGTTCACTGGGAACAAGCAAAAATATATTCTTTAACACCACACCAGCACATATTTGTTTTTTGCAATAGGCCTTGGCTGCTGGCAGTGAAGTTTAAATTTTCTTAGCTAAATGTATTTAACTGTAAGGAGTGTTTTAGTTGTGGACTTTTTGTGATTTGCCGTTTTGTCACTTCTCTCCTTTTAAAAAATGCGGTAGTTGAGGGCAATTCATTTGTATATGCTTACTATGTGGTTGCCAGGTTATGAAAGGGGAATTCTTATTGGTGGACAGGCTGTGGGGAAATTGTTTCGACTGGTCATGGGATGGGGCTTGCGAGTAACGGGCGGGGTGTACCGTTGTGGCAAAGTTTTAATTTAGTGTGTCAGTGGACATGGTCGAGGGAGGATCTAGCAGTAGAGTGGAGACCACAAGGATGAAGACCCTTAGGAGTTTCAAACCAGTGCCAGGGCAAAGAATGGGAGCGGCTCTACACTGATACATGGATTTACTAACTGTTGCTCTGGATTTCGATGGTGGAAGCAGCGAGGACCTGTTAGTGGGGTACCATGATTTTGGGAGTCTGGAGGTTATCTTCGGCACTGAAGTTCATAAAGAACCGAAGGATCAGCACTTCGTAGGATGCCCTTCATTTTTTTGCACCTGGACATTCTGGTGTTATTTCTGTGTTTTTCTTCATACGAACATACGAACATACGAAATTTGCCAGCAGATAAAGGCCTAGAGGTCTATCAAGTCTGCTCGAATGTGCAGCTAGCACCCCTTATTCTGCAGCTGCCCCTCCCTTCCACCCTTCCCCTTCATTAACCCTCCCCCTTGTCCTGTCCCATCCTCGTTTGAAGCAGTCCACTGTTCTACTGCATACCACTTCTGCAGGTAACGATTCCACCCAGCCACCACCCTCTCTGTAAAAAGTGTCTCCTCATCTCCTCCTGAACCTTCCTCGCCTCCAGTCTCATATCATGGCCCTGGTGGCCTCCTCCCTTACTTTGAACAGCCCTCTGTACCTGTCTTGTTTATTCCTTTCATGTATTTAAAGGTTTCCAATCATGTCCCCTGGTCTCTCCTCTCCTCCAGTGAGTACATGTTCAACTCCTTCAACCTCCTCTCATATGATAAGTCCCCAGACCCTTGATCATCTTTGTCGCCTGCGCTGCACTCCCTCCAGTAACTTAATGTCCTTTTCAGATACGACGCCAGAACTGCACTTAGTACTCCAGGTGTGGTCTAACTAATGACCTATACAGTGGCAGAATCACCTCCTCCCTCCTTGAGGATATACCCTTGCAATACAACCCAGCATTTTGTTGGCCTTGCAGCTGCCTTCCTACACTGTGCCGAGTTGTTCATTGACCCTGTGATGAGCACACCCAGATCCTTCTCCTCCTCTGTCTGGGCTAGCTGCATCCCCCTAGCTGGTAAGTCCTCCTTGGGTTCTTCATCCCAAAATGCATCACCTTGCACTTTTGGCATTAAAGCCCAGTTGCCAGGTGTCTGACCAGGTTTCAAACTTTGCCAGATCATCCTGCAACCCCTGGCATCCCCTAGGTCATCCACCACGCGCCAACCTTGGTATCATCAGCAAACAGACTGATCTTGCTCTTGATGTCCCATGATATGTCTGCAATGAATATCCCAAACAACACTGGTCCCAACACCGACCCTGTGGGACACCACTCATCACTGCCCTTGGGTGTGAGAGCCCCCACCCACCACCACCCTCTGTTGCCTTCCTGCAGCCAGTTTCCTACCCATCTCACCAGCATTGCACCTGCCCCTGTGCCTACTAACTTCCTTCCCAGCCTTCCATGTGGCACTGAGTCGAATGCCTTACTGAAGTCCAGATACAGGACATCCACTGCATGTCCCCTGGCCCAGTTGCCTAGTTACCCAGTCATAGAACCCGACCAGGTTGGTTTGGCAGATCGGCCACGTATGAAGCCATGCTGTCTGCTGTCCTGTAGTCCTTGGCCTCTAAGAGGGCCACCAGCCTCCTTCAGGATAGTCTCCATTAGCTTACCCACGATGGATGTGAGGCTCACTGGTCTGTAGTTTCGGTTCATCCTTGGGCCACTCTTGTGGAGGGCACCACATGAGCCATCCTCCAGTCCTGAGGTACACACCCCGAATGTAGTGAGGCATTAAATAGGTCTGCCAAAGGTCCTGCAAGGACCTCTGCCAGCTCCTTCAGTACCCTGGGGTGGATGCCATCTGGGCCTGGTGCCTTGTCCACCCTCAGTGCCTTCAAACCCTCTCGAACTCTGTCCTCCATGATTTCCCCATCTGTCACCACTTCCCCCCGCGTCTGCCATTTCACCCATCTTGGGTGTCACCCCCCTCTTCTCTTTAGTAAATACTGAGCAGAAGTACTCATTTAGTGCTTCCGCCTTTATCATACCCCTGCTTCCCCAACCCCCCTCCTTCCTAATCCTTACTATGTGGTCCTTACAGCCTCTTTTTCTCCTGATGTACTTAAAGAAGTCCTTCTCCCCCTTCTTAATGCCTTGTGCCAGCCTGAGTTCCGTAGATGCTTTGGCTCCCCTTACTGCCCTTGTCACCTCCTTCGATTCTGTCAAGTACTCCTCTCTGTCCTCCCCCCTCCCTGTTTTCTTGTATTTCCTAAAGGCAGCTCTTTTCTTCCTTACCTTTTCCATGACCTCCTTGCTCAACCAGCTCGGTTTCTTAGCTCTAGCCTTCTTGCTCTGGGCTTTGCAGCAGGTTTTGGTTGCCTCCACTATCCCCAACTTTATGAGCTCCCATCTCTGGTTAGTATCCATACTAGACTGAATTCTGGCCAGGTACCCTTTTACCACTTCCCCCATCCTCCCAAAGTCAGCCCTCCTGAAGTCCAGCACTCTTGTTCACTCTTCAGCACGACAGTGACTCTTCCTTTGAGGGACCTGGATTACACCTGGATGTCGGATACCTTTCTGGATTATTTCCTTTTGGGGGACAACTATTAAGGAAATTTGGATTTTACAACACCACCGCTGCTTTTGGATTTATTCATGGACACCCTGGATTTTGCCTTTTTTTTTTTTAGCTTGTTTGAGTCGTATGTTTACTTCAGGCTTTTCATTTTAGGGCCTTTTGGGGGTTTATTTATGCTTTTTTCACTGTGTGGATTACCAAGAGGAACAACATAGAACATGCAGTGGAGACAAGGTATGTTCAAATGAAAAAACAAACATTTTTATTGTAGCAGGGAGGTAATTTATTGACAGGAAAAAAATCTCTTTATATTGCTAACATTACTGTTTTTTTCCCCCCCATCAGTTAGACATGGGGGTAAATAGGAATTAACAGGCTAGACATTATCTTGGTGTTGACAACTTTATTCACAGATTTAAAGCTATCCTAACACATTACTGTTATTATTTAATGAAATGGCTGTGGAAGTTAGAGACATGAGTGCTCAGTATTAAAAAAGAAACAAAAATGTTCTAGAAACAACTATGCTGCATTGTTAAATCAATTTCAAATATAAGTTGCAGCATTCTGTACCTGTATTAATTAGAGATCAGATGCTATTTAAAAAGTCTTTTACTTGTTCAAAAGTCTTTACGGTGCCGTTTACATTATTACTGCTCTCTTTAATTCAGTCTGAATCAGTTTCGGAGTCAAGAACTCTTGCCCTTTTAGGGATATACTTGCCATACTGGTTGTCTGCCAAAAGAATAATAGAAAAATTGGTTTTTTAGTTCACATGTAAGCAGACTTTTTCGGGGGGGGGGGCCTACAGGATGATTATTACATTTGCTTACCTTGAATGATGTTGAATGTTATTTGTTTTGCGTTAACAGTTGGGTTACTCAGCTTCCAATTAGTTCTTTGTAGTTTGGGGAAACTGTTTTTAGAGGTTGCTGTTTCTCAATTGTTGTAGGAACGGGTGATGGCTTTTCACCACTTAGCAGGGAGCTAACGTGAAGCTGTTTTTGGTCACTCATTTTTAGATAGTCATCAATGCTCTGAACTTGCTTGTGACCAGTTACTTGAATAATGTCTGTCTGGGGTATTCCTGTGTCTGTGAGCTTCTGTATAAGGTGCTTTCTCATGGAATGATTTGTGAGTCCTTTGTCACTCTGTATGTTGGCCTTTTCAATCATGGTTTTTACCATGTGGGCAAGTTTACTGACCCCCACAGGTTGTTTTTTACACCAGTTCCCCTGTTGTAGCTTCTTGACATTGTTATTAACTGCTAAGAAAAAGGGTGATTCTGGCTTGTTGCACATGGGTGGTCTGTTTGTGGAGTAGAGGCAGTAGTTCTGTACTGGGCGTTTGAGACTTGTCTCTTGTATGGCATAGGTTCATGGCTTAAGTTTTCTGGCGTCTTTTGGATTTTTGCTGGTTCTTGTCTTAGTCTGTCACTCGCTGTTATACTGGAGGTATCTGTTATTGTTTTTATCTTCCTTTAAGTCTACGTTGCCCTATCGGATATTTCGCATTTCTGTAGTTCCCCTTACACCAAAGTACAGACAGTTCACCACATGGTGTTCAAGAGTGATTGAGGGCTGCATGGGCCCAGTTGGTGGCGCTTGTACAATCTGTCAATAAGGCTATCCATCAGCTTGTCTGCTGCCTTGGGTTTGTTGCCTTTACCACTGCTTTTCAGCTGTTTTTGTTTTGCTATAAAGACTTGCCTGGTCCTTTCAAATAAGGGGGAAGTGGTAGAGATGCTATGTAATGTTTTTCTTTAAAATGTCTGTCAATACTTTGGAAGGTTCCTCTGAGGCTGAATAGCTCATAGTTATCTCATTCTTTTTTCCTCACAGGTCATGAAATAATAGGATAACATCTTTTCTAGTTCTTCTGGCTGAACTACATGTAGCAAGGTTTCTGTGTGTAAAGTTTCTTTGATGTACCGTTGTAAGTTCTGCACACCCAGTACTGTTTTCCAGTTAGTGTTATAGTTCTTTTCTGATTCAATTAAATCGGCTATGGCATCCTCATTTACTGCTGTGGAGCTTGTTGATGCTTGTACACATTCATCAGTCGGATGCCCTGGATTGTGTTCACTTTCTGTGGGGTCCTCAAGTGGCTTCATGGCTTCCTCGATTTGTGTCAGAATCTGCTCCATTTCAATGTCGAAGCTATTGTTACAGGCGTCGCATCCCATGTCTGTGTTGTGTCAGCTGTTAGACCTTGCTGCTTCTAAAGTTAATTAACACTTGGTTTGTACACTCTTTTTGACACAGCCCTGTGCTGGGTTGATTGCTCTGTATTTTGGACCTTTGCCAGTGATTGTGCCAGTTATCTCTCGTGTTGCAGTGCTGTTTAGAAATTAACATGACTGTGGAACTGCCAGATTGTTCCACTAACACTTGACCTTCATCCAGCTGAGGCACAGAAAGTACACCAGCTGCACTTCTTGCATAATGGCAGAACTATGTGAATAAATCTGTGATGACAGAACTATATAGATAAATCTATATTTTCAAATGTATTCGCATAGTTGGTAGAACAACACATTCATCTTATTGTTTAAACATTCTCTCCTATTGCATAAATAAATACATTAAACAGCTGTTGTTAGCCTAAGGGAGATTTTACAGTGATTTATTTAGTAACTAGAAATGTAAGGTTTTATTTGTAACTTAGTTGGACTCGTCTGAAGCAAAAAACAGGGCAAACTATGGATTTAGATTTATAGTAGTCTCATTGAAGTGTGGCGACGTGCACAACTGCATTGAATAAATAAATTATTTTTATTTTTTTCGCGGGGGCAAAGTCAGCTGACTCCCATCACCACTGCTTCTGGATGGCTGCCATTTTTTCTTGTGCTTATGTGCAGTAGTGTGTACTGTGACACTTGTGCACTCCATTTGTTTGTGGCTTTGTGTCAAATAAGAAATTTTAGAAAGAAATTGTTTGTCAGGCTTGACAATTTGTGAGGGAGACCTGTTAGCTCACAGGCATTATCATAGTGTGGGTCTATGTTTCTCAATAATATCATTTTTTTAATTTAATATCAGACATCTTCATGTGAGAAATCCAGTCTTGGGTCCCTTCAAGGCCCCTTGTGCAACTGTGAGTACATCTCCATACATACTGTAGCTGTTAACTTGTGGGGTGGGACTAGTCAGCTGACTCCCACCACTTCTTGGGAGCTAGCTGCAACAGTTTTGTGTGCATGCACAGTGTGCACTCAAGAAAGACATTCGCCCTAAGTTTCTGGCTTTGTGTCAAAGAAGAAATTTAAGAAAATAAATTGTTTTAGTCAGGCTTGACTATTAGTGAGTGTGACTTGTCAGCTCACTGGCATTGCCACAGTGAGTGACTATATTTCATAATAATATAATTTAAATTTAAGACCAGACATCTTCCTGTGTGGAACCATGGCTCAGGTCCCTCCACGGCCACTTGTGCAACTGAGAGTTCACTGCTATATATAGCTATTAGCTGGTGGGGTGGAACTAGTCAGCTGATTCCCACCACTTCTTGGCAGCTAACTATTGTTTGGTTCTGTGCATGCAGTGTGCACTCAAGAAAGACATTGTTCTAAGTGTGTGCCTTTGTGCCAAAGAAGACATTTAAAAAATATATTTTTTTCCTCTGAGAATTTACTTACTAGTAGGACTTGACTAGAGAGTGAGACTAAGTTATCAGTTCACTGGCATTGCTGCAGTGAATGACTACTATATTTCATAATAATATAATTTAAATGTAATATCAGACATCTTCCTGAGAGGAATACAACTATGGCAGACAGATGACATACCAAAAAACATACTAGGTCTAGCAGCCCCAGCAAAGCTGCAGTAGGTGTAGAGCAGCAAGTAGCAGGTGAGGGTGAGCATACTGCAGAGCAACACTCAGGGTGCATTCACCATGCAAAATTATATTTTACCTCATCAAAACCTACTGTCTCCAGCATCGGTATGGGACTTACTGACACGAGGGAAAAAAGTGCCATTCAAGCTACTAGTAGTAGTACTGCTAGGAGGACATATCATTAACTGCCACTTATACCATCGCTGCAAATGTATCTTCTTCATCCCTTGCCATTGCCACATGTACCATCATCACCTCATCCTTAATAACCACTGCTGCTCTGACTCACCACCCATCCACTGCGACATTTAACTTCACAACTTCTGCTGCAACAGTGGCCCTGCCAGCCAGTGCTGCAACAGCAAGTGAGACCATTCCTGGTACTGTTATTAAGACCACTCCTGCCAGGCCGCTGTGACCCAGACCACTCCTGCCACTGTGAGACCACTCCTGCCACTGTGTCTGACACAACTCCTGTCACTGTGACTCAGATCAGACCTGCCACTGTGACTGAGACCACTCCTGCCACTGTGACTGAGACCACTCATGCCACTGTGACTGAGACCACACCTGCCACTATAACCATGGTGACCACCAGTACTTCTACGGGGACACCGGCCCCTGCAACCACTGTGGCCCCAATGAGTTGCACAACTGTTTCCAGTTCTGTGTTCACCCCATCTGTGACATCTTTTCTTTCTCCACCTGTCTCCAGTATGTAGAACTTGAAAGTGCAGATGGGGAGTAGGAGGAGGAGGAGCACTCATCCGGGTCTGGGTACTTTCCACCAGAAGATGAATTGCCCACTGATACATCATCTGAGGAGGCTAGCCTAAGCAGCTATGATGATGAGACAGAGTATGGGGATTACCTTAAAAGCCGCAAAGATAGCAAGCTGGGTGGCAAAAAAAATAAACTTCTCAAGGTTACACTGTCGGGCTTCTCCCCCATAAAAAGCTCAGCAAGCTGCCTGCCCGCCGGTGCAGTGATAGTGCTACCGCTTCCAGCGCAAATGATCCATGTTCAGAAGCGAGCCTGGGAGTTGGAGGGTTGGCCAAGAGAGGAGGAGGATAAAACGTCCCAGGTATTGCTCTCCTCTTCCAGGCAAGGGTGGGTGTGGTGCCTGGTGTTAGCCTGGCCCCTAGCAGCTGCTGGAGGTCAGCACAAAAGGGGATCACACAAAGAGGGTAGCAAGGGAGGGACAGACGCTCAGCATGCTGTGTATGGGAGTGCATGTGGCCCAGCCATTGGCATCATTGCATGCCACTTCCTCTGTGCAGGGAACAGCAGGAGGAAAACAGGGCCAACCAGCAGGATGACTCCAATCTCTCACAGTCCCCTCACCCAGCTGTTTGAGCATGTCTGAGTCATCTGGATCCTGTTTCAATGGGCTACAGAGCGGACCCTGCCAACCCCTCTGGGGGGGGGGAGCCCTGGGGAATGAGTCAGACAAGTAACTTTTGGAGAGGCTGGGTGACAGGGATGGGGAGTTTGGGGGATGGGACGGGCCAACAGAAGGCAGAAAAATAGATCAACAAAAACAACTCAGCAAGTTACCTTTAGCACTTTGTTCAGCAGGCTCCATCCCAGCCTGAACAGCCAAGCAGAGCAGGTGCAGGGGCACCAGTGGTGCCAGGTGAAAACCCGCAGATGCAGGTCCAAATAAGAAAAATTAGTGGGGCCAAAAGAGTGGTGATGCTGGTGACACTAGGCAAATGAGTCATGTCAGGAGTAGGAAGAGAATAGCATGACTACATTTCGCATTACTAAAAGATGGTAACAGAAAGGCAATGTGCACATTGTGCAGTATGACTATCAGAGGTATGACTATCAGAAGATATCCGGGGAACAGTCCAACGATTGAAGGCAAACCAAGCAAATAACATACTAGGAAAAATGATGTGCAATAGTCTAAAAAACATTATAAAACTAATATACAAAACATTTGAAAACCAGTGGATATCTGATAATCAAGCAAGTCAATATATTACAGCATACGCTATAGTCACAATACTTTAACACATAGAAAAAACAATCACATTCATATATACTCAGTATTATAGGGGCACGGTACTACCCCTATAGTTAGGGTTGTATAGACAGTTCTATGTTAAATTCAAAATGTTGTACCTTAATAACTTTGGCATTTGTTGATGAAATAGCCTGAACTTTGGCATGCGCGGTCACCCTGCAAATATCTCAAGATGTGGAAAGCTTTGTGATGGTATCTTGTATGGTTTTGGAGATATGAAATTGTAAAAAAAAAAAAAAGAAAACACTTTTTCCCCATTGGTTAATATGGGATTTTTTTTGCTGTCATCTACAGATCACAGGAAATAAAAATTGTCCCTGAACTTTTCAAGGATGATGAAAAGGGTGTGCCTTTGGATAGTCTGGTGAAAAGAAATGTCACCATTTTTGAATTATAATGAATGTTGTGATAGCCGCCAGTCAGGCAGGTTATTGAAAACCGTTTGAACTGTTAATTGTTAAGGATTTACTGGTCAAACCTCAGAGAAATACTGTTTGTGCTTCCACCATCATGTTTTCCCCCCTTTTAAAATTGGATTTCTAAAGAAATCCTACATGGGTAGGAATGACCAAGACCCATATTTAGGTTTCAGTTATATGCTTAACAACATTATTTTATTGTTATTTAGAAAATTTCGATGAAGTATGTGTTTAAGGGGCAAGAATCATATCGCCCGTCCCTCACTTAGCAAGGACCAATTGATCAGAAAATAACCATTCAAAGTTCTTTACAGTTGGAACTTTACTGTTCGAGCTGTAAAGACTTCAAACAGTAAAGGTCTATGGATATATATATATATATATATATATACACACATACATGTTGTTACCCCTTGTGGTCCCGACTCTGTATTTTGTTAATTGATGATAGAGTTTGGGACTGGTTATACTTGTTGCCAGCTTGACTTAATAAAGTGTTTGTTATATGAAGAGTAAGTGAGGAGATGCAGGGGGTGCACTTGGTGCGTGATGCATACATCATGTTACACTTTGAGATGGTTTTAGGTGTTTTGCCCTCTTTTTCCATTAAATAAAGTCTGCATTTCCAGATCGGGATACCCTAAGGGGCTGCTGATTCTTGTGTGACTGGCTAACCACTGTCGTTCCCCTTGTGGTCCTGATTTTGTTTTCTGATATTGGGTGCAAGAGTCTGGGATTTGTTTTAATCGCTACAAACTCGATCAACTAAAGAGTCCTGCTTTATGCAGGGTTACCAATGAGATGGGGGTGTGCATTTGGGTTCGATGCCTACTGCGGGTTACGCTTCATGTCGGTTTTGGGTCTCTGAAGTTTATTTTTATCCTGAGTGCCTCAGCAGCCCTCCCCATGAGGTGTTTAGTTGTCTAGCTGGGCGTTAGTCCCAGCTCCGGTTGCCCCGATGCCTTTCCTTCCCCATTTTTACACTAGGCACCATTTTCCCAGCGGGGACTTCTGCTGAGATTTGCTCAGTCCACAGGAGGGTGTGAGGACCCTGTTTTCTGCACCTTCATGATGTGGGGCTCCCTTTTAAGTATTTTCAGTGATTGCTTGCGTCTCATAGCCGTAATACAACCTTTAAGCTGACTGAGAATACTGTGCTCTATGGCTGCTGGTACTGCAGTTATGGGGCAGTGAGCATCTCTGTTCTTGATGGCAGGAGCAGGAGAGGGGGGTTGCCTAGCCCTGCTACCTGTAGTACTTTGCTCAACTGCACAGGTAAGGAGACTTTCTTACTCTGGTGGCCAGAGGCTCAAGCTTGGCAGCCTGGTACAATCTACTATGAGGGTTTTGCAGCAGCCACCCACTCCACTGAATGAGATTCCTCTTCAGTGGTCACCAGGAGGGGGGATGCCTTCTTCAGAATGTTCATCCCATTTCTCCACCATTAGGGGATGCAAGCATTTTGGTGCACCCTGACCATACAGGGATGGCACTTGGGCACAGCCTGGCAGTTTGGAAGGAACAGGACATCTTACCTATGTAGTGCTTTTTTTTTTTCATTCATGAGGACTGCATTTCGGGACCATGGGTCTGTTTCTTGTGCACCTGTCTGGCTGCTGTCACTACCCCTTTAGGCCCTAACTGCATTCTTGATTAATTGATGCTAGAGCTTGGGACTTGTTATAACTGTTATCCGCTTGACTCGGTAAGGTGTCTTTTTATGCTGGAGGGTAAGTGAGGAGATGGGGGGTGCATTTGGTGTTTCATACATACAGCATGTTCCACTTTAAGCTGGTTTTAGGTGTTTTTCCTCCCTCTCCATTAATGAAGTCTGTATTTCAGACCAGGTTGCCCTGGGGGTCTGGTTCTTGTGTGACTGACGAATCAACGTCATTCCCCTTGTGGTCCGACTCCGTTTTTTTTATATATATGATGAAAGAGTTTGGGTCTTGTTATAATTGCTGCAGGCTTGTGTGGTGGGGTGTGTGCATTCGGTGTTCGATGCCTACAGCGGGTTAAGTTTTGTGCTGGTTTTGCTTTAAAGGTGCGGTAGGTTATTCTTTTTTCCTGGGTGTCTCAGTTGCCCTTCCTGAGCAGTCTTTAATCATCTGGCTGAGCGTTCGTCCCAGCTCTGGTTGCTCCATGTGCCTTCTTTTCCCTGTTTTTGTATCAGGCACCTTTTGTTGTGACTTGCTCAGCCTTCGAGAGGGTGCAATTACCCTGTATTCTGCACCTATGTAGTGCGGGGCTACTTTTTAGCTCTTTTCAGTGGCTGCTTGCTTCTCATAGCCATTATGCCGCCTGCTGACTAGGAATGCTGTGCTTTACAGCTGATGGTACCACAGTTTTGGGGCAGTGAGCGGCATCTGTTCTTGATGAATGTAGCAGCAGAGGGAGACTACATAGCCACTGCCCTTTAAACACTGCTGCACAATTACAACTTACTGTTACTTATGGTATGCTGCTGTTGAATTTTTCAATCTGCATATAGTCCCTGCTGATCCTGCTTTATCCTAAAAGTGTGTTACACTGCTATTGATATATACCTCCACTGCTGTATTTCCTTTATCAGCATCTTGCCGCTGCTGCCTCTGCTCATTTTTCTACCCCTGCGCTACCTGTCTTGAAGGTGGTAATTCCCTGTACTGTGTAGTTTGTCACTTCTTCATTCAGCTACTGCCTCAGTTTGTTCAGCGTGCCTTCTAGCTGTTGCACTCTCTGTTGCTGCCCTATAGCACAACCACTCAAGCGGCTTCCCTCCACTGTCATCACAGCTCCCTCTCTCTCCTGTGTTACCTATCTTGTAGCTGCATAATTTCCCTATGTTGTTTTTAGCTGGAAACTATACTGTTCTGCTGTTCCTCTAGTTCATCCGGCATACCTATTGTGCTGCTGAATTCCCTGCTACTGCCTCGACTCCTTCTCTATACTGTTACTGGTTATTTTCCAATTCCTTTTTTTCCTTGCAACTGCTACATATTCTTCCCCCCGCCGATGTGCTCACACTCCTTCACCTCCTTCTTTTGATACCTCCCGGATCTACCTATTATTTTATCCCCTTACCCTCTTCTAGCTGTGCTCCTACCTCTCTGCTCCCTCTGCTTTTCTCAGAACCCACCAGTACTCCCTAACTAGAGTTCCCTTACTTACCTATTGCAGCACTTCCCCCCCACTTAGCTCCCTCACTGCTTATGCTTTCAGCCGTTTCTCCTGCCTGCTGTCTCTGCCCCACTCTTCATCCTTTTGCTCTCCTCTCTGTATCCTTTCACTCAGCCAGACTTCTTTTCTCTGCCCACCCAGTTTTCCTCTCAAATGCCCATTTACCCCTACCTAAACCTCCCTCTAAACATTCTCCCTGCCCCATATATGGGACCTACCCTTCAATTCTTTCTTTCTGTTTTCTTCCTCCTGGTCTTTCTCCTACCAGCCCCCTTGTCCTGATTCCTATGATACCCTCCCCCCTGCACTGGTCTACCCCCTCAATTCCCACTACCCCATCTCTTTCCCACCTCTCCTCCCCTTTTCCACCTCCCTTCATCGCCCCACATCCCTCTTCTTTTACCCTGGCTTTCTTCCCTCCTATTAGCAACATACATATACTCATCTATGGAGGGTTCTGGTGAGGTCATTGACCTGTTTAGGCTTCAGTGTGTCTATACTGTTTATCAGAGTACAGGAATAAATGGGAGCTTGTGCTGGAGCAGTTAAGAGGCAGGTCATTCACAGAGGCTGGAGCATTGAAGTATACCTAAAGCGAGGGAACAAAGCATAGTGATACACCATTAACTATGACCACCTGGGACTTGTCTGTAAGCATACCCACATGCCATGCATGCATGTACACATATCAGTAGGGCAAAGAAAGAGAAATTCGTATGGGGTAAAAATCCAGAGGGATGAAAAGTAAATTAGTAGAAAATCATTACAGTACAGTCCTGATTATCCAAATCCCGATGATCCGAAAATCCCTAACGAACTGGACCGTTACCGCCTGAGTTTTTCTCTATAACTAGGATAGGATGATCAGGTAAGATAATCAGCACTGTACTGTATGGTGCTGTTGAACTGTTTTTGCCAGCAGGGGTCACTCTGTTACTTACTAACTTAACCAGCAGCTGCAATGGAAGAGGTCCGGAAGAGGTCTGTGAAAGTGAACCACACAGCCAGGAAGAAATCAGAGTGTGGATGGGACTGAGCTCATTACCCCCCCCCCCAAGTAAAATTGGTTGCTCTGCTTGGTGCAGTGCAGTGCAGTATATCAGCATGTCGACATGGTTGTGCTGCTGTAAAGGAGAGTAGTGTATGCTGGCGTGCCAAGAGAGAGGATGAGAGAGCAAAAGCGAGAGTGAAGGAAAGAGCTACTGTAATTTAATGTTCAGTAAATTTAGCATCGTACAAACTCACTCGCTCATTACATTTAAATACGGTGCTGTTTTGCAGTTTTGTGATCTTACTTTTAGTTTCCAGCCACGTAGTCTGGTCTAAATGTTAAAGCAGAAATTTTGTTAACATACCTCTTTCTCTTTCTGTTGTGCTGTCAGTATTTTTTTACTTGGGATATAAAGCCAGATGGTGTCCTCATTCCCGTAAGTTAAGAGGAAAGTTTAAGTGTGTTAT
Source organism: Neoceratodus forsteri (assembly GCA_016271365.2). Lineage (NCBI taxonomy): Eukaryota > Metazoa > Chordata > Ceratodontiformes > Ceratodontidae > Neoceratodus > Neoceratodus forsteri. The sequence goes on along the minus strand of CM057450.1, from coordinate 427,569,363 downwards.
GAACTCACTTGCTCTGCTCATTCACTGCTGTCTGCGCTCTAGTTTTGTGATGGTCCTGTGTTTAGTTTTTAGCTGGAGATAGGTGCAAGGCTATAATGGGGAGCTGCGGGGCTAAAAAGCTAAGTATGGAGAGTAGGAGGGTATATGAGGGTAAGAGAAAGCCAATACATTAAATACTGTACAGCACAGTTCTATAGTGCCATTAAAAACAATTTCAGTCATCTGGACTCATGATTATCTAAACTGATCTGATGTCTCCCAAGCAGTTTGGATAATCGGGACTGTACCGTATTTTCATTACAGAATGCATTAGAAATTGGTTAAATGGTCTAATATACTGTGCTGCTCCCATGACAAGTAAGGATATGATTACACTATCTTAAAACATATGGATGGATGGGAGTGCAGGACACAGAGGGACCTGCGCTCACACAGGCAAATGAGGATATGATTACACAATCTCAAAAAGTAAGGAAATTCATTGCAAAAAAACTTTGTTAATGCACTAGTTAGGGTTAAAGTGACAGAAGTAGGGAAATGTGGCATTAGGGTTCGCAACCCTAACACCTCACCCCTACTTTACAGGCAGCTACAGGCATGGGAAGTGCCTTGGGGTTGTCAACCCCAACACTCACCTCATTCTCATATACTGCACCCATCTTAGCTTATTGACTCATGGAATGGGCCGGGCGTTTGGGCTAACAACCCCAAGTCACATCCCATGCCTGCTGCTGCCTGTAGAGTATGGGTGGGGTGTTACCTTTGTCGATTTAACCCTAACTAGTGCATTAACAAAGTTTTTTTGCAATAAATTTACTATATAGAGAGAACACAGAAGTTAGCCATCACCAAAATGTCAATAATAACAGCAACAGTATCTGATAGCTGGAAACAAAGTCTCCACATTCCTAACTAAATGTTCAGCACACTTATAAAGTCCAAAAAGTAGCTGTTTTCAAAATGGCATTCCAACCAAATATCAGTAAGTTGAGGGCTGAAACTTCACTTCATTTGTACATCAGCTCTTCTAATTTTCTTACATGAAGGTTTGTTACGATAATGCATGCACAATGCTGATTTACTTTCATAAGGCTCTTTGCATAGGGTTCTTTGCTTTAATCTCCCCGATACATTTTTACATCATAGTCATGATATATTAAAAAAAAAAGAAAGAAAGAAAATATAAGATGGTTAGCAATAATACAATAAAATAATTCCATTTCTCTCCTTTGCACAAGCAATAACCCCCGTCGCACAAGGAGCTCAGATTCTGATTCATCTGGCACTTGGGTTAATATCCCAGTACTGACACTGTAGTGCAGCATGAGAGGGGTGCTGCACTTCTGAGGTGCCATCTTTCGGATGAGATGTTAAACCGAGGTCCCATCTGCCTGGATTGGTGGTAGTTCAGGTGGATGTTAAAGATCCCATGGCACTTATCGAAAAGAGTAGGGGAAAATTTTATTTAGAAAAAAACTGACAAATATATACATTCCAAAAATTCAAAAAACAATATTAACAGACAGATACACAAGGAAAATATAAGCACAAGCTCATCCAATTTTGTCTTTCATAAATGGGACAGACAACCATCGAAGAGCCCATACCTTCTGATACATGTGTTGCTGCTCAAACAGACATTGATTGTACAATTCTTGTTCAATAATATAAACAGCAGTATTAGGATCCTGATATACCTGTTGTAACACATATTTACATTGTATCTGCCATAAACAAAATTTCATGAAATAAAATATCAAATATAAGACTTCTATCTATCCCAATATTTTGCAAACTAAAACCCCCAACCACTTCTTCATATGTCACATTCTGCAAAAACTGATTCCTCCATGCACAAGATAATATTTCCCATACTTCCCGAACATAGCAACATAATAAAAGAAAATGCTGCATCATCTCTTCCTGAGCTATACAGCATGGTCTGGGACACATTCGTTCTTCCAACCTTTTATGCTTTGCATTACCTTTGACAAATAATTTACCATGCGCACTTAACCACACTATATCCCAAATTCTTGGGGGGATAAATTTATCACTCAGAGACTCTAATATCGTAGAAGAATATATTGGGTCTACATTTTTAAAGAACACTTCTTTGATACCATGCTGGATATTAATAGCTTTATAGAGTAATTTACTTGTAGGAATCTGCACTACCTGTAGAGTTAACCTCCATTTTTTTAATTTATCAAGCGTGGTCGAAAAAAAATACATTTAGTTTTAACCTGGGCCAAGATTGATCCCTGTGCTTCCCATTTTTGATAGAACGGATGAAGCCAAAAGTCAGCATATAAAATCCAAACTGCCTGACTAGGCCTCCCCGAGTCTAATAAGTTATGACGAAAAAAAAATGCTATAAGCAAAAATTATTGGGTTAAGTAAGTTTAAACCCCCTTTCCCTACTGGCAGATATAAAACTTCCTCTTAATAGGATTCAACCTACTCCCCAAATTAATTGGAAAACTAAACTCAATAAAGTTACCTCACATATACGTGGTAGTGGATATATTGCACTTATAAATAAAAATATTGGAAAAAGAAAGGTTTTAACTACAGCCACCTTCTTTTTTTTTTTTGATTGTTGCCAATTCTTCCAAATAACTACTTTTGACTGAGCTAATTCTAATTTGTTTTTCCAATTTAGACAAGCATTATCTTCTCTACCAAACCAGATTCCCAAAAAATTAAAAGGACCTTTTGTCATCTTAATCCCTTGCCATGTCTCTAACTGGGATGCAATACCTTTCAAATCATAAATAAAACTCTTCCCCTTATTAATCCTTGCCCCTATTGGTTTAGAATATTGCTCAATCACGTCTAACGCCTTAATCCCTGAATCTTTGTCTTTAACAAGAATACAAATATCATCTGCATATGCAATAACTTTGCATCCTTCACCACCCCCTACTGGAGAAATACCTTTAATGAAAGAATTTTGTTGCAGGAGCCGTAGTAAAGGATCTAAACAAAAAATATATAATAAAGGGCTGAGCGGGCAACCCTGTCTAACCCCACGTGCAATATTAATATATCTACCTACTGTACCATTAACTAAAGGTATTGCCTGAGCAGAATTATACAATAACATAATCCATGATACAAAATATTGAGGAATCCCGTAATATAACAAAGTTTCACTGATAAACTGATGAGGCACCCTATCAAAGGCTTTTTCCTGGTCTAAGGACATTAAATAACCATTCAAGGCACCATCTTTCCCCTGTTCGACTAATTCACGTATCAAAAGAAGGTTATGTTGTATTAAATGATTTGGAACTGAACAAGTTTGCGCCAAGGATATAAGTGTTGAGGCTGTATTAACTAATCTATTATGAAGAATTTTCATTATAATCTTATAATCAGTATTTAATAAACTAAGGGATCGCCAATTATTTAAATCAGTTCGGTCCCCTTGCTTAAATACTAAAATTTGAACTGATAAACAAAAATGAAAATCAATGCTTAAATGTCCTAAAACCCAATTATATATGACCACTAACATTTCTATTAATAAATCACCGAAGGTTTTATAAAATTCAGGTGGAAACCCATCTATTCCTGGCACTACAAGGTTTTTTAATTTGCTAATAACATTCTCAATTTCTTTACCCGAAATAGGTTTAATCAAATCCTGTACACAAGTGTCCATTAACCTTGGGATTTGAATAGAGGAAAGAAGTCCCTTTATTTCCCTCTCAGAGACAAGTGGTGCTTTATACATTTCTTCCAAATACTTTGTAACCATATGTAAAATACCAGGACCATCAGTAACCAAAATACCTTCCTTATTGCTTACAGTTTCCATCAGTTTATCTGATGCTCTTTGAGTACAACTTTTAAAGGCATCACCAAAACTAGTTTTCCCAGGAGAAAAAATTCTATGTTCATGTAACATAGCTTTTGCTCTAGTGTATTGTATTTTAACCATTTCACTTTTTAAATTTATAACTTGATCTGTTAATGAAATATGCTGTGTGTTCATAACAGTATATACTTGTAACAGCTGCTTTCTTAGTTTAAGATATAAATGATATTGAGAATTTGAAAGATGTGCAGAATAGGATTGAAACAAAACTCAAATGTTTATCTTAGTTTCCTCCCACCATAGGCTAAAATTGGTATATAATACTGCCACTGACATCCTTGCTTTTAATAGATCAGTGACTGCCGTAGCCACTTTTCCATCGCTTAAGAGGGGCGTATTTAATTTCCTATAATGTCTACCCACCCTTGGGCCCACACCACCCCCTACTACCACTTTAAGGAGCATATGATCAGATGTTTCTAAAGGGATTGTGTTCGCTACGAGTATGTGAGAATTTTTCTGAGTAAATAAAAAATCAATTCTAGTAGAAAAGATTCCTCTATGGTAAGTGAAACCACCCTGAGGATGCAAGGAGCGAAATGAATCCTGTAGGTGACACTGCACAATTATTTCTTTTAAACAGTTTGAATCGCAAAAAAGTTTACTAGTAGTACCCCCCCATCTTGTTTATCAACTACACAATTAAAATCCCCAGCCCACAATATGTGTCTAGTTGTAAACAGATATGGCTTAATTTTGGTCAAAAGTGCAATTCTATCTTTTTTCTCATAGAAGCATAAATATTTACTAATCTCCAGCCTTCACCTTTATAAAAAAAATCCAAAAGTAAAGCCCTACCTAAAAAAAATATCAACCAGTTTAGTAATTTTAAACCCATCACCCCTAAATAAAACTCGTACTTCTTCACAAACTTCAGTCCCAAAAGAAAAAAAGACAGGCCCCACACTCAAAGTTGCTGAGTGGCTTTAACCAAAAAGTCAGTATTTAACCTGGCATCTTGTAAACAATAGATATTACATTTCAAATCTTGTAAAATAGAGAAATCAATCTACGTTTTGCATTTTTTATACTATTTACATTCACTGTAACAATGCTAAGCAGTGACTGAAACTGTTTAAAAGGAGAAGCTGGGATAAAATTCAGGGTGTTTTTTTCAATCTAGAACTTCTCCTTACTCTAACACCAACCTTTTTGCTTCTATCTGTATCAATATCTTGCACTGTAAAATCACCTTCAGATTCAGAAGTATGAGGGGCCAAAGAAGAAGCTTCAGAGTCTCCTCCCTGCTCTAAATCAGGTTTATTACTAGTCAATATTTCAAAACGATTCTGTAGTGAAACTTCTTCATTCCCCAAGAGGTTTGCTTTAGCAACTTTAGGCAGAGGCCGAGACTGCCTTATACCCTGTTTTTTTGCCACACTTTTAACCATGGGGGGGGCATTTCAGTTGTTTTTTCCACTCCCTCTGTCTCTATCTCAGAGTGTATGTGCTGTGATACTGAAACTAGAGGGGCAACAAGGTCTCCTGGAATGGTGTTACTAACTTCAATATTCTCTTGAGGAGGAGAAGGCGGGGGGGGAGTAGGCCTAGTGGGTTCTGGCTGAGACTGCTGTTTAGAGGCCCCTTGTTGTGCCATATTTTTCTTTTGGGCCTCACGTATAATCAAATCTTGACTGACTCTGTCTGTTCTATTATGTGTAGCCCGGGGCAAGTTCGATATGTGTGGCCAGTAGCTGTACATAAATTATACCTCATTTCTTCTGTGCAATCAGAACTATGGTGCCCAAATGAAAGACACAAATTACACTTCAGCCTATCACAAGCTGATCCTAAATGAGTGGATGCCCCACATTTAAAATATGTCCTCAATTGCCCTGGGTAAAAACAATGACCCCTTTCATTACCTAGGAAAATACTATTGGGTAAATGGACTGGGCCCAAACTATTATTTCGTAGATGTACCTTGTATTTCCAACCCCTATTCCACAGATGTTCAGTATCAAATATAGGTTGAGGGGAGCCTATAATATCACATTTTTTTCCTAACCAATATGTAATACCATGTACTGACACAGATTCATTCCTGAATAAAATCGTAACATTTTTTAAAGTTGGCTTGGTTAAAGGAAGGACATAAAAAGGAACCTAAACTTCAGTATATTTTAAAGCATCATACTTGGACCAAAAACGGTCCAACCCTTGAGGAGTATTAAAACTAACATCAAACAATTCCGACCCAGGGATATGAATTAAAGCGTGTATTTCATTTGCAAAAAAACCCAAGGATGTTTTTAACAAAGTTTTCCCCACATATAAACGATCTGGATCCAGTTCCAAACCCCCAATATATTCAATCCGGGCAGCGTTTCTACATAGTAAAGGAGGGGGGAACCAGCAAAAGGATGTTGTTTGCGAAACTGTTCCCATGCTTTTTTAGATTGTTCGACAAAAGTCTGTTGGGGAACTTCATTTGTAGTATTCGGCACATCCCCCCATTCTGTAATAATTGACTCTAAATTATCAGAGTCCGACGATACAGACGATGAGGCAGAAGATTTAGTACATGTCTTTTCCCTCTGTATACCTTCTGAACCTCAGTCCTGCAGGTTGCAATCCTTATCTAAGTTAAATGCTGCAGAAGACATGGATAGAGGTTCAGTATCTTGAGGTTTACCCGGTATTGGGCTGTGTGAGGGATCTGGGACCCAACCTGCGCTAATAAGCAAGCGCTCTAAAGAGGTTAAAACTGTTTTATGCTGAACAAGCGGGGATTCCTCGTCATACCTCCCCTTTCGCAACCCAAGCTTTGAAGAATCCTGTAAATGCTGCACTGAGGCAGAAGTACTCACAGAATCAGCAGTTTGTAGCGTTGTTCCCAAAACCTCTGTAGGCCCCCTTGTAGCTGTCACTGACTGCGCCACTCCCTCTGACACAGACAAACAGAATGCGCTTTGATGAACCCATTAGGGAATTTCACACTGCCTTCAGCTGAAACTGCAGGCACTACACAGGGGTTAGGCAATTGTTTTATGTACTGAGCTGCCACCCAGCCTTCTTCAGTATTCAGGATTTGTTCTGGGTCTGCAAAGCTACGTTGTTGCTCCATGAGAGCTCTTGTTCTGCACCCTTCCCATACTGGAAAAGCTTATTGTTGCAATATATTTACTAGCCAAGCTTCATCAGAATCAAAAAGACCAGACGATGGATTTCTGCTTTCCACTGCATTGCTCATTGTAACACAATCCACCTCTTTCACATTTTCATACAGACTCAATGTCTCCTGTGCTGGACCTGTGGGTTGGGAGACCTGCACACCCACAGGTGCACCAGCTGAATGAGCAAACGACTCGTCTTCCTCCATAGTCGCAGTTCCCTCTACTGACCAAGAGTAGAGGAATTTCCCCGGTGTCCTGGCCAAATTTTCCTTATTCACTAAAAATACTACCAACAGCTTAATCTGGTTCAAGGTCAGTTGGCATTCATCTGTATCCCCCTTCCCCAGGCCGTGCCTGAAAATAGGCAGGATTTGTCTAGTGCACTTACCCGGTCAACAAAAACTAAATAAATAAATAAATACAATAAAATTCTCAACTCCTGAAGATCCCACGCCGCAGAACCTCTCTGGGTCAACGATCATTTGCCTTCAGGGCCCCGAGCAGGCTGAACAGCCTCAACATCGAGATCACCTCCGCTCCCTCACTAGGACTATTCAAAACAAGGCTCCAACTTTACCTTGCTGCTTCAAGCACCTGTGACTGCCACACCTAGCCAGCCCTCCGTTTCCACTTCATTTGTCCTGCAGCACCCTTACTCAGCACTTTCCTCCTCCTCCCTTTCCTCCTCCTCCCCCAACCCTCCCAGCCCCGCCACAGCACTTCTCGTGTTTCCAAACCGCCTTGGCAGCTCAAACCTCCACTGTCCCTCCTCTTACCACCTGTACTCCCTCCTCACCCTACTTGTTACAGCCATAAGTATTCATTGTATATTCGTTTAATGGTGTGTCTGTTCTGTATTTTCTGTCTGAAACTGCATTTTGCTTTGTTATGTACTGTTCTTTGTCTCTGATGTGGAACCTTTGTAAAAGAGCCTTGGCTCAAAGGTATTTGTAATCCTAGAATGAAATAAATAAATAAAAAAAAATGTAATTTTAGACTTTGACTATCAGAACATTTTTAACACATTTTTAGGGAGGGGGTCCGCTAGACACCAGTGAATGATTTACCTGTGATATACAGGGGGTCAGGAAGGGGATACAGTGGGCACCAGGAAATGGTATGATTTTATTATACAGGGGATCAGGATTGGGGAGAGGGACCACTGGACACCAGGGAATATTTAATTAAACACTGGGCATGGGTGTGGGTCGGGGGCTACTGAACGCCAGGGGGGGATTTATGTTTAACAGTGGGCCTGCGATCAGTGGGGGGGGACCACTAGCACCAGGGATGGCTCTTTGGGACCGGGATATTCGGAGGGCGGCACCACACAATCCAGCCTCACTCCCCATGCAAATGAGTCCATAATGGGCATGCAAATAGCCCCTTAGTGCCTTGCATGCCCAATGGGCTCATTTGCATGGGTCCATTAGAATATCGGAAATTTAGCATGGTGTAAGCCATTGTGGTGCCCTATTTCGGGAGCGTGTCTGCCCAGCGCTAAGTGGCTTAGCGGTGGGCCACTGTAAAGGTGGGTAAAAAATTACCCTTAGTAAATTATTCATTACTGATTCTTAGAAAGGAGACGAACGGAGACGGTACTGATGGCGGAAGAATTTAATGAATTATAATAATAATCATAGCGAGATATTACAAGTGGTACATCCTTCATTCTTAATTCTTAATTCTTCATTCTTCAAACTAACAGTGTATAGTGGCTTGCTTATATAGTGGAAGACAGTACTATCATTTCCTATGGAGTTCTATGATTGGTACAAAACAAGTACAAACATTAACTTAAAAGGCAATTCTCTCTTTAGTACATGTATGAGCTAATCCTTACTTAGCACAAATGTATTGATAGTGTAAATTATATTACTATATAAGGCTAGCAATAATAGTCATTACCAGTTATCAAGGTCTTAGGAGGAAGAAATAGGTTTGCACTTAGAATGTGCATACGCTTTTAGTCTGTCCACATAATGACAAACACTAAAGATAGTCAGAAGGGTAACTTGAACACTATCCCTGTATTTCTATTTTGCAGACACTTAAAACAACTGTTTTTATTACTCAAATGATTAGTACAAATATTAAAACACCTTAATATTACAAGTTGTGGCTCAGTTAAACTTGTAGCTTCACAAGTTTTAATATGATTCAGCTTTACAGATCAATATTAGTTACACAAACACATTATGTTTTAGACCAAAATGAGGTTTAGGCTAAAATATTGGGACACATTTCGTTATCCCTTATTACAAGCCCCCCTTTGGCCCAATAATTGCCTAATTATTATTTATGCAACAATGCAGCTCCTCTGAGCATGTACATCTCACTATGTACTTATAGTAAGTCTTAAGCGACACAGGCCTATAATTACCAAAAACACTAAGACAACTTGCAACACAAGTAAAACTTTAAAAGACAGGACTCCTAAGGGTCCCCCTGCATAGCTATAAATTAAGTGCTCATTATCACTTTCACTGAGCAATTCATTTACAACTACTTGTGCCTTATGAATTTGTATCAAATGAGTATCTTTTTGATTTAAAAATGACTGTACATTAAGAAACAGGAGAGGTACCACAGCTTCAAATGATGACACTTCACATGTCAATTAACATAGTGGCATAAACTTTGACACACCAGTATCTGCACAACTATTGTTAACATTTATATTCCAACCAGAGAAAATCTAGACTTATATGTACTCTACTGTACTTCACATTATTCACAATCACTTGATCAATAAGTGTTGATTAAATCCACTCTCTGGCCCTTTTGTCACATTTGGACATTCAGTTGGTGTTACAGTTAAGTATATGGCATTTGAGACTACAAAACATAATGAGTTGCTTAAACTAGCATAGTTACAAACACTATTATCACCTCAAAAACAGTAGGACAGAGTTAACACATAAACATCATTGTCCTTTGGCGTGGCTCTGTTTATAACAAGAGACACATTTTTTCTATTTTTAGTCCATGTAGCTTTGCTGTGATCCAGTCTTAAGCTTTGATGCACAGCTGCTAGACCAGCTGTTAAGTATGTCCACACACCAATTTAGAAAAGTCAGTGTTCATATTGCTGGCTGGCTGATTAGCAGACACACTGCACTGGTCAGGGGTGCATTAGATTGTGCATTGAGTAGCCACACACACACTGTTATGGCATTTGTGTTGTGGTAGTTGATTACACCCTGGCACACAGATTAACAGTCCATAAACAGTCCATAGTAAAGCAATAGTTCTGCATAAAGTATCAGCCATGTTTGGAATAAACAGCAGTGAAGAAAATGGATGTCTTGCTTGAAGATCAATTGAAGAAGAAAATCTTCTTGCTGAAGTTAGGGGATTGCCCCTACCCCAGACTTTACTTCATAGTAAGTAGAAACAATACGCTTGATTGTAGAGTTTAAACTGACTAGACCTTTTCAGTTGATTTAAAGTTGTACAAATAGATGTAATTTTGCCAAAACATTACACTTGCAGAGGTAATAATGACTTGATTTATGCAATAGAACTTATGTGGAACCAATTAGGAAACATAAGCATTTTTGCAATAGAACAATTTTAGTATTGAGCATAATGTATAAAATACATTTTAAGCACGAACCAAATATAGCTTGTAAACGGGCTAAGAAAGCTGAAAAGACAATCAAAAGAATGAATATGTGGAAGTACATACACAACTCCCACTCCAGCTTAACTAATTCTTGAAGCATATGTTTTTGAAGAAGAATCAAATACACATTTTTTGGTATTTACCCCTATGGGGAGATAGCAATGTACCTTGCAACCTTTGTGGACATTACACTGGAAGGAAGGAAGGAAGGGTAGCTTACCCCCTCCCCCCGAGCTTCTAAGAGACAGCTCAACTACTGTAATACAAGATTATTTCCATAGGATAAAAGAAGGCAAGCGTCCCTGGGTTTTCTTATTCTAAGCATGACAAAATGTCAGCTGAGTTTATAAAAGAAGTTTTGCTTACAGTTAAATGTTGATTGATTGTGTTTGCTGAAACACAAGACGGTCAAAAGGTCACATAGTGAGCATGCAACGGTTGCTCAAACCCAGTTATTTTTGTAGGATCCTTGAACACTACTGATATTAAAAATAAAAGAGAATTATCCCTACCTAAAAAAACAAAGGTCTCCCTGTACCTTTACAAACTAACTTTAGTTATTAGTTTTTCTCTTGCAGGGATTTTGGCTCTTGACTTATTTTGCATTTCCAAACTATCTATTTTTGACTGTAGCTGGATTATTACATCTTACTGTTCATGCAGCTTTCCTTTTTAAAGTCTCATGTGTTAACGAATTACCACCTGGCTATATTATCACAGACTTTGTACAGTATTTGCTAGTTACTCTTTTTTTATTTTTAATCAAAATACTGCTGTGCCTGTTAATCATGGTTTTTATGTTCCCCACTTTAGGTGTTTCCCCTAGAAACAACCTATCAATGTTTCCATACTCATAAAATACAAGTGTACCTGTTGATCATCAGGCACTGGTTCGTATGCTTCCCCCTTTAGGTGTTTTCCTAGAAAACGACCTATTAGTGTTTCCATACACATTTTTCTTATCTTTTTCTTGCCTGCCTAGCTTTTACAGCCGGATACACCCGTGCACTGGTGCCCTGGTCTGTCTAGCTATGTCTTACAGCTCCCTTGTGAGGTCCAGCTTGCAAGTCCCAGCACCTTCACTTACCTACTCTGCCCCATGAGTTCCTACAGAGTTAAGCATTACTTTATACTTAAACAAATTGGAAAGCATACATCACCTGATTAGCAAGTGGCTAAACTGTCTGTGTGCACCATTTTCTCTCACTTTAAGCCATTAGCACCACGTCTCCGAGCGTCGTCACCTTCTTATTGGGGCTCCAAAGTGTACAGCACCAGCGATCCGAGTCCCGGCACCAAATGTAAAGGGTGGCAAAAAAAAAAATGCCATTAGTAAATTATTCATTACTGATACTTAGAAAGGAGACGAACGGAGACGGTACTGATGGCGGAAGAATTTAATGAATTATAATAATAATCATAGCGAGATATTACAAGTGGTACATCCTTCATTCTTAATTCTTAATTCTTCAAACTAACAGTGTATAGTGGCTTGCTTATATAGTGGAAGACAGTACTATCATTTCCTATGGAGTTCTATGATTGGTACAAAACAAGTACACACATTAACTTAAAAGGCAATTCTCTTTCTAGTACATGTATGAGCTAATCCTTACTTAGCACAAATGTATTGATAGTGTAAATTATATTACTATATAAGGCTAGCAATAGTAGTCATTACCAGTTATCAAGTTCTTAGGAGGAAGAAATAGGTTTGCACTTAGGAATGTGCATACAAGCTTTTTAGTCTGTCCACATAATGACAAACACTAAAGATAGTCAGAAGGGTAACTTGAACACTATCCCTGTATTTCTATTTTTGCAGACACTTAAAACAACTGTTTTTTATTACTCAAATGATTAGTACAAATATTAAAACACCTTAATATTACAAGTTGTGGCTCAGTTAAACTTGTAGCTTCACAAGTTTTAATATGATTCAGCTTTATAGATCAATATTAGTTACACAAACACAAACACATTATGTTTTAGACCAAAATGAGGTTTAGGCTAAAATATTGGGACACATTTCTTTATCCCTTATTACAGCCACAATGGCCCTATATTTACCTGAATAGTGCTGATGTGCTGTTCTACTGAATACAGCATCTTTGGGCACCTGGGCAAGCGCAAGGCACAGCGCAAATACTTGTGCTCCACTTTGCACATTTTTGAATATCAGGCCCCAGGGTCTCAATATACATTTTCATAAAGCGATGCTGATAACATTCACCATCAGCAGTAAATGACTAGAAAAACTCACAAAAAAGCTGACAGTGTCGCTTTAAAGCGTTTCAGTTCATGGTCATGTAATGTGTTTTGGCCAATCATGTTAATGATTTTCCAATGATATTTTATAAAGATCATCTCACCACAGTTTTGGGGAGGGGGACAGAGGCAGTCAGCACTGTCAGCAAGTAAATTACAGTGTTCTTTTTTTACTAGGCCACATGTTTAGGATTTACATACACAATATTGAAAAAGGGAGGGACATGAGCAAGTACTTCTTTATGGAAAGGGTGGTGGAACCCTGGAACAATCTGCCAGCTGAGATGACAGGAGTGAATACAGTGAAGGGGTTAAAACAGGCCTGGGATAGAATGAAGGGAATAGTGGTTACCTGGGTCGACAGGATCAGGGAAGAAAATAGGGAAACATCCAGGAGGGTTAGTACCCTGGGGGAACATTAGGTTCCAAGGAAGGTTCCAGGGATTTAGGGAACTTGGGCAGACTGGATGGACCATTGGTCTTTTTCTGCCATCATTGTCTATGTTTCTGTGTTTCTAAAAACAAAAACTCAGTGTATTTGGCAGTAGGTTTTAGAGTTTTTTACATCCAGGTTTTTCAAACCAGGCTAAAGTCAGAGGAGCCCTAGTATCATCTACAAGTTTGGACGTATGGCTGCTTTGCCTATATGAAATGAGTATCAGTATTTACTGAGGGCAGATGTCCATATTACAGCAATCATCATCACAGCTCACATAACCAGCATTCCTTACCAGCACTCTAGTCCCATATGAAGGGCCAATGCCAGGACTGGTACACAGTCTAAACTACCACATCAATCTTTTTTTTTTTTTACCTACTGTTTTTTCCCTCCCCAGGTATCTACTGCATGCTCATCTGGTCCTCCCAACACTCTTCTCCTGGTCCCTGCTATCCTGCCAGCCATCCACCCACACTGAGCTTCAGATTACACCCAAGTGGGGTACAAAGGGGGATATTCCCTCAAGTGTGCAATGCATTGGGAGATGGCAGGAGTTATGGGAGTCATCCCAGATGTACTGGTGCCCCCCAATGAGCTGACACTGGTGCAGAGCTTTTTCTTCTTGTTGCCATCTCCTGAAGACAGCAACATACAAGGGGGACCAATGCCCAGGTGCATGCAGTACATGCCTAGTGCATGTCCCCAGCCATCATCTTCCCTTCCAACTTAGCTGTTCTCAACAGCACTAACCCCTGTCATGACCCAAGTGGCAGTAACCTACTGAGGACAGAAACCCACCCTTCCCAGAGGAGGAACGTGTCCCCTGGGGTGCTCGGTCCTCCTCCCTCTGGCTGGCCCCTGACAACCCAGGCTCGTTCCCAAACCCAGGTAACTAATATCGAAAGTGGTAGCTCTATCCCTGCACCAGTAAGCCAGCCAACCACCAGCTCCACTTTGATAGGTGGTCTCTCTGAAGCAGGGTAGATGAATACTGCAAGGGAAATATGCAGAACTGTGCACAGTGCTGTTCACTCAGTATCTGTCTGGGGAGTCAGCAGGATTTTGAAAAGTGAAGGCCTAAGAATAGTTGAAGTGGGTGTGAGCTGGTTTCATGGCCAGTAGTTAAAGCACAGTAGCCAAGCTTTACAAATGAAAATGAAGGAGGCCTTCAGGCTATGTATGGCCCAGAAACTCCTCTTCCTGTCATATAAGGAGGACTTAATAGTTCTCACATGGTGTCAGTATGCTGTATTTTCTGAACAATAAGCAGTTTCACTAAATAGAAAATATTACAGTAAATATATACGAATGGGATCCCCTAATAGTGAACAGTGATATATAGTGAATTTCTGTTTATAGATATTCTTCTGACCCTCACAACAAACTCTAATGAAAATGTTTCCTGGTACACTGAAACTCAATCCAGCAATAACAAGGATCCTCTATAGGTTTACTGCATTAACAATTTCTTTATCCAGTGATTAAAGAATGTAGTTCAGAAAAGTATGTTCCTTACTGTTATAGTATTTGAACAGTAAATATTTGAGAAACACGGGTGTTAGAGATTGTTTTCAGTGTTTATGGGTTAAGGGGGCTGTAAAGCTGTGAAGATGGGCTCACACTGCCATCTACTGGCTAACACTGGTTATACCTAGTGACAGAAGTCTAACTGCCAGTATTTTATAATTGAAGTTTGCCTTATCAGCTGCAATATTTTTCCTGATGCTTCATCTATTTGATTACAAATGTGTATGATACAGGTAATCACAGCTTTATGAGAAATAAAAAAGGCAGAGGCTTAATGCAAACTAAATTGGGAGTCTGCTGAAAGGATTCAAATTAGTTATCCTTAATACTGAGGTATGTCTACTACTGGAAACACATGATGTACACTAGTGGACATACAGTTGGCTCTAATTCTCTCATAGGCTACGAAATAGCTTAGAAAAATAGTATAGATTTGTTTGTTACTGTAAAAGTAAAAGAATTAAATCTAAATGTTAAGGCAAGGGGAACTCGGGCCAGTTTATCAAAAGAGACAGAACTGCTATACAAATCCTGAAGCCAGGGCTCTTTGAAAAGGTAATAAAAAAGGAGAGCTTTTTAACACAAGGTGATATGAGAGGATTGGAAGTGTCTTTTCTAATTTTTGTCTTTTGTGCATTTTGATGGGGGGCGTTTCAAGTTACAGCACGCACATTTAGGCCCCCCTTCCCTTAAGTACCAGTTTCTATATAAATCCTTGGTATACCTAAAGGGAAGAAATAAATCAAACTAAAGCATTCACCTGTGTAACCCCCCTCCCCCCTTGTCTAGGGGCATAACTTATCATTGCAGATGGTCTAGGGGGCATGAGAAGGATTACCACAGTGGGTAACACTCCAAGCTAGTGCACCCGAAGTAAAGATAGGAAAAAATAGCTATCCCACCTCTTGATGGCTTCATCACAATGTGCACTCTCGACCTCACCTCCGAAACCTGAATTCACCCCAAACCTCTGGCCACCGGACACAGGACCTCCAACTTGTGCCTCCTGTCTCTTCTGAGCTCCCGAGCCCCTCAATACCAGTGCAGCATGATGGACACATTCTGGAATTACAACTTATGAAATAAATCAGGCACAAGTGGGTTTCCATTTCATTCTCCCCCTTCTAACTTAAATCAAGAAAGAATCACTACCAACGTTCTTCCCAAACAGCTTATTTATTTTAGCACCTGCACCCCAAATGATTTCAGGAGTACAGGGGCCCCATCTTTCACCAAATAAATAAAGCAGCTCCATGGGGCTATATAAACTTTGTACAATTCACCCAAGCTGGACTTTTCGAGCAGAATAACTGGTATACAGGCAGTACAAGCAGGGTATCGTCAACTCCGACTTCTTGGATGATTTACCCAAGCAACCTCCTCCCTTGAAGAACCTACAGGCTCCTGGCTCACTGGCACTGGTAAGTCAAATCTCTCTCTCTCTTTTCCTATTCTGGGTTACCCTTTTCCTCAGTCTTTTTCTGTTCTGCCACTGGCCAGCTGCCCTGTCTCCAGCACAGAGAAGCATGCTGCATCCCCCACCTGGCCCCTGGACAGTGGTCCAAATCTCAAGGGGTACCAGGGTTTTTTCCTCTTTGACCCAGGCCTCATAACCCATTCTCTCTCCTCCCACATGGACCCTGAACCTGCTGGTGCACCCAGCCTCACAGCACCAGTCCCCATGGTGATGAACTGGCTCTCTTTTCTACTGGTGCAGTGGCCCTCAAACCTAGCCCTGCTCCAGTACCTGAGATTCCTCATTCAGACTACCCTGCCACTGGAGAGTCCTGAGCTCTGCCACCGTTCAGGACCCCAGAGCAGCCCACTCCTCCAAAGATGGCACCCATATTCCTCACTGAGCTCCCATATGACCATTTGAGAATGATCCCAGCCTCTGGCCTACATCCCTGCCAAAACATCCTGGGCTTGAGATAAGCTCCCGCCAGAAACACCACCCAAGGCCTGTCCTAAGACCTGTGACCCACCTGGCCCTTAAATGCCAGCACCCCAGGACCTGTCCCTCCACACAGGTTCCTCTGTATGGGTGAAGGGTCCCTGGCTCCCTCTACACTCAGGCCACCCTGCCACTCCAGATATGGGAGAGAACCACTGCCACTGGCCTCCCCCCTGTGGGAACCCTGCCACAGTCCCCACAGCCCTGGCAGCCCAAGCCACTCTTTCATGGGATCACATGGGCTCCTGCCTATCCTGGCATTCTCTTACCACCTACACCTCCCTGTCCCAACAATGCAGGTACCTGGCTGACCATCCTCCCCTCAAAGCGCTCTTCCCAGCTCTTTGATGCCACATCGCTGTAGACGCTGTCCCTGTCTGTCACTTATGGGGGGTTCCCCCACAGGCCCAACCCAGACTGCCGAGCACCCTCCTTGCGTGCCTCCTCTGCTCCTCCAACCACCCACGTCCAGCCTCAGGCCTAGTGCCCGGGCTAGAAAAGGCCCCAAAACGTCCTGTTTCCAGCCTTATATACCTAACCTGCCCTCTGCTGCCACCTTGAGGCGTCCAGCGGGGATTAACCCCCCCAGAGCACTAATAAATTCCCTAGCTCTGGGAGGGGGGTAGGAGGGGGAAAGGGGTTCCTAATGGAAGCATATAACCCTCCTGCAAGGGGGGCTTACACTCTTCCCCCACCCAGAAAAATCATTCCCTCCTGGGAATGATGGCAAGGGTCCAGTGATGGTCTCCTCCCATCAAACTGGGTATGCGCACTCCCCAGCCTTCTGAGAGTAAAACACACCATGCCTGGGCACAGGCACCACCCAATCTGCCTCTCTAAACCTAAGCAAACACTGCTAACTAAAACCTACCTGCACCAGGAGATAATTTTCAACTGTTAGAAGAACCTTCATCATTTCTTTATCAACAGATAATCATAATCATTGCTTCCTTAATGATCAAACTTTACCATTACACATTTCAAACAGTAATGATGTAGTTTCTAAAACTATATCAACATCCCAATATACTTCCCACCAAATAGAAACAGGTTACTCTGTGTACAATTCCCCGAATCACTCACTCACTCATTTTTGCACCAGTCTCCACCAACTTCCTCATCAGCATTTGTTCATGATTGTAACATTTTTTCCAATAATAAACATAATTTTAGGTCCCATTTTTTTTTCTTCAAAGGAAAACTATATGCAGTCACCATGTTCTGCTCCATAGAGCAACTGTCCTCGCGCAGTTCGCAAACCTGTGTTCCAGTAGGCCTAAGTTGCAGGCCCTCCTTCTGGAGGGAAATAATACTCTGGGTCTGGCTTGGTAGTTAAATCTCCAAAAGAGTCTCAGTCTAAAGTGTAATACTTCTCCTCATCCAGCTCATCCTGCTCTCTTTTGTCACCAGCACTCTCCCTGTGTACTGTTGATGCAGGGACAGACTGGGAGCCAAATCTGCTGGGCTTTTTTGCCTGAGCTTGGCTCCAGTTGCAGGCTCTGATTTAGTGAAAGGAGAAAGTCCAGAGGGGGTATTGCTAAGCTCAAAGGAGAAAAGGGGGCATGTGAGGAGGAGGACTCTGTAAAAGCATCTATCCTAAATAGATACTTTTGCTCAGTATTTACTGAAGAGAAGGCAGGGCAGGGCCTACAGCTCAGCACCATGGACACAGGGGGAGGGATGTGAGCACTACTCCTTCACAAAAGAAAGGGTCCTACAAGAGCTCGCTAAGCTCAGGGGTGGACAAGGCAATGGGACCTGATGGCATACATCCCAGGGTACTAAGGAGCTAAGGGTGGAACTAGCAGAGCCATTAGCAGAACTGTTTAGTGAGTCTCTGAGCACAGGAGAGGTCCCAGAAGACTGGAGAAAGGCTCATGTGATCCCCCCACAGAGTGTTAGCAGGAGGAGGCAGGGAACTACAGACCCAGTCTTACCTCAGTAGTGGGCAGATTATGGAGGCACTCCTTAAGGAAAGGATAGTGCAACTCCTGGAATCCATAGGGGCACAAGATACAAGACAGCATGCTCGTTTACAAAGGAAGGTCCTGTCAAACTAATCTCATAGATTTATTTGACTGGGTAACCAGAGTGGTGGACCAAGGGGAGCAGTTGATGTCGCCTACCTTGACTTCAGCAAAGCTTTCGACACTGTTCCACATAGAAGATTGATAAATAAGCTGGGTAGGCTCGGGGTTGGTCAGAAGTTGGTCAACTGGGTGGCAAACTGGTTGACCGGCAGAAAACAGAGAGTGGTGGTAAATGGTATACAGTCAGAAGAGATGCAAGTCACAAGTGGGGTACCTCAGGGATCAGTCCTGGTGCCAGTCCTCTTCAATATCTTCATTAGTGACATTGCAGATGGACTAGAGAGTAAGGCTTGTCTGTTTGCAGATGACACCAAGATCTGCAACAGAGCAGATGATCCAGAAGGGGTGGTCAGAATGAGAAGAGATCTGGATAAATTGGCAAAATGGTCAGAAGAGTGGCAACTGGGATTTAATGCAAAGAAGTGCAAGATCATGCACACAGGGAAGAGAAACCCTGAAGCCACCTACAGGTTGGGAGGGGAGTTGCTGGCAGTCACAAAGGAAGAAAGAGACTTGGGCATCATCATCACCGATGACCTGAAATCATCCAAGCAGACCTCTAAAGCAGTAGGTAAGGCTAGGGGGATGTTAGAGTGTATTAGTAGGGGTATCACAAATCGTAAGAGGGAGGTAATAATCCCTCTTTACAAGACACTGGTTAGGCCCCATCTGGAGTACTGCGTGCAGTACTGGAGGCCACACCTTCACAAGGACATTAACCAAATTGAGGAAGTCCAGAGAATGGCAACCAAAATGGGGCAGGAACTGCATTAGAAGACATTTGAGGACAGATTAACAGAGCTCAATATGTATACCCTTGAGCAAAGGAGGGAGAGAGGTGATATGATCGAGACATTCAAACACCTTAAGTGCATTAACAAGGTGAAAGAGTGTAACATGTTTAACTATAAGAATAATAGCAGGACAAGAGGACACAGCATGAGATTAGAGGGAGGCCGATTAAGGGGGAATGTCAGGAAATTATTTTTCACAGAAAGGGTGGTGGATGCATGGAACGGCCTACCTCAGGAAGTGGTGGCTATGAATACAGTGCAGGGCTTCAAACAGGCATGGGATAGGCATAAGGGAGCAATACAGATGAGTATGAATAGATAGGCCATTGACAGAGCAAAGGCCGATGGCACATTCATAAGGTAGAAAAAGAAATGGGCAGACTGGATGGGCCTTGCAGTCCTTATCTGCTGTCAACTTCTAGGTTTCTATGATTTAGCGGACAGAGCTGGTGGGCTACCACCGGACAGGGGCCGTGACAGGGATCCCCAGGTGGGATCTCCTGCCAGTTCTCTAAGACCCATGCCCCTCCCTTTGCCTCTGGGATAGCCGGTAGCAGGAAGTGGGGCAGACGCCTGTGCTCCCCATCACCTCTTTGCTTGATTTTTCTCCTGCACCCTCCTCTACTACTGCTTCTATGATAACATCTGGGGGAAATGCTCTTGGTCTCAACCACATGGGCATGAGCACTTTCCCCCAAGGAGACTCTATCAAGGGCTCCTGAATTCCCACTAGCCAGTGACCACAGTACATAGGAGCTGGTGGTGGTACTGGGAGAGAGCCCCAAATTTGAAACAGGCAGCATACCTATGCAGTTTCTGAACACAGGCAACACCTTCCCCCCAATACCCACACCTCACACAAAGCTTGTCGCTTTCCCCCAGCCTTCCAAAGCCAGGAGAGCAGTTAGGCAGGAACCGTGGCAAGGGATTCCTCCTGGGGGGTCGCCTCTGCTCTACCTCCATCCTTGCCAGACACTATCCAATTCCAATCCATTGGGCTGCCTGCTCAAGTCTCTCTGCTATGCCTCCCAGTGCCTGCAATAAAGAACCCACTGACTTTTTGACGGTACTGTCCGTTTTCCTGCTTTGGTGTGAGTGTGCAATAACTCACTCTTGATGTTCTGTTTACTGGCTCTCTCTTTTCCTCTCAGCTCTGCTCCCTCCGATCACCTTCCCAAAGATGGCACTCCTTCTGCAGCTGCTGTAGCTTCTCCTCCACCATCCACCAATCGGAGTCCACCTGAGGATCACGTTACCAGCTGGTCATGCGCGCAAACCATACCAGGCATGCCGAGGCCTACGTCTGATTCAGGCCTACCTCACAACTCATTTCTTTCTGCACAACAAGGCCTAACTAGGCCAGGAAGCCTGCCAACACTTCAGACCCAAGTTCTCGGGGTCCAGCGTGGTTTCCGGGTACAGGGTACATCCCAGACAAGTGCCAACATGTCACCCCCCTCTCCCCCTCATCTAGGGGCATAACTTATCATCACAGATGGTCCAGGGGGATGCGAAGGATTACCACAATGCATAACACTCCAAGCTAGTGCACCCAAAATAAAGATAGGAAAAAACAGCTATTCTACCTCTCGATGGCTTCATCATAATGTGCACTCTTGATCTCACCTCCAAAACCTGCAACCTCCTCCCTTGAAGAACCTACAGGCTCCTGGCTCACTGGCGTTGGTAAGCCAAATCGCGCTCTCTCTCTTTTCCAATTCTGGGTTACCTTTTTCCTCAGTCTCTGTCTATTCTGGCACTAGTCAGCTGCCCTGTCTCCGGCACGGAGAAGTGTGCTGCTTCCCCCACTTGGCTCCTGGACCTTGGCCCAAATCTCCATGGGTACCAGGATTTTTTCCCTCTCTGACCAAGGCCCCATAACCTATTCTCTCTCCTCCCACATGGAACCTGAACCAGTCTCACGGCACCAGTCCCCATGGCCATGAACAGCCAATTCATGGCCATGGGGACTGGTGCCGTGAGGCTCTCTTCTACTGGTACAGCGGCCCTCAAACCTGGCCCTGCTCCAGTGCTTGAGCTACCTCATTCAGGCTACCCTGCCACTGGAGAGTCCTGAGCTCTGCCACCGCTCAGGCCCCTTGAGCAGCCCACTCCTCCACAGATGGCGCCCAAGCTCCTCACTGAGCTCCCAGATGACCATTTGAGATTGGACCCAACCTCTGGCCCACATACCTGCCAACACATTCTGGGCTTGAGATAAGCTCCCACCAAGGACACCCCTCAAGGCCTGTCCTAAGACCTGTGAACTGCCCAGCCCTTTAATGCCAGTGCCCCAGGACCTGCCCCTCCACACAGGTCCCTCTGTATGGGTGAAAGGCCCCCTGGCTCCCTCTACACTCTGGCCACCCTGCCACTCCGGGTATGGGAGAGAACCACTGCCACTGGCCTCCCCCCGTGGGAACCCTGCCACAGTCCACACAGCCCTGGCAGCCCAAGCCACTCTTTCAAGGGATCACATGGGCTCCTACCTATCGTGGAATTCTCCTATCACCTATACCTCCCTGTTCCCAATGACGCAGGTAACTGGCTGACCATCCTCCCCTCAGAGCTCCCTTCCCGGCTCCTCTATGTCACGTTGCTGTAGAGGCCATCCCTGTCTGCCACCTTTGGGGGGGGTCCCCACAGGCCCAGCCCAAACCACTGAGCTCTCTCCTTGCATGCCTCCTCTGCTCCTCCAACTGCCCCCCTCCAGCCTCAGACCTAGTGCCCCAGCTGAAAAAGGCCCTGAAACGTCCTGTCTCTAGCCTTATATACCTTCCCTAACCTGTCCTCTGCTGCCACCTTGAGGCGCCCAGCAGGATTAACCCCAGAGCACTAATAAATTCCCCTAACTCTGGGGGTAGGAGGGGAAAGGGGTTCCTAGTGGGAGCATAAGTCCATCCTGCAAGGGGGGCTTACACCTGCATTTATTCGGGTTTTGTCTTTATGCTGTCTAATTGCTCTAACCTTTCTCTCTGGTTCACAGGATGACCATCTGCAAATACTACTCTCATCTGTTTCATTATCCCTGTTTCTATCTTTTGGGAAATCTGGAATTTTCTATTTTTCTTTTTCCCTCTTCATTCAGGCATTGGTGAAAACAGCATGCATCTAGCAAAATGTTGTGAAAGGCTCCCTCTGCTGTTGCTGCTTTGTAGCAATCTACTTTTCTGGGTTTGCAGCTGTTTGAGCCTGAGGTACAAACTTCTATCAGTCCCCTAATCCTGTCCAGACCACTAATGTGTTTACAGCAGGTGGCTGGTGAGTTCAAAGTGAAACGGCTTCTCGTCTTTTTTGTGAATCTGCCAGCTTTTGCTTTTTGAATTTCAGCACTCCTAGCTCTGATCACAGTTCCCACTTTGTCCCTACATCTCTCTTACTGTACGTTGGAGAGAAAGAGAGGCCAGGGCTGTGGGTACTGCATAAA
Source organism: Neoceratodus forsteri (assembly GCA_016271365.2). NCBI lineage: Eukaryota > Metazoa > Chordata > Ceratodontiformes > Ceratodontidae > Neoceratodus > Neoceratodus forsteri. Next base: position 427,546,234 of record CM057450.1, on the reverse strand, counting down.
AATGTTGCATTCACACGTAGCAGTTTTCCAGGCTTCCCCCGTAATCTAACAACATGCTCTGGGAGAGAGAGAGAGAGAGAGAGAGAGAGAGAGCAAGAGAGAAAGACACTCACAATAAGATCAGAGCTGAGGCATGAAGATACCAAACCGTTGGTTTGCAGGTTCCCAACAATGCATGTCTTTCCTTCTTTCCCTGGTTTGTTTTGCTAGCAGTTAACATGGACACACAGAAAGTGACAGCAGAAAAAGGTCCATGTGCCTGCAGTCAGCCCAACCTTACCTACTGTACAGCAGTACTTGAGTGATGGTCCTACTGACCATCCTCCCCATTTCTCTTTAACAGCATCCCTATAATTTACGGATCTTGTCAGGCCAATGTGCCCATCACACCCCAGTTTCAGTCCACCCCGCCCCACTGTTTTCATGCAAACTACCTATTTCTTTTGCCAGTAATTGTTTTTATTAAGTATAAAACATACAGATTAAAAACAAACACCCTAGTATAAAAGTGCAGGTGATGACAATTGATAGACATGATATATACAGCTAAATCCAACATACATGCAATCAGAAAAAGAGCACAAGGGTTCTGAGGCATAGCAAGCAACAGCAAGCAGGAGATCATGAGAAAGATGGCAAGGGGTCTACCTCAGTGCCTAGAGTCCCGGAAATAAAATTAATGAGATCCAGGCAATGATGGCAGATATTGAGGTGGATCTAGTAGCCATCACAGAAACTTGGGCCACAGAGAATTTTTTTATTTAAAAGCTGCATAAAATACAATATAACTTCTATGAGAAACAAGTCTCATTTACATCTTAAGTCATAGAAATAGCAAGACAATAAAAACAAATGTACACAAAATCGACTAATAACAATTACAAAAAGATTGTTCCTGCAGCAGCAGTCTTTGCAAGCCATGTTTAAAAATACCAAAGGTGGGTGAGTTTCTAAGCTGAGGAGACAAATTATTCCAACAAAAAGGGCCCCATATGAGAAACACTGTTTGTCAAAGTGTGAGTCCAACTTAGTCAAGGAAAAACCACGCTGGAGTACATCTCTGAGGCTGCATTTGTAAACAGGAACAATTAGCCTTTCTGATAAATAAGTAGGAGTTTGCAGTTTTATGATAAAGGACAACCTGTGGAAAGTACACCTGGAAGAGGGTGACAACCAATTTAATTGGTGCAATAAAGTGCAATGATGCTCCTCGAATTTTGATTTTAGGATAAATCAAATCAACTGATAGTAAACGGTGTTTAAAGAAAGAAGATGTGAAACAGGGGCTTGACGGTAAATAGTACCACAATAATCCAAGATGGGGAGAATGTCTTGCCAAAAAATGAGCCAAATGCACTAATGAGTGGGTTATACATGCCTGAGGCATGTACCCCACCCGTGTGCCTATGCGGCCCCGGACAGGTGCAGGGTGCACAGTATGCAATACCGCATGCACCCACGGGGTGCCTCTCTGCCTCCCTGGCAGGCAGGGTAGCATAGGCGGTCTGGGGCGGATCCGCGGACCTGGGCGGGCATCCAATCGGATGCCCTTGCCGGATCCCTCAGTAGATCCCTTACACCCATTTGGTGGGCGGACAGATCAGCAGCAAGCTGCATAAAGCGGCAACATATAGACACCTGACGGGCACTCACTCGAGCCGCTACCCTAGCCCTTCCCTGCTGCCTAGTGGGGTAGGGCAGCACAGATGTCTATAGCCCGGTACCACCATGCCTGGTGGATGAAGAACACGGGGGCATTTACCTGGTTACACCTGGTCTTGACTGACGTAACTGACACCCCTGTGCCTGGCACTACACAGCTTAGTGAATGCCACATAGTGCAGGCATGCCCCCAACACGCCCCAGCACAGTGTTACCTGAGGGACCAGGGAGGCAGGTGCATAAGTGCCTTGCACGCCCTTGGTGAATGTCGCTGTGGGTCCGCAGGACCCCCGCTGCATGGCATTCACACCTATGTTTGCCTATGAGTCTCGGATATGCGGCACATAGGTAACAATTTGATTACTGCATAGGGCCCATATGTTTATGATCTGAGCTTGACAAGTAATGCCTAGCACATTTTAAACACTCCAGACAGTGATGGACCTTTGAAGCTGTTTTGTCAATGTGTGTTTTAAAGGTCAAAGAGCAATCAAAAATAAAGCCGAGATATTTAAACTCATTCACAAATTCGATTGGGTGATTATTTAAAGAAACTGAGAAAGAGGAATTTGCCAATAACAGAGAATTCTGAGGCCAGACAACATTGCTTGACTCTTTTTGATATTTAAGAGTAATAAATTATCAAAGAACTATTTCACAATTTTGCCAAAGTCACCCTGGAGAGTCAAAGAATGGGAAGATGGAGATTTGAGAGCACAGAAAAGAACCATGTTATCATCATAAGGTATGACTGAGTAACGATCCAAAATAGAAGGTAGAGGGTCTGCAAAATGACTGGATAAGATATGACCAACTATAGACCCCGGAGGAACCCCACTGGAAGTAGAAAGAGGAGAGGAAAGACAACCATTCCAGAAAACAGACTGAGTTCTCCCATGCAAGCAGAATGAAAACCAGGTGGTAACATCTGCAATGATACCCCAATATCCTACCAAAATATTGTGCTTATGTCACAGTACTGTGTATGCTTTTGGAGAGACAGAGGCCTACATTGAGATTATAATTTATTTAGGAGTGTTGCAATAAGAAATAGCAATTACATAAGAACTTATCGTAACAGTAGATCTTCGAGAGAGATTCCTGCAGTAGGTCTTCACATATAGAACTGTGCCCCTTGGCATCAGGGTCCAACAGCAAACTTGTAGCTAGCAATCATCCGCGGGGATCATCCCCTGGCGTCAGGTGATGCGACATCAGCCTGACCATAAAAGGGGGCGGTCCCGCGCCTGCCCTCCAGTTCTTTTCCACCGGAGACCTAGAGAGAAGATAGTAGAAAGAAAGGAGTAACAACTCCTGAGACCCTGTGCCCTGGTTAGACCCAAGGGCTAGGCATAATAAAAAGGAAGATTTCCAGGAGCTGGGGGAAGATGGGTTGGAAACTAGACCTACTGCAGGAACCTCTCTCAAAGATCTACTCTTACGGTAAGTTCTTATGAAACTGCTACAGTATATCTTACTTCGAGAGGGTTCCTGCAGACTAAATTCCAAGCAGTCTAAGAAAGGAGGAGGAGTCAGAGACGAGGTTTCAGGAGGTGGAAAAATGTCTGCAAACTAAGGGTCTGCCTCAAAACAGAAGACCTTGCAAGACTGCAAGGCCGAAACCAGCTCTATGCCTAGAGGCAATGTCCAGACTGTAATGCTTAGTGAAGGTGTGGATGGAAGACCAAGTGACCACTGCGCAGATCTCCGCAGTGGACACATTCCTGAAAAAAGCAGTAGAAGTAGCCACGCTTCTAGTGGAGTGACCTTTAACCAACCCCAGAAGGGTTTTCCTGTACTTCTGGTAAGTGTAATGAATACAGTTAGCCAGCCACCTAGAAATGGTCTGTTTAGTGATGGCAGTGCCCTGGCACTGGGAGGCAAAGGCCACAAAGAGTTGGTTCGACTTTAGAACCTCCTTAGTCCGGGGGGAATAGTACCTCAAAATCTGATGTACATCCAAGATGTGCAAAATGTACCCCCGGTTGGAATGCTGAGGATAACAGACCGGCAGTTCAATGCTCTGGTAAAGAGTCGTCTCCAAAACCACTTTTGGAAGAAAGGATGGATTAGTCCTTAGGACCACCCGGTCCTTGTGGAAAATCAAATAAGGCTCTCTGCAAACAAAGGCTTGAAGCTCTGAAACCCTTCAAGTCTGAAGTAACTGCAACCAAAAACAGAATCTTCCAGGATGGGAAGCGCATATCACAACTTGCTGCTAGTTCAAAAGGGGGCAAAGTAAGTTTCTCCAACATAAAATTAAGATCCTAGGGAGGACAGGGGTTCCAGACTGGAGATTTGATGTGAAGGATACCCTTCAAGAAAGTTCTAGAAACCTCTAGCTGTGCTATGGTTCTGCCCTCCACCGGAAGGTGATAGGCCGACACCACAGAAAGATGGACCATAATGGAAGAGTAACTAAGGCCCAACTCAGCAAGATGTACGAGGTACTCTAACACCTGGGAAGCTGAGCAAGAAAAAGGGTCCAAGCATTTGGCTGTGGCCCAGATAGAAAATCTCTTCCACCTCATGGCGTAGGTGGATCTGGTGGAGGATTTTCTGGCTTCCACCAGGACCTTAGCAACCTGAGAGAAGACTCCACTGCGAGCAACCGCTATGTCCACAGGTGCCACGCTTGAAGATGGAGAGACTGAAGGATCGGATGTACCAGGGTGCCCTGTTCCTGAGACAGAAGGTCATGAGACAGTGGCAGTAGATCCAGTGGTTCTAGCGCTAGTTGTTGTAACAGTGAGAACCAAATCTGCTGGGGCCACAGAGAGGCAATCAAAATCAAGTGGGCCCCTTCTGCCTGAAGTTTCAACAGAACCTTCTTTATCAGAGGAAAGGGAGGAAATGCATATAGAAACCTCCCTGTCCAAGAGAGAGAGAGAGAGAGAGAGAGAGAGAGACAGTGCGTCTCACCAAAAAGCACCATGCCCGGGAACGAGCGAACAAAAGTTGAGTAGTTTTGCGTTGAATGGGGAGGTGAACAGATCTAGGTCTGGCTGAACCCACCGAAGAAACAGGTCTTTGACTACTTCCTGCTTTAGTTCCCACTCATGAGCCCTGGCCACTGATCAACTGAGACTGTCTGCCAGGGTGCTGGGTATGCCTGGAATGTGGACTGCTGTCAGAAACAGGCCAGGTTGAAGAGCCCAATACCATACTCTCATTGCTTCCCTGCAGAGGGTACGACCGGGTACCTCCCTGTTTGTTGAGGTACCAGACAGTTACCATGATGTCTGTCTGGACCAAAAGTGTTCCTGGGAGGAGTAATGACTGGAAGGCCTGGAGAGCATAGAGGACTGCTCTGGTCTCCAGGATGTTGATGTGAAAGTGTTGCTCCTGAGGAGACCACAAACCTTGAGTTCTGTGATCCCCCAAATGGACTCCCCAACCTATATCGGAGGCATTCAATGTGAGGGTCTGGGAGGGAACCTGAGAGTAGAAGGTAGCTCCCACCAACACGTTGGTGAGGTCCTGCCACCAGAGGAGGTCTTCTGAAGGCTGTTGGAGATCATGAACAGTTGGTTCATGTCGTCCACTCGTTGATCCCATTGGACTTTAAGAGACCACTGGATAACCCTCATGTGCAATCTGGCCAGGGGGATGGTAGGAATGGTCACTGACATAAGACCCAAAAGATGGAGCACCGAGTGCACTGGGGTCCATCGAGCTTTGGCCACCAATGTGGTCTGAGAAGCCAAAGTCTCGGCTCGATTCAGCAGCAAGGCGGCCTTGCTCTGGACTATATCCAGTACCACTCCAATAAATTGGAGGTGCTGAGAGGATACTAGCTGGGACTTGGGGAGATTGACCAAGATGCCCAGCTGGGCAAACAGATCCAGAGTGAAGAAAAGAGACTCCTTCAGGCTGGCTGGAGATGGGGCAGAAAAGAGCCAGTCATCCAGGTATGGGAACACATATACAGTATGCCCCTGCGGCGAAGAAATGCCGCTACCACCGCGAGGTACTTGGTGAAAACCCGGGGTGCTGAGAACAGGCCAAAGGGAAGTGCCTTGAATTGGAAATAGTTCTCCCAGAAGGAGAATCGAAGGAAGCGGCGGTGGGCCGGAAGAATAGGGATATGAAGATAAACATCTTGCATATCCAGGGAGCACAGCCATGTGTTTGACTGGAGCATGGGAAGGAGTCCCTAAAGAGTCAGCATGTGGAACTTCTTGTACTCCACATAGAGATTGAGCGTGCTGAGATCCAGGATAGGTCGCAGATCCCCCATCTTTTTTGGAACTAGGAAGAAATGGGAGTAGAATCCCCTTCCTAGTAGGGTTGTCAGAACCCTCCGAAGTTCTGGGTTCTAGTTCTAGTCTAGAACTTTTGGAAAAGTTCTAGGGTTCTAATCTTTTTCAGAACTTTATTTTTTAATTGTGCTGCCAGTAATGAAAATAGTATAGTAACAAACTATATGTGAAGGAAAAACTGTTCAGTATAAGGGCAGAGAGAAATTATCATGTGTGACATTGATAGGAATACAACCAGGTTCATCTATGGTTTCTTCTGCTTACTAAGGCCAGCACCTTAGCTAACAGGCCCACTCACCCACCCGTATGTTAAAACTTTTCCTGCTGCAGCTGTATCATAGCAGGCATGGCAGTGTCAGTGGCTCAGTAGGTAGCACACTCGCCTCTGAGGCCGGGAGATCAGAGGGCTGTGGGTTCAGTTCCCACATCTGGCACTTGGGTTAATATCTCAGTACTGCCACTGTAGTGCAGCATGAGAGGAGTGCTGCACTTCTGAGGTGCCGTCTTTTGGATGAGACGTTAAACCGAGGTCCCATCTGCCTGGATTGGGGGTAGTTCAGGTGGATGTTAAAGATCCCATGGCACTTATTGAAAAGAGTAGGTGAATTTTTTTTTTATTTACACAATTACAACAAATACAATAAAATGACTATAATACATCATGAAAAATATAGTAAAGGAAATAAAACAATGATACACAGAATATGAACATATAAAAGACAAAGTAATTCAACACATACAATTGAACAGCATCCCCCATCCTAAGGACATCTTTTAAGTAGAAACCCAAAATCTCTTCCACAGAATATCTATTCCATACCCTCAATCCATAGTATAGACAATTGTTAAGGAAAAAATAAATGCAAAGGTGAGGAAGAGGAGCGAAAAAACACCATCATAAAAACAACACAATCATAAGTCAAAAAAGAAAGTTTTTTTTCCCCTCTCCTCCTTTCTCCATTTGTCCTAAAAATCCCAGTCTTACCACACAATAATTTCAATAACCTTTTTCCAAAACAATATTTAACATAAAACAAATTTGCACCAGAAACTTTCCTGTTGTGAAGAGGAAAGATGTGTACATTCCATATGCTGGAAGTTTTGTAAGTCATTTACAATCATTTGTACCAAATTAATGACAGGGATATCTTGTTGCTGCAGAACTAAACGGCACCTGCTAAGCCAGAGCCAATACAAAAAGTGAACATGAATAATTTGCAATGTACTTGTACAAATCCCTACTGGAATTGTAGGACAAATTCCATAATATAACAATTCCGGCGATGGGGGGAGTGTTAACCAACTCATATGGAGTGACCATCTATTTTTCAACACATCCCAAAACCTCACCGCATATGGACAGTTAAAATACAAATGATTCATAGTTTCCAGTTTCCCATTACAACTTAATCTTGGACAATATCGTTCAGACAATGCCTTATGTTTCTGGTTAGCTTTAACGTTTACCCTATTATGAATTGCTAACCAAGCAGTATCCCACATATTAACTGGGATCCTACGATTCATAATATAGCTAGAAATCTGCTGTTGATGGGAAACAGAAAATTCTGACCAGAGGGTATCGGTAAAGAATGATTCCAGTGTCGAAGAATAAAGTGCTTTCCGGGATATTTGCAAAATGCCAAGGTATGTTATATTCCATAGTTTAATTTTATCAAAGACCGAATCCCATAAATCAGATAGTCTGGGTTTACGTTTATTCTTGTGTAAAAAGGAACCCATACGCCATTCTTCTAACACATGTGCAATATTACTAGATCCAATCTGAATCCACCATTTTGAATCACCTTTGAGTAATGGAATTAAATTAACAGAAAAAAATATTGTAAAATAAAACACTATAGGATTTATCATGTTCAATCCACCTTCCTTAAGTGATCTATACAAAATATTCCTCTTAATTGGATTCAATCTACTCCCCCAAACGCAAGAAAAAAAAATCTGCAACACTGAAACCTCCAGTTGTTTCTTTAAAGGAAAAATAGCACTTAAATACAGAAATAATGGAATCAAAAACGTTTTAGTGTAATACACTCTTTTCTTTTTTGTCGTTTTCCATCGGTTCCATACTTTCACTTTCGTTTTTGCCACTTCTATGGCACATTCCCAATTAAAGAGGGACAAATCTCCTTTACCCCAATAAATCCCCAAAATCTTGCAAGGTTGTTGGGCCACCGGAAAACCACCAAAAACAAAAGGATCTAGTACACCCTCATGTAATTGTAAAATTTTCGTTTTGGTTAAGTTTAGAGAAGCCCCTGTAATTTTCCCTATTTCTTGAATAAGGTCTCTAGCCAATACAAAAGAATACTCATTCATCAATAACAAGCAGATGTCATCAGCGTATGCCAATACTTTATAAGTAGAAGCCATAGAAACAGTTAAACCACAAATCAAAGGGGACCTATTCAGAACCCATAAAAGAGGGTCCAAAACAAATACATATAATAAAGGACTTAAAGGGCAACCTTGCCTTAAGCCTGTGTAAATGAAATGTGGAACACCTATCCAACCATTTTCATATGGAAGTACATATGCCAAAGCGTAACAGAGCTGTAACCACCCTATAAAAACCGTTGGTAGCCCGAAAGCCAATAAGTCGTCCCATGAAAAAGAATGTAAAACTATATCAAAAGCCTTGGCCTGATCTAGGCTAACTAAATAACTAGGCATCTCAGCATCTAGTTTCGAAGAAAAAATAATTTCTCTTATAAACAACAAGGCATCAGTGATGTTCCTACCTGGGATTGCACAAAACTGCATGGGGCTAATTAATGAGGGCATAAGTTCTGCCAATCTATTCCCTAAAAGCTTCGCGAAAATCTTAAAATCTACATTTAACAAGGTCAAAGGTCGCCAATTCCCTAAATCCCTAGTATCACCGGACTTATATAAAAAAATTAATAATCCTTCATACATTTGTGTAGGTAAAACATTACCCTCCAGAAAAAAAATTATAAAGACGTAAAAAATGACCCGGGATCACTGACCATATTACTTTATATAATTCGCATGACAAACCATCCGAACCTGGAGCTATATTGTCATGCAAAGAGTGGATAACCTTATCCATTTCTTGTGAAGAGAAAGGAGTAAGTAATAAAGAATTCTGAGAACTGGTGGTTTGAGGGAGTGCTGCCATTCGTAAAAAGGTGTCAGATGAGAGAACAGATCGTGGGAAATTTCCAAAGGTATTGTTAACATATTCCTCAACAACCCCATAATACCCAAGATTATCCCAATGTTCTGCCCTACAGAATCTTTTAAGGCCTGAAAACCCGATTCTCAGTCCTAGATTTGCATGCTAAAACGGGTTAACTTGTTCAGACTTCCCTTGAGTACCAAACAACTGTTCTTTTTGTAAGGACTGCATTCTAGAATATTGGAAGTCGGACATCTGTTGCCTTACATTATCAATACGATCCTTTAAATCAATGACCCCCAAACTTTGTTGAGATGTCAACATACCCAATTCAGCACAAAATGCTAAATATTTATCCCGTTTTGCTTGTGCTCTGTATGAACCTATCACCTTAAAAAAATCAGTTATACATAGTTTCAAATCAGACCACCAAAGACCTATATTATCATATAAAACTAAAGTACATGATTTATCACTTAAGATCTCCTGCAAATCATGTAAAATGATTGCATCAGACAGTAGGGTCACATTTAACCGCCAAACCCCCCTCCTGGCTGTTCTTCGTGGAGGGTAGTCAAACCGAAAGCCCAACAACCAGTGATCCGAAAGCTCAATAGGGATGAGAGTAGGAGAAGCCACACAAAATTTCTGGTTCACAAAAAGAAAATCAATGCATGAAGAAAGGGAACCCTTATAAAAAGTAGGCTTCTTAACCAAAGGGGTACCAAAAAAAACATTTTTTAAATTTGCCTGTGAAATAACTTGGGATAAAAAAGTTTTATCACAGTATTGCTTCATACCATCTTTTTGCGTTTTGAAATTAATATTAAAATCACCCCCAAAAATAAAGTGACGTTTAGTATATAAGTAAGGCTGCACTTTCCTTAATGAATCAATCCAAATGGCTTTAATCTGAGAATTGTAAATATTTATTAAACGTAAAAAATTACCATTAAACTTGACATCTAACAAAAAGGCCCTACCAGGCTCTATTTCGACCATTCTAATAACATTAATGTCATGGTTTCGAAAACATAAAAACTCCCTACTACAAGGTTCTAAACCTGGAGACCAGATTGAGAAACCCCAGCCCCAATCTAAAGTGGACTGTTTTATTTCCATCGTATCCTGTAAACGGATATCTTGTAAAAATAAAATATCATAACTTAGGGAATATAAAATACTAAACATAGTAAACCTACTTTTCTTATTTTTTATGCTGTTAACATTTAAGCTTGCTACAGAAAAATCAACCATTTATGGGGTGTTTTTTTTTTTTACTTTCCCACTAGACCTCGTAACTCGTTTGGCCGGAAAGGGGACACCACCACCTCCAACAGACAAATCCATTTTACTCTCTATCTCTGGGTCATGAATAGAAATGGTCTCTATCCCTTCAGAATCAATAGGCTGAGATTGATCCATTTGATCACTCCAGGAGGGAAGGGAAGAAAACCTATTTGACAACGTAACTAAGGGTAGAGAAATCATAGAGTCCTTACTTTTCTTGGACCCTGAATGCTGTACTAACACGAATTGATCATCATTGCCAATAGAATCAGAGGATCCACAATCAGCGACAATTGAATGTAATGCCTGAGAATCCACTGGTAAACTATCCATAGGCTCACAAATTAAGGGTGACTGAGCTGTAGAAGTGGAAATAAGAGGGGTAACAGGGGGGACAGGGTCCTTCATTTGCAGGGTAAGATCAAGCACTGGTGTAACAGACTCTAAAATCTCAACACCTTTTTGGACAGTAGTTTGAAAAGGGAGAGAATTTCTAACCAAAACCCTCAAGAGCTCCTTCCCTTCGGCTTTCAACCAATGGAATTCTAAGGGTAATTCAGAAGAAAGGTGCTTAGCTTTGTGTAAAAAATAAGCATGGTCAGAAGCTGCATCCACATCAGTAATATTCCATGGACAGTCATCAAAACCATGTTCCGATTCCCCACATAAATTACACATGGGGGGGCGTCGCACTCATTCGCCTCATGTCCCAGAACCCCACAAGAAAAACACTTTACAGAATTACAAGCAGTGTTTAAATGATCCAGAGAACCGCATTTATAGCAGCTCTTTGGTTGGACTGCATAGAAAATAATCCCCCTATCCCTTCCCAAAAAAAAAGAACTAGGTAGATGTTGTATCCCAAAGTCATTTTGATATAGTTGAACCCTAAATGTCCAACCCCCTGTCCAAAACCCGTTATCATCTATTATGGGTTTAGGGTTTTCCATTAATTTACAACGTTACTCCAACCAGTACATTATATTCATCACATTAACACCCTCATTTCGGAATAGAACAGTCACTATTTTGTTGGTAGGTTTGGTGACTGGAATCACTAAAGAGTCTCTCCATACATCTAAGTCTTTTACTTCATAATATCGTTTCAAAAAATTATCCAGTAAATGCATAGAGCAGAAGCTAATGTCATATTGATGATTTCCAGGTGAATGAATAAGAGCATAAACATTGGAAGGCACAAACCCTAAACTGTCAAGTAGAAGATTTTTCCCTACCCAGAGTCTGTCTGGGACAGTAGAAGATTGTCCTTTGTAACGAACCGTACCAAGAATCTTCATTTAGCTTCCCGAGCAGGACGATGAAACAGACCTGCATAAGATTTTTTCCGTTGTGCATCAGGTTGTGCAGAAGGGACATCAGTAACCAAGGAGAGGGAAACTCTATTTCCAACCAAAGAAGTAGCAACACCCTGAATGGAAGGTTCAACATTTACTGTATCAAGCGGTTCGTTAAACGAAGGAATGCAGTCTAACACAGCGTCTGACGCAGTTCTGTCCATGTCAGCCTCACCTTCAACTGACAGTTGCGTGCTGCTGTCAATCTGAGACTCTGAAATGACCAACTGGGGATTGGAAACCACTAAGGCGGGAACGTCCCGTAACACAGAATGTGAAGTAGCAGGACTTGAAAATTTGGGTCAGAATCCACATACCCTCACGCCATAGCCAACCCGCTTTCATAAGAACTTCATTTTTAAAGCGAATCTCTGTAGCATCATTGATTGAAGGGAGTATTCCATCTACTGACCCTTCGATACACATATCCGGGTTTGAAGGTAGTAACAGTTCACTAGGAGGTGCAACAAGAGGTAATCTTTTACTGCCAGACAAAACAGGGCTTGCAAGTGAACGTTTGCATTTTTTTTCTTCCTCTAAACGCTCTTGGCATAGACCATAGTCTGTATCCGCTACCTGAATTAAAGCCAGTAACTGCTGTTTTTTCAATTCCATTTCCTCATATAAAACAATTTCATTATCAGTGCAGGAAAACGACGACTCTGTCGGTAAACTTTCCATCAAAACAGGACCCTCTCGGGGTTCGGAACTCTCCGACTCCTTTTCACTAGCTGTATAAGCATACGAAGGTTGCAGAGCTCCAGAGCTACGTCCGTCCTCCTCCACCACCACTTTCAGACTGAGATCTTCCACCTCTGCGGACCGAGGGACAGCGCCACCCACCCACAGAGTAGGGGAATTTCCCTGGTGTCCTGGCCAAATTTACCTCATTCACTAAAAATACCACCAACAGCTTAATCTGGTTCAAGGTCAGTTGGCATTCATCTGTATCCCCCTCCCCCGGGTCGTGCCTGAAAATAGGCATGATTTGTCTAGTGCACTTACCCAGTCAACAAAAACTAAATAAATACAATAAAATAAAAATAGTTCCTTAGTGAAAAAAAAAGTGGCACATTAGCCATTTATGTACTCAGTTATACACTCATCGTCATGAATTATGAGAAAAAAATAACTGCTATTACCTAATCTCAGCTATTTGCTGCTTTCTGTTTTAAATCAGTAAATCAAAAGTTGCTATGTTCAAAAGAAAAATTTTATAACAAAGTCAAGTCAAAGGTACTGCAGCCGCAGCACGTGGAATGGCCGCAAAACATATTATGTCATAATGTAGTCAGTCAAGACATTTGAATAAAAAAAATATGCCAGTCATTGTTGTTGGCAAAAAATGCATGCAATTTTCTAAGATAATGTGTACATACACCAACATTCTTGTTGGCAAATTTAAGTAATACATACAACTTTCTAAGATAATGCATTTTTCCAGGTGATATGTCAATAAAATCTGTATTTCAGTCACATAAATAAAAAAGTGGTTTCCTCACCACATAGTAACTTAAGAAACATTTAATGTGGCTGCAGCAGTTGGTATGTGATGTTTAAAGGGACAGTGTCTGTCAATCCCATTATGCATCAAATTATCACTACTTGTAAAACAAAAACACTGCATGATTGGTCACATTCTGTAAAAACTGCTGATGCAGATTTTCTTTTATTTCTGATTCCTTTCTTCTTTTTTAAAGGGAACAGGACACGTACTAGGTGGCAGCAGTTTGCAGTATACTTAATAAAAAATACATAGATATATATATACACATATATATATCTATATCTCTATAGTAGGTTCCACAGTTGGCAATCGGTACAGCCCTCCCATACCATCAGTCTGTCATCATTCTTTTCCTCACCATCCCCTGCTGATCATCAATCTGTAAATGAAAGACATCAAAATGTAGTACAAAGGATGAGTTTGAAATTAAAGGGGCAGGAAACGGGTCTGCAGTGGATAGTATGTCAGGGCCAACACTGGATACATCACTTAAACTATCCAATAGGTATGAAAACCTAGTATTTGTTACCCCAGAGATGTTAGAGGCAAATGAGGAACAGACTTTAGATAAACATCTTACCCAAAACAAGGAACCAAGCAGTCATGTAACCATAGAACAAGATAAAAAACATAGTGCAAATGACAGGGATATTGTCATTGGGGATTCTATCAGAAGGGGGATAGACACACAAGTCTGCAATAAGTGCAAAGAAACCACGACAGTTAGTGCGCTACCTGGTGCTAGGCTTCATGATATTTCTACTCTATTGGAAGGGCTACTTGAAAACACAGTCAATCTATTAGTGATCCTACATATAGGAACAAATGATGTAGCAAGGAGTAGGATGGAGGACATCCAGTTTGAATATAAGGATATAGTCAGAAGGATTAAAGAGCTTGGTGGGGAAATCATAATTTCTGGTATATTACCAATGTATGGGTATCACTCCCATAAAAACAGGCAGATTACGCTAATTAACAGCTGGTTGAGACAATTTTACAAGGTGGAATGTATAGGCTTTATGGACAACTCAGCTACATTTAGTAGATCAGTTGTTTTTAAGCATGATGGCCTGCATTTAAATTTCTCAGGTACTAGAATATTAGGTAAACAAAATCTTGGAAGTAGCAAAATTCCATTTAAACTGGAGTGGGGGGGACAAGGTTAATAACTTAAATAGCCCCTTAATTACAGCAAAAGCCCCATTAAAAGCGCCTGAATGGAATGTTATCCTTATCAACGCAAGAAGTCTAGTAAATAAACATGATGAGTTTAAACTGATGTTACACTCACATAATACATATATTGCTTTAGTAACAGAAACATGGTGGAGTGAGGATGATCAGTGGGAAAAAAATATTGTAGGGTATAAATTGTTCTCTAAATCCAGGAGATACAGAAAGGGTGGTGGGGTGGCCAGGTTTATACATGAATCTCTAAATTGTGAGGAGCTACCTTGGGATACAGGTACCCTGGAGCTATTATGGGTGAAGTTGCTCCCATATAATAATGCAAAAATTATTTTAGGACTGATCTATAGGCCACCCTCTATGTCAATGGATATGGGGAACACAGTAAATACAGTTCAAGTTAAAAGGCCCCTTGCTAGTAGTGACCACAGTTCTGTCCACTTAAATATTAGTGAAATTCTAAACCCCAATCCAACAGGTACTACTACCAAGTTAAATTTTAATAAAGCTGACTTCCCCAGTATTAAAGGAATACTTCTGCACTGGGATTGGGTTAAGGATTTTGAAAATAAAAACGTCCAGGGTATGTGGGATTCACTGACATCTAAAGCTGAGAGTTTAGTTCTTAAATATATACTTAGTGCCCCAAAGTATAACATTAATAGGAAGAGAATTAAACCAGCCTGGATGAACACCTCAATAAAATGCTTAATTAATAAAAAATGTAGGTTACACAAAAAATTAAAACAAACCAAATCAGTTGAGATCTATCAATCCTATAAGGCTTATTTAAAAAAGGTTAAAGCACATATAAAAAAAGCTAAAGCACAGTCTGAGGTGGAACTGGCAAAGTACAGGATAACAAAAAAGCATTCTTTTCCTATATCAACAACATTACGACTGGGCACAGTACGATAGGTCCCTTTTTTAACGATGATGGGGAGGCAGCCACAACCAGAGAAATGGCTGATATACAAAACAAGTATTTTTGCTCAGTATATAATAATTGCAATCCTACTATATATAGAGGTAATCGGTCATCAACACCAGGAGAAATAACCCTTGACCCCAAGAATATCCTAGAGTGTTTAAGAAAGCTCAAAGTAAATAAATCATTAGGCCCTGATGGAATGCATCCCAAAGTCTTGAAAGAATTGTCAGACGTACTGGCTCTACCAATTACTTATATCATGCAAGCTTCCCTGGACTCAGGAATAGTTCCAAATGACTGGAAAATTGCCACGATAGTCCCCATTTTAAAAAAGGGGTCAAGAACTAGGCCCGATAATTTCAGGCCTATTAGTTTGACCTCCCTGATAGGCAAAATCATGGAAGGCTTAATTAAAGACCTTATTTTAGAACATGTAATAGTCAACAATTTGGTTGACTTAGCACAGCATGGGTTTACCAAGTCAAGATCATGTTAAATGTATTAGCATTTTATGAAAATGTTAACCGAGAGTTAGACCTAGGGAATACAGTGGACATGATCTATTTGGATTTTGCTAAAGCATTTGACAGATTGCCCCACTATGAATTATTATCTCTACTGGAGGGGATTAACCTCAATAGGGACATCTGTAACTGGGTGTCTGATTGGCTTCAGGATAGGAAACAGAAGGTGGTGATAAATGGGGTCTTATCCAGCTGGATGCCTATTACTAGCAGGGTTCTGCAGGGCTGTTTTGGGCCCAAGCCTCTTTAACATCTATATTTCCTCATTGAAATTGAACAACCCTAATATCTGGCTATACAAGTTTGCTGATGATTGTAGGATAGGGACTATAGTAAATACATACAGATACACAGAAGCATTACAAGAGGCCCTTGATGAGATTTTGGAATGGACAGTTATTAACAAACTAGTTTTGAATACTACTAAATGCAAGGTCATGCACTTTGGCAACAGTAATGGAAAGACGTCCTATAAACTAGCTAACACACCACTTGAGGTTACTAATGAGGAAAGAGATTTGGGAATAACTACTACAAATGAGCTCAAGTTTAAATCCCATTGTAGGGCTCAGATAAAGAAAGCTAATCATAACCTCAACTGTATTTTTAGACATATAGCCAGTAGGGATGAAAAAGTATTTCTTCCATTGTATAATGCTTTGGTTAGGCCCCACCTGGAATACTGTGCGCAGGTCTGTTCACCACAAAACAGAGAGGACATAAACCTGTTGGAGGATGTACAGTGTAGATTAACTAAATCAGTGAAAGGTTTAAAAAATATATCCTATAAAGAAAGAATGGCATCCCTTAACATACTGTATAGTCTCTCTATTACAGGAGACATGGGGGAGATCTATGTCTGCTCTACAGATTACTGGATGATGACATACTTATGCCAGAGATAGGCCTTCAGTATAATATGGGTTGGACCAGTTCTAGGAGACAAAATAAACAGCTTTTACGCAGGAAATGGAACCGGAACCAACATAGATTTTGATACAGTCAGAGGGTAGTAGCACCATGGAATGATCTTCCAATAAATATTGTAAGCAGCTCTAACATGAACAAATTTAAGAATAGTTTAGATAGGCATTACGGGGACAATGTATTTCAATTTCAATTCTGGGATTTGGCAAGCTTTTAAGGACTTTGTGTCTGTTAGCTTGACTTTACCTATGAAAGGACTAAAACAACACCCCCCTTTCACCCCCAGCACCCATTCCACTTTTCTTCCACCACCCTCATCCATGCAGTAGCATCCATGCCACCATCTTGCACCCATGTTCAAACCAGCCTCCAACCCTCACCCACCCTCAAGCACATATTCCACCCTACCCCTCACCCAAATGTTCAAACTACTCCCACGCTTACTCATGAACTACCATTCATATCACCCTTCTCCCTCCCACACCCATGTTAAAACCCAGTCCCCCAACCATCCCCCATGAACTAACAACTATGCCATGTTTCTCCCTCCATGTTAAAACCAACCCCAACCCTCACCCATGCACTAGTATCCATGCCATCTTTCTCCCTCTTGCATCCATGTTAAAACCAACCTCCAACCCTTACCCACCCTCCAGCACCCATTCTACCCTCCTCCCCCTCTCAAATGCTAAAACTACCCTATGCTTACTCAAGAAAAATGAAAGTCTTGCCTCCAAATGAGCCATGCTTAACTGTTCCTTAAAAAACAACACTTATGTGACAAACTGTCTTTTCAATTGCTTTCTTCTTACGGACAACATTCTGTACAGTTCTCTTCATGGAACCAGTAATTTGAGAGTTGTTGCTATTATGCCATGGTTTGTGTACAACAGAATGTTAAACGTGAGCTATTGTGGTATGAGACCTACGCTTTCAGAATGATGTGTGCTCAACTATGACATAGGTAAAACTCCAGATGACTGTTTCCTGGAAGAAACCTATAACAGGATGGTGCCCACAGAAACATAACAATACAAAATACAGTTTTTCCCCATCACTTTTTATTCAGTAAAGTAAGTTACATATGGATCATTTTGGTTTATGGCTAGCATTTCAGTAATTGAAAAAATAATAAACAGCTACCAATCAGAACTCATTGTTTTGTCTTCTTTAAAACTGAAAAATAGATCACCCCAAGTCCCAGCCCATACTGATGCACCACAAAGTCACAGAAGGTAAATCCAAAAATATATGTTTGCATTTTAACTATAAATAATATGATACAGAAATGATTGACATGACAGTGCCCCTTTTATGCAAAATTTGGGCCTGTTCCCACTGATGTTAAAATTGCCCTGTACATTAAAGTTGCTGACTTTTGACTCTAGCTACAAAGCAGTGTGCCACGAAATGGTAAACGTTTTGGGGGGTATATAGTCCAAGGTAGCAGATCGAGAAAGGAGAGAGACAACCCAAGTCATCACAGTCTGTAAAAGTTTCCTTTTTTGTCCAGAGAGACTCTGTCCCACACAGTATTTACCAGCCACCACCAACTGAGTTGTCATCACCATCAACATCCACAACATCACTTCAGGATCAGTTTGTATACTCTTGTAGGGATACGAAAATCTTGACTTATTAACTTTAATAAAAGTTAACGTGTGAACATTTTCTGGCAGCAACCTATTTCTAGTGTCTGTCACAATATAGCCAGCTGTACTAAACATGCGTTCTGAAGAGACACCTGTTGCAGTACAACCAAGATATTTACAGGCTTCATCATACAGCTCTGTCCAAATCGACTTTTTTGATCTCCAGCATTCAAAAGGGCATGCATCAATAGGAATAGGCAGTTCTTGCAGGTAACTGTCTACCATGATGGACAGATAATGCTAAGAAGAGGAATCAGTATGGCAGCAATTTGGGAAAGGTTTTGCCACAGATTTAGCTTGCTACTAAGGGTTGAAGAAGTGGCAGTTGTGGAACAACTGCTGTTAATGTTTGGTGACTTTTCCAGTTCTGTATCCCTTTGTGAAGATGAACCTGCATGTTGTGGCGATGACAACCTGAGGGTACTGTGCATGTCTGTGGTTGACTCCTGTGAGTGCTGCAGCTCACCTAGCAACAGACATTTGTACTGCTCTATATTATCTGTTTTTGGAAGATGTATACCCTTAAACCTGGGATCTAAGAGAGTTGCAAGGATGTAGTGTTTTGATTTCGTCATTGCAACTAATTTGTCATTGGTTTTGAAGCGCTCGCTCATTCTTTTTACAAGATTCCCATGATACAGCTGACATATTGTCTGAGCTTCAGATCTGTCTTTTTCTATCTGTAGATTTAGAACACTAAGATGATGTGAAATCAGCATTATGAGTGGGATAACCTGATTCACAGATGCGCCTTCAGAAGACATGTCCCTTGTAGCTGTCTCAAAAGGAGCTAGGATGCAGCACACTGTCTCCATTAATTTCCACTGCAGCACAGACAGCATAATGTCATCTCCAATAATGTAACTGGAGCAATATTCATGTACAGCTTGCTTTTGCTCCAAGAGGTGCTGCAGCATATAAAGCGTTGAGTTCCAACGAGTGGAAACATTTTGAATCAGCTTTTGCTGGGGCAGCTTGTGTTTTTTTTTTTGCAGTTCAGACAATGTCTGTATAGCCTTGGTTGAATGTGAAAAGTGAGTCACAATTTTTTCACAAACAGCAATCACACCATCCACTTGTGTTTCATTGCTGAGAAACCCCATGACAATTAAATGTAAGCAATGTGCAAAGCAAGAAGCATGCATAAATCCTCCATCCTGTACTGCTTTCAAGATGTTGGCTCCATTGTCACTTACTATGAAGCCACATTTTAGACTGTGAGAATAAACCCATTCATCAAGGAGGTCATTTAGTTCCTGCAGGATGTTTGCAGCTGTATGACTTTGCCCAAACTTCTTTATATGCAGCTGTGCCATCTTTTGGGGTGTGTCTGCTTTTGAAGAAGCACAAGAAAATGTGACCCAATAAGTGGTAAGGGACATGTAATCTATGTTTTGACTGCTGGTCCACATATCTGTTGTGACATGAATAACCCCACCCTCTGCAGTTTAAGTGCAAGCATCACTGTCGCTTTTAAAGCCTGATAAATGTTTGGTATTTCAACATAGGAAAAGTACCTTCTTTGAGGAACACTGTAACGAGGCTCTGCAAGTTTAATGAGCTCCCTAAAACCCTCATGATCTACCAAAGAATATAGGAGAAGGGCTCCAGCTAACAGTTCACCAATTCTGTGATTAAGATGAAGGGTCTTTGGATGATTTTTGGTAAAAATATTTTTCCTTTCAAATGCCTGAGACAGTGTTAGCTGTTTACAACATGCCCCTGGCGGTTTATTATACACTGTGCTTCGATGGCCAGATGGACGCTGGTATGGTGGACTTATACATTCGGTGCCATCACTGGATGTGCAACTGGTACTAATGGTGCTGGTGTTGATGGTAACAGTGATCCTAGGGCTGGAAGTGGTTCTGTCTGCATCAAGTTCAGACAATTCAGTATCCATTTCAGATTCCTGACCCTTCTCACGTGTGGACTGGAAGATGGAGGATATGGGTTTTGTATGATCAAGCAAAATTGAATGTTTTTTTCAGATGGCATTTAAGAGCTGCAGTGCCAAGGCATGACGCAACTCTACCATGTCTTACACTCTTGTTTACACAGGGAACAAATTGCTCTGCATGGATCACGTTTACTGACAGAGAAATAATTCCACACTTCAGATGTGACAGATTTTGTTCGAGTGTTAGGAAGATAGCTAAAAACTGTTTGTCTTTTCACCTAACAGAACCCGGGACACGCTCCTTGGTGCTAAAAGAGTGGGCAGGGGACTTTGATGGGTTTTCATTGTTGGCCGACATGGACATGGTGGATTCACTGGATAATATGACCTGTTCATTGCCAACAGTGGTGGATGTAGTTGCAAGTGCACTACCTGATTCATTGTCAGAAAATTTGCTACTTTCACATCATTGAGGAAGTAATGATATGTCACCAGACTGAGACAAAGAGCTACTGTCTGAGTCAGAAAGGGACTCATTGTCACTTGCATTATTACTGCTAGTCACAGGGATTTTAACAGCATGAACTGCATACCTTATGGTGCCTCTCTGTGTGACCCCAGCAGCTGCACAAGTTTTCTTAAAAACTCGGGAGCTGACATTATGAGTAAGAGAAAGAAGCAAACTACAATTTTTTCCCGATGATTCGAGCCCTTTTGCAAACCAACTAGTGTTCGAGTTCTAAGTTAGAACTTGAACACCAGGGTTCGATGAGGGTTCGAATCTTTCTCAAACTAGTTCTGACAACCCTACTTCCTAGTTGATTTTGAGGGACAGGTTCTATGGCCGCTTTTCGTAGCTGGGCTTGAATCTCCTGGTGGATGATGGGGCTCTGATACGATGGGTAAAAGGACATTCCCAGAGGGTTTGGAGGTGGGAAATCGATGGAGGGACCTCTTTGTATGAGTTGAAGCACCCATACATCTACGGTGACGGACTTCCACTCTTCCACATGGAGGCCGCACCTCCCTCCTACTGCCTCCGAGGGAAACGGAGGGAGCGGGAGGAGGGGAGGGGAGTCAGGATGCTGAGGGGAGCAGAGCCTTAGATCCTGAGGTTGCTTTGGCGAACTTAGCCTGAGGGGCTTGGGCTCCAGAACCGGTGGCGCATCTCTTACCTTGACGCTTGCTCTGGTTCTTGTTCCATCGTCTCTGGTGATGAAAGGGCTGTTTCTTTTGACCCGTCCAGTACATAGAGCACACGTCTCTGAGGGATCTACCGCTCTCCTGCAGCCCTGTAATGATATCTTTCATGTCACTGCCAAAGAGAACAGAACCCCTGAAAGGTGCACCCAAGGGGGATGATTGAACATCCTGTGCCAAGCCTGTGAGACACAGCCATGCTAGGCGCTGAAGGCAGACTCCCGAGGCCACAGCCTGGGCCATGGAGTCCACAGAATCATAAGTGGCCCAGAGGGCATGACGGCAGGAAGATCTGTTCATGCAAACCTTGTCTAGTAGTTTTGCCCTGAGATTTTCATCAGGGATGTCCTAAAGGTCCCTCTCCAGTTCCGACAGAGAGGACTTCTGAAAAGCCACCAATTGGGATACGTAATTCAATGACCCAGATGGTGCAGGAGGTGGATGAATAGATCTTCCTACTGAATTGGTCAAGCTGTCTTGAGTCCTTGTCTGGTGGGGAGGAACTCAAGTGCTTAGGCTGAGCCGAGCAGTCATGCTTGGCCATGATGACCATGGAGTCGGCTTTAGGGTGGGTGGTCACCTGAGAGATCCCTTCCAGGGGGAAGTAGGTTCTGTCAGCCTTCCTGGAAACAGCCGGTATGCAAGAGGGCCGATGCCAGATTGTCGTGACAAGATCCTCGTACGGACCCATCCAAGGGGGATGGGTAAAGGGTCTGTGGTGGACAAGTCCAAATGTTCCACCAGCCTTTTGCGCTGAGGATCAATTTCCTTGGATGGCCAGCCCCCTGCTGTTTGAATGGTTCTCAATAGGTCCCCAAAAGAAGGCTCCTCCGGGGGGATTTTGGGGATTCTTTGGGATGAATTTCGACCAGTGAACAAGGTTCAGAGTGGTCGATATTAGAATCTGAATCCGAATCCGAGGGCTCCAAGCCACTGGGAATGGAAGGGTCCCTCCCGGTGTCGCCCACTGGCAGAGAACCTGCAGCACGTCCCACAGGAACTGGAGGGGGAGGTGGTGCTCTAGGTAGAAGAATTCCTCCAACTGGCTGGGACTGTCTAAGTTCGGTTAGGAGTTGAGTCCTAGTGTCCTGCCACCATGCTGGGATAGATTCATGATCAGGCAGCGGTGGAGAAGGAGGAGGCTGGCACCCAGGATACCCGGCCAAGGGCTGGTAAGCAGGATGATGCCAGAAGGGGTACTGGTATCCTGGCAAGCCCGAGGGATATCCAGGTGTCAGATATCCAGGTGTCGGGTATCCCAGCATCGGGTATCCTGGCGTTGGAGGCACCGTGCCCGGCATTGGATAAGAAGGGTCCAGCCAAGGGCCGCCCAGTGGCAGAACATGGGGGTCAGGCCCCGGAAAACTGCCAGAGGGTCCTGCACGGGGAGCGGAAGGCCCTGCTGGGGTGTGGAGGAATTTCTTTTATATATATATATATATATATATATATCTTTCTTTATGCATACATATAGAGTGGATTACATATAAAGTAAAGTGTGTTACAACATATATATATATATTATGATTATAACATATAAGCTGCTAGTGCAGTTGAATATAGCCAGGTCTGAGTAGAAGCTAAGGGTCATTATAAGTTTGTAAGAATTGCAAGGCAAGCAAAAGGCAATAGCTCATGCTGGCTGAAACCAGTTACTTAAAGTTGTGAAAAATAGCAGTTTAGATAAAGCTGAACAGAACTGATGGTACCAGCCTGGATAGCAAGCTTGGGCAGGGTTGGGCAAGAAAGCAGAATAAGAACATGTAGTCACATTGAAATCAAGCTGTACAGTACCATGGGTGAGTGAAACTCATTGTTTCTATTAGGTCCAGCTTGACCCAGGTGTATGTATTAAGCAGTGATGAAATAGGCCAGTGGAAAAGTACCTGACGCATATGAAACTGTTTTCTGTTGTTGCTAAGAAACTATGATTACCTTACACTGAAATGTTAGTGTGTTTTCAAGATAAGAAGTGCTATAAAATACTGTGTAAAACTTAGTTCGAGGAGCTCTTGCCTTTAGCCGAGGCTCCTCACATGTGTGTGTACAGACAATAAACTGAGTTTATTGGAATAACCATTGGGTGTGGTTATTGAATATATAGAATTTAAGGTAAAGTATATACAGTAATAGAATCTGCGAGCCACAGTTTTTTGACGTAGTCGGCAGGATAGCTTCTTCTCCGTGTCACACTGTGATCCGGACTGACAAGTCCCAGCCTCAGAGGAAGGTGGCCCGGAGGTTTAAGTCCCACCATACGTGTGATGCCTTGGGAGGCGGTGACAGTCATCAGTTACTGTTTCTAGGTGCAAAGGTGGGCAACAGGGTGCTAAAGGGCACTTTCGCGTCAGGGGACACAGCCATAAAAAGTAAGAATTGCAAGGGGCACTCGAGGTGCTAAGGGGACTTTCGGCGTCCCGGGGGCAGCCAGTAAAAAGGCTCAAGAGTGCTAAGGGGCACTTTCGGCGTCAGGGAGACGCCATCAAAAAGATAAAAAGGGTGCTAAGGGGGCACTTTCAGCGTCAGGGCGCCGTAAGAAATATAGGAGTGTTGGGCACTCCGAGTTTGGTCAAAGGCGCCTTTTAGGGACTACAATGGGAAATATGGAGGACCTCTACCAAATGGATCTCAACCTAGTACTGTTAAAGATTTTTGTTTTGTTTTGTTTTGTTTTTAAACTGCAAACCAGAGCTCTGGAAAAAGACTTGGTTTGGCAGGTTACTAAAATGGCCAAAACAAAACATTTGAAAGGGTTAATAGCTGCAGTGTTTGGAAATTATCATGAAGGTCCTGCAGTCAGTTTTCTTACTCAGACTTGTGTATCGGAAAAGAAGAAAAATACCTTGGCACCGGGTAAGTCTGAATTTTTTTTATTCAAAGTTGTTTTATGTCTGTCTGTTTTATTTCTGTAATACGTATACTAAACAAGGTAATGCTCCGTATTTCTTGTGCATCTAGCTTATATCTGTGTTCTGTAATTATGTTCTGTTGTCAAGGTTGCGAGATAGGATTGACTGCCTTCAGTGCACAACATGTTACAGTGAAAAAAAAAAAAGAAAGAAAAAGTTTCTTTGCCTCATAGCTGACTGTTTTAATTGGCTTTATTTTAATGGAACATTTGTGCTGCCTAGATAGGGTCAGTGAAGAACTTTTGTATGTAGTTGTTGGATGAAGCAGGTAGTGTTGAAGGTGAAGAGATATGACGTCATAGATTGCAATGTGCAAAAAAAATTTGTAGTTTGCAAGCAACGTGCCAAACCACTGCTAGGTGAAATGTAATGTGTTAACAGCTATAAATGGCTTTATCATACTTCTAGTTAAAACCAGAAACTTTTTGCAAAATGGCAAGTGCATATTTTGGCTATGCTCAAAAGGTTGTAACCATGTTATACAAGATGTGTTCATTTACAGATGGTACGTTGTGTTGTGTTTTAAAGGTGTTAAAAGGAGTTATTAGAATGTGTTTAAAAAGTGTTTTGTTCTGGAAAGATTTGGCATGGCAATATGTATAAATGTGTTGGTTTAAAAATTGTCAGTATTACAAGACAGGCAGGAGGCAGCACATATATCTAAAACACGTACAGTTTTCTAATGGAACTATGGGCATTACCTCAGCAAATTGGTGGAAACAATGTCAGTCTTATTTTGTGTTAAGTATTTCTTTTGTGTATGTATGTGTGTGTACTGTCTTGGCCAGCAGTTTTATTGTGTAAAAATATTTTAATATTGGTGGTGTTCAAGGACACTACAGGAATGGCTGGGTTTGAAACGACCCTTGCATGCACACTGTGACCTTTTGCACGTTATTTGACCTTCTTGTGTTTCAACATTTTATGTTACTACCAGTTCAAACTTGATGTGTATTCCATACCTAAAGCACAACTTTTCCACAAAATGTATGTTTTCATGAAAGCACACCAAGAGTGAACCATGTAATTTGACTTTTGTTGCAAAACTAGTATTCTAAGTGAAGAGGAACAAACTTTTCTTCTCCTCTCATGGCTTGACTTGCAGCCAACA
This sequence comes from Neoceratodus forsteri, assembly GCA_016271365.2. Taxonomy (NCBI): domain Eukaryota; kingdom Metazoa; phylum Chordata; order Ceratodontiformes; family Ceratodontidae; genus Neoceratodus; species Neoceratodus forsteri. The sequence continues at coordinate 427,520,650 of CM057450.1, read as the reverse complement.
CAGGCAATACTCCAGCTGGAAGGGAGAATTATTCATCATCTCCCCATATTTTTATATATATATATGTACAGTCTTTTGAAAAAGGACTATTACAGCTGTTTTTGAGAGTTTACCATCTACAGTTAAAAACAATGGTTTTTGTTTTTATGTGTGACCATGGTGTAATCATTTTTTTTTGTCTTTTTGAAATGCATGCTAAGAGATACGTACGTACGGTATTACCATCAATCTGGATTTTTTATAAACTCAGCTGACATTTTGTCATGCTTAGGATAAGGGAATCCAGGGACGCTTGGCTTCTTTTATCCTATGGAAATAATCTTGTTTTATTTTTAAACTGGTGTGTGTTTGTTTTTGTTGTTTGTCTGTGTTTCTTCTCTTTCTTCTAGAGAAAAAGAAGTTCCCCATCTTTATAGTAAGGTATGAAACTTACTAAACTAATTGTAATATTATCTTGTTATAATTTAAGGTGTAGTAGGTGGGGATCATGTCACCATCCACAGCTAACCTTTTTATTGCTACAGTATTCGAGCTGTCTCTTTCACTTCGAGCTGTCTCTTCCACCAGTAGGAGCTTGGGGGGAGGGGGTAAGCTACCCTTCCTCTATCCCTTCCAGTGTAATACCCACAAAGGTTGCAAGGTACATCACTGTTCCCCTAGAGGGGTAAATAAGGAAAATATGTATTTGCCAATAATTGTTTCTTATTTACAGGTTTTAAAAAAAGACCCAAGGTATTTTAACAGCATAACCCAGCTCAAGCCTTTCTGTTTTTTCTAGTGCAAACAGTTAAATCTCACACCTATTATTGGTACAAGGGTTTCTGCCCTCAGCAAGTAATCAGTTACGCTGGAGGGTAAAGTTGTGTATGTATGTCCACACATATTCATTCTTTTGATTGTCTTTTCAGCTTTCTTATCCTGTTAAAACAAATGCAAAACAACTTTTGTCATAACCTTACAGAAATGAATGCATTTTTTTTTTCCAACAGTAAATTCACAGTACTCTAACATTTCTGGACTCTAAGCTAAGTTTACAGTTTATATTTGTTGTTTAAAATGTATGTTATGCATTATGCTCAATACTAAAATTGTTCTATTGCAAACACTAATGTTTCACGTTTATGTTAATGTTTTGATATACATCTTGCTACACTGTATCATGTGTGTATTCAGAAAAGTGTTCCACATGTATAACGTTTTAATGCTCATAACAAACCTAAATACTGGGACCAGCATTGCTGACCCACCCCTACAATATGTTCCAAAGCAAAATCAAAAGTAAAATTAATGCTCTGTTTGTCTTATTACTCACAGGTACCCCTAAAGAATGAGTGTACTCATTCAGGTTTTGTCATTTTAAATTTTAACAATTATAATATGCACAATTTAGATTGTACTCCAAACCTATGCTTCAAGCCTTATCTCACCTCAGTACTTTAAAGTATGTCACTATACAGGGTAAAAAAGGTAGACCTTTTCATGTGCCACAGGTGCAATAGGCACTGTTATTAAATTGGCATAGGCCAACAACATATGTATTTGTCCCACTAATTGCATTGTGTAAAAGGCGTATTGTTATGAACAATATGTTTGAAGCGTGTAACTGCATCAAGCAGGTTAGCAAGAGAGAATGGAAGAGGAGACCATTATGGTTTTCCAAAGAGGTAGCAAAGAAAGTGAAAGCCAAAAAGATAGCATTCAGGCAATACAAAAAGACACAGGCAGAAGGGGATAGGGAGAAGTACCAGGAGAAACAAAGGGAGGCAGAAAAGTCAGTAAGGGAAGCCAAAGCTCAGACAGAAGAACACATTGCAAAATCAGTGGTTAAAGGGGACAAAACCTTTTACAGGTACATAAGTAAAAAAAAAAAAAAAAAAGGACAAAGAGAGGGATAGTGAGACTAAAGGGGGAGGATGGGAGTCGCGTGGAGGATGACAACAGTAAAGCTGACATATTGAACAGGTATTTCTGCTCAGTCTTTACTGAGGAAGAGGGGGGTAATGGGTCTGAAGGGAGTACAAGGGGTGAGAATGGTGCAGAAATGGATTGCATCACAAGTCCTATGAAGACAAGTTGAAGGAACTAAACATGCACTCCCTGGAGGAGAGGAGGGAGAGAGAGGATATGATAAGAGACATACAAGTATCTTACAGGGAGAAACAGAGTGCAGGAAAACACTATTTTTAAGCGAAAAAGATGTTCCAGGACTAAAGGGCATGGGATGAAGTTGGAGGGAGGACGATTCAGAGGAAACATGAGAAAGAATTTCTTCACAGAACAGGTGGTGGACAAGTGGAACACCTGCCAGAGGAAGTGGTGGGGCTGAAACAATCACGGATTTAAGAATGCATGGGATAGACATAAAGGAATTCTAGAGGTCAGGGGTAAGGAAAACAAACTAAACTTACAAGCTCAAATGGGAGACTGGGTGGGCCATAGGCCCTTATCTGCTGACACTGTCTATGTATCTATGTATTGTAACATTACAGGATTTTATAACTCAGGTCTCCGTCCAGGCCTGCTTGCAACAGACAGGAAATAATGTTCATCACTGTCATAACTGTTGTGATTTAAAAGCAGGAGGTAACCATAACATTGTCATGATTTACAAATGGTCAAATGGTATAATTGAACTTCGGCCTGCACCACCAGGTGCGTGTTAATGTCCCATTTTTATTTTTTTTTTTCTAATTGCCAGAATTTAGGCTCTGTCACACCATCTTTACAAAACAAGAGTAAATGGTTTAAAATATTGTTATTTATGTGTTTTAACTCAGTGTCTAACACACTTTGCAAGTTTGCAGGTTTTCACGGTGTGGCACACACAAGATCTCCACGTCAACAGCAGTAACCTCTGCAAGTGTAATGTTTTCATGCGAAATTACACCTATTTGTAGAACTTTAAATCAACTGAAGAAGGTCCAGTCAGTTCAGACTCTGCAATCAAGCTTATTGTTTCTGCTTACTATGAAGTTAAGTCTGGGGAAGGGGCACTCCCCAACTCCAGCGAGAAGATTCTGCTTCAATTGACCTTCAAGCAATACATCCATTTTCTTCGCTGCTGCTTGTTCCAAACATGGCTGGTACTTTCTACAACCCTATTGCTCTGTTATGGACTGTGTTCTTAATGGTTTATTGTCAATTGTTACCTTTTTATGGACTGTTAATCTTTATGCTGGGGTGTAATCAACTACGACAAAACAAATGCCATGCCAGTGTGTGTGTGTGACTACTCCATTAAAAGGACTTAATGCACCCTGGCCAGTGTGTCTACTAATCAGCCAGCCAGCAAAATGAACACTGACTTTTCTACTATGCTGGTGTTTTGTTTTAAATTACTGTCTGCATTGCCCCATATGCCTTGTGGGTTACCACCATTCTGCAAATGACATTTCATCTGTACTGTAACTACATCAACCTGTGGATACTTATATGAACTTTATGGACTGTTAACTTTATGGACTGTTATGTTTTATAAGGACTTATCTGTCAAGAGACATTATCAATAGATTCTTCAATCAAGCTCCAAGGGTGTGCCACACCTCAACACAAGGTAGCATCTACCTTATTCACTCTCAAAGTGAATTCCATGAATTCTTTTTCATCAACAAAATTGTTATGTTATATTGTGTTATATGTGGTGTCACATGTTAGCATTTTTTCACATATTTCAATTGTGGTGTTGACATCCCTCAATTCTGTATTATGTTTTACAAACTCACCATTGTGTTCCATCTGTAACTCCATGCCTTAACTATCTGTATGCTGGGAACCAGTTTTAAATCATATAAATAAAAAGGGGGGTGGTTAGTTGATACAGAGTATCAAAAGGGGGGAGTGTGGAGGAATTTCTTTTATATATATATATATATATATATATATATGTCTTTCTTTTATGCATACATATAGAGTGGATTACATATAAAGTAAAGTGTGTTACAACATATATATATATATTATGATTATAACATATAAGCTGCTAGTGCAGTTGAATATAGCCAGGTCTGAGTAGAAGCTAAGGGTCATTATAAGTTTGTAAGAATTGCAAGGCAAGCAAAAGGCAATAGCTCATGCTGGCTGAAACCAGTTACTTAAAGTTGTGAAAAATAGCAGTTTAGATAAAGCTGAACAGAACTGATGGTACCAGCCTGGATAGCAAGCTTGGGCAGGGTTGGGCAAGAAGCAGAGATAAGAACATGTAGTCACATTGAAATCAAGCTGTACAGTACCATGGAGTGAGTGAAACTCATTGTTTCTATTAGGTCAGCTTGACCCAGGTGTATGTATTAAGCAGTGATGAAATAGGCCAGTGGAAAAGTACCTGACGATATGAAACTGTTTTTCTGTTATTGCTAAGAAACTATGATTACCTTACACTGAAATGTTAGTGTGTTTTCAAGATAAGAAGTGCTATAAAATACTGTGTAAAACTTAGTTCGAGGAGCTCTTGCCTTTAGCCGAGGCTCCCACACATGTGTGTACAGACAATAAACTGAGTTTATTGGAATAACCATTGGGTGTGGTTATTGAATATATAGAATTTAAGGTAAAGTATATACAGTAATGAGAATCTGCGACCACAGGAGGTGCTGAAGGGCCGATAGGCAGCGGCAAAGGATCAGGCGTCATGTCCAAGGGTCCCAAAGGAGGGGCCCCATGCCTAAAAGATCCCGGTCCAGTGATAGATCCCTAGGAGAGCAGGAATCCGTAAGCAGAAAAGAACCAGGCGAAGGGGGGAGCTCTGGAAGAGACCCCAATGACAGGTCTGGTAGTGATCCCGATAGAAGGGAAATGTTGGGAACGGGTGGCGAATCCCTGGGGATAGATATCAGCAGGGATGAAGTGTCCCCCACGAGCACACTCGTCCCAGCGTCGGGGTCCTCGAGGGAGCCCACAGGAGAGTAGATGCATCTGTGCGGTCGACAGGGGATCCGTCATCTGGCTTATCAGTCATGACCAAGTTGGCTGTGGAGGAATTGCGGTCAGGTTTATCGGTCTGGGCTGGGCGTCCAGCGGCAGGGCCGGAGGGTGACTTATCGGTGGTGCTATGAGTGGAAGAACTGATAGAAACCTCGAGAGAGGCAACCCCCGTCCTGCCGCACACCTCAGCAGCATGGGGAGAAGGCGTCTGGCCCGCAGAGGCAGACGGAGTGCTGGTATTCACGGTTTTCGAAGTAGAAGGTCTCCCATGCAGAGACGGACTTCTGTCCCGGCGCTTCTCCTTGTCCTTTTTCTTTCGTTTTTCTGGGGCTAGAGATGACGACTGCTCCCTAAGCACCTGGAGCTCCTTTTCCATAGAAGCTAGCCTTTGGGTGAGAAGGTGGGCCTCAAGGGTCCGCTTGCGTCGGGTCCACTTGGTCTGGTTGAACCCCTGGCAAATGGCATACTCAGCCAAGTTGTGCTTAGACCCCAGGCAGAGAAGGAAGCAGGAGTGATCGTCCCCGTGCGGGATTTGGGCTCCGCACTTAGTGCATTTCTTTCTGAGATGAGAAGACATACACTCGATCAAAAAATCATGAAAATTTAGAGGAATAAGATGAAAAACGTCGAATACTAAGCAGGCGACTGATCACTGTTCCACCACGTCTGTCGAACAAACTGAGCGTCAGTGGGAAAGAACTGGAGGGCGGGCATGGTACCGCCCCCTTTTATGGTCAGGCTGATGTCACATCACCAGATGCTGGGGTGCGGTCCCCGTGGATGATTGCTAGCTACAAGTTTGCCGTTGGAACCTGACGCCAGGGGGCGCAGTCCCTATATGTGAAGACCTACTGCAGGAACCCTCTCAAAGTAAGATCCAATGTTATGCTCAGTTGCAGACTGTGATCATGACTTATGCTGGATCTGCCTTGTTACAAAAACATTATGGACAGGGACACTGGTTTACTGCATATGCGGTGACATGGACGGTAAAGCGGAATGCTGATTGGTTGGCAGAAAACGGCTCCAAAAATGGAAACAGCATTTGTTCTCGCTGACTCCGTGAACACATCACCATAAATTACAGTGTAACATGTTTTGTTTTTACTCTGCTTTGCTGCTCTGCTCCCGCTGATGTTCTGTTTCTGCTCCTGACCCATTCCTGCTCACTGAAACCCGGAGGACAATCATCTTTCATCATTTGAAAGAAATAAAGTATGTTTTCTGTTCCCTTAGATTGCTGTTCTCTTTTGTCGGTACCAGGAAGAGTTTAAACTGCTCTCGGAAACTCTTAGGTGTGTAAACATGGGCCTGAATAATCGATGTGTTCTATGATCAGAAATGGGAGATAATCTCTACTATCTCCCAGAACTGTTGCTTTTTATAAGTCCTTTTCACAGTCCCAGTCATACAGTCCCAAAAGGTATGCTTAGTGTATTACAAAAAAAAAAATTATGTATTGAAAATCTGTTTTGCTCAGGCCTGGTTATGCTCCGGGGGGGGGGTTGCACGACCAAGACTGAGACCAACGAACAGTTAACCTCTGCTCTGGGGTGTTTGTGTTTTTGGTCCCAAATTGCACAGTCCAGTTGTGGAGTGTTTGCCTTCCAGCTGTCCAGTGTGTGCCCGGCCTTACTGTTGTATAGAGTCCTGAAGCTGGAAGGAGGGGCAGGGGACTGAATGCTTGACCTGCTCTCTGATGTAGTTTATTTTTTTTAAATAGCTAAATGTGTGCCCTGCTCCAAATGGGTCTGAAGGTCGGGCGGGGCTTAATCTGCTTTTATATTCTTGTTGCCAGCTAAAAATGCAAAAAAAACAGTTCTGTTCTGGTGGATGTGCTGCCCAAATGAGACAGAGAATGAGAAGAACGACTAAATGAGCTGTTAATCTTTTTGGTGTGTTTGGTCTGAAATTAGAGTCTGTTCTGGAGTGTTTGCATTCCAGCTGTCCGATGTGTGTTTGCCTGGTCTTACTGCTGCATAGAGTCCCGGGGCTGGGGGAGAGGGGTGTTGCTTGACCTGCTCTCTGATGTATTTTATTTTGTCCTAGAAAGCATGTGCCCTGCATCATACAGTTCTGAAGCTGGGGTTGGGAGGGGGCCTAATCTGCTCTCCTTTTTGGGGGGGGGGGGATGGTTTGCTGCCCAAATGTGTACCCTCAATAGGAAGGGGATATTTTGCTGTGTAAAAGTCCTAGCCAAATGTGTGCCCTACCCCTTACTGCTCCACATATGGTTCTGAAGCTTGGGGGGTGCTTAATCTGCTCTCCTGTGTTTGTTTGTTTTTGTTTTTTTTGTGTGGCCATTCTGGTGGGGTGAGGTGGGGAGACAGTGGCTGTGCTTGTGAGGTGGGGAGACGGTGGCCGTGCTTGTGAGGTGGGGAGATGGAAACCATAATGATGGGATGGGGAGATGGTGGCCATGCTAGTGGGGTGGGGAGATGGTGGCTGTCTAATGGTAGGGAGCCGTGTGTGGATGGGAACACTGGACGGCACTGTGCGTGGGGTGGTGGCACTGTTCGGGACACTGGTCATGCTGGTGTGTTGAATTGGGGAGAGTGACTGTGCTGGTGTGTTGGGCCGGGGATACTGTAGATGGAGTGGCCATGCTGGTGAGGTGGGTTAAGGAGAGATGGAGTGGCCATGCTGGTGTGGTGGATTGAGGAGAGTGGCTGGGCTGGTCCGTCGGGGTTGGGAGAGTGGCCGGGCTGGTCCATCGGGGTTGGGTGAGTGGCCAGGCTGATCCATCGGGATGGCTGTACGAGTGTGTTGGTGGGGTGGGGACTCTAGCACTGTGCATGGGGTGGGGACACTGGTCATGCTGGTGTGTTGGCTTGGGGACAATGGCCATGCTGGTGTGTAGGGTTGTGGAAGAGTGGCCATGCTGGTGTGGTGGGTTGGGAAGAATGGCCATGCTGGTGTGGTGAATTGGGGAGATTGACTGACTGTGCTGGTGTAGTGGATTGGGGAGATTGATCGGGCTGGCCTGTCAGGGTGGGGAGAGTAGCCGGACTGGTCCATCGGGGTGGGGAGAGCGGCTGGGCTGGTCCATCGGGGTTGGATAAGTAGATGGTGTTCTGGTTGGGAGGGGAGATGGTGGCTATGTATGTTAGTGGGGTGGTGATACTGGCTGTGCAATGGTAGGGTGCCATGTGTTGATGGGAACATTGAACAAGTGTGTAAGTGGGGTTGGGACTCCGGCACTGTGCGTGGGGTGGGGACACTGGTCATGCTTGTGTGTTGGCTTTGGGAGAATGGCCTTGCTGGTGTTTAGGGTTGGGGAGAGTGACCATGTTGGTGTGGTTGGTTGGGAAGAATGGCCGTGCTGGTGTGGTGGATTGGGGAGATTGGCTGTGCTGGTGTAGTGGATTGGGGAGATTGACTGGGCTGGTCCAGCAGGGTGGGGAGAGTGGCTGGGCTGGTCCAGCAGGGTGGGGAGAGTAGCCAGGCTGGTCTGTTGGGGTGGGGAGAGGGGCCGTGCCAGTCCGTTGGGGTGGGAGAGTGGCTGTACAGGTTCGTTTAGGGGTGGAGGTGGCTGTGCTGAATTGCTCTGTAAACTCTGTGCTGCTCACATGCCCTATTAGCAACCTTGTGCTGCAGACCTGCACTTTCTACTGTCTTGTGCTGTACCTGACCTGCCTTGCCATTTGCTGCCACAGGACTACTGCCTTTTTGTTTGCCTGCCATAGTCTGGTAAGTTTTTATGTTTCGGATAGCCTGCTTTTATTTGAATGGGAAAGCAAGGAAGGTAAAATGTTGAGTGGGAAGGGGTGAGCGGGTACGCTTAATGTTAAAAAAAAAAAAAGAATGTATTTGACATATGACACACGTTCTATGCCAGTCTGCTGGATCCGTGCCATGCCCCAGTGGTTGGTCGTTGATGGTCGGCAGAGGGACGGGCTGGGTGGACTGGTTCACATGCTGAAAAAAATTGTTCTGGCCTCGGGAGGGGGGTGGATGAGCAGAGTGGCACAGAACCATTTTTCCAGCATGTATGCCAGTCTGCTGGGTCTGTGCCATGTTCCAGTGGTTGATCGTTGATAGTCAGCAGAGGGATGGGCCGATTCACATGCTGAAAACAATAGTTCTGGTCTCAGAGGGAGGGGTGGACGGGCAGAGTGGCACAGAACCATTTTTTCCAACATGTATGCCAGTCCGCTGGGTCCATGATGCGCTTACCTCCTCATACAAGGGACTGAAAAGTTTCTGTGTCAAAATTGATTGTTGAGAAGGTATGAAATCCTACAGTAGAAAATATTTACAAAAATCTTAATGTGTATGATTATGTAGTTTATTTCACATTATTGTGAGGTTCACCAAGATGTTCTGTGGCCTGTCCTCATTTAGCACCCTGGCCTGTGACCCATCTGGTTCCCCCGGGGCAGGGGGAAGGTATGTTTTTGGTCTTGGGGTGGTTTGCCGGGCATGTGGCTTCTCTAATTGTGTGTGTGTCTGTGCGTGCGTGTGTGTCTGTGTGTGTGTGCATGTCTGTGTGCACGCATCTGTGTGCATGTGCATGCATGTGTGTGTGTGTGTGCATGTGCACATGCTTGTCTTTCTGTGCACGTGCATGTGTCTGTGTGTACGTGTGTGCACATGCGTGTCTGTGTGTCTGTGCGTGCATGTCTCTATGCATGTGTGTGTCTGCGTGTGTGTGTGTGTGCATGTAGAATAATAGAGACAGACAGTCAAACAAAATAACTTTATTAAGCCACATCAAATGGAACAAAATCATGTCTAATCTGTGCCCTTCAAAACTGTTAGAACTGTGGATTTTCCTCCTTGGTTTCCTTCACCAATTTTGGAGAATGTAGGCATCAGATTATCTAGGGGTAAACAAAGACAAGTTGATAAATAAACTGTCTAACTGCATGTTAATAATAATCTTACCACTTTTAAGTTGGATTTCTATGTTGGACCTTTTGCAGGAATGTCTAATGGAATATTGTTGGAAGCCTATCTTAGTTTGCTTATAAACTTAAGTTCCAAAAAGAAGTAGTAGTTGGTGGTGGTGGAGCATTAGCAGCAATCTGGGCTACCACATCCAGGCCCACCACCCACTGTCATAACTGATGCTAATAAAAAACACCAACAAAGATGATCACTCAAACTGGTGATTGGGCGCAAAGATCAATTTATTTCTGTTGACTGCAGGAGGATAGGAGAGATGAAGCCTCGAGCTGCACAGTGGTCAACTCATGGCTTGGCCTCTGCCAGTAGAACACCCTTCTCGAGTTTGAGCTCCGACAAGAAAACTAAGAGGCTCCATTTTCATGAGGAACAAGTTAGAAAGTGCTAAATTTACTGTGGGTGCAGTTCCTGATTGGTTTATTCTTTGGTACAGATTGTTGATCTCTCCATTAGCATCCTCAATCCTCAATAATCATTTGTGGATTTTTTTTTAATTGGATGCACTTTGTTTACAAATAAACCAAACCAGGCACCTAGATGTTAGGGACTGAACCGACGGAGTCCACCTTGGCATCTGGTGGTTCGGCTTAATTCACGTCTGAGCTCTGACAAGCTTTAGAACATGGCATTGGGTGAGTACTGTCATTCTGCCTTTGCTGCCATCACACCTGCGGGGTGGGAGTTGCAGTGCTGCACTTGCTGCCATCACACCTGAGGGGTGGGGGCTGCACTTGCTGCCATCACACCTGAGGGGTGGGGGCTGCACTTGCTGCCATCACACCTGAGGGGTGGGGGCTGCACTTGCTGCCATCACACCTGAGGGGTGGGGGATGCACTTGCTGCCATCACGCCTGAGGGGTGGGGGATGCACTTGCTGCCATCACGCCTGAGGGGTAGGGGCTGCAGTGCTGCACCTGCTGCCGTCACACCTGAGGGGTTGGGGCTGAACTTGCTGCCGACACACCTGAGCGGTGGGGGTTGCACTTGCTGCCGTCACACCTGAGGGGTGGGAGCTGCACTTGCTGCCGTCACACCTGAGGGGTGGGGGCTGCACATGCTGCCATCACACCTGAGGGGTGGGGGCTGCAGTGCTGCACCTGCTGCCATCACACCTGAGGGGTGGGGGGCTGACTTGCTGCCATCACACCTGAGGGGTGGGGGCTGCACTTGCTGCCATCACACTTGACGGGTGGGGGCTGCACTTGCTGCCATCACACCTGAGGGGTGGGGGCTGCAGTGCTGCACCTGCTGCCGTCACACCTGAGGGGTGGGGGCTGACTTGCTGCCATCACACCTGAGGGGTGGGGGGCTGACTTGCTGCCATCACACCTGAGGTGTGGGGGCTGCACTTGCTGCCATCACACCTGAGGGGTGGGGGGCTGCAGTGCTGCTGCTGTCTAACCTAGAGAATCGATGAAAGACTGCTGTTGCCATCTTGCTGGGAGTCTGAAGGTGAAGTCTTCATGAACGCCGTGCCTGTGTGCTGCTGCTGATTCATGCTGATGTTGAACCACCTGCCAACACTGACTGCTACCAGCACCTCATGTCATGCTTGTTCCTTTGCGCCACTCTTCAAGTAAGTAAGTGTGGGTGTTGGTGGCAAGCTGTGACTGGAGAATGCATTGATGAAGATGAGGATGTGGATGTGGATGATGATGGCTTTCTAACAGTTATGCTATGTGTACATTTTTCTGTGGGCCACATGTAAACATTTCAACTATGATTTCAGGCCTTGAAGTGCTGTCAGACGTGATCTGCTGCAAGTCTATACATTGTGAAAGGTACAGTTTGCTTTCTTTTTGCCCACTAGTGGGTCTTCCAGGCTAAAAATGTGAATACTTTGTTGATGTTGCAGAATTAGGCCTTACTATGTTTTTTTTTTTGTTGTTGTTTTTTGGTTTTAAGTAGGTCAATCTGTGAAAGTGGTGTTAGTGATCTGCTGCTGTGAGTCACTTTTAGTTCTTTGGAAACATCATATCACTACACCATCACGATGGCAACACCACCACTATGAAAGATGGCCAAAATTTCCAGCATTAATGTGAAAGAACGTGCACAACAGTTCAAGGCAATGGGAATGTACGAAGATGGAGGGAAAATGTTCTGCCGGTTTTGTGCCCATCCAGTGGACCACATCCGAAAGGATACCATTGTAGACCACTGCAACAGCAAGAAGCATTTAAAAAACATGAGCCAGAAAGAGAAAAGTGAGACAAGACAGGTGACATTACATACACGTTTCAACGTCACCACTTCTGCCACTGCTTCAAGGGAAGAAACAGTTCTCGACACATTGAGGGCTTGGTGTTCGGCCAATATTCCCACTGAAAAACTCGATCAACCCTGTCTCAGAGACTGGATGGGAAAGTATATCAAGGGCATAGGTGCACTTCCAAAGGCAGACACTCTCCGTCAGAACTACCTGCCAAAACTGCAGAGCGAGACGGAGGAGACAATTCGCCAACAGGTGAAAGGAAAGAGCATCACAGTACTGTAATGTGTAATGAATCCACAGATTCAGATGCTCGGCGTGTACTGAACATTGTTTTTGTTATCGATGGTGGTAAATATTACATTGCAAATACCATGGAATTGGTCGCAGTGAACCATTCAACTGTTGCGCAAGCCGTTATAAAAACTCTGCAGAAATATGAGGTGGAGATGAAACAAGTTATGGGTTTTGTCAGTGACAATGCCAGATACATGATTAAATATTTCAATGATGCATTACAGGGAGTTACTGGGGACATTGTCATCCATGTCAGTTGCTGGGCACATGTCCTGTCACTTGTAGGTGATACATGGATCGACCATTTTGAGTTGGTTAACAAGCTGGTCGTGCAAATTAAATATGTGTTCCAGCAGTCCCCAAAATGAAAAAGGGAGTACCTGGCATTCCTCACAGAGGTGGGGGTGGAGAACAGCACTTTACCTCCTATCCCAGTACTGACATGCTGGAACATATGGTTTGAGGCTGTGAAATACAATGCCATCCACTTGCAATATTTACGAGATTTCTTGTAGGAAGACCAGAGTGATGCGAATTCACTGAAATCGCTACACAACTTATTTACTGAATGGATGAGCAAGCTCTAAATTCAGACTGCATTTATTGCAGAAAATAGTATGGACATAATAGAGACAATACACATGTTGCAATTGAAAGGTAAACCATTGGATGTGTCAATCTGTGATACACTAATGGTGATCAAGAACCGATTTGAAGCTGGTGTGTTAAAGACTTATGGTTTTGGAGGAAAAACAGATGAGCAGCTTCATCAACTTAGAGGCTGGGCCAAGCAGGATCAAGTTTCAGTATTTCAAAAAGCTTACAGTGTAGCGCTAAACAAACTCAGCAAGCATATGGGGTCAAATCCATTGCTACAATTTTTCAAGGCATGTCGCATACTAGACCCATTAAATCTGCCCAAACTTAACAAGGACTACAACCGATATGCAGAGGACATACCAATGTTTGGAATACATAACACGGCAACTTTGAAAAAGGATTGGGATCTCTGCAAAAGACAAGACCTCAGTGACTTGCCAGAAAAGTTGGACTTTGATCTGGGTCAGTACTGGAAGTCTATGCACCTCAGCTAACAATGCTGGCTAGAGCTGCTCAGCAGGCAGTTTGGGTTCCAGTATCCAGTGCTGATGTTGAAAGGTCATTTTCAGTATATGGTCAGATCCATACAGATCAAAGGAGAAACCTGCGGGTGGACAATTTGCAATAATTTTCAATGTTGATGTTCAATAAATAGGGTACTTTATGTACTGGTTGCCACTGCTTAGCTCCCTTTTTATTTGAAGTCAGTGTGGCGTAGCTGGATTGTAATTTTTTGTTTCATATTCTTTAGTCTACTGTACTGATTCTTTTTGTTGCAAAGTTTACACTTTAATTGAACATTTTGTTAGGGCTTTAGATTAATTGATTCTTTTGCACTGTTAACTTTATGTTCCACGTTTTGCACATTTACATGTATGTGGATTTTAGTCCCAATATGTGTTTTCTCCACTGTTTCTACACTCTTTTACTATTTTTATATACATTTTAAATTATATTTCTTACAGTATTTGGTTTATCTTTATTGTATTTACTTTTTTTTTGCTGATTACAATTTTTGCACATTTTAATGTATATGCTTTTGCACCGTTTCTACTTTTTGCACCACTTTCTACACATTTATAAACAGTATTTTATTTAACTTAGCTGTTCTCTTTTTTTTACCTGGTGACATGAAAAGGTATACAGAACCAATGTTCCTTTCCATGATGTAGCACTGACACACAGTAGAAAATAATGGTACATTCATCCAGGATTTGTTTAGGTGTGGTGGCATATTGGCAGTGTTTTTTTCAGGGCTGACTGTATTCACTTTTGAGTGACTGGGATTGGATTGGCTATACTGGTGAAGTGGCTGTCTGACATCTGGTGAGCGTATTGGTGCAGTGTACAGGGGACTGGCTGTGTTGGTGCCAGGGGTGGTTTGCTGTGTTGGAGGGAGCTAGATGTGTTGGTGGTGCTGCTACAATCACACCTGAGGGAAGGGGGCCACAGTGCTGATACACTACCATCACACCTGAGGGATGGGGAACATTGTACTGCTGCCGTCACACCTACAGGATGGGGGGGGGGGCTGCAGTGCTGCTGCTTCTGTCACACCAGAGGGAGGGGAGCCGTAGTGCTGTTGCTGCTGCCTTCTCATACCTGAGGGATAGGGGCCACACTGCTGTTGCTACTATTGAACCTGAGGGATGGGGGCCATAGTGCTGCTACTGCCATCACATCTTGTACCTAAAATAACTTTTAATTGGCACAAGGATTGATGGATGTATAATAGTGGAGGTCAAAATTGCTAAAATGCATGTTAACACGATTAAAAAGTGCACAAAACAAAACACCGGTAAAAACAAATTTTGGTTTGGCAGACATCGGTGGCAATACCAGTTTTTACTATGTGCAAAACGGAATTTGCCCTTTCTCAATCGCGGTAAACCAGTGTCCCTGTGATAAGAAAGTTAGGGGCACATACACTTGTTAGTATTAGATATAGATATATTGTGACAAATATTTGTAACTTGTATTTTATCTCTTTTCCTTGCAAACAACGTAATCTTCTGGCAGGCACCTGGGTGTTGCCTAGGTGGCTAGTGGGAGAGGTTGGGTGACTCCCTGTTAGCTGGAAGAGAGAGAGAGAGAGAGAGAGATTATTGTCAACACGACAGCTGGGAGCCCCAATTGCCTGAGAGCGACATAACTACTTGGCTACTGATGTAAGCTGCCTAGTTCTTGTTATGAAAAAGGTATTTTGTAACTTTCTAAGAACTATAAGTGTGACTAAGATATAACAAGATGTTTTCATGATGAGATATGAGCCTCAGCCTTACATAATAACAGTTCTATATAAAATGTTTGCTGGAACCCTGGTCTGGGAGTGAGCTGGTGAGCCACTCCAAAGAAAAGAAGAGTGACCATAGCTATAGTAGATCAGACCCACGACACCCACTATGACCACTGCAATTCAGCCGTCTAGGAGGCTGGTTATCTGTTGTAAGTTTTCTGCTTTTATGTAAGCAATAATACCTAACAGGGTGGGTGCTATTGGGAAATACTGGACCGCCAAGGGGCGTAATGAGGCCCGACGCCACAGGTGGAGGACCTTATAGCCCCTGGAAGGTCCGGTATTTCCCAACACCGCCCACTCTGGAGGGTATTATTGTGCTTAGAAAAAGACTCATACTTTATATTTTCTATTAAATGAAAAGAAATTTTTTAAAGAAGTGTAATTAATGTTTAAAAAAGAATCAAATACATTTATTTTATAAAGTAGTCCCTGAATTATGCTGTCCTTGTCAGTAGAGGGCACTTTTGTTTATGGTATTAGCCTGATCGCTTAGTTGCCCCATGGGTTTAGGGGACTTGTAGTCCTATGTTAAAAATTGGAACGGGAGTGGAGGCTATAGTTGGCAGTGCCAGCAGACGAGGAACACTCAGGACTGAGGAGAGAATTAATTATTGATTTTGGGGTGTGAGAAATGTTAAATAAGGCTGTTCAGGTGCAGTCTCAGTGCCTCCATACTGGTGATAATTACAGCGGGCAGGGAATACATGGCCGGGAGTGGTGCCAGGGATGGACTCCAGCGTGCTTTCTAAAACTGAAGAAAAAGGAAAAGAAAAGAAAAAGAATGAGGAAGTCCTGGGCTATGAGGAGACAATGCAGCAGGTTAGGGAATGTACCTGACAGGGTGGGTGTTATTAGGGACAATGGGACTAAAGAGCAGAGGCAGACTTCCTTAACTTTGGCTCCCTGGACAGTTTGCTGGCTTCTCCAGCTGCTACAGGTGCCAGCTTTTGAGGGAGCGGGAGCCGCGAGTTGTTGTGCCCCATTTTAAAACTGTGCAGTGGTTTAATAGCTTTGATTGTATTTTATGTCAATGATTTCTGTTATGGATTCATGGTTTTGGCTCTGTGGGTTGTGGGGAGGTGACTTATATTGCTCGGGGCAGGGGTGCTGTCTGGCTCGTTCATTCCATTACCGATCAGTTAAAACATGACAGCAGCTTTTGATGTTTTAGTGTGGCACAAGGATACCACTTTTTGTGTTTGGAGCTTTCAGATGGCACTCATTTTTAACAGGGCTCTATTGAAAAATACCCGCCCACTAGCAGGCCCGGTGGCACTGAGGGTTGAGGCGCTGAACGCCACACCTTGCTCCATAGCGGCGACCCAGGTTTGGGAGCGAGCCTGGGTAGTCGGGGGTCGGCAGGGGAGGACTAGGATTGAGCATCCGATGACAGCTCTCTTAGTCCTGGGGAGAAGGGGTGGATGCACACCACACTCTGCTGGTCCCTGGGGACGCCTGGCGGTACTGCAGTTGTGCGGGTGCCAGTGAGGGGGAAGCACAGCAGACGTCTGCACGCCAGTGCGCTGACGTCCTTGCATGTCCATGCTTCCATTGGGAGATAAGTGGGGAAAAGGCGGCACAGATCCGCGGCAGCTTGATGGCTGCAGTTTCACTGGCCGACGATGCCTGGAAGGCATGTGCCGGTAATGGTTCCTCGCTGGGCGCGGGGGCTATGGGGGGCCTCCTTCGCAGGTGTAGATGCATCTGCCAGCTGGGCATGTGGAGCTTCAGGGTCGGCTGTGGAACGGAGGAATGGTGGCTGGATGTAGTGCAGGACTGTGGCTGCAGGTGAGGAAAAAAGTGTTAGATGATAAAAAAAAAAAAAAAAATACCTGCCCACTTAGGTCAGTGTTCTAGCCAATCAGAATGCTAGGATTCTCTTAGCCATTTTTTGATATGTTGTAATAAACTGTTTGGACTTTTATATTTGTGTTGGTTATTCTTGGTTGTCACAACTCGTGCAACCCAAATCATTTCTTACACATCTGAGGAAAAGCCATAGGAAGACAGCCAAGTAAGAAGCAAGGAGTGATTGATCACGTCAAAAGCTTTCAACAGATCAATGAAGACAGAACCCATAAAACGCCCTTTTGTCCAGAGCCCTAGACACAGAGTAGGGAAAATCGATCAGTGTTGTCTGGGTAGAAACTTTGGTCCAGAAGCCTGACTAATAATTGGAGAGAACCTGATAGTTAGCCAGATATTCTGTAATTTGAGATAAAAAGATATTCTCCATGAATTTTGAAATTATGGGAAGCAAGGGCAATAATTCTCTACCAAATTTGTATCCCCCGGCCTCGGGGAAAGGAATGACTAGTGAGTATTTCCAGGCTGAGGGAGAAGTTTGAGTGCTAAGGGATAAATTGAATTTGAAGGTTAAAGGAGGCGCCAAAATGTCAGTGCTAAATGTAAGTAAAAAGTTATCTAAGCTGTCGATTCCCTTAGCAGTGTCCTTTCTCAATGAAAATAGTAATTTAAATACTTTGTCAGTTTTAATACTGTACACCTAAAAGAGAATTAAGATCTTGAGAGAGGAAGCATTGCAAGAGGATTGTGAGATGACCCAGTAGTGGATAAGCCAGCTTCGCTTATTTTATTTATTTGTTTTATTTGTTTATTTATTGACTACAATCAGAATTAATACCTTTGAGTCAGAGACTCCTTTACAAAGGCTCCACGTCATAGAAAACAATACAGAGCATACAGTGTACAGACATCACAGTATAAATAACGGTGTGGGAAATATCACACCTTACAAATGATACATGGTAAAGTACAACAGGTGGATGTGGTACCGGATAATTACAACAGTCATAGACAATGCAGTACAGTGGCAAAATACAATAAATACAGTAACTACAAGGGCAATCATACAGTACAGTAGTTGTAGAGAAGTATTTACGACTGCAGCACAGTCCAGTGAGTGTCAGCTAGTCTGAGGCTCGGGTTAAGACTGAAACCAGGGACAGGCACTCTAGAAGCAGGACCAAGTGGGTCCATTGTCATGGCATTTTTTGGTCATGGGTAGGTCAGGTACAGTCACAGGTGGAGTCACGCAAGATATTGCTACAGAGAAGGGATTTGAACAGTCCCAGGATAGGAGCCAGGTGGACTGGTATGGGCAGTGAGTTCAGCCAATTGGGGGCACGGTATCTGAAAGTTCTTTGCCCCATGGAGGTTTTACAGCAGGGAACCTGGTAGGGCGATTTCTCAGTGTGACGTGTGCATCTGGTGCTGTTGGGGGGGGGGGCAGCGTCACAAGAGCAGGGGGCGTGAGGCCAGTCGTGATTTTCTTGGCAAGGAGACAGGTCTGGTACTTTAGGCGATCATCGAAATTAAGCCAGTTTGTACTGGTATACAGCATACAGATGTGCGTAAACCGGTCACATCCTGTGGCCAGTCTATAGGCTGTATTCAGGGAAACCCTAATTTTGTTGAGGGAGGTGTTGTCGGTAGCACCATAGAAGATAATCCCATAATCAATGAGTGACAGGATGGAGGAGTAGATGGCTAGCTGTAGGTCTTCAGGGGGGAGACAGTGCTTGTAGTGGCGGAGCAGATCAATGCACACATTTACAGCCGTATTAAGTCGGCGGATATGTTCATGGTAGGTTAGCCCTGAGTCTAGGGTAACCCCTAAATATTTAAAGGTAGAAACTTGTTCCAGGGTCTCATTATGGGAGTTATGGATGAGCAGGCGATGGTTACTGAACTTGTTTTGGGCATGGGCAAATAGCATGGACTTTGTTTTTTTTATAGTTTAGAACAAGCCTATGGTCAGTAAACCAGGATTCAGCCTCATTAAACAACACTTGGAGGGCTACTTGAAGGGCAGTAGGGTTGGTGTGGGTGCTGAATAAAACCGCATCATCTGCATATAGAAGGAGACTCCCAGAACAGGTCTTGGACAGGGAGTTAAGGAATAGAGTGAAAAGTAGGTATCCAAAGATTGACCCTTGGGGGACCCCAGATGTAACTCTGAGAGGGGATGATAAGGAATGCCCTAGTTTGACTCTCTGAGTTCTTCAGACAGGTAGTTTGAGAACCAAGTGGTGGTATCCTGTGAGAAACCTATTTGGGTTAGCGAGGTTAGGAGACGTGAGTGGTGGACGGTGTCAAATGCTTTGGAAAGATCTATATAGACAGCACCAGCAATCTGGCCTGCAGGGTCGCAAGGATAGTGTTGGTATATTCCAAAAGCGCGGTTGTGGTGCTATGGTTTTTACGGAAACCATACTGTTCGGGGCAGATGAGATTGTGTTGAGCAAGGCAGTCTGTGACTTGGGTGGCAACTATCTTTTCAAGAACCTTGGAGACAGGGGGTAGAATTGAGATGGGATGATAATTACTAGGCAGGGTTTGGTCACCACTCTTCAGGAGAGGAGTGATGAGGGCAGTTTTCCACATGGAGGGGAATTGACCCAGGACAAGGGAGCAGTTTAGCAGGGCAGTGAGGGGGTAAGGTACTTCAGGGAGAGTGAGCCTTAGTATTTTAAGATTGAGATTGTCAATGCTGAACCGGGATTTGCTAAGTGCCTTTAACAGAAGGGGGGGTAGCATCACGCTGTGAGATGACCCTGAAGCGGAAAGGGGGTACTTGGGTGGGTGTCGATGTTATGGTGGGGGTGGGTGCAAAAAAGGTGGCAGGCAGCATGCCGCTGAGGTCCAAGAATGAGGAGTTCAGAGCATTTGCTATTGTATCAGGGTCAGTGGAGATACCACCATTTACCACTATCTTGGGGGGGGGGGAATTAGAGATTTTGCCACTAAGATCTTTGAGGGAGTCCCAGAAATTGCGCCCCTTCCCCCAGGAGGCAGCGAGGGCTGCTCTGTAGTATTCTGTTTTTGCCTGTTGACCTGCCAGGTGCAGCGGTTCCTGGCCTCACAGTAGCGTTGCCTATCAGCGGCCCTCCCAGTCTCCAAGGCTATGTGCCAGAGATTGTCTCGGTGGCCCATGAGGTCCAGAAGGGATTGGGACATCCAAGGGGTGTCAGCACCTTTAATGACTTGTTTGCAGAAGGGTGCAAAAAGGTCACAGGCGGAATTGAAGGAATTGACAAAGTACTCCAGGGCTGAATCAATATCAGGTGAGGCAGTAATGGGAGACCAGTCCCAGCTGATGAGGTGGTATTTCAAGGACTGTAGCTTACCTGGCCTGAGTTTTCGCTGAATGCTAACTTTAGGAGGGGCATTTGTTGCCAAATAAGACTAGCGTCCGAGTACTGGCGAGTGGTCACTCAGTGCGTCAGGTAGCACGGAGACCTGGGTGAATTTGTAAAGGGCGATTACTAAGAATTAGGCCAATAAGGGTCAAGGCACCTGTTCTCGGGTTGTGTTGGGTGGTAATGGGCACAACTTGAGATAGACTGAGGGCAGCTGCAGCATCCCTATGTGGTGCGGCAGAGTCCGATAACCAACTGATGTTAAAATCACCCAGGGCAATAATTTCTGCCTTATCTGGGTGTTGCTGGAGGTGGGCGAGAATTGACTGGAATGCACTTTTTTGATTCCTGAGTAAGATGTAGATAGAAGACATGAAGAGAGGTGCCCTGGAAGAAGTGACATTAACTTGGAGGGAGAGGACCTGGGCACCATGGTCAAGAGCTGGGAAAGGCAGAGTGAGACCTTGGAGGGTGTCATGGAGGTAAACTGCACATCCTCCCCCTTTTTTGGCTAGTCTGTCAGCCTGAAACATTGTGTACCCTGGCAGAACTACTGCGGAGTCAGGAGTGCAGCCATTTAGCCAGGTTTCTACCACCGAGATAATGTCTGGTCGCTGTTGAGCAACCCACTCTTGTAGATTATCAAATTTTTTTAGCAAACTGCAGATGTTGATGGAGGCTATACAGAGTTCCCCTGGTGCAGTCTGATTAGCTGGTGGCAAGGGGGCAGGACCAGGGTTAGGGTGGATGTTTCCAGAGATAAGAAGGAGTAGCATTAATACCCGTAGGGAGGCGAGCCTCAGATTTGTTAACGCCCTGGAGCGTGTTCGGGTAGTACAAATGGGGGAGCAGCACACAGACAGGGGTGGACATATCCCTTAGGAAGGGAGAGGCGAAACAAGGCAGTGACCAGTGGGAGGTAAGGCCTAGAACACAGTGGCCAGAGATGGGTGGGGGGATCTCAGGAGTCCTGTGGGTCAAGGTAGAGAAGAGGGTGTGTGCCCAGGGAAGGAGTGTCAGGTCCCCTGAAACAGACTCTGGGGTGAAACACAGCCCTGGTAAGCAGCAGCTTGAGGGGTATCTACCATAATAATGGTGTATATATATATATATATATATATATATATATATATATATATATATATATATATATATGTAGTTAGTAAGAAAAAGGTAGGGCGATAGATAATGTTGGTGATGGAGAGAGTGGTCATGGTAAGGCTTAGTAATGCAGGATCTTTGGGGGGCAGGCGACAAGGATAAAGGAGATAAAGCAAAGGGCAATTCTGTATTGACCCAGTGGCACAGTGGAAGAGTCACAGACGTTTGGTGCCAAAGGTTCAAGTCTGACATGTGGAACCTTGGCTATGTAGGCAGCAAGTTGGTATTTTAGTAGACTATGGAGTCAGAGGTTTTAAGAGCTTAAAAAAGTGGGAATAAATTTGTCGGTTTAGTGGCAGAGCTGCTGACCTTGGTATCAAAGGTACAGGGTTTGAGACCTGCACTAGAACAGAAGATATGTATTTTTTCCAAGTATGGAGACAGAAGGCCTAAAAGCTTTAAAACAGATAGGACGAAAAGTAGCCTGGCTCAGTGGTAGGGCTGCTACCCTTAAAACCAAAGGTACAGGGTTTGAGACCTGCACGAAACAGTAGCAAACTATGGGAAGAAGGGGGGGTTATAGTAGTGGGGAGGAGTAGAGATTAGGAGACAAACTAGAGTAGTGAGAGGGAGGCAGACAATAGGGACTAGGAGTGGTTAAAAATTATAAACTGCAAATGGGAAAATGCAGTTAGTAAAATGAGGGTGAGATCATGTGATGTATCACATGACCTGTAAACAGCATAAGGAGGAGGGAAGCTTTACCTCTTACGGTTCTCTGGAGTCCCCTGATGCAAGCACCTCAGCTGGGCCATCTTAATAATATTGCAGGAGCCTCAGAGGAAAAATGAGTTAAACTTAGTGCAGACACCCTCTTCGGAGTGCGCTGTGGAACCACTATAAGACACATCTGTAGTGAAGGACTCTGGGGGCACCTTCCAAACAGAGTCTACCATGTGCCAAAATGTTTTGGGCTTATTTCTACCATTAACCAATTTTTTTTTGAAGAAAGAGGATTTAGATTTCCTCATAACTGGAGCACAATAAATTTTGAAATTTCCAAATGGTTTGCCATGCCTCTAGAGTATCCAATGTTTTTGGCCTTTTGATATGATTTATCATGAGACTTCAGTTGGGCAAGAATAAACGGAGTAAGCCATAGAACATGTTTGGATTGAACTCTTTTTTTTTTTTTCAGGAAAGGGGATATGTTGGCTGCAAAGCAAATGAAACTGAAGAAATAATCCCAGGTGGCATCCACAACTGAAACAGAAAACAGCTCCCCCAACTAGATCTTGAACAAACCAAGACGAAAAGCCTCCAAGCTGAAATTGCTAAAGCAACAAAACTTAATGGTATTAGGGGTGAATTTGGAAGAAGAAAGATTACCCACGCAAAGATCACTAAAATGGTTTCCCTGGTAGCCAGAAGAGCTAATTGAGAGAATAAAGATTGGGACGTGACAGTCCTAGGCTACACCATGTTTAGACGGAATAGAGGAAAAAATATGTCAGAGAGGGCTTAGAGGCAGTGCAGGATGGAAACAACAGGGGAGGTAATGGAGAAATAGAACTGCTGTGGGTTCAGCTCACTGCATCCCTCAGGCAAGAAACTATGGATAAGGGTGCTCTCTAAACCTCCAGGACAGGGGAAAGAGGGCGATAAGGAACTTGGGGCAGAACTAGAAAGGGGTACAAATGGAGAGGTGGTGGAGGTGATAGATTTAAACCTGCCAGATATTGACTAGGTCATTCCAGTAGCCTGGAGCTCCAGAAGTCAGGCCCTGCAGGATACACTGCAGGACTGCCTGCTGATGCAGCTGGTTAAGAAACCCACTAGGTAAGCTGTCATTGTCGACCTGGTGCTCAGCAGCTCAGAAATATTAGGGTAGGGGAGCCACTAGTATCTAGTTGTGATAATTTTTTTTATGATTTGACCTGGCCCTTGGGACAAGTAAGCACTCATCAAAGACTGAACTCCCAGATTTCAGAAGGGCAGACTTCGACCAGATGAGGGAGCTTGTCGGGGACAAGATTTTTTTTTCCAATTCTGTTTATCCCCAACACCAATGGCTAGGATCTCTTTCAGCTGACTCCAGCACCTGATCACACCTCACTGAGATCCTCTCTGGCCTGTGACCCCAGACTCTCCAGCCCACCCATGACTCCGTACTTATCAGCAAAAGGATTTGGAAAAGGCTAACAGCCCTAAAGATAGATAAGGACCCATGGCCAGATGGGATGCATCTGAGGGTGCCTGAGAAATTGGCAACAGAACTAACTGAACCCCCGATGGGGCTATTCAATAGCTCAGTTCAGAGAGAGAGGTAATTCCAAACAACTGTAGGGTAGCAGACACAGTCCCGCTCCAGAAGGGGGGTGGGGACAAGGAGCAATTGTGTAACTACAGAGCTGTCTGTCCTGCCACTCTTGTGGGTAAACTGATGGCAACACTAGTCAAACAGGACCTTGTGAACTACCTGGACAGCAACTGTCTCCAAGACAGTAAACAGCATGGCTTTCTGGCATGGAGGTCTTGTCAGACCAACCTGCTGGTATTCTTTAACTGGGTAATGAGGGTAATGGATAAGGGCCATGCTACAGATTCACTCTACTTCAATTGTAGCAAGGCTTTCAACTCAGTGCTTCACAGAAGGTTGCTGAAGAAGCTAGAGGATCTGGATACAGTGAAGGACACAGATGGGTAGAAACTGTTTGGAAGGGAAACAACAGAGGGTTGTGGTTAATGGAGCCAAATCAGAAGAGACGGAGGTCACCAGTGGGGTGCCACAAGGATTAGGCCTGGGTCTAGTCCTTTTCAATATATTCATCAGCTACATGGGAGAAGGAATCCAGGGCATGATGTGTCTCTTTGCAGATGACATTAAGCTCTATGGCAGGGTAGACAGTGAGGAGGGGTTAGAGAGATGAAGAGAGGCTTGTAAAGGCTAGAGAGGGGGCCAAAGGATTGGCAGTTGAAATTCAATGCCTAAAAGTGCAGGGTGATGCACACAGGCAAGAAGAACCAAGGACAGAGCTGTGCATGACCTCTGAGGAAAGAGACCTGGGGTCATCATCAGTGACTCCCTAAAATGATCAAAACCAGTGTAGCAAGGCGTATAGTTAACAAGAAAAAAATCACAGTACTCCATAGTTCAGTGCAGCTGTAAGCAAGCAAAAAACTGCAGAACACAAGACAGAAGGCTGAAGCGCACTACAAAGATGCCAAAAATGATGTAAGGCAAACAGGATGCTGAAATGTATAGGAAGGGGCACTGACAGCAGAAGGAAGGAGGTATTACTACCTCTCTATAGATCACTGGTGAAGCCCCACCTGGAGTACTGTGCCCTGTTCTGGAGAACTCACCACAGGAAAGATAAGGGCATGCTGCAGACAGTGCAACGTACAGTGACCAAAATGATTTAGGGCCAGCAGAGCAGATCTTATGAAGTGACTCAATGCACTGAACCTGTACTCGCTGGAGGCCAGACAAGAGAAGGGAGATAACATAGACACCTTCAAGTTACTGAAAGGAGTGAAAAAGGTAAACTGTGAGGAACTATTTAGCATAAGTAGTGGATCAAGAAGATGGGGCATGAGTAGAGATTCAAAAGGGAAATGAGCAAAGAACAGTTACAAACTTACTGTAACAGTAGATTTTCAAGAGAATCTCTTATCAGACCACACCTTTGGAACTAATACCACATCAGAGCTAGGACCACACAGAAACTTTGCCAACTGGGGCCACCCATGTTGACATCATGCATCTAGCATCTATATAAAGCATGGGTGGCCCTGCTCTCCTCAGTTCCCCACTGGAGATTATGCTCAGAGGGCCTCCCTCTGGGGAACAAGAAGATCATGCCAGCAGCTGACTAACCTGGTGACAGAGGGTGCTTCACAAAGAAAAAAAAAAAAAGCCTCTGAATACAACAGTACAGATGTAGCAATGCCAAAGCCCTAACCTCATAAAAGGACGGCATGGTCTGATGGAAGAGATTCTCTCAAAGATCTACTGTAACACCCACCCCCAACCGATTTGGGATTTACCTTAATGTCTTCCTGGGTTCCTTCCATGCCCACTGCCAGGCTAAAATCCTGTAGAGGTAAAAGATCCAGGGGTATCTGTTTGCTTCTGTTCAGTATGTGTGAGTGCCCTGCTGTGCCTCTGCGCCTGTCCCTTTAAGAGCCTAGCTAATATGTGTATAGTGAATCATCTGGGCTGGGTCTGAGTGTTTTAAGGCTTGTGACTGGCCAGACATCGCTTTGATTTGCTCCACTCTGCAGTCGATACTAGTGTAGAGGGAGCCTACGTGGAAATTGTACTTATCTACCTTTGGTGCATTGTTGTATTTGAACTGGAGAAGTTTGTTTAACCTGCTTTCCTTGTAATTTGCCTTTCTGAATGGGAGCCACTATGTTTGGTCCAGGACTTCCAGCAAGTGGGCCAATAGGGCTTCAGGGATCTCAAAGGATCCTCAGACCAAGTGTCTCGAGGGAAGGAAAAACTGTAGTTTTTAGGTTGGCATCTAAACTGAACTGAAGGGGGAGTCCAACTTGTGAATGACAGCTTCCCCAGCCAAACCAAACTCTGGAAATCAGGGGAAATACCCAAAACTGCAAAGGATAGAGCATGCTAGTCTTGGATGTGTTTAGAGTTTGGGGAGTTGTGGTTCTCCTTTAGGCATGCTCGCTTTGATCACCTGTGAAATTTCCTGGGTAGAAGCACTTTATTAGAAAGAAGCCAATTAGGCAATGCACTCTATATTTTTGAGTAGCCACTGCCGGCATTTCAGAGCTGGGAAACTAGGGATAGGGACCAAACTGTGGGCCCCACCTTGATGATTTGGTGGTTTGGCTTGCTCACATTGGAATTCCAATCTGATAACTAAGAGGACCCCTATTTTCATGGAGTTTAAAGTAAGAAAAGCCAATTCAGGCAGTTCAAATGTTTAATTTCTAAGATGTGCCATGTTTGGGGCGGGGGGGTATGCACTGGATCCTGATTGTTTGTCTGCTACATGCCACAAACCAGTAGCACCCCTCAGTAGAAATGTGAATTATATTCTGTGAGCAATGCAAAGGTTAGAGCATGCTAGTTTTGGATGTGGTCAGAAATACAGGCAGGGATAACGCCGCCTTGGGATTGCATTCTTGATACAGTAAGTATGTAATTGTTCTGTTTTCTTCGAGGATATCTCTTTCATCAGGCTATACCTTTGGAACAAGTCCCAGGCAGTACCAAAAGGGAAAAACATGTTCAGCAGAGCAGGCCCTATACGGCAGCGATCCAAACCTTGCTCTTCTACAAGAGGCAATGTCCAGATTGCAATGCTTGATGAATCTGTGGACAGTACTCCAAGTGGCAGCAGTGCTGATCTTGGCAGTGGAAACATTACAAAAACATGCAGCTGAAGTGGCCATCCCCCCTGCTGGAGTGGTCACACAGTACTTCAGGAAGTGCCTTACCATACTTCCGGTTATAAAAAATACAGTTGGACAGCCATTTGGACAGGCACTCTTTTGACACTGGGTCACCCTCTTTCCCAGGAGCAAACAAATAAAAAAGCTGAGAGGACTTCCTGCTATCCTTGTTATACGGAACATGGCACCTGAGAGCTCTGTATACATTCAGAGTGTGGAGCAATGCTTTCCCTGGATTAGCAGGCTCTGGGAAATACACTGGAATGTGGATGACTTCATTTAAAGTGAACTCGGATGCCACCTTTAAAAAAAACTTTGGATTAGTATGCAGTGACACTTGTCTTTGTGGAAAATCAAATAAGGAGGCTCACACACAACAGTCTGGAGTTCTGAAATGCTTTGAGCAGAAGTGAACTAAAAATGACACTTTCCATGAAAGTATGTGTAAGCCACAAGTTGCGGCTGGCTCAAATGGAGCTAAAGTAAGCTTTTCCAACTCAAAATTCAGGTCCCAGTCTTGGACTGTGTTTCTGATGGGAGGCTTTAGATGCAGAATGCCCCTTAAAAAGGTAAGGGGCACCTCGAGCTGGGCAACTGTACCCCATCCACAGGTGCAAGGAAGGCAGAAATAGTGGTCAGATGCACCTTAAGTAAGGAATACTGTAGACTTCTGTCTGACAGGGACAGCAAATATTCCAGAAAATCATTGACTGGGCAAGTAAATGGAGCCAATTGTTTGGAAGCAGCTTACAGAGTAAACCATTTCCATTTCAGCAAATAGATGTGCCTCATGGAAGGCTTCCTGGAGGCCATGAGGACATCCACCACCTGGGGAGAGACCCTGAAAGGTGATATGGCTATGTTCTCAAGAGACATGCATGCAGACACAGGGATGTCAGGTCCAGATGGACCAGGGGTCCCTGTTCCTGAGACAACAGGCTCTTGCACAAAGGTAGAGGGACTGGTGGCTCAGCAGTCAATTGCTGAAGCAGTGGAAACCATATCTGATGAGGCCAAAGAGGGGCAATGAGTATTAGAGTTGCCCCCTTCCACTTCAGTTTGAGAAGAACCTCTGTATGAGGGGAAAGGGAGGGAAGGCATACAGAACCCTCTGTTTCCAGAAGATGGGCAATGCCTCATCAGAAAACTCCAGGCCCTGGAGCAAGTGAGCAAAAAAGTGGCAGTTTTGCATTATGTGGGGATGCAAAACATCATCTTGTGAAAAGGTTGTCAATGACAGAGATCAGCCGTTACCATTCATGGACCCTGGACTGTGACCAACTTGGTTTGTCTGTCAAGATGTTTTGGATGCCTGGGACATGGACTGCTGGTGAGTCTAGACTGTGTTCCAGAGCCCAATAACATACCCTTGTTGCTTCCCTGCATGGCAGATAGGAATGAGTCCCCCCTTGTTCGCTGCTGTAGTGCATCACACCTGCATTGACCATCTGTATTAGTAGAGGACCAGAAGCCGGTTGTCCCTGGAAGGCTTGGAGGCTGTATAAAAGGGCTCTGATTCTCAGGACATTGATGTGCAGTGCCACTTCCACCTGGGTCCAGGTATCCTGAGTCTGCCGGAACCCTAGGTGGGCTCCCCATTCCACACCAGAGGCATCCGTGGTGAGGATCTGGGTATGGGATGGGACTAGAATTGGAACACCCTTCAGGAGATTGTCGTGGTCCTTCCACCACTGTAATGCTTGGCACAGAGAGGACATGACTAGGACCAGCTGGTCCAGATTGTCTCCAAGCTGGTGCCACTGGACTCACCGAGTCCACTGGGGACTCCGCATATGTAACTGGCCCACTGGGGACTCTGCATATGTAACTGGACTAATGGGACAGTAACAAAAGCCACTGCCATATAGCCCAAAAAGCAGAGGAAGGACCTGCCTGGCACATACCGACTGCTGCAAAGGGTTTACGCTTGCTCCATAAGGTGTTTTACTCTGTTCTGGTGCAGAAAAGCACAGCCTTAAACGATAAGTATCCAGGACTGCCCCTATAAAATGAAGTCTCTGAGAGGAAATCAAAATACAAACTTGGGCAGATTGACTGTCACTCCCAGAACATCGAACTATCTTCTGGTTCAGGACAGATTGTGAAGAAGAAGAAGTTCCTGGGAATGGACCTTCAAGAGCCAGACATATAGGTATGGGAAAATATAGAGGCCTTCTTGCGAAGGGCTGCTGCAACCACTGATAAGCACTTGGTAAAGATGCATGGCACAGAGAACAAGACAAAGGCCAATACTCTGAATTGCTAATGCTCCCCCTTCCAAAGAAACCGCAGGTACCTCCTGTAAGGCTTTCTGACTTTGATATGGAGGTAGGCATCCTTCATATCCGGGAACCAAAGCCAGTCTCCCATTTGTAGGAGGGCAATGTGATCACGCAGGGACACCATGAAAAACTTCTTGTACTCTATGTAGAAGCTGAGGTTGCTGAGATCCAAAATAGGTTGCAGGTCCCCTATCTTTTTTGGAGATGAGGGAAAATCTGGAATAGAAGCCCCATGACACATTTCTGGAGTAGTGCCTGAACCTCTTCTCAAAGCAGACGAAGATGGTCATGGGATATGTGGAGACTGGTGGCGGATGATCTGAAGGGGTCTCCAGAGCATGGCCTTTCACTATGATGTCTGATAGCCATTCATCCAAAATTATCTCCTTCCACTGGTTCTATATGAAGGGAGAGATGACCTCCTACAACCACCCCAGGGTGTAATGGTGGTTGAGGGTGTACTACGAGTCATGCGGTTCTTGCAGGGCCTGCGGACCCTGCTCTGCTACCTCTGTGTGCTTTGGACTGCGTACCAGGGTGGGTGGGGGCTGGCAATGTTCCAGCCACTCTACCTCTGCCTTCTGCATGAATATGTTCTGGTTACCCTGTGCGGGGGGGGGAGGCAAAAGGAACCCCGACCCCTGCCCCAGCCCTGGGGGTAGTACAGTGACCTCACCAAGTGGTGAGTCATACCAGAATCCTGTAGGCCTTTGATTATGCTTTTGACATCTGGACCAAACAATCTATGCCCTCTGAAAGGGACATTGGGGATAGTATGCTGGACATCAGTGGCCAAGCCAGTCAGCCTGAACCAGGCATAACGCATGAGGCAAATGCCAGAGGCAATGGCTCTGGCACGGGCATCTGAAACATCATAAACAGAGCTTAATAATATTTGCCCATGTCTGCCCCAGCAGACAGTGCTTAAAGCAACTCCTGCTTGGAATGGTTCTTTGGTAAACCCTGTACCAAAGACTTCGCTTGTCTCCACAGAGTATTATTGTACTTGATCATATGGGTCTGAAAATTGGCAATACAAAGGCCCAAGGATGATGAAGCATATGTGAGCTTAGCCAGAACAACCAACCTCCTCTGAATTATTTGTCAGAAGGGAGGGAGGGAGCGGAGGTGCTCGAGTGTCCTGGATCTGTCATGGGCAGCTATGATCAACAATGAATCAGTTTCTGGCTAAGTAACATAAAAGGGTTTATTGGTAGGTGCTGGATACAGCTCTTCGACCTTCCTAGGGAAAGCAGATGTATCATTAGGCCTGAACCAGGCCGCATAAGTGGCATCCTCCAAAGCAGGAACAAGTGAAGATTTGACAAGAAAAGGAGTTTCCTGGAGTTCCAGAAAATCTGAAAGATTCCTTCTGGTGGAATGCAGCTCCTTTTTGAAAAAAAACATAGCTACATCATGGTGTGAAAAAAGGGTCTTCTGGGGTTGACCATATGGTGCTCATCAGAGAGTCCTCACTTCCTGAGGAAAGGATAGAGCTAGTGCTAAGGAGGCACTGGCCACCTTCCTCATATTCCTCATCATCAGCCTCATCCTTGTTAAGGATGAGATGTGAATTCAATTCAGGTTCATCATCGACATCCTTGTCAATGGCCAGAGAGGAGAACCATGCAGGGGACTCTGGTTGTGGTAGAGGAGGACTAAGCAGCAGTGTGTTAGACTGCGGCATCAACGGGGTAGGGAGAGTGGCCACCACTGTCGATGTATTAGCAGGCTGTGAAGGTAGGTCTGGCAAGAGCTGCTGTATCATTTGAAACAAGCATTTGTCAATGCCGAATGTTGTCTCACTGACATTGGCATTGGTAGTGCAGGAGTTAGAGATGCATAATAGGAATGGCAGTGAAGTATTGAACTGACACCGACCCCACCCCCATCCTGCAGAGAATGACAGGTGTTGTGGTGTGCCTTTTGGTCATCAGTTATAACCCTCATGCCATTTTACCTCACCCTACCCTGTAGACACTGACAAGTGTTCTGGTGTGCGTTGGGGTCTTTGGGCCTTATACTGACCCCATTCCATAAGGAAATACGCTGAGATGGGTGCAGTATAGGAGAATGGGGTGAACTTTGGGGCTGAACACTTCAAGGCATACCTCAATGTCTGTCAGTGGCTGCAGGGTGCGGGAAGGGGTGGAATGGCGTGAGCATTATAGCCGATGATCCCAAGTCACATCCCTGACACCAGTCAGTCTCTACAGGGTGGGGTGTTACAGTTGGAAACCCTAACGGCATAGACGTTTGTTGATATTTTCACTCCAAATTTTCAACATGGGCTTTTTGTGACCCCACCTCATGAAGAGCGGCACTATCAGTTTGTTAGCCGAAAGGTGATTTTGCACAGCAACTGCGCCATTTGGCACCACAGATACGAAAACACATTTTGGGCAGGATGTGAAAAATGACAACTGTATTGTTCATAAGGAGGTGTGAAAAAATGGCAACATTGAAAATCTGGAGTGAAAATAGGAAAAATTAGTGAAATCATGAGCATGCATAGAAACTGTGCAATGCACGTCCATAACCCAATTATTTATGGGATTTTTTTTAACCACATTTTCAACATAGGCATTTTGGGACCTCCCCTCATGAACAGTGGCACTGTGATTTTGTTAATCTGTCCCAAAAGTTGACTTCCCACAGCGAACACGCCATTGTGCGCCACAGGTGCAAAAATACATTTTGGGCAGGATGTGAAAAATGACAGCTGTATTGTTCATAAGGAGGTGTGAAAAAATGGTTATGTTGAAAATCTGGAGTGAAAATATAAAAAATTGTTGAAGTTATGAGCGTGCATGGAAACTGCGCAATGCACGCTCGTTGCGCAGTCATTTTTGGGAATTTTTTCACCAAAATTGCAACATGGGCTTTTTGGAGCCCCACTTCATGAAGAGTGGCACTGTTGTTTCATTAATCAGTTCCAAAAGGCGATTCCACACAGTGACTGCAAAATCATGCATGTGTTCATGAGGCAGGGTCCCAAAAACCCCATGTTGAAAATCTGGTACCAAAATTCCCAAAACTGGCTGAGATATCCACCCAAGTTGCAACTCCCCATTTCCTGCCATTATAAAGCGTACTGCATTTTGTTCAGTTCCCCGTCGGCTTTTGAAGAGTTCAGACATGTTCCCACTCCACAGAAGATCACAGCGCTTTCCCTCTGTAGGTAAGTATGGGGTGAGGGGTGCAGAGAGGTGGGGTGGGCAGAGGGTGGTGCGGGTTGGGGAGGCGCAGCAGGATGTCAAGGGACCATTTTTTTATTTTCATTGGTGAAAACAAAAAGAAACCAGACGTTGGACTCTTTCTTTATTTACAGGTAAACAAATTATTTGGGGCACACTGGGTGGGCTCCAAGTGTGCCTAAGTTTGGGGAAACATGATGCCGCAGGAACTGGGCCCCCATTGGCAAACAAACTGAACTTGGGGGGGACATGTCGATATGGGGACTAGGCATTCATGATGTCAGCTTTGTGGGGATTGTGTGGCGGGTGGCAGGCGCCACCATATTTATTGGAATGTTTCACCAGGAAAGGCACGTAACAGAGCCTTGTCATCTTACGCGCCAATGAGGAAACTGCACCTCATTGGAGCGGCAGATTTCTTTCAACTCTGTGACTATCTCTTAAACTGCTGTCATCGCCAGCGTTCTCGCTAATTGGTGGCTGAGGGACGCACCCACTAAAGCGTTCCCTGCAATCACCACAAAAGTGACACATCTCTGAATGTGCTACTACCTCAAGATGTTGCTTGCGCATGTGCGCAAGACAACATAAAAATGTAACAATAGATAATGAATACAGCAGGTTTAAACAGTATAAACATAGGTTATAATTTTACTCAATGATATTAGCCCTGTGCTAACAAACTACTCAGCTTATGTGATACACCAGGGAAAGACTGTCCATCTCCCCTCCTTGCTTCCCCCCATCCTCCCTCTCTCCTGGTCTCTGGGACCAGAGATTGGGTATTCATTACTTGGCTATGAACTGCGACCCTGCCCCCAGATCATTCAAGGGTCCCCATTACCCAATCAGGTGCACCACAACCTGCAAACAGCCACAGTACAAGCTACCGGGTATCTCAATTACTAATCACAAACTGTCCAGTACACTTCACTCACTACCATGGTGGGCAGCCAGGTCATGATGCAGGTGACCTTCCCCCTCTTGTTGTGAAACTATGGTGTGAAATGTCATATGCCACTGCACCCCCAAACCTACCAAATACATCCTCTCCCTAGTTCCCCCATCACTCTGATAGTACTAACCCACTGGCCTGGCTATATCATGGCATCTCTCTTCCTCCCCCCCCCCAAAATGGATGCTCTTCATGTCCGGAGACCCTCTTTGAGGCATGCTCTCCTGGCAGGTTCCACCACCCTGCCAGCCAAGACCCAGCTACCAAGAGTCTCTACCTTGGAAGCTCATGGTGAAGACAGTTTTGACTGAAAGCACTCAGTTGCTGCTCTCAGCCCTGGGTGTAGAGAAACCCTGCCCCATAAAATGAGCTGGTAAGGATAACTAGCCAGTAGTTCGTGTGTCTGTGCCCATGGTTATTCAAAATCTCTGTGCAAAGGAAATGTGGGAACCGGGGGAGGTGGGGGAGATCGGCAGGAATGGGCGAGCTATCAGTGCTCTTTAGCCATTTAAAATTAGTTCCCCTAAGTTATATCTCTGCTCTCTCAATGTCCGTGGATTCACGAACCCAGTTAAAAAGTCCAAAATAATATCCCAGATTAAGAAAAGTAGGCCAGACATCATATACATGCAAAAGTAAACCTCTCCACACCAGAGCATCAAAAGCTGCATAAATTTGGTTTTACCTCTGTATTCTCTTCCTGCTAGACAGCTGAAAGGCAAAGAGGTGTGGCAGTCATCATCACTCCCAGATCTACTGCTTTTCAAGCCCAACAGGTCTGGTCAGACCCAGAGAGCTGGTTAGTTATAGTACAAGGACGGTTACATAATACAGAAGTCACACTAGCTAATGTTTACCTCCCACCTGGTTCCAACCCTCAGAAAAGCGTTACACCAAAAGCTCACCCAAACCAAAGGCATTTTAATGCTTGCAAGTGACTTCACTATCGCACCAGACCTGAACTGGGCACCACCAATCCTGCCCCCCAGACGCAACCAGCATCTCATAAATTTTTCAAACAAACAATCTACATGGGAGATGCACTGGACTAATACCTGATGCTTCTGACACCCACTTTCCCTGGACTACACTCATTTCTCTTGCGACCATAACACATGGGTATCACTGTTGCATGCAAGTTGAACATCTAAGTAGTTTAGCAGATTGTAAAATAGGAGACATAGTCCACTCAGATTACACCCCCGTTATGAGCTACTGGAATCTGGGGCTCGAACATAGGGAGACCTGTTGCTGCCTCAACCCTTACTATTTAAAGACAGTGGCATTCCAGGAATTCCTACAGGATAAATCATGGAGATCCTATATGACAATGCCACTCTATTCAATGGGACACTTTAAAAGCAGTTCTTTTCGGGCATATAATACAGTACATTGCAGCCCAGAAAAAGAAACACCAGGAACACCAGCGAGTGCAAGAAGAAACACATTCCCCAAAAATAGTGCATTAGGAGGGGGATGACGCTGTTGCTCCTCAACTAAAGCAAGGCAGATCTCGTCATTTGCCTCCAACAAACTAAACTGGCACTGATTTTTTTAAGGCAACACTATTACAAGGTAGGGAACAGAGCTTCCTGGTTGCTTGTATAGTTGGCAAACAGCAAAAAGCTACCACCATTCCAACCCTTCTCCAGCCATCCTTGGGGGCTAGGCAGACAAAGCTACATGATATTGCACAGGCATTATAGACTTATTACCAATCGCTCCATACCCCAGAGCTTGAGGCTACTCCCAGTGAGATTTCCACATTCCTCACTTCTCTCAGCTCCTGCAAGAGGGACAGCTTCTGTCCCCCATTTCCTTGGAGGAGTCCAAGGTGGTCAAATGGGATTCCAAGATTATGAAGATCCCTTGCTGAGATGGCTACAGGACAGAATATTATAAAGCTAGGAAGGTGCAGTTCCTCTGGGTACTACTCCAAGATATGAACAAGGTCATGATAGGGGGGCTCCATCCCCACACACAAATATGGTCTTTTGCAGAAATCTCTTTAATTTTAAAACCAGATAAGTAACCCCTGCACTGCTATCCTACCAGCCGATATTGTTTTTTTAATTCTGATTACAAATTCTTCATGTTTAGCCTTGGGCATTGGCTAGATAAAATGCTTCCTCTACTTATTGCGCTAGAACAGACAGGATCTGTCCAGTCTCGGATAACAGCAGATAACATTAGGTGAACTCTACACACAGTATATAAAATGTAACACTCAGAAGTAGCATCTGCCCTATTGAGCCTTGATATGAAGAAGGCCTTTGACTGGGTCTCTTGGATGTTCCTGTACTTTGTGCTGGTGCAGTTGGCAGTCCTGGTCCCCTTCATCTACTTGCTGCAGCACATCTACAATTAACCTGGTGCATGCGTCAAGGTCAGTGGACATGACTAAGAGGACTTTCCCCTCTGACAGGGCACTCATCAGGGATGCCCACTGTCACCTCTCGTTTTCCATATATATTGAGCCTCAGGCCCAGGTCATTAGAAAGACAACTACCTTTCGACGGATATCACTGCGAGGTGAGGAGCACTGCATAGCTTCATATATGGACAATGGTTTGCTTTACCCGAGCTTCCCAGAAACTGCACTACCGGCGGTGTATGAGATACTCCAGGCTTTTGGTCGTGTCTGGCTACAAGATGAACACCATGAAAACTAAACATCTTGTGTTCAGTTACTCTCCCTTCCAACAAATTAAGGAAGCCTTTCCTTTCCGTTGGGAATCGTACAAACTGAAATACTTAGAAATATTCATCACCAGGAACTAACAGAGTGCCTATGCAAATAACTATGTGCCCTTCACAGCACGACTGATTCAAGACCTCTCAAGGTAGATGCACTGCCTCTCAGTCTCTCCCAGCCCACTGAGGCAATCCGAAAGGTAACTTTCCCCAGGACCCTACACTTGTTCCAGAATGTCCCAACTTCTCTATCTCCATGCATTTTAGACATGGGAACTGGGAAATTTCCCAGATTCATCTGGGCAGGACAGAGACCTCATGTTAAAAAGCGTACCTTATTCCTCCCTATGGATTCAGGAGGTCTGGTCTTGCCACACCTAAAGCTATATTTTTGGGCAGCACACCTTCATTACGTACTGTATTGACATCTTGGCAGCACTCCCACAATCTTGTTAACAACTGACAGAGAACTGCTCCCTAAGTATTTATCAAAGCATTATACCCTACAGAGGAAAACCCGGACACCATGACCCCTCTTGATCCCTGGCACATGAGCCAGATCAGGACGTGACACTCCATTAAGGTGACTATTACTCCTTTTTTCCCTTTTCTGCTTACCTAGAGCATTTTCACCCAGCCTGGATCAGTCCTGCATTCTGCAGTTGGCAGCACTACTCCTTGCAATATATGTACCCACTAAAGGCTGGATCCACCCTCCAGTCCTTTACCGAGTAACAGACAACATATAGCCTCTGCCCTGCAGATTTCTACCAATGCTTATAGCTCAGGCACTATATTCTCTCATTACCATTCAGAACCCGCACACCCAGTACCTACCCGGCTATAGTTCAGTTGTTCATTTCTTTCTACAAAACAGTGGTGACCACCCACCTGCTCGCTCCCCTCTACCGAGTCTCGTCTAACTCCTTTGAGGACCATTCTTTGGATATTGCCATGAAGTGAGAGGAGGAACTGACCATCCCACTACCAGCTATAACTTGGAGAAAAACATGGCAACTTTCTTCAAGAGTAACATGTTCACTTCACTGAAGGAAGTACTCATGGAAGCATTTAATATGGTTCTTTTAGATCCCTGCTATTACAATACATTACCTAGTGTCGAGAGACTCCACATGTTGGTGAAACTGTGGAGAACCTCAGGCTTATCATACCCATATCATGTGGGCTTTCCCCAACTCTGCTTCTTTTCTTTGAAGACTTGGAAAGTGAGCTAGAAGAAGTCTTCCACAGACCAGTCTCTATTATTGCAGAGTTCTTTCTACTACTCCAACTCCAGTGGGTCTCTGAGACGCTAACTCCCGGTACCTCATTGGCATTTTGCTCACAGCAGCAAAAGAAACCATGACCAGATTTTGACTCACCTCAAGGGTTCCAGATGTTGCCACTTGGCGAGATACGGTCAACCAGAAATATCGCATGGAGAAATTCACGTACTCTCTGAATAAGGTGGAGCTGTGCTCCTCCAGATGGACCATTTGGTTCCTGTATGTGATGAGCAAGGACAGTGATTTCTTCCTACAGCAACAGACACCTGAATACACCCTCTGGATTCCCAACTCAAACATGATCCCACCCTTCCCTCCAACAGGGTACACTCTATATCCTCATACACAATGTACTATTATGCTAGCACCTCCCACCTTGTGGGTCCCCCTCCTCAACTACCCTTCTCTGGCTAAGGGTTTCATCAAAATTGAGTACCCTCACTGTACATGAAATGTTAGGTGACTGTATAGTCTAATTAAAGAATCTGTGTTCCTCACCTTATGCTGTAACTATGAAGGGAGAGCCGACCAGCCATGTTATAGCACTGCATTATAGCTGACTACCGCTGTACCGCTGTAATGAAGACAGAACTCCACAAATGTAAAGTAGATATACTGTATAGTATGTGCTTAATCTGGTTCAATTTCAATAGGTTACCATCCGTTTCCCTCCCCCCCGGTCTCCCCTGAAAAAGGAACTTCTAGTCACAGTGGGCCCACCCGGTCAACAAAATTCAATCAATAAATAATTGTATGTTTTTATTGATGAACACCGTATGCATGGATCAGGTCAATAAGACTATATTTACAAAGGAAACAGAAATCATATGCAGCAAATAAAGGATATATAATAAAGGATACATTTAAAGATGGGGTTTGAAGAGAGACGGACAAGTGAGGCCAAGAGACAGAATAAGAGATAGGGAGAAAGGGAGAGGAAGTCTATTCCATGAAGTGGGTGCTTACAAGGTGACCACTCTGCCACTGCCAGTGGACCAGTTATGGGGCAGGAAAGAGAGAAGGCACAAGGCTGAAACTACAGAAGCAAGTAAAGCACTGGGATGGTATTCCATGGGTCGGGTTTCATTCCCAAATCACTGTATTATTTCTTTCTCACTACAACTTGTGTTTCAAAGTGGTTGCTACTGTACAGCTTCCATCTGTAACATTCCTACAGTGTATGTAGAGTTTTCAGTATGAGAAAGAAAAAAGGGTGAGGCTTCACCATTGACCTCATAGGGCACTGGAACAGTATTCCAGAACATGGGCTCATTTCCCAGCTAGAGATCCAATTCTGTCTCATTTTAATTTGAATATGCATATTCTGCTCTATTACTTATTAGGGAGGCTGTGTGGCCTAGCAGTTACAGCACACATAGAAACATAGAATTTGATGGCAGATAAGGACCGCTTGGCCCACCCAGTCTGCCCATTCCCCACCTAATGGATAAGCTGAAGGTCCTAGTTAACAAACAGCCTACTTCTTCCTACCTCCACTCCCTAGAATTGCCTTATGACTGTCCCATGCATTCTTAAATTCCACTACAGTTTTTGACTCAAAAACCTCCTCAGGAAGGCTGTTCCATGCATCCACAACCCTCTTCGTGAAAAAATACTTCCTCACATTACCTCCGAGCCATCCCCCCATTATCTTCAAATTGTGCCCGCTTGTTCTTGCACACCTCTTTTTCTGAAAGATGACACCCTCTTGGACTTTGCTGATTCCCTTGAGGTACTTGAAAGTAACTATCATGTTCCCCCTCTCCCTCCTTTCCTCGAGGCTATACACATTAAGCTCCTTTAGTCTCTCTTCATATGTCTTCTGGTGCAGTCCCTGCACCATTTTAGTTGCCCTTCTCTGGACTGCCTCCATCCTGTCTATGTCTGCTGAGACTGGGTCTCCAGAACTGCACGCAGTACTCCAGATGGGGTCTCACCACCTGTCTGTACAGAAAGATAACAACTTCCTGTTTTTTCTACTGGTGATGCCTTTTCCTATGCATCCCAGTATCCCCCAGCCCTCCTTACTGCCCTATCACATTGCTTGCTCACCTTTAGGTCATCTGATATGACTACCCCCAGGTCCCTTTCCATTTTTGTTGCTGTTAGTATCTCACCCCCCATTGTGTACTCTTCCCCTGGGTTTTTGTTTCCCAGGCGCATTATTTTGCACATCTTAGCACTGAATCTAAGCTACCATACATTTGACCATTCCTCCAGCCTTGTCAAGTCCCTTCTCATCCTTTCCACCCTACCTTGTGTATCAACTCTGTTGCAGATCTTTGTGTCATCTGTAAAGAGACATACTTTTCCTTCCAGTCCCTCTGCAATGTTGCTTATAAGGACACTAAAGAGGACCGGTCCTAGTACTGAAAGCTGCGGTACCCCACTAGTAACCCCCCTATCTTCAGCGTGAACTCAGTTTACTATTACCCTCTGTGTCCTGTTCTCCAGACAATTCTTTACCCAGGCTACCATCTTGGGACCCACTCCCAGGCTGGCCAACTTGTATATTAATCTTTTGTGTGGGACTGTGTCAAATGCCTTGCTAAAGTCTAGGTAAGCCATGTCCACAGCCCCTCCCTGATCTACTACTTTGGTCACCCAGTCAAAGAAATCTATTAGATTCGTCTGACATGACCTTCCCGCTGTGAATCCATGCTACCTTGGGTCCTGTGCCCCTCTGGCCTCTAAGTACTCAACAATCCTTTCCTTTAGAAGTGATTCCATCATTTTCCCAATCACTGAGGTTAAACTAACAGATCTGTAGTTTCCTGCTTCTGCCCTGCTCCCACTTTTGTGAAGTGGAATAACATCTGCCCTCCTCCAGTCCTCAGGTACCACCCATCCTCCCATGATTTGTTAAAGAGGGTAGTCAATGGCGTATACCGATGCCGCATTGAAACCCCTACGGTGAAGACCACCACAGCGACAGGATTCAGCCCAAATCCGCCTGTCGCTGTGATGGTCTCTGCACGGCCAGGGATTGCCTAGCAAGGTGTTTCAGTCCCCCCACCCTGGTCCAACTCCTGACTGGAGTCGGAACTCTAGAGACCGGGGTGTGGTGGCAGAGCTCAACCACATGGGGGTTCGCGCAACCCCCAATGGAAACAGGAGGCATCCCCAACACTGCATTGCCGACACTCATCAATGCAGCTGTCGCTGTCAGGAATGTCTCCATAGCCGCTGTCACTGCGGCATGGTAAAACCAGTCAGTGGTGTCACTAGTTCTACTCTTAGTTCTTTTAGAATTCTGGGATGAATCCCATCAGGCCCCATTGCTTTGTCCACCTTCAGTTTTAAGAGTTCTTTCAGAACCCTTTCTTCTGTGAATGGGCTGGTATCAACCCCCGTATCCAGAGTGCTTCTATTGTTTGGTGTAGGTACCTCCCCCTCTTCATTTGGAAGCAAGAGAGCCAGGTTAAATAAATACTTACCATAACCACGGACTTGTTGTGCGACATTAAGCAAGTCACTTAACCTCCTTGTACTTACATCCTACCAGCTACAAATTAGGCAGATGCAGAGCACCACTGAAAATAAAATATTGTGCAGCTTCTCCACTGGGCTATCCTAAGTAAATAAATTGTAAAACATACAAGTAAATCTTTACATGCCTACAGGGACATCATGACAAGAAAGTTGCTAGAAGGGCATATCATTTAAAATGAATCAAGGGAGGGCACTAAATTACACTTTTCAGACCTTCCACAGCCTAAAAAGCAATACCCAGATGGGGATTTGGGGGCACATGCCCTGCCCCCCCCCCGACTCTATCGGCATGACAGCACTGTCTGCTTGTGTTCTTACTGCATTTCCTATTACCACTAAGACCACACCACGTTATTG
The DNA here is from genome assembly GCA_016271365.2 of Neoceratodus forsteri. Lineage (NCBI taxonomy): Eukaryota > Metazoa > Chordata > Ceratodontiformes > Ceratodontidae > Neoceratodus > Neoceratodus forsteri. The sequence goes on along the minus strand of CM057450.1, from coordinate 427,479,464 downwards.
AACATGAAGATTACAAATCAAGGTGAAAATCCTACTAGCTGTACAAACTTTATGTGCCAAATTGTACACTGAATGTTTTTCAGTCAGGTGATTTGCTCATATTACACTTCTCCTGACCTTTTTTTCAGCAGGAGTAAATCTTGTCCCTGATCTTCACGGGTGGTTCTTCACAGAGAGGATAGTGGAGGCATGGAATAAACTGCCAGAGGAGCTGGTGGAGGCTGAAACACTGGATGGATTTAAGAGGGCATGGGACAGACACATGGGATTGGGAAAGGAGGAGAAGGGGAGGGCCCGTAGGAGTGGGGATGAGTAGGGGAAGGGGGTACGGGCAGACTCGATGGGCTGATGAGGTCCTTTTCTGCCATCAGGTTTCTATGATTTTATGATCTCGTTTGCAGTGCACAGTATATGCTCTCATTGGGCGAGAGGATCCAAAGGTATAAGTTGAGTATATCACTGTGCTGATGAAGCTCAGCCATGCCTTTCATTCAGCTCTGATCCGCACTACATGATAGATAAGCTGAAGCAGTGAGTGACTGAAATTCATATCTGTATGGCCTAACTCTCACTGTATATAAATCAGTCAAGATGAAAGTGCTAGTGACTAGTCTAGGTGCCAGACAGAGGGTGTTAGCTGGACATTTCAGCACCCTGTCTGTTATGGATCAGCACTTAGAACAGTGAAGGTGTAAAACCTTGTAGTCTTCCTAGATGATATGTTTTACTCAACTCCCAGGTGTCTGAGGCCATAGCAGTGGCTTTCACAATCTGCAGAGCATTGCAATGCTGAGGCCTCCTTTAACAATGATGTCCTGACCACTTTGATCCATGCATCCACCACATCGACTGTTGTAGTGCCTCTTACAGTATGTGGTCTTACCAAAATGTCAGGCCCACTACCTGCAGGTGCTGTAATGCAGAGAGCAGCAGCTAGGATTTTGGCATCCAGGTGCCAGTAGGAGTTGAAGAGACCAGAAAGGGAACACGTTATAAAGTTGACTGATGCTGCAGAGTGGTTCTTAACAATAGTTCGTCCTCTGGAAATAGTCTGGATTCATTAGGATATTGATAGGCTTTCAGAAGCCAAATAAAGTACTGTATTAAAGCATGATTTCTAAACAGAGGAACTGTCTAGTGAGTTACAAGTTACAACTAGATTTTATAACGTGGAGTTTGCTTCAGTCTGCTGTGAGTTGGTGTTGGCACCTGCATGTTATGTCATTACTGCATTAATTACACATGAAGGTATATATTACTATAAATAGATATGCACTGGATTGGCGTCTGTATTTCATAAATTAATGGCCACTGTTCTTAAATGTGCCTGAAGGAGTACAGGGGATGATGTAATAATATGCAGCAGGGACATGATGAAAATGTATGTGGTGTTCTATTTTTTTCTTCCAAGGCTTGAAAATAAATGATACATGTGAATTGAACGTTTCTTTAATGAAGTCCATAGGTCACTTGATGAAATAAAGGGGTATTAAACCAAAACTGTCAAATGTAAAAGTCAGTGCTGATGTTCCAATTCCCTTTGATCATGCTGCACTATGTACATTTCTTATTAGCAGCTTATTATTCATGGTGTGTATCAAACTGTGCTGTAGTGGTACAGACCACTAAGAAAAAAGCATTTGTCAATGCCGAATGTTGGTTTGCTGGCACTGGCATTGGTAGTGTAGGCGTTAGAAAAATGCACAACAGGATTGGCAGAGAAGTAATGAACTAATGCTGCCCCAGCCCCACCATGCAGAGAGTGACAGGCACTGGGGTGTGCCTTTGGGCCACTGGCCATAACGCTTATGCATTTCACCTCACCCTACCCCACAGAGACCAAAAAGTGCCACGATGTGCCTTGGGGTCCTCGGGCCTTACGCTCATCCCAGTCCATAAAGGAATATACTGGCATGGGCGCAGTGTAGGAGAATGTCTCATCTCGACACCTGTCACTGGCTGCAGGGTGGATGGGGGGGTGGAATGGCGTGAGCATTTTAGCCGACAATGCTAACTCACACCCCTGACGTCTGTCAGTCTGTACAGGGTGGGACATTGCAGTTGGAAACCCTAACGCTGACAGCATTTGTCGGTATTCTCACTCCAGATTTTCAACATGGGCCATTTGTGACCCCACCTCATGAACAGAGTGGCACTATGAGTTTGCTTGCCAAAAGGTGATTTTGTACAACGACTGTGCATTTTGGCGGCACAGGTGCAAAAACACAGTTCGGGCAGGATGTGAAAAATGACAGCTGCACTATTCATAAGGAGGTGTAAAAAATGGCATTGTTGAAAATCTGGAGTGAAAATCTGGAAAATTGGTGACATCACAAGCGTGCACAGAAACTACGCAATGCACGGCCATAACGCAATTATTTGGGGGATTTGTTTAACCAAATTTTCAACATAGGCATTTTCGGAACTCCGGTCATGAACAGTGTCACTGTGATTTTGTTAATCTGGCCCAAACATTGATGTTCCACAGCAACCGCACCATTGTGTGACATGTGTGATGTGAAATATGACAGCTGTACTGTTCATAAGGAGGTGTACAAAAATGACAGTGGTGAAAATCTGGAGTGAAAATATGAAAAACTGGTGACGTCACGAGCGTGTATAGAAACTGCGAAATGCATGCCCGTAACGTAATTATTTTGGGTATGTTTTTTACCAAATTTTCAACATAGGCATTTTAGGACCTCCACTCATGAACAGTATCACTCTGATTTTGTTAATGTGTCCTGAACATTGATTTCACACAGCGACTGCGCCATTTTGCGCCACATGCGCCAAAACACATTTCAGGCAGGATGTGAATAATGACAGCTGTACTGTTTATAAGGAGGTGTGGGAAAGTGCCAATGATGAAAATCTGGAGTGAAAATATTACAAATTCGTAAAGTTACGAACGTGCATGGAAACTGTGCAACGCATGCTAGTAAAACAGTCATTTTCACCAAATTTGCAACATAGGCTTTTTGAGAGCCCACCCCATGAACAGAGGCACTGTCATTTCGTTGATTGATCCCGAAAGGTGATTCCACGCAGTGACTGCAAAATCACCTTTCAGGACTGAATAACACCATAACAGTGACTGAATTAATGAGGAGGGGTCCCAATAACCCCATGCTGAAAATCTGGTGCCAAAATTTCCAAAAATGCCCAAGATATGCACCAAAGTTGAAAAAACCCTATTTATGCCATTATACAGCTTACTGGCATTTCTTCAGTTCGCGGTCGGCTTTGAAGAGTGCAGATGTGTTCCCAGCCCACCAAAGATTGTCACGCTGGGCTCCAGAGGTTAAGTATGGGGTGGGGAGGGGTGTGGGGAGGTAGAGTATGTACAGGGTGGGCGTGGGTTGGGGCAGGGGCACTGGAACACTTTGAGGGACCGTTTTCTCATTTTACAGGGAGGAAAAAAGGACAATGCGGGTAGGTTTTCTTTGTTCACAGGAGTGCTCGGTACACTGGGGTGGGCTCCCAGTGTACCACCTGCATTTGGGGGAGACTAAAGCCGATGGGATTGGGCCCCCCATCGACAGAAACATCGGGGTTATGGATGCCGAGAGGGATTGGGCACCCCTCAGCACACAGTTGAAATGGGAAGGGGGGCATTATGCCAATGGGGAGTGGGCTCCCCCATCGGCAAATGAAGTGGGTCAGAGCGTGCCGACAGGAGGACTGGGCACCCCTGAAGTCGGCAATGTGCACAGCGGCAGTCAGTGCTGCCATCTTTATTGAAAAACTTCACCAGTAAACGCACATCGAGAGGCATATTATTGTGCCGCTGCAAGACGAGCTTGCCTCTCATTGCAGCGGCACTTCTGTTAGATGTAGTGACCACTTTACGTATTGCTGGTGTCAGCGCCTGCACGCTGGCTTATTGGGGAATGAGGGACGCACCTACTGATGCATGCCCTGCATTCGCCCACAGTGACCGCACCTCCAAATCTGCTATTACCGCAAGATGTTGGCACTAGAACTGCATGAGCATCGATTGTCTCAGAAAAAGGGATCACAACTGAAGATATCATCAACAGGGGAAGCCCCTGCGATGATGGCAATGCACCAACCATGGAAAGCCCAGTTGCATCTAGGCCAAGTCTTGACCTTGGCATCTGAGCAACAGTCAGGGAGCCACTGTCACCTCCGACGGAGCAGAGAGTGATGTAGTAGAGGAAATGCCAGAAGGCCACAATGGTGACCTGGATCACAACAGGGAGCCCTTGTCCTTGTCTCCATGCTTGTGTTTGGGGCTCCTGAATAACAACTTATTTTTAGAGTTTGACTTCCATGAGTCAGTTGAGGTGGTGGGTGATGCAATCTTTTCTGGCTTCTGCTGTTCCATAGCCACGACAGTGCACTACAAAAGATGCCTCTCTAACACAGGTTTTCAGCGTTGCAGGGTAGCAGAAATGAATTCTGGGCAAATCTCACAGGAGGGAATATTGTGAGAGAGGCCCAAACAGTGAACATACACTTTGTGTGCATTGATTTTAAAAATGTTATCTCCGCAGACACAAAAACCAAAAAGAGCTGGCAGTTCATCAGACAGATTACAGCAAACCAAAAAAACGAAAGTAATACTAAAATAAAGAAATGTCGGCAAATAGGCATGTTTGCAATGGCAGGTCCAACGAGCTTAAAATCGATAGCAGGAAAAGGAGTGGTGGTTGTGTTAGTCAGGGATATAATGAAAAAGAGTGCCCTGTAATGATTAGTGTTGAGGTGGCATTTAACAAATCCTACTTGAGAGAGGTATATCAAATGTGGGAGGATAGTTTCCAGTCTGGTAGCAAGGGCTTTTGTCAGAATTTTAATATCGACATTGATCACAGAAATAGACCAGTAGCCAACCAAGGCTGTGGGGTCTTTTCCCTCTTTAGGGAGCACTGTGATCACTGCTTCTCTCATCGTGGGATGGAGAAGAGAGCAGCTATGAGATTCTTGGAATACCTTCTGCAGTACTGGGGAGACTATTGTGGAAATAAGCTGATAGAAATCGATCGTTAAACCATCACTACTAGGATATTTATGTGGGGAGAGATTAGAAATAGCTAATTTGAATCTCTGGTGTGATAAGTGGGGCTTCTAGAGCTTCTTTTGGGGTGGCTGGCAGAGATGGGAGGGGAAGAGCAACAAGGAATGCTTCTAGCTTCTCCTGGCTTAGTGGACTATGAGATAAAGTTCCTGTTAAAAATAAGAATCACATAATTTTACTTTCCTGTTCAGGCTGAGCCTGAGAGGAACCATGCTTGTCACATAAACCATTATGTTGCTTGTTGCTCACATAATTTGTACCACAGCAGATTTCCTGATTTCTCCTCCATCCCAAAACTTGTGCTTCAACCTTGGCACCACAAACCCTGCCTTCTTAGTTGCTAATGCATTAAGTTGCATATGTAGGGCCCTGATGTCTCCCAGCAAAGATGGGTTCATCCGTGGTGAGTTGCCCTCTTTGTAGCACTTCTCTTTGTCTGCTTGGAATCTCGCGCCTTTTGTTTCTCCTCTCTTTTGCACCTACATGTGGCTGCATTTCTTGTAATATGGCCCCTGATACACACCTTAAAGGCTTCTAGAGGGTGGACCTACTTGTTTTGTCATTATCATTTATTGTGAAATGATTCTTCATGTTGAGGGTACACGTTTCAAGTTTCCAGCACAGCTGTATGTGTATTAGAATTGAAACACCTACTTTAGATGATGGGGCGCAACTATGTGCCTCCAGTCCCACTCACTCCCTGCAGAGTGTAGCGGCCTCGTCAGAGGTTAGTTTTGTTTCCTGAGGTAATGCCACTTTTGCTTTCACACTATTCAAACTGGTTAAAATACATTTCCATTTAACAGGGGAGTTTATGCCTTGAAGATTCCAAGAGATATATTGGAGATGTATAGAAAAATTTCCACTTACACCAATCATATACTCTGGATCACAGGAAACTCTAAGTAGCTAAATATGTATGCATGTGACATTTTTCCACAGTGTTCTATGGAGACCTTCCAGGAGAGCGTTTTGTTCTTTTTAAAAATGCCAATAAAGAAGTGTTCTATCATTTGTGTCAGTGCAGTGAAGAGTAGGGGATTTTATTTAAAAGAAAAATATCATACAACATGATATTATATTAAACAATTCAAACTGGTATCATTACAAAAGAAAACCTTTTTCAACATAGTTAACATATATACATGGGCTATGCATGTAAAAGAAAATGGACATGTGCCATACATCCATTGGTTACCTGGAGATTACACTACTCAATTAGATTTCTTCTATATATTGCAGATAGTCTGTGGGGCAAAACTGCATATTCTTGTACACATGTTTTCCACACTACTCTATGCAGCATACCTACTCTGGCCTGGGGGAAGGGGGCAGATCATCTGTAGGGCAAAACTGCATATTCTTGTACACATATTTTCCACACTACTCTATGCAGCATACCTACTCTGGCCTGGGGGAGGGGGAAGGGGAGGCAAACATTTCTGTTGCATGGCCAAGTCATATCTTGCCTACCACAAATAATACCTGCAGCATATAATACACACTTGAAGGGTTTGTTTGTGGAATTTCTCCCATGGCCTTGAAAAGAGACCCAACACCACTTCTTGCTGAGTAATTCACAGGAATAGGGGCTCTTTGCAAGTTTTTTGAGTTCCAAAATTCAGTGGCATAAAGGCAATCTGAAAAGAAGTGCTGTTGTGTCTCCAATACTCCTATGCATGCATTTCTAGAACATCCTTGTTCCTCAATTTACTTGTGTTTCAGGGAGTCCTTGACTGCAATTCTCTCATGGACTCCTAACCAAATGATATCCCACATTTTTATGGGAATGCCCTTGTTTACTAACTGGCCAACAGCTTCTCCCTTCCCCCCCCTTCCAGCTGGGCACATATTCCATTCTTATGGGGCAGGAGGTCAGAATGTGGTTATACAGCTGTTGTCTCGAACTTGCACTTACTATGTCAGGCACCAATTTCCATTTCTTTATTTTTAGTACAGCAGAGTATAGGTATTGCAGCATGACGTGTAAGTGTCCTTTAGGTAGTCTTATAAGTTTCCTGCTCTGCCACTCAGTGAGCCAAAAGAAGCAGCCAATCTTCTTTTAATGGAGTCCAAGGTTTCACCATGCTTCTAAGGACAGGGGTGATACTGTAACAGAAAAAATGAAAATAACGTACCTACCGTAATTCTGATCTTTCTGTGTATCTTCACCATTCATCACAGATGGGTACTGGCCGGAGATCAGGACCCCGCAGGAGCTTTTTTTTTTTTTTTTAAAAGGGTAGGCGGAGCCGACAGCATCGGCGCCGCCCTCGAGGCCGACGTACTGCGTAGCGCTCGAGGGTTGGCCGTTAGGCTGTGTCGACTCCGCCTGCCTACCAGTTCTGAGTCGACGGAGAGGTAAGAGGAAGGGATGGAGGGTGGGACAAGAGAGTCCAAGGGACAGAAAAAGGAAAGGAAAAACTGAACTAAAAGGAGAAAAAAACGACAGAGGACAGCAAAGAAGAGGTGAGACTAAGGGTATTGGGTAGGGGCCCCAATCTCTGGAAGCGGAAGAAGGGAGGGAAGGGAGGGGAGAAAATTTAGGAGAGAGTGAGAGGTAACAAGGTATCCGAGACCCTTGCCCGTCACCAGATTGTATAGGAACTGCAAGGAGTAGCAAAGCTCTCTGCCAGAATTCAAGGCACAGAATAACTGGCAAATACCCCAGAAGCAGAGTCAGCTATTCTGGAAGAAGGACAGGGTACAGGGATTTAATACTCTCTCAGGAAAGATGTTTGGTGAAAAAAAGAGATTTTTTTTTTATTTTTGAAACAGTTGAATGGAAACCAGAAGGAGAACAGGAGGAGGGCAACCACCAACTCCCACCCCATCGGGGTGGAGACATGTAGTAGAGAAGGAGTGCCGCTCAAGCTGTACCCTTTAAAGGAGAATACCCCCCCTATGTGTCTCTACTTAACCCCGCTCCAAAAGGAGAGGGGGAGCCATAGAGGGAGGGGGGCCCAGAGACTGAGGCCCCAGGGGGATGGTGGGTGGGGTTGTGATGAATGGTGAAGATACATAGAAATATCAGAATTACAGTAGGTACGTAATTTTCATATCTTATCTGCGTCAATCTTCACCATTCATCACAGATGGGTGAGTACCAAGCCCCCCCGAAGGGGGTTGTTTCTTTACACCCTAAGGGACAGAGTCCCTTAGCCCCAGTGGGTGACAACTAAGGGAACCTTCCGGCCTGGGAGGCCCGAGAGTGGGGAGAGCGAGTCGGGGTTCCCCCGGAGGGGGAAGGAAGCTGCCCCGACAAGCGCCGTCTCGCTCTACAGGAGAAGAGGTAGGTTCCCTGGTGGGCGGAGCAAATCACCCTACGCCGGGCCAAGGGTGACAACCGGGAAAGACGAAGCCATGCCGATCTCCTGGTGCAGATCGCTGTCCCTACGACCCTGGTAGCTACCTCACTGGCATCGTAAGATGCCCTCACTTGGTGCCTTGCTAGCTCCAGGCCACGTGCAGAGAGCGCGATGGCTTGTCTGGTTTGCTCCAAGTCAGGCAAAGCAGCTAGGACCTGACCTAGCGTGGACCACAAGAACCTGTTGTAGGCTGTATAGTGGGCCTGGTGAGCGGAAATAGAAAGGAGCAACCGTGGCGAGTAGAAGGTCCTCCTCCCCCCCCAAAAATCAAAACCGAGGAGTCTTGATCCGGGGCCGGTCACGGTGGAGGGCGCGAAGCCCATCAGGGGTGTCCAGATGCGTCAAGCCGGACTGTGGATGAGGCATAGGACCTGGAGACTCCGGGGGAGCGTAATACCTCTGGCTAAGGTCCCTAGGGGCAGGAACTCCGGAGAAGGGCCTCTGCCAGAAACGCAAGGACGCCTCCCGAAAGGGAGCAGGCCAGGGCGGCACCACAAGGGTGGTCTTGCCATAATCGCCTAGAAAGGCGTGCGCTGCATGCTCAGGATTGCTAACAGATGAAGGAGAAAGGTGCAAGTCCTCCAACATCCTCACGAGGAAGCGCTGATACTCGGAGAGATCAGCAGCCGGAGAGATGTGGACAGAGGGTTCCTCTCCCCCAGAAGAGGGGGATGAGGAGCTGGAGGTCACCATACGTTCCGAGGGTGGCTACATGGGGGGAGGTTGAAAAACCTGGCTGTCCATAGCCCTAACGTAGGCAGGGAACCGGGCAACCACTGCTCTGAACTGCTCCCAGGTGAGAGGGCCGCTAGGACCAAGAATGCCTGGGAGCGCTGGAGAATGTGGCAGGGGGATAGGGGCAGAGCCGAGAAAAGAAGTCGGCTGACCTCCGCCAGGGCTAGGGAGCGGACCATGAGCACCCGAGGAGGGTAACCCAGAAGACTCCACAGCCGACAGCTGTACAACCAAGGTGGTACTGCCTTGGCTGCGCCCAGAAGAATCCCCCTAGTGAGGCGACCGGGGCAGTAAAAGTCCAGAAGGACGGTCCCCTGCCTCAAAAGAATGGGACTCCCTCAAGGAACCTGAAGGGGAAGGGTGGAAATCCGCACTTCGGCTCCGCCCAGGGCCCGGGTGGACCCCAGAGAAAGGCCGACGCGCCGACCCCACACCCCTCGACCCCTCAGAGTCCGAGAGAGTCCTCCTCCTCCTCGAGAGGGCCTGCCTAGGTAGCTGGCATCTCTGGGCGGCCCCCGAAGGGGAGACCCAGGGAACAGCACCCTCCCCTCCTGTAGGTTTCTCGATGGGCCCCAAAGTTGGGCGATCAAGACACACCACTGGAGGGGATACCACCACCGAGGGGTCGATGAAACCCCCAAGGCCAGGTTGCAGAGCAATGGTGGCACGCACCATTGCCCGCCGGTCAGCACCACTGACCCTAGCCTCGGGGGCCACCTGACTTTCCTCAGTAGGGGGCTGGCTTCGACTCGTCGACGAGACCACGGGAGCGCCCTCCTCTGCAGACAACCCTGGAGGGTGTGACTGCCTGTCTGACTCCGAGCTCGACTCCGACTCCGAAGAGGTAGAGTCCGAGGCTCTGAGCCAAACAGTAGGAGGGCGGGCAAAACCAACTTTGCCAGAGGGCCCGGCAGCCAGAGCTGTGTCTGAGACGGCACCCGTGCCCTCCGCAACCCCGCGGGCAGGACCTGCAGAAGGCACCAGGGCAGCTCGGGCCAAAGGTCCAGAGCCAGGGCCAGACGCGGCGCCGTCAAATCCACCAGCACCGGGGGCGGTACCAGGGACAGAGACGGCGCTGACAGCAGCCCCAACAGCAACCTCGGCACCGAAGATGACACCGCCAGGCCCCTCGGTGCCAAGGGCTGAAGCGGCGCTGACGACGGCCCCGAGGCCAGACTCGGCGCCGGACACGGCACCGAGCGGCACCGAGAGAGTGGACAGCGCCGAGGACGCATAGACAGCCGGAGCTGAGCCCGACAGGCACGGGCGCCATGCTCAACCTCGGCGAGGCGAGACATGGCGAAGAAGGATGCGGATCTTGTCCCATGGCACGCGAGCAGCGTCGCGCCGTTCTACCAGGCGCGTCAAAAGGATGGCACCGACCGGCCTTCCAAGACACGGGAGCGACACCGGGGAGCCTTCACCCCGAGGACGATTGCCGTGGCGGCGCCTCCCGCCTGCTCCCGGGAGGAAGCGGGATGGGCCTCCAGCGCCGCAGGAGGAGCCTCAGCAATGGCCAGGCTACAAGTAGCCGAGGCTCCCTCCTCCTCCTTGGTCCATATAGAACCGGGAGGGGACCCGGAGGAAGGGCCGAGAGAGAGCGCAGCTTGGCCCGACGAGTGCGAACCCTATCCCCGAAAGTCGGCGGAGCTCGCCCCACTTTCAACGCGCGCTGTTCGAGGACGTGGCAGTCCATGGAGAAGCAGGCGTCACACAAATCCATGTCGCGAAACAGGCCAAGACACGCAAGACACCGGTCGTGCTGGTCGGAGATGGAATATTTTCGGCCGCACAGGCACCAACGCATGGGGGGCCGACCCGTCTTAGAAGACTTTTTGCCTTCCGACCGAGACATGACCTACAGAGAAAAAAACACCACAAACAGACTCGACGTCGCAGAATTTCAAATAAAAGGAAAGATCTTACCGGCGACGTCGAGTGGAGGCAGAACCCAGAACCGGTAGATGACCGACGGACTGAACGTTGATTTTTTTCGAACAGGCTGAAGGCCTAAACTGCAGAGAAGCTTCCCACGAGGCGACCTCAACGGCGGGAGACGAAGAACTGGTAGGCAGGCAAATCGACACAGCCTAACGGCCACCCTCAAGCGCTCATTAATAGCAGCCGGCCTCGAGGGCGGCGCCGAGCACAAGTCGGCTCCGGCCACCCTTTTTTAAAAAACAAAAAACTCCCGCGGGGTCCTGATCTCCGGCCAGTACCCATCTGTGATGAATGGTGAAGATTGACACAGATAAGATCATAACCATATAGACGACTATTGGATTTATCATCTTTTATGCCTCTATACATTACGTACGTCTTTATAGGGCTGAGCCTGCTCCCCCAGAGACCCTAAAAGAACAAGTTATATAAATTAGCTTCCAGAACAGAAAAGGAGTACACTGTGCTCACAAAAGGAATACATGGGAGAGAGCGTGCATATCAAAAAACTCTTTTCTGTTTAGAGAGCAGTCTAGTCCTCTACATGAGGAGCGTTGTGTCTGCTTTTCTCATACATCCCTGCCAGTTTTCTATTGCCAGGTTACCTGGAGCAAATCTGATCCCTAAACTGTTTAAAGAATCTGTTCCAATATATATGCCAGTTATTTGCATATTAGTGAAATGTTTTCCACCAATTGGTATCCCTGAACTTTATGTATAATTAATTTTTGATCCAAGCACTGCAGAGAAGCTGTCCTAAATCTGCTGCACATGGGTACCAGACTCCTGGTCTTTTAAGATGATAGAGAGGTTGTCGGCATAAGCCAACGTTTTCAACTCAGGGGAGTACGGTGTCAGATGTTATGTCTCTAATATCAGGACAATGATGTATGAGCATGATTTCTAGGGGTCAGTAAAAAAAAATATACAGCAGGAGGCTCAATTAGAATCCCTGTCGCACATCTCTTTGTACCTGCACTAGAGGCACCAAACCAAAATGTACATGTAGGTACATAACACCCCCCTGTATAACATGGCTATCCATTCCACAGATTGATCAGGAACACTGTACCATCTAAGAATATTCAAAAAGTAATCATGGGGCACCCTATCAAAAGTGTTTTCCTGATTTACCATTGGCAGAAACCTAGACAATAAAACATTTTCCCCTCTTTGTAGTATTATTAAAATCCAGTTATCATGAGTTGCCCTCTGTACTATGGCATGTGTCTGGGAGCAAGGACTATCGGGGAACTGGGACCAATCTGTTGGTTAGTATTTTAGACAAGACTTCATGGTCCAGACTGAGAGGTCTCCGATTACATACGTCAGCTTCTTCTCTGACTTCATAGATAAATATCAACAATGCAATGTTCCTAGAGGGTGGCAATTTACCTTGTGCTAAAATTGTGTTAAAAACTATTTGCAATACTGGCCTAATGTTGTCCTAAAGGTCTCGTAGAATTCAGCTGGCAGTCTGTCAGTGCCTGGGGCTGTATTATTCCCCAAGCTTTTTACTGATTGTTCTACTTCAGTAAGCTGAATTGGCTGAACCAGGTGTGAACAAATATGATCTGTTATGCTGGGAATATTCAGTGAAGATAACAGAGAAGGATCCCAGTTTGTATCTGTAGGTGTGCCAAAACTATTTTTGGTATGCCCACAGACGATATTCATGATATCTTCCAAGAAGTTAAAATCTGGTCTCCAGTTTGCTGGCAAGCCCTGACATTACTTGGTTGCATACTTGTTCCTAACACCCAGAATATCTGTCTTGGTGTTGTGCTTGACATTGCATATCAACTTTGAGTTCCTGCTCAAGTGAGGGTGTCCTTTAAATACTGGAATGCCTTCATCTTCTGCTTGATCAACCCTATTTGGTTTGTCAGGTCAGTATTATCTTCATGCATTTGGGATATCAATTTATGTAGATATGATCTTCCTTTTAAATAGTGCAGGTATTTTTCAGTATGCTTATATTTGCCATATACCAAAAAACATTTCTAAAGTCCTGTGCTTTGAATCTTCCCACAACTGCACTACGTCATCACAGGCTCACAACACTGAGCACCTGGCCTTAAATAAGTCCTGCCTACTTGACTGAATCTCAGTTTGCTCCAGCAGTTTAGCATTCACTCTCCATGAGTAGACTCAGTTGTGAGCTTTTGTCCACTATGCAGATACATGATGCTGCCATATGGTTCTAAGTCTCCACTGCAGTAGTCCTTGCTCAGTTTACTTTAATAGCAACAGAGAAAGGTAAAAAAATCAATCCTGGTTGCAAAACTTCCTTTAGTGAAGGAAGCAGAATTCCCCATACTATAACTTAAAAAGCCCTCATGCAGCCTGCCACATTTACCATATTATTTAAGTACACTGAATCACATCATAATTTGTCTGAAAACCTCCACTTGCACACTGTGTGTCTCTAAACAAGTCACTTAACCTCCCCAGTGCTCCCAGGTTGCCCCTGAAAACAGGCACATGTGCCTAGTGGGCCTTACCCAGTTACCAAAGAATAAAATTAAAAAAAAAAATGAAAAATACAATTTCCCTTCCCTATCTTGCACAGAGGTGCAGCAGTTGAAATCTCCACCCAAAATTACTAATCTGTTAATGCGTAGAAAAGGGCATATTTCTTGGCATACGGCAAATCTTGCCACCCTTGTTTGGGGTGTACAAATTAATAAGGCAGAAGCTCTGCCCTCCATATTATGTGTTCACCATTAAGCTTCTGCCAGCTCTATTTATAACAATCTTTCAACAGTAAATGTTGATACACAAAGAAGAATTCCTACACCACCACATTTCTCTTAAGTCTTGGGACCATCAGGATGGTCCATGTATCCACAATTTTTTGCTGCCGATATCTCAAATAACTTTTTTTCCCCAACTATCTTGGAGGAACAAAATATTGATCTGCAGAGCACTGAGATGGTGGACATTCTCTTCCTGTAAGTTTTTATACTATTGGCATTTAGAGTTACCGGAGAGACTGTAGTCAGTACACATGCTGTTAAGTTAGGGAGTTGGGCTGTGGATGCTTTTCTAGCCTGGGATCTGGCTTTTTTTTGCTGCTGCCATCTCAGAGAGGGACTTGTCCCAGCCTGAGGAGTGGCCATGAATACAGGAAGAAATGGAAGAGGCCTCAAATTCACCTTCCTTCTCTTCAGTGTTCCCCCATTGCTTGCTCTGGGCTAAGACAGTGTACTGCTTCTTTACCAGAGATTCAATGAATTTTGCTGTCTTAATCTTGGCCTCCTGTTTTTCCACCCATTTCCTGGTGAAAACCACTTCCATATCCAACTCCACAGGAGGAGGTGAAGGGGCATTATGGGTCGGGTAGCTGTGTGGTCTGTGTTAACAGGCTGAAGGGGGTACATCCTGCCCAGATTTGGGGGTTGTGCAATTTGGGGCTTACCCTAGTTATTCTAAGACACTTCGACTGGCTTTGATCTGTAGCTACACTCTTACTCTGGAGACTCTACTACTGAGGGCCAAAGGGTTGGGGTGGCCTTGGCAAAAAGAGCAGCAGGTGTTTGTGTCTTATGGGCTCCTCATACCTCCGGGGTGCCTCTGTATGTGTTCTCTCAGCTTCTCCTTGTGCTGAGGCTCGTACCAAGCCCTGTGCCTGATCTTTCACAATCAGCTCCTCTTGGTTTAGGCCATCATTCTGATTGTGTGAGGCCCAGGGTACTGACTGTAGGAGTACCCCGTTCCTCGCACAGGTTACACTTCATGGGGTTTCGGCATCTACAGCTTGTATGTTCGTAATCCAAGCACATATTACACCTTTAAGTATCACATTCTGAACCCAGGCAAATACTAGAACCACACTTATGACAAGTACAGGGCTGCCCGTCTAAAAGCACTTTCCCCTTTCTCTCAGCCAGAAAAAAAAAAATACATGGTAGAGGACACACACCAGTGTTTTTTGTCTCAATTTAACCCTGACTTTCCATCTCCCTGTCCACCTATGGAGGTACAGATGGCCTGTTTTCCAGTGCACACCTGTTTTCTTTGTGACCACCTCCCTGTCCCTATCTGTTCTCTGTCAGTAACGGGGCTTGGTCGGTCCAGGATCTCACATCTTTGGTGTAATCAGTAGATTATATCCAAAAGATTAACACCGTCATTCCAAAATAGGGCCATTGTGAGGGGTGACCCTCTGTATGCTACAGCTGCACATATTTTAGAAAATAAAAATTACACTTTAGATCATTGTTTTAAATACATGGCCATAGATAGGGTTTGCCGTAAACTTAGAGGTGGAAATTATAGAAGTTTAATTTTAAAAAGAGAGACATTTTGGATACTACAATTGAAAGCAACTAAATATCCAGATCTCAATGGCAGTTTTGATTTAAAACCATTCTTGGGAAAAAGACGATGGTTTTGGAAAAGCTTTTCCTTTCCCCCTTTTTTTTTTTTGTTTCTTTTCTTTCCTTTCCTCCCCCATATACATATATACATATATATATATATATATACACACACACACACAAATATAGATATATATATATATACACACACAGACACACATATATATATGGAGGAGGGAGGGTCTCGACAGCATCCGGAGTGGTGAGGACTCCTCGCGGAGGCTGGGAGACCTCACGCTACCGGCCTGGGCGAGGGAGGGGCGAGGTAGGCGGGGCGGACGCTGGCGTCATTGCACGTCCCCGCCTCCTCGAGGTAGGGGAAATACAGGGGGATAAAATCCCTTGCCTAGCGTCTAAATGACGCTCTGCCCAGGATTGCCCTGATTGGCCACCGGAGCCGTTCCCCCTAACCAGTCACAGTTCTGCGGCCGATAAGGGGAGGTCGGTACCGCGGCCCCGCTCTCTGGGGGGTAAGCCAGAGATGACCGGGGGGATTCGGCGATGTCCGGTGGTCGGGGCTCCAGGGTCCGTGACCGGAGCAGAATGTGGACGAAAGGTAGGGGCATAAAGAAGCAAAATAAAAAATAAATAAATAAATAAAAAACAGTTTTATTACGATAGCAATAAGCCACTCCCAGGTATTATGTTAATGGTCAGTTTATCACTGTCTAGCGACATGTGGCACTCGGCTATGCCTCATTCAACATTAAACTCCTACAGGGTGATTAACAGACCATTTAACATAACTGTTGGTCATGCCTTATTGCTTAATTGTCTTTATGAGTAGATGCTCTCCCTCTGCTAGGCACTGCAGCAGCTTTGCAACACAGTGTCCCACCCAGTTACACCATACACCGTCTAGTTACTGGAGAATGGCTGTGAATATGAACTCATGAAGATGAACAGTGTAACTTGATCATTACAGTCATCGAAACCTTAGTGTGATTATAACTGACAAGAGTCAGTGATAGAGAATAACCCCTGCTGTCCTAGTACACTTACCCCATTGTGAGTTAAATCAATACTAAAAGACATTCTGTTTATATCTACACCATACCTACTTGATTCCTGTTGTACCACAATTAACATAGTTATCACTTTGATAGCATCAGTGACAGAAGTGTGGGAAACCCAAACACTAGGCACATACAGCCTGAGTATGAAACAACTGTTAAAAAAAATTACACTGTGTCCATAAGTGGCATAGATCACTCATTGCAACAATAGTAAATGTATCACTATTTGAATAAGTTAGTCATCACAGATGCAATGAGATTGTGTTTATCAGGTACAACATACTCAGTAAGTGCCCACAGGAAAATCTATCCTATATACATCTCCGATACAGGTACGTCATTGTTGGCTCAGTAGTGCTATGATATTTAGAAGTTGCTTGGCCTGATCCATGCAATTACACTGTTTCTTACAAAGAATACTTACTGCATCTTTAGTATTGAAACACACTGAAGGTCTATGTATGTACATCAGCAGTACACCTTCATCAGTAAGAATGCATCTGATACTGGCAGTACGAATTTCACAGCGTTGAACAGGCAATGCTTTCCATACGTTTACATCAGCCTCTATCTTGAGTAAACCGTTGCAGTAAATGTACTACTATATAAATCACATACTAAATGTAACACTACTTTTATCTTGAGCATGCTAGTGTCTTGTAGTTAATTTATGTACTTCTCTTAATTAATGTATACTCACTAGTGTTAACCTTTCTACAACTGTCATCATGCACCTTCAGCATTTATATTGACTAACGGCACAGTACCAGTTGTGGTGTGGTGTGGGCATCGTAGGTAAGGCCATGCAACTACTAAGTGTGGTACGTTGTGCAGCTGCAATCAGGGATGTGTACGCTTGGTGTACATGGCCTCAGTTTTGCTGTTGATCTCCACTGAGCATGCAGTACCTGGTCAGGTGGGTGGGGATGTCTCGTAGTACATTTAGACAATTGTTTGTTATTTCTGTCACCTGCTGCTGGATGTCTGTCATTGGTTGTGTTGACTTGGTCCTCCCCCATACTTGCATGTGTGTGTGGTGCTGGGGGTGAATTCGGAGTTAGGGTTTTCAACCCTAACAGCGAATTTCCTCACTTTTGTCGCTGTGGAACAACCCTAACTAATGCATTAAACGGAGTTTTTTGCCTCTAATTTCCCTTCTTTTTGAGAATGATATTGAGAAATAGTGAATGTAATGTGGTGGCGGGGCGCGGGCCCGCTCCAGCCCATGATGTCTTGTGGCATAGTAACAGGAGCAGCAATGCAAACAGAAATGCTAACAGTGGCACACATGGTAACACAAGCGCGAATGATAACAGAAAGGGTAACGCACACGGTGGCGTAGACGGGAACGGTGTGCCACGTGATGTCTGGTCACATAGTAACATGGTGCCTGTAAATGGAAATGTCAATGGGCATGGTGACGCAAAGTGAAACAGAAAGAGAAACAGTGCGGTACACACAAATGGCAAAAAAGTAACAGAAATGCAAGCGCAAATGAAAACGCAAAGGATGACGCACGTGGTGGCATGAGCGCCAATGGTAAGTGAAACAGGTACAACGCAAGCGGAAAGGGCAACAGTAACAGTAATGTAAGCGCACAGGCTGGTTTTCCCAAACCTGCATTGAGAAAGACAGTGAGTACAAATAATGTATGCAAAATAATGAGTATCAAGCAGAAAATGAGATCTTGGAATACTAAATACATTATATCTCAGGAACCGATGACGAGAAAAAAAATTTAAAAGTCATATTATTTACAACTGTCCTGGCTAATTAGAATCTTAGCCCCATTATGGGGCTAAGAAATTTTCCGACGAAAAGTCCGTATCTCGCACCGTTTCCGAGATACGGGCCCTGAAAGGTGCGGCGAACGCTGTAATGTTATCCTATGGGAAAAAAAGGAAAGTTCAGAGCGCCATAACTTTGCCTCCCTGTAATGTTTTTTCACCAAACCACTGAAAGGCACATTCAGGAAAAAAGACCAAACCGTTATTTTGCAGCAGGGATCCAAAGGATTTCTGTTATGCGTTGGACGCCGTAATGTTATCCTATGGGAAAAAATGTCAACTTTGGAGTGCCGTAACTTTGCCGCCGTGTGATATTTTTTCACCAAACTACTGAAAGGCACATCTGTGGGCTGTTGGCTGTCTTCCTCAAATTTCAGAGAAAAAGCCGAAACCGTTATTTTGCAGCAGGGTGCCAAAGGATTTCTGTAATCATCCTGAGCCGTAATGTTATCTATGGGAAAAACGTCAACTTTGGAGTGCCGTAACTTTTGCCACCGTGTAATATTTTTACAACACTGAAAGGCACATCTGTGAGATGTCGGCTCCGTTCCTCCAAATTTCAGCCCAAAACTCCCAACGGTTCTTTTGCAGCGAGTGCCAAAGAATTGCTGTCATTTTCCACAGACTAGAAAACTACTGTCGCAATTATGAAAGCTTTCGAAAAATTTGCGACACTTTCATGAAACGAAAGTAATTTGGAAAGTACTTTTCAGAAATTTGAAAACATATTTCTGGGGTGTTTTACTACAAAATAAAGACATGGCAAGCATCCTCAGGGCCCGACTAGGTGAATACAAAAAATTAGGTTGCTAGAGGGTCCCAAATTTAAATGCCAACCATTTTTCTGATCACCAACTGAAAACAAAATGGCCGATGTTAAAGTAACAGGCCCATTTGTGAAAGTAAAAATGCATTTTGCGAAAGTGTTGAACTTTTGTTAACTTTTCCCATTGACTGATAATGGAAACTGTTTTGAATAACTTTGAACCGTTTAATATTTTTCACGAAATCTTGAAAGGCACATCGGGGACCCCGCTGCACGTTCCCTGAAGATTTCAGGCTGGTCACGCAAACCGCATCACCTGTAGGCGCCACCACAGAATTCCAGTAAAAGCGTAACGCCAAGACAGATCACACTTATTAACCCGCAACCGTGATATCCGATCAGTACGAAACTTGGCAGATCCCAAGGCCTATGGGTCTTGATCATACTTTCCAAATTTCAGGCAAATCCATCAAACGGTTGCAAAGTTATTAAGGTGCAAAATTTTGGGTTTAATATGGAAATGGCTCTCAACCCTAATTATGGTAGCACTACCGTTACCATAATATATATATATATATATATATATATATATATATATATACATACATACATATACACACACACACACACACATATATATACACACATACACACACATACACACATATATACATACATATACACACACACACACACACACACACACACACATACATTGGGGTTGAGGAGCCATTTACATGTTAAATCCAAAATTTTGTACCTTAATAACTTTGCAACCGTTTGATGGATTTGCCTGAAATTTGGAATACAAGATCAAGACCCATACTCCTTGGGATCTGCCAAGTTTCGTACCAGTCGGATACACGGCTGCGGAGTTATTAAGCGTGATCTGCGTGTGCGTTTACGCTTTTTCTGGAATTCTACGGTCGCGTTTACAAGTCACACGGTTTATGCGACCGGCCCGAAATCTTCAGGGAATGTGCGGCCAGGGTCCCTGATGTGCCTTTCGAAGATTTCATGAAAAAATATTAAATGGTTCAAAAGTTATTCAAAAAACAATTTCCCATTATAAGTCAATGGGAAAAGTTAATAAAAAGTTTGACAGTGTCGCAAATGCACTTTTTACTGTCGCAAATGGCCCTGTTACTGTCGCAAATCCGCCATTTTGTTTTCAGTTAGTGATCAGAAAAATGCTTGGCATTTAAAATTGAGACCCTCTAGCAACCTAATTCTTTTTGTAGTCACCTAGTCGGGCCCTGAGGATGCTAGCCATGTCTTTATTTTGGGGTAAAACACCCCAGAAATATGTTTTTCAGATTTCTGGAAAAAGTACTTTCGCAAAGTAGTGTCGCACTCACGAAAGTGTCGCAAATCACAACACTACTTTGCGACACTATGCCCAAAATAACAGTAATTCTTTGGCACTCGGCTGCAAAAGAACGGTTTGGAGTTTTGGGTTGAAATTTGGAGGTAACGCAGCCGACATCTCACAGATGTGCCTTTCAGTGTTTCGTTGAAAAAATATTACACGGCGGCAAAGTTACGGTACTCCAAAGTTGACACTTTTTCCCATAGGATAACATTACGGCGTACGACGTATTGCAGCAATCGTTTGGCGCCCTGCTGCAAAATAATGGTTTGGTCTTTTGGGTTGAAATTTTCAGGGAGCACAGCCAACATCCCACAGATGTGCCTTTCAGTGGCTTGGTGAAAAAATATTACAGAGAGGCAAAGTTATGGCAGTCCGAACTTCTGTTTTTTTCCCATAGGATAACATTATGGCGTTCACCGTGCTTTTCAGGGCCCGTATCTCGAAAACGGTGCGAGATACAGACTTTTTGTTGAAATATTTCTTATGGGGGCTAAGTACAAAACTAGCCAGGAAAGTGATAATTCATATGACTTTTAAAATTTTTTTCTGTGTCATACAGTTACTGAGATATAAGCAATTTACTATTCCAAGTCCTCACTTTTGTGTTCCGAGAGTCATTATTTTGCATAATTCTTTGTACTCACTGTCTTTCTCTATACAGCTTTTGGGTAAAACCAGCCTGTGCGCTTACATTACTGTTACCACTACCGTTTCTGCTTGCAGTTCCATACCCGTTTCACTTAACGCTCACGCTACGCACCATGTGCTACCCTTTGCATTTTCATTTGCAGTCGCTTATGCTTGTTTTTAACATTTCTGTCTACAGTGCTGTTTCTCTTCTGTTTCGCTTATGTCACCATGCGGATCACGATTTATGCTTGCAGGCACAATGTTACTATGTGACAAGACATCACGTGGAGGGAGAGCGGGGCCCACCGCATTACATTCACTATTTCTCATTATCATTCTCAAAAAGAAGGGAAATTAGAGGCAAAAAACTCTGTTTAATGCATCAGTTAGGGTTGTTCCACAGCAACAAAAGCGAGGAAATTCGATGTTAGGGTTGATACCCCCTTTGCACCCCTCCAGCCCACCACCCCAAATGGAATCGGGGTGTGCATTGGGGTCATCAGTCCTAACTGTCACCCCATTCTCCTATTCCTCAGCTTCTTTCCACATGTGATGGGGTGACACTTAGGGCCGATGACCCCAATGCGCACCCTGATTCCATTTGGGGTGGTGGGCTGGAGGGGTGCAAAGGGGGTTTCAACCCTAACATCGAATTTCCTCGCTTTTGTCGCTGTGGAACAACCCTAACTGATGCATTAAACGGAGTTTTTTGCCTCTAATATATATATATATATACACACACACACATATATATATATATATATATACACACATACATATACATATATACATACATGCATTACTTACAACATCCTTCTCTCTCCACCGATTTAGCTATTACATTATTAATGGCTATTGGATGTTCTGACTCAGCTTTCAATGGCATGCGTTTTAATTTAATGATTGCCATGAAGTAATTTTAATTGTTTTTCACCCTGCTTCATTGTTTTTTTGTATCTATTGGTGTGTTTTTAATTGATGTAATTATGATGTCATTCATTTGTCTTGCTATATATGTTTCAATGTTTTTTGACCTAGCTAGCCTTTGATAAAGGGTCCAGCGGACCAGAAACGCGTCAAGTTTTAAAATAAATGTTTTAATTATTGCCTCTCGTGTGGCAGCTTTATTTGTGGTGGTGAGTGCCTGGATTTGTGTTTCTGTATTCCAAAATAATATAGTGATGGCCCTAACTGCAGGTTTGGACATGGGGGCTGCTAAGAATGGGGACCACAGAGCAGAGTGTTGAAGCTTGTCATATTTAATCCAAAAATGTTCTAGGGATTTAAGGGCCTTAAAGTTTATATCGAATGTAGGCTTCCCTAACTCATGAATTACAGCATAGAACTCTGATGCAAAAAAAAACAAAAAAAAAACGTTTTGTTAACAGGTTACATATCACATATACGCTGTCTGGGGGCAGTTCCAATCCTCCCTTGTATTCGAGTGTTACAACGTTTCACCACTGAGCCAGCTCACTGTAAGTTACAAAAAGACCAGCCATTGTGACCTTTCTTCTTGGCTCCTCAGGGCTTACAGTTCTAGGTTCAGCGTTGTCTTGAGCAGATTCCTCAGACTCAGTGTGGTGGTTCTTCCTTCTCCTCCTGGAGGTGTAGTTTCCTCCAATGCACATGAGGCACTAGAGGGTTGGGGTTCCTTACTCTGCATATGGGGATGTTGCTAGGTCCTGGAAGGGTCCATGTTGTCTGATAATTCATTTAATATAGTGTTAACACTTGTCTTAGTAACGGCTTTAATCCCTTACTCTTCTACCCCATAGGGGCCAGTCATATCCCCTTCCTTTTTATTTGTCACAGTGATATCAGGGACAGGGAGTGCAGAGTTAGTAGTAACCTCAGGGTCATTCCCTCCTAGTGCAGTCTGATGCATGTGTGCTCCATTTGTACTTACAGTTTTACCAGCTCAGAGTGCTGCAGCATTCACAGTCTCTATATTGCCTGGGTACCAGGATACCCCATCTGATGCCTTCGCCTATCCTGTAGCTAGTAGAACCAACTCTACTGATCAGGGCTTCTCTGACTGTTTAGGCTTGTGCAGTTGTGGAGGTTAGGCAGAGTGCCCACATCTTAGGTGGAGCCACTAGCTTGTTTTTGCCATTCTGGATGCATAGGGTGCTCTGCTGCCAGACATATTTGGTCTCTCTCAAACATGTTGGTAGAATCTCCGAGCACACAGCTCATGCTGCAGTAGTGTACTTTCCACTGGCTGTGATGAGTAAAATGTATTTCCAGAATGTTGGCATCAGCAATGTGCCTCTCTCAGCAGACCTCCGAGGATGTTGAAACTGCTTCTGCCGTCCTGTCACTGAAACCTTGGTTATTGCATATGGCAGCCCCCTTCTCTGTCTCTCCAGTTTTGTCAACCAAGCAGGGTGTTGCTGTTACTAAGCGGAACAGGAGAGCCAGCGCACTCACTCATGCTGTCACAAAAGAGAAGAGACAGTACACCAAACAGCTTGAAATTGCAGTGTGGTTTATTTCATGGTGGACACAGCAAACCTGAAGTGTGGATGCATGCAACGTCCCAAAGTTTCGAGCACCAGGCACTTTATCATAAGACTGACAGGCCATGCTATCTATGACTATTTGTACATTACTCTTAAACGCACAGAACGATATACTTTAGGGCACATTGATAGCTACAGCTTAGCACTGTACAAAATGTGCTAAAAACTGGCAAGGAAAGTACTTACTGAAAGTAATAATTGTGCAGTATGCATACAAACAAGCATAATTTAAAAAGCAATTTGGCTGATAGTTGCTATACAGATAATTAGGATAGTTGCCAGAATGATATACTGGTAGTCCAAGATGGCTACTAAGTAAATTCTCCAACACAGTCTGGAAAAAGATTCTGAAACAGAAGAATGATTCATTAATGTCGATGAGGCACAGGTCAGGAAGCACAGGAAAACCAGGAGCAGTTTCAGAATTCACAAACAGTGTTTTATTTTTCTTAATAACAGCAAAATAAAAAATTAAAATTATTTAGTATAACTATTTACAAAAGCAGAACAAACATAGAAAACTAATTCCTTCTTCTGAGGGTATCTCTTAATTCCAAGTTTCAGTCTCTCAGTCTCTCACTCTCCTTGTCTCTCTCTAGCAAAAGCTTTGCTGCTCTTTTTATAAGTCTTTGGGAACTTGTTAAGAGAGCCTGCTTCTCACGGTAGCACCACATATGAGCGAGTATTATTGAGTGCATCAATATGAGCGACTCAATAATACCGCTCACATGTAGAGCGAGTAGGGAAAAAGAGCACTACATATGTAAAGCGAGTGTAGCGCTGAGGGATACGCGCTACACTTGTGAGAATAGGGAATAAAACAAAATATTTGGCCAAGTCCTGCTGAGCTGGCCATTTGGTGTAGTGGCTTGAGCCACTGTCTCTGGAGTGTGTGGTGCTGGGTTCGGGACCCGATGCCGGTAACAGCTTTGCTTCCAGGGGAGTTTCTAATTTTTTCTAAGTCTGCTCCCCCTGGAGTTGAGAATCTTTAGATTGGGGGGTGCGGGGGACTTGCCCCCTGCAAAGGGGAATTCGGGAGGCACAGCCCCCTGCAAAAAACAATAGATTCATTTAATTTCTGAGGACCATCGCCTTTTGTGGTGGTCTCGGTGAATGTTAGTCGCCGTTTTGCTGTGGGTGGTTTGTGCATCACTCTATGTGAGCAGCGCAATAAGGGACTCGCCCTTATCACATAAAACCCTTCTCACAGAATGTTCTTGTCAGTTACGTTCCTTGCAGGTGCAGCAAAACAGTACATAATGTCCCAGAACTTACCTCTTGTTAACAACTCTGCAAAAGGCTTAAAAACTGCATCTCAGGTTAACCCCTTGAGTTCCAAATAGCTTTGCAATCATTTCAACAGTATAAATATATATAGTTTTAAACAAAGGGATCCCAGTATCAGTGACATTTCCACATAAAGATTCACATATTTTTATGCTTGCAGATATGTAAAGTGGAAAAAAAAAGACAGAAATAGCAAGGGAAGGCAGAGAGATAGCGAGAGGCGGAGAACTGCGAAACCGTCAGAGTGATCAGTTCCTAGGTCTCACAAGAAAATTTGGTTGTGCAACCAGACAGAGAAGAGACAGAAAAGGAGAGGATTTTACACTCTTTCTACATAACAAATGGGGAAGGGTCTTATTCAAGCCTGTCACAATTAAAAATAGACAATGTGAGCACGATAAGTGCTAAAAACTTATAAAAAAGGACAGTTTTAATTCAATTTATTAGACCATGTGAGACAGTCTCCCTGAGCCTAAAAATCCAATTAGACTCTCTTTGGGACAATTTAGATTCATGGGGCCAGATTACCAAAGGTTGGTGCCAGGCTTGCATCAAGTCCTCTGTCAAACCCTTGTGTCACCTTCCCTGATTGGATTAGGGAAATGAGGTGCTCTAGGCTACAGCTGCTCATGTGCCTGGACAATTTTCCTTTCTCTTGGTACCCTGGTATGTGTATGTATGTCTCACTATTAATGATCTCCCAGTGGTGTTTTTTTTTGGGGGGGGGGTTGTGCCTGTAGGGCACTGTTATCTTAATTATTACTACGTTGTCTTGTGGCATTATTACTGTTGCACATTCTTGGGTTCTGACTTATTCTACTTCTTATGTTGCCCTGCACTTTCACAATGTTAAGTTATTGCTGTGGGGGGCAGGGGAAGGTGGAGGGGTTTATGTTTTGTAATTGTTCTTCTTGTTGTTGTGCTTAATGTTGTCCTTTCTTGAAAATTTAATAAAGCGTATTAAATTTGAAAAAAAAAAAAATTGTGTCACCACAGCTGCAGCACTCCTGATTGCCACAACTGCACCCAATTTTACAATCTTGGGTGCAGCTGTGTCAGTTTAATTGCTTTACGGCAGCTTGTGGCAAAGTTTTGCCACAAGCTCAGTGTTAGAGGTACCAAACAAGGATGCAAGCTAGACTACAAAAAGATGGTCTAGTGAATGTCGATTGAATACAAGGGATGTACAATCCTTTTAGATTGCCATAAGCCTGGTGTGCCATACCTTTGCCGCACCCAGAGCTTGTGGCAATTCAGAACGTCTGAAAATCTGGCCCCTGGTCACCACCTCTCACCCCGTTTACCACCTTTTCAATGCCCAAAAACACAGAAACATAGAAGTTGACGGCAGATAAGGACTGCAAGGTCCATCCAGTCTGCCCATTTTTTCTACATTATGAATGTGCCATAGGCCTTTACTCTGTCAATGGCCTATCTAATCATACTCATCTCTCCTGCTCCCTTATGCCTACCCCTGCCTGTTTGAAGCCCTGCACTGTAGTCATATCCACCACTTCCTGAGGTAGGCTATTCCATGCATCCACCACCCTTTCTATGAAAAAGAACTTCCTCACATTACCCCTTAATCGCCCTTCCTCTAATCTCATGCTGTGTCCTCTTGTCCTGCTATTTTTCTTATATTGAAACATGTTAGGCTCTTTTACCTTGTTAATGCCCTTAAGATGTTTGGATGTTTTGATCATATCACCTCTCTCCCTCCTTTGCTCTAGGGTAGAAATATTGTGCTCCATTAATCTGTCCTCGTATGTTTTCTGATGCAGTCCCTGCACCATTTTGGTTGCCCTTCTCTGGACTGCCTCCATTTTGTTAATGTCCTTGTGGGGGTGCGGCCTCCAGTACTGCACACAGTACTCCAGATGGGGCCTAGTCTTGTAAAGTGGGAGGGAGATTATTACCTCCCTCTTACGACTTGTGATACCCTACTAATAATCCCCAACATCCCTCTAGCCTTATCTACTGCTTTAGTGGTCTGCTTGGATGATTTCAGGTCATCTGTGATGATGATGCCCAAGTCTCTTTCTTCCCTTGTGACTGCCAGCAACTCCCCTTCCGACCTACAGGTGGCTTCAGGGTTTCTCTTCCCTATGTGCATGATCTTGCACTTCTTTGTGTTAAACCCCAGTTGCCACTCTACCGACCATTTTGCCAGTTTATCCAGATCTCTTCTCATTCTGCCCACCCCATCTGGATCATCTACTCTGTTGCAGATCTTGGGTGTCGTCTGCAAACAGACAATCCTTACCCTCCAGTCCAGCTGCAATGTCACTGATAAAGATATTGAAGAGGACTGGCCCCAGGACTGATCCCTGAGGTAGCCCACTTGTGACCTGCATCTCTTCTGACTGTATACCATTTACCACCACTCTCTGTTTTCTGCCTGCCAACCAGTTTGCCACCCAGTTGACCAACTTCTGACCCACCCCAAGCCTACCCAGCTTATTAATCAATCTTCTATGTGGAACAGTATCGAAAGCTTTGCTGAAGTCAAGGGAGGTGACATCAACTGCACCCCCTTGATCCACCACTCTGGTTACCCAGTCAAAGAAATCTATGAGATTAGTTTGACAGGACCTTCCTTTTGTAAACCCATGCTGTCTTGGATCATGTGCCCCTATGGATTCCAGGTGTTGCATTATCCTTTCCTTAAGGAGTGCCTCCATAATCTTGCTCACTACTGAGGTAAGACTGACCAGTCTGTAGTCCCTGCCTCCTCCCTGCTACCACTCTTGTGGAGCGGGATCACACGAGCCCTTCTCCAGTCTTCTATGACCTCTCCTGTGCTCAGAGACTCACTAAACAGTTCCGCTAATGGCTCTGCTAGTTCCACTCTTAGCTCCTTTAGTACCCTAGGATGTATGCCAAAAAAAAGGACCAATTATGTGAACCATATTGTGTGTTTTGTTAGCAACATACTGGCAGTGCAGAATCCAGACTGCCATGCTGGATGGCCTGCGTGTGGTTGTCTATCCTTTCCTTACATCTGATTCTGCAAGGTACTAGCCCAGACCTTTGTCTATCCTTTCCTTACATCTGATTTTGCAAGGTACTAGCCCAGACCTGTGGATTTGGTACCAGTGGAAGCTGATTTCCAAGTGGCCCACAGTATCTCCTGCTGAACACATCTCTAACTACTGTATCTTCTTCTGTGTCTAGTTGAATTTATATGCCAGGGTTTAATAATTTGTTTAATCCTTACAGTCATTTTAAGTTCTGAGTCGATATTGGAAGTGAATTTTGAGCCTTGACTGTGTAAATCCTTCTTCTGCTCTCTGGCCTGCAACCTATCTCCACCCCAGCCCCCAAACAGTCTGCTGTGCTCTCTGACCCTGCCCACTTCTTTTATTCTCTTTGTTCTGATGTAACAAGTCTCCTCTTCCAGCCTTTAAAAAGCCTGTTTTTCTACTTTATTTCAGGGATCCAGCGAGCCTTGACTAGGCCAGGGACCCCTCAATTTCTTGAACCTAGACAGTGGTTCAGAAATCCTCCATGAGCTACAGCTCAGCTGATTCTGCAAGGTACTAGCCCAGACTTTTGGATTTGGTACCAGTGGAAGCAGATTTCCAAACGGCCCACACTATCTCCTGCTGAACACATCTCTTACTACTGCATCTCCCTCTGTGTCTCTAGTTGAATTTATGTGCCAGGGTTTAATAATCTGTTTAATCCTTACAGTCATTTTAAGTTCTAAGTTGATATTAGAAGTGAATTATAAACTTTTTTTGTGTGTGTTTTTTTTGTTGACTTTTCCATTACCAGATTATATCCCCTCACCACTAGAGGGCTACATCTCTGGTAGCAGCTCCTATCCTATCTGGCACATCAAACACACTGTTCTTTCATCATCACAATGCTCCCTCCTCAGTGGGCTCTCCTTTTCCCCTCTCTCTCCCTTCCTAAAAACAAGATAAGCCTGTCACCCACTCTCACCTGTAACCACTTGTGCTTCTAGCTCCAGTCTACCTACACGGGTTAAACGCAGATGCACTCCCACCATCTGTAAATACACCTCTTGAACAGCAGCTATTTGGCCGGCCCTGTCTTCACTGCCTTGCTTTGCTCTCCAGGCACTGCGCCCATTGACTCTGCATTAGTTTTGCTGCAAAATTTCGTCCACCCCCCCACCTTACTTAAATAGACCTCTAACTCCACCCTCCCTCTTACATACCCTGCCTCCCACTGCCTACTGGCCAACACTTGTAGCTTCCTCTGCTCTGCCTATACCTCCCATCCCACGTAGTGCTTACTGATTGAGATGCTCTCTTTCTCAATCTTTCTTTCTATCTGCCTCCTGCTAGCCAAGTTACTCTCTATTGTTCAACTCTCTTCCCTATCCCTACTGTGCTAGTAAGCAAGCCATGCGGGTTCTCTCTGCCTTTCTCTCGCCTCTCCTCCTCCTCCCTGCCCTGCCCCCCCCTTCTCTCTCTCCCTGGTCCTAGCCACCCCACCCCCCCGCCACCCCTACTCTGGTTTCCACTGCTACTCCAAGGGAACCCTCCACTTCCGCTCGAGACTTGTGCTTGGTCCACCGTTTGGATATTCCTGGTTACTTACCCCGACCACTACTCTCAGCAAGTGTGGCCACCTCTCTACACTGTACCACCTTGCAGTCCATATGGGATACCGCCAGGAACCTTGCAACATCTACTCCTGGAAACAACGATCAAAACTCTCTCTCAAAGAGCTGCGACTCTGCTCCTTAAAACTCCTACTCCTCCTCCTTCTCATCTCAGGCAGCGTCCATCCCAATCCTGGCCCTAGAAGCTCAGGCCACACACAAACTCCAGGTGCCCTTATCCTTGCAACCAGTTAATATCTGCAGCCTACTACCAAAGCTGGATGCACTCCAAGCCTTCATATGCCAACACAACCCAGACATCCTTGCAGTGGTGGAAACTTGGCTGAAGCCTAGAGTTCCTGACTTGGCAGTAACAATACAGGGCTACAATGTCCACAGGCTGGACCGGATATCCAAAAAAGGCAGTGGTTGCACAATCTATATCAAAGACTCCCTATCATGGCACCCTGTAGCAACTCCATCACTTTCTGCCTCATCTCAAATTCTGCCAATAAAAATCGTCCTAGGTCCCAACCATAAAGCCCTGACTATTGTCTCCACATACATCCCGCCCAGGGACCCTAAACATGGTTTCAACGATGTCCTAAACTTTATCAACTCTCATCCTCCTGAAGCTGAACTTATTCTACTAGGGGATTTCAACATAAACTGGTTAGAATCGGGCGCCAGTGCCTAAAAAGACTCCATCTCAGCTGCTAACCTCACGCAAATGGTAACCTCCCCTACTAGGATTAACTACAAGACTGACACCAGTACCCTCCTGGATTGGGTCCTCACCACTCACCCCACAAGGATTTCTTGTATGACTGTTCTCCCAGACTCTCTCAGTGACCACTCCCCAGTCATATGTGCATGGTCTAACAAATTCCTCAAGCCCCCTCCCAAAATTATCGCTAGCAGAGTCCTTCCTCATGGAAAACTTCCACATCTCAAACAATACCTGCTTCTACAAGACTGGCTACCCATCTACGAAGCAACAAATGTTAACTTGGCTCTTGATCACTTCATCTCAATTTTCAACAAAGCCTGAGACCTATTTGCCCCTGCTAAAAGGCGCAAAACGAAATCTCTCTCTAACCCATGGCTCACCATGGCTGTTCTCTCACAGCTGAAACTAAGGGACCACCTCTGGGCAGTTACCAGGGCCACTGGCAAACAACTGGACATCCAAAATTACAAACAAGCACGAAATGCCTGCACAAAAGCCATCTGGCTCACGAAATTCACCTATTACAAAGACGCTCTTACCAATACATGGGGAAATGGTCGTGCTTTCTGGGACAATATCAAGGATGTCATGGGGAAGCAGCCAAAAACCTCTCCAGCCATGTTAATGGTTGATGGATCCTCAACCCTCGACCCCAAGGTGATCGCAAACATCTTTAACACGGCTTTTTCAGACCTTAGTGCTGTCCTACCCCATGACTTTTTCAAAAACAGGGCCTACTCCCCAAATACCTCAGCCCCACAGTCTAACCATCCCCTCTTATAGTTCAGGGAGGTAAGGCTGAATGAAGCTCGCTGCTATATTACTGCAGCCATCTCTAAATCTAGATCTAGTAGCGACACTCTGGACCATAAGCTTCTGTTGCTCACCCTCGTTGAGGTCATTCATCCATCCATTAACAAAAATCCTAAACCTCTCTCTCAGCTGTGGAAAATTCCCAGACTTATGGAAAACAGCCACCGTGACACCTGTCCATAAAAGTGGGGATAAGACGAATCGCTTAAATTATCACCCTATCTCCATACTGCCCCCACTCTCTAAGGCACTCGAGCACATTGTGGCTGATCAACTTACCGACCACTTGGATAAATACAATATACCTTGTCCACAACAACACTGTTTCTGGAAAGATCACAGCACCACCACAGCCCTTCTTGAGTTCACTGGAGCTTTGCACAAATCCCTTGACAACGGCCTCCTTACAGGGGCCGTTTTCGTCGACCTCTCCAAGGCCTTCGATACAGTACATCATGGACTACTAATTGACCAATTACTGAATGCCGGGCTATCACCTGACTCTTCTCTCTGGTTTAAAAGCTACTTAGAAAACCGGTCACAGAGAGTAAAAAATTGCTGACGTTCTTTCTGACACCCTGCCTGTTCGCTCGGGTGTCTCACAGGGATCCATACTGGGCCCCCTCCTTTTCAGCCTTTTCTTAAGCTCGCTCCCTTACCACTGCTCTGAGCAGATCATACTATATGCCGATGATGCTGTTGTATTCTCCACTCACAAAAATCCTGCAGCTCTTCAACTCAACCTTTAACTTGGTTTCAGTTCTGTAGACACATGGTTTCTTGATCATAAACTGGTCCTCAATGACAAGAAAACCAAATCTATGCTCTTCTGCAGCTTCTCATAACCCACACAAGCTACACCACTTGGCTATCTCCACCACCCAGGGGAACACTCTAGATCAGGTGGGGTCCTTTAAATACTTAGGGATACAGCTTGACTCTAATCTCTCCTATGGACCTCACGTAGATAATGTAGCTAGAGCTGCTAATACACGGCTTGGTCTCCTCTACAAACACAGACAACACCTCACGCCAGAAGCTTTGAAGGTTGCAGTCCTGAGCTCTGTGATCTCTGTAATAGACTATGGTCTCATCATTTATGACTCAGCCACAACCCTTAGACGCCTCTCACCTGCCTTAAATAAGGCATGTCGGCTCATCACTGGTGCTCACTGTCTCACCCACACATGTGACCTGTACGCCCAGACCGGCTGGCTCCAACTATCAAACCGCATAAAGTTTCTCACCTGCTCCATGGCAAAAAAAAAATCTACCTTGGCCTTGCACCTTCTGGGGTCTCAACTCTGTTACAACACCGAACCAACACATGGTGCCTTCGTAGATCCACGCTACAGCTACTGAAAGTCCCCCACTGTCGCACTTCACAGGGACAACGCTCTTTTGCGTATCACGCACCACTCTGGTTCAATAGTCTCTGCCCCGAAAAATTGGTATGTTTGAAACTAGGCTCCGGGACTATCTCACTATCAACAGCTCCTGTGACTGTCCAACTTAACCTTGTTTCTCCACCTCCCTGCCTGCTCTAGTGGTCCCCCCCACCGCATTCTACCCTCACATCTTGGTATACCCAATGCTGCACTTTTCACCCTCTCCCCACCCTACCTACATTCCTTCATCCCCCTTCCCCTCTTCCCTCTCTCTATGACTCTGGCACTTCTTATCTCTTATCTGTTTTCTCTGAAAAATGCCGCTGGCTGCCTTGCTTACAATGTTACCCTTGAATTGTATTAATCTGTAATCTGTTTGCAATGTCCACATTGTTGTAATGTCTGTCTTGATGTTCCCCATAATTTGTATTTCTCTGACGTGGAACCTTTGTAAAAGAGCCTTGGCTCAAAAGGTATTTGTAATCCTAGACCTGATAAAACTAAATAAAAAAATACATCTGCACTTCATTCTGCCTACATAGAAAGCAGGTGGCAGGAGGCTAGGTACACCAAGAGTGTGGTATCATAGTTGATGAATTTGCATTTGAGGGTGTTTTCTCCAATGCTAGGGTTTACAGTGGAATCAACGATTTGGACAGCAATACAGTACTTGCATCTGCCACAATGATGAATACATTGTGGCTGAGGGGTAGCCAGGTATCCACTCTAGGTATAGGCTGAAAGCTGTGTGTGAGGTGATCCCCAAGTTGGGTGGGAGGTTTGCAAAAAAAACATGGTTGGAGGATCCACAATGTATTCTGCCAGTTTGGGTTCCATCCTGAGAATGGGACAATTTTTCGTTAAATTCTTTTCCACTTCTTCAGCACTGGTACTGAAGGTAGTGAAAAATTTCATTTTCTAGCAGGAGTTTTAGATCACTGTATCCTGGGTACGAAAATATTACCTCCATTAGCATCAAGTGCCCTTGTCCTAGCCCTTAGAATGTCTCCTTAACTGTATCCCCTTTCCTGGAATCTAGTGCATAGTTCATCTGCTGGCTCCATGAATCTACTGCCATGGTACCCACTCAACGCGCCCTAAGAAACTGGCCCATGGATATGTTCCTGATGATGTGTAAGGGAGGGCATGAACTGGCTAAAAGGGCAGTATTTGTGTCCATGGTCTTCCTAAAGAGATCAGCGTCAATTCCCTCCTGTCTATTCTTGATAATTCTGATGTCCGAAAATTAGATTGTACCAAAGTGTGGCTAACTGCAAAATGAAAACTGCTATTGGTACCTTCAAGGTAGGCCATAAATGATGAAAACTAATCCACCTGCCCCCTCCACACTCCACACCATCAGGATGTCATCAATATCGCCGTATCCAGAGCGCTACATTTGTGAGGAAGATATTATTGGTACCATTGTATAAAACATTCCTCCCACAGACCTAGGTAAAGATTAATGAAAATGGGGGAAAATGGGGGCTCCCTGTGGCTGCTATTATGGAGAAGGACCATGTCTGGTCTCCTTCAGTCCTGTGGAACAATGCTGTTTTCCAGTGAGCTGTTGAATAAGGCCATCAGTGGGGCAGCTAGAAACCCTCTTAGTTCCTTTAGTATCCTTGGATATATCCCATCTGGTTCCATAGCCTTGTGCTTTTCAGAACTGCAAGTCCCTTCAGGACTCTGTCCTCTGAAAAGGACTTGTGTCCACTCCCCCCTCTATGTTCCTGCTGCTCCCAGGTGGTCCGGCCCCCTCCCTCCACTGTGAAGACTCAGCTGAAGTACTTGTTCAGGATGTCTGCTTTCTTTATCCTCTTCTGCGCAGTCTCCCCCTGATGCCTTCCTTATCCTCACCATCCCTCCCCTTGCTTTCCTGTTGTGGCTTATGTACCTGAAGAAAGTCTTATCCCCTTTAGCTACTTCTTTAGCTATTCTTTCTTCTGTCTGCATATTTGTCCCCTCACTTCCTTTCCTGCTTTTTCACTTAGCATACCTCCCTGTCTTCCTCCCTCTGCATTTTCTTATACCTCCTGAATGGCACCCTTTTTTTCCCCTGACCACCCTTGCCACTGCCCTAGAGAACTAAGATGGTCTCTTTTTCTTTCTACTTTCACTCACTCACTCCTCCATGCAGAGGTTGGGTGTCTTAATTACGCCGTCCCTTCCCGCTGTGCCTGTACCCCTCCCTGGCAATCTCTCCACAGGGTGCCCAAGCAGTGACCTTTCATCCCTGGAGAACAAGGCTCAAGTCTCAGTTCAGGCCACAAGTGAAAAAACTTTCAGCAGCCTGAAATCATGTTGACAAGAGGTGAAGCCCCAGAGTAATTATGTATGGAAAATGAGTATCTCTGTTAGAAGGTTGTGGCTGCTTAAGGCCAGAAGGATTTTAGAACTACCAGATTCTACTAGAAGCTGATCAGGGTGTGTAAAACTCCATTTGTGTCAGGCTCCTGGGAATAAAGCAAGCCATTCTGTATATAGTTATCCTTAGAGAAGTGCTCCTCAAACCTCAGTATTAGAGTGCTTTGTTGGAAAACTGTGAGGACAACTGCACTCCTGTGTGCACTGCACCTGACCCGTGGATAAAGGATTTCACTTTATGATGACAGTCTCTCACTTTATATGGGCATGATTTTAGAAAGAAGACACTGCGAACAACCATCTTCCTTCAGACTTATCAAACTGTACTACTGCACTCTAATGTCAGTTACAGAATACTGGCTGTGTATTCTTGGCTGAGAGTATATCCATCCATATTTGTTTGCATAAGCAAAAGGTACATAATACTGGTGTGAGTCAAGACTGATGGCAGGAAGGACTAAATGTTGACTGCAATCTGTCTTCAAAGTGAAGGAGTAAGCTAACCGTAACAACACAATTTGATATTCTTGTTGTAGTGTTCGGCTGCACTTATATTTGTTTAATGATTAACACTGTGGCCCTGTCCACACTGGAGTTCTTTTAACGTTACCAGCAGTCAGTAGCGTTACAAGAACTAAACGGTTGCATCCAACGTGTTCCAGAACCCCTGCTCGAGAAACCTGATCGAGCAGGTTTCGAGCACCGTCTCAGACTAAACAGTTGCCTTAAACCATGTTAACAGCAGTGTGGATGCATACCATGCTGTAACACGGTTTAAGGCAATCACCAGGAAACTTCTGTGCCTATTTACTAACAGCACATTGAAACAACGCAGAAGTTATTCACATCTTGGGGCTCACAGTGAGCTCCCGAACAGACCATGTGATTTTCACCCAAATCCGTTACTGCTCTCGGTCCCAGGTATCCCCGCATGCATTGTGGCACCAGCAATGTTTTCTGGCATTGCCACAATCATGCCTGGGAATTGGAGCTGGCAAAGTAGATGTCTGAGCACAGTGTGGACGCTCCAACAAACCGAACTTGAGCACGTTGTTGTAAACATTTTTTAAAACGTTTTGAAAAATTCATCTAGTGTGGACAGGGCCTGTAAATACAGTCACGAATAAACTAGATTGGAAGTGTCTGACACTTGATCCTTTGTACCTCCTCCCACCACCACCTCAACAACCCCTATACACAAAATGAAGATGAAAAACACTGAGCATTTTTCAGCAAAGGGAGAACCTCACTTAGGTGCATTACTTAGTTTTCAGCAGAGACCTAGGGCAGCAATGAAAACAGAATCAGCAGTATATGTAGATTTTAGGTTGCATATGCAAATTGGTGAGAAATCTACATAGTTTTGGTTTCATTGTTTTGCATATATAAATAATGTATGAGTTCACAGTTACATCTTATACATCTTAAAAACTATACAATTACACAGCCATCATCTCTGTTCTAAATCTGTATTCAGTTTATTTCTGATTAATGTGTTTGCCCTATCTTGGACCTCCTTGTAAATGAGCAGTACTCAATGGAGCTTTTCCCCCTGGCAAAATAAGAAAATACAAATACAGCCTATTAAGAAAAAGTGCTAATGTCAATATTGACAATAGTATATAAGGGATGTGAGCATGGTAGGAGGTAGTGCGCAGCACTAGAACAAGACAATAAGGTAAAACTCAGAGTTTTGTTTTTTGTTCTTTTGGTAAAGCCCACTAGGCACAGGTGCCTGTTTTCAGGGGCAACCTGGGGGCACTGAGAAGGTTAAGTGACTTGCTCAGAGTCGCACAGTATACAAGTGGAGGTTGTGGGACTCAAACCCAGGTCTGTCTGCTGGATGTACCAAGCTCATTCACAGCTCGTTACTCTAACCTCTAGGCTACACTGCCAGCCCCAGATAGCTATACACTAAAAATATAATGGATAATATTTTATCCATGTTATGCAACAATTGCATAGTTTGCCTAAACTCTTACACAAAACTGACCTGAACCATGCATGACTGCCCACATGTGTCTCATGGGTTAGGTAAGGGTGACATACATGACAAGACAGCTTAGATCAGCCAATGGAATTTAAAATAATTAAATTAGACCTTTTGTACACACTGGCTCGATTTTCAAAACTCCAAATTTGATGCAAGGTGCCAACATCAAATAGAACTGATGCAAGGGACACCTTGTGTCAAACAATGTGGAGTTTCTGATTCAGTCAGGCTGGCTGTGACAAACCAAAGACCCTGTGCACTAGGCCAGATGTGCACCAAGCTTGCGACTAGGTCGAGGGTGCTCCAGGGCACTAGGGGACTTATGGCAGATGCAGGCTACAACATTCCTTAAATGGGATTCTGACAACCAGCAGGATCTGCCAGGACTTAGTCCACCCAACAGGTGGTCTAATGGCCCTTGCACCACCCCACAAATGGGGTGCTGGGTGGGAGTACGGGCTGGCCTGGTGCGCGAACAAGTGAGCAGCTGTCCCTTATGCATGTCAAAGGACTGCAGGTGTGCATCCGGGTACAGACCACACAGGAATGTTGAAACCCAGTTCCCCGATATGTGCCCCACCTGCCTACTGGACCTGCAGCAGGCATGCTCATTTTCAGCACTG
Organism: Neoceratodus forsteri; assembly: GCA_016271365.2. Classification (NCBI taxonomy): domain Eukaryota; kingdom Metazoa; phylum Chordata; order Ceratodontiformes; family Ceratodontidae; genus Neoceratodus; species Neoceratodus forsteri. The sequence continues at coordinate 427,442,121 of CM057450.1, read as the reverse complement.
TGGATGACCTGGGCACGGCACTGTACCCCTGTCTGTTGCCTGTTCCCCTCCAGCACTGCAGCCAAAGTTGGCTCCCTAGGACTCATGCTTGTCCCTGTCCTGTGCGACGGGGTTGGTGGTCCATATCCCCATGCTGCACCCTGCACCCAACTCCTCCCGTGTGCCAAATGTGAAGTGCAGGGGAGCGGCTGCTACGACTTGCAGGTGTTTGGCATTGGGACCCCTCCTATACAGGAAATGGGCACAGGGTCCCAGGTGCATCAGGGATCTGCACAAGTTGCCGTTTATCGCAGATTGCATCGATCTTTGAGAATCGAGCCCACTGTATCATGTGACACTTTGCAAACCAAAGCGGTAGATACGGATAATACAGCAACTGTATGCAGCCAAATGGAAATGTAATTATTACTGAACAACAACCTAGGCATACATAGTCATAGACACGAGTCAGAACCCTTCCCTATACAGTAAAGCTCACATTATTTAAAAGGAGTTGACTTAGCACTGATTTTTGAAGCTGATGACAATACATCAGCAACTCATGTTGTATTGTTTTTCAACTCTTAACCAGATCAAAAGCAACTTCTATGAAATGTTCTACCACTGAACTGGGGGGCATCAGCAGTTCTGTCACAATGCAAAACTAGGGTGCAATTCTTAGGCAACAGCTTTTGCAAGGCTTTGTGCTGGATCCAGCAACGCTTATGCAGTTAACTGAGAAATGCAAAAGCAACTCATTTGCATGGCAGTTAATGTGAATTGTACTGTACTGCTCTGCAGTGTTTCTAGGGTATGTATCCATGTCTCTGCCATGGGACTTGAGCCTACTACCTTCTAGCTGTGAGGTGAGAGGGCTACATACTCAGAAAAATGTGCTAGTAATGATGAACAGTATTGTAGCCACATGAGGAACCTTAAAGCGGATCCTACTAGATGACTGTGTGCAGTGGCTCTAGCCTTACCTTGGAGGACAGCCAAGATCAGTTAAAGTAAAACTATATGCCAAAATGATAAAACACATGTTGGGATTTTGTTTCGCTTGTGTGACTGTGTCAAGTTTTTATTTGTTTTTTCTTTACTTTTCCCTGCCAGTTTTGTGGCCCATGGGGGTAGTCATGGAGGCATCTTTTATTGCCTTTGGTCCCTTGGAATTTTCCAAGAATGCATCCAGGAATTACATCTATTAAAACTATGACTGTCAAAGGTGTACTGGCTTTATCGTCGTCCAGTGACAGCGCTTTACAATGCAAATTGCCACACATCCATAACAACAACAGATGCCACTAGAGAAATCTGACTTTGGCTAGGGAAGGAGGAGAAACTTCTTCAAAGTGGTTAACTTTCACATGCAGTTGCAGATAGATGTCATTCTGTTTAGATTTATTTATTTTATTAATTTAGTTTGTGTTAACTGGGTAAGTGCACTAGACAAATTCTGCCTATTTTCAGGCACGACCCAGGGGGATACAGATAAATGCCAACTGACCTTGAACCAGAGTCGGTGGTATTTTTAGTGAATGGGGGAAATTTGGCCAGGGCACAGGGGAAATTCCCCTGCTCACCTGCAGGGGAATCTCTGGTTACCAGGATGACCACTCAGGCGGATCCCGAGGAGAGAAAGGACGTGCGGGAGGTGGGGGAGTTGGTCTCCTCCTCTACCTCCTCAGCTCTAGAGACCGAGCAGTTTTTTGATGCTGCTATTTCAGTCGAGGAAGCCGCTATTGTGTCAAGCCACAGAAGAAAAACAAGACTTGCAGACCCATGCATTGGACTTACAAGCAACCTCAAAAAAAAAAAAAAAAAAAAAAAAAAGGTGATCAACAGGCAACTCCAACATTTTCACGGACACTGATGACTGACCCAAAAAAAAAAAAAAAATAGAAACGAATATGACAGAAAATCTACAAGCGCTTCTTGCAGCAGAAGAAGAGCACTTTCAGATTAGGAAACAAGAACTTCAGGCTGCTATAGCATTGCAGCAGAGACAACTCCCTGCAATTGCGATAGAAGCTCCTCCAGCTGCTCCGGCCCATCTGTGGACCGCAGATACAGTTTCCTCACCACAGCACCCACTGCACGACGAAAAAGAACTACCAGGACCTCAAAGGATAAAATGACTGAGACATGAGTATTTTCCTTCGCTGCAGGTAAAGAGACAACACCGTATTTATATTCAAAGGACAAATATTGCAGAACTCTGCAAGGGCTTTGCTGGGAATGGCAAAGACAGATCACACAGCATCTGGCCTAAGACGAGACCCCAGCACTATATTTCAATCTGAAAATACAGACGTTTAGTCAGTAGACTCTGCTTCTTAGGCTGCTGGTTGGGAAAATCCCAACAAACTGATAAATAGATTTTGGGTTCCTCCCCAATCTAAATACCTGGGAAGGAATCAATATTGGCTGTAAATGACAGTAACTGGGACACAAACCAACTTAGACAATGCAGACAAAACAATGGAAGTTACTGAAACTGAAAACATAACTAATTGTGACTCTCCCCTGTATCTTCCGGTGATTTGAATTTAACCCAAAATCCACAATTAACTTTACTTAATCACCCCCACCCCCTGTTTCGGGAGATACTGAGGACATGGAAGGAACTGGAACCCTAGTACAACCCAGCACCTCTACTTCTCGACCTAGTCAACAGTCCTTTACTAATTCTACCAGGTTCAAGTACAAGAAACTCCAGGTCTTATGCTTCATTCTTCAGACAACCTGTATACTCAGCAAAGAGACATAATGCTGTTAGAATTATTTATAAAGGAGGACTGGATACTTTCTCGGATAGGCTGCACACTGCCAGAAATTTACTCAAGAGTTCCATGCATTCTTCTGCTACAGAAATATATTCCCTCATCCATGTGTTAGGGAGACAACATAATGGGCAAGAAAAATCATGTCTCCTGATTGGTTGACAGGGTTTGGAATCCAGTGGTATAAGGAGTAACAACCACTGGTGTGGGAACATTTTCCAGCCAGCTGTGCAAAGGCTACCCTGAAATAAATGCTTTTTCCACATTCTGTTGCGGAATGCCCGACCTCCATGTTAGTAAAGCATCTGACTGGCAAGTGGCATTATCAAAAAAATGAAAAAGAAACATGATTCCATAACACAAATGAGAAAAAATCTCACAATATAAAGCAAGTAAACCTTAGTGGGCATTGTTAGCTGCATCACTGTCCCTCTCCTAAACAGACCTGCAGCATTTATTCTTAGTAGGCCACACATCCCACTGTTCATAGTAGATGAACAATCTGCGTATACAATCTCAGCATCAGCAAACTGTTCTAACAGCTGACTGCACGCTCATTCACCCTTCTCCCCCAAAACATTGACAAATAATTTCTAACCGCATCTCTCCCACAGTCACGGAGTACTTTCCCCCTCAGCATACATATGTAAAAATGTAGAAACCGTAGTGTAATCCAGCCCTAGCTCCATCCCTGTCATACCACACGCCAGTCCACAGTGCGACACACACATCACAAAAGTAGTCTGACTGGATAGGTGAATCGCTGCAACAACAGTACTAAAAATAAAAAAAAACACATACTTATCAGGCCACAGATGGAACTCGCAATCTATCGAAGAAATCGCCCAGTGACACAGGATATCACTAAAGGCAAAGGTGCAAGGCAACGCAAGTGCAGAAAGCCACAGGAAAAAAAAAAGCCAATTGCTTACCGAGGTGGAAGTGCGCGGTGCATGATGGTAGGCACCAAAAATTAAAGAAGCAGCGAACACTACGATCAGGGAGGGAATTTTAAAATTGCAAAAGTAAAAACAAATGCCTCACAAAAGCGAACCTCAGTGGTCACAATAAAGTATCCACAGTTACTGAAGCAATAAACAAAACAAAAATAAATGTGACATGACAAGTTCTCGAGACAACCAAGCAGTAAATTAGAACATAGCAATGGCAAACGAGTTTGAAATAGTCTCACAGGCAAAAAGTAAAAACAGTCAACAGCCCAATAGACTGAATAGCTCTCAAGGTAAGATTAAAAGCACTGGAAGTGTCACGCAGCCACAGAGCCTCTAAAGCAGTTGACAGAAAAGAACTAAAATTCGGCAGTTAACTAAGAAAAAAAATGGGTAAAATGGGTAATAACAATGAAAAATAAAAGGGAACTGTCAACGTGGCTTAATTGTAATGTTGAAAACGTAGTAATATTAAAAGGAGGCAGCATAGCATAGTGGTTGAATGCTCTGTGCTGCAATTCTGGAAACCTGGGTTTGAATCCCACAGCCCTCACTTGTACACTGTGTGATCCTGATCCAATAACTGAACTTCCCTGTGTTCCCAGGTAGTACCTCGGAAACAGTTTCAAGCTCAGTCCGTCTTGCCTCGTAAAAAAAAAAAAAAATGTAGAACACAGACTAGAGAATTAATTAAACATTGAGAATAGTCAAAAATCAAAGTAATTGAATGAACAAATAATAGCAATTAACAGCAACCTTTAGAAGCAACAGTCTACTTGTTCTCCTGTAATTGATTGATGATTTGTATTTTACCATTGTTTACCATTTATCCCCAGTAGGTAAAAACCGACAACCATGTCAAAAGTGCCTGAATTATATTTTTCACTACTGCAGCATCCTAGAATACAAGAAATACCACAGCAAGCAGAAGGCAAAACAGATGCCACAAGTGCCATCGCAAATGCCGAAATAAGTAATGAACCAACAGCAATCCCCGCAGATGTCAAAGCTATACTGCAAGTAGAGAGAGACAGTGCAGAGACACCAACAACTACACCCTCCGCCAGTGAAATAGTTGAAGCCACCAAAGAAAAAGCCAGCGCATCTGTAAGTAGGCATCTCACTCTAACTGATGATCATTTGACAGCCATAGAGAAACTTAAAGATGAGCGAAACACAGTTAAAACCACAAACTGGGCTCATCAGATTTTCTTGAGATGGGTGTCAAAATGTGAAATAGCAATGGATTTGAAAACTGTCCCAATTAGTGATTTGAATACCGTACTCCGTAAATTCTACGCTGAAGTTTGTAGCAGTACCGGTGAACAGTACTCCATCTCTAGCTACCTTGGGCTTCGTGCAGGTCTCAGACTACTGAACAGTCCTGACATCGGGTGCTGTGTTAACATCATAACAGATAACCGCTTCACCACTGTGAACAATGTCTTTTTTGAAGTAGTCAAGCAGTACAGAAGAGAGAAAAAGGACGTGTCCACTCACCACCCACCACTATCAGATGTTGACCTGCACCAACTGAAGACTTCTTCGATACTGTCACCATCAACACCATCAGGGCTTGTACAGAAAGTATGGGTTGATGTACAGTTACACATGGCTCATAGAGGGAGAGAGGGACAAAGGGACCCACGTCCAGAGTCATTCACAATAGACAGATGAAAATGGTATTATGTCAGCCTCAAATACAACGAAGCAACAAAAAACCACAAAAGTCACACTGATGGCAACTGAGACCAGTATAGGGGCTTCATATACGCTTCACCAGATGACCCACTCTGCCCAGTGAACTAATTTAAGCTGTACCTGTCCAAGCTACCACCAGAGGCACCAGCTTTCTACTTTCACCCACTACGTGCAAACCAGGAGTACCTAAACAGCAGTCCGATCTGGTATTCCAAGGAACCCATGGGTGTGAACTACCCGTCAGGCATGATGCCCCAATTGAGCAAGGAATGTAATCTAAGTCGAAGATACACAAACCACTCAATTTGAGCCACCACAGTTCGTCTACTATCAACTGCAGGACTGCAAGCACGAGAAATAATGGCAGTAACAGGACACAGATCCGAAGCAAACTTGAGAAGTTACTGGAATGCCTCTGCTGAAGATTGCAAAAAGTGGAGTGAAATCCTAGCACAAACCACAGAAGAAAACCAAAGATCAGAATCTTCAAGCGAAATACACAAATTAGAGCCTTCAATCAAGAAACGAAAACCAGAACCAGAAAGAGTCAACCACCAGCACATCTGAGCCACCATCCAGAGAAACAGGATTAGAAAACATGCCATTTAACCTCATGAACCCAATATTACATGGTAAAGTGCAATTCATAAACTACAACAAGTAGACTGTTGCTTGCTAATGTTGTTGGTAATTGCTATTTTTTACCATTCAAAAAGTTTACCAAGGGACTATTTTATCTCAATGTTGCAATTAATTCTCTATTCTGTATTTAAATAAATGTTACAAAGTTTTCAAAATATAAACACCTTGTCAGTGTCCTTTTTTCCATAGTTATTTCCCATTTTATAAGCGCAATAAGACACTCCAGGGTAGTGGCTGTCATGTGGTAACCGCACACCTGGGTGCGGAAGGACACTAGGCCTCAGCCTCGTGCCTCACCACGCACCTAGGTGTGTGGTTATCCCATGACAACCACCATCCTGTCATGTCTTATTGCTTACTTAGTTTTCAATTAAGTAGCGGATTGCACAAATTCTGGTCGTTACACCAAAAACTGAAAGAAACTCCGCTTCGGGCCCCCTTCCAGGTTGTACCACTTACTAAACCAGCTAATAGAACCATCACTGTGCTTTTTAGAAATGAAGGAGTCAGTGTTACTGACCTCTTATATTGGCTTAAACAAAGGTGCACAGTCCTGGGAAACCTAGAAGCTATATTTGATTAAGAGAGAATCTGGACTGGGGGATGGAAGATCAGGGTAGTATTGAATATCACAGAAGATGGACTGGAACATCTTCCAAATTTTTTTTTTCTAGGCTGAGATAGGGGTGTACTGTTCTATCTATGTAGGACAACCTAAAGCATGCTATCGTTGTGGAGAAACAGGTCACATCAGCAGTCTTTGTGACAGACTAAAATGTACCTTGTGTAATGAACTGGGTCATACTAGCAATATGTGTAGAAATGAGCAACTGTGTCACTAATGTGATAAGCCAGGGCATTCCTACCAGTCATGTCCATGAGCAGCACGCAACCAACCTGAGCACACTGATAACGAAGAGCGAAGACTGCTTACTGCAGTAGCCCAAAGGACATGTACCACTGCCCCCCCACCTTGAAGCTTGAGTTGAACCACAGTAGGAAACTAGTATTGGTGACCCCTGTCCAGTAGTTTGTATCACAGGAAGCAGAACCCCTCCCAGTGACCACTGCACCACAAGATACAGAATCTCTTACAGTACAGGACCCAGCTCCAGTACAGGTTATAGAAAACACACAGGACACCCCCTCCATACCTAATGAAATACCTCCTCCTTCCCAAACAACATCTAAGGACACAGGAGTAAATAAGTCAGCCACAAGACGTAGGCAGTCCTGGACACTTCCTCATTCCAAAGTATCAAAAACATCTGAACTTCCTGTCGCCAATAGATATGATGTTCTAACAGACATGGCAGGTACCTCTGGGAATGATTCAGATGATTCTTCTCTGTGGTCTTCCCTGCCTGAAGAAGCCTCGGACAGAGAGGAATCCCCTCCTGACAAATCTAATACAGCCCCAACCCCCTCTATCTCAAAAGCAAAGTCCACACAAAAACACACCAGACTGACCAGAAGCAGCAAATCTAAACCCCCATGAAGTTTCTGATGAGACATTAATGCTACTTCTGCCATTTTCTACCACCCCTTCTTAAATGGCTCACAATATCCATCTCTGTACTATTAGTGTTCATGGTATTAAAGCTCTCAGGAGAAAACAAGCTGTCTTTTCACATTTACAAACATTAAAAACAGGAGTTTTTTTCTTACATGATACCAGGCTATATACCATACACGAAATACATCAAGCCATCACTCTAAGGCATATAGGTGTCCTTCCTATCGGTCCCAGGGGACAGACACCTGTTCTGGTGTAGCTATTTTTTCAAACATTTCCTTCAAACTCATTAAGCTAGTAGATTTGGTACCCGGAAGAGCACGAATACTAGATGTCAAAATCCAGACAGTCTTATTTAGGCTTATTAACATCTATGCTGCTGAGACTAAAGCAGAAAGAGTTGAACTTTTTCAGACAGTACAACCTTATCTTTATTCTGCCCAAAGCATTATTTTTGGAGGGGATTTTAATTGCAGCCTTTCCTTAACCGGTAGAGGAAAAAATATTAAAACTAAGAAAATTTCCTGCAGCATGGCCTTTCTTCAGAAAATGATACAAAATACTAACCTGCAGGATGCATACTTCAAAGCTACAGCAAAATCAGATCCAAGATTCCATAAGGGCCCCCTAGCAACTCGAATAGACTATTTTTTCACTACCCTTTCCTTAATAGTCCAGACAGCCCAAACACAAGTGGCAGAATTCTTAGACCATAATATTGTACATATTAAATTAGAGAATGTTAACACACCACCCCATGGCCCAGGTACATGGAAACTCAATTCTATTATATGCACCTGATACTAAACAAACAATAATGTACATTTTCCTTATTTACCACCCCCTTCTGGGGCGGTGGGGAATTTCCTGCAGGAGGTTGCTGAATTCATCGTTGGCGAAACATTGGAAGCCCCCAGATGTATTGTTCTGGGGGATTTCAATGTTTGGGCTGACAACGAATCTTCTCGGCTTGGTCTTAGCCTTCTCCAGATTATGTCATCACTGGGCCTGCCGCAAGTTGTTTCTGCCGTGACACACCAGGACGGCCACATGTTGGACCTGGTGTTCTCACTGGGGCTTGAGATAGATAAACTCAAGATTGATCGGGTAGTATGGTCCAATCACTGCACAATGCAGTTCATGTTTGGGGCTCCCACCGGATGCCCTCCCCCTACAGAGATGATGAGCTGTCGTCCTTTGTGGGGATTGACCCCAGAGGGTTTTTTGGCGGCAGATGATCTATTTAGTGTGGGTGATGTATGCGCTGGAGGCGTTGGTGCTGGGGTGGTCACTTACAATAAGGTGCTATCCGACACCATTGACTCCCTCGCACCTGACCGTGAACGATCCAAATCTTCCTATCTGAGGTCCCTGTGGTATGATGGGGTTTTCAGGGAGATGAAGAGAAAGGGTCGGAGGTTAAAGCATTGCTGGAGAAAGTCCAGCCTGGAGGAGGACAAACTGGCCCTGCGTGTGCACTATAATGCATACCAGGGGGCATAAGAAGGCAGTGTTCTTGTCCAAGGAGATTGCTGCCGGGAAGAACCGATCAACTATACTTTTTCGGACTGTGGACAGGCTACTTCGTCCTGCTTGTCTACAGCCAAAGAAGGTTTTTTCTAATACTGAATGTGAAGAGTCTGCTCGGTTCTTCTCGGACAGAGTGTCCGGTATCCGGTGGGGAGTTTCTCCAGTCAGCAATGGTACAGCTGGCAGTGGTAGCCAGAAGTGTTTTCTGTGCACGCCATCTGGTTGGGGGGAGTTCAGACCAGTCTAGGTAAGTGAGGTCATTGGGGTGGCGACCAATCTGAAGTACACCTTTTGTGAACTGGATCCGGTGCCGACGCATTTCTTGACGAGATGCATCAACACCGTTGGCCCGGTGTTTGCTCTGATTGTCCGGTGCTCCTTATCTGGGGGTTCCCTGATGCCTTGAAGGAGGCATTGGTGAGACCACTCTTAAAGAAACCATCATAGGACCCGGAGGTCAGGGCAAATTACCGACCTATCTCTAATCTTCCCTTTTTCGTGAAGGTAGTGGTGCTTCAGTTGGAGGAGCACCTCGTGACTCATGAGTTGTATGAACCTTTCCAGTCGGGGGTTTCGGCTGAGGCATAGCACAGAAACCACGCTTGTTCAGGTGCTGAATGATGTCCTCAGGGCGAGAGATCGAGGAGATAAGACAATTCTTGTTCTCCTGGATCTCCCCTCAGCATTTGACACTGTGGACCATTGTGTGTTGCTTGACGGCCTTAGGGAACTCTGCGGACTCACTGGCACTGTCATCAGCTGGTTTGAGTCCTTTTTAACCAACAGGAGGCAATGGGTTGTGATGGGGAATTTTTCCTCCACCCCAGCCTCCTATCTTGCTGAGTTCCTCATGGATCGGTATTAACCCTAATGTTGTTTGCAGTGTACATGCTACTCCTGGGAGGGCTCATTAGGAGCATGGCTTGGGTTTTCATTGCTATGCTGATGATACCCAGCTATACTTTTCCTTCGCCCCAGGGACATCCTACGCGGTAGATGTGCTGAACAGCTGCCTTGCTGAGATTAACGACTGGATGGCCCCTAGCTGGCTGCGACTGAACCCCGATAAGAGAGGTATTGGTGGTGGAGTCGAACAGAGTGCGTGATAGAATGGCCTCTGAATCAGAGACCGGACTTGTTCTGGGATCCGTTTCATTGAAAACCTCCTCTAGGGTACGAAATCTTGGTGTCATTCTGGATAGAAGTTTGACTATGGAGGTGCAGATATCTTCCACTGTCCACTCCTGTTTTTTCCATCTCAGAAATGTCACCAGGATAAAGCCCCTTGTTCCACCTCTGGAACTCCCCACTTTGATGCATGCCTTAGTTACATCAAGGCTTGACTACTGTAATGCGCTCTACCTTGGGGTCGAGGGAGGATCTCTCCGCAGATTGCAGCTAGTGCAGAATGCAGCTGCCCGGTTACTTACTGGGCAGCCACAATTTTGCCATATTACACTGGTGTTGCGTGAGCTGCACTGGCTGCCAGTCAGGTGGAGGATCCTCTTTAAGGTGGGTCTTCTCACCTATAAGGCCCTACATGGTCAGGGGCCCTGGTTATCTGGCAGACCTTCTTGTACCTGCTCTCTCTCTGTTCACCCCCTCCATTCCTCTTGTGGAGGCCCCTACCGATTCCAAGAAGGAGGTTGAAATCGGCTGGTGACAGGGCTTTTAGTGTCGCTGCCCCCGTCCTGTGGAATTCGCTGCCCCTCAGGGTTAAGGGGGCTCCTACTTTGGAAGTATTCAAGTCCCACCTTAAGGTCCTCCAATTTGCTTAGGCTTTTCTGGATTAAATTACTAATTTATTGATCTGAGTTGTTTGTACATGTTTATACGACGCGTTACTATTTTGTGTTTTTAATTATCTCTGTATCTATTGATCTATTTCTGAAGATGTGTTTATTTGTGCAGTGCCCAGAGCCCCCGAGATTGGGTGTTTTTAAATAAATTCTGCCTTTTTTGCCTTGCCAAGAAAGTCTACAACAAGTAGATGGAGTAGGTGTCCAGCCACTGTCAGGCCGCCGTACTGCAGACAGTATCATGGCAGCCTTCCCACCCTGGCAATCCAGTGCCTCCCCCCCGTCCACCACCCCACTGTATGCCACACACTGTGGTGGTAAAGGAATAACTGACCCCCCACTGGCTCGACCTGATTGCACATGCGCCATAATCCCTAAGTCAACCCTGTGGTCCAGTGGGGCAAGTGGTTCTTCTTGGGAGGTTACTGGGGATCAGCTGAATATAAGACCTGGTGTTTCTGACAGTCCTCCTTAGAGGAGGAGATGTGGATGAGGTATTTCTTTGGGTTTTGGAAAGAGAGTTATAGTAGATGTTTGGGAGTTTAGAGGGTAGAAACTATATTTTTAGAAACTAGTGGGCCCTTATCCAGCTGGTAAATTCTAAAAAGGGGGCAGCATTCAGAGCAGACTAGATGGATCTTTGGTCCATATCTACTGTCACTTTCTATTTTTGTATGAGTGTCTTGTCTCCTCAGTGCCACATGCTATGCAGAAATCTGGTAAGCTTTCAGGATTTTTAAGTTTTGGTGGCAGTTGGGTCAGTATGTAACAGACTGTAGAAATTGCTGTCCTTCCTTTGGGGAGACCAAGGATCCAATCATTGGCAGCATGCAGTGTTTTCAAGCTGTTCAATGTGTGACTTTTCCCCAGCCGAGTGCTTTTTTTTTTTTCTTCTTTAAACCAGGAGAGTCACACTAAGCCGAAAGCTTGTTTACAGATGTGAACTGGGAGCACAAGGAAGTTAAGTGACTTTCTCAGGGTCACACAGTATGCAAGTGGGGGCTGTGGGATTCAAACCCAGGTCTCCAAGTTTGCAGCTCAGAGCCTTAAACCACTGCACTATACTGCCTCCTTTGGTATGAAAATAATTTTGGAGTTTTTCTCTTTCAGGCTATTCTATGTTCAATCTGAAATTCTCACTTTAAATCACTGTTTAATGAAGAATATGGGCAAGCTTTTCTTCCGTTATTTTTATTTATTTGCATCTTGGATTAACACCTTTGAGCTACAAGCTCATTTACAAAGGTTCCACGTCACTGCATACAATATACACACATAGGGAGTTATACAACAGTTCAAAATTATTGCAACAGAGTTACAAAAATGTTTGATGTAAAGCAAACAGATCTGCACTGCTGTATTAAGCTGTTACACAAGAAGCATGAGTAAGAGGTAGGGAGAATAGGGAGAGAGGTAGGCAGATGTAGAAGATGCAAAACTGGGTTGTATGTAGAAGTGAGGAAGAGGACAAGAAGAAGCATTGTTAGCAGAAGATAGGCGATTGAGGAGCCGCACGGAGGGGTCTTATCTGAGTAGGGGGGAATGTTGAGAGGAGGCCACAATGATAGCAAGGGAGGGGGTGAAAGGTGAGCTATAAGGGGAAACGGTTAGAGGGGCCTACTGGAGGTGGGAGGATTTAGGGGGTAAGGTAGGAGACTGGTACATGTGGGGTACGATTGACATAAGAGGTAAGTGAAGGAGGATAGTGTGAGGGTAAGAAAAGGAGGTAAGGTGGAAAGGAAGGTGAGGGAGAAAGTGCTGGTGCTGAAAGGTAGCCTCTGGAGTGGTGGGGGATTGATCACTGTAGGTGAGGTAGAGGATAATTCAAGAGGTACCTCAACAGAGAGAGGGGGTAAAGAGGTGGAAAGGGATGGATAGGGTGGAGGGGGCACAGAGAGGGGGGAAGGAGGATGGGGTGGGGGCTAGGAGGGAGGTTGGAGACTAAGTGCTGGTGTTGGACGTTGCTGAGTGAGAGAGGATATGCTGCCTTGAAGGGGGGGTAATGCAGCCTTAGGAGGGAGGAAAAGGATCTAGGTGTTACAGTCGCACATACTGGAGGCAATCAGATGATCATGAAGTTGATATCTGAATTGACCATTTCTTTGCATTGCTTGCAGGTCATCACTGAGGGAGCTGATCCATTACGGGCTCTTTATGTAGAGGTCACCTATTAAAATTGACACTTTTTAACCACGGTCCTACCTGATTAATAAATAAAATATTAACTTTAAATAAAATTGAAGTTTTAAAAATTTTTAGGGGTGTGGAGCTGACTGCCCAAGCCAGGAGCAGCAACCTAGAGCTCCCATGGAAAGGCTTCTTGGGAGCCCAAGTTGTTGCTCCTGGCTGGGCTGCTAGCTCCACACCCCTAAAACTTCTTTAAAACTTCAATTTTATTTAAAATTTATATTTTATTTATTAATCAGGTAGTCCCGTGGGTAAAAAGTGTCCATTTTCAGCCCTGGCCAGTCAGGAAAGTGGCATCAATTTGTACTGCCCCCCTTCCCAAAGATTTATACTGTCCCCAAATTATAATGGGGGTTACAAGGGGGAAGGAAGTACTCCCTCTCCACACCTCTTTCCTGTTACTCCGTTTTCCAGTGGTACCCGCTCCCTTGCTCCTCTTCCCCATAAGCCCATACTGTTGCCTAGTGGCATCCCCTTCTCCTCCTCTTCCCTGTAACTATTCCTCGGTGTCCAGTGGCACTGCCTTCTGCCTTTCCCCAGAAGTGCTCCATGATGTCCAGTGACACCCCCATCTCCGCCTCTCCACAAGTTCTCCATGGTGTTCACTGGCAGCCCTCTCCCTCTCCCCTTCCCTATAAGTTCTCCCGTGTGTCCAGTGGCAGCCCCCACCCTCCAGAACACCCAAATGCCACACTAGTTCATGATGGTGACTAAAACAAACCCTCCCCTCTGCTTCTTGTCTGGCCATCATCTGACTCTCATAACTAAGATAAAATAAATACCCCTCTCCACACCCATCTCAGGTCTACTACCTTCTCTCCCCATCATGTCTCCTTAGCAACTCACCAAAAGTTCTAAAGTATGTAGATAAAATCTTCAATGAAGCATGCCACCTTAACAGTTTCAACACAGATCCTTAATACCGGCAATCTCTCTCAGTAGTGCTTTGCAATAACATTTCAAGAGAGAGACTGTGCATTTGAGCCCAGCAGTGAGGCTGTTATCAGCAGTGTGCTTTTCCAAGGATTCTATTTCCATGTTTTTGAACTTTGGTGAATTGCTGTCTAAGGGGACAGGGGCCAGCAGGGTTGTGTGGCCGGGATGGGTTGGGGGGAGGGTCTTTTTTTACACTAGCCCCATTGGGCAAGTCAGGGAGAAATCACACTGGCCTGCGGTAGTCTGCGCTATGCCCAGGGCAGTAAATTGATGTTAGACATGAACCCTGTATTTTAATAGGTGACCTCAAATGATCTCCACATACATAACAGAAGAAAAGCTACCAGATCAGATGGATTACAAACACTGGGCCCGATTCTAAAAGAGTTATGCATGGCATAACAGCACTTGGGCCAAAAAGAATGGCGCAAGTAGCAAGTTACACCAGCAGTTGTGACGTGTGGGATTCTACAATGTGGCCTGCGATGTGTCACAGGTCATTTGCGCCAAACAGCAGTTAAGCCAGCAGTTGCACCATAAACCCCCTGTGACATGGCGCTAGGGGGTTTACGGCAGCAGTTGTGTCCTATTCTAGTAGGGCAGCAACAAAGTCCCCAATGTCGGATTCTACAAGAACCCCGGAGGAGAACCGGCAACATAAGTTACACCAGCATTTAGCTAGTGTAACTGCTCTCACATCCTCCGGGGGTTCTGGGACTTCCTACACCACTCAAGATTCTCCCATGCCCAGTACACCCCATCGGTGCCCCACAGGCAGCCCACAACCCTCCAGCCCCAATCCCCACAGCAGATATGCCCAGCTGGGCATCTCACACCCCAGCCCCAGAACCCCCAAACCCTCAATGCCCTGCAAGCAGCAGCCACACATCATGCCCCCAACCCCACAATGCTAGTGCCCCACAGAGGCAGCTGTGTCTCCCATCCATGCTCCAACCCGATATGTTGCTGCAACTGTGTAAACATTAGAACCCCGAGATCCCTGGTAGTCCAGTGACCCCCCACCCAGTAGAGCCAGTCACCCCACCCCTTCCCCAGCTGGCGAGTGGCACAACCCCTCACCTCCATGGCCAGCCACCGACTGAGCTCCATAAAGCGCTACTGTATAGGCAGCTCAGAAGTGTGGTGTTCATTCATTTTCTAGCGCGTCTATAATGGCGCTATGCGAAACTCAATCGGCAACTAACACGTGGAAGTGAGAAGGTGGCTATGCCAATGTCGCTAACTGAGAGATGAAATGAAAGTATTTTAACACAGGTAAACCACTGAACTACAAAGATCTCAGGGATTCTAATATTTACAGATGTGTAACACTCGATCGAAAATAGATGAGAAGATTTCACTACGCCCTAATAGACTGAGAGGCACTTCACAGTTGCTGAGGGTGCGACTGCGACACTGCCCACTCGTCGTACGCCCTTGGTTGGCGTACCTGTCCATATGTAGCAGGCCTGAGACTTAACGTGAAAATCCTGCCCCTTCTTGAATAGAAGCGCAGGGTCCATGTCATGGCAGCGTTTGGTGCAAGTCGCCTTTGGCGGCAACTTGCCCAATGCTTCTGAACTCAGGCCCAGTGTTTCTATGTATAATTAAAACTGCTGCTTTGTTTTCACTGCTTGAACAACATTTTCCAAGATGCCTCTGCTGGAAGAAGTAAACTAGAGTTACAGAACTTATGTGGAGGTGGTTTACAGGCAGTATAATATAGCCTGCAGGCTAAACATGAACTATTAAAATTGGTGTCCCTCCTCCATCCCTCATAGAAAAGGTGCTGCTCACGTATAGCATGTGTTATAATTCACACTCTAAAGCAAAAAGTCATAATTCTAAAATGCTAAAGCAAATACAAGTAAACACAATGGCCCCGATTCTAGAAGCATGGCGCAAGTCACCACCAAAGGCGACTTGCACCAAACACAGCTGTGACCTGGACCCTGCATCCTATTCTAGAAGGGCAGGGTCTCAACTAAGTCCCATGACTTGTGACATGTGGACAGAGTACGCCAACCTAGGCGTACCTGAGGGGCACATCATGATCGCAGCCCCCAGCAAGCGTAAGTGCTCTCCAAAACCCATGAGGCAGCTGTATCCCCATCCATTCCCCAACCCAATATTGTACCAAATGTTTAACACTTAAAACCCCGAGATCCCTGGTAGTCAGTGGCACCCCACCAACAGCGACAGTCCTCCCCACTCATCCCAAGCCGGACTGACACAGCCCACCTCACCTCCAATGGCCAGCTGCCACTGGAGCTCCGCACAAGTGCTTACTGTACAAGCGCTCAGAAATGAATAGTATTCATTTCATTTCTATAGCCAACTTCTAACGCTCAAGCAAACTCAGTCGGTGGCTAACCGTGGAAAGCAAAAACTGTGCAAATCGCCGGCTAATAGATGGTAGGATGAGTGGTCTGGCACTGCTAGGCAGGGGCAGGTGGGGGCCACTAGACTACCAGGGATCTCGGGTTTTACTTATTTACCATCTGCGGCAAAACATTGGGTCAGGGCATGGATGGGAGGGACACACGCCTGCAGGGCTGATAGCAGTGTGGGGTTTGGGGCATAGTGTGTGGGCTGCCTGCAGGGCATTTAGGGTTTGGGAGTTCTGGGGGCTTGGGGTGTGAGATGCCCAGCTGGGCACCTCTGCTATGGGGGATGGGGCCTGTGGGGGTTGTGGGCTGCCCTGTGGGGCGCTGACGGGGGGTGTTCTGGGCATGGGGGGGCCACATCCTGCAGTGGGTCTACAGAACCCCCAGAGAACATATGTACAGTTACACCAGCTAAATGCTGGTGCAATTTACGTTGACGGTTCTCCTCTGGGGGGTTCTTTTAGAATCCTGACAGTGGAGACTTTGTTGCTGTCCTGCAAGAATAGGGCGCAACTGCTGCCATAAACCCCCTAGTCAAATTAACCAGCCTGGGAGTGGGTCCCAGGGTGGTAGCCTGAGTAAAACATTGGCTGGACAACAGAACACAGAAGGTAGCTGTAAATGGAGTCCACTCTGAAGAAAGAGGGGTTACTAGTGGGGTACAGCAGGGTTCAGTACTGGGTCCAGTCCTTTTTAATGTCTTTATAAGTGACATTGCAGAGGGACTGAAAGGAAAAGTATGCCTCTTTGCAGATGACAGAAAGATCTTCAACAGGGTTGATACACAAGGAGGTGTGGAAAAGATGAGAAGGGACCTGGCAAGGTTGGAGGAATGATCAGAAGTATGGCAGCTTGGATTCAATGCAAAGTGCAAAATAATGCACCTGGGAAACAAAACCCAGGGAAGAGTACACAATGGGGGGCTAGTAACAACAACAAAAACGGAAAGGGACCGGGGGGTAATCATATCAGATGACCTTACAGTTAGCAAGCAATGTGAGAAAGCAGTAGGGTGGGCTGGGGGGATACCGGGATGTATAGGGAGAGGCATCACCAGCAGAAAACAGGAAGTTGTTATCCCTCTGTACAAACAGTTGGTGAGACCCCATCTGGAGTACTGCGTCCAGTTCTGGAGACCCTATCTCCGCAAGGACATAGACAGGATGGAGGCAGTCCAGAGGAGGGCAACTAAAATAGTGCAGGGTCTGCAAAGAAGCCATCTGAAGAGAGACTAAAAGAGGTTAATATGTATACCCTTGAGGAAAGAAGGAAGAGAGGGGGACATGATAGAAACTTTTAAGTACCTCAGTGGAATCAACAAAGTCCAAGAGGGTAGCATCTTTCAGAAAAAGATGTGCAGAACAAGGGGACACAATTTTAAGATGGAGGGTGGTTCAGGGCAATGTGAGGAAGTATTTTTCACACAGAGGGTGGTGGGCGCATGGAACAGCCTTCCTGAGGAGGCTGTGGGGTCTAAAACTGTGGGAGAATTCAAGTATGCATGGGACAGACATAAAGCAATTTTTGTGGGGGATAGGAAGAAATAGGTTGTTGGTTAACTAGGATCTGCAGCTTATCCTGTAGGTAGGGAAATGGGCAGACTAGGTGGGCCAAACGGTCCTTATCTGCTGTCAAAGTCTATGTTTCTGTGTCTCTATGTTTCTAGAGCCATGTCGCAAGGGGTTTATGGCGTAACTGCTCTTTGGTTCAAGTGGCCTGCAGTATGTCGCAGGCCACATTGTAGAATCCCGCAAGTCACAACTGCTGGCTTAAGTTGCTACTTGTGCCATTCTATTTTGCGTAAGTGCTGTTATGCCAGGCGTATCTCTTGTAGAATCGGGCCCAATGGGTTTCCACACAACTCTAAGCTTGTTTCTCCATGTTCAAGGATTTGTCCCTCATTAAGTTTAGTTTCCCTAATTTTGAGCATCTGTGTCCCTCATTTCCCACCACATCCAACCCACTGTTCTTTCTACCTACATCAGGATTAGCTGACCGACCTGCTCTGACAGCAATCAGCAGAACTGGATTGTCATGGGCCTTATGCAGGTATCCAGTTAAAATATAATTGGAATTACACTGTGGTTAAATGTGTGTAGGAAAAAATAGAGTCAGTAAAAATGGCAACAAGGGGAGAACAGAGAGGGTATGTTATCACACCCCACCCGAAGTACATCGCACCCCCTGACTTTCAGACCTCTCCCCGACTGTCACCCTCCCAGTGTTTTGGGAATAGTAAAATGTGCCCCCCCCCCCATGGTCACCATCTTAGGGTTGGAAACAGTAATTCGCAACCCCTCTCTGTCCTGTCACCCTCCCAGGGTTGGAAATAGTAAATCTTATCCCTCCCCGACTGTCACCCTCCAGAAGTTGGGAATAATAATAAATCACACCCTCCTCCTGATTTTCATCCCCCAATTGTCATGACCACTCCCCGTTAAGTTGTCCTTAACTTGCGCTGCATTTCTGCAGCATGGTTTTCGGTGTCAACAATTTGTGTGTATTATTGACCGCGTGACAATTCCTTTCACAGCCTTGACCTGGACCCACCCTATACTGTGCCCAACTGCTTCTCATCATTCTACCCACAAGGCGATGTATTGCCCACAAATACTTCAGCTGCTTAAATTTACCACAAAAATATAATTTCTGTGAAAATAAATCTCTTAAATCCACATAAGCCGATTATTAGCAGCATTCAACAATTTAGCCAAAGCTGAAACTCTGTTTTTGGTTTCTATCCATATCACCCTTGTATTGATCTTTCACAAAACTATACCATAAATGTTTCTGTTTTTTGTGTTCGTTAATGAAGCACAGAAAAAAATACATGTTTTTTTCTCCTGAGATTTTGGAAAAGCACTGGAAATGAGGACTGGAATAAAGCAGTTGGAAAAGCATTGGAAATGAGGACTGGAATAAAGCACTAAGTCCTGTCTGATTCCCAACCCTGTCTTTGAAGGGAAAATTGTGTGTGGGAGAAATCTGTTCCCCAAAAAGCATAAACTAAAATTTGCACCCCTTATTTGGAAATATTATCTCACCAAAAATAGTTACTAATTTGTTTTATTTGGAAATGTTGACAAAAAGACCTATTACACAAACATTTGGAGGAATTCAATCCACTTTCTCAGAGTGGACAGAATTTTTTTCTACACAGTGAAAACTGATATTTAAAAAAAAAAATATTAGATCCTTTGCGGTTAGAGTAATTGTATATCCCACTGAAAAAAGTAGTGTCCCTCATTAATTGAAGTCCTCTAAAAATATTAAATAACGTAAGAAATTGCACTTTTGTCTTAGTCCCACATTAAACATTTATATTCATCGTGTGTGTTTTTACAGATGTTTTATATATTGTGCAAACTATATTCATCTCACAAGAATGAATAATTGGTGTGTGTGTGAAAAATATATACTTTTCTAGTTTTCTGTTCACACCCACAGTACATGTTTGTGCTGTAGATTGCTCATTCTATCAGTTGCTAGAATACTTTTATATTTAAAAACAATTTCAAAAGATAGTAAACTCTGACTTTGACATTTCTGCAACTGGCTGAAACAGTCATTTCGAATCTTGCCTGCTCTACTGCTTGTTTAGTAATGCTGAGGCGAAAGCAGACCAACATCTCAGCTAGTTGTGGAATGTGTGTTTTGAAAGTTTGGTGGTTTCAAATTCCTGGAAGAGAGCACTCTTTTTACGCTGCTTCGTTCTTTGGGGAAAAAATAACACTCTACCTACTAGCCTCCACAGTCATCCTCACTCTGGCCATGGACCTTCTTGTTTACAAACGCTGTGAACTCCAGCAGTTCTGCACTGCACAAGGGAAAGAATTGCTCGTTTCCTTCGCTGCATCGTGCTGATTTCAGGCGGGTACACAACCGGAAAAAACGGCATTAGGACCGCATTTCCGGTCACGCTCAGTTCAGCCGTAGGAAACTTTTACAGAGCAGCGGAGGTTTTCTGATAGAAGATATTCTGTAGGTTCTTCTTTTTTATATATATATAAAAGAGGTACGTCATGTTTTTCCTTACAAACACTGTTATGTGGCTGAATGTGTGCAATAGAATAAGACTAGCATGTATGGGAGAAACAACTGGAAGAAGCATACAAAAAGAACTAGGCCTTAAAGTCGGGGCGAGGATAAATACTTGTCAGGGAAGTGTGCAAGGCAAGTAGAGGGGAATGCACAAAGCGGGCTGAGGTGGGAAAAACAGTGATGTGAAAGGCTGGTGATGGGTGGCTTGCTTGCAAAAATGGGGGCTGGAGCTGTTTGGTTCAGTGCTGATGAAATACTTGTATGTTGTAGTCCAGTCAAGCTTTGAAGTAGCAGACTAGCAAGCAGTGTGTGACTTATAAAAGGTGGATATTTTCTGTACAAGAAGAGGTACTCTCATGGCAATATTTTCTCTGTCTCCCTTGAAAAATGTGTAGATCTGCACGTAGTGGCATAATGGGGGGGGCTCTTTGTTTTTCTGTGTGGGGAAAGAAAATAGCATAACATTTGCTTACTGGGACAGTGGAGGGAGCCCTGCACCCACTGTATGGGGGGAGCAGTTGTTTGGGTTGCAATAACTGAGTCCTCTACTGGGGGAAGGAGATGATGGAGCCCTGTACTGCAGAGTGTGTGTGTGTTATGGCAAACTATAGCCTTGAACTGACAGTGGCAGAGCCATGATCTCTGTATGGGGCATGGCAACAAAGTCCACCTTTTATGTGTGTGGGGCATGTTAACAGGGTCTGCACTCTGTGTGTGAGATGCAATGGCAGAGGGCATATTCTGCCCCCCCCCCCCATAGCACATTCTGCTGCCACTGAATGTTTATGCTGTAATTTGAAATCTGTGTTGAAAGCATTATTTGACCTCCTTTCATTTTATTTTACAGGTCTAGATAGACAGCACACCTTACCTGTTAGATAAGTGTGTGCATTTTTTTTTATCTGAGGGTTAATGTGTAGGTTAAGTCCTCCATTTGGTCCTTTGTGTCCTCTTAAATTTATTATTTTTCTTTTCAGCCATTAATCCAGCTCACCTTCAAGGATAAGCTCCCCAACTTGGATTTGACATGGAAGAGACATTACCCATTTTTATTTATTTATTTTTTGCAGTTGATGTACCCAGGATAGTCTAGCTGAGATACATCTCATTCGAGGTGGGTTACTGTTTCTACACATTTCTGCAGCAGGTTGGACTGGAGCACTGGTATTTGAGAGAGAGAGAGAGAGTTTGGCTCTGGAAGGGCTTGAATATGATATCTTCTAGGTCCCAAGCTAGTGCTATAAAAGCGAGGCGTAAATTAGTGTCAGAGACTTGATTAGCGATCTTTGCTAATCAAAATGAAAACAGATTAGCAATTGGCGGAAGTTGATTAGCAATTCCAAAAATTGGGATTTTTTTTTACTTTTAACCATAATGTGCTACTTTTCACTGCATAAATTGATATATTATACATTGTACACATAGTTTCAGACATAGGGCTGGATATTCAAACTGCGCCATTCTGAGGCGCAAGCCCTTGCGCTGCGCAAAATAGTTGCGCGGGGTGTGGCCCAGGCGATATTCAAAGGAGTTGCGCTATTGAGCAACTCCTTTGAATATCACGCCACAGCCACTGTGCATGGCGCAGTGAAACTTGAGCCACCGCAAGTTGTCAGAGTGGAGCATTCAACTTGCGGTGGCCAAGTACCATTGCGCCATGCGCCAAAATCACGATATTCAAAGGTGACATGCAAATGGGGCCATAATTCATGCAAGGCGCGGGGGCCATTTGCATCTGATTATAGCCCCATTTGCATACCATTAGCATGTAGGTCGCCGACCCGAGGACTTGCGCCTGGCGCCCTGCCAGGCAGCAGCCGTCGGGACCGACGCCCTACCAGCCAATCGCCGGGCAGAATGTAAAGAACCCCCGCCCAAACATCTCCCTAATGCCCGATTGCGGGCAGAATGTAAAGAACCTCCCCAACATCTCCCTAATGCCCGATCCAGGCAGAATGTAAGAACCCCCAACATCTCTCTGGTGGTCCAGTGGACCGTAATGCCCGATCGCGGGCACAATGTAAATGTACCCCGCCCAAACATCTCCCTGGTGGCTAGTGTCCCCCACCCCACCACGAGCCCCACCACCTCCCCCGGCAGCGGCGGGCGGCAGCATCCACCCGCCTGCCGCCCATGGGCCTGACTGCCCGGTGGGCCTCACGCCCGTGGTGCAGAGCAAGAACCAGTGGGCGTGCAGCTGCTCGTACATGACAGTCCAGATTTGTGAATGAATCATTCACAAATCTGGACTGTCATGTTATGGGCTACTGCGCATTGTTCTTGCTCTGCACCAATGGCAGCGGCAGTCACCGGCAGTCAGTCGGCGGTGAGATGCCGGCTGCCGCGGGGGAGGGTGGTGGACTTCGTGAGTGGGGACACTAGCCACGAGATGTTTGGACTAAAGGTTATTTATCAGACCACATCGGGTATTGATGTCCACTGAACCACCGAAAGATGTTTGATTCTTTACATTCCTATGCAATCGAGCTTGCAAAAGTGTTCGGGGGGGGTTCTACATTCTGCCCAAGTAGTAGAGGAAGATCGTTGGGGTTCTTTACTTTTGCCAGCGATCGGCATTCGTCCACTGGACCACCAGGGATGTGAGCGGGGAGAGCCACATTGATGCCGCGATCGGCCTGGTGGGGGGTACACTATGCCAGCGATCGGGCTGGGGGCACAGGGACTGAGTTGGGGGCCAGCCACAGGTGGCAGCTGCTGTGTTGCGCCCTGCAATACAGCAGCTCACCTGTGGGTGGCCCTTTAAGCCTTTTTTTTTTTTTGGCTCAAGGTCCTGCAGGCTCAGGTTGGGGGTTGCGCCTGCACAACTCTGCACAGCCTGGCTGAATATCGAGCTGTGCAGTTTATGCATGGTTCCTCCCCCTCCTGTTGAGCATGCATTCATTTGCATTGCGCTGTTGCTCAGCCTGTTTTCAGTTGCGCAACTGCCTCCTGCTGAATATCGCAGAATGGCGCAATGTAGGACTTGAGCATGCGCAACCCTTTTGAATATCCCACCCATAGTATGCTTATTGTATGCCATTTTTGACACAGTAAGTATCCTTTTCCTCTCAATGCAAAGCAGGTCATCAGAGTTTTAAGTAAAATGTCTCTTGCCCCCCGTCACTTCCAAAAGCAGGGCACATTCACTTTTGTGTTCAAGGGCCCAATATTCAAAATTGCACCTGGTAATGGCGCAAGTGGGTGTGCAGCGCAACTGAGATGAGCTGGAGCAACAAAGGGATATATTCAAAAGAGATGTGCCATGGCGTATCTCTTCTGAATATAGCAAATAATGCACATGGTGCAAATACAGTGTGCCGGCGTATCCCCCACCCCCAGACAGGTCTGAATACCAGGACTGGGAATGCTCCAGTGCAACTAGCTGCTCCATGCACAATATCCAGGTATTCAGACCTGGATATGCAAAAGGGGTCATTATGCATGCATGTCGCAAATGGGGCCATTTGCATGTCAGTATGGCCCCATTGAAATATGCCTAGCGCCTTGTACCAGGGACCGCAGTAGTACCCCCCACAACCCATAAGCCTGAGCGCCAAAATACCATTGTCCACAGATCCCTGGTTGTCCAGTAGTTCCCCACTCCCGTCTTGTACCGCCGATCACCGTGACTTTCATAAAATAACCCTGGTGGTCCAGTGGGACCCCCCCCCCCATCATTGGCGAGCAGCATACCTGCCCATATACCGTGGCTGCCTGCCAAATGACAGCTTACAGTAGTGGCTGCAAGCTCATTGGGCCACACTGTGGACCAGTGGGCTTGCAGTGCATACTGCTCGTCTCCTGGTGCGACCTGGACGGGGTAGGGAACAATGGGATAGAATACAGAGAAATGTTACAGTGATGTTAGAATACAATTTGCTTACTTGCATACAATAAGAGCAGGAGGGATTACAGGTGGATAACATTGGCTAACAATGCATCAGTTAATTATAGCAGATATGAAGACGCACATAGCAAATTGGCGACAGTTGGTAACACTCTGCAAGAGGTGCTGCAGCAGCAAAGAGTGTGTCCTTCTTGTCCACAAATTTGTTATGTGAACTTATGATCCCCTGAGGTACTGCAGCATACTGCCCACCAGCTTGGTTTCCTCCCCCCAAAAAACTTTTGTTGTCATTTTGCAGCCAGGGGAGGCTAATCGGCCCTGTCCCCACTACCCCAGGCCAGCACTCATCTCCCCCAGTAGTTTTGTTGTTCCTCCTTGATTATTCCTTCGTGCCAGGGCCAGAAAAGGGAGGGCTGCCCTCCGGTGCCCCTCATGTGTACATCATCCAAAATGAACCATTGGTGATGGTGCATTCTCTGGACTAGCTGGCAGGGCTTCATTAAACCTCTGACTGCCCCCTCACAAGTATTGTTTAAATGTTAAGCACTGGGATAGTGACCCATTTTGGGTGACTGGCAGTTGCTCACATGTATGAGCTAGTTGCTTAGTAAATTTATTTTGTGATTTAACACAGAAGTGAGCCTGCATTTGTTTTTATTTTGAGTGCAACTGTATCCTGGATTTAGTCTGTTTTTTTTTTGGGTGGGGGGTTAGTTGCACCCCTCTGGTTCCACAAAAGTACATGGACCCATGTGGGTTTTCTCTGGTGGTAGTCTAAGGCCAGGCCAACATCCCTTCCCTCTCCAGGGGAGGAGAACAGTCCCTTGGATTCTCAAACCTATACCACACCAGCTGACTCCTGGCAACTCAAGTCCTTTTCTTAACCTGGGTCACCGGCATGGCGGGAGGTAAGGTGCTGGGACAGTGCCTCAGCCCTCCACATACTGGGCCTGCTGTCTGCTTCCCATTTTATTTTCTATAGAAAGTTTTAGTTGATCATGCATTTATTTGATTTTGCTGGTCTAGATGAACACCTCATCTATGAGATGAGCTTATGTATTTTTTTAGTATGATGTGTACACGTATTGTAAATTCTTCTTTTGCCCATTTAATCTTCTTAAATTTGTTTTTTTTCCAGACATTTTTTAAGATACTTCAAGAAACAATTCACCTTGGCCAGGTAAAAGACTTTATAGTTACTTAAGAGAATAACAGTGGCCCAGAGAAATGAAGCATGCTGGGAAAGGGCATGGAATTCTGGGAAGGAGAAAAGGATCCAAAAAGAGATGTGCTTGTGGTGGATATGGCAGACTGTCCTTTTGAGATGGGGAGAGTGGAGGTACAGTAGAGAGGGGGAGACGATGCTTTGGGAATGAGGAGGGTAAAGGTAATAATGGGGGAGAATAAACAAAAAAATAAAAAAACAGTGCTGGGGATAAGAGCCCAGAACTGAGCACAGTACTGTCTCCAGGTAGGAACAGGGTTGCTCAAACAGCTCTACTGATCATCCTGTTTGAGACACCCCAGCCTTCTTGACGCATGTCACACAATGGCCTATACTAGACACTTGTGTAATATAACCAATAAGCCATTTTTCACCTTCACTGCAGCACACAGTGAAAAGTTTGCTCTAGTACCACATGCACCAGTTGTTCTGCTCCTTCTTAAATTAGTCCCCATGAAGGGAGACCATCATCCTTTTCAGCTTAGAGTCACATTCTTAGCCTACTGGAGACCACAGCTTCCAGGTCCTTTACGAAAAGGTTGAACAGAAGTGGCCCCAGCACTAATTCTTGAAGCATTTCTCTTTGAGTAGAGCCCATCAGTCATAGCTCTCTGCTGTTGATCCTAAGCCCTCTAGCAGTCCACCAGTGTGTCCCTTGTACAGTTTATGGCACAGGTGTACATTGACCAAAAGCTCATCTTGCACCACCGTGTCAAAGATGTTGTTGAAGGGAGGTGGTGTGGTCCAGAATCAAGGCCAAGGGTTAGAGTCAATGATTTTACTTTTTTAAAAAATGACCAGTTCTGTTTGGTAAGATCTTAAAATCATGTTTTTCAATAATTTAGGTAAAATCCACATGTTTTGTATAAAGCTTTTACTCACAATGAAGGGGTTTGTCCCAAAAGCTGGTGTAACTTGGAACTTTTAGTGGAGAAATTTACTCCATTTTTTACCAATGTTTCCACTGAAATCAAAATCATTGACACTACAGAGAGGCCAAGATAACCGGGTTTGGGGGAAGGGGGGCAGGCATTGCCATAGGAGTCATGGATCAGAGAAACCCAAGACAGGAAAGTTTGGGTTGTCCTGAGGCTGTCATAAACTCTGGTCTGACCGTACCATCCAAAATGTCAGGCTTAGATTGGTTACTTTCTGAGGGCATGTCTCTGGCATTTTGGTCAGCTATGAGGCTTGTCGTCTTGAAACAGTTACTGGTAGTCTTTGGTGTAACAGACTGCTAGGCTGTAACAGTCATATAATGTATGGTAAGTGCCTATTAACCACCATAATCAGCAGTTACACAGCTTTGTTATGCGCTGTTTAGAATTTTAAAAGTTGTTAACCACACTTTGGAACTTCCAAACAGTGGCATAACAAAAAATAATGCACCAGAGTTCCATAATTCTCTCACATAGAATGCAAACAGTATTTTTTTGACCATACACTATAAAAGATGATGGCTGGTGATCGGGTGACAACCACGCTGAAATCACCTGTCGTGGTTGCTCGGGCTACAGTAAACCTCTCGAGCTGCGCTCTCGAGGTTTACTATGTTGCCCCAGCAACCACTCGAGGTGATTACAGTGTGGTTATCACCTGATCCCCAGCCATTATCCTCTATGTAAATTAATTGCATCCAGTATGTTAACTGCCTTGGCAGAAGCTGTGCTACACCTTCCTCATCAGTCACACCAACAATACATGTAGACATTAAGGCTCTGTAGTGATCTTTGAGGTTCCTAATCACTCCCATATCCATGGACTGGATGAAGCTCATTCTGTTTGGTGGCAGGAACAGAGTTCTGATGGGAGGTTAGGCAGAAATGGCATGTGTGCTCATGGAACCGGGCTGTCCGTGCACAAGCTGGCGGCTAGCCAAACTTGTAACAAAAGCAAAAAAGTGTGCATTTGAGTGAAGCAGTTGAGCCAAAGGTAGCAGTACAAAATAAAAATTTAATGCAGAGTCAACATCAAGGACTGGTAGTCCCAGTCAGCATTCTTGATGTTGACTTTGCAATAAATTTCATTTTGCACTGCTACGTTTGGCTCAGTTGATTCACTTGAGTGCACAATTTTTTGTGTTTGATGTGGAGATACATTCCAACCTTTGGGAGACTGCAGTGCTGCCCTATCTGCAGGCACCTCACTGGGCTGGCAGAGGAGGTTGCCAGACTCAAGATTGAGTTGGTTTGGGTTAGGAAGGCCAACTCCCCCACTTGGGGACTGCCAAGTCCACGTCAGCTTCCTTTAGAGGATGCCAGGAAGGAGGAATGGATGCACAATGGTGGACTCGGGGAGGGTTGGGGTTGTGGAGCATAGGCACGTGCCAAATCCCATACCACTATGGAATGCCTACACCACACTGGCAGGGTAGAACAGTCACAGAGGCACCTGAAGCAGTAGCTGGGACGAATGAGGAGGTCTTCTAAGGTGGAGGCCTCGGGGGATATCCGAGGACCCCAGAGAATGAGGAAGCAACCCCTGGTGGGGGCACCATAGTCTGGGTAATGGAGTTGGGGACAGGCAGCAGGGTACAGAGGGAGGTTAAATGCCTGCCAGGAGGCACAGCTCGGAGGGATGCAGAGCGGATCCAGAGGATCGCTAGGGTGGCAACAAGGATGGGGGAGTTGGATATCGTCCATCTGGGGACAAATGATCTGGTTGGGGCGAGGCAGGGATAGTGAGAGTGCAGGAGGAGTTCAGGGAGCTTGGGTAGGGGCCTTGGGCAATTTGGGAGGGGACTTGGGCAAGTAGCAAGCTCAGTGACCTTCTGGGAGGTGCTGCTTGTCCACAGCAAGGGGGAGGCTGGGCATCTCCACGCCAGGGACTTGTACACGTAGTTGAGGAGCTAGTGCAAAGAGAAGTTTTTCGGCTTCATTGGGGACTGGGGAACCACCTGGAGGGATGAGGGCCTGTACAAGGGTGATGTCCTGCATCCCTCCAGAGAGGGAACCAAGTTCCTTAGTGAGCAGTTGAAATGTTTCATTTGCAGGCATTTAAACTAGCCAAGGGGTAGCGGAAGGGAGCAGGGAAAATTCAACTGCTCGCCCCCACAGGTTAATTTTGTCAGCAGGGAGGACCCCAAGGAGAACAGAGGGGAAGGGAATTAAAGGCAGTGGGAGGAGGGGAGGACGTAAGGCATGAAGTTAAAAAAGGGGAGGACAGGAGGGGAAGAAACAAAATGGAAGGCCATGTATGTGACTGCTCGCAGCCTGGAAGTAAAATCCCAAATAGTTAAAACATAAAAGTAAATAGAGTTTTACAGTGTTTTTTGAAGTGTGGATGCATACTTGTTTAAAAAAAAAAAAAAAGTCTCTGTTTCTTTTTCATTCACTAGGTTTCCTGTTTAGCATGTCTTGAGTGCTTGGTGGTCTTCTGCCCCCAAACACACACACACACACCACCAGCTCTCTGCCTGCTTGTATCTTGAGCTTTCTGACAGAAATGATTCTTGTTCCTTTGCCTACTCTAAGATCAAGACGGAAAAAAAAAATACGATTTGAATTGCAATGCAACTGCTAACTAAGGAGGACTGGGAGTGGATGTTTAGAGTATGCCACACAGGTAGGAGATCAATGGAGGATTTTAAATTGATTTTTATTTTCATTCTCGGGTGGAGGGGGACGATCTTTCCTGTTAACCGATTCCTTGCAGTTGGGAAAGAAAGCTGGTGAATGCGAAGATGCAGCCACTTGTACAGTATTAGAGCACAGCCTGTGAGCCCTTGGTCAGAGTGAGAGGGGGTAAAGCTGCTCAGAATGGTATTGTGAAAAAAAATATGTTTTGTTGTGCTGCCAAATGCAGATTGGTGGGAGGAGAGCTGATTTTAAAATGATTAACATTTTGGCAGTGAGGGAGAATGAGAATCTGCACTTTCTCTTGGCACCCTTTTATACGCAGTCAGAGTGAAGTCGGTGAACCGCATGATCTACAGTTATGGTCTCCGTGACAGCGGCTTTTTGAATAAAGTGGCCACAAAAATTGCCTTTATTCTGTATCCCTTTTGAGCGCTGCAGGAGAGGAGACTGTGACTTGGTGGGAGGGAGGATTATTTAATCATAAAGGAGCCGGGGACACACAAGGCTGTTTGTGAGGAAATGGGAATTGGTGAAGTGGGCTGTGTACTTACTCGTGCTAAAGCTGAATGGGGACTGAAATGCCTTTTCAGATGACAGCTTTTTTTAAATTTGTGTTTGAGGGGAATACCGTGGGGATAGGAGGTTGTTTTCGTGGTGGCAAGGGTGACAGGTTTACTGTAGTGATGAAAAATAGAGACGGAGGTGGGGGTTGCGAAGCTGAGGACGTCTTTGAGATGACCCGGCGCAGTGATTTTTGTTTCTTTATTGCGGTCATCTTGCTGCTGGACCTTCATACAGTGATGTTTTACTGAGATAACATCACTGTTGAAGGAGGGCACTGACCAATCACAGCCCAGCAAATGTTCTTCCCATTGTATAATTGTGCCTTTGAAATTTTTGAAGGTCTCTTATCTTACCCCCCAAAAAGGTATACATATTGAGCTTCTCCAGTCTCTCCTTATATGACCTTTGGTGCAGGCCCTGCACCATTTTTGCTGCCCTTCTCTGACCTGCCTCTACCCCTACTCTACTACCCCCTGGATGCTCTCCCACAAGGGCCCATTTTTCTAACAGTCCCTACCTATAATGTCCTGTGATACAAAATGCCCTTATGTTGTTTACTACATGGTCATGTTCCTCCTTTTGTTTGTCCTTAGTTCAGTGTTTAATTTTCTACTCAGAATATGACTGCTTCTTGCCTTTCGTATGTATTTCCTGTAAATTGTTTCATTCACTATTTTAGAATGTTACTATTCTTGCCTTCTGTATGTGTACCTGTTATTGCTCTGTAATCTCCCAGGTCATGCCTGAAAATAGTCATCCCTATGGCTAGTGCACCTATCTGGTAAACAAAAACGAAATAAAAATAAATAAATACTCTACGTCCTTACAGAGATGCGGCCTCCAGAACTGGACACAGTACTCCAGTTGAGGTCTCACCAGTGAGTTTACACCTCCTTTCTTCTGCTGGTGATACCTCTCACTATGAACCCCAGTACCCAACTGGCTCGCCCTGCAGCCTTGGCACATTGTTGGGTCAGCTTTAGGTCATCTGATGTAATTACCCCAGCTCCCTTTCCTGTGCCCCAGATGTATGATTCTGAACTTCTTTGCATTAAATTTTAGCTGCCACACTTGACAATTCCTCTAGTTTACCTAGGTCCCTCCTCATTGTTTCCAGACCTCCTGGAGTGTCTACCCTGTTGCAGATCCTAGTGGCACCTGCAAAGAGGCACACACCTTTCCTTGTAGCCCCTCCACTATGTCACTTATGAAGACAATAAATAGGACTGGCCTCAGACCTGGTTCCTGTGGCACCCTGCTTGTTACCCTCCTTTCCTCAGATTGAGCTCCATTTAGCAGCGCCCTCTGCGTTCTATCCCTAAAACAATTTCTAACCCTATTTACCACCTTGGGACCCATTCCCTGCCTGCCTAGCTGGTTTACAAGTCACTTATGTGGAACAGAGTTGTGAAGGCCTTGCTGAAATCCAGGTAGGCCACATCCACTGCAACCCCGAGCCACTTCCCTGGTCACCCAGTTAAAGATCTATCAGATTTGTTTAACGTGACTTTCCCACTGTGAATCCATACTGCCTTGGATTCTGTGCCCTGCTGGATTCGAGATGTTCCACGATCCTTTCTTTTAGCAAAGATTCCATTATTTTACCCAACACCGAGGTTAGGAAAACTGGTGTATAGTTTCCAGTCTCTTCCCTGCTCTCACTTTTGTGTACAGGGACTACATCTGCCCTTCTTCAGACCTCTGGAGCCACTTCTGTTTCCAGCAATTCATTAAACAGGGCTGCCAGCACCTCCCTAAGCTCCTTTAATATTCTAGGATATATCCCATCTGATCCCATTGCCTTGTCCATTTTCAGTTTTGCGAGATTTTCTTCGAGGCAGTCTCTTGCAGCTGGTCATAACCAGTGGGATTCAGCCGCAGGCGCCCTCATCTTTGGATGATTTCACAGCAGTTGACCCTGGGACCTCACCCCAGCACCACCATGTGTCATAAACCTAGCAGGTATAAAAGGGGAGGTCCCAGGCATTCCTCAGTTGTTTTCAACCACTATGTGCATGCAACAAATCTTCCTTCAGAGTTCCTGCTTCACAGTCGTCTTTTGAATACTTCTGAAAACCAGTTGGTTTTTTGTGGGTGTTTTTTGTTTTACCATCACTTATGTCTTCAGGTCCTTTATTCTGAAGTTGTGCTTGTGGCCACAGTATTGCAAGGGAAGACCTCTACACAGTCTATGTTCACTGCCTGGGTCCTGAACATGGCACTGTGGGGTGTGTCTTCTGTCAGGATTTCTCCAAAGCCACAAAATACAGATGATTGCAACAACTCAGAGAATACCTCATGGAGCAAAAGGTAGCCCGCTTGGAGCAACAGCAGCACAAATGCTCCTCTGGGAGGGATTCCTCTGCATCCTCTTCAGGGTCTCACCGCTCCACGGGAGGCCCCTCCACCTCTGCACAGGGTCAGGGTAGAGAGCATGCTTTTAAAACCATGCATGTCTCTTACACCCCTGTGTCATCCTCTACAAAAATTGTCAGTATGGAGCAGATAGCCCCTCTCATCGTCTTCTCTACCGTCGACAATTGTGGGCTCCTCTCCGGGCTCATCGACTGGTGCCTCTGGGGTTGTTTTGCAGCTGCCAGTGCTGCCCCCGCTTTCACTGCTGTATGGCCCTTGTCCATGGACGATGGCCTCTGGCTTGTCGATGACCCTCTCTCTGACAGCCCTGCAACATGGCCCATCAACGACTCTCTCGTCGATGGCTCAACGCATTGACCCATCGATGGCGCTGTACCACGGCCTATCGACAGTACTCAAAATTCCATCACTGCCTCCTCCGTTGACAAGGTTCTTGTCGACAATTGGGATGGGGGGTTGCATCGACAGTAGGCCTAGCACCGTTTTTGACATCTTTCAGGTCCTTTATGCCCCCCTTGTTGAAGGCTGCTCCTTTGGTCCCTCTGCCAGCCGCTATTCCATCTGTAGTGCCCGTTTGTTCCCCTAGGACTTCAACCTCTGGACAGATGGCCATGGTTGATATCCAGGCTCTGGTTACCTCCATCCTGGACCTCACTCAGCCCCGCTGTGCTAAGGAAGGGTCACCACTAAACTCCTCTGCATCATCTCAGCCCCCTTCAGCCCAGTGTACGGCCATCTCTTCCCTTGTCTCCCCAGGACTGTATACCCAGGATGTGGACATGGGGGACCCTTTTCTGCAAGACTGGGTCTGGAAAGCAGAGAGCAGGATGACTGTAGGAAGTGGGAGGCATCCCCTCAGTCCTCCTTTGCCGCCTCGTCTGTTCAGGAGGACATTACTCCTGGCCTCCCTTGTTTCCTACCAGATGACCCGACATTTGCGGATATCATGCTTCACCTCCAGAGAACCTTCGGGTTCCAGAGCTTCGTACAGGAGTCTTCCCGCAAGATATTGGCTCAGTACCTGGATATACCTGAGTGCCGTACTCTGGTTTAACCCCCCATTGGTGAACGCCTTTGAAGAGGCTATTATGGCCACCTGGAAGCAGCCGATCAAGATTCCCTCCAATCTGAGGAAGGCGGACAGACTTTATCAGGCTCCGGTGGCTCACCCCTATTTCACATCTCTGCCTCAGGTGGACTCTGTGGTGATTAATGCCACTCATGATCGGTCCTCCAGGCCTCTGCACATGAGTGCGTGGCTCCCAGATGTGGAGACTAAGAAGCTGGACGCCGTGGGAAAACGGGTTTTTCCTTGGCCGTGTTGTCCCTTCGGGTCCTTAATTACATGGGACACCTTCTTAAATATCAGGAGGAAATTCTTAAAGCCACCCAGTCCACGGTCCAGTCCCTCCCGGCCGGTGCTGTCCAAGACAATCTAACAGTGAAACTTTCCATGGCGGCGGCAGTGGGCCACCACCTGCTGAGGGCTGCTTACGATGCCGTGGATACCATGGCTCATACCTCCTCTGCTGATATGTATCTCTGGCATCACACCTGGCTTAGGGTGTCTGGTTTTTCCCAGGATGTCCAGCAATCCATATTGAATGCTCCCTTTAAAGGTGTGCCACTGTTCGGTCCGCAGACGCAGGACATCTTAAAAGACCTGCAGGACTCCGTTGTACCCTACAGTCGGTACGGACCCATTACCGCCCTAAGTCCAAACAACCCTTCAGGGGTTCCTCTAGGGGCCGCCCCTACAGAGGCCATCCCCCGTTCAGTCAGCAGCCGGTCAGTAAACGTGAACCTCAGTTGCAGTTGCCTGGCATGAGAAATACCCTAGGCCCTGGTACATCCCTGCTGACCCTCAGCAGGGCCTGCCTAAGGGTATTTTTCTGGTCATGGGTATGGAGGGCCCTACCCATGGCCATCGGGGGCAGGTTTTCCCTGCACCTGCAAGGTGGCAAGCCCTCTCTTCTGACCAGTGGCTACTGCAACTGATTTGATATGGGACACACACTAGAGTTCAGGTAGATGCCTCTTCCATCACCACCCAGGGTCTTTCACTACCACCCCCAGACCAGGCACTGGTCCTAGGAGCTGAGATCACTACCTTACTATCAAAAAGAGCTACAGAACCAGTTCTCCTTCCTCAGAAGGGGACGGGAGTTTACTCACACTTCTTCCTGGTCCCCAAATGGATGGGGGATTTGCACCCCATTTTGGATTTGAGGGGTTTCAGTCTCTGCATTGTTTACCAAAACTTCCGCATGGTGTCCCTTCCGACACTTCTTCCTTTGCCGAACAAAGGCGACTGGCTCTGCTGTCTGGATATGAAGGATGCATACCTTCATTTCATATCATATAACTTGATGCACTCCTTGCTGGCGGTTTCTCAGTTGCCTGTTCCAGGGGTGTCATTACCAGTTCAGAGCCCTCCCTTTTGGTCTTTCCTCAGCCCCAAGAGCCTTCGCAAACTGCCTTGCAGTGGTCCCGGCGGCTGTTCAACGGGAAGGCCTCTGTCTTCCCCTATCTGGATGACTGGCCCCTGAAAGCGTCCTCCAGGCACCAGTTGTCTCGCACCCTGTAGTTGTTCAGCCAAGTAGGGATTGCAATCAGCTGTCCGTAGTCCAAATTGGACCCTTCGCAATTCCTCCAGTATATAGGAGCCATGCTGGATTCCTCTGTGTGACGGGCATATCTGCCTATCGCTCGGGCGGATGCTCCGATTGCTTTGGCGTGCAGTTTGGAATCCTGCAATCAGATTTCTGCAAGAGACTGTCTCCTGGAACATTTGTCAGCCACAATTCCGATGGTCCCCAATGCCAGGTTGCATATGAGAGTCCTTCAGTGGTCCCTCAGAGTCCAATGGGACCAGTATCTGGACAATTTTGATGCCCCGGTCCTGCTTTCTTCCCCGGCTCTTCGAACCCTGCAGTAGTGGAAGTCAAAGGACAATCTCCGGGGGAAGCCTTTTCATTCACACATCCCAAATCTCATTCTGACAACAGACGCCTCCTTGACAGGGTGGGGTGCTCACCTCCTGCATGTCCGGTTACAAGGATCTTGGACATTGGTGGAGGCCCACCTCCATGTCAGTGTCTTGGAACTGGGGGGAGGTTCCTCTATGCCTTGCAAGCATTAGGCACCTCCCTCCAGGTTTCCTACAGGTGTAATAAGACAATTCTGCGATAGTTCATTACCAAAACAAACAAGGTGGCACCCATTCCTACTCCCTCTGCAGAGAATCTATGAGGTTGTGGTATTGGGTGATCCAGAGATGTATACATCTTCTGGCAGTACACATCCCAGAGGTGTCCAACACCCTGGTGGATGCCCTGAGCAGATCTTCTGCCCTGGCCCACGAGTGGGAAATCTTACCCAATGTTCTCAAGGCCGTCTTCCGCGTCTGGGGCCAACTGGAGTTCGACCAGTTTGCCTCTCCGCAAAACTGCCACTGCACTGCTCTGTCGTGCAAGGTCCTGGAACTATGTGGCGGGATGCATTATCTCTTTCCTGAACAGGAAGATTTCTATATGTCTTCCGCCCTTTCCACTCGCCCAGAGAGTACTACTCAAACTGGTCCAGGACAGAGCGTTTATGATTCTCATAGCGCCATTCTGGCTGAGACAGATTTGGTTCCCTCTGCTTCTACAGCTCTCAGACGTGGAACCAATCCCTCTGCCTGTTTGCTGAGCCTTGCTGTCCCAGGCACAAGGCTGCCTGTTACACCCAGGCCTTCGCTCCCTCCACCTGCACGCCTGCTCCTGAGGACGTAGTCCTCTCATGCTTCTGGGTATCCCCACAGGTAGCGGAGGTTCTCCAGGCAGCTAGGAAGCCCTCTACTCAGTCCTCCTATTCTTTGAAGTGGAAATGCTTCTCTGCTTGGGCATTGTCTCAAACCTTGGATCCGTATGAGAGTCCCCCTCAGTGCATCCTAGATTATTTACTCTACTTGTCAGACGGTGGATTGCAATATTCCTCTGTGAAAATCCACCTTTTGGCTAGCACTGCATTTCGTTTGCATGTGGGCAACGTTCCTTTGTCCCAGTTGCCGTTGAGTCATACCTTTTTAAATGGTATTCTGCCCCTGCATCCCCCTATTAGGGATCCAGCCCATGTCTCTGATTTGAATTTTGTGCTTGGACAAATGAACACGAGTCCTTTTGAGCTCACTGAATCCAGTGACATCCGATATCTCTCTTGGAAGGCTATGTTTTAATAGCCATTACATCTAGCAGACTGGTCTTGGGGGGTACGGCCTGATGTGCAAACCGCTGTATATTCAGTTTCATAATGATTGGGTGTCTTTACGCACTAACACGGCATTTTTGCCTAAGGTTGTTTCTGCATTTACTTTAAATCAGATCATCCAACTGCCAGTTTACTTTGTGGACCCTCAGAATCCGTGGGAAGCCTTGCTTCATACACTCGATGTGCATAGAACATTGGGTATTTATCTTTTCCGTACTTCACAGTTGCATCAATCACAGCAACTTTTTGTTTCTTTTGCCCCTGGTCGCCAGGGCATTGGTATCTCCAAGCAGTGCTCATCCACATGGTTGGCCAGCTGCATTATGTTTATTTGTGCTAAATACGATGTCCCTCTCACAGGTGTTGAGCCACACTCTACCAGAGGCATGGCCACCTCGACAGCCTGTTTCTGAGGTGTTTCAGCCTTGGATATCTGCGACGCCGCCACGTGGTCCGCTATCCATTCCTTCACTATGCATTACAGTCTGGACATCACTTCTGAGAGATGCACTGCTTTTTGACGGGCTGTCCTACACAGCCTCCTATCCTAATCACTCAGGGTACACTGCCATGTTCCCAGTGGGTTTTACAGCTGCTTGGGATCTTCCCACTGGTTATGACCTGCTGCAAGAGATTGCCTCAGAGAAGATAGTACAGTTGCATAAGAACTTACTGTAGCAGTAGATCTCAGAGAGTCTCTTGCAGCAGATCATATAGCCAACTCTTCTTCCCCCTTGCTGTTGCATCACAAGGGATACTCCATGAGCTGCTGCATTTACTTTTTTCCTCCTCGGTTTCCCTCGGAGACCCTCAGATATAGTTACACATACGGGTGCCGGGATGGGAAAGAACTGAGGAATGCCTGGGACCTCTCCCTTTTATACCTGCCAAGTGTATGACATGTGGTGCTGGGGAGAGGTCCCAGGGTCGACTGCTGTGAAATCATCTGAAGATGAGGGCACCTGTGGCTGAATACCCCTGGTTACGACCTGCTGCAAGAGACTCTCGAAGGTCTACTGTTACAGTAAGTTCTTATGCAACCGTACTTTCCTTTAGAACTCTGTTCTCTGTAAATGGACTGGTGTCCACTTCCCTCCTGTTACTGCTCCTGCCACTTAATTGTGGTCCCTTATCTTTCCCCCTCTTCTTTGAATACTGAACAAAAATATTTGTTCAGATTTGTTGCTTTTTTAAGTCCCCTTCCTCACACTCCCCCTTCTTCCCCTTTAAGCCTTACAGTTCCGCCCTTGTCTTTGTTCTTTCACTAATGTACGTATAAAAAGTCTTGTCTGCTTTCTTTACTGCTTGAGCTATTTTTTCTCTGTTTGTTCTTTTGCACTCCTGACTGCCTTCCCTGCTTCCCTTTGCTTATCCAGATACACTATCCTGTCCTCCTCTTTCTGTGTTTCCTTGTACTTCCTGAAAGTAAAATTTCACTCTTCCCTTCCTGGTCACTTCGAGAACCATAGTGGTGTTTTTTCTCTTGCCTTTGTTTATTTGCATAACACAAAGGTTTGTTGTCTCCATCTAGACAGGACACTGTTTCTCAACCCCCCGGTCCTCCCTCCTTCTAGGGCTTTCCTGAGAGTTACCCCAGCTTTGCAAAGTCTGCCCTTCTGAAGTCCCAGACCCTCATTTTCACATGGCTTGACTTTGCTCCTATTGAACCACACTGTGCAATGATCGCTGGACCCCAAGTGTCCACTCACCATGTCATCTGCAATTCTGTCCCTGTTGGTGAGTACAGGTCCAAAATCACACCCTCACGGGTGGGCTCTAGCAC
Organism: Neoceratodus forsteri; assembly: GCA_016271365.2. Lineage (NCBI taxonomy): Eukaryota > Metazoa > Chordata > Ceratodontiformes > Ceratodontidae > Neoceratodus > Neoceratodus forsteri. Next base: position 427,404,046 of record CM057450.1, on the reverse strand, counting down.
TAGTTGCCAGAGGCATGTCCCTTGCAGGGAGTCCAGTATATCACTGCTCCTGGCTGAGGTTGCAGCTGGGATGCTCCAGTCAACATCTAGCAGCTTGAAGTCACCTACCAGCAGCACTTCCCCTTTAGTCTCCAGCTTATGGATGGCTTCCAGTAGAACCTTGTTCAGCTGTTCCCCTTGTGCTGGAGGTCTGTAGATCACACCTGTGTAAATGGTGGTGCTATTGCCCATCTCTAGGGTGACCCACTGGGCCTCTGCCCCCCCCCCCCCGCTATCCCTGTACCTCAGTTGCTTTTATACTCTCCCTGATGTAAAGAGCTACCCCTACCTCTCATTTTACCCTCCCTGTCTTTCCTGAATAGAGTATAACGTGTTACAGCTACATCCCAGTCATGGTTCCCATTATACCATGTCTCGGTAGCAGCGACAGCAGGGCTCCCGATAAGGTGAGTACCGATCTATTTTACTCACCACATTTTAGGAAATACTCTTCAAAAAAAGTTTTAATGAGTACCAGTACTGGCCCAACATTTGTAAATGCTGCACACTCCATAGAATAGTGCTTCATAATATAACTGGTGACTCAAAAGGAGCATTTTTTCCCAGATTTACAGCACTCATACCCATCCTGATTTTGTTTTACTCACTGTACTTTAAACTGGTGAGTAAATGACTCCTACCTGCCAACATTAGCTGGAGTATTGTTGGCACCTGATCAATTCTTATGTAGAAAAAAACTACAGTGTTTATAAAAAAAAAAAAAGTACTCCTCACTGCGCTCCGTCCAGACATTTGTACACATCTAAATTTGGTTTTACTCATCTCACTTTCAAAATGACGAGTAAAATACTCATCCCAAAAAAATCTTATCTGGAGCCCTCAGTGACAGTGTCCAGGTCATCCTGTTGCCATCAAAGTCACCAGGTTCAGGATTTTACTTCTCTAACATTAGAGAAGTGAAATACCAATGTTTCACATTGTAGTCTTGTATATACATATTTAATCTCTGTGATTGTCAGGTTTGGCGGGGTTGTGGTTGGTATTTTGGGTATCTCTCTCTCTCTCTCTCCTGTTTAATATTCACTGTGCACCAAATAGCATCAGCATTCTTTTCCTTCCCTTTCCTACATTGTAGAAAGGAAGCAGTTTAGTTTTACATAGTGCTCTTCATGCAAAATGTATACCAAACTGCTTTACAGTAGGGGAGGAGAGAGAAACCCCAAAGTTCCTTGGGATAAGGCACTAACTAAATCAAATGTATGAATATTTTAACAAGCCTTCAAACACATTGTTATTTTTTACATAAAAGTCTGTCAGAGTAGAGTTCCAGAAAAAAAAAGGCATGTCATCCATTTGCCATGAACCCATTAGCTAGTTCCTCACTTTGTTAAAGGGGGGGGGGGGGGCAATAACGGACTCCTTGCATGTATATCTTTATTGCCAAGAACAAGGAAGGGTTATTTCTGAAAAGTGCTGACAAACCAGGGTACCACTTTTTATAGTGCATGCCACTAATGAGATGATGCAGTTTACATCCAGCCAATATCTAATCTCATTTACTGCAGTCAAGTACAGAGGCAGTTTGTAGTTGGGGCCTTTAAAGGTTGTTTTAAATAATAGGCATGGAAAAGGGTGCCATGGGATTCAGAGAGTGCTTAACAAGTGACACTGGACACCAGGGAATGCTCATCAGTGTGAGGAGGGTTAGACAGATGCCACTGAACACCAGAGTGTGTGGCACATGGTAAGAGGAGGGAGCAGTGCTACTGACACCAGGGAGTGCTTATTGGGACAACTACAGCAGAACAACTTTTGACAGTATAGATCTCTATGCACAATGATGTTATACCATACACTATATTGTGTTTAGCATAGAGATGGAGGTTGGGACCGTGGGACACCAGGGAATGCTGGGCACAATACTGGGAAAGGCAGACAGATGCCACTAGACAACAGAGTACTTTGCATGGGGCGAGAAGAAGGTGCCCCTAGAAACCAGGGAGTGGCCCATATAGGATGGGTGGAAAGAGGGTGCTACTACAGCAGGGATTGCCTTTTACAGGATGGGGTGGAGGAGGCATCGGCTGTGCACAGAGAATGTCTGCCCAAACTGGGGGGTTGTGCGTGGTGACAGCCATGCCAAAATTCCACAGCAACGCTTTTCCCAGCTTGCCGGTGGTTTGAAAATGATGCTTGAAACAAAATGGACAAAATTATACTGGGTAACCTTTAACATGTAGAGAATACCGGATGGGCAACTATGCACAACCAGTGTATTCTGCCACAGAGAGGTTCTGATTCTCTCTGACCTCAAGGACAAAGCTTGAGAGGTCAGTGGGAATCAAAACCCCAAGGTGGCACAACACACTGGTTATACATAAAGCTGCTTATCCTGTATTTTTCATAGCGTATAGTATTATGTGAAATATGTGCTTTTTTTTTTTTTTTTTTGTATTTTACTTGTTCACAATGAAACTGACTTGTGCATGTCTCTAGAGGTTTTAGAATGCTGTTCTGCCACAGACGGGTACATTCACATTCCATGACCTTTGAACTGTGGTACGGCAGCATTTTGAAAATGATAGATTTATATGTAGAACAATGCTGTACTCTACACTATATCACTGCTTTTGTATGTTTTTAGCCTTGTTCTCAATCCACCTATGGCTGGCGCAGCAGAGAGATTCACCGCTGTGACGCCAGTGACCCCTGTTCAGGAGCAGACATGGGTGTCGGAGGGCTGGCCAGGGGGAGAATGCTTTAGCATTCAACTGCTCGCCTTTTCCCGGGAGGGGGTGGGTCTGTGGCCAGCGCTTTGCTGATGTACAGCACCGCCTAGCCCAGTTGCCTATGGGGATTGCGACGGACATCGGCGTTTGCCCTGACGTCAGTGGCTTGTCACACTCCCATGGGGGAAAAAACAAGAAAATGCCTCCAGGCCGGCCAGATGACTGACGCCAGTCCCCAGCATGCTATGAAACCAGGATAGTCCCAAGCTGTCTGCCCCACCACTGATCCCAGGGCTAACTGGATGTGCCTCTTGACACTTCTCCCCCGGGGGGGCATCTGAGGAAGGGTTACATCGGGTCACCCTGGGGATCTATGAGCAGTGTTGGGCATGCAGGAGGATGGCGGACAGTGGAGGAGGGTGGTAGTGGGGCCTAGGTGGCCGGAGTGGCCAGCCAGAAGGGATGTGGGGGAGCAAAAAAAATAATTCACCAGTGACCAGGCCTGTTGAACCCCATATGCTATCCAACCAAGCAGCTGCTTCTATTGCAGTTTCATCTGCATGTTCCAGCTGTTTTCCACATGGAAATGAAAGGGCCCACAGTATTAAGAGCAACTGACACGATTTCTGGTTCCAGGCAGGCAACTCATAACATGAAGTTGCCTGCCCCAGGAGCTATTTTTGCCATATATCGAATTGTTTTATTCGCATGAAGAATTTAGTCCTTAAAGCCTGGCTCATAACTTCCTTGTCTGAGCCAAGTGGCCACTGAGCACTGCAGCCCCAGCCCTAAAACAGCATAATGATAATGCTAGGCTAATAGCCAAATACATGTATACCTGCCAGCAAAGATGATCCAGGTATATTTAGGTGTCCCCTTCTCCGATCCTGCTACAATACCATAGAGCCCCTGTGGCCCTGTTCCCTACCTAGCATCATAATTATGATGTTTTTAGGCGTTATTTAATAACTGAAAGGGTTCTTGGGCAATAACTACCAATTTACAAAAATGTACCAGGACAGAAATTGCCACACAAAAATAAGATGACAGGATCTACATCTACACATTTGGATATGAGGACCAATTACATTTCGCAGATCTTAGATTCCAGCCAGCCCACCATTGCAGTGATGGTGCTACTACATGCAGCACTGCTGACCCAAGTTTCAAGTGTGAGCTTGAGAGTTGGAAGGTCAGCTAGTGGGAGGAAGATTGAATTCTTGCTGGATTGCTCATCTCTGGGTGGGGTGTTGCAGAGTTCGGTGCTTGCCAGATCCTAGTAGTGGCTGGAGATAAGCAAGCTGAGACCATTGGAGTTGGGAAGAGATGGGGCAGATGTCAGGTGTGCAGCCCATGGATTCGTGCATTGCACTGTCGTTGGCTTAAGGGCATGCTGCACTTTAGGGGCAAACTAGGAAAATCTGGGTACCGGCTGCAGGAAGACTCCAGCTGCCCAGGCACCCTGCACCTGATGACCCCGGCCATGCTGCCTCTGAGGGGGGATGTTGGGGTGATGGGGCTGGGTGGCCAGCATGACGGGGGGCTGCCAATGCATGGGAGAGAAAAAAGACTAACCGAAAAAAGCAATGTTGCTTACAGTAAAATTACTTTTAAAAAGTTTTGTTGTTTGACAATCACATATACATTTTGGTACAGAGTTACACATATGAACTCCATGATAGAAACATGGTCTAATAATGGGCTTCAGTTTAATTTCTAAACGGTGTGTGATGTTTACTTTTTTTCTTAACACAGACAGGATTTAAATCCCAAGACAACATGAGGAATTGTTTAATATTTGAGAAAGATGAAGACTTCCCTGACTTTAATTCAGTGAGCAGTAATGATAATACACCAACGACCTCTTGAAGAAAGCCCCACCACCAGTAAATGCCCTAAAAAATTGGGGGGGGGAAGGGTTGCAGTGAAATATGGTGGTTAGTTGGACCTTCCCTTCTATCGTAATATTGTGACTTGGAACTGTGAAGCAGGATGTACACATTCAAGCACCACTGCAGCCTCTGACTCACTGTGTGCGCCTGAGAAAGTGATCTCGGTCTCCATTGTGCTTCTGCTCCTAGTTGTAAAATTATATGAAGATGGACCCCACTGAAACTGAAGTGTTGCATTTTAGCTGGAGTATTCTTGGTCATTATGTGATAAAACACTATTTGACATCATGCTGCTGATTGGGGGGGGGGTGTCAGCTTGAAATGAAATTTTAATAGTGAGTAATGAATAGCTGAGTATCTGGGGTGCAGAAGTACTCGCCAGTGAAAATTTGAAAACATTTACTGGCACACTCCTATATGGTGGCTTCCAGGACTCCCTCACCGTACCAAAAATAAAAATGTATACCCCATCCCCTTTTCTAGTTCTGCTCTGCTTACAGATTTGTACGGGTAGTCGGGTCAGTGGGTGAGAGGCTGGCATGAGAGCAAGAGCATGTTCAGCAAAGTTCTGAGTACCAGATATGTCTAGTTTAGTTCTCTGGAAGGGCACGGAATCTACATGGGGAGGGGCCCAGGAGTAAACACCTCACCCCATTGTGGCACATGGGCTCTTCCAGATGTTTTAATTTACAAGTGTGCCCAGCTGTGAGGATATTTTATACTAGAAACGTTGAAATTTATTCAGTAAAGTACTTAATTAGCATTTTAGGTGCATTTGCAGAGTGTGGGTACCCAATGTGAAGTGTGTATATATAGCAATTCTAAAGGCACTTCATTAGCAGCATTTTTGGAACTCACTCTAATAGTGCTTGGTCAGAGTAACACTGGCGTACCCATGATGGTACTCCATTGAAGGCACTCGATTAGCATTTTTGTAACACACTCTAAAGGTGTTTTTCTGGAGTAATGCAGGAGTAGGTCAACTGAGAAGATACTCCATTGGAGGTGTATCAAGAGTAACTATAAGGCACTTAATTAACATTTTTGGAACACGCTTCCAGTGTACTCTGCTGTTGTAACTTGATTGCTTGGTAGTTACCATGAAGTTGCTGGAATTTTCAGTGGCACATTTGGAGCACATACCCTGCCTATGTGCTAATAAGGTGACTACAGAATTACTAGCAAGGGGTTCCAGTTGGGTAAGGGAGATTTCCTCCACAAAGCCCACTCCTACCCCTGTCACCGCCAAGTGTGAGGCTAATGGTTGTAATTTCGATTCTTTCAATAAATAAAATAATGTCCACAACACTGCTTCTACTTGTGAGGGTGGTGCTAGATGGAGTATGGTCACTTACTGTTGACACCACCAGCTTCATCCCAATGGGGGCCAGTGGATGATGCTTCTGCATTGGATCCTGAGCCCCACCTCCCCAGGCATGAGGACTGAGACCTAACCCTGAGTCTTGAGCATGCTAGTGCAATGCACTACCAACTGATACCACTGGATTGGACAAGACTGGGTAGAAAGTTGTACTGTACCAGTGATTCACACTGCTCTTTAGAGTGCAGGAGATCCAGAAGTACTGTTTTAAGTTTATTCTTTTTATTGATGGTTTGGGAGAGCATACAAATGGAAGTGATGTCAACATGATTTTACCCTCATTAACATAAGGTTCTAGTGGCTGAAAGTGGCACAAAGGAAACGGACATCAGAGAGCAGTCTTAATTCATTGTAAGTGGTGTCATGCTCACTACATTTTAGTCACAACCCAGGCAGCAAAATAATACTGACAATTTAAGCCTTTCATCCCTTTACTCCTTCACTTACTTTATATTACCTCTTTGCTGCTGCTTTAGTCTTTTTTTCCTCTGTCATTTTTATATTTGCTTGCATGCGCAAGAAACATATTGTGGCAGCTTGCTGTAGTAGTGAGTTGTGGAGGTGCGGCAGTGTTGTGGCCAGTGCCAGCAGTCCATTTTGGGGCTGGTCTCTGTGGCCCCAATAGAGGAGCACGCTGTCTGACAGCAGTTTTGTAGTGTGCCACCAACTTGAAAGAAACTTGCCGCTGCAATCAGGGAGCACCCCATATTTGATGAATCAGCTGTTTTTGCTGCTGGGGCAGTACCTGATTGCAGCAGTGAATCGCAGCTTGCCTTGTCTGGTGTCACATTTCAATAAACATGGTGGCGGACGTCACCGACAGCCTCTCACAGTCCCTATGAAAGCCGACGAGGGTGCTCAATGCCCACTCCCAAGTTCATTTGCCGATGGGGAGCCTCCAGTCCCGGCCTGCACAATGCGCCCATTCTTTTGTGTGCCAAGGGTGCAAAGTCCCTCAGCTCATGCACCCCTCCCAGATACTTTGTAGTGCTGATGCGCTGCCAGTCCCCATTGGCTACAGCCCCCAAACAAACACCCAGGTGCCATTGTCATTGTAATAGAAAACCATCCCAAGATATTTTTTCACAGGGTTTAAAAAAAAAAATCCCTCGTTTGTCCATTGCCCCCCAATACCATACTTTCCTCGAGAGCCTGGTGGATGATCTTGGTGGAGCAGGAACATGTCTGCATTCTTCAAAGCCAGCCACAAACTAAAGAAATGCTGCAAGCCGTATAATGGCATAAATGGGTTTTTTTCAAATTTAGGTGGATATCTGTGCCCTTTTTGTGAATTTTGACCCCATATTTTCAACATGGGGTTCTTGGGATCCATCTCATGAATTCAGTCACTGTCATCTGGTTATTTGGTCTCGAAAGGTGATTTTGCAGTCTCTGCGCGGAATCACCTTTTCGGACTGATTAACGAAATGACAGTGTCAGTGTTCATGAGGAGGGCTACCAAAAAGCCTATGTTGCAAATTTGTGAAAATATTCCAAAACTGACTTACGAGTATGCGTTATGTAGTAATTGCTAGTTTCCATGCACACTTGTAACTTTGCGAATTTGTAATATTTTCACTCCAGATTTTCAACATTGGCATTTTTTCACACCTCCTTATGAACAGTACAGCTGTCACTTTTCACATCTGCCCGAAATGTGTATTCGCTCATCTGACACACAATGGCACGGTTGCTGTAGGAAATCAACGTTTAGGATAGATTAAGAAAATCATAGTGACACTGTTCATGAGCAGAGGTCACAAAACGCCTATGTTGAAAATTTGGTGAAATAATTCCCCTAAATGACTGTTACGAGCATGTGTTGCACAGTTTCCATGTACACTCGCAAGTTCAAGCATTTTTTTATATTTTCACTCCAGATTTTCAACATTGCTGTCTCCTCACACCACTCTATGAATGGTACAGCTGTCATTTTTCACATCCTGCCTGAACTGTGTTTTTGTACATCTGGCATAGAATGGCGCAGTCGTCGTGGGAAATCAACGTTCGGGACAGAGTAACAAAATCATAGTGCCGCTGTTCATGAGCAGAGGTCCCAAATGCTTTCATGAGGTGGAAGTCACAAAAAGGCCATGTTGAAAAGTTGTAGTGCAAATACCAACAAACATCCGGGGCATTAGGGTTTCTAACCATAACGTCCCACCCTGTACAGACTGACAGCTGTCGGGTGTGCCTTTGGATTGCCAGCTGCAATGCTCACACCATTCCACCCCCACCCTGAAGCCAGTGACAGGCATCGAGGTGTGCCTTGGATTCTTCAACCCCAGAGTTCACCCCATTCTCCTATACCACACCCATTTCAGGGTATGCCCTTATGGCGTGAGGTGACTGTAAAGCCGAACACTCCAAGGCATACCTCAGCACTTGTCTGTTTCTGCAGGATAGAGCGAGGTGAAATGTCATGAGCATCATGGGCGATGACACAAAGACGCACCCCAGTGCCTGCCCCATCTCTGCAGGATGGAGGTGGGGTTGGCGTGAGTTCAATACTTCACTGCCATTCTTATTCTGCATCTAACTCCTGCACGCCCAATGCTAATATCAGCAAGCGAACATTCAGCATTGACAAATGCTTGTTTTACTTAAATTACTAACTCGTTCTTGTATCTTATAGATGTGACTTGACATTGTGCCAGTTTCCTCCCACGTATATCAGATAAGTAGTATTTTTATTTACATATCCACTACATACCTGTATTTTATAGAACTTTGGATCTTTGCAAACCTTTTTTGTTTTTATTTTACAGCTGCTCACTCCATCAGGATCTGGGTCCCACCACACAAAGGTTCCTGCTGCTAGACAGGTAAATATGTACTTTTAGATTTTAAGACAGAACAATTGTGGGCTTATAACAAGTTACAAATATATACGTTCATGTAAGTTGCTAAGATTAAATTGATTGTATTTTGGCTTTTATAGTCTATTACCTTAGTGCAGTGATGGTCTTTTCTTGCATAAATGCATTTTTTTTTCTTTTCTTTTCAGAGTCATTTGGAACTTGTCTCTGCCACCTGCTTGACACTCTGGCCTACCCCAGGGCTGTATCAGCAGGATGAGGGTCTACCCCAGACAGGGACTAGTTTCCGCCTTCGGGGTTAGAGGGGTACCCCTTAGGTGCCTCAGTCAGATGTGTGGAACCTTCAGTAAGGAAAGGATGACGTGCTCCTGCAGGCTACCTGGACTCCCAGCTGGACAGTTTCTAGCAGCACTGTGCAGATGAGCTGGTTAAGAATTGATTATTCTTAACTAATAGCTATGCTTACTATGTGGTGTACAGTTAAGTATCAGCTAATGCTTAACATGTTGAGTATTGATTGATCATAAATTATTTATTACATGAGCTCAACTAGTAATTAATGAATGCTAAACTAATACTCAATTCATGGGAATTAGTTAATTCTTCATTAGAAAATGGGTCAATAAAAGACTAACTGCTGAAACGGTTAAGAATTAGTTAGCAGTAGGTTAAACCAGAAGGGGTTAGCAACTAACTCATTTGCGTGTGAAAAAATCAGCCAAAGCAAAACTGAGGAATAATTGAACATTAGCTAATTATTAGTGATTTGAGGCAGTTCAGCATTAGGTCAATAAAAACTGAGGAAACTATTAAGAATTGGTTAGCAGTAGGGTGAATAAAAAGGAGTTAGCCACTAACTCATTTGCATGTGAAAAAAATCAACCAAAGCAACACTGAGGAATAACTGAACATTAACTAATTATTAGTGATTTGAGGCAGTTGAGCATTAGGCCTATTTTTTTTTTTTTTTTTTTTTTTGTATGGGGTCCCCTTACAATATAACAGCACAGAAATCGGTATACATTATGTACAAGGACCCAAATACATGGTGGGAAGACAATTACAGATATCACATATTTACTAAAGCAACATAGCAGACATCTTAAAAATGAAGCATACTTCAAATACTTGCAAAATACAATGCAATTGCAAAAACTTCCAACCCTGTCTGACACCACTGGGCAGAATTTTAGTACACGAATTACGAATGTAAAAAAAAAATGAATGACAATTTCATGCAAAACAGGCACAATACCTACGACACCAATAGAAATTTGGTAAGCAAGGGAAAAAAAAAAGGGGCAAGACTGTCCATATGAGAATTGGAATGATAGCAATAAACAGAAACAATTAGATGGACTATGGGACACTGATAGTAATCTCACATTATGCACTAGCATTCAGGATATCACCAACACTGTGACTCAACACACCCTGCAGCCATATCAATATACATCAGAGCAACTTCTGAACTTTGAAGAGTTCTTTTTGCAATTCCCTCATTCCACCTGCCCACAAGACTGCGCCTCGCTCCTAACACAGAATATTACTCCAGCAGAAATAGAAACAGCTATCAAATCTCTACCATCGGACCAAGTTCCTGGAGGAGATGGATTGACAAGCAAGCTATATAAACTTATGGTGAATGAATTAGAAGATGAATTAGCTGCAGTTTACACCTGCATATTAAACACTCCATCACTAACCCTTAGAATGATTAACCACCACTTAATATACCTCTACAAACAAGCATTTTTCAATGCTGAATGTTTGCTTGTTGATATTAGCATTGGAAGTGCAGGAGTTACACAGATGCGGAATAGGAATGGCAGTGAAGTACTGAACTTCATGCCAACCCCACCTCCACTCTGCAGAGATGGACAGGCATTGGGGTGTGCCTTTGGGTCGTCACGTATAAAGCTCATGCCATTTCACCTCACACTATCCTGCAAACACCAAGTGTTGAGGTGTGCCTTGGGGTGTTCAGCTTTGCATTGTGTGGGCATGTGTGGTTTTGTATTTTCTTGAAACTTGTCTTCCCAGCCAAATGCCCTTTGGGGTAACCCTTGCCTCAGTGTTTGCGCACAGAGGTTCTTTGTTTTTTAAATAGTTTTTTATTTTGATGGCTTTACCACAACATAACCCAGACAGACCGTTTTACGGTAGCTGGTTCATTCCACTGGGGTGTTAAACAGACGAGGCATACTGATGAGTCCTGGTAGGACGAAACACATGTCTATGTCATCTGTTAGCACCCTTTGCAAACTGTGTGAGTGGCCTTTCGGCACCGTACAATTCTGCTTAAAGTTGAACCAGCATAACATTCTGTGGTGGTTTGCATATGAAGCCCATGATGCTTGGCATTGTGTGGGCATGTGTGATTTTGTATTTACTGGCATTTCTTCAGTTCGTGGTCAGCTTTTGAAGAGTGCAGACATGTTCCCAATCCACGAAGATTGTTGTGCCGGCTCTGAGGTAAGTATGGGTGGGGGGATGCAGAGATGTGGGGTGCGAGGGGTGGGTGGGTTGGGGAGAGGGCCCGACACAATGAGGGATCGCTTTCAACTTTTCAGGTTAAAAAAATAAATAAATAATTTAAATCATTGGAAAGGTTTTCTTTTGCAGGTAGATTTGGTACACTGAGTAGGCTACCAGTGTGCCACCTGTGTGTTTTAGGGGAGACTGGAGCCAGCAGTGTTGGGCCCCTGTCGGCAAAGGAACAGGATCTGTATTTGGGGGAGACATGATGCCGAGGGGGATTGGGCACCCCCTCAGGAAACAGAATGTATGGGAAGGTATAATGCCGACGGGGAGTGGGCTTCCCCATCGGCAAATGATCTGGGGAGAGGGCATGCCGACAGGGGGAATGGCCACCTCCGTCAGCTTTTATGGGGACTCCGAGGCGGATGGCGACAGCTGCTGCCATGTAACTTGAAATGTTACACCAGGCAAGGCAGCGCCCTGTAATGACGGGTCGCTCCCTCGTTGCAGGGGCGAATTCGTTTCAACTTGGTGGCACGCTTGCTGAACTAGTGTCAGCAGAAGCGTCCCACCACATTGGGGAAACATGGCCAGGCCTCAAAATGCAGTGGGGCCATTGGCCACCACAGTGCCACACCTCCAAAACCCCGCTTCTCTCCTAAGCTGTCACATAATGTTTCTTGTACATGTGTGCAAGCAAACATAAAAAGGAGATAAATATGATATTAATAACTGGTGACCCATATGTCTTCTAAATAGAGACTTCAAAGTGTTGACAAAAATCTTAAGTGCAAGACTTTTACAAGTGGCACAACAGCTGATAATAGTTCAAACCTGTACACTGCCTGGTCGGAAAATTTACAGACCACTACCTTTTACTAAGAGAACTGTTTGAATATGGGAATAACGGTGCACTGTCTGGTTTTGTTAGTTCTCTTGATCAACAGAAAGCCTTTGATTGTGTTACCCATGATTTCCTTTGGGCAGTTTTAAAGGCATACAATATACCTGACCAATTTATGACATGGATCAAGTGTCTATATAGAACAGCCACTGTGACACCCTTAAGAAATGGATGGAAGGGACCCATTGTCCCAGTCCATAGGGGAGTTAGACAAGGGTGCCCCTAAAGTCCCTTGTTATATGCCTTTAGCATCGATCCATTACTGAGATTATTAAATTCATCTCCAGATATACACTGGCTTAGTATTGAGGAATTCACAATACCACATGCTGCAACTGCATATGCAGATGATCTCTGCTACTTAGTAGAAGATGCACATTCTATAGACACTGCTGTTCAGATCTGTAACCACTATGGGGCCTATTCAGGCGTCACTTTAAATTTGACTAACAGTTCGGGTAAACAGCTTGGAACTGTAAACCCCAGGTACACTAATATTGCAGGAATAGAAGCAACCACAGAACCTATAAAAATGGTAGGTATTAATTATGATACTTCTGACTCTAATTTATTAAATTGGGAGCCAGAAATACAACAAGGCAAAAACTAATAGCTCAATGGAATAAATGGCAGCTTAGCAAACAAAAAAGGGTGCACCTTATAAAATCTTATTTGGAACCTCTCTTTCTATATTGCAGTGCTAGGATAATTTTCCAATGTCCTAGCGCAACTCCCATGATCAGTCTCGTGTACGTGGTTTAAACCATGACCGGTGGAGACTTAACGACCCTTCCAAACTGTTCACTAGTTCAGCTAAGTCAGGGTAGAGTTTCATCGGAATCGCAACACAAAGCGCTGACAGAACATGTTCTGAATTGTGATCCAAAACACCCGCCACCACTATTTGGTCGGACACTTGACTGACTAAGATTATCTGGTCTCAGTCCACAAATGAACTGTGTTCATTATAGTCTGATGTCCCCTTATGGGCATGGTTGGACATCATCAGACAATGAGCTTGCCCTAGCTCCTCAAATATTCTTACATTTACTTTGAAGCCATCAGTCTGTTTATGTCTAGGACAATCATATATTTTGCACATGTATTTTTTTATCAGAATCTGAGACACCAACCTAAGTATTTATGTAGAAATTCTTTACATATTAAGTCTGCACAATTCACCATATAACTAAGAACTGTAATTTTTATGGTGCCAGCATAAAGCAAAAGTCTAAAATTGGCTTAGTTTTTAATTTAGCATACTCCGAATCATACCCCTTTAACTTTATAATATTAAATTGAGAATGAGGTCCAAAAGAGTCAGAATTTATGTTCAGAAAATGTATTTTTTACTTCTTTGATATTTAAGATTCAGGAGTTACAAAGCAGTTTTGGCATCGATGAAAGCAGGCAATTACAATTTAAAATGACAGTAACAATTTTTCTGAACAGCAGTACAAGCAGAAAAGATTTCCCCGTTGCCACCAAAAAGTTGCAATCAAAGAAATAAAAATAATGCAGGCATATGTCATCCCTAGATCTACGTCTAGGGTACAGGCAACAAACCCACCCACCAGTACCAACTGATGTCCATTTGAGATCCTAGGAGCTGAAGTGACTCAAGGTTCTCCCACCGAGAGCGTTTACCTTGACTTGGGTTGTTGTGGACTTATATACTCTTGTCAAGGAAGGAAAATAAATGGCTCAGTATTTTGATAGCTTTCAGTGTTAGACCAGTTTCTACAGGCTCAGGTGATCTTTATTCAAAGGTTAGGGGTTAGAAAGTGATCAGTTAGTTCAGAACATCTAATTAACAGGGGGAAAACATTTGGTTTGACCTCATGGAATTACGTCTGGGATGGCCAGGTGAATTTTTTCTTAAATGCAAAAATAAGTCTGTGTCTTCGAGTGGGACATGCAGCCTGGGTTTAAACAAAAGGTGTTATGACCCACGTGGACATCTAGCAGTCTGAGTGGTTAGCTGTTTTCAGGAATATACAAGGTTGACCTCCAATTGATCTTTTTATGGTCACATCTGACAGTTAAAAATATACTGCCTTGTGGTCACCAGAGGAAAATGTCTGACAGCTGACAGTTCACACTTAGTAGCTGCACTGCTCAAGAGCAAAAACTGAAAAGAGTTTAAAAGTTCACCCTTAGTAATCAGTCTTGGTTAAAATTAAAGAAATAAAATCTAGTGCCTAAGGTTTGAACTTGGCTATGATTAATATCGAGCACACACTGAAATTCATAAGTAATTATCAACTGCAAATTATTGATTAATTAATAGAAAGCAGATGCCCAAGCAGTGAACTTGGCTATAATTAATATTATGCATACACTAAAATTCATAAGTGAGTATTGTAAATTAATAAAGCAGAGGCCCAGGCTTTGAGCTCAACCATGTTTATATGCTTGAAAGCTTTCAGGTGGAATCCGCTCATGGTGTCCAGCTTGGGGTTCCAGGAGGAGTGTTTGCAGCAATCCACCTGGCTGCCAAGACCGCAAGTTCTGGGTTCATCTCCTCATTGATTGGTGGTAATGGAACAATGTAGTAATGGGGTAGAAATCAATGGAACTAGCCTACCCAGTGATAGGGCAGGCAAAGCTGGTCCAGTTGATGGGGCAGACAAGCCCAGTGAGGGCTGCATAGGATTGCAGGCAGGGTAATATATTAGCTATACCTTTTCTCCACCCAAGATACTAGAAACAACTATACTTAACATTTTCTTTAAACTGTCTGGAGAAGCAGGCTGAATCCTGTGAAAAGAAATAGAACATACCTACCTGTCCATCAGGGAGGATGGCGACGATGGTTAATCTTATTACATTTTTTATGGTATCTTCTTCATTACTAATTTCAAGCCTCAGTTGATGCATACTGGACAACATACCTCTCAACTGTACCACATTACAAGGAACATTCCTCGTTTTACTTCATAAAAGCTCCCTGTTCCACATTGTGAGGACTTGTTCCACATTCAGTATTAACATTTTAAAGCAAAAATCCATGGTAAATGATGCAAAAAATATATTATTCAATTAATAACAAACTTTAACATAAATGCAAACATTTTAACAGTTCTGAGCTTTCTAGGTAAAGATTTGATAAAGTGTTCCACATTTTGAGAGGCAGTGTTCCATATTTGGGGGACAAAAGGTTGAGAGGTATGCTGGACAAAGATGGACCCCTTTTTATTTTCAGCATGCTCACATTGGTTTCACCTCAAAGTTCACTTCAAAAGATGGGTCCTCTATTTACTGGGGCTGACAAGCACTCTTCCATAGTTCTCTGTTCTGTAGACTGTGAGGGTGACGCAGATGATTATCAATTCTATTATGCCCCTGACATGGATTTTGAGGGCCTTGAGCCCCAGGAGTCCCTGGACCCTCGCCTTGGGGATCCTCTGGGTGACCACGAGAAGTCTTCCTCTATCTTTTCATTTATACAAAATATGCTGGCTACCCTGGACCTCCCTACACAGGAGCCCAACCAGGATGTCGATGAAGACGAAGATTATAGAGAGATGAAGGATCTTTCATCCTTAAAGACCCTGGTTGTCCCTCTCTATAATCTGGTTCAAGATCAGTTGGCATTCATCTGTATCCCCCTCCCCCGGGTCGTGCCTGAAAATAGGCAGGATTTGTCTAGTGCACTTACCCGGTCAACAAAAGCTAAACAAACAAACAAATAATGCATTTAGAAAAAAATACCATGAAAGTGCTTCAGCACTCCACTTCAGTACTAGGAGTTGATAAGCGGCTTGACAGAAAATATAAATTGTCTAAAAATGGTACCGAGTTCCTGTCAGCACACCATAGCCATGAGAGTATAGTGCAGCAGGCAGCTTGTGAGAAAGCTGGAGTCTCCTTGTCGCCCTCTCCCCCTGACAAGGATTCCAAGAAAATTGACTTTATAGCAAAGAAAATGTGTGCCACAGCTTCCCTGCTTCTCAGGCTTTCGTCTTACATGGCATTCACTGCCAAATATCAGAAAGCCCTTTGGAAGTCTGTCCAGACTATCGCCTGCAATGGATCAGATTCTATGGTACAGGAGCTGGTGGATACGTCAAAAACTGCCTTGGAAGCTACTATGTACCAATTCCAAATGGTAGATGACAATAATAATGCAGCCTCTAGGGCGATAGCCCATGCCATATCTCTGAGACGCTTCACCTGGCTTAGAACAACCAGTCTGACCACAGACACTCTGAATAAGGCCATGGATTTTCTCTGTGATCAAAATATGTTGTTCGATTACAGAACCACTGACTGCATGAAAAAGGTCAATGAGTACAAGGCCTCCTGGCAGAGCCATTCATCCAAGCCTAAACCTGCCACCCCTCAGAGATCCCGTCCCAGGGGCGGTAGGGGCAGAAGTTTTTTCCCCAGGCCTTACAGTCCCCATCCCCAATCTGACTTTAGCCAGTACAGGGGGTCTTTTAGAGGCAGGGGCAGAAGTGGCCAAAGAAGATCCACCTCTACCCAGCCATCTGCCTCTCAGTCTGAGTCCTGATGTGTGTGTCCAGGTTGCCTCCCTGTTTCCGGTTGGAGGCAGACTCCCTCACTGTCTTCAGCACTGGTCCCTCATCACATCGGACAAGTGAGTGCTGGAGATAGTGGAGAAGGGTCTGTCATTACAGTTCAAGCAGCTGCCAGACATCAAGCATACCCAGGTGTCAAGACCTCTGTCACCATCACAGATACCGCTGTTGGAAATGGAGGTATAAAACCTTCTGACATTATGAGCAGTGGAGAGGGTCCCCACCCACGAGAAGGGCAAGGGCCTCTACTCCAGATATTTTCTGACACAAAAGAAAACTGGAGAGTGGTGACCTATCTTAGATCTCGGATATTTAAACAAACGTCTGAAAAAACCCAAATTCAAAATGGTCACTGTGTCACTGGTCATACAGTTCTTACAGCAGGGCGACTGGCTAGCCTCCCTCGACTTAAAGGACGCTTACTTCCACATACCCATAAGGAGATCTCACAGGAAGTTTCTCAAGTTTAAACTTCCTTCGGGTCACTATCAGTTCACCGCAATGCCCTTCAGTCTGTCCTCAACCCCAAGAGTCTTTACCAAGTGTCTCGCAGTGGTAGCAGCACATCTCAGAAGACTGGCTGTCGCTGTCTACCCCTATCTGGATGACTGGCTCATAGTAGCAAAGTCTCCTTGCCAAGTCAAGGAATCTCTTTCCCTCACAGAATGCACTCTGGACTCTCTAGGTTTCCTGGTAAATCTCAAGAAGTCTCACCGAGCTGCTCACCTTCATAAGGGACCAGCTGGACACTTGGAAGGGATATGCCTTCCTCCCACAGGAAAGAATTCAGAGTTTCCTTTCAGTGGCAGATTCTTTCGCCCAGGGACAGCCAAGACCAGCCAGACATTTCCTCAAACTTCTGGGACATATGGCCTCTATGACTGCAGTAGTCCCAAGGGTCAGGTACAGGATGAGACTCCTGCAAGCCTACCTCAGAGCTCGCTAGTCTCAAAGAAGCAACAAATTTTCAAAGTTAATACCGGTGTCGGAGCAGTTCCTCCAAAATTTGCTGTGGTGGAAGGACCCTGCAAATTTGCAGGCAAGGGTTCCATTTCAAGCTCCTCTTCCCACAAAGGTGATCACCACAGATGCCTCCCTGTTGGGGTGGGGAGCTCATCTAGACTGTGCCTCAGTAAGCGGCAGCTGGACTCCCGAAGAGTCACAGTTGCACATAAATCTTTTGGAACTCAGAGCAGTCTTACTAGCTCTCAGAGCTTTCGCTCCCAGCATAGAAGGGCAGGCGGTTCAAATTTGAACAGACAGCACCACTGCAGTGTTCTACATAAGCAAGGTGGTACCATATCAGGAATACCCTGTTTGGAAGCTCTGACGCTCTAGTCTCTAGCATTCTCCCAGGGGGAGTCAGCCTCTCGGCTATCACCTCCCAGGCAAACTCAGTACTCTAGCGGATGCTCTGAGCCGCATCAGTCAAGGTCAGAGCGAATGGACACTGAACAAGCAAGTACTAGCCACAGTGTTCAGGCAGTGGGGCACATCAGATGTGGATCTGTTTGCCTCGCCTCTCAATTTTCGGCTTCCTCAGTACTGTTGCAGGCCCCCAGTTCCAGGAACACTTCCTCTGGATACCCTGATCCTGGACTGGTCAGGGAGGTTCCTATGCACATTTCATCCCTTTCCCCTGGTATTCAGGGTTTTGCTGAAACTCAGGCAGCAGCCTGCATCCATGATCCTAGTGGCTCTGGACTGGCCCAGGCAAGCCTGGTACCCTCTCCTTCTCTCAGTGTCCTGCAACAGGCCCATTCACCTGCCTCCAACTCGCTCCCTGCTGACACTTCCTCAGACAGGAGTGCACTACCCCGACGTGCACTCTCTTCACCTCAAAGCCTGGTTCTTGAGGAGTTAGTTTCCATCCTCACAGTACTCTGAACAGGTCCCTAAGTTACTGAGGATGGCCAAAAAAACTGAACACTAAGAAGACTTATGCAGCCAAATGGAAAAGGTTTTCCCTCTGGTGCAGAAGCGAAAAGGTTGAACCCCTATCGGCTTCAGACCCTCAGCTGCTAGACTACCTGGTACACCTACAGGCGTCAGACTTAAAACCATCTTCACTCAAGCTACACCTGGCGGCAATTTCAGCCTACCTTTCGGTGGGAAAGAAGAAATCAGTTTTTTTCCTATGACATTTTTAAACAGTTTTTCAGAGGCCTCTTGCACCTCCAGCCTCTAGCCAGGGAGCCTGTTCCTCCTTGGTGCCTGAACCTTTGCATAGATGGGCTCATGAATCCACCTTTCGAGCCTATGTCCAAGGGCCACATCAAGTTTGTAACTTGGAAGACCATCTTCCTGGTAGCCATTACGTCTGCCAGGAGGATTTGAGAGCTACAGGCCCTGTGCACTGAGCCGAATTACATCATCCCTTACTTGAACACGTTCCTGATTTTAAATACCTAGGTGTCGCATTGGACAGCTCACTCTCCTACCATCGGCACATAGATTCTGTCGCCAAAGCCACCAACATCCACATAGGCCTGCTCTACAGGCACAAACACTGCATGACTCCTGACACTCTCCGGTTGGCTGTCAACAGCTCTGTCACCTCCATCATCGATTACGGGCTAGCAGTTTATGGCTCTGCCTCCGCCTCTGCCCTCCGCAGAATTACAGTTGCACTCAACAAAGCATGCAGGCTGCTAACTGGGGCTGACCGACTTACACACACTTGTGACCTGTACACTCGGGCAGGATGACTTCCTCTCATCAGCCGGATACAGTATCAAACCTGCCTCTTAGCCAAAAGTCCTCTCAGGGTCATGCCCCGGGCATTGAAAAGCTCCTCATTGACCACCACAGCACCCAGCGAACTAGAAGTTCACAACAACTAACCTTCCTTGTCCCCAGATGCCAGACTACCATGGGCCAGAGGGCCTTTGCCCACAGAGCACCACAGTGGTACAATACTCTCAACAAAGAAACTTTTACTGCTGCTGCTCTTGGCACTTTTAAGAGACAACTCCGACTTCATCTCATTTTAACTAGTCGTTGTGACTGCCTCGCCTAATCAGGGGCCCACCGCTCACTGCCCTCCACTTCAGTCTTGACAGCTACCTCTCCCTGCCTTGCCCCCTTCTACCTGCCTACCCCCTTGCCCCCTCTCCTTTTCCTCCCCCGTGGGCATTTTCTGACTTTTAACCCTCCCCCTTAGAGCTCTTACCCTCACCTCTACCCTTCGACAATGGCCTTCCTGCCTGCATTAACGCCGCCGCCCCCCCCCACTTGCAGTGCTTATTTCCAAGATTGCTCTTGGCTGGTATGTCATGCTACCTAACATTTGGCACATTTTGAATTACTGGAATTTCCTAAACCTCAGTCTCTTACTTCTTTTTATTGTGTAACTATGTATTATGTTGACCTTTGTATGTATGTATACCCCCATTCCTTCGATGTGGAACCTTTGTAAACGAGCAGTTCCTGCTCAAAGGTATTTGTAATCCTAGATATCAATAAAATAAAATAAAAACAAAATCCATCACAACGATAAAGTTGAGCTCAGGACAAATAGGAAATTTCAGCCAAAGGTGGTTTCAGAGTTTCACTTCAACCAATCCATTACTATGCCTGTCTTCTTTACTGAGCCTTCTACTCCTGGTGAGCAAAAGCTCCACAGCTTGGCTGTCAAAAGAGCCATCTTTCACTACCTAGAGCATACTAGACAGTCCAGAGGCTCTTCCACTCAGTTGTTCCTCACCTACGGGGATGTAGGCAGAGGAAGACCAGCTACCAAGAGAACTATTTCTCATTGGTTGGTCTCTTGTATTAGATTTTGCTATGAGAAAGCTGGTCAACAACCTCTAGTGGGGCTCAGGGCCCATTCTATTAGAGGCACTGCAGCCTCGCTTGCAGCAGCAAGGGACATTCCACTACTGGATGTCTGCAAAGCAGCTACCTGGAAATCTGTGCACTCCTTTGTGAAACACTACAGTTTGGATGTGCAGACCAGATCTGATGCCAAATTTTTCAGGGCAGTTCTGCAGAGCCTTTTTCCTAAGTAGGTTATCTGCCTGCCTCCCACTAGGTACTGCTTGGTAGTTTGCAAAAAGTTACTGATGCTAAAGGACTCCTGGGATAAGAAGAAAAAATTACTCACCGCAGTAATCTTCTTTCTTCCATGGGGTCCTTTAGCATCAGTAAGCTCCCACCCTTCCTCCCCAGTTCACCTGTCGGAGAAGGGCTCTTACTTCACCTTTTACCAAATTTGGCATTTGTTATTGATGAGTTTTTACCTCGTGTTGCTGTTTGTATTTCCACTTTTGGGCGTTTGCAGGTTTTTTGAATCCTGTTGATTCTTTTTCTGGACATTTGCCCTCGTTTTTCTTTAAAAAAATTCTAAGCAGTCAACAGCTCTCACTCAGTTCACACCCCCTCCTGTCTTTTGATTGGCTGGCCCTACGCTCTTTAAAAAAATCTCTTAAAGGCACACCTCCGGGGCAGTTGCACCTAGCCAGTTAAATGCAAAAAGTTACTAATGCTAAAGGACACCATGGAAGAAAGAAGATTACTGTGGTGAGTAATTTTTTTTTCCTTGTTGAGGGTGTTGTACCAGTGCGGCACCCTGTGCATCAGTGCCCGCTGGCCCATTGTGGTCCTGCACCTGGGAACCTGGAAGATTGAGTGTTGGGTGCTACGTGTATGCTGATTAATATTGTGGGTGGTAAGGAGCTTTTCAACCCCTGGAGGTATGAGCCCAAGGAGTACCTTTTTGGATAACAGGCAGGTCTGGTATTGAATTCGACTGTATAAGGGGAGCCAACCTGCCTGGGCATACAGGTCACAGGTGTGTTTGACGTGACGTGCCCGTTAGTAGTCTGCAGGCTTTGTTGAGCAATACTGAGATCCTGCGGAGGGCAGTTGTAGAGGCAGACCCATAGACGGCAAGACCGTAGTCTATGATGGAAGTGACAGAGCTGTGAATAGCCATTCTACGGGCATCTGTAGTCCTACAGTGCTTGTGCAGTATGCCAATTTGTATGTTGGCAGCCTTTGCAACATTGTCTATGTGCTGAGCATAGGAGAGGGTACTGTCCAGAGTGATGCCAAGGTACTTGAACTCAGAGACATGTTCGAGTGAAGTCCTCGAGTGGTTCTTGATGGAAAGGGGCAGAGATTTAAACTTCATTGGTTAAGTTGCTATACCAAAATTAACATAAAAGCAAATCACAAACAGCTAGAGGATAGGACATGTAGCAGAACACAACGTCACCAGCAGATCGAAACCATAGAACATCTCCATTGGTTCCGGTCAGCAACATCACGGAACAAAATAAAGTGGACAAAACTACTGTTGTTCAGTGGTTTCTGCATAGAGGTGCCAGTTCATCTTTCTACACACATTCTATGCCTAGTCATACCCACTACGCTGGTGCAGAAAAAAAGTCACAAGCTTCCATAAAGTAGGACACGGGTCATGAAAAGGCAGTCCACCACTCTATTCCCCCCCCCCCGACCACCACCCGGCAATCTGCATAGCCCTCCGCTCTCGTCTCCACCACAGCCAGATGCTGACTGAGCTGTCATGTCAGTGAGCGAGTGCATACTTGTACAAGCATATGCTCATTCATTGACAGCTCAATTGGTGGCTGGCCTGGTGGAGACTGGAGGGCTGTGCCAGTCGTCGGCTTAGGGTCAGGGTGGGAGGAGAGTGGGGTGGGGGGGACACTACCTGCCAGGGTGGGGAGGTTCCACTAGACACCAGGGAATGGAGGACTGGTACCATATTATTGTATTACAGGGGAATGGGAAGGAGGAGTCCATTAGACACCAGGGAGTATAAATTCTAGGGGATCGGGATGGGGACCACTAGACACCAGAGAACATTGGTAGAGTACTGGGCTACACTTCTGAACTAGGCCAATGCAGCAATCCAGGTCATGCCACAAAAGGAGCAGTTTTCCCAGTCAGATCAGAGTTAGCCCAGTCTTTGGGGGTGGGGGTGGGGAAGAGGGCAGAATTGCACCAGAGCCAGTTTGCCCATCCATAGTTCTAATAAATGTTTTTAAACTAGTTAGAAAACTAGACTTAAGACTTGGACAGCAGACTACAATGGGTAGACAAAATTTGGGAAATCTGAATAATGTTGAGACAATATTGTGAAGAAATATCCTTGCTCCTACCAACATAGATACTGACACTGATATTGTGAATATTGATAGTGGTATTGGGAATATTGGAAATCCTGGGTATGAACAGCAAAGGGAATGCATTGTCCAGTCATGAATATAGAACATTAATTGATTAAGAAATTCAAAGGAATTTACAGGATGCAGTGGATATTCTATATTGTGTGTACCTTATGAACTCCACGTGGTAAAATATAACTAAATATTTTATTAAACTCAAACCAAAGTCTTATTTTTGCACCCCCTCTTTCTACTCCATCTGTATTAACATATAACCTGTGTACAGTGTTTCATCCAACTTTTCATAGAAAGGTTCAAACTCTTTAGAAGCCTGAGGATTTCTTAGCTCTGTCCAAGGTTTCAGCACTTAGAAAATCATAGACATTTTCAGAGCTTAGAAATTCTTGGACCTCCAGTTTTCCTCATCTTTTCTCAATTTTGAATGTCTAAGAGCAAACGTTTTTCTTGGAAACTCTTGGGACATTTACTGTGAGACAACTGGAGGGTGGGATTAGTAGAAAAAAGTTTGGACAACCTTATTTGCCCTTTCACAGTTATGAGTTATCTAGTACAGAGTACTAAAATAGAATTGAATACAACAGTGAAAAAGATATATGTGTTTCATAAGCTATGAGAGGAAAAGTGTAGAGTTTGACTAGTTGAAAAAAGATTTTGTATAGCATTTACATGGTCATTATATATTTTTGAATGTCTGTTTTCTGGTTGTACTAAAATGTTCTTTAATATCAAGTAGCTAAGGCTTAATAAATTTATGTTTTTGTCATGTGTTTAAGGTTAGAGCTTCATTTTATTTATTTATTTATTGAAATGTTTCACCAGGAAGGTATGCTGAGCAACAAGTTACTCGTCTCCCGTGCTGCACCTGGGAACATGAGGATAATATACAGAGATTTGGTACAATATATAGATATACAATTTGATTACATTCAATAAAGTGAGCAGACTAAACAGAAGTACTGAAAAGGAGGCATGCTAACGGGTATGAACTAGATGGATACAATAACAATCTTGAACTAGATAGATACGATAGCACAAATATCTTTGGCAAACACTTGGTGGGACATAGCTTTGTAGTTAGAAAATGGCTGGACAGAATACAAGGAGGTTGAACTAGTACAAGACCATGAGGAGAGACGCAGATAGAACAAAATTTGCAAGGTGTAACAAAAGTGCAGTTGACTATAAATGCATTAGAGGTTAGCCAATAACTGTAGCTAGGAAGGAGGGGAGGGAAGGTAGGTGGGTAGGGGCATATAGGCAGAAAGCAGGGGGGTGGAAAGGGGGGATTTGGAGGAAGAGGAGAAGGCAAGGGGTGGAGGAGAAGGATCTGCCAGGGCCGGACTCCTCCAGAATGCTGGGGCCCCTCCCTGCATCAAGAGGAGGTCAGGCATGAACAAGAGGGAAGCAGGTTGTACGCAGTGGGAGTTAGAGCATGTCAGGAGGGAAGAGAAGGGTCTGCTGGAGCCTGGCCCCTCCAGTATGCTGTGGACCCTGACTGCACAAGGCAGAGATGAAACATGACAGGAGGGAAGCAGGTTGTAGGCAGCAAAGGTAAAGCACAACAGAAAGGAAGAAGGCAGCGATGGGGAGTAGGCTTCAGAAGGACTAAGAGAGAGGGAGGTGGGAGAGAAGAGGGGCTGAGATCCAGCCCTTTCAGGAAAGAATGGGGTGGTAGTAGAGGCGAGAAAGGTGTTTTGCCTAGGTTCTGGACTCCTCCAGGATGCAGAGAACCCTGCCAGGGGCCTAAGCCAAGAAATGGCAAGTGGGTAGCGAGGGTAAGCTGGTGTACAGAGGAGGGAACGGAGTGAGAGTAAGGTGGAAAGGAAGGGGTGCTGGGGGAGGATTTTGCAGGAAAGAGGTGGGCATGAAACTGAAGCAGGCTCATAGGGGAACAAGTTAAGGAGGATTGTAGCAGAAGCAGCTAGCAGAGAGAAATTTTTGTAAGGGAGTGGGAGAAGGAGGAGTGTCATAATTGAGGTGGGAGGGAGTTCCAGATTTTGGGGAAGCAATGGAAGAAGCCAGATTGGCCAGTGAGGGTGGTATAACAGGGGACTAGCAGGGTATGAGCATGAGAGGATATGAGAGAGTGGGAGGAAGGTGGGGAGGCATGAGGGGCAGGAAGGAAATACACCAAGCCAGAGCTTAGCACAGTGAGCTGCATCTGTTAGCAAGTTGGGGCAGGGCACAGTAAAAGGTCACAATTATGGGTTCGAGTTGGGGCATCAAGAATGATTCAACAGAAGGAGTTGAAAAGAGAGTCCAATCTGGTAAGGCAAGATGTGGGAGCGGCACCACAGACTACATCACAGTAGTCAAAAATGGGGAGGTTCATCTTCTGGAGAGGTTCTCATCAGGCCATAGGAAGGGATGCAACTACGGTTCCTGTAAAGGGCTCCAAGTTTGGGGCACAGTTTTTTCAGAATGGCGTCAGTTTGGTCAGAGAAGCTGAGGTGTTGGTGCAGCCAAACCCCAAGGTATCTAAAAGAGGGGGTGTCCTCAAGGATGGTCCCACCAAGGATGTAGAAAGAGGGTAAGGGTTGGAGGCTAGAGAGTATCTACCTAGTGCCGTAGGTCACGGAGACTCTTTTTGGCATTTAGCAATAGTTGATGTGAGGCAAACCAGAGCTGAACCTGGTGGAAGTCATGCTGTAGAGTGGTTGCTACATCAGTGGTGGTTTTGCCAGAGGTGAACAAGACTGTGTCATCAGCATACATATGGAAAGAAGAGGAGGGGGAGCAGACTGAGGGAAGTTCATTTAGGAAGATGGAGAAAAGGATGGGGCCAAGTACAGAGTCCTGTGGGACTCCTGTGGAGATTGAGAGGAATGGAGAGATTGCATTCTGAATCCTGACTGATTGTGTTCTGCCTGTGAGGTAAGCTCTAAACCAAGTAAGAGCAGGAGTAGACAAACCAGCAGCCATAAGGTAGTCAAGAAGAAGGGTATGGTAGACTGTGTCAAAAGCCTTGGTGAAGTCGACAAAGATGGCAGAGGTGATGAGGCCTTTGTCCATCCCAGTAAGGATGGTATCAGTAAGCCTAAAGAGGGAGGTGGTAGTGGAGTGGTTCTTCCAAAAACCAGATTGGAACAGGGTGAAGAAGGAGGCATCAGCAAGAAAAGAGGTCAGTTGAGAGAGGACCAGGTGTTCTTGGAGCTTAGCAAGGGTGGGGAGGAGGGAGATTGGGCGATAGTTGGCAGGGGAGAAAAGATTGCCACCCTTAGGGAGAGGGAGGACCACCACATGTTTCCAGGGTGTAGGGATGGAGGAGAACATAAAGGAGAGATGTAGAATTAGAGATAGAGAGGGTAGGCAACAGCTGGTGCTGAGAGGTAAAGTTTAGGGTCAGGGTCATCCAGAGAGGAGTCTTTGGAGAGATTGAAAGAGAGGGGGGCCGTTGGTGTCTCCTCAGGGGAGATAGGACAGAATGAGAAAGGGGGGTTGAGAGTGGTAGGAGAGGGAGAATGAGTGTAGGAGGGGCTTGAGGGGAGGGATTTTAGAAGGGCTGAGGCACAGAAGGTATAGTAGGAGTTGAACTCCTGAGCCACTATGCAAGGTTCAGACTCTAGTGTGTTGTTTATATTAAACATGGGAATGAGGGAGTTCAAGGGGGAATAGTGAGTGGACTACTTTCCAAAATTTGGAGGTGGAGTTTGTTATTGAGGAAAGAAGATTTAAAATATTCAGACTTGGCAAGGCTGATTGCTTTAGTACAAGCGTTTCTTAGCCTGCAATAGTTAGTAAGGGCTGATGGGAGCTGAGAGGCCTTGTGTTTCCTCCACGTTTTATCACGCTCCCTGAGGCAGATCATTAATTCAGGGGTGATCCATAAATGATGGTACCTCAGACTCTAGTGCATTTGAACAGGGCATGGAAGTCCCAGGTAGCTATAAATCTGTCTTTGAAGTAAGTGAGGGCTTGGTCGATGGAAGTGGTGGATGCAGTTAGGGACCAATCAGAATTGGATATATCATTGAGGACAGGGTTTAAGTCAATCGAACTGAAAGAGAGCGCAGTTGCAGAATTGTATGTGGCGGTTTAGGTCCGGACCTTCCTGACCACAAAGATAGGGTGGTGATCACTGAGGACACCAGACTTGATGAGTCAGTGAGGGTGGGAGATGAGAGCCCAGTCTAACAGCAAGTGGTTTGGGGTTTTGTGATTTAGTCAGGTAGGCTCTTGGATGAGTTGGGAGAGATTTAGAGCAGAGGTATCACTTCGTGTCTTAGAAGTGGTTGATGACAGCCTGTTTAGATTTACATCACCTAATACATAAATCTCACCTTTGTGTGAGACTGAAGCTATACAGGTGATGAGGTCAATAGATTCAGAAGGCTTGATACGTGGGTGACGGTAGATACCAGTAACAAAGATAGGGAAGGAAAAAGGTAGGGTAATATTTACTACCAGGGCTTTGTAAGTGAAGGGTAAGGCAGACGAGAGAACAGTGGTGTACTGGAGAAAGGACTGGAGATACACGGCCACTCCATCTCTCCTACCTGCCCTATCCTGCCTGACTAAGGAATAGCCTGGGATGGCAATGGAGGGATCAGAAATGTTAGTATTCAACTAAGTTTCAGTTAAGATTAGAATGTCTGGAGTGAGGGAGATTATAATTGGTTGTAACAGATCAGTTTTCGGGACAAGGCTGCAGATATTTAAAGGACAAATAAACAAGGAATTAGGGAGGTAAATGAAACTGGAAACGCCCCTGTGTATGTGTAGAATAAGGGCTACTGATTTTCATGATGCCAATATTTACCTGTAAATCAGCAATTTTTTATGGCTTCATCAGTAATGAAAAGTTCCCCCGAATGTAAACAAAAACGGCAATAGTCTTGAATTCTGAGCTGCAGCTTGGCTCTCAAAATGGCGTGGACATGCATACGCGATGATATCATCCCAGCGACTCTGCTCCACTTCTTCTGTTGAAACCTATGGGCACTGTTTTTAAAATGTTTTATATTGGCTCTGTATGTGGCTCTTGTCATATGTATCGATACTTTCTACACATACACAGGAGCGTTTCCAGTTTCATTCACCCCCCTAATTCCTTGTCTATTTGTCCTTTAAGTGAAGGATCTTTAGGCCTTTTGGGAGGGCAGAGGTGGTGTCGGAAGGTTGTATGTTAATGGGAGGATAGCAGCTGGGGTGGGAGGAGGGGAATTGGGATGTACATTTCCAGAGGCAAGTAACTGGAGTGAGAGTATAAGGAAATGTAGTTTAGGGTACTTGTGGTGGGCAGAGTATTTGTGATGTGTTTGGGGGGGAAGGGGGCTGGGTGAGCGGATAATCAGGAGACTAAGGAAAGCAAGGTGGTTAGAAGCTGTGATTAACATTACAAGGGGTATGTGGGGGAAGTGAGTCCAGAGTATTTGAGGGGAAGGGGGCAATAGCAAGAATGAAGGAGGGGCTAGGAGATCATGGGGGAAGGAAAGGGGCAGGGTTTTTAAATTGAATAGTTTGTGGAGTTGTGTTAGAGATGATGGAATGAAAAGGAGAATTAGAAGGAGGGGAAAGTGGGGTGGGCATGCTGGGGGGTGCTTACCGGTCAGGGTAGATTGGATAGTGGGGTTGGGGGAAGAGTGCATGACAGTGAAACTGGGAGGGGTGTCAGCGAAAAAGTGGCCACTGCCAGAGGGAACTAACAGCCACTAGCAGGTTGTGCAAACCTGGGAGAAAAACAGGTAGCGAGAGATGGGCCTTGACAGAAGTAGAAGAGGGAGGGGGGCAAAGAGCGATGACTAGGGATAAACTGACCACACAATAAGTGAAACAAGACAGGGATTGGATTGGGTGAGTGCACTTTTAACTGGGCCCTTTAGTGGCTAGAAGATATAGTCTACTAATGGGGAAAAAAAAAGGTTAATTTGGCTGATGGTAGTGACATAGTCCAGTCAGGAAGAAATGAAAATGCCGGGCAGGATGAGGAGCAAAACAAGCAGCTTGTGGACCACATGCAACCAATAATTGTCCTTTGAAAATTTACAGACAGCCACGCAGCCTTGAGTTCCTTGAGTTCCCAGAGCGCTGTACGGGCTGTACCTGCAAGCAAGGGCTCGTGCAGTGTAGCATCTTCTCACCGTGGAGGCATGTAGATCCCTGTCGGAGGTGACCACAGAGGCATTGTTAGCCCAAAGGGCTATGAGAGGACATCTGAGGGAGAAGGGACAAGCAGGGGTTATGTATACCTCAGGAAACGGTGAGAGGCTTCATGCTTTACAAATT
Source organism: Neoceratodus forsteri (assembly GCA_016271365.2). NCBI lineage: Eukaryota > Metazoa > Chordata > Ceratodontiformes > Ceratodontidae > Neoceratodus > Neoceratodus forsteri. The sequence goes on along the minus strand of CM057450.1, from coordinate 427,374,916 downwards.
TACAAAAGAGCTGTGTCACAAATAATGGGAGTTAAATTGGGGGGGGTGGGTCGCAGACAGCGAGCTAGGTGGCAGCAGGGTCTGCAAAGGGAAGAAACAAAAGAAGCTCAAGTCGGGGGTGGACAGGAGAAATTAAATGAAAGTGGCTTTCACAGAAAAACCCAATTTGGTAGCAGAGGCTCAGACTTTTTCAAGTTCTAACACAGAATCAGGAATACAGTCTAGCCCCCTAAAACTCCCAGTTCAAACACACAGTTAAGTACAAGTAAAATTACACTTAAAACTAAAGAAATTCGGCAGTGGGTGCATGAGAAAAATCAGTGGTTTGTGGGATACAAGACCCCATGCAAAGGCCAAGATTCCAACGCAGTACTGAGTATAAAAACAGTCCAGAAATCAGAGGCAGTACAGGAGTAGGGGGAAAAAAGGTTAATTTGGCTGATGGTAGTGACATAGTCCAGTCAGGAGGAATTGAAAATGTCGGGCAGAATGAGGAGCCAGACAAGTAGCTCGTGGACCATAGGCAACCAATAAGAGCTGTCCCAAGAGAAAGGCAATTGTCCATTGAAAATTTACAGAGACAGCCGTGCAGCCTTGAGTTCCCAGAGCACTGTCCGGGTCGTACCTGCAAGCAGGGGCTCGGGGAGTGTGGCAGCAGGCTCTTCTCGCCGTGGAGGCATGTAGTTCCCTGTAGGCGACCACGGAGGCATTGTTAGCCCAAAGGACTATAAGAGGACACCTGCAAGCAAGGGCTCGGAGAGTGTGGCAGCAAGCTCTTCTCACCGTGGAGGTGTGTAGATCCCCGTTGGAGGTGACCAAAGAGGTGTCGGCACAAAGGGCTATTGGAGGACACCTGCAAACAAGGGCTCAGGGAGTATGGCAGCAGGCTCTTCTCGCCATGGAGGTTTGTGGATCCCCATCAGAGGCAACCATGGAGATGTTGTTAGCCCAAAGGGCTATGAGAGGACACTGTTACTGCTGAGACCAGGCAAGGGTTGATCCCTCATGTGCCTGTAATTCAATTTGTAGAAAATGTCCCCATCAAGCTGGGTAGGGTATTACACATGTACAATGCAGGTTTCAGGACTCATCTGACAAAGGTCTTTGAACAATATGTTGCATATTTTTAAGATACAGTAGATTGTGGTTTTGTCACCTGTAGTAACTGACATTCATCTTATTGTGCATCAGGTGATTAACTGAATTTTTTTTCTAACTCATCAATTTTGTTCTTAAACCTCTCACTAATAAAATAGCCCATTTAAATTTGTGTTATAGCTTTTGTTTAAATGTGTGAGAGGACTAATTTCAAGACAGTGATGTTATAGGTGAAAAACATTCACAAAACTACCCCAGCAGAACTGAGGCCGCCAGTGAGACAGTCTCAAAAAAAACTAGGATGAACAGTGCAAACATGTAGGTTATACAGTAGCTGTGCAGTTTAAACAGTTCTGGCTGAATGGTACAGAGCATAAAAGCTCAGAACTGAAGGTTCAGTTCCCATCAGAGCCACAAACAACCTCATCTAGGAAATGTGATCTGCAGTAAATTTTTAGCAAGTTACTGCTAAAGCTCAGCAAAACTTAGACTGAAACTGACAATCTAACCTTTTCTAAGAAAATCTAGGTGCCAATATCACTAGCTTTTGTAAGCACTTCCCTCTCTTGGAGATCAAAGGAAACATAGAAAGGCGAACCCTTTCCAAGCCTAAATTTTCCTTGAGTTTCTAGGCATTTCTAGCCTTAATGGAACAATACATCAATTGTTTGCTGATGTAAATATATCAAATGTATCACTATACCTCCACCAGAGAGGTCAGCAGTTAGAGAGCTAATTAATCGCATATATATAAAGATAAAACCAGCTGACAAAGGCAGAGGTTTCGTGGTGATGTCAAAGGAAGAGTACTCTGCCTAGCTTTGCCATCAACTAGCAGATAAATCCTGTTATAGGAAGGTCGGCAGTAATCCAATGGGGAGCTTTAAGGTAACAGCAAACAAGAGAAGGACTGCTGCCGACATGGCTGGAGCTCTCAGTGCACACCTGTATCCATAAAAACAAAGAAATGGGCTAATCCCTCAGCGAAGTCTGAATACTATATTTTTGTCTTCTTTGCTAGTATTGCAATAGTAATTTTATGATTATTTTGGGTAGTTGAGTAATAGTAAAGTAATCTGCCCACGAGCCGAAAAATTTCAATGAGCTATTTGAAGACTAACTTAGTAATAATTAAGTATTAGGTTAGTAGTTATGTAGTCTTATATGCAAATTTGCGTAAATAAAGGCAATGCTGCGAAGAATAGATGATAGCTTATATGATTACTTCTGAATTGTATAACAATACCAATGAAGACTAGTTGAATATTTCTCAATAGTGGTAAAGCAGTAGTACTCAATTAGTATTTATATATAGTGCAGGTGCTGCTCACAGGGACTGATTTTGAGCAGCAGCATGCATATGGCCTGTATACAGTGCCAGTACATGGGGCTAGCTAGCTAGCCTGCCCCCATGCACTGGCACTGTATGCAGGCCATATGCATGCTGGTCCTTACTCAAAACCCGTCCCCCTAAGCTGCACGTGCAGCTGAGCTAGCTGGCAAGCATAGCTGCATTACAGCACGCAGCCTATATGCCGGCAGGCCATCCTGCTATATGTGCCCCTCAAAGAAGAGGATATGTAATGGCTTGAGAATATCCCAGTCTTGTTATCCCCATCCCTTCCCTAGTGTAAAAGAAACACATTTGAAGTGTGTGTCTATGAACACTGCAGGTGTGACTGTACTCTATCCCTCTGTGGCACGCATAGTCTGTATGCTGCTCTTGTAATCTTCATGTGGCCAGGGTTTCATGTTGAGTGACAGCTTTGGGCTGTACCAGTACCCGACTGTTGCTCAATATGCACCCATGTGCACATTGACAGTGTAAAGCAATACAGAAATGCTGCTGTCTACACCCTTATTTTTCTGATGTATTTACTTCTGTTAGTGCTCCAGTATGTATTGGCACTTTAACACGCTTTACTGTAAAATGTACTGGCACTTTTACATACATCTCTTAATGTAATGGTACACCAGTACCCACAATCCCCTACTCTGCATGGTTCAGGAGATCCATTCTGCTGGCACAATGGGAATCCAACTGGATGCCCGCTGGCATCTTCCACTCCACTTGCATCTGGCTCCCGTCCCCACTACACTTCTATGCACAAGTGGGTAAGAGCAAGATAGGCAAGATTTTAAGACACATGAAAAAATGTTTGCCCAGCTTCTTTAACTGCCAAAATAAGTCTTTATAAATAAAAATGAACTTATCTTTGCTGACATTCGACCAGTTTGAAGAAGATTACACCAAATGGAGGGTCCAGATCTTTTGCTATGCAGAACCACCTAAAGCAAAAAAATAATTATTGAAGCTCCATAGGCATGTTACTTTACGACCAAAATGAGATGAATAAACTTGAACATTAAAACACAGTTGTATACTACATTTATGTTCATTAGAAGGAAACTGCAATAAATGTACACTTTTTCTAAATCCAATCTAAACCATGCTTATAGACCTAACAGTATTTGAGTAGATTTAATGTTGCATGTCTGCACTTATACCTTAAAGCCGGCAATTATGATGCTTTCCACCCACTACAGTTACAGATCAGTAAGCAAGTTATTACTGGATACACACAGATACAAAGATGTTGTCGGCAGATAAGGGCCTTGTGGCCCATCCAGCCTGCCCTATCCCTCTTTCTAATGCTTAAGGTACCCTAGATGCTACAAGCCCCCCTTCACCCTAGCTTGATAATTCCTATGTGTCTATCACACGCATTCTTGAATCCCTGAACTGTGGACAATCCCACCAATTCCTGAGGGAGACTGTTCCATCTCTCCACCATCCTTTCAGTGAAGTAGAATTTCCTCCAGTTCCCTCTAGGTTTTCCCCGTTTAGTCTCATGCTGTGCCCCCTTGTTCTGCTATTTCCCTTCATGTGAAAGATGCTCCCCTCTGGTACCCTGTTGATCCCCTTTAGATATTTAAAAGTCTCTATCCTGCCCCCCTCCTTCTCCCTCCTTTCCTCCAGAGAGTACATACTTAGAGCTCTGAGTCTCTCCTCATATGACTTATGCCACATCCCCGACACCATTTTTGATGCCCTTCTCTGTATAGTCTCCATCCTGTCAGTCTTTTTGGAGATGAAGCCCCCAGAACTGAACACAGTACTCCAGATGAGGCCTTACTAGGGAGTAGTACAACTGTACCACCACTTCCCTCCTACTTGTTTTACCCCTCTCTGTGCATCCTAGCATTCTGTCACTCTTTCCAACTGCTTTGTCGCACTGTTTAGCCACTTTGAGGTTGTCTTCTATGACTACCCCTAGATCCCTTTCCTCTGTGGTGTCCTCCAGTGTTACCCCGTCTGGTTCATACTCAACCCTAGGATTCCCTCTCCCTATGTGCTTAATCTTGCACTTTTTTGCATTGAAACCCAACTGCCATTCCTTAGACCAGTTTTCTAGCCTCTTCAGATCCATCCTCATTTTTTCAATACCTTTCTGTGAATCTACCCTGTTACATAGCTGTGCACCATCCACAAACAGGCTAACCCTCCCTTCTAGACTCTCTGCAGCATTACTTATAAAGACATTGAGAAGCACTGGTCCCAGCACTGATCCCTGGGGTACGCCACTTGTTTCCGGTCCCTCCTGTGAGCTAAGCAAGCAATAATACCCGACAGGGTGGGCAGTATTGGGCTATACCCACCCGCCATGGGGCGTAATGAGGCCGGACGCCACAGGCGGAGGGCCTTACAGCCCCTGGAAGGGCAGGTATAGCCTATACCGCCCACCCTGTCTGGTATTATTGTGCTTAGAAAATGGACTTTTATTTATTTATGTATTTATTTTTATAAAAAATGATTTAATAAGGAAAAATAGGGTAAAATATTAATAAACATGATCAAAATAGCAGCTTGTGTAAAATAGTCCCTTTACTGAATTACCACTAGAGGAGCTGCTGCTTATGGGAGCTCATTATTACTTTTAATTTTACTCCCTTCATATTTTATTGAGTGCCTTTCTGTTGCCATCCACCCAGAGTTAGTGCTAGACTTTCTTTATACTGAAAATGTTTTCCTTGAAGAAAATGAGTGAGGAGTGATTGGCTGAGCAGTCCGAGTCAGGCGGCATGACTGAACAGGAACCCGGAAGCTGACAATAGAGTGAGCTGGCAGCAAAAAGAAACTTTTAAAAAGAGGCAAATTAATACACATTTTCCACTGGTTTTGCTGTGTGGTAGATTTGACACTGAGAAACTAGAAGTTCCAGAAATCTTTCATGTATTTGCCGAGAAGGTTTCCATTTCTGTGCGTCGCATCACAAATGTTCTGCTGCTTGGCGCCAAGCTTCCTCACTCCAGTGTTTGCCATGAAGGTTAGAGTTGTGTGGATGAGGGATATTTTAGGATGATGCGGCATTGTGGCTTGGCACTTGTTTTAGGTGGGCATTGTTGTCTGATAGGTGCCCACCTAAATGAGTGTCTAAGCCAATCAGATTTCTCCATTCATTTTGCCCATTTTCTAACCCCATTTACCACCACTCTTTGTGTTCTGTTACTCAGCCAGTTTCTAACCCATGTGACTACCTCTGTCTCCACCCCAGATATGCCAACTTGTGGATTAGTCTTCTGTGTGGGAATGTGTTGAAGGCCTTCCTGGAGTCCAGATAGGCCATATCTACTGCTCTGCCCTGGTCTATTTCCTTTGTCACCCACTCAAAGAAATCAAGTTGGTCTGGCATGACCTCTGTGACGTGAATCCGTGTTGCCTTGGGTCCAGCAGCCCCTTGTCTCTAGGTAGTCCGGCAATCTTTTCTAAAGTAGGGTTTCTATAATTTTACCTATTATCATGGTCCAACTGGCCAGGCAGTAGTTTATTGTCTCCTTTTTGCTACTACTTTTTTGTAGGGTTACCACTTTTGCACTCCTCCAGAACCATGCCTATCCAGAACCACAACTGTTTCTAGTAATCCACTGAACAGCTGAGCCAGAGGTTTAGCCAGTTCCTCCCAGAGCTCCTTTAGAATCCTTGAGAGTACCCCATTGGGCCCCATAGCTTTATCCACCCTAAGCTGTTCTAGTCCTCTTTTTACTCTGTCCTCTGAAAAAGGTCTAATGTCCACCCCTCCTCTCCATTTGCCCTTCTCAATTAATGGGGGACCATCCCCATTGTCTTTATCTGTGAATACAGAGCAGAAGTATTTGTTGAGGGTGGTCGCATTATAGGAACATATGAACGTGCTAGCTGAAACAGACCACCTGGTCTGTCTTAAGTCTACTCGAGTGTGCAGCTACTATAACACTTCTAGTTTGCAGCTGCCCCACCCCCCTCTTTGTCATCCCACAGCCGCCACCCACTCCCCCACCCTTTACTGTCCTCTTCCCTGTCCTTTTAAAGCTGTTCACAGATTTACATGATACCACCATTTAGTAGTGTGTTCCATTTTGCTACCACCTCTCCATGAAATAGTGTCCTCATTTCCTCCTAAATCTTCCCCTCTATTCTTAGCCCTGCCCCTGGTGTCCCTCCTCCTTAGCTTAAAGACCCCATCTGCCCTATCCTTATTGATTCCCCTCAGATACTAGAATTTCTATATCATGTCCCCCCTGTCCTGTCTGTCCTCCAGGGTGTACATAATTCAGGTCTCCCAGCCTGCTTTCATAGTCTGTCCCCTCTATTCCACATATCTTCGTTGTCCTCCTCCTCCTCTGCACCCCCTCCAGTAGCCTAATATCATGCTTCAGGTATGGCCTTCTGAACTGCACACAGTACTCCCCAAGTGTGGCCTTACCAGTGACCTGTAGAGGGGCAAGGTCACCTCTCTTCACCTGGACAAAAACACCAGCATTTTGTTCACTTTTGCAGCCACTCTTCTGCACTGGGACGTGTTGTTCATGGTCCCTGTTAAGAATACCCCTAGGTCCTTCTCCTCAGTGATCCCCTGCTTAACCCCTCTAAGCTAGTATTCTCTCTTTGGGTTTTCGCCCTTAAGTGCACAACCTTACACTTCTTTGCATTGAATCACCGCTGCCACCTCTCTGACCACTTCTCTTGCTTGCTTAGGTCCCCCTGCAGCTGCATTCATCTCTTCTCTCCATCTACCACTGCTCCCATTTTGGTGTCATCTGCGAACAGACTTACCTTGTTCACCACACCGTGCACAATGTCAGATATGAAGAGCCCAAATAATACTGGTCCTAGCTCAGAGCCCTGTGGCACCCCGCTCGTTACCGGCTTTGGAGTTGAAAGCTCCCCTCCCACCACCACCACCCGTTGCAGCCTCCCACTCAGCCAGCTTGCAATTCAGTTCATCATTTTTGCCCCTACCCCTACAGCAGTTAGCTTCCCCCCAAGCCACCCATAAGGCACCGAATCAAAGGCCTTGCTGAAGTCCAAGTAAAGAAAATCCACTGCATGATCCTTATTCAGATCACCTGTCACCTAGTCATAATATTGTATCAGGTTGGTTTGACAAGACTTCCCCCAAAATGAACCCTTGCTGCCTCACACCCTGGAGGCCGTTGTCCTCCAGGTACGACACCAGTCTTTCCTTTTGTATCGTTCCCATGAGTTTGCACACTGTGGAGGTGAGACTTACCGGCCGATAATTACCAGGTTCATCCCTTGGTTAGCTCTTGTGTAATGGCACTACATGTGCTATCCTCCAGTCTAGTGGCACACATCCCAACCCCAGTAGGGTGCTGTACAGATCCACCAGCAGCTCTGCTAACACCTCCTCCATCTCTCAGCACCCTGGGGTGGCTACCATCCGGCCCTGGTGCCTTGTCTACCCTCAGTGCCCTCAGTCCTTCTAGGACTCCATCTCTGTCAATTCTTCCAACTGTTGCCTCCCCGTCTCCACCCTCCCAGATCATGGTGATAGTGCCCCTCTTTCTTCCGTGAACACCAAGTAAAAGTATTCATTCAGTGCTTCCACCTGTTCCTCACCCTTTTCCGTCCACTCCCACCCTTTTTATCCTCACTATTGTCTCCTTGCACTTCCTTTTCTCCTTGATGTGTCTGAAAATTCTCCCCCCCTATTAATTCCCTCGCTAATCTCCGCTCCCTCTGGGCCTTGGCTTCTCTCACTTTCTGGTCCCTCCTGGACCATCTTGCATACTCCTCCCTGTCCCCTTCCTTTCCCGTCCTCCTATACCTCTGGTACACCTCTCATTTTGCCCTCACCACCTCCAATACCTCGCTGTTCAACCAGCATGGTTTCCTTGCTCTGCTCCTCGTACCTGTCTTGGTGCAGACTTCCGTTGCCTCTGTAATCCCACATTTAACAATATCCCATTTCTGCTCTGCGTCCATCTCCTGCCTTATGTCCTCCAGTTTCCCTTTCAGTACTACCCGCAATCTCACAGAGTCCGCCCCCCCTGAAGTTTACCACCCGGGTTACTGATTTCTCTGGCTCTACACACATTGTGATATTAAACCACACCATTTGGAGATCGCTGTCAGCTAGTGGGTCCTCCACCCCCTTATTTCCCTTACTGCCTCCCCATTAGTCAATGCCAGATCTAAAGTGTTCTTTAACTTAGTAGGTACACTAACCAACTGCGTCAGGAGACCCTCCTGGATCGCATCCAGGAGAACTTGCTCTCTATCACTGGAGGTGACCGGAATGTTCCAGTCAACCCCCGGCAAGTTGAAATCCCCCCACGATGACCACCTGCCTTTTTCTACATACCTTTCTGATTTGTCCCACTAACTCCCGGTCAGGCTTCCCAGACTGGGACGGCGGCTTGTATACCACCCCAGTCCTCAGTTTCCTACCCCTTGAGTCTAGGAGCTGCAACCAGATTGCCTCTGTTCTCCTTCCTTCCCCCTCGTCCTTTGTGCATTTGATCCTGTCCCTCATATAGACTGCCATCCCACCACCACCCCTTACAGTCCTTCCTGTATAATTTGTACACTGGGATTGCCAGATCTCAGTCCCGGTGCTCAGTTGCCCATGTTTCTGTGACAGCTGCAATATCCACCCTCCACACTGCCAAGAGTGACTGTAGCTCAGCTGATTTGTTGCCTAAGCTTCTCGCATTCAGCGAGACCACCCTCCATCGTGCCTCTTTCCCTTCATCGCCCTCCATCTCTTCCCTTCTACTCCCTCCCTTTTCGGCTGCCCCGAGTCCTTCCCTGCTAGCCTGGGGGGGTAGGCTGCGACTCCACTCTATCGGATCTCTGCCTTCCTGCTGTCCACTTGCCACCCCCCCCCCAGTTTAAATCCACCTTTGTCACAGTATATCTCTCCAGTCTTTGTTTAATACCTCCTTCCTCTCCTAACTCAGGTGCAGCCTATCCCTTGCAAACAGATTGTTATTATCCCAGGTACTGCCCAGCCACCCACAACCTCATACCCCTTAGTTTGACACCATTCCACCAACCATGCATTCAACTCCCTAATCCTGTCCTTTCTCACTGTGCTTGCGCAGGGTACTGGGAGCACCTCTGAGAAGGCCACAGACTTCCCAGTCTCCTTGCACAACTTCCCCACTTCCTCAGACCTCTTCCTTGTTACCTCAACTATTTCCCCTGCTAGGCCATTTGTCCACACATGTACCACAATGAGCAGTTTCCTCCTACCCCTCCTTGCGCACCTTAGGATTGCCTGTCCTGCCTTGTTTGCCTTTAATCCCGGTATGGACTCCACCCATATCCGACTGTGCCTCTTCCCCCTTGCTGCCCCATCTGATCCCTTGAGTATAGAGTCCCCCAACACTAGTACACCCCCCCTCCTCTTTCCTTGTGCCCGTCGCCACCCCCATCCAGGTTCCCATTCTTGGGTCACTCAAGATGGTGCATGTACCATTTGCCCGAGTGTCTTCCACTCTGCCCCTCTCCATTGAGACCCCTCCTCTTGTATAACTGCCAACCTCCCTCTCCCTCCTCTTCTCTCCAAGTATTATCCCTCCCCCTGCCACACCATGCTCAATCTCTCCACTAGTAATGCCCCTCACCCTTCCTCTTCATGAGTACTGTCCCTTGTGCAGTCTTCTCCTGCATCCTCTTCCCCATGTGTCGGTAGTATAGCAAACGTGTTCCCTTCTCTCTTTGCCTTTCTGTGTGTTTTCTCCTCCCTCCTGCCTACTGCTGCTCCTCTTTTGCTAGGCCCCACTAAAGTCCACCCTTCATCAACTGGCTTCCTGTCTAGTTTGCCCCCCACCAACTGTTCCTTTCTGTGGTGCCCTCGATACTCTCAGACGTCAGCCCTTCTACCAGTGCAACCCTACCCTCACCCCTCAATCTCCCTAGCTCCCTACCAAGCCACTGAACTTCTTCCTTGAGCCTCCTTAGCCTGTAGCATATTGGGCACCCTCCCAGCCCCCACAGTATGTTCATCCACACTGCTGCCCCACAACCACTGCACCCCACAATCCTACCCATTGTTCACACTACCTATACAGGACAGTAGAATACATCTCTCTATACTGACTGCAGTTGTTTACAAACCCATCAGTAGCGTCCCCAAGTCTCACAAACACATACAGTCCATTGTGTGTCCAGTCCAGCTAACAGTGTGTGTATGCAGACATCAGTTACCATATGATGTCACAAGCTGCCAGTATAAAGGATGTAATGCGCTAGGGGTGGGTTGGGGAGGTTTGGTCCCTCCTGAGTACTAGAGACAGACAATCAGCTACCCCAGCAGACCCTCACTGAGACACTCAGCTGCACCAGCAAAATACCCTAAACAGGTACCTTTCCAACTTAAGTCACAAAGTCCCCTGGTACCACATTGTCAATGTCTTTCTCCACTACCCTGCCTCCCTCTGCCCCAAGTCTCACAATACCTCTCCTGTCTTCCTTCTCTCGCTAATATACCTAAAGAATGCTTTCCCTCCATCCTTCACTGATTTAGCTAGCTTTTCCTTGGTTTCAGCCTTTGCTGTCCTTACTGCCTTGTTCACTTCCTTTCATTTTTCCAAATATTCTTACCTGTCCTCCTTGCTTTGTGTTGCTTGTACCTCAGAAATGCCATCTTTTTCCTCGTACTAGCGCTGCTACTCCCCTTGAGAACCACAGTGGTTTACTCTTTCTTTTCCTTTTGCTGCAGGGCCTGGCACAATGGTTTACTACCAGGTGCAGGGCTTCTCTTATCTTATCCCACTGTTCCACTACTCTTCCTCTTATGTCATCGTATCCCTGCATAGCCTTGCTGAATTAGTCCATCTTAATGAAGTCTGTCCTTCTGAAAACCAGGAGATAGAGAGATGTATTTGAAATTTGTTTGCTCAAAGTAGACTTTACAACAAAGAAACATGACCAATGTGTGCCTTAATTTCTCAGAAACTAGAAAGTATGGAAGAAGACTAGGTGGTACTGTATATGAAATCTGCCAACAGAAACAGACCTTCAAACAGCATGAAGTCTTGCTGTATTCTGACTATTGCAGTTAGATTCTGCCTTTCAACTGCCCCGGAGAACAAAGAGTTAACTTTCCATGGCCAGCATGGAACATTCAGTGCGAGCTCGGTTGAAGCTCCTGTCTGCTGCTGTTTAAACTCCCAACTGTCAGATTCTTTACTCCGCCTCACTGAACAGTTGCTCCGGAGATTTCTCCTTTGCTCGGTTCAAAAAAGTCGGTTAAAGTGTTGTTTTTTCGCTCGGTTTCTACCGAATTTCTGCTACTGAACCTGTCTAAGTATCTGTCTGTGGTACCATGAGTACTATATAGGTTTTGCATTTAGTTTCTGTGTGGAACTTGTAAATTTTGGATCGGTTCGGTTTGAATCGATCAGATTGGTCTTAAAAAAGTTTTGAATTTATTAGAGTGTGGTAACCAGTCCGTATCGGTTCTAAAAAAAAAAAACGGATTTAATTATGGTTTTTTTCCAAGACCCGTAACACGGTCAGGAACCAATAGGGGTGTCTTGCCTGGTGGCATGCCGAAAAAAGGGTAAGTTTTGGATAGGATTGGCCATGTCTGAGAAACCCAAGAAAAAAAAAAATGGGCCCACTGGGTTTCAGCATTGTAGTGTGTGTGGGGAAGCCTTTGCTAAAGCTGATCCCCACACCACCAGTGTTTGTCTGGGGTTTGACCACCTTGATTCAGACTGCCAAATTTGTAAAAGTTTTCCCAAAGCTACCCTGGATAAGAGAGTAGGTAGACTGAGGGAAAGGGAGGCCGAGACGTCCGCTGACCCAGATGGCCAGCCCAGCCCAGTTCGGTTCCGACCGAACCAGAAGGAGTGCCCTCTGACCAGGGCGAAACTTCTTCGGGCAAAAGGAGAGCTGATTCTGAGGAGTCGGTTCCGGTTAAAAGAAGAGAAGAGAAAAATCATCCGGTTCGGATCCGCAGATTCTTTCTCCGACTGCTGATGAAATAGCCAAAGCGATAAGGATAGTTCAACAGCTAACTTCGGTTCCGGCCGAACCGGCACCATTTGGCAGGGGCTCGGTTCGGTTGGTTCCCCCAGTTCCGGATTATACTTTAGAAGAATTTTATGAAGAGGAGGAGGAGGAGGGAAAGGATGATGATGATGATGAAAGTCTGGATGTGCCTATTGACCCGGACATCTCCCCAGACAGACCTTCAGGTGTTTCTCCTCCTAGGCTTTCTGAGTCCCGTTCCCACTTTATGTTTTACAAGAAAGTGGTTGAAACCCTCCAGCTGAAGAAGCAGTAGATGATCAGGAGGAGCCTGATTTTGTTGAGATGATGGACATACCAGAGTCCAGGAGATTGTCTGTTCCCCTCCATAAATCTTTTGGGAAACAGACTTTTAAAATTCTAAAGACTCCTAATTCCATACCTCCTGTGGACAGACGGATGGACAAGAGTTATACCCTTTCAGGCTTGGACACGGAGTTCCTTTCCCAGCAATGCAGCCATGTTGGGGTAGTGCAGGCTGCTTCCTGTGATAAGGCAAATATTCCCTTGGCATCACATCCCGCAGATAAGGACTCCAGGAGGATTGATGCCATGGCAAAGAAGCAGTACATGGCAGCATCTTTGGGACTCAAGCAGGCTAACTATATGGCCTAGACAGCTAGATACCAGAAGTCCAGGTGGGACACTGCTGGCTCTGGCTAAACAGGCCCCTGACCAGCTTGCCAAGGAGCTGGAGCAGGTGGCTGCGGATGGGATTGAGGCATCCAAGGTGCAGTTTCATGCTGCTGTGGACTCCAGTGATGTTTCATCTAGAGTCATGGCTACATCTGTGGCCCTTCGGAGGATGGCTTGGCTCAGATGTACTAGCCTATCACAGGATACCCAGGCTAAGGCCATGGATTTCCTGTCATTGGTAATTCTCTGTTTGGGAGCAGACAGAGAACTACATGAAAAAGATGGACGAGTACAGGACCACCTACAGGAGTGCTCAGGCTAAAGAAAGGCAAGCCACTCCTCAGAGACAGCATTAAAGGGCAGGCCCTTTCAAAGGCCTTTTTACCAAGCCCAGGCCTCCTCTTCTGCTTATGCTCAGAGGGGGTTCTTCAGAGGGAGAGGCAGATGGGGAATGAGCAGGCCTGCTTCCATCCCTCAGCCTAAAGCCCCTGCCAAGCAGACACCCTGATGGGTCTGCCCGGGCCGATTCTCCAATACCTGTAGGGGGCAGGCTGGCTTACTTTGTCCAGGACTGGAAGTCTCTGACATCAGACAAGTGGGTCCTGGAAGTAGTAAGCCAGGGACTGGTTCTCAGCTTCAAAAAATTTCCCAAGATGAGAACCAGATCCTTTCCATCAGAGACCCTTGCCCTAGAGGCAGAGGTTTCTTCCCTTCTGGCTTTCAGAGCCATAGAAAGGGTTCCTACCCTACACAGGGGCAAAGGATTGTACTCCAGGTACTTCCTAACCCCCCAAAAAAACAGGAGAATTGAGGCCCATCCTGGATTTAAGATATCTGAGCAAGCACCTTTTAAAACCAAAATTCAAAATGGTGACTCTGGGAATAATTATGCTCTCTTCCAGGCCAGGGACTGGCTAGCCCTGGACCTCAAAGATGCCTATTTTCACATTCCCATCAGGTGCTCCCACAGAAAGTACCTCAGGTTCGAGTTGCCCTCAGGCCACTATCAATTCAGAGCAATGCCCTTGGCCTAACATCAGCCCCAAGGGTGTTCACAAAGTGCCTGGCAGTAGTGGTTGCTTTCCTAAGGAGAAAAAAGATCTCCATCTTTCCATACTTGGACAACTGGCTCATAGTGGGTCAGTCTCCAGACCAAGTCAAGTCACATCTGCAAATAACTCAGCAAGTGCTCACTTCCTTAGGATTCCTCCTCAACCTTCCAAAGTCAGTTCTCGAGCCAGTACAGCGCCTCACCTTTATTGGGGCAGAGCTGGATACAATCAGGGCAAGAGCCTTCCTTCCCCTGGACAGGGCAAGGACCCTTATAGAACTGGCCTCTTCATTCACCCTTCAGGTGTCTCGACCAGAAAGGCATTTCCTGCAGCTTCTGGGCCACATGGCAGCCTCTACAGCAGTGGTCCAGGGGGCAAGATTCCAGATGAGGGGCATTCAGTTCCACTTAAGAGCCTTCTGGTCCCAAAGAAAGGATTCCCTTACCAAATTAGTCCCAGTGATTTGAACCCTGATCCAGGCTTTGCAATGGTGGCAGGATCAGGACAATTTGAGACAGGGAGTTCCTTTTGTCACTCAGTCTCATTCAGTGATACTCACCACAGATGCCTCCCTGCTGGGCTGGGGAGCCCACTTGGGGGATCTTACCACCCAAGGGCTGTGGTCACCTCAAGAATCTCTGCTTCACATCAATCTCTTGGAACTCAGAGCAGTGTTTCTGGCACTGCAAGCCTTTTCCAAATCTGTACAGAACAAGGTGGTCCAGATCAGAACAGACAATACCACCACAATGTGGTTCATCAGCAAGCAAGGAGTTACTCGGTCTACGGCCTTGTGCACAGAAGCAATGAAGTTGTGGTCTCTGGCCTATTCCCTACAAACCTCTCTGATAGCAGTTCACCTCCCAGGGAAGGACAATGTCCTAGCAGATACTCTCAGCAGGATATCCCAGGGCCATCATGAATGGACCCTAGATCCCCTAGTTTTGAAAGTGACTTTCTCGAGATGGGGCACTCCACAGATAGATCTTTTTGCAGCTCCAGACAATCACCAACTTCCTGTCTTTTGTTGCAGACCCCCAGTCTTGGGCTCAGTCCCCCTGGATGCTCTGATTCTGAATTGGGAAGGGAAATTCCTGTGTGCTTTTCCCCCCTTCCCTCTCCTGTTCAAAGTGTTAGTCAAGATCAGGTCTCAATCATGCAAAGTGATTCTGATTGCTCCAAACTGGGCCAGACAGCCCTGGTACCCACTGTTGCTATCCTTAGCAGTCCACCTTCCCCTGTCTCTTCCCAGGAATTACAACCTGTTGACATCCTCTCAGAGGAGGATTTGGTATCCGAACCTCAGATCTCTCAGTCTCAAGGCATGGCTCTTGACGAGTTAGAGTTTGCTGATCTACACCTTTCTCAAGGGGTTCTGGATATCCTTAAGGCTTCTCGAAAGCCTCCCACCAGAAAGACTTACAACTCCAAATGGAAAAGGTTCACTATTTGGTGCTCATAAAGCATATTTCTCCAGAATCTGCTGGGTTGCCTACAGTCCTGGACTATGTGGTTCATCTTAATGGCTTGGGACTTAGGCCAGCTACACTTAAAGTGCATCTGGCAGCTGTTTCTGCCTTCTTGTCAGTAGGCAAGTCCTCTCTTCTGTCAGCCCATCCTGTGTTTTGTAAGTTCTTCAAGGGATTGCTGCACACCAATCTCCCCTTTAGGGACCCTGCTCCTGCTTGGGACCTTAATGTTTGCATTGCTCAGCTTATGCAACCACCCTTTTGAGCCTTTGTCCTCTGCAGAGCTTAAGTACTTGACTTGGAAAACTGTGATTTTGGTAGCCATTATCTCTGCCAGGCGTATCAGTGAATTGCAAGCCCTGTCAGTGGAGCCTGATTTAATCTCTTTCCATAGAGATAAAGTGGTCCTAAGAACTAACAGGAAGTTTTTGCCTAAGGTGATTTCAGATTTCCACCTTAATCAGTCTTTGTCTCTCCCTGTTTTCTTCACTGACCATTCCTCCTCTGGAGAGAGGAGGCTGCACAGCTTGGATGTTAAAAGGGCCCTCAGCTACTACATAGAGCGCACCAAGGGTCACAGGTTTGAGTCCCTCCAGTTGTTCCTCACATATGGGGAGGTCGGTAAGGGCAAACCTGCCACTAAAAGATCTACTGCCAGGTGGCTTGTCTCTTGTATACAATTCTGCTATGAAAAACTGGGTAGAACCCCACCCTCAGGCCTGAGGACTCACTCTACTAGAGGTACAGCTGCTTCCCTGGCTGCTGCCAGGGATATTCCTATCTTAGAAATTTGTCAAGCAGCCACCTGGAAAACAGTCCATACATTCACCAAGCATTACTCTCTGGATATCCAGGCTAGGAGTGATGCTTGGTTTGCAACTGCCAGTACTTCAGAGCCTATTCCCAAAGTAGGTTCTGTCCCTCCTTCATGGAGGTACTGCTTGGTAGTCTGCAATAGTCAGAATACAGCAAGACTTCATGTTGTTTAAAGAAAAAATTACTCACCTTAGTAATGTTGTTTCTTCTAATGGAGTCTTGCTGTATTCTGGCCTCCCCTCTCAGAACCTGGTTTTTGGGATGTGGGTGGGCAGGAGCAGTGTTGGCACCCAAGAGGTGCCCTTTTTTCACCCTCCTTTATTTTGGGTGTGTGTTGTGTTTTTTTTGGGGTTTCCTGACTTGAGTCTTTGCTTTGAAACCAAAAAACCCTTTTTTAATAAATGTAGTTGCCAGTTGGCTAGTGAGTGTTTTACAGTTTCCACACAGAACTTCTAGTGAGTATTGCTCGTAAAGATCTGACAGTTGGAGTTTAAACAACAGCAAACAGGGGCTTCAACCGAGTTCACGCTGAACGTTCCATGCTGGCCATGGAAAGTTAACTCTTTGTTCTCCGGGGCAGTTGAAAGGCAGGACCTAACTGCAATAGTCAGAATACAGCAAGACTCCATTAGAAGAAACAACATTACTAAGGTGAGTAATTTTTTCTTACGGTCTATCAAGTTAGTCTGCCCAAATGCACAGCTAGCACCCTTGTATTGCAGCTGCCCCAGCAGCACCAGTCTCTCCTGGCCCATGCTTTCCTCTTGGGTCACCCTAGTTCCCTTGGTCCTGCCTGTGGACCACCCCAGCTCCTCTGCTATGCCTGAGCCACCGCCCTTCCTTCCTCGGCCCTAGCCCACCCATTGGCCCCCACCTATCCCAGCTCCACCCTGCACCATCCCTAGGATGTCCTGGTTGACCCCCAGTTCCCATGGCCCTGCCCCTAGACCACTACATTCCACCTTGCACTAGCCACCATCTGCCCTGGTTCTATCCATAGTCCACCTCTGCTCCCTCTGCCTCCGACTTCCCTGGTCTACTTTGCTACCTAGATTCCATTGCCCTACCACAGGACAACCCCAGGTCTGGGCTGCTCTGGCCCATCCCAGCTTTGTTCCCATGACCATACCCCTTAACTACTCCGGACCTCCCTTCCTTGGACTAGTGTGGCTCACTAGCTCCCATGGCCTTGCCTGTGTCCCACTGCAGCTCCCTCCCAATCCCAAGCAAGGCTCTGTAATCCCTCCCCTGGGAGGAGAGCAGTCCTTTGGATGTTCCAGCCTCCTCGACCCCCAATGACCCTCCAACAAACAGAGTTTGTCATGGCAGAATGCTACCACTGTAATGGGGGGGTGGAGGCAGAGCGGTGTGTAAGTAATAATATCTGACATGGTGGGCATTATTGGGATATAACGGACCGCCAAGGGGCGTAATGGGGCCCAACGACACAGGCAGAGGGCCTTATAGCCCCTGGAAGGTCCGTTATATCCCATAATGCCCACTCTGGAGGGTATTATCACACTTAGAAAATGGACGTGTGTCCAAATTATACCAAGAAATTATCTGCCATTCCTGGATTAATCTTTCTCCTGGGGCTTATTGGAAGTACAATTTTTCTAAGCAGTTTCCTGACAATACATGGAAAGCAATCTGGACTAACAATTTTGCCCTAATTAAACATGGTTGCTTGAGGAGCATCCAATTTAACATTCTCCATAACATCTATTATACATCTAGCAAACTATTTCGAATGGGCAGGCTATCCTCCGCGGTCTGTAAGGACTGTGGAGCTGACAATGCTACACTATATCATAAGCTTTGGTCATGGTCTAAGATCTCTAAATTTTGGGAGATAGTCAAAAAGCATATTGCACCCTACATAAATTTAACTTCTTACTTTGAGGAGGATACACGCCTTTTAGGAACGTATTCTTCTATTCCCACATTCCCTTAAAAAGTCCAACTTGCCTTGGTCTCCATGGTTACAAAATTGTTAATCCTAAAGCACTGGAAAGAGGAGTGAGAACTGTCCTTTGGAGAATGGTGGGCTGAATTCCTTACTGCTCTGAATGCGGCAAGATGTGTGGCTAGAATCTCCCATTCCTGGGGAAAATTTCAGAAATGTTGGGGTTGTGTTTTTTTTTTTGTTTTTTTGTTTTTTTTCAATCCTTAAAGGTAAATTTGGCTGTTAAACCAACTCCCCATTCTCTCTTTCTTCCTTTTTTAATTTTTTTCCCATCTCTCTACCCCCAATCTTTCCTTATTTCAGTCCTCCTCCTTTCTTCTCTTTCTCTGATTGTTCAGTTGGAGCTAAAAGAAATGTCAAATCATCCTGGTGTTATGTATCCTCTGTGGCTGTGGGATAAAAGGAGACTGTGTGAGCTAGTGGGCAGGGAGGGGAGTGGGAAGATATTAAAGTTATTTTTGTTGTTTGTTTGTTTCAACATTAATGATGATGCTTGTTCACTTTACTTTGTATATATGGATAAAACTTGCATTAAAATAAACTTAATTGCAAAAAAAATGGACATGTGTAAATTTTAAGTAATCAAATATTAGAGGAACTGCCTCTGAAAACTCAGTGTGAACATTTTTTTTTTTTTGTAAAGTATTCCTGTTTGTGTGCTGATCCATTTACTGTTGCCGCCCCGGAACTGAGTAATTCTGTCTAGTGTCCACCTCCAGCAGTAAAACAAGAGCATGAGTGTTGCATCGTGAGCTGTGTGTTAATCTGTTTGTACTAAGTCCCCAAAGAAGAAAAAAAACAAATCCAAGGCAAAACAATGGCGGCTGCTCAGTGTGACAATTGGGGCACCCCGAATTGGTACTTGTTTTTTTATCGGGTGTTGTTAAAAAAATAACACCCGTGACAGGGGGCCTTAGCCAATCAGCGTGCGGGTTTTATGAGACCCATTTTCTAAATATCATTCATGAAATGCAGAAATTAATCTTTCCTAACATTATCAATGAGACTCTTCACTCTAGGCACTCCCTCTCACTCTGTGCTTTCCTGCTGTATTGTGCAGCTGACCAATCGAGCAGGTGGCCATGCTCTGGGTTGTGGGGGGGAGGTTGGCAATTGGGCCATCCTGAATATTAATACAAAGTCCGCTTCTGCAGTGGTTTCTAAACCCAGTAATCAACCTTTTTAGAATGCTCAGAGAAATAATTCACCATTTAGAACATGAATTATTTCTCTGAACAGCTGCACAGTCACACTCGTGCTCCAGCAAACCAGACACAGGGCCTGGAGCACAATCTGATTAGAACAGGAAAAGGCCTTCACAAGCACCAATTTCAAAACAGTACCGGGTGCTGTTTTAAACTCAGCATTTATGAGGGGGTTTGCCTGTCACTTGTATGTTTTGGAAACATCCTGCTCATATCATTATATATAATAAACCCACCTCATTGCAGAATGCTCTGGTAACCTCCCAATTTGTGAGGTTAGCGACATCTTGAGGGCACGTGAGCTTTGCTCTCATGCCCATAATGTCACTAACATCAGTCAGTCAATGTGGCTTGTTCTGCATGGTAGGGGGTTCATTATTCCCTGTATGTGCCTGCAGCCTTCTGTCAAATCTCATAAGCAAAGTTTGATCTGATCAGGAGACCTCCAACAAATGCCAGGTAGGTTCGAGTCTGAAAATAGCTCTCATTACCAGGCCAAAATAAATAAATACCCTCCATGTCCTTTAACTGTTGCTCAGGCTAAACAGTTCCTTGTAGTTCACCTTGTATTCCTTTCAAGGGATTTCCTAGTGAGGGCACAGGGAGGGAAGTGGGTCCAACACCACATGACCAAGAGGTGGTACGTTGCATCCCATGGGTGGAGGCTTTTAAGTAGGATCTGAAAACTTTATTCACTCATGCTTTTGGTGTTTAATCATCCCCACAGTATTATGTATCCAACACGAGCCCCCTCCCTCCAAAGCACCTGAAACTATGCCACCTGCCTCCACAGTATCTAATACCAGCCTCCTCCTCTCTCCATGGCTCCAGACACTAGCCCCCTCCCTCTACAGCACTCAACACTAGCACACCTGCCCCCTCAGTACCCACCACCAGCAGCACCCGACACCAGACACCTGTGTCCACAGCACCCAACACCTGCCACCTCCCTCCACAGCCTCCACGATACTAGCCCCCTTCCTCCACAGCACCTGACACTTGCATGTTTTCCTTACAGCCCCCCATGACAGTAACCCCCTTGACTGCACACCTTCCACAGCCCCCAACACTGCCCTGGCTCCCTCCATTGCCCCAGATACCAACCCCCTGCTTCCGCTTCTTGACTGAAGCCCCGCACACCACCCCTCCTTCTCTTTCACCACAGTCTCTTTGAACACCCTTCCCTCTCTGGGCATCCCACTTTTCTAAACCCATGGATATCACCTCCCTCTTGAACCCCCCCAACTCCCAGAAACCACACCCCTTCCTCCTCAGCCATTTGAGAATCATATATAGACTTGTTACCTACCTGCCCTGCAAGGCCCCCTCTGGACACCACCTCCTCAGACACCTGAGGCACGCACACATACACCATCCTCTACACTCTCCCTCCACAGGCTCAGAAACTAGTCTCCTCCCTCCTTCCACAACTCCTGACCCTAGCTAACCCATCTTCCAAAGTCCAAGACACTGGCATCCCACTTCTCCAGACAGTAGCCCCCAACAATAGCCCCACTTCCTTTCTTGGCACAAGACAGTAGCCCTACCTCCCTTCACCGGCATCAAAATTGTCACTGTCCCACTAGCTAAATGTAGCAGATTTTGTATCTAGCTAGTAAGATTTTCCTTTAGCTAGCCCTGTGAACTTGTACTGGAGAAGGTAACGCTTCAGTAAGTACACCAGCAGGGCCAGTGGAGAAGTCTGTGGGGATTTTTACCTGGTTACCGAACAAGAAAATCAATTTTCCCAGTCACTAGCCTTGCTGGCTAGTGGCTGCAAAACCAAATTTTGACCCTTAAATTATATATGACTTACCTGCTCTGTTCGAATCACAGTGTCCAGGAGGGTTGGATTGGCTTGAGTTTGGGGTATTCTGGTAGTACCTAAAAGGAAAGCACAGAGAAGGATGTGGAGACAAAAGTGTCGACGGTTCTAGAGGAGAGATTAGGGGTTAGAATTGAACAAGATAAGATACTTATCTGAAAGGTAGACAGTCAACATCTGGCCAGATCTGTTAAAATAAAGGTAAAAATGAGGAATGTATAGTAGCCTGAGTAGAGAGAGAGCAGCAGAGAGATACAAATGGTAATACAACATAGAAATAAAGAAGGCAGAGTTCTAGTGTAGCAGACAGACCCTGTCCCTGGTGGTCTAGTGGACCCCCACTCTGGCAGTTAGTGCCTGATCACCCCACTGGCCCCCTTGATCCAGCACCAAGAGCCAGCGACTGACACAGCCTTCTGATCATGTCCACAGCCGATCTTAGACTGAGTTCTCCTTGCACCTGTACTGTACAGTGCACCCTACGAATGCAGTACAAAGCCCCCCCCCCGCCCCTGCAGAAATGTACTTTGGAAAAAATGTAGTGGACAGGCAGAGTCATGGTATTCCCATCCCACATACTATTTCCATCCGCTGTGATACCTGGGTCACAAACTGTAGTCGCTCCAAGAAAACTATAAAATGCACAGTGTGTGTGTGTGATATATATGCATACACACATGGAATGTATGTCAGATATTAGTAGCATGGTCTAGTTTTCTTTCACAAAATACTATGCCATAACAATATCCCAACTGAACCACGATTGGGGTTTGAAACCTTTTTTTAGGTACCATCTATGAGAGCACTCTTGAAGTATGTCTCTGATATTCTAGATGTATGGGCTACTGTAGCTAAAATCAAATAGGCATTTAAGCAATGTTATCCATGCTCCAGGAATCCCCCAATAATATATATTTGGCTATATATTGAAATGGTCAGAATATACATCAAGTTTTTTTGTTTATTGCTGTAAGAGTGTGTGGCTTTGAGCATTTTGAGTTAAAACATGTATTTTTTCAATGAATTGTAAGCTATAGTAATAATGTGGCATTTTTCCTTTTCACTTTCTTTTATCTTTTTTCTAGATTTGGGGCAAGATTCACTAAAAAAGGCTAAGTACTGCGCAAATGCTTACGCTGCACCCCACGGTTGCTCTGGTGGGCAATCCTGCTATTCACAGTCAGATAGCAAGCTGCACTATCCGACTGTGAATAGGAGCAGGTGGGGACGTACTAACCAAGGAAAAGCTCCAGAGGCCCCAGTAGCGCTGCCCCCACACCCAGCCAGAAGAATGGGCCAGCAACAATAGCGCACACGCACTAAGTTTCCATTCACTAAGGTAGTCGTGCAAATGAGGCCATTGGGCATGCATTGCTCAGCACACCCCTCCCTCATTTTTTCCTCCTGCCCCTCCACTTCCCACTTCTCTTGTCCACCCCCTTACTTAATCCGCCCTCCTACTCCTCACTTTCCACCAGTTTCACTCCTCCCACCTTCCCTATGACACCTCCACCTGCTGGTATGCCCCTCAATCCCCCCGCCCACCTCTCCTATGCCTTCCACCACCCTCCCCTACTCTCCTCTGCCCCGCTCTAGTTTTTGGTAACTTACCTGCCTTGTCTACCCTGACTACCCACTGCCTTATTCTCCCTTTCCACTCTCCTCTACCCTTGAGCTGTCGCCTCCCCCCTTTTGCCGTTCTCTGCCTAATACCATGTTTCCCCTATCTACAATTTTTACATCCTCTGTCCTGCTGTAGTCTGATGCAACTGCATCTCCCATCAGGTTTCTGGTTCCTAACCATTGCATAGGTTACCTGGAACAAATGTTACCCTTCCATGCCTCGCTGTGTCTTCTTACTGTTGTAAATTTCTCCTACCTCTCCCCTTTTTTGTCTCCAAGAAAATGTAACTCCAGATTCTTGAATGTACTAGACCTGTAAATACTCTGTATAATAGAATAATTGTTTTTTGTACTAGTTATTAAATGTACTGTTTCTTATGTTTTATGACGTGGAACCTTTGTAAACGAGCCTCTGGCTCAAAGGTATTTCTGAAAACTAATAAATAAAATGTTGCTACTGGCCATTAGCATGCCCGTTATGGACCCATTTGCATGGCCCACGGGTGGCTTAGCATGGCCCCCCACCAGCCAATGCCCCACGCAGCTGCATTCCCTGGTATTCTAATGGGCCCTTCCAGTTCCCGATCCCCATCCACTGAAAACACCCTGCAATCCCTGGTAGTCTAGTGGCCACCCCACCCTCTCACCTAATGATCCACCACGCTGCTTCCCCATCCCGACTCCCATTTGGCGAACAGCACAGCTCGCCTCTCACCTCCATGGTTGCTTGCCGACTGAGCTATGAATGAGTGCATACTCTATAGTATGCACACGTTCATAGCTCAGTCAGTGGGCAGCCATGGAGTTGAGAGGAGGGCTGTGCTGCTCTCCAAACTGTAGTCGGGATGGGGGAAGCAGGGTGGTGGGTGGTTACCTGAGAGGGTGGGGGTGTGGGGTGGCCAATAGACCCCCAGGGACTGCGGGGCATTTTCAGTGGATGGGGATTGGTAACTGGGAAGGACCACTAGACTACCAGGGAATTTGGTTTATAGGGGGACAGTGATTGGACATCGGGGGAGGGACACTAGACTACCAGGGAATGTTTGTTTTTTTTCATTTTGGGGGTTGCAGTCGGATTGGGAGGGCACCACTACACTATGGAAACATATTATTACATGTTGAGTCAACAATCGGGGAGGGGGGAGGGACTTTAGACTACCAAGGTATGTTTCTTTCTTTGAGGATGGCTATTGGAGAATGGGGAGGGGGTAGGGGCCACAGTACCTCTGCCAACCACTAGGGTTGTGTGGATTTCCACCAGGTTTTTGTCAGCAATAATTTCTCCATGCAAGGGCATTCATAAAAGGCCCTTGCATGAAGCAAAACCTTTCTGAATTGCACTGCTGGGATATGCAGGTCCTGTACTCCTCATTTGCATTGCAACCCCCTCTCAACTTTGCCCAGGCACAAACCCAGTTTGCATGGGCAAACTGGGCTTTGTGAATACCAACTCCAGGCAAAACCCAGTTTGAGCCAGGCAAGCTAGGTTTGCACCCAGGCAAAGTTTTGTGAATCTGGCCCCTTGTTCACATTTGAGATGGACTGGTGAGCAGATCCTCCCCCCCTCATGAAATGAAAAAATCATAATGGGGTGATTGCAACCATGGGTACCTCTAGTGCCAAGGGGACACCACAAGGAGACTGCCAGATGGCATTATCTACCATTTCCCTCTAATGGTTCAATGAAATCAAGCATTTATAAACAAGTTCCATTCTGGCTACATTCTAATCAGCTTTTCCTCAAAGCCAAGCTGACCGTCTCCATGAACTTTAGAATGAGGCAGAGACTCTGTAGGCTTCTCTCCTTTCCTGCCTTCCACACCCTGGACAGCTCACCTCTGGTAGATATCACCACCTTTAGCTATTTAGGTATCTGGCTTGACTAACACCAGAACTTTTCAGGCCATATGGATGCTGTTGTCAAAAAAACTGCACCCCAAGCTTGGTGCCCTGCACAGAAACCATGGATGAATTCTGCTGCCAGCCCACCATGCTACCATTTAGAGAATAATCCTCCCACTCTTTTGACTACAGTGCTTCCCCAGGTGCTATTCTTGCCAGACCGGACACTGTCTTCCACTTGTTTTACCGCTACGCTCTTGACTGTCCCCTTCGCACTCATCACTGCTTTATGTATCAGTCTCTCTCCTTTCCATCTCTGCAGGTCAGATGCAATGCCCACTACGCCAACTTTGTGAGCAAATTCTGGTTCGGCTCTCCCTTCCTACCTCTCCCACCCTCACCCCCACTCCCATACCCTCAGAAGCTCCAATGATCATACCCTTGAAGCCCTCTAGGTCTCCTCGACCATAGGCCAAACTGCTTTCAGCCACCATCTCCCTAAAATCTGGAACTCCCTCCCTCTCAGCATCCAATTTCTCTGTTATCCTTGGGCCCCTATCAGTCTGCCTCAGAGGCCTCACTGCCCCTTCCTGCAATTGCTCCTAATTTCCTCACCCCTGCCCTGCCCACCCCTTCCTGTTTCCTCTCCCAACTTCTTTCTTCACAGTGGTTTATCACTGTTTATTGGGTACTTATGCTCCGACTGCTCTACATCATTTAACAGCTAACTGCAGCTGTTTTACCCTTGTCACTCAGGACTTGAATCGTACCTATTCTCAATGTACAGTGTACTGGAGTGCTATTTCTGCTGTGTAATGGAGTGCCAATTTGTAACTGTACTTGTGTTCTCATGTTATCATGCCTTACTCTTTACCACTCCCATCCCCCCAGGACACATCTGGAAATGAGCTGTCAGCTCAGTATGCCTTTACTGATGAAACTTTTGAATGAATAAATATGAAATCAGGCAGTGTGGAAAATGACATATTTGTATTATTTATATTTTCTAAGAGTTTTTGCCAGTGTTTTGAAACCTTTAAATTGAATAAAATCTGTATTGTTTTATGCAGCGTCTTAAGTATTAGGTTCGAGTCCTACCTCTTACCTCAATACTTAGTATGAACTGTAAGGAAGAACCTGCCATGATTGGCTCTCCCATTATGTGTGGGGTATAAAAAGGTGATAGTAACACAGAGTCCGCCCCCTGATGAAGCTCGGTAGAGCCAAGTACTGGAGCATGTGGAGTACTAGTTTGGCTCCCTCCTATTCACTGTTCAGTTTTTGAATTTTGTGTTTTTTGCAATGAATGTTATCAGCATTTAATTTGGATGGTGGTATGTGAGTTTCCTGCACAAGTGCTGCAGCTTCTTGTCACAGTGAGTGGCCTCCACCCTAGAAGTGCATTTATTTCAGCGTAACCAGCACCCAGAGTGTCTTATTGTGCTTATAAAATGGTGTTTGCAACAAAATTGGGTTTAATAAGGTAAAATAATTCAAAAATGTGGAAATGGTTTATAATGAGTTTAAAAAGGAAGCATTATGTAAATAATGGCCCTGTGCTGGTCATTTGTAACTAGTGTAGCCAGTGCTTGGTGCACTGACGCATGCTAGTGCTTTCCTGAAGTTGTTTTTCCTTATTTTATTGTTTTTAATCTGTTCTGTGCAGTGGAAGTTGTTTTTCCTTTTTGTTTTTAACATATTCTTTGCAGTGGTGTTTCCCACGTGGTTGATTTGTAGATCAGGAGCAGTGAGCAGTGTGGTAAGTGAATGGGAGAGGATAGAGAAGCAAGCCTTGTTGTCAAGGATCGTAATGCTAGTGGGGTGCACAGACTGTGCCAAGCAGCATAGTAAGTGAATAGGGCAGGGGGAAGAGGCAAATAACTGTTCTTGTCAAGAAGTACAGTGATAGATATAACACTGCAAAATGGTTGGATTTTACATTGAGTACTGTATGTAAAACAAACTTTGCGGGCTTTTTATTATGGAGTGAGGGACTGAATGAGACTGATCAGCTGCAAAGAAAGAAAAATGGGCAATAGGTCAGTTTTTAATATTGCCATCTTGACACATGTATTTCATAAGTAAACAGGCAGGCAGCGTTAGTACTTTTCCTAAAGTGTTGCATATTAAGAAAGCCATGCTACTAAGGTGTGTCAGGCAGTCAGATTGCAGGACTGTCTTTACCCATTTTATAAGTAATATAAAAAAAAATACATAAACAAAATAAAGTAATATACCATGTGGGCAATTCATTTACATTAAAAAGAACTGTAGCATGCTGGCCCTGTGGCGCCAGGTGATGGAGGGATCGCCTGGCATGCTGATGACCTGAGTTTGTGCCCAGGCCTGGGATGACAGGAGTGGAGGCTGGCAGGGAGGGCTCAAGAGTGTCCCATAGATGCTCTCCTTCTTGGGGGGAGGGCCAAGAACGCACCGCCCTGTGGTGGCTCCTGGCAGCTGGTCTCTGCATCACACTTTACAGCGTGGGTGACCACACGTTGCGTACATGAATGCCAGAACACTGCAGTGTGCATTCCTATGGGGTGGGGAACCAGAACATGGAAAGTGGCCACCCAAGCCCCCAGATGATAGCAGCCTACCCGCCTATCGCCGCAAAGCCCGGGACTACTCAAGCTTCACCCTCACTGCCCCCGGTGAGGACTGAAGGTGTGTGCTTACAAGCACATGACAGTCTGTCCTCCTGGACCCTGCCATGGGTAGGGGTCCCCCCGATGAAGGGATATGTCGGGGGGGGTGGCATCTGAGGGAACAGCAGACTGCGATTGGGAGGAGCAGCATGGTGAGGTGTACTAGTTGAATGGGGTGAATGTGATGGAAGAGATGAGGAGGAAATGAAATCACTAATTAACATAGCAACACTGATATTGATGGCTGAAAAAGGGCCAAGAACCCACCTACACCCACACCCAGTCTAATGCTGGACCAGAACTAGTCTATCAATGACTCTAACTGTATTTAAACACCCCCTTCCCTAGTCCACTTATCCCCTTCCTTCAACTGATTGCTCTGCCTCCCTCCTCTAGTTTGGGCTATTGCTCTGTGCCTCTCCCTCTTATGTTTCAAGCCTGCAACACTGACCGCTTCTGGCAATGCATTCATCTCTCTCCACCGTCCTTTCTGTTAAGAACTTTTTTTAGTTTTCATTGTACAAAAAAAATCCTTTAGCAAAGGCCTATTTTCAAATGATCTAGAGTCATACATATATATACACACACATATACATACATGGCAGACAGACAAGGAAATAAGCACCAATAGAATATACTTGACAACTTACAATGAAATATGACAAAAATTGTTCTGTATGTGTGTGTGTGTGTGTGTGTATATATATATATATGTAGTATGTATGTGTGTATATATATATATATGTGTGTGTATATATATATATATATATATATATATGTATGTATGTGTATGTATATGTATGTATATGTATGTATGTATATGTATGTATGTATGTATATATATATATGTATGTATGTATGTATGTATATATATATATATGTATATGTATATATATATATATATATATATATATATATATATGTATATATATATATATATATGTATATATATATAAAACAGCAGTGTAAAATAGCTCACCCAACTAACTGCATGGAAAAACTGCCACAGTACAACCAAAGGCTATGCCAGAAATGGACTAACGATTCACTTGGACACTTCCAAGCTTCAGCAGAGTTATCAAACCAATGCATTGTGTGTGCCTTAAATACCCCAACCCAAACAGGTGTAACATATAAAATGTAATAAACTTGAAGGTTCAAATCCACCAATCAAAACTGTCATTCAGTACTGGGTAATTAAAGCAAAAGCTGCTGCTTGGGACTCAGCATAAGTATTTAGTTCAAATCCACCAATCAAAACTGGGTAATTAAAACAAAAGCTGCTGTTTGAGACCCAGCATAAGTATTTGGTCACAAACAAACATAAATGAATCAAAACCTATCACACCTTAATCAGTGAAATACTGTAAGTGCAGCTAAAGGCAAACAATCTCAAAACACACACCATAAAGGAAGATAATTTATTCTATTTAAATTATTTAAATAAATTTTCCAAGGGAATTAGAGCAGAAGGTCAAAAAAGGCCAATCCATAATATGCTAATTTACCCAAAGTGTATGAGAAAGCATCTGAAAAAGGAGCTAATGAACTGTCAACTGGGATAAGAAAAAAAAAAAACATTAATGAATTATCTGTATGTTTCCTAATAAGGAAGAAAACAGAAGGCCACAGGGGTCGATCCATAATATGTTCATACACAGATGTAAGAATTGCCCCAGAAACAAAAAAATGACAGTATAAATAGGGTAAGTGAACCTTAAGGCACCAAACTTGAAAAATGCAACATGATAAATATCACTAGCAATAGTTAAAAAAATATATATTTACCGTGCTACCATAGTTAGGGTTGAGGAGCCATTTCTATGTTAAACCCAAAATTTTGCACCTTAATAACTTTGCAACCGTTTGACGGATTTGCCTGAAATTTGGAATACATGATCAAGAACCATAGGCCTTGGGATCTGCCAAGTTTCATACCAGTCGGATATACGGCTGCGGAGTTATTAAGCGTGACTCTGCGCAGCCACGCTTTTTCTGGAATTCTACGGTCGCGCTTACAGGTCGTGACGGTTTGTGCGACCGCCCAAAATCTTCAGGAACGTGCGGTGGGGTCCCTGATGTGCCTTTCAAAGATTTGGTGAAAAATATTAAACGGTTCAAAAGTTATTCAAAAACAATTTCCCATTATAAGTCAATGGGAAAGTTAACAAAAGTTCAGCACTTTCAGAATGGCCCTGTTACTTGCAAATCCGCCATTTTGTTTTCAGTTAGTGATCAGAAAAATGCTTGGCATTTAAATTTGGGACCCTCTAGCAACCTAATTCTTTTTGTATTCACCTAGTTGGACCCTGAGGATGCTAGCCATGTCTTTATTTTGGGGTAAAACACCCCAGAAATATGTTATTCAAATTTCTGGAAAAAGTACTTTCGTGCTCACGAAAGTGTCGTAAATTTTTGCGAAAGCTTTCGAAAATTGCGACAGTAGTTTTCTAGTCTGTGAGAAAATGACAGCAATTCTTTGGCACTGCGCTGCAAAAGAACGGTTGGGAGTTTTGGGCTGAAATTTGGAAGGAACGCAGCCGACATCTCACAGATGTGCCTTTCAATGTTGTGTTTAAAAAATATTACACGGTGGCAAAGTTACGGCACTCCAAAGTTGACCGTTTTTCCCATAGGATAACATTACGGTGCCCGACGCATTACAGGAATCCTTTGGCACCCTGCTGCAAAATAAAGGTTTGGTCTTTTTTCCTGAAATTTAGAGGGAAGATGGCCAACAGCCCACAGATGTGCCTTTCAGTGGTTTGGTGAAAAAATATTACAGGGAGGCAAAGTTATGGCGCTCCGAACTTCTCTTTTTTCCCCATAGGATAACATTACGGCGTTCGCCGCACCTTTCAGGGCCTGTATCTCAGAAACGGTGCGAGATACGGACTTTTCGTTGGAAAAATGCTTAGCCCTCTAATGGGGCTAAGTACAAAACTAGCCAGGACAGTCATAAATCATATGACTTTTAAATTTCTTTTCCACGTCGTACGGTTCCTGAGATACAACCTATTTAGTATTCCAAGTCCTCATTTTCTGCTCCGATACCTATTATTATGCATACATTCTTTGTACTCACTGTCTTTCTCTATGCAGGTTTTGGGGAAAACCAGCCAGTGCGCTTACATTAGTTGCCTGCCCTTTCCGCTTACGTGTTCCGCATCTGCTTCACTTACCATTGACGCCTCACGCCACCATGTATGCTATCCTTTGATGCTTTCATTTGCGCTATGCTCTGTTATTTTTGCCATTTGTGTCTACAGTACTGTTTCTCTTCTGTTTCACTTTGCGTCACCATGCCCATTGACATTTCCATTTGCAGGCACCATGTTATTATGTGACAACACATCACGTGGCAGACCGCTCCTCGTGGTAACGCCACCGCGTGTGTACCTTTCCTGTTCCCATTTGCGCTATGCTACTATGTGCGCCAACTGCTAGCGCTTCTGTTTACGCTGCTGTTCCTGTTACTATGCCACAAGACATCACGCATGAGGGCCCTGTGTCCCGCCCGCCACATTACATTCACTATTTCTCGTTATCCTCAAAAGAAGGGAAATTAGAGGCAAAACTCTGTTTAATGCATTAGTTAGGTTATTATAGCGACAAGAGTGAGGAAATTCGTGTTGTTGAAAACCCTTGATTTTCACTGAACATTGGGGTGCATTGGGTTGCCTGGTCCTAACTCTCACCCATTCTCCATATACTTCTGCTGTTTTCACATGTGATGGGTGAGAGTTAGGCTGACGACCCCAATGCGCACCCCAATGCCGGTTGGGGTGGGTGGGGTCCAGGGGTTTTCAACCCTAACACCGAATTTCCTCACTTTTGTCGCTGTGGAACAACCCTAACTAATGCATTAAACTGAGTTTTTTGCCTCTAAAATATATATATATATATTTATATACACGCAAATATTATTCACAATGTAATAATGACAGGAAAGTAAAAAATAAATGCATCAGTCACAGATATAGAGATATTTGTATATTATCATTCAAACCCCTAGCATAGCAGGCTCCCAACTCATAAATCCAGAAGCCGTCATGCTGTCCAATCAGTTTTTCCATGCCCCCCCGTCCCAGTTTAACATTTTCAATACCCACAAATTAAAGCCTATGTTCCAAACTAGGCTGTTTGAATGTTTAGCTATTGCATAGGTTTCATCACCTCTAAACAAAGCCCTCACATGTTCCCCTATGCGGATTTTAAGTTTCCTCAGAGTTCTACCTATATAAATTGACTCTCAACTACAGGTCAAAAGACATTACTTGTATTAAACATGATGAAATCTTTCAAATCAGTTGTCTTACCACTTGTTGGGTTCTGGATAGTCTGTGTGTCGGTAACATAACTAAAATATATACACTTGGCACATTTATGTGTTCCTGCTTGGGGGGGGGGGGTAACCAGTTCTCTCTCTGAACAGTAGGAGCTGGAAGTAAACTGGGAGCAATCATGTCCCTAATGTTATTGGATCTACAAAATACAATCTGTAGTCTATTACTAATCAACCCACTTAGCTGAGGCTCTGCATTCAAAACATGCCAGTTTTGGTTAATTATAGTTCGAATACTGTCAGAGGCAGTTGAATATGTGGGTGACCTATTTTACACTGCACTTTTTTGTTATAAATAAACAGAAAATGTTTTGCCATACTCCGTTGTCAGTTGTCAAGTATATTCTCTTGGTGCTTATTTCCTTGCCTGCCTGCTGCTATGTTTATTTGAATATGCAGCACAACAGATTTTGTCTTGGTGCTACACTGATATGTTCTGTCCAGATATACATATATAGTGTATGGTGGAATATGGTCGTGTATGGCAATCCATACACCGCAAAAAGTTGTTCTGCTGCAGTAGTGACGTCCTCACTAACGCTGAATGACTTTTCATTCTGCGTTAGTGAGGACATCACAACGCAACTACCCCACCAGTGCTGTTCATAGGACAGGGGGCAGTTGACTTGTCACGTGCGCGAGCTGGATGGCGCTCAGATGGAAGACAAGAGCCAGTTCCCGGAGACCAAGGATGACAAAATAGGGCTAAAAAGTAAGCAGGCTCTTATTTTTGGACACCATACACTATAAAGAAAAGTGTCTGGGAGCCCACATATACAAATGCGCTATTCAGTTACCTCGTGGTTTCTATGACAACAGGGACATCTTGAGCTTCGCTCTCAAGGTCTGTTTGATTATGGAAGCCACTCGTTAACAGCTTAATCTGGTTCAAGGTCAGTTGGCATTCATCTGTATCCCCCTCCCCTGAGTTGTGCCTGAAAATAGACAGGATTTGTCTAGTGCACTTACTCAGTCAACAAAAACTAAATTAATAAAAAAGCAGAATAGCGTGGTTGTGTATGGGCTCCCATATACTATTCTATATGTGCATGCATACATACATAAGTTATATTTGTAATACAGAGTGCAAACAATTACAGGGGTAAAGTCATACAAAGCAGTATAAAGAATACATTGCCAGTATTCATCAGGCATTAGAAGCAGTTGCAAGTAGTAAGTACATCCATTCATTGGTTTTTGAAGGAGATAGATTCACACCCCCTTAACAAGTCTGTTGAAGCATTCCAGGATTTGCCAAAGCTAAAGGAGAGGAACTCTGACTTAGCAAGGATTTCCTTAGTGGTAATATCAGAGTAATGTGCCATACCACTTGTAGCGTATTTATTATCAATGAACCTGAAAAAGGACTGGAGCCCCAGGGAAACTAGCCCAAGTAATGATTTTTTGCCCATAACTATGGTGTGGAATTGCTTGCATAAGTTGAAATGTAGCCATTCTGAGGTACTGTGTAGGACAGGAGTGAGTATTAAACTTGAGGTCCAGTGCAAAATGGCAGGCTCTGTTGAAATGGCCTTTGACCCTGGACAGCACACTATCGCTTATTGAATTATAGACCATGATGTCATAATCATTAATGCCAAATTTAGGAATGAAATTTCACCTGTTATGGTACAGAGACTCAATCTGAGTGTTAACGACCTTATACAAATGGTCTATGTGGCTGAGGAATTACTGCGTACCTTCAAGGATCAGCCCAAGGTATTTAAATTTGTTCACCTGTTCAAGGGTAGCACCAGTAAAGGTATAAATGATTAGTGCAAGGGAAAATCAAATTTACTATATCTGCCAAACAACATACTCTTAGTTTTCTTTTCATTCAGAACTAGGAGATGATGTGACAACCAGGTCTGAATTGAATTAGTCTTGTTGTATACTCAGTCACCAGTTATCAGAGTTTTTATTACTCATGAAGATTTCAGCATCATCTGAATTTAGAATAATGATTGTTGAATGACAGACAGATGGAGGTTGGTTTAGGAACTGATTAACAGTAATGGACCAAGTATTGACCCCCTGTGGAACACCTATAGAAACTTTCTTGTCATCAGACAGTGTACTACATTTTACAGTTTTGAGTTCTACAAGACAGGTTTTCATTAAATCAGCCGACTGTATCCATTGAAAGACCAAGCAATAGTAATTTTTATGTAGTAAGGCATAGTTATCTAGATGGCTTCCGATTTGGCCAACAGCTTAATGGCAGCATAGCTTGAGAGCTCTGAACCAGCCCAGAAACGATCCTTTGTAATCTTTTCCTTTTGAACCATCCTGCCCATTAAATGGAAAATCATGCACTATTGGTTGCTACCCAAACAGAAGAACAGGGACAACCTACCTGGAATGGTAGGAAAAGGGGTGAAAACACAAGTAGAACACACCGCGATGTCTGCGGCGTGCTCTGATGCCTCTGCACACACCTTGCCGACAGCCCCCGACTTTCAGAGGAATTGGAGTGTACAATAACCTCGAAACAACTATGCTCTACTTTGCAGCAAATGCATGAGACACTCCAATACCTGGAAACCAGAGCCCTTGACGACAGAGCAGAAGTAGCAGCATTATAAAAAGAAAAAAAACAGGAGAAATAGAGCAAACCCTTACAGAATACACCATGGTAACAGACATGCACAATACTGCCTTGATAGATCTCCACCAATGATCACAGTTACTG
This sequence comes from Neoceratodus forsteri, assembly GCA_016271365.2. Lineage (NCBI taxonomy): Eukaryota > Metazoa > Chordata > Ceratodontiformes > Ceratodontidae > Neoceratodus > Neoceratodus forsteri. Next base: position 427,340,373 of record CM057450.1, on the reverse strand, counting down.
GAGCAAAGACTGGAAGAGTTGGAGAACAGATACAGATGCAATAATAATCAGATACATGGGGTACCTGAGGAAACGGAGTCAAGCACTATGATATCCTTTATTGATTCCTTTACAGGGTTTTATTCAAACAACATGAAGTTTTGCTATATTCTGACATATGCAGTGGGTCCCAACCTTCGAACTGCCCCAGAGATGAAAGAGTTAACTTTCCATGCCAGGCATGGAACGCTGAGCTCGAGCACGGTTGAGAGACTGTCTGTTGTTCTTCAAACTCAAACCGTCAGATTCTTTATGCCGCCTCACTGAACAGTCACTCTGGAGATTTCTCCTTCTGCTCGGTTCATTTTGTCAGTTAAAGTACCGTTTTTCTCGGTTTTTGACCGAATTTAAACCGCAACCTGTCGGTTCAGTCTCTGTCTGTGGTATTCATGAGTACTAGATCGGTTTTATATTAATTCTATTCTGTGTGGAACTTGTAAACGGTTTATCGGTTCGGTTTGAACCGATCAAGTTGTTTAAAAAATCTTAATTTGTGATTTAGAGTGTGGTTACCGGTTCTTATCAGTTCTAAAAAAAATGGATTTTATTACGTTTTTTTCCACGACCCGTGACACGGGAACCGATAAGAGGGTCTTGCCTGGCAGATTGCCATAAAAGTGTAAGTTTGGTTAGGACTGGCACTATGTCTGAGAAATCCCAAAGAAAAAACCGACCCACTGGGTTTCAACACTGCAGTGTGTGTGGGGAAATCTTTGCCAAGGCTGATCCCCACACCACCTGTGTTTATTGTCTGGGGTTTGACCACCTCAATGCAGACTGCCAGATTTGCAAACATTTCCCTGCAGCTACCCTAGAAAAGAGAGCTGGTAGGCTCGGAAAGGGAGGCCAAAAAGTCTGCTGAACCGGTTGGCCAGCCCGGTTCGGTTCAAACCGAACCAGAAGGAGTGCCCTCTGACCAGGGCAAAACTTCTTCGGGCAAAAGGAGAACCGATTCTGAGGAGTCGGTTCCCGCTAAAAGAACTAGAAAAGAAAAATCAGCTGGTGTGGAGCCAAAACTTTCCTCTCCAACCGCTGAAGAAATAGCCAAACCAAAACGATCAAAATTTTTCAGTCGCTTTCCCAGGTTCCGACTGAACTGGCACCATCAGGCAGGCGCTCGGTTTGGCCGGTTCCACCGGTTCAAGAGTATGAATTAGAGGAATTTTATGAACCGGAGGAGGAAGAGGAGTATGAGGAAAGTGAATGTGGATTTGAAAGTCTGGATGTGCCCATTGACCCGGACATCTCCCCAGACAGACCTTCAGGAGTGTCTCCTCCTAGGCTTTCTGAGTCCCCCTCCCATTTCATGTTTTATAAAAAAGTGGCTGAAACCCTCCAGCTTCCTATGGAAGAAGCTGTGGATGACCAGGAGGAGCCTGACTATGTGGAAATGATGGATATCCCAGAGTCTAGGAGGCTGTCTATTCCCTTGCACAAATCTTTTGGGAAACAGACATTTAAAATTTTAAAGACTCCTAACACTATACCTCCTGTGGATAAAAGAATGGACAAGAGGTATACATTGTCAGGCTCAGACAGGGAGTTCCTTACACAACAATGCAGCCATGTTAGTAGTGCAGGCTGCAGCCTGTGATAAGGCAAACATTCCCTTGGCTTCACACCCCCGGACAAGGACTCCAGGAGGATTGATGCCATGGCAAAGAAACAGTACATGGCAGCATCCTTGGGACTCAGACAGGCCAATTATGTGGCCTATACTGCTAGTATCAAAATCCAGATGGGACACTGTTATGGCCCTAGCAAAACAGGTCCCTGGCCAGCTTGCCAAGGAGCTGGAGCAGGTGGCTGCTGATAGTATTGAGGCATCCAAGGTGCAATTCCATGCTGCAGTAGACTCCAATGATGTGTCTTCTAGAGTCATGGCTACATCTGTGGCACTTGAAGAATGGCTTGGCTCAGATGTACTAGCCTGTCACAGGATACCCAGACTAAGGCCATGGATTTTCCTGTTAGGTAATTCTCTGTTTGGGGAGCAAACAGAGAATTACATGAAGAAAATGGATGAGTATAGGACCACCTATAGGAGTGCACAGGCCAAGGAAAGGCAGGCCACTCCTCAAAGGCAGCTTCCCAGGGGCAGGGGCAGGCCTTTTCATAGGCCTTTCTACCAAGCCCAGGCCTCCTCTTCTGCTTATGCCCAGAGAGGTTCTTTAGAGGGAGAGGCAGACGGGGTACAAGCAGGCCTGCTTCCACCCCTCAGCCCAAAGCCCCTGCCAAGCAGGCACCCTGATGGGGTTGCCAGGGTCGATTCTCAGCTACCTGTTGGGGGCAGGGTGGCTTTCTTTGTCGAGGACTGGGAGTCTCTGACATCAGACAAATGGGTCCTGGAAGTAGTAAGCCAGGGACTGGTTCTCAGCTTCATAAAGTTTCCAAAGATGAGAACCAGATCCTTTCCACCGGCAAATCCATCAGAGGCACTTGCCTTAGAGGCAGAGGTCTCTTCCCTCCTAGCTCTCAGAGCTGTGGAAAGGGTTCCACCCCTACACCAGGGCAAAGGGTTGTACTCCAGGTACTTCCTTAGCCCCAAAAAAGACAGGAGTATGGTGGCCCATCCTGGATCTCAGATACTTAAACAAGCACCTTTTAAAACCAAAATTCAAAATGGTGACTGGGAATTATTCTACCCTCTCTAAGGCCAGGGGACTGGTTAGTGTCCCTGGACCTCAAGGATGCCTACTTTCATATTCTCATCAGAAGCTCCCATCGAAAGTACCTTAGGTCTGAGCTGCCCTCAGGCCATTACCAGTTCAGAGCAATGCCCTTGGCCTCATCTCTGCTCCAAGGGTATTCACAAAATGCCTGGCAGTAGTAGTTGCTTCTCTAAGAAGGCAGAAAATTGCCATCTTCCCTTACCTGGACGACTGGCTCATAGTAGGCCAGTCCCCAGACCAAGTCAAGTTGCACTTACAGATAACTCAGCAACTGCTCACTTCTTTGGGTTTCCTCCTAAATCTTCCAAAGTCAGTCCTAGAGCCTGTCCAGCTCCTCACCTTCATAGGCGCAGAGCTAGACACACAGAAGGCCAGAGCCTTCCTTCCCTTGGACAGGGCAAGGACCCTGGTCTCTCTGGCCTCCTCATTCACCCAACAGGTGTCTCGACCAGCAAGGCATTTTCTACACCTCCTAGGGCACATGGCTGCTTCTACAGCAGTAGTGCAGGGAGCAAGATTTCAGATGAGGGACATTCAGTTCCATTTGAGAGCCTTTTGGTCTCAAAGGAAGGACCCTCTGACCAAATTGATCCCAGTAACTCGAACCCTGATCCAGGCCCTACAGTGGTGGCAGGATCAGAACAATCTGAGACAAGGGGTTCCCTTTGTCACTCATTCTCACTCTTTAATCCTTACTACAGATGCCTCCCTCTTAGGGTGGGGGGCTCACATGGGCGACCTGACCACCCAGGGGTTGTGGTCCCCTCAGGAATCTCTGCTCCGCATCAATCTGTTGGAACTCAGAGCAGTATTTCTAGCACTTCAAGCTTTTTCCAAATCTGTTCAGAACAAAGTTGTACAGGTCAGAACAGACAACACCACCACAATGTGGTACATCAACAAGCAAGGAGGCACTTGGTCTACGACCTTGTGCACTCAAGCAATGAAGTTGTGGTCTCTGGCTTACTCCTGAACACCTCCCTTACGGCAGTTCACCTCCCAGGCAAGGACAATGTCCTGGCAGATGCTCTCAGCAGGATTTCCAGGGCCATCCACGAATGGTCACTAGACCCCGGTCTTGAAGGTGATATTTTCCAGATGGGGCACCCCGCAGATAGACCTTTTTGCAGCCCCAGACAATCACCAACTTCCCCTTTTTTGCTGCAGGCCCCCAGTGTTGGGCTCAGTCCCCCTGGATGCCTTAGTTCTCAATTGGGAAGGGAAGTTTCTCTATGCTTTTCCCCCCTTCCCTCTCCTGTTCAAAGTGCTAGTCAAAATCAGATCTCAACCCTGCAAAATTGATCCTGATTGCTCCAGGCTGGGCCAGACAGCCCTGGTATCCACGCCTACTGTCCTTAGCAGTCCATCTTCCCCTGTATCTTCCCAGGAATTGCAACCTGCTAACCTGTGCTCAGGGGAGGGTTTGGTACCCGAACCTCAAATCTCTCAATCTCAAGGCCTGGCTCTTGAAGAGTTAGAGTTTGCTGATTTACACCTCTCCCAAGGTGTAATGGATATCCTGAAGGCTTCTAGAAAACCTTCCACCAGGGCTACTTATAATTCCAAATGGAAAAGGTTTGCCATATGGTGCTCTGGTAAGCATATTTCCCCAGAATCTGCTGATTTGCCCACAGTCCTTGATTATATGGTCCACTTAAATACCTTGGGGCTGAGGCCAGCTACACTGAAAGTACATCTGGCAGCTGTGTCTGCTTTTATTTTAGCAGGTAAGCCCTCTTCTCTTTCTGCTTACCCTGTATTCTCCAAGTTTTTCAAGGGATTGCTTCACACCAACCCTCCATTCAAGGACCCTGCCCCCGCCTGGGACCTTAATGTTTGCATTGCTCAGCTTATGCAACCCCCCTCTTTGAGCCTTTGTCTTCAGCAGAGCTTAAGTACTTGACTTGGAAGACTGTATTTCTGGTAGCCATCACTTCTGCCAGACACATAAGTGAATTACAAGCTTTGTCAGTGGAGCCTGATTTTATCTCCTTTCACAGAGATAAGGTGGTCCTCAGGACTAACAGGAAGTTCTTGCCTAAGGTGGTTTCAGATTTCCACCTTAATCAATCTGTGTCTCTTCCAGTGTACTTCACTGACCATTCCTCCTCTGGCGAGAGGAGGCTGCACAGTTTAGATGTGAAAAGAGCCCTTAGTTACTACATAGAGCGTACCAAGGGTCACAGGTTTGACTCCCTCCAACTGTTCCTCACTTATGGTGAGGTTGGTAAAGGGAAACCTGCCACTAAAAGATCCATTGCTGGGTGGATTTTCTCTTATTACCAATTTTGCTATGAAAAACTGGGTAAGGTTCCTCCCTCAGGCCTGAGGGCTCACTCTACCAGAGGTACAGCTGCTTCCCTGGCTGCTGCCAGGGACATCCCTATTCTAGAGATGTGTCAAGCAGCTACCTGGAAAACAGTTCACACTTTTACCAAGCATTACTCCCTGGACATACAGGCTAGGAGTGATGCTCTGTTTGGCACAGCTGTGCTTCAGAGCCTATTTCCTAAGTAGGTTCTGTCCCTCCTCCATGGAGGTACTGCTTTGTAGTCTGCATATGTCAGAATATAGCAAGACTTCATGTTGTTTGAAGAAAAAATTACTCACCTTAGTAATGTTGTTTCTTCTAATGGAGTCTTCCTATATTCTGACCTCCCCCCTTCCTGCCCCTCTCAGAACCTCTGTTTTTGGGATGTGGGTGGGCAGTGCAGTGTTGGCACTTAGTAGGTGCCCACCTTGTTCTTTTCACCCTCCTTTCTTGGGGTGAGTTGGTGTTGTTTTTCATTTTTGGGGGCTCCTGACTTGAGTCTTTGTTTTGGGACCAAAAAATGTGTTTTATGTTTAGTAGCCAGTTGGCTAGTGTAGGTTTACAGCTTCCACACAGGACCTTAGTGAGTTTAGCTCGAAAAGATCTGACGGTTTGAGTTTGAAGAACAACAGACAGTCTCAACCGAGCTCGAGCTCAGCGTTCCATGCGTGGCATGGAAAGTTAACTCTTTCATCTCCGGGGCAGTTTGAAGGTTGGGACTCACTGCATATGTCAGAATATAGCAAGACTCCATTAGAAGAAACAACATTACTAAAGTGAGTAATTTTTTCTTATGGGGTCTTAACTAACAGTCTTTAAATCTATCTCTATATTCATTTGGTAAGGTTGAATGCTTTCAAAGAAAGGAAAGACTGTTGTCATGTAACAAGGTATCTTAAAACATAAAAATGGCTCAGCAAAGCACAAGTATTTCTACCTATAATGTTAATAGCCTTATAAATCCTGTTAAAAGGAGAAAAATCGTCAGCTTCCTCAAAAGATCTAAGGTACAGTTTGCCCTTCTCCAGGAAACACAGCTCTCAGAGCCAGAGCATGAAAAACTAGCCAGGTTGGGGTTTCAAGACGTAGCCACAGTGTCGTATAAGAAGGGACGTAGGAGGAGGGTAGCTATACAGGTATCCTTAAAGGTCCAGTATGACAGAATGTATATTTTGGCTGATAAGGATGGGCGTTTTGTTTTGATGAAAGGCCGGTTTATGGGGAATATGATCACCCAGGCCTCGGTCTATTTTCCTCCGGGGTCTGCCTTTAAGGATTGTTTGTCCTTTCTGGTCATTCTCCAGGACTGGAAGGAAGGAGTAGTTATTTGTGGTGGGGATCTGAACTTGACCCTTAGCCCACTGCTGGACACTACTTCCAGGATCCCACGCTGGGAATATAGGGTGACCAGAAAGGTTCATAGGCTACTAGGGGAATTAGGCATGGCTGGTGTCAGTTGAATGGGTGATGAAGGGACTATACTTACCACTCAGTGACCCATCAGATGTATTCCAGACTAGATTATTTCCTCCTTCCAAAGGAGGAGATGAGTAAAGTACAGGATATATGGATGGGGGACTTGGTCCTATCGGACCACTCTCCTTTATTTATGAAAATGGAACTGGGGGAATTTAAGAGGAACACATTCTGAAGGTTAAATGTGTCCTTTCTGAGGGACCTGGAGGTTAAAGAGCTAATTCAGAATACTTACAAATGGTTCCTAGTGGTGAACACTTCTTCAGAGGTATCAGTAGCGATACTGTGGGACACAGCTAAAGCTGTGATATGGGGCAAGTTTATAGAGATCTCAGCTAGAAAGAAAAAGGATAGGGAGGCTTAAGGTCCCAAATACAAAACCTAGAGGTGATACAAAACATTAAAATAGATAGGGAGAGAACTAAGGCGCTGAAAGCACTTAAGAAAGAGTTGGGGAACCTGCTGGATTACCAAGTGGAGCAAAAACTCCTCTTTTTGAGACAGAAGTATTATGAGGGGGGGGGCCTTGCTCCTTGAGGCTACTAGCCAGCCGGCTAAGGGTGTGAAGAGCTAAAGCCATGATAAGCTCCATTTAGCATCCAGAGACTGCCAGGATGGAGCATCAAGTACTTAACATAGCTGACGCATTTAGGAAATTCTATGAAGTCTTGTATAGACCTGACCCTGACCCAGAGGAAGGGGCTGTGTTGGACTTTCTGGAAAGCTCAATTTACCAGAGATAACTAGGGAACAAGGAGAGAGTTTACTAACACCAGTCTCTGGGGGAACTGAGAGAGATGATAGGGGATCTAAAGACTGGGAAATGCCCAGGTACTGATGAGCTGCCGTCAAGAGTTTTATAAGGCTTTCAGGGAAGTGGTACAACTATTGATATTAAGGGCTTTTGCAGGAGTTCTGTTGGACAAGGATCAGACTCCACCTTCCTGGTTGAGAGCGATCATTTCTGTGTTGCCCAAGCTGGGAAAGGACCCCACGAGGTGCACCTCATACCGTCCTATATCCCTTCTTAATAACGACTATACATTACTAACAGCCATCTGGTCACATCGCCTTTAACAATTGCTCCCAAACCTTATACAGTTGGAGCAGACAGTGTTCATCCCAGGATGCCAGGCTCAAGATAATCTTAGAAGAACAGCCCATATAGCTGATCATATAAATAAAACAAAGATGCCATCCCTGTTATTCAGTTTGGATGTGGAGAAGGCATTTGATAAAGTGTCCTGGTTCTTCCTTGGGGGGTCTTTTCCCAGTTTGGGCTCCCACAGGAATTTCTGGATGGCCTGTTTCACCTTTACGGGGGCTCCAGTGCCTACATATGAGCAAACAGCACATATCCACAAGCTTCAGGCTGGGGAAGGGGACCCCCTTTTGTCACTCCTATTTTCCCTCTACATAGAGTCCTTGGCCCAAAGTATACATCAGAATGCTGAAGTGAGAGGCATAGACTTAGGGAGGGCAGAGGTTTGCACTGTATGCAGACGACTTCTCTATCTGTCCAGCCCAGAACCTTCACTGGAGGCAGTCTTTGATCAACTTGAAAAGTTCTCTTCCATCTCAGGATATACCCTGAACAGAACCAAAATGGAAATTTTGAGCTTCCACTTTGATGCCCCCCTTCCCTTGAGGAGGAGTTTTCCCCATGACCTGGTGTATGGGGTCCATGAAATATCTAGGTATCAGAATAGGTACAACAAACGCTCGATTGTATAACCTAAATGACCTTTCCTTGATAAACCAGTTAAGGGCAGATTCTTCAGGTGAAGCTACCTCTGGCTGGAAGCTGCAACAGTGGACTTTGGATTTGCAAGAAAGCGAGTTGTGCTCACAACAGAGGGAGGTGAACCTTACAATTTACAGTTGCCTTTGGTTTGAAGCAGATTCCTTAAGAAAGTTAATATTCTTCAGGTGGAGGATACTTCTAACTGAAGGGTGAAATAAGGAACTTAGAATTATCAGAAAAGGCAGTCTTTCAATCAACAGAGGGAGGTGGATCTTGCTTTACTTTTGTTACAGTTAAGATTTTCAGTGCAGGAAGAGTTTAAACCCACAGCGACTCAATACTGTTTACTGTGTCTGTCCTTGTGCACAGCTGACATGTTTTGGGGCTGACTGCTTTCAGAGCACAAGTCACCAGGCTGTTTTGGGGCTGGGGAGGTTTACTCATGTCTGACTTGGATGTTTGGATCTTTCTCTGTTTGATTAGCAGGGTATTTTCTCTGTCAAATTGTCGTGTAGGGCATCTTGCTGACAGGAAGGCACTCATCACAGCGGTAGGTCAGAGCTTTTAGCTGATTGTTTCGTGAGGGCACAGTTTAGGCCCAAACCCTTCCCACTCCTCACCCCACCCACCCCTGGAAATAGTTCCTTTATACCTGGGGTTCTGACATCATTTCCTCAAGAGGGCAAGGTGCATATCACTGTCATATCCTCTCTAGCACACTGCACTGACAACATAAGCATACACATTGTATAATATATGTATTTCTATATAACAAGCCAATCACACACACACACACACACACACACAAAATACCTAAGGTAGACAGACATGGGGAGTAGCGCAGTGTAATGGCTGTGGGGCAGCAGTCTTCCGGGAGTCTTTCTGGAGGCTGTGATGCTGCCCTGTTTGCAGACAACTCTCTGCCCTGAGGGAGGAAGTTGCCCGTCTTCAGGCCACACTGGACAGTAGTAAGGGAACCTCCCCCATCCAGGGAGCACCAGAGCCACCGCCACTACTTCAGAGGTTGCGAAGAAAGTACAGCAGTTGGACCACAGTGGGCTCAGGGAGGGTAAGGGTGGTGGAACAAAGCCACACCCAGTCAGTTGTTCCACTCCACAATCCATACACCATTCTGGGGGAGCATAGTTCCCCTATGGATGCACCTGCAGAGGAGACTAAAGAGGTTGCAGACAACTGTCACAAGGGAGGTCCTCAGGAAAGAGACGGAGGGCACCACAGGGAAAGGAAGCAACTCCTGCTGGGGTCTCAATTATTAGGGGGATAGAACTGGAGGGAGCAGGGAAACTGAAGTAAGGTGCCTGCCTGGTGCCATGGCTTGGAGGGACAAGAAGCACATCCTTAGGATCACAAGAACAGTTGCACGGGAGTCTGAGCTGGATGTCATTGTCCACCTAGGGACAAATGACTTGGCTCATCATGAGATTAGAGCAGTGCAGAAGGACTTTGTAGAGTTGGGGAGGGGCCTAAGACAAGTAGCACACACAGTATCCTTCTCAGAGGTGCTGCCTGTCAGTGGCATGGGTGAGGCAAGGGTACTTTGCACCATGCAGTTTAATGAATGGTTGAAAAAATGGTGTGGAGCACAGGGTTTGGCTTCATTGGGGACTGGGGTTCCACCTGGAGGGACACCAGCCTATACTGGCAGGATGGTCTGCATCTGTCCAGGAAGGGAACAAGTCTTTTGGGCAGTCGGTTTAAATGCTTCATTGGCAAGCTTTTAAACTAGTCAAGGGGGGAGGCACTGATAAGCAGCAGGAAAATCACAGCCTCCCCCTACAAAACAGGGTACTAAGTGAAAAAAGACCAAGGTAGAAAGGTCAGTGGGGGATGCTGCTACAGAAGGTAAAGCCATCAAAAAATGGAGAGCAATGAGTACCAATGCCTGTAGTCTAGGTAACAAGCTTCCTGAATTAGTGGCCTTGATGGAGGAGGAGGAACATCTGGATATCGTGGCAGTCACAGAAACATGGTACACACAGAACCATGACTGGGACGTAAACATACCAGGATACACTATCTACAGGAGGGACAGGGAGGGTATAAAAGGAGGAGGAGTAGGTCTCTACATAAGGGAAGGAATCAAAGCAACAGAACAAAAGGGTAAACAGGGAGGAGAAAAAGCAGTGTGGGTCAATTTGGAGGCAGGCAATGGCACCATAATCCACACAGGGGTTGTATACAGACCCCCCCCTCAGGGGGAGGAAATGGACAAGGAAATGATAGAAAGTATACTTAGCATGGCAGATAAAGGGGAGATACTGCTGATGGGTGATCTGAATATGCCAGATGTTAACTGGAGTGCAGCTGCAGCAGCCACTTCTAAGAGGGGGGTTATTCTAGATGCCCTACAGGGGGCATGCCTTAGACAACTAGTATTGGAACCCACTCGAGAGGGAGCAATCTTAGACCTGGTTCTCTCAAATGGAGATGGAGAGAGGATCACAGATGTAGAAGTGAGTAGCCATCTGGGAACTAGCAGCCATCAAACAGTATGGTTCACAATAAACACAGCAATAGACTCAAGCCATACAAAGGCAAAAGTACTGGACTTCAGGAGGGCTGACTTTGCCAAAATGAGTGAGTGCCTAAGAAATGCACTAGCAAATGGGCAGGAAGGAGGGGTGGAAGAACAATGGGGAATAATAAAAACTGCCATCACAGAGGTAACAAGCCTTTGTGTGAAGCAAATAAACAAAACAAAACGATGTAAGAAACCACTATGGTTCTCAAAGGAGGTAGCAGTGAAGGTTCAAGAGAAAATGAAAGCATTCAGAAAGTACAAGGAATCAGGACAGAGAATTGTATCAGTTAAAACAAAAGGAAGCTGAGAAGGCAGTCAGAACAGCAAAGGCCCGAACCGGGGAAAAGATAGCCAACTCAGTTAAGAAGGGGGATAAAACCTTTTATAGGTACATCAGGGAGCGAAGGAAGACTAAGGGAGGGATAATGAGGCTTAATAAAGGGGAGATGGGGTGGGCAGAGGGTGACGGTGAAAAGGCAGAGATACTAAACAAATATTTTTGCTCAGTATTTACAAATGAAGAGGAGGAGGTACCTAAAACAAACCATAGAAACACTCTGGATACAGAAGTTGATACCAGCCCATTTACAGAATAAAGGGATCTTACTTCGAGACACAGCTCTTGCAGCAGGTTACACCATTAGGACTGAAGCCGGCAGGCGTCAGGACCCCATGGAAAAATTCTAGCTAGCTATCTTCAGTGGGACTGCCCTGACGTCGGTCCCACCTCCGGCGTCAGGGCGGAAGTACGTAAGGCGGTCCCGCCAGATTCCCAGTTCTTTCCCTTCCGTCCGACTTGCAAGTCTCGACCTTCGGGTTCCAGTTCTAGCGCCGATGCGTGAAAGTTTTTCCTCGGAAAATTTGTTTTCTTCGGTCAGTTTTTGTCTGATGTCCTCTCCAACCTCCGGTCATTCTTCGAAGTGCGCCTGTGGGAAGCAGATCCCTTTCAAGGATCCGCATTCGGCCTGCGTCCGGTGCTTAGGCCCAGACCACGACACCCGGTCCTGCTCCTTGTGCCTAGGTTTCAACAGCAGAACCCGGATCCGTCGCCAGAAGGCCCTACAGGCGTTCCTGCTCGAGGAACAACTCAAGACCATGGCCTCCAAGGGGGATTTTTCGGAGAAGGCCCGCAAACATTCGGAGAAGCATGGGGAGAAGGCCCCTTCCAGGTCCCCGTCTAGGGTCTCTGATTCTCGCAGCTCCGGCTCCAGGTCCGACCGCTCGCCTTCCAGGGCCAGTTCTAGGCCTCCCCCTGCTGCGGTGAGAAAATCTTCGGGCTCCCCTTCTCAGGCCAAGACTTCCAGGCCTCCTTCATCTTCCAAGGCCCTGGTCAAGTCGGGGGACCGCCACCATCACCACAAGTCGGGTTCCCGCCATTCTGAACCCGACGTCAGGTCTGCCTCCTCCTCCTCCTCCCCAGCGGAAGACCAAGGAGCTCACCTCTCTTAAGAAACCGTCAGACCCGACGTTGGCCTCTCGCCACAGGTCCCCAGAGCCGTCGACCGCCAGATGACCATCGCCGGCCAAGCCTTTGCACCCCCGAATGCCGGTAGGGGGGCCGACGTCCGTACCTGTCTGGATTGAGAAGAGGACCCCAACGCCTCCGACCACCGTCGGTCAGGAGACCATTACAGAGGAGGAGTTCACACAGCCCGAGGACCAGACGGGCGACCCCGGTCCTGTCGAGTCTCCCAGGGAACCCTCCTCGCAACCCGAGGCCCCTGTGGAGCCGACGCCGGAACCCGACGACCAACCACCGTCGTCGGGTCTTTCTTTCTCAGAGGTTAAGGAGCTTTTCACTTACTGGTGGGATACCATCAAAAAGGACGTGGTCCCCACCCCACCTCCTCTTCCACCTCCTCCTCCTCCTGGGCGGTTACCCTCCGGTTCCTCGCCCTTCTCCATCCGGGTCTGCAGGCGGTTACCTCCTCCCGGAGCCCAGGATCCCTCCAGGGAGAGACCAGATAAAGGAGACCTCTGTCCAGATCCTCTTCTGGGTCACCCAGCCCTAAGAGACCCAGAAGACGCCGCCATTCGCCTTCAACGGAGGACACGGGATCAGAGTTTTCAACAGGATCTAGATCCCATCTCCTCCACATCCCTTCTCCAGACCCGTGAGCTTCCAAGGTCTCCCCCGGATGACCCTTTGTTCTCGGACATCATGAGACACATCCAAGAGAACATGGGATGGGATGCAGAAGAGTTAGACCCCGGAAGGCTACGCCTTGCGAAATATCTTCGACAGAAGGACCCCAAGCCTATGGTGGTGCCTCCCTTGGTAGACACTTTTGTGGACATCACCAAGGCAGCGTGGAAGCGTTCACATTCACTCCCAGCGATGCCGAAAAAGCTGACTGCCTGTACAAGGCTCCAAGGGAAGACCAGTACTTGGCTCAGCATCCTCAGGCCGACTCTCTGGTCATAACAGCCTCTCATGACCGGTCCCAGAGACCGCAACATTTGAGCACTCTGCCACCGGACCCGGAGTCCAAACAGCTGGACGCTATGGGTAGGCGCACGTATGCTTCCGCTACTTGTGCCATCAGATCCCTGAATTACTTGACCCACATGGTGCAGTTCCAAAATGCCTTGTGGGAGCAGGGTCTGGATCTGGCTGAGAAGTTGCCAGAAGGTGAGCAGAAGGAGGAGATGTTGCAGCTCCTCCGGACGGGTTCGGACATGGGACCCAGTGCTTTCGAGCCACCGCTCGACTCCAGCGGACTCACGGCCCAAGCAGCAGCTTCAGGTGTATGCCTCCGGAGACTCTTGGCCCGTGTCTCCGGCTTTACCCGGGCGTCCTCAAAAACATCATGGACTCCCATTTGAGGAAGTTCTCTTTGGATGAGCCCTCTGGGGAGGGTCATCACCAAGCTTCAGAGGCAGAAGGAAGGCGGTGAGGAGTTGGTCCAGGCAATGTACCGACCGAGGTTTAGTTCCTTTCATAGGAACCAGCCGCTTTTCGTGGATGGGCAGAGACAACAGCACGGTCCACAACAGAGGCTCGGTTCCCGTGAGAGCCCAGGGTAGAACAGCCCGCGGGCCGAGGTCAACGCCCAGCTAAACCGGCCCAGCCCGCAGGCCCCTCCGCCGCCACAGCCTGACTCCTTTCCGGCCCCCGCCCCTCAGGATCAACGGGACATCAAGGTCGGGGGTCGCATTGTGAAGTACCTGCCAGGATGGCAGTCCATAACCACCGACCGGTGGGTTCTTCAGTTGGTCGAAAGAGGCCACTTTATAGAATTCGCAGAAAAGCCACCCTCGAGGCCTCCTCTGCTCTCCGTTACTCGGGTCAGCACAAGCCTCTGATCAGGCAAGAAATACTTGCGCTCCTGCAAAAGGGGGCGACAGAGTATGTCCCAGAGAACCAGAGAGGATACGGGTACTACTACCACTTCTTCCTGGTTCCAAAGAAAACAGGGGACCTCCGTCCGATTCTGGACCTCAGCGACCTCAATATGTCGGTCGCCTACAAAAGATTTCGCATGGTGACTCTTCCGGGTCTTATTCCCATGCTAAAGAGGGACGCATTCTTAGCGTCCCTAGACATGCAGGATACATACCTGCACATCCCTGTAGCTCAGGCGCACAGGAGGTTCCTGCGCTTCGAGTTTCTCGCCACCACTTTCAGTTCCAGCACTTCCATCTGGACTGTTATCAGCTGCCAGGGTCTTCACCAAATGCATGGCAGTCGTGGCGGCGCCTCATGAGACAGGGCCATTATGTGTTCCTGTGACTTGGACGATTGGCTACCATGGCACGCCTCCAGAGGCGTTGTTATTAGCCTCCAGAGTACCCAGGATCTGTTTTCGGTCTCTGGGCATCTTGATCAATTACAAGAAGTCTCTTCTGGTACCGTCGCAGAAACTGCAGTTCATAGGCACAGTCCTGGACACCGTTCAGGGAAGAGCATTTCTTCCAGACGACAGAGTGGAGAGCATCAGATCCCTCATCAGGGAGCTTTCGTCGAACAAGACCGTCCCAGCCAGGTCGGTCCTTCGCTTGCTCGGACACATGGCTGCGGCCGTTCCGACCATCCCTTTTGCAAGGCTCCACATGCGGGTAACTCAGTGGATGCTCAAGGTGCAATGGGACCAAAGGAAAGACCATATGCAGCATCCGGTCAGAATCACGAAACGCCGTGATTCGAGACTGGCAATGGTGGCTAGACCCAGGGACACTCTCTACGGGTGTCCCGTTTATAGCGCCGTCCCCAGAGGTAATCTTCACCACAGATGCCTCAGGACTAGGGTGGGGAGCACACCTGGACGGGGTAAAGTCCCGGGGAACGTGGACCCCTCAGGAGTCCACCTTCATATCAACATTCTGGAGATGAGGGCGGTCCTTTATGCTCTGCAGGCATTTCAGTCAGAGATCCCGCCGAGTACTCTCCTGCTACAGACAGACAACACGGCGGTGATGTATTACCTCAACAAACAAGGAGGCGCACACTCTTACCCCCTTTGCAGGGAGGCTATGAGGGTGTGGGATTGGGTAATCCGACACGGCGCGAACCTGATCACAGTACATGTTCCCGGGGTGGACAACACAATTGCAGACGGCCTGAGTCGCTCCCAGGCCAGAGTCCACGAGTGGGAACTTCTTCAGGAGGTAGCAGAGGATCTGTTTCTTCGATGGGGAACTCCAGAATTGGACTTGTTCGCTTCCCCATCCAACGCAAAACTGCCCGATTTTTGCTCGCTAGATCCAGGGCCTGGTGTTTTCTGGTGAGACGCGTTGTCCCTCTTCTGGGCCGACAGATTCCTCTACGCTTTCCCTCCCTTCCCGTTGATCCAGAGAGTTCTTCTCAAACTGCGCAGGGAGCATGCAACAATGATCCTGGTGGCCCTTTCTGGCCCAGACAGATCTGGTTCCTCTTAATACAGCTATCCCGGGAACCTCCGCCTCGTTGCCATTCAGCTCCCATCTCTTGTCTCAGGAGGAGGGTTCACTGGTCCACCCGGACTTACGCTCACTGAACCTGCATGCATGGCTCCTAGAGACATAGCCATTTTGCGACACGGGGTCTCGCAAGAGGTTGCAGAAGTTCTTTCTGCAGCCAGAAAGCCAGCAACGCATGCAATGTATGCCATGAAATGGCGCCGTTTTGGTCTCTGGTTGCAAACACGCGTCCTTTCCCCTTTAGGTTGTCCGGTGAAAGCGGTGTTAGAGTATCTGCTCTCCCTTTTCCGTTCGGGCCTCGCCTACTCCTCTATTAAGGTGCACCTCTGTGCCATTTCAGCTTATCACCTCCCGGTGGGACAGCGCACAGTGGCACAATTGGATGCCTGTCGAGAATTCCTGAGAGGGGTGTTGCATCTTAAAGACCCAGTGCCTCCATGGGACTTACTCTTTGTCCTGGAGCAACTCACGCTCCCCCTTTGAACCTGCCGCGGATTGCGAGCTGCGTTTTCTGTCGTGGAAAACGTTGTTTTTAGTTGCTGTTACGTCAGCGAGAAGAGTTTCTGAGCTTCATGCTCTCATGTGTAAGGAGCCTTATTTGATTTTCCACCGGGACAGAGTATCCCTGAGGACGAATCCTAAATTCTTGTCTAAGGTGGTTTCCACACTCACTCTCAATCAGGACATTGACCTGCCTGTCTACTTCCCTAATTATTCTAATAGAGGAGAGGTGCTGCTCCACACCCTGGATGTTCACCGCAGCTTAAGGTACTACCTGAGCAGAACTAAGCAGCTTCGTAAATCGAAGCAACTTTTCATTTCCTTTACTGAAAGGATGATGGGCCAACCAGTATCCAAACAGTCCCTTTCTCGCTGGCTTGTCCAGTGCATATCATACTGTTATGATATCAAACAAAAGCCCCTCCCGGGATCAGTCCGGGGCCATTCCACTAGGGGAGTGGCCACCTCCTTTGCAGCACTTAGAAACGTCTCCACCTCTGCCATTTGTGCTGCAGCCACTTGGAGCTCTGTACATACCTTTATCAGGCACTATAGCCTGGACATCGCTTCACTGCGAAGAGCCGGCTTCGGCCTGGCTGTGCTACAGGGTCTCCTGTCCTAGAATCAGGACCTGGAATGAACTTTCTAGTTTCCTCCTCCCAGAGTGTTTGCAAGCGCTACTGCTTGGGAATCAGTCCTAATGGTGTAACCTGCTGCAAGAGCTGTGTCTCGGAGTAAGATAGTACAGTTACGTAAGAACTTACCGTAACAGTAGATCTTCGAGAACAGCTCTTGCAGCAGGTACCTTCCCGCCCACCTTCCCCCTTGGAGGAGGCATGGCTTAAGCCTTTTTTAACAAGGATTTATACCCTTTTGTCTTCTGACGGTGGATCCTCGGTCTCCCATTTCGATGTCAGCCTGCGGCCGGAAGTCTCCGGCAGGAGAACTGGGGAATCTGGTGGGACCGCCCCCTTTTGTACTACGCCTGATGTCGGAGGCGGGACCGACGTCGGGGGGCGGTCCCCGCTGAAGATAGCTATCTAGAATTTTTCCGTGGGGTCCTGACGCCTGCCGGTTTCAGTCCTAATGGTGTAACCTGTTGCAAGAGCTGTTCTCGAAGATCTACTGTTACGGTAAGTTCTTACGTAACTGTACTTTCTGAAAGAACTCTTAAAACTGAAGGTGGACAAAGAAGTGGGGCCTGATGGGATTCATCCCAGAATTCTAAAAGAACTAAGGGTAGAACTAGTGACACCACTGACTACCCTCTTTAACAAATCATGGGAGGATGGGGTGGTACCCGAGGACTGGAGGAGGGCAGATGTGATTCCCCTTCACAAAAGTGGGAGCAGGGCAGAAGCAGGAAACTACAGACCTGTAAGTTTAACCTCGGTTATAGGGAAAATAATGGAATCACTTCTGAAGGAAAGAATTGTCAAGTACCTAGAGGCCAGAGGGGCACAGGACACAAGGCAGCATGGATTCACAGCAAGAAGGTCATGCCAGACAAATCTAATAGATTTCTTTGACTGGGTGACCAAAGTAGTAGATCAGAGAGGGGTTGTGGACATGGCCTACCTAGATTTTAGCAAGACATTTGACTCAGTCCCACACAAAAGATTAATATACAAGGTAGCCAACCTGAGAGTGGGTCCCAAGATGATAGCCTGGGTAAAGAATTGGCTGGAGAATAGGACACAGAGGGTAATAGTAAATGGAGTCCACTCTGAAGAAAGGGGGGTTACTAGTGGGGTTCCGCAGGGTTCAGTATTAGGACCGGTCCTCTTCAGTGTCTTTATAAGCGACATTGCAGAGGGACTGGAAGGAAAAGTATGTGTCTTTGCAGATGACACAAAGATCTGCAACAGAGTTGATGCACAAGGTGGGGTGGAAAGGATGAGAAGGGACTTGGCAAGGTTAGAGAAATGGTCAAATGTATGGCAGCTTAGAGTTAATGCTAAGAAGTGCAAGGTAATGCACCTCAGAAACAAAAACCCAGGGGAAGAGTACACAATGAGGGGTGAGATACTAACAACAACAAAAATGGAAAGGGACCTGGGGTAGTCATATCAGATGACTTAAAGGTGGGCAGGCAATGAGAGAGGGCAGTAAGGAGGGCTGGGGGGATACTGGGATGCATAGGGAGAGGCATCACCAGTAGAAAACAGGAAGTTGTTATCCCTCTGTACAAACAGCTGGTGAGACCCCATCTGGAGTACTGTGTGCAGTTCTGGAGACCCAGTCTCTGCAAGGACATAGACAAGATGGAAGCTGTCCAGATGAGGGCAACTAAAATGGTGCAGGGTCTGCACCAGAAGACATATGAAGAGAGACTAAAGGAGCTTAATATGTATAGCCTCGAGGAAAGGAGGGAGAGGGGACATGATAGAAATTTTCAAGTACCTCAAGGAATCAACAAAGACCAAGAGGTAGCATCTTTCAAAAAAGAGGTGTGCATGAACAAGGGGCATAATTTGAAGATGGGGGTGGCTCAGAGGTAATGTAAGGAAGTATTTTTTCACAGAGAGGGTTGTGGATGCATGGAGCCTTCCGGAGGAAGTTGTGGAGTCAAAAATGGTTGAATTCAAGCATGCATGGGACAGTCGTAAGGCAATTCTAGGGGGTTGGGGTAGAAAGAAGTAGGCTGCTGGTTAACTAGGATCTGCAGCTTATCCATTAGGTAGGGAAATGGGCAGACTGGATGGGCCAAGCAGTCCTTATCTGCCGTCAAATTCTGTGTTTCTGTCTCAGGAGGTGGACACTATCGCCAATACCTTTGTATGCCAAAATACAGACTCTGAAGATGAACGCCTTGCCTCAGTTACTGTATCTCTTTCAATGTGTACCCTGTGAAGTATCAAGGAGGGATACTGAGCAGTGACAGAAGATGTTTATGACCTTTTTGTGGGGTAAGGACGGACCAAGGGTTAGGAGAGCTCTTCTCTACCTCCCTAAAAAGCAGGGAGGACTGGCTTTTCTGAATCTACATGGGTACTTGGGCGGCAGCTCAGCTGAGAGTGGCTCTTCTGTGGGGTAACCCACAATATGATGTATTGTGAAAACGGATATATATATATATATATATAGCAGAGCACCCAGGATCACCATTACAGCCAGTGCTCTTCATGGAGAGTGGGAAGGACCTGTCCAAAATAAAATTAACAGGTACAAGGGTGGTACTAGATGGCTGGAGAAGGGGGACCCAGAGAGGTCTCACCAAAAAACAACTATAGAAATAAAAGTGGTGGATCTATGACACTCAATTTAACACAGCCGGGCAGAATGGCTGGTTCACACAGCAAGCCAAACAGGGTCTGACATTCCCTGCTCAACTATTTACGGGATCCACACTAATGTCATTTGAGGTAGCAGAACAGAACTTTGGGTGGAACCCAGGGGACTGATTGAGATTTTATCAGATGAGGGATCACGTGCAGACCCAAATGAGAAAGGCAGGTGCAGGGGGGAATGTGGACAGGATTCCCAGAAATTTGGCCATCACTGACTGGAGATAGAGCTATCTCCCTTCTCTACACTAATTATATTGAAGACTTGAACATCTCTTCCCTATATATTAAAGAGAAATGGGAAGGGGACCTCAGTATCTCACTGACGAAGGAACAGTGGACTGGGGTTTGGAGGAACACATGGACAGTGGCTTCCTCTCCTACATGGAGTGAGTTTGAGTAGAAGATACAGGCACGGTTCCTGGTACCATTCCAGGTGGCACATTGCCACCCTGGAGGCTTGCCAGAATGTTGGAGGGGATGCAGAGAGGCTCGTGCCACTCAAGCACACATTTTCTAGCAGTGTCCAGGGACAGATGCTTTTTGGAGGGAAGTGGAGAGACATCTGATTCAGCTTTTCACGATCTCCACAAGACTGGGCCCAGAGCACTTGGTGCTGGTACTGTACCAGCAGGGAATGAATGGCAAAGATGAAAAATATCTGTGGGGTATTCTGATAGCTGCAGTCCTAAAATCTATAACAAGGAGATGGATAAAAAAAGAACCCACAAAAGTATTAGAGTGGGAGGAATGGGTCAATAATATTCAGAGGTTGGAGAAACTAACATTAGAACTGTCCCAACAAGCTCAGAAATTCCAAAATAGGTGGGTCCTCTATGGAGACCAGATAACCTGAGGCAGAGTTAAAGTTAATGTGGTTGAGTCTGAATTCCCTACTCATAAAAAAAAGGGGAAATGGGTGACTAAACCATGAAAAGGAGAACAGACGGCAAAGGCACAATGAAATGAACTATTCTAGATTATATTAAATGAAGTGACAATAATAATTACATTTGATGATGTTAAATGAGGACTTATGAGACCCATTAGTAAGTTAATTTGTTGTATTTTTATTTCAATTAAGTTAATTTTATTTTCCCTCGTGTTGGTAGGAGGGGGAAAAAGGAACCAAATATTGAACCTGAACAGACAGAATACATAAATGTATTGCTCTGAATGTTATCTGTGATGTAGTATATGACTGAAAATGCTTTCTGTTTATTATTGTACTGTACAGTATATACTTGGATCAATAACCGGAATATATATTAAAAAAAAAAAGGCATAGTCAACTAGGTCAAAGGCCTTAGATCTATATTATAGGGGCGTGGTAGTGCCCCTGTATTAAGGTTCAAAAGCCAGTTCTATGTTAAAGCCAACATTTTGAACTTTAATAACTTCACAATCATTTGGCTGATTTGAATAGAGGTTTTTATACACCTTCAGTGACCAGTGATATCTTGATGTGGCAGGCTTTGTTCTGGTTGGATGTGTGGGTGCAGTGATATGGATTGTCAAAAAATTAAAAAATAAACATTTTTTGTCAAGTTCTTTGTCACACTGCTGTGCACAGTTTGGGATTTTGGTCTGAAATTTTCGGGATATATAGGTCTGGTGTCTCAGATGTGTCTTTTGAAGATTTGGGTAAAAAATATTAATCTGTTTCAAAGTTATTACATTTTAAAGTTCCTATCTGGCCAGTTAGATGTCCCATGAAAAAGGATCCTTTTTCATAAATGGGTAATCCTTTTTCACAAACGGGTCATCCTGTGTCGTGATTGAGCTACCACACATACCGTGCTATTTAGCCCTAGCAGTCAACTTTGCGTGATTACCACTGTATTATGTAAAAACCTGTGCACACTGGTAATCACGCTATTGTGCTATTATGATTGAGTGGGCCGCTAGACTACCAGGGATATGTACAATGACAATGAATATTCTTTCATACAGATCGGGGGGCCTAGACTACCAGGGATATTAACAGTAATAATTATGTTATACAACCTGGGGGCACTAGACTACCACCAGGGATGTAAAGAAATACACATTGGGGGCACTAGACTACCAGGACATTACACATGATAATATTTTTTATTATGATGGGGAGGGAAACTAGACTACCAGGGGATATTTAATACATTATTATTGTTATTCAGGTGGGGCAGAACAAAGCCCCCCTGAGCAAAACCCAGCCTCATTTAAGTTTGTAGTGCACCCCTGGGCTAAGAAAACTCATTTTAAAATCTGGCCATCTCGTCCCTCGCTCTTTGTTCGCAAGCAAGCAAATTCTTTGATCGTAAGATTCTTTGATGGCGATCGTGCAGGGTAGGACAAGATGGCCGGATTAAAAAATCAGTTTTCTCAGCCCAGGAGTGCCCTAGGAAGTCAAATGAGGGTGGGTTTTGCTTAGGGGGCTTCATTCTGTTGAATCATGGTGGTGGTTTGCCGCAATTCTTTAAATTTTTTAAATTACGAAAGTTTTCATTCTTTGTTCGTGAGCCTGCAAATTCTTTGATCATGAGATTCTTTGATCGTGAGGGAGGGACAAGATGGCCAGATTTTTTATAATGGAATAGATAGGGAAATTTTACCAGTGTTTAACATTGACTGTCTCGGAAATGGTTTGGTCTTTTTACTTGAAATTTGGAGGGTGTTTACGGCATGTCCTGTGGACGTAAATTACAGTGATTACATGTCGGGGTGGGGATTTTCCTGGAGATACGCCGTGGTGCAGTTTACGTTCTGTGGACAGTGTTTTGCTTGTGGTGGTGCCTTGAAATTGATAGGATACCTAGCCTCAGTGTCATGGATGTAGTTTTCAGTCATTGTGTGTCTTAAATGTCATCAGGTGTGGAACTGTGCCACTGTGACAAATGAAAATTTCAACCTGTGACATGTTATATCTTGGACACGGTTTGGTCTTTTCACTTGAAATTAGGAGATTGTTGACAGGATGTCCCGAGAATGTGAATTGCAGTGTTTACGTGTCGGACAATTTATTTTTTGTGGAGAGATTGCGTGGTGCAGTTAATGTTTTGCAGACAGCGTTTTCTACTGTTCTACTACATTAACGTTTAGTGGCTGGTTGTGCTGTTATCAATGTGCTTTTTAATCATTAGCTGTATAATGTGGCGCAACACTTACAAGTTGGTGGATGCTCCCACCAACATGTGCAACTTTCTACTTTTCTATTCTTTTTTTGAAAAGTAAGTAAATTAAATGCAAAAAAACTTCATTAATGCATCAGTTAGGGTTAGGAGGTGAGGAGATTCAACATTAGGGTTCCCACCCCTTGCACCCCACCCCCACCAACAGGCATCGGAGTGTGTGTTGGGGTCGTCAGCCCCAACTCTCACCCCATCCTCCTGCACTGCACCACCTCAGCTTGTTTGCACGTGGGATGGGGTGAGGGGCTGAAGACCCAACACACATCCTGATGCCTGATGATGGGGGTGGGTGCAAGGTGGAACCCTAATGTCGAATTTCTCACTTTTGTCGCTGTAGAATAACCCTAACTGATGCACTAACAAAGGTTTTTGCATTTTATATATATATATATACACCCCAGATTTTGCACTTTAATAATTTTGCAACTATTTCATCAATTTGTATGACATTTTGAATGCACCATTGGGGACCAAAGATCTTCTGGATATGGCAAGTTTCATTCTGGTTGGATGTGCAGGTTTGGAGATATGGAGTGTCCAAAAATGTGAAAATTACCATTTTTGTGTAATTTCTTTATCACACCATTTCTCAGAAACTGTGTGGAGTTGTGGTCTCAAATTTGCAGGTTGTACAGGTCTTGGGTCACAAATGTGCCTTTTGAAGGTTTGGTGAACAAATATTAATCCGTTCAGAAGTTATTAAAGTTTCAGTTTTCCCATTATTTCAAATGAGAAAAGTTAGATGTGCCATGCGAAACAACTGATCTTACTTTGAGTGGGAGCTCTTGCAGCAGGCTATTACAATAAGGACTACGCTGCAGCCACTAGGATCCTGCGGTGAAACTTCAGCCAGCAGTACACAACAGGAACCGCCCCCGAAGCCGGCCTCACCCCGACGTTGGTCTGGTACAAGAGGGGGCGGACCCAGCTCCACCTCAGCTCTTTCCCGCCGCGTCCCGCACGTGAAGAAGGAGGAACAGCCTCTGCTTGCCAGTTGCAGCTAAAACTTCGTTGATTTGTCTTCAATCAAGACTTTTGGAGCCGTTTTTCGATAGTTTTCACTTTCGAGGTACACCGACGTCAGTCCGCTGCCCGTCGGTTATTTTACAATTTCTTTAGACGTTTTTCTACACGTTACCGATGTCAGCCGTTGCCCGACGGTTTTTGAGTCTGACGGATGTCTTCTCGGGCGTCAGTTTCTCCGGAGCACTTGAACAAGTGTGAGTGTGGGAGGCAGATCCCAGCCAAGGAAGGCCATCGGCAGTGTGTTTTTTGCCTAGGCCCTGAGCACAACACCGCCAACTGCTCCGATTGCCAGGCTTTCACCAGCAGGACCCGCATCCGCCTACTCAAGGCCCTAAAAGCCTACTTACTGGAGCAGAAAATGGATCTGCACTCCGGAGGGGAAATGAAAAGAAAAGAAGCTCCATAGCAAAGACCGTAGTCAGTCCCAGCCCCGGGCCTGGTCGCGGTCCCGCTCGCAGTCGCGTCCCTCTCCGAAAAAGGCCCATCCCTCGGATTCTGGAGAGCACCCGAAATCTTCTCAGGCTAAGGCTGGTCCTTCGGGGGATAAGCCGGCTAAGCCTAAGGTGACCCCACTAAGGGTCACCACTAAGCCCTTAGAGGTGCCTACTTCGGCCCCACCTCCTAAGGCACTGGTGCTGCCTGCTAAAGGCATGCCTCCAGAGCCCAAGGACTCTCCGGCACCCAGTGCTGCCCGTCGTCGTACCAGCACCAATGCCGGTCGAGGGGCGAAGGGCGTAAGGCGGCTGCAGAGGAGCCGGCGTCCCGTCGCTTAAGTCCTCCTCCCCCTAGGTACCCAGGAGGGCTCTCCTTCATGTCCCGACGTCCCAGAGACTTCCTTCCCGAGACGGGCGGCTGAGATCTTCATGAAGGATTAGCGCCAGGATCTGTTTTCCTTCTGGTGGGGGCAGGTCCATAAGCGGTCCTCCCTGTCGCTGGCCCAAACATTGGTTCTGGACCCAGCAGAAAAACCACAGCCAGGAGGTGAATCTTCCCCGTGGAAGTCACCGGAGCACCTGCCTACACCTCCCTCCAGGGCTCGTTCCTGCACCAGGTCCGAGGACCACTAACGTCGCTCCAGGGACTCTGGTGACCGACGTCGGTCTAGGACATGCTCTAGGAGCCCTTCTCGCTCTAGGCGAGAACGCTCCCGACGTCGGTCCTCTGACCAGCATCGGTCTCTGCTCCGTCGCCGGTCCAGGGACCGGAGTCAGTCTTCGGGCCAACGTCGACCGACAGCAGCGAGAGCCTGGTCATAGGGAAGGGTCAGACTATTCAAAGTCATATAGTCGATCCTCCTCACCATTGTCTACCTCATCTTCCTCTCTCAGTTTGCAGCACTCCCCGGGATAGATGGACCAGCCTCACTCGCCTCCAGACGATCCTACCTTTATGGACATCATGAGGCACATCCAGGCCTCCGAGTGGGACACGGAGGACCTAGATCTGGAACGCCGGAGACTGGCTAAGTACCTGAGGCAAAAGGAGCCAAAACCTCTGGTCATCCCTCCTTTGGTGGATACGTTCCAGGACCTCACCTGGATGCATCCAGCTTCAGTCCCGGCCGTTCCGAAGAAGTCGGATAGGCTGTATAAGGCCCCGAGGGCAGAGCCCTTTCTCGCTGAACACCCTCAGTCTGATTCCTCGGTGATCACGGCTGCCCATGATAAGTCCAGGCAGCCGAAGCACCTCAGCTCTCAGCCTCCCGACCAGGAGTCTCGCTATTTGGACCAGGTGGGCAAAAAGGTATATGCTGCCTCCACCTGTTCCATACGTTCCCTCAACTTTCTGACGCATATGGTACAGTACCAGAATGCGCTTTGGGAGAGGGGACAAGAGCTGATGAAGACCCTTCCAGACTCTGCCCAGAAGACAGAGCTCCTGGACCTCCTAAAATCAGGCTCAGACATAGGCTCCCATGTCCTGAGAGCCTCGTATGACACGGCAGCCAGGGCAGCCGCTTCCAGGGTGTGCCTATGGCACCATGCCTGGTTGAGAGTCTCCGGCTTTCACCGGGATCTGCAGGCCATTATCAAGGATTTGCCCTTCCAGGGTACCGTGCTGTTCGGACAGGAGATGGAGGTCTTGATCTCCCATCTCCAGGAGTCTGGCAAGTCAATCTGGTCGGTCCGCCAGATGTACCGCGGTGACCAGCAACGACACCATAAACAGCCTTTTCGCAGGTCCTCAGGCGGTCAAGGTCAAGCCCATAGCAACCAACAGGGGCAGAGAGGAGGCTTTCGCAGGAGATCCGGCAACCTGCAGTCTGGTGGACCTCCCGCCCCTGGGGGCCTAAGTCCTCCCAGGCCTCTCTCCCCACTCCCAGCTCAGCCCAGTGACTCCCTTCCACCCCCCCTTCCGCGGGAAGATCCAGGGGAGCAGTTGGGGGCCGCTTCTCCCTTCATTTCGAAGGGTGGAAGTCAGTAACTGCGGACCAATGCGTCTTAGACATCATCAGGAGGGGACACACGCTGGAGTTCATAGAATTTCCACCGCACACTCCTCCAAAGCTCTCCCATTATCCTCCTTCTCACATCCCACTTATAGAAGGAGAGATCCAGACCCTCTTGCAAAAAAGGGCAATAGAGATGGTCCCCTTGCATCAGCGAGGACAGGGGTTTTATTCTCACCTTTTCCTGGTCCCAAAAAAGACACAGGACCTTCATCCCATTCTGGACCTCAGTCCTCTAAACCTCTTTATCGAGTACAAAAGGTTCAGGATGGTGACCCTCCAAGGACTCCTTCCCTTGCTTCACCAGGGGGACTGGCTCTGCTCCCTTGACATGCAAGATGCATACATGCATATCGAGGTCTACCCTCCCCACTGGAAGTTTCTGAGGTTCCACTTCCAAGGGAAGCACTATCAGTTTTGAGTGCTTCCATTCGGCCTCTCTTCCACTCCGTGAGTCTTCACCAAGTGCCTAGCAGTGGTGGCTGCAGCTGTAAGGCGCATGGGGCACGATGTGTTCCCCACCTCGACGACTGGCTGCGTACGGCCTCGTCAAGGGTAAGCCTTCTACGTGCCCTCGAAGACACTTATACTCTGTTCCGAGGGCTGGGGATCACCCTGAACCTGCGAAAATCATCCCTGGAGCCCAGTCAAAAGCTCGCCTTCATCGGAGCAATCCTGGATTCCGTCCAGGGCATGCCCTTCCTCCCCCAGGACAGGGGAGATCACCTGCGAGAGATGGCAGAACAGATCTCCATAACTCCTCAAGTTCCAGCTCAGAACTTCCTCAGTTTACTGGGGCACATGGCGGCGGCCATCCCTGTGACTCCCTTGGCCCACCTCCACATGAGGGTCCCACAGTGGATGGTCAGGGTGCAGTGGGACCAAGGCTACGATGATCTAGACTCCCCGGTCAAGATCTTGGAGCCAGTCAGGAGAACTTTGCTTTGGTGGATGGACCCCAGGAATTTAGAGAAGGGGGTCAGCTTTTGTCTGGAGCCACCAGGTCAGACTCTGACGACAGATGCATTGGACCTGGGGTTGGGGGCGCACCTCGATGCTCGTCGAACGCAAGTGGTTTGGTCACCTGAGGAGCAGTCCCTTCACATCAATGTGCTGGAAATGCGAGCGGTTCTCTACGCCTTACAGGCTTTTCAGGAGGACCTGGTGCCAGGCTCTCTTCTAGTTCAGACAGACAACATGGCGGTCATCTTCTACATCAACAAGCAAGGGGGCACTCATTCGTACCCCCTTTGCAGGGAGGCGATGAGAGTCTGGTACTGGGCGATGGAGCGGGGCAATCTGTCCGCAGTGCACGTTCCAGGCGTCCTCAACGATCTGGCCGACAGCCTCAGCAGATCACGTTCCAGAGCGCACGAGTGGGAGCTGCTGCAGTCCGTAGCAGACCAGCTCTTCGACAGGTGGGGTCTTCCAGAGCTGGACCTCTTTGTGTCACCACGCAACGCCAAACTGCCAACATTCTGCTCGCGAGAGCACACGCCTGGAGTTTTCTGGCCAGACGCGTTATCCCTTTGCTGGGCAGGGATGTTTCTCTGTGCCTTTCCGCCCTTCCCTCTCATTCAGAGAGTGCTGCTCAAGTTACAGGCAGAAGGGGCCCGAATGATCCTAGTAGCCCCCAAATGGCCTCGGCAGATTTGGTTCCCACTACTGCAGCGGTTATCAACGGAACCCCCAGTTCCGCTGCCCATATGCTCGCAGTTGTTGTCCCAGGACCAAGGGTCGCTGGTCCACCTGGACCTTCGGTCCTTACACCTACATGCTTGGCTCCTTCAGACATAGCTCAACATAGATACGGGGTTTCCCCGGAAGTGGCGGCAGTCCTAGTTTCGGCAAGAAAGCCCTCTACCCGCTCCGCCTACGCTATGAAGTGGAAGCGTTTTTGTCTTTGGGCATCGCCGCAGCATTTGGATCCTGTCACCTGCCCTGTGAACTCAGCATTACATTATCTCCTCTCCTTGTACGAAAAGGGTCTGAGTTACTCCTCTATCAAGGAGCACACATGGGCAATTTCTACCTATCATGCTCTCGTGGGAGACAGAGCATTGGCGCAAGTGGATGTCACCCGCACCTTTCTTAGGGGAATTCTGCATATGAGACCTCTCATTCGGGACCCTATCCCACCCTGGGACCTTCTTTTTGTGTTGGAGAAACTCCCCCTCCCTCCTTTTGAACCAGCAGCGGATTGTGAGCTGCGTTACCTTTCTTGGAAGGTTTGTTTTTTGGTTGCTGTTACTTCAGCTCGAAGGGTTTCCGAGCTTCAGGCTCTGATGTGTAAAGAGCTCTATTTAGTTTTCCACAGGGAAAGGGTTTCCGTCAGAATGAATCCTAGGTTTCTTCCGAAAGTGGTCTCAGAGTTGACCCTCAACCAGTCGGTTGACCTTCCTGTTTATTTTCCTTCCCCTTCCAATAGAGGGGAGGCTCTCCTCCACACATTGGATGTCCACAGGACTTTGAGGTACTACCTCAAGAGGACAGCTAAGCACTGTCAATTGGAGCAACTTTTTGTGGCCTTTGCACCACATTGCTTGGGTCGACCGGTGACCAAGCAGAGTATCTCAAAGTTGATAGTTCGCTGCATCTCGTTTTGTTACAAAAAACACAATAAACCCCTACCGGGCCCAGTCAGGGGTCACTCCACCAGAGGAGTGTCTGCTTCATTTGCCGCTCTGCGAAATGTTTCTATAAAGGACATTCTTGTGTGGCCGCCACCTGGAACTCGGTGCATACCTTCGTCAAGCATTACAGCTTGGATATCATCTCCAGACGCCGAGCTGGCTTCGGCCTAGCTGTTTTACAAGGGCTTCTGTCCTGAGGCCTCTGGAGTCAGCATATTCCACCTCCAGAGGTCGTCTACCTCTTTGATGTGGGACTGCTTGGTATTCATTCTTTATTGTAATAGCCTGCTGCAAGAGCTCCCACTCAAAGTAAGATAGTACAGTTACGCAAGAACTTACCGTAACAGTAGATCTTCGAGAGGAGCTCTTGCAGCAGGTGCTACTTCCCACCCGCCTTCCTCCTCGAGGTGTGCAGATCCATTTTCGTTTACATCTCCATTTCTCTTCTACAGTTGCTTCATCTCCTTCTCTTGTCAGGCCTTCTTCCGGGTCTTGGCGGGAGAACTGAGGTGGAGCTGGGTCCGCCCCCTGTTGTACCCAGACCGACGTTGGGGTGGGGCCGGCGTTAGGGGCCAGACCGGGGCGGGGCCGGCATCAGGGGCGGTCCCTGCTGTGTACTGCTGGCTGAAGTTTCACCGGAGGGTCCTAGTGCCTGCGGCATAGTCCTTATTGTAATAGCCTGCTGCAAGAGCTCCTCTCGAAGATCTACTGTTACAGTAAGTTCTTGCGTAACTGTACTTTCTGTTGCCACAAAAGTGGCATTTATTGTTATAAATGCAGAATGTAGTGCCAGGATTCCACCATCTTGTTTTCAGTTAGCGAGGCAAACAAATTTAAATATTTCAAAAAATACTGACAGATGGTAAACGGCAACAGTTGTGTTGCCTAATCGGGGCCCGATGAATCTGATTCTAGGGTCAATTTTCCCCCAAAATGGGCAGAAATAGGTTTATTTTATCTGCAGAGTTTTTACTCTCACAAATTGCAGCACTGTTTTCAAGAAACAAGGGGGGTTTTGCTACAAATTGTGGCAAAAGGATTCAGGGTTTCGTGAAACACCGTTCCTGTTGCTGCAATTTGCTGCTCAACTTTTTTTTTATGCCTGTTTCTTTGTCAGTTCATGGGAAATAAACGGTTTGGACTTTTGGGCTGAACTTTTCAGGGTACAAAGGACTCCCCTCACATATGTGCCTTTTGCTGGTTTGGTCAAAATATATTACTTTGCTCTACAGTTTTATGCTTTTTAATGTTGCTTACTTTCCCACAGCATTACATTGCAATGGGTGGTGTAGACTGCCGCCTGTGGAAGACACAGTTTGCAGCACACTACTGTTCTGTGCTTATCCCCTTCATTGGTGTAATAGTAGCCCCCCACCCTTCTGACCCCAGCAGGTAATATTCTACCACCCCGCTCCCCCCCATTTCCCAAACCGAGCCGGAGACTGGCACAGCCCACTATTCACCTCACCATTCACCACTACTGAGCTCTATTCCTTGTGTCTAGAGGCATCCCCCACACTCTGATACCCATTAAGGTATCAGTGTTGGTTAGTGGCACCCCTACCCTCCCATGTCTCTGTATGGCTCGAAAGTAAGAAAACTGTCCCTCAATGTCTTTTTTTTATTTTTATTAACCTGTAAAAGAAAACCATCCATTGCCAATCACACCTGCAACCTCTCCCTGACTTTCCACTGTCCACCCACCTCCTCACCCCCTTTGACACCCCTACACACCCTCACTCACCAGAAGAGGTGCCAGGTTCGAGATACACTCTAAGAAACTAAGGTAAATATGGTCCAATGTATTTCAATGGGGGTGTCAACTTTAATGCATAACTGTGAAATTTTTCAAGATTTTGATCCCAAATTTTCAACACGGCCTTTTGGTGACCCCACCTCATGAATAATTGCACAGTCATTAAGCAACTCCTGCCGGAAAGGTGATTTTTGTGGTCAGTTACCAAAATCACCTTTCCGGTGGGAGTTGTATAATGGCAGTCATATTGTTCATGAGGTGGGATCATAAGAAGGGTATGCTGAAAATTTGGGGTCAAAATTATTAAAAATGGCAGAATTATGACCATTTGTTGCAATTCAGTATGCATGCCCGTAACTTTGGGAATTTTTTATATTTTGACTCCAAATTTATAACATAGCCTTCTTATTACCCCACCTCATGTATGCCATAGCTGTCATTCTTCAGATTCTGACAAAAATATGTTTTCACACCTGTGGTGCGGAATGGCATTCTGGTTGTGCAGAGTTACATTTTGGAGGGGATCTGAAAATGTCCTGCACTGGGTACATGAGGTGGGGTAATAACATGGCTGTGCTGACAGTTTGGTCATTGTTGTCCTATAAATGGAAGTGCAGGGCCCGGAGGGCACTGTGTTTCCACAGCTACATATATATGCATCTATGAAGGGAAGGGAGCACAGGGCCCTCTGGGCCCTGCACTCCCACAGGCAAATAAGGATATGATTATGCTGTCTTAAAAAGTAAGGAAATTAGTAGCAAAAACTCTGATAATACATCAGTTAGGGTTAAAGTGACAAACGTAGTGAAATGTGATATTAGCGTTTCCAATCCTAACTCCCCACCCCCATCCTCCATGCACCAACAGGTGTCAGGGGTGTGCCTTGGGGTTGGCAGTCCTAATGCTCACCCCATTCTCCCATACTGTACACATCTCAGCTTGTTTATTTATGGACTGGGGTGAGCATTAGGGCTGATCACCCCAAGGCACCTGTCCAATGCCTGTTAAAACAGGGTCCACAAATACCTTCCCAGGTTAGTGAGATGAGCTGTTCCCCTGAGTTCACTATATGAGAACAGCAGGGATTTTTAGACTTCTGCATCTACAGCTGAACTCATGCTGCCTGCGGCAGTGTGAGCTGTGAGCCGCCATTTCCCCTGGTGTTTAGTGGCACCACCCCCACAATCTCCATTGCCATCCCTTGCGATGTGTCATGATGCCCTCATGCCTAGTGGCACCTCCCACCCTTCTGATTGCTGTCCCCCTAATTATATAAACTTTCTCTGATATCTAGTGGACCCCCCACCTGTGGATCGCTGTCCCTTTATTACTATGTTTCCCTTGTGTCTAGTGGCTTCCCCCATCCACCGGTTTCTTTCCCCATAATTAAATATATATATTCCCTGGTGTCTAGTGGCACCCTCCCCCAACTCTCTGGTCTATGAATTACTTGTACTAATACTCACATTGGTTGTCAGTGGCACTCCCCACCTTTGCATGCATGTATTGACCAGCAAAGGAGAAAATGGTCCCATGCTGACTTTTTTAACCTAAAAAAAAAAAAAAGTCCACCAATGATCACACCCACACCTCACCCAATCTCCCACTGTGCACTCACCAATTCACACACCCTTGACCCCCACGCACCTTCACTCACCTGAACTGGCCGCACAATGAAGATCCATTCTCCGATTGAGGACATGTCTTGCTGCTGGAACTGGGGGCTGCTGTATCTGCTGGTTCCAGCAACAAGATGGGCCCTTGATCAGAGAGTGGATCTTCACTGTGAGGCCAGCTCAGGTGAGAGGTTTGTGGGGGATCAGGGGGAGTGCGGGTTGGTGGGTGCATAGTGAGGATGGCTGGGGTACTTGAGTGCATCGTCATTTGACTTTTTTAAGTTTAAAAAAGTCAGCGAGGGACCATTTTCCTTTGCTGGTTAATATATACATGAAAGGTGGGGGTGACATGACCATCAGTGTGGGTAATAGTACAAGTAATTCTTTGACCAAACAGTGGGGGTGCCACTAAACACCAGGGATATACATTTTTGGGGGTAATACTGACTTATACGTATTAGAGGGTGGGGGGTTACTACCTGCAGTAAAACTGTATTACAAATTTATGGCAATGGCAGGGTGAGTGGTGTCAGTAGACACTATGTGGTGAAAAATTATTTCTTACCCTTTTTCCTGTGCCACACTGGTGTCAGTGGTACCCTCCACCCTCCAGTTTTTACCCCTGACTAAATTTATATGTATGGTGTCTAGTGACATCACTCACCCTGCCATTGCCATACATTTGTAATACAGTTTTATTGCGGGTAGTAACCCCCCACCCTGTAATACTTATAGGTCAGTATTACAACCCAAATGTATATCCCTGGTGTCTAGTGGCACCCCCCCCCACCATCTGGTTCCTGAATTACTTATACTAATACCCACATTGGTGGTCAGTGCACCCCCTCTTGCATGTATGCATTAACCTGCAAATTAGAAAATGGTCCCTCACTGACTTTTTTTTTAACCTGAAAAACAAAGTCCCCTGCCGATCACACCCACACCTCCACCCGACCTCCCACTCACCCACCAACCACACCCCTGACCCCATGCTTCATCATCTGATACTGGCTGCACACTGAAGATCCACTCTCCAGTTCAGATGAGTCTTGCTGCTGGAACCAGCAGCTGCTGTATGACAATCATACAACAGTCGCCCGCTTCCAGCAGCAAGACGCATGCTCAACTGGAAAGTGGGTCTTCACTGTGCAGCCAGTTCAGGTGAGTGAGGGTGTGTGTAGGTCAAGAGGCGTACAGGTTGGTGGGTGCATAGTGAGACATTGGGTGGGGGTGCAGGTGCAGTTGTCAGTGGACTTTTATTTTTTCTCAGGTTAAAAAAAGTCAGTGAGGGACCGTTTTCTCCTTTGCAGGTTAATACATACATGCAAGGATGGGGACATGCCACTGACCACCAATGTGGGTATTACTACTAGGAATTTGGGGACTGGAGAGTTGGGGGTGCCACTAAACACCAGGGATATACATTTTGGGGGTTAATACTGACTTATAAGTCCTACAGGGTTGAGGGGTTACTACCTGCAATAAAACTGCTTTACAAATGTATGGCAATTGCAGGGTGAGTGGTATCACTAGACACCATACAACCATACATAAAAATTTAGTTGGGGTAAAAATTGGAGGGTGGGGGGTACCACTGACACCAATTGGCTATCTGATGTGCCACTGGAGAAATGGCAAGGTGTTTTTTTTCAACTGTCTTTGTGCGCCTCTAGCTTGGCGGGGGAGGACGCCTACTCCCCCCATCAACTCTGATCTGCAGACCCTCAACTTCCCCCAGACCAGCCTCTGCCATGGTGGCGGACAGGGAGGACTATGGCTTGCTCCCAATGGAGAGGCCCACCAGGAGGGGATGGGGTAGACCGAGATCACCCTGAGCCCCCACCCATTCACCAGGCTTTGTTCGGTCCAGGAGAGGGAGTCCATCGTGGGTGTCCTAAGTGCTTGGTAAGAGGGTTTTTTCTTGTTTGAACCCCAGCGGCAAAGACATATGAAAATACAAAAATAACCAGCAGAAGTAGACCTCTTGGTCCCGTTCCCACACCCGCCTGCATGATGTCCGCCACTGCCCCATCCCCGTTACAGGGTGTTCCCAGCTGCAGCACCCCCAGTCTCCACTGGGGGTCATGGGTGCCAGGAACATGCACCCCACCCCTCCCCAGGAGAGGCGAGAAGTCCTCCAGATGCACTATCCTCTCCTCCACGGCTAACCCCTGACAACCCAAGTTGTCTCCTGAACCCAGGCACTGGTATTCACTCAAAATTAATGGGGAACTGTGCATAGTTGTTGGGTGGGGGGGTTCCACTGGACACCAGGGAAGAGACAAATATATGTCTTCTAACAGAATATATGATCAAGTAATGTATGCATAGGAGCACAGGGTTTGAAGACCCTGCGCTGCCACAGCAAAATGCATGGGAGCACAGGGATCGAAGGAATCTGTGCTTCCACATTCAAATAAGGATACAATTATACTATCTCAAAAAGTAAGGAAGTAAATTGCAAAAAACTTCATTAATACTCCATTTAGGGTCAAAGCAACAAAGGTTGGGAAATGTGGTGTTCTAGGGACGTGGATATGTTGTTCAATCCACACTTATTGGCAGGTTCCTTGCCGCTTTAAATGTTGCCGGAAGGTCTTCAAGCTGGCTCCTCCCACCCACCTGGGTGGTAAAACTCTCGGCTCTTCCCCATGACGCCAGATCTTCCTTACCACTTGGAAGCTCAGGTTCCCTCCTTTGTGCTCTGCGTTTTAGGCCTGGATCCAAACTCTTCAGTTAATCCAAAACTTATTTTAAAATTTTCAAGACCGGTCTGTATCTTCCCTCGCGGCTGTGATGGACAAATCGACTCCTGGATTTCGTCGGTGCCCCTGTGGTCAGAAGATGAAGATGTCACAACCGATCCGCTCCACGTCACGTTTATTGCCTTGGGCTCGGCCATGACTCACAGGCTTGAGAGTTGTGCAAATCCTTTTCGGCTCCGGTCTTGGAGGACCGCGCTGCCCTGTTACTGTTGGGGCGACCTGAAAAATGTTACCCTCCGGTTAAGTCTAACGAGGCCCATTGGGTGGTGTCCGCGGCTGCGGGCTCGGCAGAACAGCTGGAGAAGATGATATCCCTCGAGGAGGAGGAGGCGGCCCAGGCCGCATCATCGTCATCCTCGGTCACGGCATTTATCCCACTCTCCTTGGAATCCTCCGACACAGCTTCTTTCAAGGAGCTTTGCCAGTCCCTCTCCACCATTGGAGAAGGCCCTTCACGACATTCCTCTCAGTCCAAAAAGAAGAACCCTAAAGGAAAGTCCCACTGTCTTCATTCGTGGGAGTGGGAGAGGTCCCCTTCGCCGGATAGTCGACACTCTACTTCAGTCAAGGTTGCCCTAGACTTCCAGGCCTTGGGTCTTTCCGACGAGGTCCTCAACATTGTTGAGGCATCCCTTAAGGAGTCGACCAGAAAGTGCTATGCCTTCAAATGGAAGAGATTCTCCATTTGGTGTCGGGATAAGGGGTTGGACCCTTCCTCCTGTTCCTTGGCCAGCATTCTGGACTACCTATGGTCCCATACTCAGCTATGGCTTCGGTCGACGACCCTTAAGGTGCACCTGGCAGCCATCTCTGCTTACCAGGCGTGGGCCGGAAAGGAGTCGGTGGTGCAGGAGAAGGTGGTGGGGTGCTTTTTCAAAGGCCTTGATCACATATCCCCTCCGGTGCAAGAACCTCCACCTCCGTGGGATCCACTGCTGGTATTGGCTAAGCTCATGGGCAAGCCATTCGAACCGATGCACAGGTGTGACATCTCTCACCTGTCATGGAAGACCGCCTTCTTGGTGGCATTCACGTCAGCTAGAAGGATGGGAGAGCTCCAGGCACTTTCCATCGAGTCTCCTTATCTGGTCTTCCACAGGGACAAGGTTATCCTGCCCCACCACCCGAAATTCCTTCCGAAGGTGGTGTCTGAGTTTCACCTTAACCAGGTGTTGACTCTGCTGGTGTTCTACCCGAATCACACCTCGGAGGCCGGATATAGGCTCCATACTTTGGACCCAAGAAGAGTGCTTTCTTATTATAAGGAGCGGACGGCTGAAGTTCTGGGAGAGGTTCGCCAGCTGTTTGTCACCTACACTGAAGCCGCACCTGGCAGACCTGCAGCCAAGCGGATGATAGGCAGGTGGGTCACCTCCTGCATAGATCTCTGCTATAGGTTGGTGGGCATGGAGCCTCCCAAAGGGATAAGAGCTCATTCTACCCACCGTACCGCTGCTTCGGTGGCTGCTTCCAGGGACGTCCCTATCCAGGAAATCTGGGCTGCTACCTGGAAGTCAGCACACACCTTCATTACCCACTACCACATCAACCTTGAGTCATGCCGGGATGATGGTTTTGGGACCTCGGTTCTCCAGTCCTTATTCCCTAAGTAGGGGGTGCGCGCCTTGCCTCCCTCCTCCCAGAGAACTGCTAGGAGTCTGCCAATAAGTGTGGATTGAACAACATATCCACATCCCTAGAAATACAGGTTACTCACCTGTAACAGGAGTGGTATATGTTGTTCATCCACACAACCCACCCGACCTCTCTGGCGTCGACGCACAACCTGGTTTCCAGCAGGCTAGATCTGGCATCATGGGGCGGAGCTGAGAGTTTTACCACCTGGGTGGGTGGGAGGAGCCAGCTTGAAGACTTTCCGGCAACATTTAAAGCGGCAAGGAACCTGCCAATAAATGTGGATGAACAACATATGCCACTCCTAGAACTACTGTTACAGGTGAGTAACCTGTATTTAGTGTTTCTAACCCTAACACTCCACCCCACCCCCAAACCAGGCAGGAGAGCAGTTGTGGGATGTGCCTCAAGCCTAACACTCACCCCATTCGCAGAAAGTCTACACAGCTGATCTAAATAAGGTCACCTGTGTAGAGTTCATGAGAATGGGGTGAGCATTAGGCATGAGAAGCCCAAGGCACATCCCACACCTTCTCTCCTGCCTGGTTTGAGGAGGGGTGTTAAAGTTGGAAACCCTAATGCCACAATACCCAACTTGTGTTGCTTTGACCCTAACTGGATCATTAAAAAAGTGTTTTGCAATAGATAGATTATAGGGGTTTGGTAGCACCCCTACAGTTGGTGTTGAGTAAGCTGTTTAATGTTAAACCCCAATTTGTTCAACCATAATTACCTTGCAACTGTTAAACAGATTTGCATGAAACTTTGCATGCATGGTCTTGTGGGTTGGGTCTCTTGATGTGTCAGCTTTCATTCCGGTTGGATATGCGGATTGCGAGATGCGGATGGCGCAAAAATGTAAACAAAAATTGCCATTTTTTTTTGTCATTGCACTGTGCCCAGACGGTTTGGAATTTTGGTCTAAAATATTTTAGGGTAGAAAGGGCTTGCCCCACAGACATGCTGTTTGCTTGTTTGGTGAAAAAATATTAATCCATTCAAAAGCTATTACATTTTATAGTTCCCATTTTAATCGGTGGGAAAAACAGTCTTTTGGATAGCTGCTTGGAACCAAAAAAGACTCTGGCCCACACAAAAAAGGATCCTTTTTCATTTGGGAACAATCCTTTTTCATGAGGGAAACTTCTATGTTAATTTTCTGACATCTTGTTTTCTCTTTTTCGGCAAAAACTCTGTTTGAAAACCCCAAAAAATGACAGCACAAACAACAACAACACATATTTTGCTCATCAGTGCTCCCTTAGCTCGATTCTGCACTTATCTCTTCTTAAAATGACTTTGGAATGTCTTTTTTTTTATCATTTTAAATCATTTTTCGTGACTTGATACAGCTTTTCTCATTAATCTTTTTTCATTTAAGCAAAAAAGGATCTTGCATCACAAAAGAGGATTTCAGACATAGTTTTTGTCTGGCTTTTTTCATGACTCCTTTTTCATTTGTACAAAAAAGGATACCGTGTCACGAAAAATTATTTCAGACTTAGTCATTTTTCCAGGTTTATTTTTGTGATAAGGGATACTTTTTCATTTGATATTTTCATTCAAACAAAAAAAGGATCCTTTATGACAAAAAAGGATTTTGGACTTAGTTTTTCTGCCAATTCTTTTTTCGTGACAAGGGATCCTTTTTTGTTTACTCTTTCTTTTCAAATGAAAAAAGATTTATTGATACGGAAAAGGATTTTGGATGTAGTTTTTAGCAGATTCTTTTTTAGTTTGATGGAATTTTTTATTGTTCCATTTTTCATTTGAAACCAAAAAGAATTCCTGCAAACAAAAAAGCCTTTTCTGTGTCTTCCTGGTACTTTTTCTGTGTTGCCCTAGTGTCTAGTGGTACCACCCACCCTCTGATTGCTGGTCCCCTTTTTGTATATATTATTTTGTTTTTCTTACTTTCCAAAGATATACATTTTATATATATATATATATATATATATATGTATTTTTTCCTTGGTGTCCAGTGGTACCCCACCCTCCAACTGTTCTCCCTATAATACTTATTTCCCTGGTGTCTAGTGGTGCCCACACCTTCCATGTCCATTCCCTTCATTGTTATCATTTCCCTGGTTTCTAGTGGCACCCCACCTCTATGTCGGTTGCACCTGAAAGAATAAAAGCAGCCCCTCGATGTTTTTTTTTTTTATCTGTAAAAAAAAAAAAAGTTCCCGTGATGTGAGCCAATGCCTGAGCTCCCACTTTGCACCCACCACTCTGCACCCTCAGACCTCATCCTTCATTTCACCTGAACAGGTACCACTGTGAAGATCCACTCTCCTGGAAGACATGTCTTGCTGTTGAACCCGGTGACTGCTATATGAGAAATAAGGTAAGTGTGGTTGAAACCCCTATTGAAATACATTGAACCACACTTATCTTATTTCTCATATAGCAGTCTAGCAGCAAGATATGTCTTCCATGGGAGAGTGCATCTTTACACTGGGACCTGTTCAGGTGAGTGAGGGTATGTGGGGACATCTGGGGGGTGGGGTGGGTTGGTGGCTGATCAGTGGGATGTCTGGCTGCGGAGGTAGGGTCACAACACCAATGGACCATTTTTTTATACATAAAAATAAGACATCAAGGGACCATTTTCTTCTTCTCAGGGTCCAAGGGACATCAGAGGGTGGGGACGTGCGACTAGACACCAGAACAAGTATAACTGTGAATGGGAATGGCTATCAGACTGTAGGGGACACCACTAGACACCAGGGATAAACTGTCATTTTATGGTGTCTGGCATAGGATGGAGGGGGTGCCATGAGACATCAGGGATACATATTTTATATTTTTTTATTTCATGTTTAAATTATTATTTTTTTTAAATATTTCATTTATATTTCACATATTCCATGGTGTCGACTGGCACCCCCTACCTTCCTGTTCCCCTTGCCATAAATATTTCAAGGTATCCATGGTGTCTAGTGGTGCCCCCCCTCACCCTCCAGTGCCTGCTCCCATAAATTTAGTGTTTATCCCTGGCTTCCAGTGGTGTCCCCCACCCTCCGATGGCTGTCCCTGTTGATGTTCTCCATTGCCCTGGTGTCCAGTGGCACCCCCCCCCATGTTCATCTGATTTCAAATCAAGAAAACTGTCCCTTGATGTCTTTTTTATCTGTTAAAAAAAAATGGTCCATCGATAATGCGAGCCCTCCTCCCGGACCTCCCACTGTGCACCCCCACACACACTCTCAGTCACCTAAACAGGTCCCACTGTGAAGATTCACTCTGCAGTTGAAGGCATGTCTTGCTGCTAGGACCAGTGATGAGAAACTAAGGTAAATGTGGTTCAATGGATTTCAATGAGGTTTTCAACTTTGATTCATAACTTGGCCATTTTTCCATATTTTAACACCAAATTTTCAACATGGCCTTTTTGGGACCCCACCTCATGGTCAGTATCAGTGGAATTCTGCAAATCTGGCCCAAAGGGCAAGTTTGCAGTCACTTGGCACAATCACCTTCAGGGTGGGATTTGAAACATTTTACTGCCCTTGTTCATGGGGTGGGGTAATAAGAATGCTGTGTTGAAAATTTGGGGTCAAAATATTTAAAAATGACAAAGTTGTACACATGCATTAAAATTTTGCTAAGCTCACTCATAACTCCAGTAATTTTAAATATTTTCACCCCAAATTTTCAACATAGACATATTTTTACACCACTTTGTGAATGTGATAGCTGTCATTTTTGGTTCCCTTGCCCTTGCACAAGGAACATCTTGGGACTATACAGCATTTGAGAGGTGTGTCACAGCCAAGCCAGTTACAGCTGAAACTGCAATGGGCTTGGCAGTGTCCACCAATGACCTGGCACTCTGGTCATGACACAAATTCTGCTTTATTGACATGGTGTGTTCTCTAGTTGAAAGAAATGAAGCACTCCAATGAGAGAGCGCTTCATTTCCTTCTGTAGACATAACTCCAGGCATGCAAATTAGAGTTAACACTAATGCACATGTCTGAGTTACATTTATTGGCAGCTCCTGCCAGTGCCACCTGCCGCACTGTCTCTCCCGCCCAGGCCGGCCATTCCTCACCCCCAGTTCCACATTAGCTGCAGTGTGGCTTTATATGTTGGGGGCTCCTGACACACACTCTCTCCTCAGTCCTCGCTCCTTCTGAAACCCCCCCCAGGCTTGTACAATATAGCTGAAGTGCAGCTTTACATGTTTGCAGCTCATGCCGCACTTTCTCTACCCGATCCTTTCCTCTGACACCCCCCCCCCGCCTTCCACATCAGTCACAGTGTAGCTTACCCTTCAGTGTGGGACACTGTGAAAGCCACTCCCAGTGTACCCCCCCAAAAAATTAGGACACTGGGGAGCCCACTCCCAGTGTCCCCGATATGTACTCCAAAAAAACACTGGGAAGCCCACTCCCAGCGTCCTGACATCTTCAATAAAAAAAAAAAACCTGAAAGAAAGAAAACAGTC
This sequence comes from Neoceratodus forsteri, assembly GCA_016271365.2. Taxonomy (NCBI): domain Eukaryota; kingdom Metazoa; phylum Chordata; order Ceratodontiformes; family Ceratodontidae; genus Neoceratodus; species Neoceratodus forsteri. The sequence continues at coordinate 427,299,399 of CM057450.1, read as the reverse complement.
CCCAAAGTCTTTTAATTTAATCTGTAAAAAAGAAAATGGTCCCTTGTTTTCCCCATCATCACCCTCCCACTCAGCACCCCCACACACACACACACCATTCTTGCCTCCAGAGGTCAGCGGCTGCTATCGTCTGTGGACCAGGACACATCTGCACTCTTCAAAGCTGAACTGCGAACTGAAGAATGAAGGTAAGCGCTGTATAATGGCTGTCAGTGGCTTTTTGAACTTATGTTGATATATAAGCCATTTTTAGGAATTTGTGCACCAAATGTTCAACATGGACTTTTTGGCACCCCACCTCATGAACACTGGCACTGTCATTTTGTTACTCAGTCCCAGAAGGTGATTTTGTGTTTGCTGTGTGGAATCAACTTTCAGGACTGACTGACTAATGAAATGACAGCACCACTGTTTTTGAGGTGCAGAAATACCAAAAAACACCCAAGGTCTATACAATCATTGAAATTTTTTTGGGCACGCTTGTAACTTCAGCAGTTTTTGATACTTTCATTCCAAATTTTCAACACTGCCATTTTTTCACACCACCACATGAACAGTATAGCTGTCATTCTTCACATCCTATCTGAAACGTGTTTTTGCACCCGTGGCGCAGAATGGTATGGTTGCTGTGTGAAATCACCTTTTGAGACCAATGACAGTGGCAGTGTTCATGAGGTGGGGTCCCAAGAAGACCATTTTGAAAATCTGGTGGAAAAACTCCTAAAAACGGCAGAGGTACATGCGGTCGTTAAAAATTTTCTACGCACACTAGTAACTTTGGTCTTTTTCAATATTTCCACTCCAGTGTTTCAGTATAGCCATTTTATCACACCACCTCGTGAACAATACAGCAGTAATTTTTCACATCCAGCCTTGAACATGTTTTCGCACATGTGGCATGGAATGGAGTTTTCCCAAGGAGTTACAAATTTTCATCTATGGGTTTCATGAGGTGGGGTGATAAGAAGGGTTAAAATATTAATAAATGAGAAAGTTATGTCCATTCATTGCAATTCTAGCATGCACCCTTGTAACTGCAGAAATCTTACATATCTTCACCCCACATTTTCAACTTAGCCTTCTTATTACCTGAGCTTATGTATGTCACAACTGTTATTTTTCAAATCCTGTCCAAAATGTGTTTCAGCCTGTGGCGTGGAATGGCATTCTACTTGTACAGAATTATGTTTTGGCAAGGATTTGAACATTTTGTCTACCACCTGCATGTGCTGGGGTAATAAGATGGCTATGCTGATAATTTGGTCACGCATCTACAGAGGGATGGGTGCACAGATTCTGAAGGACCCTGCACTGCCTGAATGAACTAAAGGCATTTCAGAGGTGTGTCACTGCCAAGCCAATCACAGCAGAAACTGCTATGGGTTTGGCAGTGTTGACTAATGACCAGGCACTCTGATCATGACAGTAGTTCTGCTTACTGATGTGACATGTTCTGTAGTTGAAAGAAATGAACTGCTTCAATGAGATAGCGCTTCATTTCTTTCCATAGCTGTAACTCTGGCCATGCGAATTACAGTTGTCACTAATGCACATGGCCGGAGTTATGGTTATTGTCAGCTTCTGCTGCCCGCTACACTCTCTTTCTCCTTCCAGTCCTTGCTCCTCTGCCCCCCCCCCGGCTTCTACATTAGCCACAGTGCAGCTTCACTTATTACTCTTTCCCTGGTCCACTAAGGTCAGTGGTGCCGGCTCCTCTGACTTCCAGCTCCTTGCTGCATTTATGGTGCAGCTTCCACCATGCAACACCCACCGCTCTCACTGCTGCCTCCTCGCTCCTCTGAAGCCGTTACCATTACCACACACCACTGCAAATACCTGCAAGTGAACGTTCAGCATTGACAAATGCTTATTCAAATCCTGGCCAAACTTGTCTTTTTGCACCTGTGGCATGCAGTGATGTTGCGGTGGCACAGAATCACATTTTGGCGGTGATTTGAAAATTTTCAGTATTGGGTTCATGAGGTGGGGCAATAAGAATGCTATGGTGACAATTTGGTTGTGGTTTTTCCAAAACTGGAAGCACAGGCCCAGCACTTCCACAGCAACATACATAGATGCATTTGTGGAGGGGTGGGCAGGCCCTGTGCTCCCACAAGAAAATAAGAATACGATTACACTGTTTAAAAAAGTATGGATGGATGGGAGCACAGGGCCCTTTGGGTGCTGCATTCCCACATGCAAATGAGGATGCAATTATACTATCTCAAAAAGTAAGCAAATTCATTGCAAAAAACTTAATTAATGCACTAGTTAGAGTAAAAGCAACAAAAGCAGAGAAATATGGCATTAAGGTTTCCAACCCTAATACCCCATCCCTACCCTGGAGGCAGCAACAGGCTTGGAGTGTGCCTTGGGGTTGTCAACCCTAACACTCACCCCATTCTCATATACTATACCCCTCTTGGCTTATTTACTCATGGAATGGGATGAGTGTTGGGGATGACGGCCCCAAGGCACACCCAAGCCTGCTGCCACCTCCAGGTAGGGTGGGGGGGGGCAGGGTTGGAAACCCTAATGCCACATTTCCCCACTTTTGTCATTTTAACCCTAACTAGAGCATTAATGAAGTATTTTGCAATGTGTGTGTGTGTGTGTGTGTATATATATATATATATATATATTTGTTTATACAATAGGGGTGTAGTGTATTCATTGAGAATAAAAGCATGTATTCTCACCCCAGTGAGAATATTGGGTGATGACATAGCTGAAGTGAAAATAAATCCATTTGCACCTATAGTAGCTATGTCATCATCCGATATTCTTACTGCAGCATCAGTTAAGCACTACAAGCTGGAACTTGTTTTAAAACTGAAAATGAAATCATCAGTCTACCGATTTAGACACATTAGTGTGAACCTTTTACTTGCAGTTTCTAAAAAGCCAGAAGCTGAAAGCAGTACACTTGGAGCAGTACTTAGCACTGAAAACAAATTACAAAAATTTGACTAAAAACAGTATTTCTGTACAATGAGCTTTTCAAAGTTAATTCCTAAACATTGAGAAGCACCACGAATGAAAACAAATAACATTTACATCATCCACTGAAAACGATGAACCTGGAACAAGAGATTTTCTTGAGCTGTTCTCAGTTCAAGTAGGATAAGGATCCACTGCTAGACCCATCAGAAAAAAACAAATAATAAATATTCTACCTTCTTTTGCACACATTGACACTACAAGTCTCCTCCCAGAAAGCTTTCAAAGCAGCTCACCAGGGACACAGACTCTAAATAACCAGTGAAGCTCCTCTGTCCCACATCTACCTGTGTTTCTCTGTAAGCCTTGGATATTTGTGCCACATCTCCACCTCCTTCGATATCTTAATGTTGATATCCCTTCTCAGAAGCTGCGATGCAGAGAGGGCTAAATAACTAAATTACTGTTGCACTACGCACTACCAACACAATATAAAATAAAATCTCATAAATAAATAAATGTTATTCACACTGCACCAAAACAATAAACAGTCCCATTTCACCAATGGTCATGAAAGCACTCTGGAAGTAAACATACCACACACATCCCGCCCACAAACACCAGCAAACCAATGAAATCACTCATTCTCCAACACACACCTAATAGCACCAATGAAAAAATAAACTCTGAATCCATTACCTGCACTACCAAGACACCACTACACATCGTATCAACCAATCACAACAGAGGATTCCAAAGCATCACTAATCCCTATCACACAGTTAAGCAGACTAACACACAGCAGGCAAATCACTGAGTAATAACACCAACTTAAAAGGTAACAACAACAAAACAGACCTCAGACACAATATTTAAATAGCAAAACCATACAGAAACAGTTGTTGCCTGTTGTATAAATCGAACACATGATGGGAAGGAGTAGAATATGGAAAATATTCTCACTTCTGCAGAGTGAGGCATGGCTATCCCAATTATGCTTTCGGCACTTGTGGGATATCCATGCCTCACACTACAGATGAAATCTTCCATCCCTCCCTGCCCTCATCATCTCTACACACACACACACACACACACACACACATATATATATACAGTGGCGTCCCCCAGGATGAAAGCAATTCCATAACATTTTGCAGCACTCTGCAGAATGCTGAAAAACCTATTAAATAAAGCAATGTAATTTCAGTGCTAATTAGTCCTCTTTGTCATTCAGGAAAATGTGACTGCCAGGATGAAGTGTATGCCACAGTTTCCTGCATGACAAGGGGGACTAATTGGCATTGAAATGACATTGCTTTATTCAGTAGGTCTGTTGCAGCATACTGCAGAGTGCGTTAAACTTGTGTTACATATGGGGGACGCCAGTGTGTGTGTGTATATGTATGTGTGTGTGTGTGTGTGTGTGTGTGTGTGTGTGTATAGTTATACAATAGGGGTGAGGTGATACACAGTGGAATAAAACCGTATTTTTACCCCCATTGAATAAACGAGTGCTGACATATGCACAGTGGCATTCCCGTAGAAATATACAAACAGTACATACGTTACACTAGTAATAGCAAGTGCTTGCATACGTCAGCAGTCAGTACAACTTCCTTGTACAATAAAAGTGTGACCAATTAGTTTAAGCAGTAATTAGATGCACCTTAATACCAGCACAAGCTACTAACCTGCATTACTAGTTTCATTTTCAGTGCAGCATCTCGCACATCCGAGCAGCCGCATCGCATCCAAGTCGCACCCTGCAAAACAGAAAGCAGCATTACAATGTTCTCAAAAATGTCTACGGCAAAAAACAATATGTTGTTTCCTAAAACCGCGGAACAGCAGACGGAGAATAAATTAACTCTCAAACGGAAAAAAATTATAAATATTCCTGAAGAGGTCATCCTTAGCTGCAGCCAATTTGAGCAAGATGAAGAGCCGCTACTATACCCAAACGAGCAGACGTACGACACTATTGAGAGCAAACATACAGGTGATGGCTCTAGTAATACTATAGCAATGGACACCGAAGAAATAGACGTTTTTATAAAAAGTACCAGAAATGAAAGTACCACCGGGAAAACAAGTGCTGATGTAAATGCCTTACAGAAATTTATGAAGGACACGCTGCACATTCACACACCTATTCAGCATGTACCTCCTGAACAGCTAGACAAAATACTGTGTCATTATTTCATGACTTCAAAATGGCAGAACGGTACTGACTACGAGCCTCTAACACTCGGATCCAGATTCCAAAGTGTGGAGAGATATCTGAAGGATTACAATTAACCAGAATCTATTAGCAGTTCTCAAGCATTTTTAAAAACCAGACAAGTTTTACTATCCAAACAAAAGCTACTGAAGGAGCTAGGCAAAGGCAATCGACCTCAAACTGCAGACGTGTTGACAGATAACATCATTGACCAGCTTTATTCAGAGAAACAACTTGGACATGATAGCCCTCAAGCCCTGCTGAATACTATGTGGCTAACTGTAACACTGTATTTTGGCATTAGAGGAAATACAGAAACACGAAACCTAAAATGGGGAGATATCCAACTGAAAAAAGATTAACAAAACAATCAGTATTTGGAATATACAAAGGAGAGACAAACCAAAACAAGAAGTGGTATTAATCCAAAAGATACTAGAGCAGTAAAACCTAGAGCGTATGAAACAAAAGACAGTAACAAATGCCCTATATTAAACTACAAACTGTACCATCACAAACGACCAGACAAAGCAAACCACCCAGATGCACCATTTTTTTTAGCTATAAATTATACACCGACAGCACAATATCCTACTGGTTGATACAAAAATCAACCACTTGGTAAAAATTCGCTCAGCAAAATAGTCAAAAATATGGTCGACAAAGCAAGAATCTCAACTGACAAATGGCTCACTAATCATTCTATCCGCAAGCATTTAGTGCAAAAACTGATAGATTCCAATGTGTTCCCCAATGATATTATTCAAGTTTCTGGCCACAAGAAATTACAGTCTCTGAATGATTATTCAGAATTGAGTGAGGAGAAACATTAACAGATTTCCCACATACTAAGCACATCAGATAGTGATCCTGGAACCTCCAAAAGTAGTACTCCTGCAGAACCTGGAAAAGAATGCGGTGCAGCCTGGCCAGATATAATGTCTGCGTGCTTTAACAACCCTACCATTAATGCAACAAATATCACCTTTAATATTGTGCAAGGTAGCATGAAGTACAATTTTCGTATAGTATCAGTAAACATTTGAAACACAGCATGAGCCATTATTAACACTTGTGTTTTCTTCCCACAGGTCACAAATACAAGAGCCAGTGCCGAAAAAGAGTCAGAGTTATCGAGTCTGACACAGATTCTGATTGAAATAGCTGCTCAGCAATTGCAGCCACCGAAGTGAAATATTTTTCTTCAGTCACCTAAACAGAAGCACCTTCCGAAATCTCCGAGAAGTGCACCAACATACAACAGATGCATCATTACACGCTAACAAAATCCGGTAAAAGAAACCGGACGAAAGTACACAAAAGCAGTACATACCATGTTATGTCAATAAATAAAATGTGCTGCACCCAAAAACTTTACAAAATATTTCTCCAGCACTCCAAAAAAATGAATAAAGTTTCCAGAATGACCCACGTCCACCAAACTTATACGAACTTGCTAACTCACGTACCAACATAGTCCCAACCACACACACATCACAGCCAGTCAGAACACACATTACATAGCAACAACCAATAGCAACACAGCACACACCTGCCCATTCCTACAGCAACTCCATAAGTAACCAACCGAAACTCACAGTGCCACATTTCAACCAATCGAACAGAGCACCAAAAAACAGCCAACCACTGCAAAGAGCACACAAGATGACCAATGAACCGCCACAGCACAAGTACCAATCAACATAACAGGTCACAGAACACACACCCAGCAACAGAAACGAAGAAGTACACCAGAAAATCACCACAACTGCAGCATTTGTCACAGTTTTATTCCACTGTGCATCACCTCACCCCTACTGTATAAATCACATACATGATGATCAGGAGTGTAATATGGAAAATATTCCCACTCCTGCATCGTGAGGCATTGATATCTCACTCTGCAGGAGTGGGAATATTTTCCATATCACACTCCTGATCATCATGTATCCCCTATATATTTATGCAATGGGGTGAGGATAAAAAGTGGCAAATAACAGCAATATTTTTGGCTGGTCAGACGTACAGTGAGAATATTGCATTTATCCTCACTGTAGTTAATAACCAGGCACTATCTGCACTTCAGCACAACTGCTCACAAAGGCTTTGATTGGAGGGAGCTGACGGCATGAGCAGCACAATCAGAATGCACCTGCTCACTTGCATTCCAACTCCCACTGGCAGTTTCATTTCTCTCCAGCAGCGCACAGAACAGTTTCATTTTCTCCCCTGTTCTTTCACTGTAACTTGTTTTAAAAAATATTTACTTTCAGCTTCACACAATATTAATTACCATTCATTCTAAAGGTCCAAAATACCAGATAAAACGCACTGAATTATTTTCATTGTTTCCCCCACCCCATGTTCTTTCACTTCAAATATTAAAAAAAAAAAAAAAACTTTTAGCCGCACACAAAACATTAACTTCCTTCAAACCCCAGCATACAAAGCAACCAACTCTTTCTTTTTTACTCTTACCACTCTCCCCAGCAGCACAACAACACAGCGTCCTGACACAAAAGTTCAGTTTTATGGAACACAATGCTCAGTCATCTGGAAACAAAAATAAAGACATACCTATTTTTAAAAAAATGAAAATTATACTGATAAAAAAACTTGGCCTATTGCATAAATGGAACATACAATGCCCCCATTGAAAATATCTCAGATAATGTCCCCTCGAGCAGTTTGACCAATGGCATCACTCGCCCAAAGGTCAAACTGCACTCGGGGGGGAAATATCAGAGATATTTTCGATGGGGGCATTGCATATCCCTTATTTATATATATGTGTACAGTGAAGCTTGCCAGGATGAAGTGCAGTGTCACAATTTCCTGCATGACAAAAGGGATTAACTCCCAATGAAGTAGCCTTTTTTCCTACAGTAACTCTGCTACAGATTGCTGCAGAACTGGGTTTCAACAGGGCGGGCTTTGCTGTCTGTGTGTGTGTGTGTGTGTGTGTGTGTGTGTATATATAAATAAAAATATATATATATATATATATATATATATATATATATATATATACATACACAGATAGATTAGATAGACAGAAAGATGGAGAGAGAGAGAGGTTTTATTTATTTATTAGCTTTTGGTGACCAGGTAAGTGCATTAGGCAATAACCCTGCCTATTTTCAAGCACGACCCGTGACAGTACATGATATAGGCATACAATCAACACAGTATGAATAAGAAAACATTCCATAAATGCTTACAGTCATTACTGGAGAGTACAGGTGTTCAAAAAGACACAGGTTGAATACAAGAACTGTCTTTAAATACTACAATAGTTTCCCCACAGGGAGCTTCTTAGAGTTTGCACATACAAGCAGTCACCATCCGTGCAGGGAATGATAAGGATGGTGACAAATCCAGGTAATACATATGACGTTAGGGAAAGCAAGTAATGTTAGGCAGGAAGAAGCAGAAACGGTGCAGTGAAGGTTGGGTACAGTCACAGGAGTCAAGTACATGAAGGTAGGAAAAAAGTGAGATAGATAGATATCTAGATAGATATAAAACATGTTGTTTTGAGATATCAACAGAGCTAAAAAATACTGTCTGAGGCAGACAGAAAAGATATCACATAGATCTCCATGTTCCTATATATCATAGTGATATATCCATGTTTCTATACATCACAGTGATAGCTTCATGCTCCTATAAGTCATCAGACTGTCTTACAGTACAAGCACTTTCACTTTTCTTCCTCTAATGTGAAGTGACCGAGCGCTGTAAGTAGCGGTATATGATGTGCTGGTAGAGATGTAAAATAAGGCACTCTCTGTTCAAAACGTTTTTTATCTTAAGTTTACTTAGCTTTGTGTAAAACAAGCTGCCGACTATACAGAGATGCGAGCAAGTGAGTCAGCGGCTTCAGAAAAGTAGATGCAAACTCGAGCGACAGTTGCTGTAGCAACACATGCTCACGCTTGCGTCTACTTTTCTGAAGTCACTGATTTGCTCTGCACTCACTCTCCTCTCGATACAGTCGGTAGCTTCCTTTACACAAACCCAAGTAAACGCAACAGAAAAAATACAGTTTAGAACAGAGTGCGCCTTATTTTAAATCTCTGCCAGCACGACGTTTACTGCTATTGACAGTGCTCGGTGATATTACATTACAGCAAGACAAGTGAAAGTGCTTGTTTCATAATACAGTCTGAAAATGACAGGATCAACCAGATAAGTTTTTTAATTAACATCTTTTGTATAAACAGAACATGGCATGGCCTGACTGGAGATGATATATTCATCTTCACTCAAGGCCCATGACATCAAGATATCTCACTCGCGGCTTTGCCATGCGTGCGATATCATTATGTCATTTGCCTCTAGCGAAGATAAATATGATGGCCCAGATATTCATACTGCGCCTGGTAATGGCGCAAGTGTGGGCGCAGTGCAGCTGGGATTCGCCAGGGCCAGGACCAGGTGATATTCAGCGGTGATGCGCCATGGCATAACACCATTAAATATGGCACACACTGTGCATGGCACAGTGGCACTGCACCAGTACAGGCCACATATAGGGAGCATGGGGATGCACCAGCGCAAACGCAGTTGTGCTGGGTGCATCACCTGCGGTATTCAGAAGAGGGCATGCAAATGAGGCCATAATATATGCAAGGTGCAAATGAGGCCATTTGCATGTCAATATGGTCCATTTTCGTGCCTTGCACAGGGCAGCCCGGCAACTTGCACCTGGCACTCAGCACAGAATGACGTGTGCATAGTGGGGGTCCCTGGACATCCCCTACCCCATAGCCATGATCGCGGTACATCACCATAGAATGAATCCCTGGTGGTCTAGTGGTACCCCCCCTCCTGATTCCCCAATATATGTACAGTTATTCATTCCCTGGTAGTCTAGTGGGCCCCCTCCCTCCCGTTTCCACGATCATGGTAAATCACCGTAATATAATCCCTGGTGGTCCAGTGGCACCCCACCCCTCCACCCATGACCCCTTGCCCGCACTGCCCCTGTCGTCGGCGGGCGGCTGCAACCCACCCACATACTGCCCGCCACCTGCCAAATGACAGGTACAGTATGGGCTGTAAGCCCATTAGCTGTCCATGGGGTGGGCAAGGGGTCCTGTGTGGGTGGGAGGGGTGGGGGTATTACAGAGGAGGATGCTGAGGAAAATAGTTCATCATGGGCATGCAGTTTCACATAGGATAACATTGGAAATATAAGAAGCCATGACTCTGTCAATATTTGTAGTTAAGTGACAATCTATATGTGATCACAAAGGTCTCAATGGGTACTACAAGAATAACATATGCCACATCCTTAACTAACTGTGGCATTAAGAAAAGTAACTAATAAAACATAATTAAGCCCAGAGGATAACATTGTAACTTCAATAGGCTATAACACTGTCAATATCTAGAGTTAAGAGACAATCTATATATGGTCACAAATCTCTCAATAGGTACTACAAGAATAACATATGACACACCCTTAATTAATTGTTGTGCAAATTAGGGATTTGGCTGCTCTATATTTCACATTATGCTGCTGCATATGGGACTGCATTTTTACGTTGTCTTGCATGCGCAGCACAAACATATTGTGGTTTCAGTGGAGAAGCGAGTTTTGAAGGTGTGGTCCTGCTGAAGCCAATGGCGCCACTGCTTTTTCTGGCTGGGCTCTGTGGCACCAATGACATAGCACGCTGTCTATGACAGCAGTTGAGAAACGAGCCACCAACTTGAAAGAAATTTGCCGCTGCAATCAGGGAGCACCACGGGGTGGTCCCTGATTGCAGCAGGGAATTACTGCTTGCCTTGTCTGGTTTCCCCTTCCAAGAAAGATGGCAGAGGCTTCCTGTCACATTTCACAGTGCCCACAGAAGCCGACGGACAACCTTCACCTCTCACAGTGCCCTTGAAAGCCAACAGAGGTGGCCAAATCCCCCTGTCGACATGCCCCCTCCCAAATTAATTTGCCGAAGGGGGTGCCCAATTCCCATCAGCATACTGCCACCCCATTTCTTGTGTGCCGAGGGGGGGTGCCCAATCCCAATCGCCTACAGACCCCCCCATCAAACAGGTGGCACACTGGGAGCCCACCCCAGCATGCAAAAGTATCTGCAAAAAAAGAAAACCTTACCACACCATTTTTTTTACCTGAAAAATTAAAAAACGGTCCCTCATTGAGTTCAGTGTCCCCTCTACCAACCCACGCCACCCTCTGCGCACCTCACACCCCCCTCACCCCATACTTGCCTCCAGAGCCTGGCATGATGATCTTCGGTTGACTGGGAACATGTTTGCACTCTTCAAAGCTGACCACAAACTGAAGAAATACTGGTAAGCTGTATAATGGCATAAATGTTTTTTGTTTTTTTTTCAACTTATGTTCATATCTTGGTCATTTTTTAACTTTTGGCACCAAATTTTCAACACAGAGTTTTTGGGACCCCTCCTCATGAATTCAGCCACTGTCATGGCATTATTCGGTCCCAAAAGGTGATTTTGCGGTCACTGCATGGAATCACCTTTTGGGACCGAGTAAACCAAATCAGAGTGTCACTGTTCATGGTGGCCTCTAAAAACCTAGTAACATTGCTGGTGAAAAATCCAAACAATGACTGTTACAAGCGTGCCTTATGCAAGTTTCCATGTCCACTCAGTAGGCTCGCAAATTTGTAATATTTTCACTCCAGATTTTCAACATTGCCATTTTTTCATGCCTCCTTATGAACACTACAGCTGTCATTTTTCACATCCTGGCCAAAATGTGTTTTCGCACTGCTGGCGCACAATAGCGCAGTCACTGTGGGAAATCAGTATTCGGGACAGAGTAAGAAAATCACAGTGATAGTGTTCATCAGTAGAAGTCCTAAAATGCCTATGTTGAAAATCTGGTGACAAAAGTCCATAAAATGAGTATGTTACAAGCGTGCATTGCGCAGTTTCCACGTGCACTCATAACTTCGAGATTTTGTAATATTTTCACGCAATATTTTCAGCATTGTCAATTTTGCACGCTTCCTTATGAACAGTACAGCTGTCATTTTTCACATCCTGCCCAAAATGTGTTTTCGCACGATGGCGCGGTCGCTGTGGGAAATCAACGTTCAGGACAGATGAAGAAAATCATAGTGACAGTGTTCATGAGCAGAGGTCCAAGAATGCCTGTGTTGAAAATTTCATAACATAATTCCACTAAATGACTGTGTTACAAGTGTGCATTGCACAGTTTCCACGTATGCTCATAAATGTGAGCATTTTTAATGTTTTCACTCAAGATTTTCAACACTGCCATCTCTTCATGCCTACCTATGAATGGTATAGCTGTCATTTTTCACATCCTACCTGAACGGTGTTTTCCCACATCTGGCACAGAATGGCGCAGTTGCTGTGAGAAATTAACGTTCAGGACAGATTAACAAAATCACAGTGCCACTATTCATGAGCAGAGGTCCCAAACACTTTCATGAGGTGGAGGTCACAAAAAGGCCGTGTTGCAAATTTGTAGCACAAATACCAACAAACGGCTGGGGCATTAGGGTTTCTAACCATAACGTCTCACCCTGTACAGACTGACAGGCATCAGGGGTATGCCTTTGCATTGCCGGCTGTCATGCTCACGCAATATCATCCCGCCCCACCCTCAAGCCATTGACAGGCATTGAGGTGTGCCTTGGACTCTTGAGCCCCACAGTTCACCCCATTCTCCTATGCTGCACCCATTTCAGTGTATGTCCTTATGAAATGAGGTGACTGTAAAGCTGAACACCCCAAGGCACACCTCAGCACTTGTCGGTGTCTGCAGGATAAGGTGAGGTAAAATGCCATGAGCGTTATGGCTGAATGGGGTGAGCGTAAGGCCCGAGGACCCCAAGGCACAACATGATATTTGTCACACTCTGCAGGATAGGGTGAGCTGAAATGCCATGAACGTTATGGCCAGTGCCCAAAGGCACACCTCAGTGCCTGTCGGTCTCTGTAGGGTGATGTGGGGTTGACGTCACTTTCATTCTTCACTGCCATTCCTATCATGCATCTGTTCAACTCCTGCGCTACCAATGCCAATGTCGGCAAGACAACATTCGGTATTGACAAATGCTTGTTTGGGAGGTGAAATGGGGGTTGTGATACATGATTTCTGGTGTGATGCAAACTTTTGACTTTGAACATCACAATCTATTAGTATGACTTCAGGGTCATCCACAGACACAGCTCAATCAGAAGAATTTTGAAGGGGGAATTTACTAACAGACTGTTTACCTACAGCCACCTTAACTTTCTTTTTGTCTGGTTCCTATATAGGGTCACTAGCATCATCATCATTCACAAATTCACTTTGGATGCTATCCTGTGGAGATATTTATTTATTTATTTAGTATTCTTTATGTTGCCCCTGCACCGTCAATCTTCAGCTCCAGTCACGGACCCCCATACCTCCACCTCCGGTGTTGCTGGAGCTCACCCGGTCACCCCTGGCTTACCCCTCAGAGGGCGGGGTTGCAACACTGTCCCCTACCAGTGCTGCAACACTAGTAACCGGTTGGGGAGCCATCTGTGGAGGCTAATTGAGGCCCAGGGGCAGAGCGTCACTGAGATGGTGAGGTGCAGATTTTCTACTATTTTTCTTGGAGGCGGGGATGTGCAGTGATGTCCAGTGTTCGCCCCGCCTCCCTGAGATTCTCAGATGCCAGTCACTGCAGTACCCCCGGCATCCACCAGGGATCCATCACGTGCCAGACATACACCCCACCCTCCCCCCAGAGAAGGAGAGCAGTTCCTGGGATGCTCCATCCTTCTCCCCCCGGCTGGCCCTCCGATGATCCAGGTCCATTCCCAAACCCGGGCACCAGCGTCACAAGTGGAAATCCAACCACTGTGCTGACGGGTCAGCATCCTGTGGAGATATTATAACCTCAGCCTCACTATGATCATCCTCACTTTTTCCGTCACCATTTGATTCATTGGATGGCCTAACATGAGGATCTGTGAAAACATGAGGCTGTGACTCGTGATGATCAAGCTCCTGTTCAACTACTGTGGAGAGTGGGACATCAACTATCCTCAAGTCTTCTGACTCGTAACATTTTTCTGACTTGATAACTTTTTCTTGGTTGTAGTAATACTCATGCTGTTATCCACAATGCCATCACTCACTTTACTACCAGTGTCACCAGCATCTCCAACCAGCATTGATGACACTGATTTGACTGAGAAAATAACTGAGTCACAGAAATCTCTCTATTTGCAGCAAGTACTACCTTTCCTTTCTACTGCGTACTACCATGTCCATGACCACACTTAACAGTGCTAACCCCTGATGAAGCTGTCTCATCACAATAACTTCCACTGCTAGCATTTGGAGACACACAAGCAATAGTCTTATTGACAGCAGCACCACAGCCAGAAACAGCTTTGCCTGACTGTGTCTTTGCAGGCATTGTTTTAGATTACACAGACAATCACCAAGAAAAGAAACACATTTATTGCAAAAAGTGATTTTTTTTTTCTAATTTTGTGGGTTGCTATAACAAATTCAAGAGAATTCACAAGACAGTACAATGCCAAAAATACAGTAGTTGGTGCTTTTGTTAGGTAGCCAGTGATGATAGCGATTATAAATGAGCAGCTGTAGAAACAGTGACTCATTTATAGTGCTATCATCATCAGCTACCCTGCAAAAGTAGCGATGGATTAGCAAGGAAAGCGACCGCAAGGGGATGGATAGGAGGGAGGGTTTAGGTAGAAGGGAGAGCCTGCTGCAACTGAGCCAGCTGTGTGGTGTGGTGGTGAGGGTGGCTGGCTACATTGCAGCAGGCATTGGGTTTGGGACCTGCTGGGGGCAGTGGTGTTTTTTTTTTTTGCTGCCACATTGTTTTGCCCCTTCTTCAACATACACACCACCCGGAGTTAAGAATCTTTAGTTGGGAGGTGTGTGGTACAGCCTCTCACAAAAACACTTTCAGTTGCTGGAAGTTGAGTCGCTGAGAAATGTATATCGCCGAAATGCTTTCCGGCGATATACATTCACTGTGATAGCGATCGCTGTTTTCTGATCGCTATCATGACATGGAACCATTTTTTTAGTATGTCTGTTTTTGCTCATTTAAGTGCTATATAATATGCACTTGAGAGAGTGTTCACAGTACTATGGGGAAACACACAATAGTGGTACAGTGACAACAATTTCAACAGACTGAACAGAGACAATTAACAACAAGGTTATATTTCTTTGGTTTTGGGTGGATAGGAAGCCAAAAACAATAGTGACTTAGAGATGGAAATTTTGTAACAAAGAGATATAGCCACACAGGCACAACAAGACCTTAACCACACTCTTCACAAATCTAAAAGTGGAACAACAATACCTTCTTTTGGGGGGGGGGGATTTACAGCAGTAACTAGATAAAAGCAGGAAAAAAATACTACAGATGGACTCAAATTACCAGTACTGCTATTACGGTAGCACAATAAAATGAGTATGACTTGATGGCATGCACACAGACTAAAGGTAACATGCAGAAAGTTTAACAGTTCAGTAAAATAAAACACAGTCTTCTAAATGGATAGAAAAAATGCACATCGAACAGCAAAAAATAACGAAAAATTACTAGAAGTATAACTGTGTACGGAATTGAACACACCAATACTAAACAATAGCCAGCAATGGTTGGCAAGACTGCCTTTCACACTTTGCTCTGTGAATCTCCCTTCTACACCACAGATCTGCCCCTTCCGTAAAGCACACTTCTGCACTATCTGTTAGTACAGACACTGAAACTACTAATTTAGGATGCAAAATTCACATGCAATCAATAAATTATTGATGATACAAACAGTCAAGGATTCACTACACTTGATGTACTAAATTTGGATTCAAACGTCCAAAGGTAAATTGCTTTTTTGAAAATTTTTTTGAAGGTTTGAATCTCACAGCTGTGAGAGCTAACTAATTCCAGCTTTCCACTACACACACTACACTGAACTGAGGCTGTGCAAGCTAATATAGAGCCCACGTGACCTGCCATCCCATGAATCATTGCAAAATTCGCTTTCAGGGCAAAAAAATGCGAAGTAACGTGAAGTCCTTATGATACTATGACAACTTCGCATTCCCCAAAAAGGCAAAGTTATTCACTTCGCATTGCAGAGACTTTCATGAAATTCAAGTGTATTTTATTTTATTTTAATTTTGGTAACCAGGTAGGCCCACTGAGACAGACAAGTTCCTTTTGCAGGGGGCAACCCAGGGAATGAAAGCAGTTCTTTCAGCTGTTTCATATTACATTTGGATGCAAACTTAAACATAGAGTACATACAGAGGTAAGATACAATATAAAAGTACAGTATACAATATATGTACATATATGTACATATTATGGTAGCACGGTAGTGCTACCATAGTTAGGGTTGAGGAGCCATTTACATGTTAAACCCAAAATTTTGCACCTTAATAACTTTGCAACCGTTCAACGGATTTGCCTGAAATTTGGAATACAGAATCAAGATCCATACGCCTTGGGATATGCCAAGTTTTGTACCGGCCTGATGTACAGGAAGTTGTCATCCCTCTGTACAGACAGTTGGTGAGACCCCACCTGGAGTACTGTGTGCAGTCCTGGAGACCCCATCTCCGCAAAGACATAGAATGGAGGCTGTCCAGAGGAGGGCAACAAAAATGGTGCAGGGTCTGCATCAGAAGACATACGAAGAAGGACTAAAGGAGCTTAATATGTATACCCTTGAGGAAAGGAGGGAGAGAGGGGACATGATAGAAACTTTCAAGTACCTCAAGGGAATCAACAAAGTCCAAGAGGGTAGCATCTTTCAGAAAAAGATATGTGCAAGAACAAGGGGGCACAATTTGAAGATAGAGGGGGGACGGCTCAGAGGTAATGTGAGGAAGTATTTTTTCACAGAGAGGGTTGTGGATGCATGGAACAGCCTCCCTGAGGAGGTTGTGGAGTCAAGAACAGTGGGGGAATTCAAGAATGCATGGGACAGACATAAGGCAGTCCTAGTGGGGGGTAGGAGGAAGTAAGCTGTTGGTTAATTAGGATCTGCAGCTTATCTGTTAGGTAGGAAAATGGGCAGACTAGGTGGGCTAAGCGGTCC
Source organism: Neoceratodus forsteri (assembly GCA_016271365.2). Classification (NCBI taxonomy): domain Eukaryota; kingdom Metazoa; phylum Chordata; order Ceratodontiformes; family Ceratodontidae; genus Neoceratodus; species Neoceratodus forsteri. The sequence goes on along the minus strand of CM057450.1, from coordinate 427,282,142 downwards.
TTATCTGCTGTCACATTCTATGTTTCTACGGCTGCGGAGTTAAGCGTGATCTGCGCGTGCATTTACGCTTTTTTTTTGTTCTACGGTCGTGCCTACAGGTCATACGGTTTGCGCAACTGGTCCAAAATCTTCAGGAAGCGGCGGCCGGGTCCCCAATGTGCCTTTCGAAGATTTCGTGAAAAAATATTAAACGGTTCAAAAGTTATTCAAAAAACAAGTTCCCATTATAAGTCAATGGGAAAAGTTAACAAAAAGTGCAACACTTTCGCAAATGCACTTTTACTTTCACAAATGGCCCTAGTACTTTCGTAAATCCACCATTTTGTTTTCAGTTGGTGATCAGAAAAATGCTTGGCATTTAAATTTGGGACCATCTAGGGACACAATTCGTTTTGTGTTCACCTAGTCGGAGCCTGAGGATGCTAGCCATGTCTTTATTTTGGGGTTAAACACCCAGAAATATGCTTTTCAAAGTTCTGGAAAAAGTACTTTCGCAAAATACTTTTGTGCTCACGATACTTTCGCAAATCTGTGCGAAAGCTTTCACAAATCACGAAAGTATTTTGCAACACTATGGCCAAAATGACAGGAGTTCTTTGCCACCTTGCTGCAAAAGAACGGTTAGGTCTTTTGGCCTGAAATTTGGAGGGAACGCAGCCATCATCTCACAGATGTGCCTTTCCATATTTTGGTGAAAAAATATTACAGGGCAGCACAGTTACGGCACTCCAAAGTTGAAATTTTTTCCCATAGGATAACATTACAGCGTCCGCCGCATTACAGGAATACTTTGCCGCCCTGCTGCAAAATAATGGTTTGGTCTTTTGGGCCGAAATTTGGAGGGAAGGCAGCCAACATCTCACAGATGTGCCCTTTGGTAGTTTGGTGGCAAAATATTGTATGGATGCAAAGTTACAGTACTCTGAAGTTGTCAATTTTTCCCATAGACTAACATTGCGGCGTCCGCTGCATGACAGGAATTCTTTGCCACCCTGCTGCAAAATAACGGTTTGGTCTTTTACACTGAAATTTGAAGGGAAGAAAGTCAACATCCCACAAATGTGCCTTTTGGTGATTTGGTGGAAAAATATTACAGGACGGCAAAGTTATGGCACTCCAAACTTCTCTTTTTTTCCCCATAGGATAACATTACGGTGTTCGCCGCGCCTCTCAGGGCCCGTATCTTGGAAACGGTGCGAGATACAGATTTTTTTGTCAGAAAAATGCTTAGCTCCCTGATTGGGGGGGGGCTAAGTACAAAACTAGCCAGGAAAATCATAAATCATATGACTTTTTAATTTTTTTTCTACATCATACGGGTCCTAAGATATAAGCAATTTAGTATTCCAACTCCTCATTTTCTGCTCTGAGACCCATTATTATGTATACATTCTTTGTACTCACTGTCTTTCTCTATGCAGCTTTTGGGGAAAACCAGCCTGTGTGCTTGCATTACTGTTACCGCTTGCGGTTCTGTACCCGGTTCACTTACCATTCCCATCTACGCCACCATGTGTGTTACCTTTGTGTTTTCATTTGCGCTTGCGTTTGCGTTATTTTTACCATTTGTGTCTACAGTACTGTTTCTCTTTCTGTTTCGCTTTGCATCACCATGAGCATTACCATTTGTGTTTACGGGCACTGTGTTACTATGTGACAAGACATCACGTGGCGGAGTGCGGAGCCTGAAGGCCCCACGCTCCCGCCGCAAGATTGCATTCACTATTTCTCATCATCATTCTCAAAAAAGAGAAATTAGAGGCAAAAACTCAGTTTAATGCATCAGTTAGGGTTGTTCCACAGTGACAAAAGCAAGGAAATTCGGTGTTAGGATTGAAAACCCCTTGGACCTCCCAACCCACCCCCAACCAGCATCGGGTGCTGGGGTCTTCAGTCTAACTCTCACCCCTTCTCCTATACCTCTGCTTCTTTACACATGTGATGGGGTGAGAGTTAGGGCCGACAACCCCAACGCGCACCCCAGTGCCGGTTGGGGGGTCCAAGGGGGGTTTTCAACCCTAACACCGAATTTCCTCACTTTTGTCACTGTGGAACAACCCTAACTGATGCATTAAACTGAGTTTTTTGCCTCTAATATATGTATACTCACACACAATATATGCACACAAAAAAAGGGATGCAGTAGGCAGAAAGTCAGTCACATAGTAGCAGGACAATAAATTCAAATTCCAGACCAGGGAGGTACTGAGTCTATAGTCCTTTGAGTAGGCTGGATCTGTGGAACTAAAACAGGAGAGTTTGCTAGGGAGTAGTTGTAGCAAGAAATTGAGAGCTCAATAATTTTGTAATTACAAGAGTATAAGAGTAGAGAGAGTATGGGAGAGGGAGAAGGGTATGGAGAAGATTGGTAAGAGAAGGGATTTAGGAGAAGGGATAGGCAGAGAGGGAGAGGGAACACATGAGTTGGGGGGATTAAGTACAATTGACGTTGCACATAGGAGGGGAAAAGATTTCCTTTTTTTTTAAAGAGAGGAAGAGACGAGCAGGAACGTAAGCTATGAGGCAGAGAATTCCTTTTTTGTGGTCCTGAGAAAGTGAAGAACCATTTGCCAATGGCAAGGAGGATTTTGGGAAGGCTCAATGTAGGGAGGTGGGAGTGTCGGAGTGTCCTGGAGAAGGTTTTCAGGGGGGAGCAGACCATAGAGGATGGGTGGAGGGGGAAGGTGGGTGAGTTTAAAGGTGGTACATTGCACAGGGAAGTCCAGTCTGGGCTCAAAGAATGGCCAGCCTAGGGACTTGAGAACGTCACAATGATGGGCTCTAGCAGGTGCTCCATCTGCGAAGCGAGCCACCCTGTGGTAGGCTTGTTTGAGTTTAACCATTGATATGGTCCTAACCGAGTGAGTTATGGTGGCACCATGGAATAAGCTAAGGAGGAGAATGGCCGAGGCAATGATGTTTTTGGCACAAGGAGTTAGATAGGGGGGGCAGTGTGATGAAGGAGTCCAAAATTCTGATTGGTGGCTTTAATAGCACTATTTACATGCTGGTCAAAAGATAGATGTTTATCGAGGATCATACCCAGGTATTTGAAGATTCTTACTCCTTCTAAGGGCAGACCTGAGGATGTACTAATAACCAGTGGAGGCTTGGGGGTTAGGTCAAAGGAGGTGTGACGAAACAGCATAGATTTTGTTTTTTTGTGTTCAGTACCAGCAGGTTCTTTTTGAGCCAGTTCTCCCAAGTGTTGGAAGTTATCTTCCAGGTCTAGTTGAATAGAGGGGACGACAGTGCTGTGCCAGTATAGTATGGCATTATCTGCATAGAGTTGAATCAAGGTCCCTCACAGTTAAGAGGCAGGTCATTAATAAAGATCGAGAAGAGTAAGGGCCCAAGAATAGAATCTTGGGGGACTCCATCTGTGATTGGAGATAGAGGGGAGAGGGCACCAGCCCATTTGACACATTGGAAACAGTTGGATAAATAGAGATCCAGGAGAGTGAGTTGGCATTGAGACCTATAGATTGGAGCTTGGAGATGAGAGAATGGTTGACAAGGTCAAAAGCCTTTGTGAGGTCAATGAAGAATGCTCCCATGGCACGACCTTAGTCCATGGCATGAAAAATGTCGGTGGTGACCTTGAAGAGGGCAGTGTCGGTCCTGTAAGATTTCCTGAAACCATGTTGGTGTATCGTAAGGGCATTGGTTTGGTCAAGAAAGGAGTACAGCTGATTATACAGGATTCTCTCTTGAATTTTTGCGATAGGACACAGGATAGAAATAGGTTGGTAGTTTTCAATGAGGTTAGTAGGGCCAGATTTGTGCACAGGGACAACAGTGGCTGTTTTCCATTTGTCTGGAATGGAGTTAGTGAGGAAGGATTGGTTAATCAACAGTGTGATTGGATGAGCTAGTGCCGGTGCACTGATACTAAGGAATTTGGGGGGCAGGCTGTCAAAGGCTGGGGAGCTATCAGGGTTGAGTCCCATTAAGAGCTTAAGGACTTCTTTGCATGAGGTAAGCCTTATGTGAAAGAGGGGGCAATGGGATTCAGCGTAGAGGGATTGAGGTGAGGGGCAGGTATTTGGGAGGCCTACCTTGTAGACATCAAGACTGGTGAAAAATATGTTTATTCCTGTAATGATCTCAGAGGGCGAGGAAAGTTCCATGCCTTCATGTTCATGACCTGGGGCATTTTTCATTCATTACCTTTAAGGAGGGCATTGATTTCCATCCAGAAGTGTTTAGGGTCTCCGAGGTTACTAGCTTGTAGGGACTGTAGATAGCACCGTTTAGCATTGTTTATCTTAGTTTTACAGGCGTTATGCAGCTGCCTGTAAGAATTCCAATCTGCGTGGAGCCCTGATTTTTTTTGTAGGATCACCAGGCCTTGTCTCTGGAGTGCATTAGGAGCTGTATCTCCTTGGAGAGCCAGGGGGAATGAATTCCTTTGGCCCTTCTCAGCTTGAAGAGAGCATGGAGGTCAAGGATGGAGGTGAAAGTGCTGATTAAATATTCTAGTGCCTGGTTTATGTCCAGAAGAGTGATGATAGGGGTCCAATCAATGGAAGTAAGACTATGTAAGAATTCAGAGGAGTTGACGTATGTTAGGTCTCTGGTTTTGATTGTCCTTGGGGGAGCATGGGGAAACTTGTTTTTCTAGATACAGAAGGTAGGGGAGTGGTGACATAGTACATCTGGGAGGACACCCGAAGCCCTGATGTAAGTTCTGTTGTTGGTCAACATCCAGTCAAATAGAGTGTGGTTACCAGATTTCATATTAAGTCTAGTTGGGTGTTCAATAAGTTGTTCTAAGTTGGTGTCGGATATTGCCAACAGGTAAAGGGGATTTTGGGGGCCAAACCAGTCAAGGTTGAAATCGCCATAGAGCATGGCGGTGGAGGGTGTCAAGACAGGTGAAGAGTTCAGCAAAGGAGGTGGAGGCAAGTTTAGGGGGCAAGTAGATGCATCCAGTAGTCTCTCAAGTTCTTTGTGAAATGCTCCACATAGTGAAGTTGAGTGACTTTGCCCATCTCTGTTCCCGGGTGGAACAGAGGTCTTATTGTGATCAGGTATGTAGGTAGATAGATCACTAAAGGTCTTGTTCATTTCATTGGCAATATTCTCATCACCATTAGCAGACCTATCATGCACGGTAGTGTAGGGTTGTGTTTTCTTAGAGTTCCTCATGAGCCCATTGATATTGTCCCTGAGTTTTTGGGGATGATTTAGTGGAGTTTTTTCTGAGATTTATAGAAGTCAGCTTTAGCAACCCAGACTTCAGTTTTTATGAAGTTTCTCACCTCTTTATATTTTTGGAGGTCTTTTTCTTGGTCAAGATCCATGTAGGGAGTCCTAAGTCTATTTCCCTCAGGTCTCTTACTTTTAATAGCAGGGGTGAACCATTTCTGTGAATTTCCATTCTTAATTATATGCTTGAAGGGGGCAACAATGTCACATACCCTGTTGAACTGCTGAATGAAGTTGTCAAGGAATGAGTTAATGTTCTGGGTTTGGCTTAGAAAATTCCAATCACTTTGTTGCAGAAGAGCTTTAAAATAGGTGAGCTTTTGCATGCAGAAATATGCATGTGGTTGATTTAGTTAGTGCACTTTTACTGAACTTGGCAGACCATCTACCACTGACAGGGGAGTGCTCACTTAGAAAGTCAAGCAGGACTTCAGTATAAATTATTTTAGTATTGTGACTAACCAGGATCCAATCAAAGTAGGGTAGCAGTACCTGTTTTATAGTTTACACAAGTAGATTTAGAAATAATGTGGATGAAATAAATATAATTCTTCCTAAAGCTTCCCTCCAGCAGTTTTCATCTGTGGCCACTTGTTACCTTTCTCTCACTTATTGTAGAAAGAGCATTACCACCATTTTATTAATACCCCTTAGGTACTTCAGGGTGAATCATGCCCCCAACACACGCACTGTAGTTCACATAGGCCTTTTCAGTGTATCTGACTCAGAACTGCTGTGTATTTTTGGATTGTCATTTCTTTTTACGCTGCATTACATTATTGGATCTGGTACTTGTTCTGATCTTCTCTGTCCAACCTGGCTTGACCACACGCCCTGAGTCCCAAGGCAAAAGGCTACAGAGGCTGCAAGCAGTACAAAACAAATACAACATTTAGTAATTAAATCAAGTGCAAGAACATTCAGCTGTAATGAAATCTCTTAACTCATTCCAGCAGCTGAACTGGCTGTTGAATAAGCCTGATGGGCCACAAGGGGTTTATTTGTCCAACATTGTGTATGTTCATATGATTTTTTTTTTTTTTGGAACATGGTTCAACTGTAATTAAAGCCTTATCTCCTAAAGAGTAAATTAAGCTATACACACCCTCAACATAAAAACACAAGAGAAATACTATCTCATTCTTTTTCACAGAACTTGAAGAAAAACGAAGTCATTTTTAGTCCTGCCAAAAAGTTTTTGGCATGACTGCAGGCATCAAGAAATGAACTTATAAATCTTAAAATATGTATGCAGTAAGCCACAAAAGAGTGTGAATTATGATCTCATAACTGCATACCTCAGGTGGGTGGTACCCGCATGCTTGTAAATCACCTGGGAAGTGTGGTTATGAGTGTATAATACACCTTGGAGTGGCATTTTGTGCTTAAAAATCAAATAGTCTCTAAAATTTTAAATGTTCTACTTTAAAAGAAAACACAGTTATGGTTTGCATTTTAACCTTCTGCCCAAACAAAAACAGATGGCATGCCTATAGTGCAAACAGTCTTTAGGCTAACAGTATTGGGTGTGCACATTTCTAAAGTAAAATATTTATGGAGTGTTGGGGACTGAAGAGTTTGGAAATGGGAGTGCAATGCATAACGTCAGGATATGAGTAAAAATGTTTGTAGCTAGAGTATGCATTTCAGGAGTAAAGTTGTAAATTCTAGAGGTTTATAGTGACTCTACTTAGGAACAGGAGCAGGCAATAAATTTTGGAAGGCGTATTGTAGTGGTCTGTAATACCTTATTTTGAAAAATCAGCCATATATTTGTATTTGGGAACCCAATTGCTTGGTATTTGGCATTTATTATTTGGCCTCTAATAAGATTTTGGTTTTGGAAAAACAGTATAAAACTCTGTTAAACTCTTCTGTTTCCCTGCCTTTTCGTGTAGTAAAGTGTGTTCACTACCCTAGGGCCCCCTCAGAGTTTGTGAACCCAATTTATATGCCTGCACTGAGCTGTAAATATGCAGGGGTAAGGGTGAGAGAATGTAGAAATTGACAACTTTAATTCAACTTCTATTTGGACTCTCAAGGCCCAATTTTTGAACAGGTATGCAGGCCTTGTGACCTAGCCTTGCATCCCCACAAAGTGTGCCACACCTGTGTCCAAGGGTTCAACACAACCTGCTCCCGATTTTAGATTCCCTGGATGCAGGTTGCGACATTGCCCTCAATTTACAGCAGCTTGCATCGAAGCAGTGGCACAAGCCCTGTAAACTGGCACCCCCACAGGCACAAAGTTACACTGGGGAGGAGCTGATAGAACTCTGTTGCATCGCTGCAAGGGCCTTGCAGCAGAGGGGTTGTGGCAGGCTTTTTCTGAAAACTGCACTGCAGCACAGGTTTGACGCAAGTCTCTACTTGTGTCAAACTCTCTGCTGCAAATCCCATGCAGTGACCACAAATTGTTCAAAAATCAGGTCCTCTGTCTTCAGTTTGGCTTCTGCACTTTGGTCAAAGACACTTCAGGTCCTTGGTATTGGGGTTTAGCAAGCTACACTTAGGAGTAAGGGGCACCCTGCATCACTCCTCACCCACCTTAGTCAATCTGAACTTCTTCCACTCTCCCCTGGTCCCCCAGATACATGTTTTTCTAAAACTCAAAACCTTGCATGCTGCCAGCAACCAGAAAAAAAAATATCTCTCTAGATATATAAAATAGTGGTGCAGTTAGGGTTGAGTTAGCAGTTTAATGCTAAACCCCAAATTTTGCACTTTTATAACATTGCAACCGTTCAACGGATTTGCATGAAATTTGGTATGCGCTGTACCATTGGGTAGATCTCTTGATGTGCTAAGACTTGTTTTGATCAGATGTGCGGTTTGTGTGCAGCGCATAGTGAACAAGTGTGTGTTTTGCATCTTTCACCAGTTTTTGCTGATTTTTGCCCATCACACTGCGGCCACACCATTTGGAATTGTAGTCAGAAATTTTCAGGGTAGAAAGAGGTTGCCCCAAATAGCAAGCCAGCATTGGTTTGGTGAAAACATCTTAATCTGTTCCATAGGTTATTGAATTTTGAAATGTTGGGTTCTGAGCATGCTCAGTTCAGTTTTTTGGATAGGTGTATAAATTGTGAACAAGGATATGCCTCATGAACAGGGATTTTGACAGCTCTAGAACAGGGATTTATGAAGTTCCTGTTCATGAGAAAAATCCCCTGTTTGCGAGCCCACGTCTTGTTTTCACTTTTCCTCACCAAACAAAATGTTATGTAAGTTGACACAGGGAAGGGTGAGGTAAACCAAGCACGGGGTTTTGTTCAGGGTGACATCTTCTACAAACCCATGCCTTTGGTTTACTTTTAATACAGCCCTGAAATGTGGTTTTGAAATTTTAAAAATCCTTGTTCATGAGCTGTCAAAATCCCTGTTCGTGAGATGACGACCAGATGGCCCTATCTTGTGAACAAAGATTTCTCATGAACAAGGATTTTGACATGTCAAGAACAGGGATTCGGCTGATGAACATGGATTTTCACAGCTCATGAAGAGGATTCTAAAGGAATCCCTGTTTGTGGTGTCGAAATAACTAATTCCTAGTCTGTCAAAATCCTTGTTCTTGAAAAATCCTTGTTCGTGTGCTGTCAAATACCTGTTAGGTGAGATGACCAGATGGCCCTAAAATCCCTGTTCGTGAGTTGTCAAAATCCTTGTTCGTGAGGGGACGACCAGCTGGCCCTACCTTGTGAACAGAGATTGGCTCACGAACAGGGATTTTGACAACTCATGAACAGGGATTCAGCTCATTAACAAGGATTTTGACAGCTCACAAACAGGGATTTTAAATGGTTGCTGTTTCTTTGCCACTTCTCTTGCAAAGAAACGGTTAGGACTTTTGGCTTGAAATTTGCAGGGTAGAAAGGGCATGTCCCAGAGATGTGACTTGCAGTATGCTGGTTTGGTGTTAAAAGTTGCATCAGTTACATAGTTATGGCATTCCAAAGTTGAGAAATTTCCCATAGGATAATATCATGGTGAACGCAGTGCCTTTCTGTGCTTATATCTCCAAAACAGTTTGAGATATGGATTTTTCGCTAAACGCAGCTTAGTACACCTTAGGTGTACTAAGCACGCATGCAGGTTACTAGCCATGATTACAACTGCAGTGAAATGTTTTCCAAGGTTGCTATGGTTACTGAGATATTGTGCCAGTTGCAGTACAAGGGCTACTTGGAATGTGTCTAGGCCTGCATTACGTCTCTACAATTATAGATAGGTGGGAGCGCAGGGCCCTCCTACATATGGATATCGTTATGCAGCAGTGGGACTGCTGGGCCATCCATTATGCAATACTGGGAGCGCAGGGCTGAGATGACAGTTCATTACAATGTCTGTACAAGTATGGATAGATGAGAGTGTCCTGTGCTTCAAGACCCAGATAAAACCATATGAGAGTAAGATTGCATTTTCTCAAAAAGTAAGAAAATTCATTGCAAAAACTTTGTAAATACATCAGGGTTGAAGCGACAGAAGTAGGGAAATGAGGTGTTAGGGTTGAGATCTTACACCCCCCACCACCCAACCTCCACAAACCCAACAGGTGACAGGCGTGCCTTGGGGTCATCAAGCCTAACTCACATACCATTCTCCTATACTGTACCATGTCAGCTTTCTTACACATGGAATGGGGTGAGAGGGTTGATGACCTCAGGGCACACCCTGTCACATGTTGGTCTGTGGAGGGTGGGGGTAGGGTGAAGGGGTGTTAGGGTCTCAACCCTAACACCTCATTTCCCTACTTTTGTCACTACAACCCTAACGGATGCATTAACAAAGTTTTTGCAATGAATATACTGTGTGTGTGTGTGTATTTATATATATATATATATATATACACACAGTGTGTGTGTATGTGTGTATATATATATATTTTTATATATATTTATATGTATGTATATGATGTAGGGCCAGTATAGTTAGGGTTGCATTGCCACAACTATGTTAAACCCCAAAGTTTGCACTTTAATAACTTTGCAACTGTTTGCCCGATTTACCTGATATTTTGGACGCACAGTGTTCAGCCACAGATCTCTAGATCGGGAAAGTTTCATTATGGTCAGATGTATGGTTACGGAACTGTAGAATGTCAAAAAAGTTAAAAATACCCAACTTTTGTGCATTTTTTGTTTGAGCTTAAAGGACTGAAGATTGTTTCTGAGTGGATTCAAATTTGCAGTCTGTATGTGGTCTGGATTAAACTGGTGCTTTTTGAAGATTTGGTGAAAAAATCTTAATCCGTTCAAAAGTTATGCAGTTTTTCATGTCCCATTTTAGCCTATGGGAAAATTTATATGTGCACTGCAAAAACGTCTGCAAAAACATTCGCAAAAAAATTTTTTTTTTTTGTGCATGACAACATTTCATTATAAGATATAGGGATGTCACAAAAACATTTTTGTTGTCCCGAAAACAATGCTCATCATTGTTCCATGTGTTGTTTTCTTTGTCACTTTAGTGTGCCAAGGTGGATTGTGCTTTTGGGCTGAAATTTGCAGAGTTGTAAGCCCTAGTCTCACAGATGTGCCTTTTGGTGCTTTGGTCCCAAACCATTTAACGGGCCCATAGTTACAGCGTTCCGAAGTTGAAAAATTTCCTTTAGGATAACATTGTGGCACCCGCAGCGCCTTTTGGCGCCCGTATCTCAAAAACGAGTCAAGATGCTAATTTGTTGCTACCCGTAGCTTAGTCCACATTTAGGTGGACTAAGCCTGCATGGAGGTTTCGAAGTCATGATTACAACTACAGTGGAAGTTTTTTCATTGTTGCTACGGTTACTGAGATATTGCCAAAAAAGTGTTACAAGGGTTCCTTTTCAGTACTATGGGGCTGCTGTATGGCTCTGTATTTATGTGTAAGTGGGATCGCAAGGCCCAGAGGGCCCACGCTCCCACATTTGCATACCATTAGGAAAAAATGGGCAGTGTCAGGGGAGTGCAGGGCCCAGAGGGCCTGTGTTCCTACAAACATATACCAGTTACCAGTTTTTTTATATATTTCTTTCAGTTTCCGAATTACAACCTTTGAGCCAAACTAGCTTTTATACAAAGCCTCCAAGTCAGTAGAAGAACAGACAAAATAGTACAATTTACATCATTTGACGAGAACATACAATAGCCAAGTGACAAGACTATTTTACAAGCAAGATAAATGTGGAGTAAAACCTCAAATACAAATACTTTTCTTACAGAAATATCTCTAGTCTATAGGTCCACTTACTAAGTGCAGGTTGCCTGTAGTTGGCAGACAAAATTGGAGGAGGTATGGAGAGTACTGGCATGGGTACAGAGGAGGCATATTGTATTATGTTATTGGAGGATAGGAGAAGGGGGTATGGTGATGAGGGAGATCAAGCTGAAACATGCTGTATGCATGGGGGCAGCCTAGGGGAAGTGTAAGCCAGGTGGAGGGGGTGAGGAGTCATGGGGAGAGAGGGGTAAGAAGGTGGGTGGGTAAGGAGGGTTGGGGTAAGAAGGGAAATTCATTGCAAAAAAACTTCATTAATGCATTTGTTACAGTTGATAGTACAGTGACAAAATCATGGAAATTCCCCATTAGAGTTACCACCCCACCTCAGCCCCCGCCACCCTCCACATAACAACAGGCATCGGGGTGTGTCAAGGGGTTGTCAGGCTTAACTCTCACCCCATTCTCTCATACTGTAGCATGTTAGCTTGTTTACACATGGAATGGGGTGACAGTTGGGTCTGACAACTCCCCATGGCACACCCCAATGCCTGTTGTGTGGAGGGGTGGGGTGGTAACCCTAACATGGAATTTCCACACTTTTGTCGCTGTGCTATCAACCCTAACTGATGCATTGACATTTTTTCAAAAAAAAAATATATATATATATATATACACACACACACACATGTTCTATGCAAAAAACTGCGTTAATGCATCAGTTAGGGTTGAAGCAATAAAAGTCAGGAAATTCAGTGTTAGGGGTGAGCACCCCCCACACACACACACACACACACACACACTGTCCCATCCACCACAGACTGACAGACACCAGGATGTGGCATGGGGTCATGAGACCCAGCTGTCACCCCATTCCATGTGTAACCATGTTTACATGGTACAGTAAAGAGGAATGGGGTGACAGGCCTCATGACCCCAAGCCATACCTTGGCATCTGTTGGTCTGTGGAGGATGGGAGAGTGTGGTGGGGTGCTCACCCCTAACGTTGAATTTCCTGACTTTTGTCGCTTCAACCCTAATGCATCAACACAGTTTTTTGTATAGAATTTCCTTACTTTTTGAAAAAGTGTAAAATTAGTAGTAAAAAACACGCATTGGTGGGAGCACAGAGCCCAGGCCCCACGCTCCCACCAAGTGACCCATTACTGCATAACAGCATAATATAAGTAGTAAAAAATATGTATTGGTATATGTATTTGGGCCCCGCGCTCTCACCAGGTTGCCAAGGGGTATTGGTGGGAGCTTCCACCATGTTTCCCATTACTGCATAACAGTATACATCTGGCATAGCTATACAGCATCCCTATACAGCAACGAACCCATGGAACACAAATGTAACAATATCTCATGAACCGTGCAACCTAGTAAAAAAAATTCCACTGCAGACTTACTGTGCAGTTTAAAATCTTGTTCCAGCAGCATAGGTCACCGTAGCGAAAAGTCTGTATCTCACTTTGTTTGAGAGATAATGGCACCAAAAGTCATGACACAGACCGCAGTGTAATCCTATGGGAAAAACATCATCTATGTCATTGAATATCTCTGCAACCAATTAATTTCCCAACACCTAAACAGTATAATTCACATCTCCAGGACATCCCCTCAACGCCCTGCAAATTTCAAGTAAATAGACCTAACCGTTATTGAGATATGCAGTTTCAAAATTTTTAAAGCTTTAAAAAATTTTCAGCCGTGAAAAAGAAAATCTTTCGGCTGCGAGAAATTCTTCTGCTATGAGTGGACATCCAGTCATCCCAATTTGGGCCATCTGGTTGTTCCTAGGGTCATCTGGTCATGAAAATCTGTCTATCTGGTCATCCCCTCATGGAGGAAGCTCACGACCAAAAATCGTCTCACAACCGAAGAATTTGCAAGCTCGTGAACGAAGATCGTTAAGTCACAAATGAAGAATTTTAAATTTTAAAACTCTATTTTTTGACAGATCTGAAGCAAACCAAAGGTGCATGGCTTGATAGAGTGGGTCCCCCTGAGCAAAACCTATGCCTCATTTGCCCCAAAAGTTACCAGTGGAGAAAACTACAACATGTTTTCAGTCAGAAAACTAAAAACAAGATTGTGGCTCTAATGAATGAAAAACTTCTCGTGGCAGAAGATTTTTCCACCGTGAGCATGCAAAATCTTTGGCTGTGAGGGGACGACCAGATTGCCATTCTTTCACAAAATATACATATACATTTTCCCATAGGATATAATGGGAACTTCAAATTGTAATAACTTTTGAACATATTAATATTTTTTTCACCAAACAAATGTTGGCATGTTCCTTGACCCATGCTCTTTCTACGTCCCAGTTTTTGGACAAATAGACCACATAGTGTCCGTGCAGTGCCATGGGCAATAAACAAGCAAAATTGGTGAAAAGTGCATTTTTTGGTGCTTCACTGCGCAAAAACTGTGTCTCTGACCAAAATGCAACTTGGTAAATCAAGTGATCTACCACACGAGACCGTGTATTCCAAATTTATACTGAAGGTTGGAGGGCCACTTTAATGTTAAACCCCAAAGTTTGCACTTTAATAACTTTGCAACCGTTTGTCCGATTTGCCTGGAATTTTACATGCACGGCGTCCAACCATTGATCTCTGGATCTGAAAAATTTTGTTCTAGTCAAATGTACCGTTGTGGAACTGTACAGCATCAAAAAGTGAAAAATACCCAACTTTTGTACATTTTTTGGTTCGGCTCAAAGGACTGAAGAATGCATCTGAGTGGATTCAGATTTGCTTGTCTATATGTGGTCTGGGTTAAACTTGTGCCTTTAGAAGATTTGGTGAAAAAATATAAATCCATTCAAAAGTTATGCAAGTTTTTCATGTCCCATTTTAGCATATGGGAAAATTTATATGTGCACTGTGAAAACTTTCATGAAAGCATTTTTTTTTTTTGCACGACAACATTTCATTATAAGGTACAGGGATGTCACAAAAACATTTTCATTGTCATGAAAACAATGCTCAACAACATTGTGCCATGTGTTGTTTTCTTTGTCACTTCATCATGCCAAGGTGGATTGTGCTTTTGGGCTGAAATTTGCAGGGTGGCAAGACCTGGTCCCATCAGATGTGCCTTTTGGTGGTTTGGCCCCAAACCATTCAATGGGCACATAGTTACAGTATTCCGAAGTTGAGAAATGTCCCATAGGATAACATTGTGGTGCCCGCGCACCTTTCGGTACCCATATCTCGCAAACAATTCAAGATACAGATTTTTTTGCTACCAGCAGCTTAGTCCAGCGTTGCCTGAGGGGAGGCTTCAAAGTCATGATTACAACTACAGTGGAATTTTTTTCATTGTTATGGTGACTGAAATATTGGCAAAAAAGTGTTACAAGGGTTCCTTTTCAGTACTATGGGGCTGCTGTATGGCTCTATTTATATGTAAGTGGGAGTGCATTGCCCAGAGGGCCCGCATTCCCACATATGCATACCATTATGAAAAAATGGGCAATGTCAGGGGAGCGCAGGGCTGAGAGGGCCCATGCTCCCACCAACACATACCAGTTACCATTTACATTCCATTTTCTCAAAAAGAAGGGAAATTCATAGCAAAAAACTTAATTAATGCATCAGTTAAGGTTGATAGCACAGCAACAAAAGCGTGGAAATTCCACGTTAGGGTTACCACCCCTACTCTCACCCCCTCCACCCTCCACACAACAGGCATCGGGGTGTGCCATGGGGTTGTCAGACTTAGCTCTCACCCCATTCTCCTATACTGTACCATGTTAGCTTGTTTACACATGGAATGGGGTGACAGTTGGGCCTGACATCCCCATGGCACACCCTGACACCTGTTCTTGGGTGGAGGGTGTGGGGTGGTAGCCCTAACATGAAATAAAAAAAATATATATATATATGTGTATATAAAATATCTGCACGGTAGTGCAGGAATAGTTAGGGTTAGAGGGCCACTTTAATGTTAAACCCCAAAGTTTGCAGTATAATAGCTTTGCAACCATTCGTCCGATTTGCCTGAAATTTTGCATGCATGGCATCCAACCATAGTGGCTACCTATTTAAGTGTAAGTGGGAGCGCAGGGCCTGGGGGGGCCCATGCTCTCACACATGCATATCATTATGCACAAATGGGCAACTTGGTGGAAATGTACAGCTCAGTGGGCCCATGCTCCCACCAACACATACCAGTTACCAGGTACATTACACTTTATCAAAAAGTAAGGAAATTCATTGCAAAAAACTCTGTTAATGCATCAGTTAGGGTTGAAGCATGAAGGGGTGAGATGTGAGTTATACTGTTTGGGTGCAACAAATGTCATTGGTTCCATAGATATGCCATTATGAAGTTGAGATTTTTCCCATAGGATAACATTGCGGCACCCACAACACTTTTCGGTGCCAGTCTCTCAGAAATGATGCAAGATGCAGATTTACTTCACCTATCTTGCATGGAGGTTTCGAAATCATGATTACAACTGCGGTGGAATATTTTTCATAGCTGCTACGGTTACTGAGATATTGCCAAATAAGTATTACAAGGGTTACTTTTCAGTACTATGGGGCTGCTGTATGGCTCTGTATTTAAGTGTAAATGGGATCGTGGGACCCGGAGGGCCCGTGCTCCCACATACACATACCATTATGCAAAAAATGGGCAACATGAAGGGAGCACAGGGCTCGGAGGGCCCATGCTCCCATAGACACATACCACTAACCACTTACATTATACTTTCTCAAAAAGAAGGGAAATTTGTTGCAAAAACCTCTGCTAATGCATCAGTTAGGGTTTATGTTACAGTGACAAAAGTTTGGAAAATCGATGTTAGGGTTACCACTCCTCCCCCACCCGACAGGCACCAACAGGCATTGGGGCATGCCATGAGGTCGTCAGACCTAACTGCTCACCCAACTCTTCTATACTGTAGTGTGTCAGCTTGTTTACACATTGAATGAGGTGAGAGTTGGGCCTGATGACCCCATGGCGTGCCCCAATGCCTGTTGGTGCCTGTAGGGTGTGATGGGGGTGGTAACCCTAACATTGAATTTCCAAACTTTTGTCACTGTGACATCAACCCTAACTGATGCATTAATGGAGTTTTTTGCAATGAATGTATATTATAGCTGCACGGTAGTGCGGCTATAGTTAGGGTTGATGGGCCACTTCTATGTTAAACCCCAAAGTTTGCACTTTAATAATTTTGTAACCATTTGTCTCAGTTGCCTGAAATTTTGCTTGCACTGCTTCCAACCATAGATCTCTGGATCTGGAAAGTTTAGTTTGGGTCAGATGTACAGTTGCAGAACAGCAAAGAGTGTCAAAAATGTGAAAAATACTCAACTTTTGTGAATTTGTTCATCAGACTTAACAGACTGAATGATGCATCTGTTTGGATTCAAATGTGTATATGTGGCCTGGGTCAAAGTGGTGCCTTTTGAAGATGTGAAAAAATATTAATCCATTCAAAAGTTATGGAAGTTTTTCATGTCCAATTTTAGCCTATGGGAAAATGTATATGTGCACTGTGAAAACCTTTATGAAAACTTTAATGAAAATTTTTTTTTGTGCATGAAAATATTTCATTAAAAGGTGTGGGGGTAGGCCGGCCTGTCGGCGCAGTGGTTGGATTCCCACTTGCGACACCAGCAATCAGGGTTCGGGAACGGACCCGATCACTGGAGGGCCGGCCGGGGGAGGGAAGGATCGAGCATCCCGCGACAGCTCTCCTTCTCTGGGGGGAGGGCAGGGGACAGGTCCGGTGTCTTGCTGGCTCCTAGCGGAGGCTGGTAGCAGGGCAGGCAAATACGGCCCAGTTACTTGTGGGGAGGAGCAGATGCCGGCATACGCCTTGTCATCACTACGCTGCCTCCCCCACAGAAAATCAGAAAATCGCCCACTGGCCGCCTAGATGATGGCTCCCCGCTCTCTCGGGTACCTCCAGTGCCTGTCCAGGGCCTCCTGCTCCTCAGCGGCATCCCCCGGGCCCTAGTACAAGTGTATGCCGGGGGTCTTCCCTTCCGGTGCCCTTCCCCCTCGGAGGAGGGGGACCCGCCCGGTTATAGGGATACACCGGGATGTCCCGGGGATCGGCCATGATATGAGGACCTGAGGGGGGCTGGATAAAGGCCAATAAGGGTCGAGGAGCTTGCGGAGCCCGAAGGAGTGGGGGCCAGTGTGGCATGGGAGAGGCGACAAACATAGCATGCAAAAAAAAAAAGCTGTAGGGGTGTCACAAAAACATTTTTGTTTTCATGAAAACAATGCTTGAAAACATTGTCCCATGTGTTGTTTTCTTTGTCACTTCATTGTGCCAAGGTGGATTGTGCTTTTGGGCTGAATCTGCAAGGTGGCAAGCCCTGGTGCCACAGATATGACTTTTGGTGGTTTTGTCCCAAAACATTCAACAGGCCCATAGTTACAGTGTTCCAAAGTTGAGAAATGTCCCATAGGATAACATTGCAGCCCCCATGCTGCCTTTCGGCACTTGTATCTCGAAAATGATTTGAAATACAGATTTTTTGCTACCCGCAGCTTAGTCCACCTTTGCCCGCGTGGAGGTTTTGAAGTCATGATTACAGCTACAGTGGAATTTTTTCCATAGTTGCTACAGTTACTGAGATATTGCCAAATAAGAGTTATGAGGGTTCCTTTTCAGTACTATGGGGCTGCTGTATGGCTCCATACTTATGTGTAAGTGGGTACACAGGGACCAGAGGGTCTGTGCTCCCACAGACTCAGCATTACACAAAAAATGGGCAATGTGAAGGGAGCGCAGGGCCCAGAGGGCCAGCACTTCCACAAACACATGCCAGTTACCAGGTACATTACACTTTCTCAAAAAGAAGGGAAATTCATTGCAAAAAACTTAGTTAATGCATCAGTTAGGATTGCTAGCACAGTGACAAAAGTATAGAAATGTGATGTTAGGGTTACCCCCTCACCACCCCAAATTCCACACACCAACTGATGTCGGGGTGTGCCATGGGGTCATCAGACTGCTCACCCTATTCTCCTACACTGTAACATATCAACTTGCTTACACATGGAATGGGGTTAAAGTTGGGCCTAATGACCCCATGGCATACCCCAACGTCAGTTGGTGTGCGGAGGGTGAGAGTGTTGTGGTAGTGATGGTAGCCCTAACATCACATTTCCATACTTTTGTCGCTGTGCTATCAACCCTAACTGATGCATTAACAAAGTTTTAGCAATATATGTGTGTGTTTATATATATATATATATATATGTGTGTGTGTGTGTGTGTGTGTGTGTATATATATACACACACACACACACACACCATATTATACAATAGGGTGTTGAGTATTCATTGAGAATAAAAGCATGTATTCTCACCCCAGTGAGAATATCGGATGATGACATACCTGAAGTGAAAATAAATCCATTTACACCTATAGTAGCTATGTCATCACCCGCTATTCTCACTGCAGCATTAGTTAAGCACTACAAGCTGGAACTTGTTTTAAAAGTGAAAATGAAATCCTCAATCTACCTAATTCAAACAACATGAAGTCTTGCTGTATTCTGACAATAGCAGTGAGTCCCAACCTTTGAACTGCCCCGGAGATGAAGGAGTTAACTTTCCATGCCAGGCATGGAACGCTGAGCTCGAGCTCGGTTGAGACTCTGTCTGTTGCTGTTTAAACTCAAACCGTCAGATTCTTTCTCTGCCTCACTGAACAGTCGCTCCGGAGATTTCTCCTTCTGCTCGGTTCAATTTGTCGGTTAAAGTACCGCTTTTCTTGGTTTTCGACCGAATTTAAACCGTAACCTGTCGGTTCAGTCTCTGTCTGTGGTATTTGTGAGTACTAGATAGGTTAATATTATTTTCTGTTCTGTGTGGAACTTGTAAACGGTTCATCGGTTCGGTTTGAACCGATCAAGTTGTTAAAAAATCTCTATTTGTACTTTTAGAGTGTGGTTACCGGTTCTTATCGGTTCTAAAAAAAACAGATTTTATTACGTTCTTTTTCCACGACCCGTAACACGGTCAGGAACCAATAAGAGGGTCTTGCCTGGTGGATTGCCATTAAAAGGGTAAGTTTGGTTAGGACTGGCACAATGTCTGAGAAACCCAAAAGAAAAACCGGGCCCACTGGGTTTCAACACTGCAATGTGTGTGGGGAAGTCTTTGCTAAGGCTGACCCCCCACACCACCTGTGTTTATTGTCTGGGGTTTGACCACCTCAATGCAGACTGCCAGATTTGTAAAACTTTTCCTGCAGCTACCCTAGAAAAGAGAGTCAGTAGGCTCAGGGAAAGGGAGGCCAAAAAGTCCACTGAACCAGATGGCCAGCCTGGTTCGGTTCAAACCAAACCAGAAGGAGTGCCCTCTGACCAGGGCGAGACTTCTTCAGGCAAAAGGAGAGCCAATTCTGAGGAGTCGGTTCCGGCTAAGAGAACAAGAAAGGAAAAATCAGCTGGTGTGGATCCAAAACTTTCTTCTCCAACCGCTGAAGAAATAGCCAAAGTGAGAAAAATTGTGCAGTCGCTTTCCCCGGTTCTGACCGAACCGGCACCATCAGGGAGGCGCTCGGTTCGGCCAGTTCAAGAGTATGATTTAGAGGAATATTATGAACCAGAGGAGGAGGAGGAAGAGGAATATGAGGAAAGTGAATGTGGTTTTGAAAGTCTGGATGTGCCCATTGACCCGGACATCTCCCCAGACAGACCTTCAGGAGTGTCTCCTCCTAGGCTTTCTGAGTCCCCCTCCCATTTCATGTTTTATAAAAAAAGTGGCTGAAACCCTCCAGCTTCCTATGGAAGAAGCTGTGGATGACCAGGAGGAGCCTATGTGGAAATGATGGATATCCCAGAGTCTAGGAGACTGTCTATTCCCTTACACAAATCTTTTAGGAAACAGACATTTAAGATTTTAAAGACTCCTAATACAATACCTTCTGTGGATAAAAGAATGGACAAGAGGTATGCATTGTCAGGCTCTGATACGGAGTTCCTTACACAACAATGTAGCCATGTTGGGGTAGTGCAGGCTGCAGCCTGTGATAAGGCAAATATTCCCTTGGCTTCACACCCCCCAGACAAGGACTCCCGGAGGATTGATGCCATGGCAAAGAAACAGTACATGGCAGCATCCTTGGGACTCAGACAGGCCAACTATATGGCCTATACTGCGAGGTATCAAAAATCCAGATGGGACACTGTCATGGCTTTAGCAAAACAGGTCCCTGGCCAGCTTGCCAAGGAGT
Source organism: Neoceratodus forsteri (assembly GCA_016271365.2). Lineage (NCBI taxonomy): Eukaryota > Metazoa > Chordata > Ceratodontiformes > Ceratodontidae > Neoceratodus > Neoceratodus forsteri. The sequence continues at coordinate 427,261,509 of CM057450.1, read as the reverse complement.
TGGAGCAGATGGCTGCTGATGGTACTGAGGCATCCAAGGTGCAATTCCATGCTGCAGTGGACTCCAATGATGTGTCATCTAGAGTCATGGCTACATCTGTGGCACTTCGTAGAATGGCTTGGCTCAGATGTACTAGCCTGTCACAGGATACCCAGACTAAGGCCATGGATTTTCCTGTTGTGAGCAATTCTCTGTTTAGGGAGCAAACAGAGAATTACATGAAGAAAATGGATGAATATAGGACCACCTATAGGAGTGCACAGGCCAAGGAAAGGCAGGCCACTCTCAAAGGCAGCACCCAGGGGCAGGGGAAGGCCTTTCATAGGCCTTTCTACCAAGCCCAGGCCTCCTCTTCTGCCTATGCTCAGAGGGGTTCTTTAGAGGGAGAGGTAGAAGGGTACAAGCAGACCTGCTTCCACCCCTCAGCCAAAACCCCTGCCAAACAGGCACCCTGATGGGTTTGCCAGGGCCAATTCTCCACTACCTGTAGGGGGCAGGCTGGCTTACTTTGTCCAGGACTGGGAGTCTCTAACATCAGACAAGTGGGTCCTGGAAGTAGTAAGCCAGGGACTGGTTCTCAGCTTCAAAAAATTCCCAAAGCTGAGAACCAGATCCTTTCCACCTGCAAATCCCTCAGAGGCACTTGCCCTAGAGGCAGAGGTCTCTTCCCTCCTGGCTCTCAGAGCTGTGGAAAGGATTCCACCCCTACACCAGGGCAAAGGATTGTACTCCAGGTACTTCCTTAGCCCCAAAAAAGACAGGAAAATGGCGGCCCATCCTGGATCTCAGATACTTAAACAAGCACCTTTTAAAACCAAAATTCAAAATGGTGACTCTGGGAATTATTCTACCCTCTCTAAGGCCAGGGGACTGGCTAGTTTCCCTGGACCTCAAGGATGCCTATTTCCATATTCTTATCAGAAGCTCCCATCGAAAGTACCTCAGGTTCGAGCTACCCTCAGGCCATTACCAGTTCAGAGCAATGCCCTTCGGTCTAACCTCTGCTCCAAGGGTGTTCACAAAATGCCTGGCAGTAGTAGTTGCTTCTCTAAGAAGGCAAAGGATTGCCATCTTCCCATACCTGGACGACTGGCTCACAGTAGGCCAGTCCCCAGACCAAGTCAAGTTACACCTACAGATAACTCAGCAACTGCTCACCTCTTTGAGTTTCCGTCTGAATCTTTCAAAGTCAGTTCTAGAGCCTGTTCATCTCCTCACCTTCATAGGTGCAGAGCTAGATACAGAAAAGGCCAGAGCTTTCCTTCCCCTGGACAGGGCAAGGACCCTTATCACACTGGCCTCCTCATTCACCCTGCAGGTGTCTCGACCAGCAAGGCATTTTCTGCAGCTCCTGGGGCACATGGCTGCTTCCACAGCAGTGGTGCAGGGAGCAAGATTTCAGATGAGGGACATTCAGTTCCATTTGAGAGCCTTTTGGTCTCAAAAGAAGGACCCTTTGACCAAATTGATCCCAGTGACTCGAACCCTGTTCCAGTCCTTACAGTGGTGCCAGGATCAGAACAATCTAAGACTGGGCATTCCCTTTGTCACTCAGTCCCACTCTTTAATCCTTACTACAGATGCCTCCCTCTTGGGGTGGGGGGCTCACTTGGGTGACCTGACTACCCAGGGGTTGTGGTCCCCTCAGGAATCTCTGCTTCACATCAATCTATTGGAACTCAGAGCAGTATTTCTAACACTTCAAGCTTTTTCCAAATCTGTTCAGAACAAAGTTATTCAGGTCAGAACAGACAATACCACCACAATGTGGTACATCAACAAGCAAGGAGGCACTCAGTCTACGGCCTTGTGCACAGAAGCAATGAAGTTGTGGTCTCTGGCTTATTCCCTGAACACCTCCTTCACAGAAGTACACCTCACAGGCAAGGACAATGTCCTGGCAGATGCTCTCAGCAGGATATCTCAGGGCCATCACGAATGGTCACTGGATCCCCTGGTCTTGGAGGTGATATTTTCCAGATGGGGCACCCCACAGATAGATCTTTTTGCAGTCCCAGACAATCACCAACTTCCCCTTTTTTGCTGCAGGCCCCCAGTGTTGGGCTCAGTCCCCCTGGATGCCTTAGTTCTCAGTTGGGAAGGAAGTTCCTGTATGCTTTGCCCCTTCCTCTCCTGTTCAAAGTGCTAGTCAAAATCAGGTCTCAACCCTGCAAGGTGATTCTGATTGCTCCAGACTGGGCCAGACAGCCCTGGTATCCTCTCCTGTTGTCCTTAGCAGTCCATCTTCCCCTGTGTCTTCCCAGGAATTACAACCTGTTAACCTGTGCTCAGGGGAGGGTTTGGTTCCCGAATCTCAAATCTCTCAATCTCAAGGCCTGGCTCTTGAAGAGTTAGAGTCTGCTGATTTATACCTCTCCCAAGGTGTAATGGATATTCTGAAGGCTTCTAGGAAACCTTCCACCAGGACTACTTATAATTCCAAGTGGAAAAGATTTTCCATATGGTGCTCTGGAAGGCATATTTCCCCAGAGTCTGCTGATCTGCCCACAGTCCTTGATTATATGGTCCATTTGAATAGCTTAGTTTAGACCAGCTACACTAAAGGTGCATCTGGCAGCTGTTTCTGCTTTCATTTCAGCAGGTAAGCCCTCTTCTCTTTCAGCTCACCCTGTATTCTCCAAGTTTTTTAAGGGATTGCTTCATACCAACCCTCCATTCAGGGACCCTGCCCATGCTTGGGACCTTAACGTTTGCATTGCTCAGCTTATGCGACCCCCTTTTGAGCCTTTGTCTTCAGCAGAGCTTAAGTACTTGACTTGGAAAACTGTGTTCCTGGTAGCTATCACTTCTGCCAGATGCATAAGTGAGTTACAAGCCCTGTCAGTGGAGCCTGATTTTATCTCGTTCCATAGAGATAAGGTGGTCCTCAGGACTAACAGGAAGTTTTTGCTTAAGGTGGTTTCAGATTTCCACCTTAACCAATCTATGTCTCTTCCTGTGTACTTCACTGACCATTCCCCCCTCTGGTGAGAGGAGGCTGCACAGTTTAGATGTGAAAAGAGCCCTTAGCTACTATATAGAACATACCAAGGGTCACAGGTTTGACTTCCCCCAACTGTCCTCACTTATGGTGAGGTTGGTAAAGGGAAACCTGCCACTAAAAGATTCATTGCTAGGTGGATTGTCTCTTGTATTCAATTTTGTTATGAAAAACTGGGTAAGGTTCCACCCTCAGGCCTGAGGGCTCACTCTACCAGAGGTACAGCTGCTTCCCTGGCTGCTGCCAGGGATATTCCTATTCTAGTGATATGTCAAGCAGCTACCTGGAAAACTGTTCACACTTTTACCAAGCATTACTCCCTGGATATCCAGGCTAGGAGTGATGCTCGGTTTGGCACAGCTGTGCTTCAGAGCCTATTTCCTAAGTAGGTTCTGTCCCTCCTCCATGGAGGTACCGCTTGAAGTCTGTCAGAATACAGCAAGACTTCATGTTGTTTGAAGAAAATTACTCAACCTTAGTAATGTTGTTTCTTCTAATGGAGTCTTGCTGTATTCTGACCTCCCCCGCCTTCCCTCTCAGAACCTATGTTTTTGGGATGTGGGTGGGCAGTGGCAGTGTTGGCACTCAGTAGGTGCCCCACCTTGTTGTTTTCACCTTTTTCTTGGGTGAGTGGGTGTTGTGTTTTCATTTTGGGTCTCCTGACTTGAGTCTTTGTTTTGGGACCAAAAATCTGTTTTATGTTTAGTAGCCAGTTGGCTAGTGTAGGTTTACAGCTTCTACACAGGACCTTAGTGAGTTTAGCTCATAAAGATCTGACGGTTTGAGTTTAAACAGCAACAGACAGAGTCTCAACCGAGCTCGAGCTCAGCGTTCCATACCTGGCATGGAAAGTTAACTTTTTCATCTCCGGGGCAGTTCAAAGGTTGGGACTCACTGCTATTGTCAGAATACAGCAAGACTCCATTAGAAGAAACAACATTACTAAGGTGAGTAATTTTTTCTTACACACCACCTGCATAGTGTGAAACTTTTACTTGCCGTTTCTAAAAAGCCAGAAGCTGAAAGCTGTACACTTGGAGCAGTATTTAGCATTGAAAACAAATTACAAAAACTTGATCAAAAACAGTATTTCTGTACAATGAGCTTTTCAAAATTAATTCCTAAACCTTCAGAAGCACCACGGATGAATAAACTAAAACTGCATCATCCTCAGAAACCAATGAACGTCGAAGAAGAGATTTTCTTGCACTGTTCTCACATCAGTAATCCCTATCACACAGTTGAGCAGACTAACACACAGCAGCCAAATCACTGAGTAATAACACCAACTTAAAAAGTAACAACAACAAAACAGATCTTAGACACAATATTTAAATACTAAAACCATACAAAAATACTTGTTGCGTATTGTATAAATTGCACACATGATGGGCAGGAGTGGAAAATGGAAAATATTCTCACTCCTGCATCGTGAGGCATGGCTATCCCACTCGTGCCTTCGGCACTCATAGGATATCCATGCCTCACTCTGCATAAGTGAGAATATTTTCCATATTCCACTCCTGCCCATCATGTATCCCATATATATGTGTGTGTATGTAATAGATATACCACTCTGAGGTGTGCGGTCACGCTCTGATATACGCACGAGGCCTCAGGCCGAGTGCATCAACCGCCCAAGGCGTGCACATATCAGAGTGCAACCGTACACCTCAGGGTGGTTTATCTATCTCATAAAATGTCAAAATTGTTTGGAGGGGTAGGGGCAGTAAGCGGTCGCTGGCTGATATATCAAGATAATGGCGGATGCTCTATCATCTAATAAAACAATTTCTACCCATTTTATAAATAAATTTATAAAATGGGTAGGAAATTGTAGTTGTTTTACTGGATAATGAGCATCACATGACCGCGGTATATCACAGCGTGACTCGCACACCTGCACTTTCACCCCCAAAACAATTTTGACATTTTATAAGATGGATAGTCCACCGAGGTGCGGTCATGCTCTGATATACGCACGCCTTAAGGTTGACACACACCAGGCATGCATGATATCAGAGCGCGACCGCATATCCTCAGAGTGGTACATCGATTACATATATCATGTGTGTGTGTGTGTTTGTATGTATGTGTATATATATATATATATATATACTATTATATCTTTATATATTATACTGCCGTAGCTTGCCAGTATAGCTAAGGTGAAACTGCACTTCCATGTTAAAGTCCAACCTTGAGCCTTAAGAACTTCGGAGCCCTTCAATGGAGTTGCTTGCAATTTGGCATGCATAATCGCTAGGGGTAGGTCTCTTGCTCTGCTGAATTTCATGGTAATCCATCGTGTGGTTACTGAGATATAAAGTGTTATGAAAACAGAAAAATCTGGGTTTTTTAACATTTCTTTGTCATCCTGGATCTCAGAAATGGCGTAAGGTTTTGGTCTGACATTTTCAGTGAGGAAGTCTTTGGGTCACAGTTGTGCCTTTTGAAGGTTTGGTGAAAAAATATTAATCAGTTTGAAAATGATGATATTTTAAATGTTCCCTTTACTTCCTATGGGAAAATGTATATGTCACTCACGAAAAATATATTTCTAGGGACATGGATATGTTGTTCATCCACACTCATTGGCAGGTATCCTTGCCGCTTTAAATCTTGCCGGAAGGTCTTCAAGCTTGCTCCTCCCACCCACCCGGGTGGTATAACTCTCGGCTCCGCCCCATGACGCCAGATCTTCCTTACCGCTTGGAAGCTCAGGTTCCCTCCTTAACGCTCTGCGTTTGAGACTGGTTCCTATTTCTCCGTTTGCGGATTTAAAATAAATTTTGCGAAAAAGACTTCAGTCTTCTATCCCTCGCGGCTGCGATGGACAAATCGACTCCCGGATTTCGGAGATGCCCATGCGGGCAGAAGATGTCTCGGACGGATCCACACTCCACGTGTGTCTACTGCTTAGGCCTTGAGCACGACCCGCAGGCTTCCGACCTGTGCTCATCTTTCTCGGCCTACGTCCTCGAAGACCGTGCTGCCCGATTGCAACTGGGCCGTCCCGAGAAGCGTTTCCCTCCGGTGAAGTCCAAGGAAGCCCGGTTGGCGGTGTCCGCGGCGGCGGGCTCGGCGGATCAGCTCGAGCGGATGGTCGCCTCAAGAGGAGGCGCGGGGCGTATCTTCTCGGCCGCCACATTTATCCCGCCTCTCTGGGCTTCTTACACGGCTTCCTTTAAGGAGCTTTGTCTGTCCCTCTCCACTAAAGGAGAAGGGCTCACGTCTCAGGACCTTATTCTCGGTCCAAAAAGAGGGACAGGGTAAGTCCCTCCGTCGACACTCTTGGGAGCGGGAAAGGTCCCTCTCCCCGGGCCGTCGACCCGTCAGCGATTCGACCGCTCGGCTTCGGCCACTGGCCTCACGGTGTCCCCGTCAGGCCAGTTGACCGAGACTCCCACCGATGAAGTCGAGATTTTTCTCGGCCCATTGGACGGGCTGTCGCCTTTAGCAGCCGAGATTCCCCTCTCCCCGGTTCCCCCGCGAGGAGTTGAGGATCCCGTGGGCTCGCCTGAGCCTCCGGTTCCAGAGCCCTCGGATGGACCATCCGAGCCGAAGGGAGTGCCGGTTCCGGCCGACACCTCCCCGCACCGACCTCAGAAATTCCGGGACTCGGTCTCGGTCTCGGACCTCTTCGCGGTCCAGCCGATCCCACCGCCATAGGCGGTCTCGGTCTCGCACCGCGGTAAGTGGTGCCGCTGGCTCCCTCGGCCCTCCTCCTCGGATGAGGGGAGGCTTCATGAATTACGCCAACGGCACGAGGACCTTATGTTGCAACAGCTCCTCCTGCCGGGAGTAAGCCGACCCGGCCCTTCCCCGGCCATTAAGTGGCTGTCACCGGAGCGGCCGACACAACCCCTCGACTTATCCGAGGAGCCTATACCCAGGCCGGTTGTTCGGCCAAAACCAGCTGCTCCACCGATTCCGGTGGAACCTCCGCCTCCACAGCCACCAACTGGGGCTCGACCAAGGATTCTGCGGCTAAGGGTCTACCCCATCGGTTGTCAGTTACCCTCACTCCCGACCGACCTCGGCAGGTGAAGGGTGGCTCAGGCCAGAGGCAGCTTTTCGAGGACTCTTCCGAGTCCGAAGATGATTCCTCCTTTTTCTCCAAGCGACTGGACTTGGAGTCTTCAGAAGGTCAGTCAATGGATGATAGCCCGTCGTCCTTCCTAGGACTGCTTCGGCTCATCTCGGAGTCCACCGGGATGGAGCTCGAACCCGTTTCCAAACGGGCCAGGTATCCCCTCATGGAGATTCTGGACCGAGGGGATTCTCTGACGGAGGCCTTTCCGGTGGCCGAGGCCATAGTGGGTCCGGCACTGGAGCTTTGGCAGCGCCCTGCTTCCTGCCCTGCGCCTTTGGCCAGGATGGCCAGGAAGTAATGGTCCCGGTTCCTTGTCCGTTTTTTGAACACCCTCTGCTGAGGGTTGGTTACCGACAGGCGTTTGCACGGGCAACGCCAAGGATGTGGACAAACCTCCTGACAAGGAGTCCAAGAATTTGGACTATGTCGGGCGAAAAGTCTACGCTGCGTCCTCTCTCGGCCTTCGTCAGGCCAGTTCGGCCGTCCTCATGGCACATTTTTCTCATGCCCTGTTGGGCTCCCTGGATGAGGTCATCCCTCATCTTCCCGCTGATCTGCAGACTACGGTTAAGCAGGTGCGGGACCAGGGCAGGGCAGTGGCCAAACTGCAGCTCCAGACTGCTTTGGATAGGGGACCCATGTGCCAGATCGGTGGCGGCCGCAGTGGCTATGCGTCGGGCTTGGCTGAGGATATCCACCTTTACTCGGATACCCAGCACAAGTTGGCGGATGTTCCCTTTTGGGGACTGACCTCTTCGCCCTGGGGTGGAAGGTCACCTGCAGAGGATCGAGAAGTCCAATGCTACCTTGACTCGGTCTCTTCCGCTCAGAAGGACAAAGGCCGCAAGCCACAGCCTAAGCCCTTTCATCCTTCTGTGCCCCTCGGCGCCGGCCCAGCAACGCCAGGGGCTGGCAGGCTCGCCTTGGCATCCCAAACCCAAGCCGCCGGCTTCCTCTAACAGGAGGCAGGGAGGAAAGGCCCAGGAGGTCCCTCGGCCGGTCCCTCCTCCAAGCCTGCCCAGTGACGGGCTGAGGGGTGTCGCCCCATCTCCCGCCACCTACCTTGGGTCCCCCTGGGGGATCGCCCGGCACTGCTCCGCCTGGTCCGCTGTTACCACGGACAGGTGGGTCTTGGAGGTGGTGGGAAGAGGTCTGCCTCTGGAATTCGAGCAGGCACCACCCTTCAGAGCCGCCGCTCGGGGGCTTCGGATCCCAGCCTCACTGGCGGTCGTCGAGCCGACATCGCCTCCTCCTCCAGAAGGAGGTGATAAGAGGTGGTGACCTTCTTCAGACCCAGGGTTTGTGTCCAGGTACTTCCTGGTTCCAAGCGGACGGGGGCTGGCGCCCCATTCTCAGACCTACGACCTAAACAAGTTCCTAAGGTCTCGAGCCTTCAGGATGGTCACTCTGGCTCAGATAATACCATCCTGGAACGCGGCGTGGTGGTTCTGCTCTCTGGACTTGCAGGACGCTTCCACGTCCCTATCCGGGCCCGTCCTCACCAGAGATTCCGCCGCCTAGCGGAAGGATCCCTCTTCGAGTTCCAAGCCATGCCCTTCGGCTTGTCTCCAGCTCCAGGGTCTTCACCAAATGCATGGCAGTGGTGACAGCATTCCCGCGCGCTCGAAGGGTCCGGTGTACCCTTACCTGGACGACTGGCTGATAGCAGCTCCTCCAGGAAGGAGGCAGAGTGGTCCAGAGATCTGGCCCTCCAGGTCTGCTCTCAACTGGGCCTCCTTATCAACGAGGCCAAGTCGGAACTCGAGCCGAAGCAGGTGATTCTATTCATCGGGGCGCAGCTCGACTCTCTTCGAGCCAGAGCGCGGCTCCCGGCGGACAGGGCCGAGGTTCTTTCCTCCTTTGCCCGATCATTTCTGGTTGGGCAATTGCGCCCTGCCCGGGACTTCCTGCGCCTCCTGGGTCTCATGGCGGCCTGCACCAGCGTGGTCCGTTGGGCCCGCTGGAACATGCGTCCCCTTCAGTGGGGACTGGCCAGCCAGTGGTCACAACGCTGCGATCCTTTGGACCAGCTTGAGTCGGTGACACAGGGGATGTGGAACGCTCTCCAGTGGTGGACCGTTCCAGATCATTTGCAGGAGGGCATCCCGTTCGTCCGCCCCGAGCCGACGGTCTCTCTTTCGACCGATGCCTCTCTGATGGGTTGGGGTGCCCATCTGGGGGAACACCGGGCTCATGGCCTCTGGTCCCCGCGGGAGTCCCGATGCCACATCAACCTGCTGGAGCGCCGAGCGGTCTGCCTAGCTCTCACCGCCTTTGATCCGTTCCTCCGGGGTCAAGTGGTCCAAGTCCAGACGGACAATACCACGACCATGTACTATCTAAACCGCCAGGGTGGGACGCGCTCCATGCTTCTATGCAAGGAAGCTCTCCGCATTTGGTCACTCATGCGCAGCCTAGAGGCGGATCTCCTAGCCATTCACGTGGCAGGAGCCTCCAACACCCTGGCCGATGCCCTGAGCCGGATAGGGGCTGCATCCCACGAGTGGTCTCTCCTGCCGAGGTAGTACAGCATCTGTTCTCCCATTGGGGCACACCTCAGGTGGACCTGTTTGCCTCCAGGGAGAACGCTGTGAGTCTGTTCCATGCCGCCCCCTCAGCAGGGCTCGCTGCAGGGGATGCCTCTCGAGGCAGTGGACCCGGGCCTCTTTACGCCTTTTCCCATTTCCTTGATCCACAAGGTGCTTCTCAAAGCGAGGAGGGACAAGGCGCAGGTGATTCTGATAGCCCCAGACTGGCCTCGCCAGTTCTGGTACCAGATCTCCTCAGTCTCAGCTCCAGGACTCGCGGCAGCTTCCAGCTCGCCCGGACCTGCTCTCAGTCAATCAGGGAAGGTGTTCCATCCGGACCTTCAATCCCTGCACCTGGCGGCCTGGTTCCTGGCGGCTGAGTTCCAGGCCTTGGGTCTTTCCGCGAGGTCCTATGTAGTTGAGGCGTCCCGTGAAAGTCAACCAGAAAATGCTATGCCTTCAAATGGAAAAGGTTTTCCATTTGGTGTCAGGCAAGGGCTTGGACCCTTCCTCCTGTTCCTTGGCAAGCATCTTGGACTATTTATGGTCCTTTCTAGTCAAGGGCTTAGGTCGGCGACCCTAAGGGTGCACCTGGCAGCCATCTCTGCTTACAGGCGTGGGCGGGAAGCAGTCGGTGGCGCAGGAGAAGGTGGTCTGGCGCTTTTTCAAAGGCCTTGATCACATTTCCCCTCCAGTGCGGGAACCCCCACCTCCGTGGGATCTACTGCTGGTACTGGCAAAGCTCATGGGCAAGCCATTCGAACCTATGCACAGGTGTGCTCTCTCTCACCTGTCGTGGAAGACCGCCTTCTTGGTGGCTATCACGTCAGCCAGAAGGATGGGCGAGCTCCAGGCGCTTTCCATCGAGTCTCCTTACCTGGTCTTCCACAGGGACAAGGTTGTCCTGCGCCCCCACCCGAAATTCCTTCCGAAGGTGGTGTCGGAGTTTCACCTTAACCAGGTGTTGACTCTGCCGGTGTTCTACCCCAATCACACCTCGGAGGCCGAATATAGGCTCCATACTCTGGACCCTAGAAGGGCGCTCGCTTATTATAAGGAGCGCACGGCTGAAATTCGGGGAGAGGTTCGCCAGCTGTTTGTCACCTACGCTGAAGCCGCATCTGGCAGACCTGCAGCCAAGCGGACGATAAGCAGGTGGGTAACCTCCTGCATAGATCTCTGCTATAAGTTGGCGGGGCATGGAGCCTCCCAGAGGATAAGAGCTCATTCTACCCGCCACTGCTGCTGCAGTGGCTGCTTCCAGGGACGTCCCTATCCAGGAAATCTGCAGGGCTGCTACCTGGAAGTCAGCAAACACCTTCATTACCCATTACCACATCGACCTTGAGTCACGCCGGGATGCTGGTTTTGGGGCCTCAGTTCTCCAGTCTCTCTTTCCCAAGTAAGTATTGGGGGTATGCGTCTTGCCTCCCTCCTCCCGGAGAACTGCTAGGAGTCTGCCAATGAGTGTGGATGAACAACATATCCATGTCCCTAGAAATACAGGTTACTCACCTGTAACAGGAGTTCTAGGAATGGTATATGTTGTTCATCCACACGACCCACCCGACCTCCCCGGCTCGACTGTGACAACCGAGCTTCCAGCGGGCCAGATCTCGCCATGGAGCCGAGAGTTATACCACCCGGTAGGTGGGAGGAGCAAGCTTGAAGACCTTCCGGCAAGATTTAAAGCGGCAAGGATACCTGCCAATGAGTGTGGATGAACAACATATACCATTCCTAGAACTTCTGTTACAGGTGAGTAACCTGTATTTTTTGCACAATACAGTATTGTGTGCAAAATACCAGCTTCTTTTCACAAAGAGTGCACACAATACCAGCTTCTTTGCAAAGGGAAGCCTCGTATTGTGCATACAGATCACAAAGGTTTGATCAATTGAGCTATGTAGCATCTGCCATCTTTTTTGCCACTTAGTGAGAATGTTGAAGTGCCGAACGTTTAAAATACAAAAAAAAAATCAGAAAACAGCTAAAGAGGACCTCTTCAGGTGTATGTTGATGTTTTTTGGGGATTTTAAGCTGGACCAAACAAGTTTATTTCTCGGGTGCCAGCTTATACAGAGAATGGCTTGTAAGCTGTTCTCTGTATGAGCTGCTGGAACTCATGCTGTCAGCTGCAGAGTCAAGGAAGACCCGCTTGTTTCCACCGACAAGGGGTGCCCAATCCCTGTGTCAGTATGCCCCCAGCACACATACATATTTGGCACACTGGGAGCCCACCCCAGTGTGCCTGACATTATTTTAAATGAAAAGCCTGTGGAAAAAGAAAACTGTCCCTCAGTGTCTTTTCTTCAAAGCAGAATCCTGCATCGAAATTTGTGAATATTTCGATGCAGGATCCTGCATCGAACTAATCTGCCACATCCACTGACATTGGGGTGCCCAATGCCCATGTCAGTGTGTATCCCCCCAATATTGTGCACACTGGGAGCCCACCCAAGTGTGCTGATACATACTTAACCCTTTCCAACAGCAGGATGCCCACTCCCAGTGTCAGATGACCCCCACCCTCTGCCCACTTTTACTGCCGACGGGGGTGCCCGATTCCCCTGTTGGCATCATGTATGCCCCCAGTATGCTCATATTTATTTATTATAACACTTCTCCTGTAAATGCAGAAAACCATCCCCGTAGTCTTTTTTTTTAACTCTGAAAAATAGAAAATGGTCCATAGTCATCTCCCCACTCCACCCTCCCCATCCCCACCCTCCTCTGTGCACCCACCTTCCCGCACCCTCACCCATACTTACCCTCTGGAGGTCAGAATCGGCAATCTTTTCTGGACTGGGACACATCTTCACTCTTCAAAGCCAAACTGAGATCTGAGGAATCGATGTAAGCCGTATAATAGGTGTCAATGGGGGGGGTCAACTTATGTTGATATCTTGGTCAATTTTAGGAATGCTTACACCAAATTTTCAACATGGGGTTCTTTGAACTCCACCTCATGAACGCTGGCACTGTCATTTCGTTTCTTGCTCCCAAAAGGTGATTTCAAGGTCACTGCATGGAATCACCTTTCGGGACTGATTCATGAAACAGCAGTGCCTCTGTTCATGAGGTGGTGTCCCAAAAAGCCCATGTTGAAAAATTGGTGAAAAAATTCCCCAAAATGACTGCATTATGAGCGTGTGTTGCACAGTTTCTACGTACGTTTGTAACATTGCCAATTTTTAATATTTTCACTTCAGATTTTCATCATAGCCATTTTTTTCATGCCTCCTTATAAACAGTACAGCTGTCATTTTGCACATCCTGCCCAGAACATGTTTTCACACCTGTGGTGCAGAATGGCGCAGTCACTTTGGAATGGAATAACAAAATCACAGTTGCACTGTTCATGAGGGGAGGTCCCATAATGCCAATGTTGAAAATTTGGTTAAAAAAAGTCCAAAAAATGACTATGTTATGAGTGTGCATTCCGCAGTTTCTACACACAATCGTAATGTCGCCAATTTTTCCTGTTTTCACTCCAGATTTTTGACATTGCCATTTTTCCACACCACCTCATGAATAGTACAGCTGTCATGTTTCAGATCCTACAGAAAATGTTTTTCCACAACTATGGCACAAAAATGGTGTTATAGTTGCGCAGAATTACATTTTGATGGGGATTTGAAAGTTTGTTGTACTGGGTACACATGGTGAGGAACTAAGAAGGTTATGTTGAACATTTGGGGTGAAAATTATTTGAGATGACACAGTTATGACTATTTGTTGCAATTTCTGTACGCCTTCTCATAACTTAATGTGTGGAAGTGCAGGGGCCCGAGACCCCTGTGTTTCCACAGCTAGATTAATATGTGCATCTGTGGAGGGATGGGAGTGCACTCATCGTGACATATGGACACTGTTGTATTATCTGGATTGAAGGATGGGAGTGCAGGGTCCAAAGGACCCTGTGCTCACACAGTAAAATGATACAGTTATACTATCTGCAAAAGAAGGAAAATTCATTGCAAAAAACTGCAAGACTATTGGACACTATTGTACTATCTGGATGGAGGGATGGGAGCGCAGGGTCCTTCGGACCCTGTGCTCTCACTGTGACATATGGATAGTATTGTACTGTCTCAATGAAGGGATTGGAGCGCAGGTTCCGAAGTGACATATGGATACTGTTGTACTATCTGGATGGAAGGTTCAGACCCTGTGCTGTCATCGTGACATATGGATACTGTTGTACTATTTGGACCCTGCGTTCCCACAGTAAAATGAGGATACAGTTTTACTATCTGCAAAAGAAGGGAAATTCATTGCAAAAAACTTTGTTAATGCATCAGTTAGGGTGAATACCACAGTGGCAAAAGCAGATAAATGAGGTATTAAGGATTCCAACCCTAATGCCCCACCCCCAGGGTTCCCAACCCATACCACCCCCCCCCATCCCCCCACCCTCCACACACCAACAGGCGTTGGGGTGTGCTGTTGGGTCATCAGGCCTAACTCTCATCACATTGTCCTATACTGTAACGTGTAATCTGGTTTACACATGGAATGGGGGTGAGAATTGGGCCTGACCTTGGGGGTGGGGTGTTAGGGTTGAAAACTCTAATGCCTCATTTCCCTGCTTTTATCACTGTGGTATTCACCCTAACTGAAGCATTAATGAAGTTTTGTGCAAAGAAAAAATATATAAAATATATATAATATATACACACGCATATATAGAGAGAGAGAGAGGCACAGTAATGTCACTATAGTTAGGGTTGCCCGGCCACTTCTATGTTGAAACCAAAAGTTTGTACTTTAATAATTTTGCAAACATTTGACTGATTTGCCTGAAATTTTGCATGCCTGACCTGGTACCATAGATCTCTGAATTGGATGTGTGGTTGTAGAGCTGCAGAGTGCCAAAAAAATATGAAAAATACCACTTTTTGGCAAATTCTTTGCTCGGGGCTATGGCCCAAAGAGTTTGGCAGTCTGGTTTGAAATTGTTAGGGAATTTGGGGTCTGGGTCACTGATGTGCCTTTTGAAGGTTTGGTGAAAAAATAGTAATCCATTCAAATGTTATTACATTTTAAAGTGCACCATTATAGTCAATGGGGAAAAATATATGTGCAGCGCGAAAGCACGTTTTGCTTTCGAGAAAGCACCTTTTACTGTCACAAACAGGCTCAATACTGTCATGCGACTGCCATCTTGTTTTCAGTTGGTGATGGAGAAAAGATTTTGTATTTCAAGAAATAATGTCCCATGATGAACATCAACAGTTGTGTTTACTAATCAGGAACTGAGGAACACGATCCTGACATTACTTTTTAAAAAAAAAAAAGTGGCAAGAAGTAGGTTTTCTCAGTTTTGGCCATTGGTACTACCACAATTTGCAGCACTTCTTTTGCGAAACTGCCGAAAATTGCAGTAATTTTCATGCAACTAACGGCACAGTTGCGTGAAACCTGCAGTAAATTGTGGCACTGTTTCACAAAATTAGCGACAATTTACGGCAATACTTCAATGGGAAAAACCCATTGGCACCAGTACAATATCCCAAAACATCTTGCATCCAATTGTGGGGCCAAATAACATCAGTATTGTATTCCTTGTCCCCCGTTTAGGTAAACACCTGTTGGTGTTTGCCTAATAAAAGGAGTTTTCTCCTTTTATTGCCTCTATGGGGTCCAAGGCATGATTTATTTAATAAAAAAGTTTTTGCTGTTGGGATGTCCAATCCCCGTGTCTGCATTTATCCTCCCCCAGTAGTGTGGGACACTGGAGAGCCCACCCCCGGTGTCAGATGCGCCCCCAGACTCGCTGTTATAATAAAAAAAAAATGTTTACATTGCCGACATTGGAGTGCCCAATCCTCATATTGGCATTCTTAATCAAACCCCCCCTCCAGTACTCTGGGACACTGGGGAGCCCACTCCCAGTGTCCCAAAATTATGTTTTTTGTTAAACCTGTGAAAAAAGGAAACTGTCCCCAACTTTTTTTTTACATCTGTAAAAAGGGAAATGGTCCCTTGTCGTCTCCTGTCGCCCTCCCCATTCCAACCCTCCCACTGAGCAACCCACCACCCCACACCCCCTGCCCTATACTTACCACAAGAGACCATCTGCTGTAATCTTCTGTGGACCGGGAAATGTCTGCACTCTTCAAAGCCGAACCATGAACTGAAGAATCAAGGTAACCGCCATATAATGGCTGTCTATGGTGTTTTGAGCTTGTATTGATATCTCAGCCATATTTTGGAATTTTAACACCAAATTTTCAATATAGTTTTGTTGGGACCCCACTGCGTGAACACTGTCATCTCATTACTCAGACCTGAAAGGTGATTTTGTGGTCACTGCGTGGAATCACCTTTTGGGACTGATTAAAGAAATGACAATGCCAGTGTTCATGAGGTGGCGTCCCAAAAAACCCATATGGAAAATTTGGTACAAAAACAAAAAACGCTCAAGTTACATGCGTTCATTGAAATGCTTCAACACACGCTTGTAACTTCATCAGTTTTTAATATTTTCACTTCATATTTTCAACATTGCCATTTTTTCACACCACCTCATGAACAGTACTGCTGTCATTTTTCACATCCTGCCTGAAATGTGTTTTCACATCTGTGACTCAGAATGGCATTGCAGTTGTGCATAATTATGTTTTGCCTTGCATTTTACAATTTCTCTGTACCAGGTTACATGAGGTGGGGTAATAAGATGGCTGTGCTGACAATTTTGTCACTGTTGATTGACACATGGCTGGGCCCTGCACTTCCACACCTAAATATATGCATATCTACAGAGGGATTGGAGTGCAGGGTCCAAAGGACCCTACGCTCCCACAGTAAAATAAGGATACTATTATACTGTATCAAAAAGAAGGGATTCATGAGTGGTCTAAGCCACTTTTAAGGTTACCCAAGGTCACACAGCAATTGTGTAGAAAAATCATTTATCTGACAGCTCACCATTATATATCATATATAGGGGATATGACATGGCCTGACTGAAGATGATATATTTATCTTCACAAGAGGCCAATGATATCATGATATCTTACGAGTGGTGAAGCCATGAGTGAGATATCATGTCATTGACCTCGAGTGAAGATAAATATATCTTCGGTCAGGCCATGTCATGTTCTGTTTATACAAAATGTGTTTTGGGATTTAAAAGATGTATGTTTAAAAATGTAGGGTGACAGAGTATTAGTACTGGTTAGTGAGCTGTTGGCATACATTTAAAATTGGCAGCATTTGTGGAAATAGTGTGAAAGAGTATGTGTGTTGTTGTTTTCTTAATGTTGAAAGTTATCTGGTTGAGCCTGCTGTGTACATTCTGGCTGCAATCATTCTGGTGACTTTAATCATTATGTGTAAAAAGTTCCAGTAATGTATATATTGTAGCGTGACCGAGTGCCGTGAAAGTGCTAACATCCTGACAGAAATTGAAAAACTATATAGCATGTCACATTTAAATAGTCTAAAAAGTGTCTCTCTCTTATCTGTTTATCTTTCGTTTGTTTTTAAGAAAAGAACAGATTGTGGCCCGCGCACTCTGTGGAGAGGAAGCGACTGAGCAGTTTCTCCAGCCAGAGTGAGCGATACTATAGGAATGCATGCTTTTGCTTCCATCTTTATATGAAACTCGTGACTCGCTCTCTGTGTACAGCGCATATGGTCTGTTAAAGAAACAAAGGATAAAGTAAACAGATAATAGAGAGACTTTTTAGTGTATTTAAATGTGATGTGCTGTATTTTGTTTTCAGTTTTTGTCAGAATGTCAGGACTGTCACAGCGGTCGGTCACCCTGCAGTACAGACCGGAGACAGTACAGTGCAGATAGTAGCGGAAGTTTTGGGGCACAATGACTGAACTCGCCACAGTGAATGGGGCAGAATGAACATGACAGGATCAACCAGATAAGTGTTAATGTACAAAGCAAATTGTGTTATTATTTAGAGAGACTGGATATTTATTTTAAATGTACGACAGCAGATTAGCAGTACTAATAGCACTCGGTCACGCTTCATTAGAGAACAAAAGTGGAAGTTGGCACTGTGAGAATGGTAGTATCAGTTTCAGTATGACATATAGGAGTATGGAGATAACAGCATGACGTATAGGCATAAGCGGATTTAGAGGGGGGCCTAAGGGTGCTATAGCTCCCCCATCATGGAGTTCCTCTATTAGTAACACATTGTGCTGCATTCTTAATTGGTATGCACTAATGCCTCCATGAAAGCTGCCTGAGCCACACACGGGTCTCATCTGTCCTCCAGTGTCTTGGTAGTGCAGTAAACAATCACCCCCACCCCCCCCCGAAAAGCATGAATTTCTTACTAACTTTCATCCTGCTGCATGTGGTCTGGTCCCAGCATTGTGGCATCAGCTGGTCTTGTCTTGGTGAGCCTAAGCATTCATTATCTACTTTTGAAGGCTTAGTGCAGCTCCTTTGTTCATGTGCAGGGGGGTTCATGCATGGGGGTGTACAGCTGCAGCAAAGTGGAGTAGACCTTAACAATATAGATCTCAATCAGGTCGCCTGGTGCTCACTGCTCCTGATTTGCTGTTGCATCCAATAGTGGATGTGGCTAGCAAGGGGTGCCTTTAAACCAGCAGTACAATGTAAAGAAAATCTGCACTTTTTTGACTGGCTATTCCCTCTGCTGCGCTGAGCATGTCCCTGGTACTCTTTCCCACCGGCAATGTATTAGCACCCTATAATGTGCTCAGCTATCCTTTGTTTATGTTTACATTTCTGCCGCCTGCTCCATTGACTAGATATCAGTCGCCATATTTTCTGTGTTGCTACAACGGCTGTAATGGCTTACTTCTTGGTTGGGTAGTACTGCTGCGTTAAATGTCTGGGTTGCCGAAACAAGAGTGAGCTGTAATTCATTCACTCAGAAGATTAATGTTGGAGCAAGAGAAGAGTGAGTATACTGCTGAGGAGCAGACTGAGAGAGAGTGGAGCCCACAAGTGAAGAGCAGAGCCCGAGGTTTCAGGCAGCAGCAGTCCAGTAACACGGGGTCAGTGTGGCCTTGGTAAATCAGCACAAGGAGTTGGAGTGAGGTTAAGGTCATCTTCCAGTAGGCTGAAGCAAGCTCTGAGCTCTGCTCATTAGGAGTCATGGGGTCATTGTGTGCTGTCTAGAGAGAAAGAGTTTGGCAGCCAGGTGACTGGAGACAGTACTCAACTAGGGGCACATAGACTTCAGCCTGCTGAAAATGGATCAAGTCTTCATTTAATCAGGTACTCCTTGTGTTAAGAAAAAGACTTTCACAGTCTCAAACTATAGTGGGTGGGAGGTGACTGCTGGGATGGGACAGGACAATAGTGTTCCATCAGACTGGGTGTGTAATAAATGTAGTACTAGTGTTATTAATTTCTAGTAAGGGGAGCTTAAATTAATGACATTAAAATAGTTTAAGGTCACTGCTGATTTTGTCCTATATGGCAAATTGATTTTGGTGTGGATTCGCAGGAGAGGGAGTTGGAGGGTAGTGCCCTCTGGTAGCATGCTAGGAATGGTACAAAGCTAATGCTGGGGCAGGTCTGATCTCAGCAACAGCATGAACCAGGAGAGGCAAAAACTGGTACATGAGACCTTTGAACTAAGATAAAAACTTCAGGTTGTACTGTATGTCTAATCTGTGTGGTCTTTTCAGTTGTGTTTGTACAGTGTGAATGAGCACAGAGGGAATTAATAGACATAGGGGTTTTGAAAGTGTTCTGCTGTATATTATAGCATGTGCAGGAGTTTCTGCATGCTTGGAGAGCAAAACTGGCAACAGAAGTCATAAAACCTTGTTTGGCATATTGGCACAGTCAGTTACAAAACCAGAGAAAAAAGTGATAAAATCAGATATTTTGTTTATGTAGTTATACTGTATGTGTTGAATGGGGGGGGGGGTGCAAGCTGTGATGTACCCAAGCAAGTGCTGTTGCTAATAAAAAAAAAAAAAAAACGCATTTTTATATTTATTTAAAAAACTTTGTTCTATTGTCTGCTTACTGGCCTATCATAACAAGCATTTGTCAATGCCGAATGTTGATTGCATTGGTCTGTTCATCTCGCTCACTGCCCCTCTGTCACTCAGTCTGTTTCTCCCGGTGCTGTAGGCTGCTCTTTTGTACTGGGTTCCTGCCTGCATTGGCAGCTTTTTCTGCCCACTAAGAAATCTGCAGCTGTCCCGACAGAGCTCCGTTGAGGTGGCTCACTCCCCCCCCCCCCAACTCGCTCATTCTATTTCTCCTGGCACTGCAGGTTGCCCTTTTGTACTGGGCTCCTGCCTCTGTTGGTGGCTTTTTCTGCCCACAAAGAAATCTTCAGGCAGCAGTCCCAACACAGATCAGTTGAGCCTGCTCACTCCCCCTCTCTCACTCACTTGTTCCGTTTCTGCCGCTGCAGACTGGCCTTTTGTACTGGGCTCCTGCCTGCATTGCCACCTTTTTCTGCCAACAAAGAAATCTGCAGCAGTCATGATAGAGCTCCGGTGAGTTTGCTCACTCCCCCTCCCTCACTCGCTCTCTCGTTCTGTTTCTCCCAGTGCTGCAGGCTGCCCTTTTGTAGTGGGCTTTTGCGTTGGGGCCTTTTTCTGCCCACAAACAAATTCGCAGCAGTCCCGACAGAGCTCAGTTGAGCTCGGCCACTCCCCCCTCTCACTCGTTTGATCTTAATCTGTCCCAAACACTGATTTCCCACAGCGACTATGCTATTGTTCGGCAGGAGTGCAAAAACATATTTTAACCAGGATGTGAAAAATGACAGCTGTACTGTTCATAAGGAGGTGTGAAGAAATGGCACTGTTGAAAGTATGTGAAAATATTACAAATTTGCGAAGTTACAAGGGTGCGTGGAAACAGTTCAATGCACGCTTGTAACACAGTCATGTTATGGAGTTTCGTCATCAAATTTTCAACATAGGGATTTTAGGACATCTGCTCATGAACAGTGCCACTGTCATTTTCTTAATCTGTCCCAAACACTGATTTCCCACAGCGACAGTGTTATTCTGCGCCGGAACTGTGAAAACACATTTCAGTCAGGATATGAAAAATGACAGCTGTACTGCTCATAAGAAGGTGTGAAAAAATGCCAGTGTTGAAAATCTGGCTTGACAGTATTACAAATCTGCGAGGTTACAAGGGTGCGTGGAAAGTGCACAACGCACAGTTGTAACACAGTCGTTTGATGGGCTATCATCACCAAATTTTCAACATAGGCATTTTAGGATTTTTGCACATGAACAGTATCACTGTCATTTTCTTAATCTGTTCTGAACAGTGATTTCCCACAGCGACCACTCTATTCTGCGCTGGAAGTACGAAAACACATTTCGGCCGGGATGTGAACAATGACAGCTGTACTGTTCACAAGGAGGTGTGGAAAAAATGCCAGTGTTGAAAATCTGGCATGAAAATATTGCGAATTAGTGAAGTTACGAGCGTGCGTGCAAACTGCGCAACGCACACTCATAACACAGTCATTTTTTGGATTTTGTTCCACCAAATTTGCAACATAGGCTTTTTGAGAGCCACCTCATGAACACTGGCATTCGTTGTTTTACATCGTCTCAAAAGGTGATTCACAGCAGTGACCGCAGAAATCACCTTTTGGGGCTGATTAACGCCACACAGTTCCAGTATTCAGTGAGGAGGGGTCCTAAAACCCCATGTTGAAAATGTGGTGCCAAAATTCCAAACAATGACTGAGATATGCATTAAAGTTGGAAAAAAACCTATTTATTCCATTATACAGCTTACCGGCATTTCCTCAGTTTGCTTTCAGCTTTAAAGATTGCAGACATGTTCCTGGTCCTCGAAGATGTCACGCCCGAGCTCCGGAGGTAAGTATGGGTGGGGGTGTGGGGAGGCAGGGTGCGCGGTGGGTGGGCGCAGGTTGCGGGAGGGGGCAGGGAGACCTCTGAGGGACAGTTTCCTTTTACAGGTTTAAAAAAAAAAAAAAGACATTGTGGGACCATTTTTATTTTACAGGGGCATGTGGCACGCCAGTGGGCTCCCAGCATGCCACCGACTCCTTCTTTGCGGGGGCAAGCTGTAGCCAACTGGGGATTGGGCACCCCCATCAGCACACAACAGAAAGGAAGGGTGACTTTATGCCGACGGGGATTGGGCACCCCGTCGGCAGACAATCTAAGCGGGGGGAGTTACATAATGCTGACGGGGAGTGGGCTCCCCTGTTGGCAACATACATATTGGCTCACTGAAACTGACGGGGATTGGGGCCCCTGGCTGCAAATAAACACAGTGGGGGGGCTTAATATTGTTTGTGAACATGGCAGCAAATCGTCATCATGTTCACAAGCAATATCAATGGTTCAAGATCCTGCCCTGCAATGACGGGTCGCTCCCTCATTGCAGTGAATGGCTTAAGCTGCAATGACGAGGTGGCCCCTGATTGCAGCAGCTGATTTTTTACAAGGTTATGGCACGCTGGCTGAACTAGTGTCAGCAGCAGTGTGCCACAGCATTGGGGGAAGTGGGACAAGCCTTTACATGCTGTGGAGGCATTGTCCACAACAGTGCCGCTCCTCCACAACCTGCTTGTGGAGAAAGCTGCCACAATATGTTTCTTGCGCATGCGTGCAATCAACATAAAAATGAGATGGGGTCATCCCAGTAAATTTTAAAACGATAAAAAATATTTTATTTATTTAAAAATTTATTTTCATTGGAATAAGTTGCTATATAGAATAAAATCTGTTATGCAAAAATAGCAAGCAAACTTGAAATTATATTTTCAGAAACTAGGTAGCAAAGTGACTCTGTTCCCATATGTCCAGTTATTGTATTTATTTTTTTACTGAGGTAAGGGTGGGGGTAGGTTAATCTGTACTGCAGGACAAACTGGGATGGATTGGCTTTATGGTAATGTCATAATGTGCTTGAGTGAGTGACATCTGTGAACTTGTTTACTTGGTTTGTCATTGAATTTGTCTGGAGTTTGTCTTTATCACCAAGTCTCTTTCAACTTGTCTCATTCATATGTGTTTCGGATGTGGTGCTGCTACTGCTGCCCAGCTGCAGTCTTTTGATATTTTATTTTATTTTTGAGGTGGGAGGGTATTTTGGGCAACATACTGTCGTGTGGACTGTGGGGACTCTGGGAATGGTGCTAGGGTGCAACTCACAAAGCATGGGGAGGGAGGAAATGGGTAGAATTGCTTTAGAAATATCCTCCAAAATGCACCAGAATGTTAAAAAAATGTATGGGGGCCTAGGTAGCCTACCAGATCCCTGGCCTATTATTTTTATCTGACTTGAGCTCCCCCATCTGTAGGACTCCTGGATCTGTCCCTGCTTATAGGAACATGGAGATATCAATGACATCTTCACTGGCTAATGCAGATATCACTTTTTATTCTTGTATTTATCCCAAAACACATGTTGTATAAATATATATAAATATAGATATAGTTAGGGGTGAGTAGGCACTTTAATGTTAAACCCCAGTTCTAGGGACATGGATATGTTGTTCATCCACACTGTCTGGCAGGTATCCTTGCCGCTTTAAATCTTGCCGGAAGGTCTTCAAGCTGGCTCCTCCCACCCACCCGGGTGGTAAAACTCTCGACTCCGCCCCATGACGCCAGATCTTCCTTACCGCTTGGAAGCTCAGGTTCCCTCCTTAACGCTCTGCATATAAGACTGGTTCCTAATTCTTCGGAATTTCGAATTTAAAAGTTTTTTGCTAAAAAGACTTGGTCTTCTCTCCCTACGCAGCTCGATGGACAAATCGACTCGGTTTCGGAGATGCCCTTGGAACAGAAGATGTCTCAAGCGGACCCGCACTCCCGTCGTCTACTGTCTAGGCCTGGACGCGACCCGCAGGCATGCGACCTGTGCTCTTCCTTCGGCCTCGCTCCTCTAAGACCCGTGCCGTTTACAACTGGGGTGTCCCAGGCGTTTTCCTCCGGTGAAGTCTAAAGAGGCCCGGTCGGCGGTGTCCGCGGCGGCGGGCTCGGCGGATCAGCTCGAGCAGATGATCGCCCTCAAAGAGGAGGCGGCACGGGCCACTTCTACCTCGGCTGAGGCTTTTGTCCCGCTCTCTCTCGGTACCTCTTATTCAGCTTCTTTTAAGGAGCTTTGTCTGACCCTCTCTACTAAAGGTGAGGGACCAACTTCTGCTGGACCGTTTTCTCGGTCCAAAAAGAGAGACAAGGGTAAGTCTCACCGTCTACACTTTTGGGAGCGGGAAAGATCCCTCTCCCCGAGTTGTCGGCCGTCGACTTCGGTCGACCGCTCGGCTTCGGCCACTGGTCTCATGGTGTCCCTGTCAGGCCAGTTGACTGAGACTCCCGACGACGCGGTCGAGATTCTTCTCGACCCGTTGGATGGGTTGTCAGCAGGAGAAGCCGAGAATCCCCTCTCCCTGGTTCCCCCGGTGGGAGTTGAGGACCCCATTGGCTTGTCTGTGCCTCCAGTTCCGGAGCCTTCGGTTGAACCCTCCGAACCGAGGGGAGTGCCAGTTCCCCACGACACCTCCCCGCACCGTCCTCGGGAAAGCCGAGGTTCTCGGTCTCGGACTTCTTCGTGGTCCAGCCGATCCCACCATCATAGGCGGTCTCTGTCTCGGCACCGCAGCAAGCGGCGCCGCGGCTCGTCCTCTTCCTCCTCCTCGGACAAGGGGAGGCTTCGACGCAAGTTGCGTTGAAGATATGAGGAACTCATGTGGCAACAGCTCCTTCTGACCGGGAATAAGCCGACGCCATCGTCTTCCCCGGCCATTAAGTGGCTGTCACCGGAGCGGCTGAAACAACCCCTCATTTTATCCAAGGAGCCTGTTCCCAGGCCGGTTGTTCGGCCGAAACCAGCTGCCCCACCGATTTCCGGTAGAACCTCCGCCTCCACAGCTGTTAGTTGGGGCTCCGACCAAAAATTCTCGGTTGGCTCAGGGACTGCCCCATAGGCTGACTGTCACCCTCACTCCCGATTGACCTCGGCAGGTGGAGGGTGGCTCAGGCCCGAGGCAGCTCTTTGAGGACTCTTCCGAGTCCGAAGACGATTCCTCCCTTTTCTCCAAGCGAATGGACTTGGAGTCCTCAGGAGGACAGTCGGTGGACGATAGCCCTTCGTCCTTCCTGGGATTGCTTCGGCTCATCTCAGAGTCCACCGGGATGAAGCTCGAACCCGTTTCTAAGCGGGCCAGGTATCCCCTCACGGAGATTCTGGACCAAGGGGATTCCCCTATGGAGGCCTTTCCGGTGGCTGAGGCCATAGTGGGTCTGGCCTTGGAGCTCTGGCAGCGCCCTGCTTCCTGCCCTGCGCCTTCGGCCAGAATGGCCAGGAAGTATGTGGTCCCTACCGGTTCCTTGTCCAGTTTTTCGGAACACCCCTCGGCCGAGGGGTTAGTTACCGACATCGTTTTCCGGCTTGCCGGGAACGCTAGGGATGTGGACAAACCTCCTGACAAGGAGTCCAAGAAATTGGACTATGCCGGGCGAAAAGTCTACGCTGCGTCCTCCCTCGGCCTTCGCCAGGCCAGTTCGGCCGTCCTCATGGCACATTTCTCTCATGCCCTGTTGGGCTCCCTGGACGAGGTCGTCCCTCATCTTCCCGCGGATCTGCAGACCACAGTTAGGCAGGTGCGGGACCAGGGCAGGGCAGTGGCCAAACAGCAGCTCCAGACTGCTTTAGACATTGGGGACTCATGTGCCAGGTCTGTGGCGGCAGCAGTGGCTGTGCGTCGTCGGGCTTGGCTGAGGATATCCACCTTCACTTCGGATACCCAGCACAAGTTGGCGGATGTCCCCTTCTTGGGGACTGACCTCTTCGGCCCTGGGGTGGAAGGTCACCTGCAGAGGATCGAGAAGTCCAATGCTACCTTGGACTCGGTCTCATCTGCTCAGAAGGACAAAGGCCGCAAAACCACAGCCTACATGCCTCTGCTTCCCGCCCGTGGCGCGTCCAACCCAGCAAATTTCAGGGACAGCAGGCTCGGGATTGGCATCCCAAACCCAAGCCGGGGCTTCCTCCAACAGGAAGCAGGGAGGTAAAGGCCCAGGAGGTCCCTCAGCCGGTCCCTCCTCCAAGCCTGCCCAGTGACGGGCTGGAGGGGGGTCGCCCCAACCCGTCACCTCACCCCAGGTTCCCCCTGGGGCACGGCCCAGCACTTCCTTTCCACCTGGTCCGTTATTACCACAGACAGGTGGGTGCTGGAGGTGGTGGGAAAAGGCCTGCCTCTGGAATTCATGCAGCCCCGCCCTCAGAGCGTCGCACCTCGGGGGCCTTGGGGTGCCAGCCTCACTGTCGGCTCGCCAAGCCGACATCTCTCCTCCTCCAAAGGAGGTGATCAGGAGGTGGCAGACCCTCCCTCAGACCTGGTCTTGTGTCCAGGTACTTCTGGTTCAACGGGACGGGGCTACGCCATTCTACCTACACGATTTAAACAAAGTTCCTAAGGTCTCGAACCTTCAGGATGGTCACTCTGGCTCAGATAATACCATCCCTGGAACACGGCGTGGTGGTTCTGCTTCTGACCTGCAGGACCTGCTTCTTTCACGTCCCTTCCGTCCGTCACATCGGAGATTCCTTGCGCTTTCGGCGGAGGATCCCTTTTGAGTTCGAGCCATGCCCTTCGGCCTGTCTCCAGCTCCCAGGTCTTCACCAAATGCATAGCAGTGGTGACAGCTTTCCTGGTGCGGGGTCCGGTGTACCCTTACCTGGACGATTGGCTGATAGCAGCCCCTCCAGACAGAGGTGAGGCGGTCCAGAGATCTGGCCCTCCAGGTTTGCTCTCAAATCGGCCTTCTCATCAACGAGGCCAAGTTGGAACTCGAGGCAAGCAGGTGATTCTTTTATGGCCAGGCAGAGCTTCGACTCTCTTCGAGCCAGAGCACGGCTCCCGGTGGACAGGGCCGAGGTTCTTACCTCCTTTGCCCAATCATTTCTGGTTGGGCATTCGCCTGCCCGGGACTTCCTGCGCCTCCTGGGTCTCATGGCAGCCTGTACCAGCGTGGTCCATTGGGCACACTGGCACATGCGCCCCCTTCAGTGGGGACTGGCCAGCCAATGGTCACAACGCTGCAATCCATTGGACCAGCTAGTGACGGTGACCCAGGGGATGTGGAACGCTCTCCGGTGGTGGACCGTTCCAGTTCATCTGCAGGAGGGCATCCCATTTGTCCGCCGCCGAGCCGACGGTCTCTCTATCGACCGATGCCTCTCTGATGGGTTGGGGTGCCCATCTGGGGAACAGGCGCACGGCCTCTGGTCCCGCGGAGTCCCGATGCCACATCAGCCTGCTGGAGCTTGAGCGGTCTGCCTAGCTCTCACCGGCCTTTGCTCCTTTTCTCCGGGGTCAAGTGGTCCGGTCCAGGCGGACAATACCACGACCATGTACTATCTAAACTGCCAGGCGGGACGCTGCCCATGCTTCTATGCAAGGAAGCTCTCCGCATTTGGTCACTGCAGCAGCTTGGAGGCGGATCTCCTAGCCATTCATGTGGCAGGAGCCTCCAACACCCTGGCCGATGCCCTGAGCCGGATAGGGGCTGCATCCCACGAGTGGTCCTCCTGCCGGAGGTAGTACAAGATCTGTTCTCCCATTGGGGCACACCTCAGGTGGACCTGTTTGCCTCCAAGGAGAACGCGAAGCTGAGGCTGTTCCATGCCCGCCTCAGCAGGGCTCGCTGCAGGGGGATGCCTTCTCGAGGCCGTGGACCCCGGGCCTCTTCTACGCCTTCCCCCCATTTCCCTTGATACACAAGGTGCTTCTCAAAGCAAGGAGGGACAAGGTGCAGGTGATTCTGATAGCCCCAGACTGGCCCCGCCAGTTCTGGTACCCAGATCTCCTCAGCCTCGGCTCCAGGCTCCTGAGGCAGCTTCCAGCTCGCCCGGACCTGCTCTCAGTCAATCAGGGGAAGGTGTTCCATCTAGACCTTCAATCCCTGCACCTGACGGCCTGGTTCCTGAGTGGCTAGAGTTCCAGGCCTTGGGTCTTTCAGACGAGGTCCTCAATGTAGTTGAGGCATCCCGTAAGGAGTCGACCAGGAAATGCTATGCCTTCAAATGGAAGAGATTTTCCATTTGGTGTCAGGGCAAGGGCTTGGACCCTTCCTCCTGTTCCTTGGCAAGCATCTTGGACTACTTATGGTCCCTTTCTCATCAAGGGCTTAGGTCGACGACCCTAAGGGTGCACCTGGCAGCCATCTCTGCTTACCGGGCGCGGGCCGGGGAGCAGTCGGTGGCGCAGGAGAAGGTGGTCTGGCGCTTTTTCAAAGGCCTTGATCACATTTCCCCTCTGGTGCGAGAACCTCCACCTCCGTGGGATTTACTGCTGGTACTGGCAAAGCTCATGGGCAAGCCATTCAAACCAATGCACAGGTGTGAACTCTCTCACCTGTCGTGGAAGACCGCCTTCTTGGTGGCTATCACGTCAGCCAGAAGGATGGGAGAACTCCAGGCGCTCTGCATCGAGTTTCCTTACCTGGTCTTCCACAGGGACAAGGTTGTCCTGCGCCCCCAACCGAAATTCCTTCCGAAGGTGGTGTCGGAGTTTCACCTTAACCAGGTGTTGACTCTGCCGGTGTTCTACCCCAATCACACCTCGGAGGCCGAATACAGGCTCCATACTTTGGACCCTAGAAGGGTGCTCACTTATTATAAGGAGCGCACGGCTGAAATTCGGGGAGAGGTTCGCCAGCTGTTTGTCACCTACACTGAAGCCGCACCTGGCAGACCTGCAGCCAAGTGGATGATAAGCAGGTGGGTCACCTCCTGCATAGATCTCTGCTATAAGTTGGCGGGCATGGAGCCTCCCAGAGGGATAAGAGCTCATTCTACCCGCCATACTGCTGCATCGGTGGCTGCTTCCAGGGATGTCCCTATCCAGGATATCTGCAGGGCTGCTACCTGGAAGTCAGCACACACCTTCATCACCCATTACCACATCGACCTTGAGTCATGCCGGGATGCTGGTTTTGGGGCCTCGGTTCTCCAGTCTTTATTCCCTAAGTAGGGGGTGTGTGCCTGCCTCCCTCCTCCCGGAGAACTGCTAGGAGTCTGCTAGTGTGGATGAACAACATATCCATGTCCCTAGAAATACAGGTTACTCACCTGTAACAGGAGTTTTAGGAATGGTATATGTTGTTCATCCACACGACCCACCCGACCTCCCCGGCTTCGACGCACAACCTGAGCTTCCAGCGGGCCAGATCTGGTGTCATGGGGCGGAGCCAAGAGTTTTACCACCCGGGTGGGTGGGAGGAGCCAGCTTGAAGACCTTCCAGCAAGACTTAAAGCGGCAAGGATACCTGCCAGACAGTGTGGATGAACAACATATACCATTCCTAGAACTCCTGTTACAGGTGAGTAACCTGTATTGTTTGCACGTTAATAACTTTGCAACATTTGCAACATTGAACGAATGGATTTGCACAAAATTTTGGCATGCACAGTCTTGTATGGTAAACCTCTTGATTTACCAAGTTGTGTTTTGATTGCACATATGTTTTTTGCACAGTGAATCGCTGAAAAACGTGTTTTTCACCACTTTTAACAAATATTTTGCCTATCGCGCTGAGACCACACCGTTTGATGTTTTGGTCTGAAGTCTGGAACATAGAAAGAGTTCATGTCAAAGAACAATCCAACATTGGTTTGGGTAAAAAATATTAATCTGTTCCAAAGTTATTTAATTTTTGATTTTTGGGTTCTGAGCATGCGCCATTCACTCCAGATGTATATGTATGTTTTGCGAAAGAGGATTGGGCTCATGGTCAAGGATTTTGTCAGCTCACGAATGAGGATTTAAAAAATCCTTGCCCACCAGCAAAAATCATTGTCCACGAGCCACCATCTTGTTTTCATTTTTTCCCACAAACAAAATGACGTAGCTTCCTCCATGGGTGACTTCTTGTTGTAATAAGGCACGGGTTTTGTTCAGGGTGACAGCCTCCACAAACCCATACCTTTGGTTTACTTCACTTTGCCCAAAAAAGGGGCGTTTCAAATTTAAAAATTTTTTGTCTGCGACTGGCTTCCGATTCCTTTCGTGATCTGACAAAATCCCAGTCCATGAGCTGATCCTCTTTCACAAGGTAGCAGAATCCTTGACCATCACTTTGTGACCAGATGGCCCTTCTCGCAGATGAGGATTGACTGACGGTCAAGGATTTTGCTGCCTCGTGAAAGAGGATCAGGTGGCGGACTTAGATTTTGTCAGCTCGTAAAAGGGGATTCGTTTTTTTAATCCTCTTTCATGAGTTGACAAAATTGCAGTCCACGAGCTGTCAGAATCCTAGTCCACCACCTGATCATCTTTCATGAGGTAGCAAAATCCTTGACCATCACTTTGGGACCAGATGACTAAAATCTTTTTTTTTTTTTTAATACTTATTCTACTTTTTGGCCCTCACTCCAGGCCGTCAATGTTCTGTCCTGGTCATGGTACCTCTGTGGCTTCCACCTCCTGTGTGTGCCCCTCGCTCTCCTGGCATACCCCCCAGGGGGCGGGGTCCCGGCGCCACAGCAGGAACCGGTGCCAGGATACCGTAACTGGTTAGGAGAGCACTCGACCAGGAGGCTAATTGAAGTCCAGGGGCAGGACTTCATAGAGATGACACCTGGAGTGGAAATTTTATCCCTATAGGCTGGGGCAGGAACATGCAATGACTCCAGCATCTGTCCCGCCTCAGAAACCCTTGACCTTGTGTCGGTGCGACAGGGTGGCTAATCCAGCCTCCACTAGGCATCGCTCTTGCGCTGAGTGCAGAACCCTCAGGAGAAGGAGAGCAGTACTTAGGATGCTCAGTCTTCTCCCCCGGCTGGCCCTCCGATGGCCCAGGCTCGTTCCCGAACCCGGGTTGCCGGCATTGCAAATGGAAATCCAACCACTGTGCTGACAGGCCGGCCAGATGACCAAAATCTTATGGTCAAGGATTTCTCATGGACGGCAATTTTGACAGCTCATGAATGTGGATTGATCTGACAGTCAGGATTTTGTTACCTCATGAACTAGGAATTTTTAAACTTTTAAAAACTTTCCCACTGCATTGTAAATTAACGATTTGGTCTTTTGACTTGCAATTTTCAGGGTATTAAGGGGATGCCCTAGAGATGTGAATTATGCTATTCAGGTGTTGGAAAGTTAAGCAGTTCCATAGATACACCATCACAAAGTTGAGATTTTTCCCATAGGATAACATTGTCATGCCCATTGTGCTTTTCGGTGCCCGTATCTCAAACATGAAGCGAGATATGGAATTTTCACTACTCACAGCCTAGATCTAAGCCACAGGAACAAGATTGGAAACCATAGACTACAGCTGCAGTAGAATGTTTTTCCTAGATTGAATGCTTAAGGAGATATTGGCAAATTGGTATCACAAGGGTTCCAAGGGTGCCTTTTCAGCACTTTTCAGTGCCCATATTTCATAAGCAATGCAAGATGCAGATTTCATTTATTTATCTTGCATGAACGTCTCACTGTCATGATTATGACACTTGAATTTTTTTCCTAGCTGCTACTGTTCCTGAGATACTGGCAAATTAGTGTTACAAGGGTTCCTTACCATATAGGGCTGCTGTATGGCTCTGTAGCTATGCGTAAGTGGGAGTGCAGGGCCCAGAGGGCCCACATTCCCACAGACACATATCATTATGCAGAAATAGGCAGCTTGGTGGGAGCACGGGGTCCACCAACACATGGAGTATCCAGAGCTCACTCTGCAGGAGTGAGAATATTTTCCATAGCACATGATCTACACATTGTGTGTGCTATTTATACAGTGAGGGTGAGAGCTCCAAGAATATTATGTTTTCATGTGTTCCTCTCCTGTTTGTTGTGTTCTGTCTACTGTTTCTGTGTGTGGTCCGAGTATGCGTGAGTTTTTCTGACTGAGCTGGGAGTCTCACAAATACTATGGGAGACAGTTGAGTGTCATTTGCAATGCTAATCAAGTAAGTTGCAGGTACTGTAGCAGTGAGAAACAGAAACTTTTTTTGTGAAGCAGTTTCATTTAGAATGCAGGCTGTACTGAAGATGAGATCAGCATAGAAATGGGCTGGGAGTCTCAGAAACACCATGGGACAGAGGTGAGCGTCCTTTGCAATGGTATTTGTGTAAGTTGCAGATAGTAGTGAGAAACAGAAACTTTTTTGTGAAGCAGCTTCATTTAGAATGCAGGTTGTAGTGAAGCTGAGATCAGCATAGTAATGGGCTGGGAGGTCTCAGAAACACTATTGGACACAGGTGAGTGTCCTTTGCAATGCTAATTGAGTTAGTTGCATGTAGCATTGAGAAACAGAAACTGTTTTGCGAAACAGTTCCATTTAGAATGCAGGCTGTTTTGAGTGAGTGGTGACATCACCAGAGTATGTATGAACAGCATTTATTTTAACTCTGGTGATGTCATCACCATTTATCACACTGCAGTGGAAATAACTGAGGTTATCACACTGATATTGCTCCCACCCCCATTGTATAAATAGGGGATACATGATGGGCATGAGTGTGATATGGCAAATATTGTCACTCCTGCAGAGTGAGCTCTGGATATCTCACAAGTGCAGGCACAGTGAGATATCCAGAGCTTCCATGCAGGAGTGACAATATTTGACATAGCACTTGATCTGACCATCATGTATTCAATATATACAATAGGGCCAAGAGTTTTAGAAGTTTTGTTATGCTGTCTTGTGTTCTGTTCCTGTTTATGTGTTTGCTCATTCTGTGTGTGAGCTTTTCTGAATGAGCTGGCAGTGTTATAAACTCTGGGAGACACGAGTGTGTTTTGCAATGCTAAATGAGTTAGTTTTAGGTAGGAGTGAGAAACATAATTTTGTGAGGCTGTATTTAGAAGTCTGGCTGCAGTGAAGCTGAGAGCATCACAGTAATTGTAATGGGTGAGAATCAGAGTTTGATGAACAAGTGAGAGTGTGTTTCAGTGGTAGTTGAGTTAGCTGCAGGCAGTAGTTTAGACTGTTCTGTGAAGCTGTGCTGTTTAGAATTCTGGCTGCAGTCACAGTAATGAGCTGGAAGTTGGGGGGGTAGGTGTGTTTTGTAATGCTCACTGAGTTAGCTGTAGGCAGCAGTGAGACCTCTGAAGTAGTTCTGCATTTGTGTCTATGGTAACAGCACAGGTGCTTCTTGCATGCTGAGGGGAAAGCTGCCTAGAGTGATGACCTTTTGTGACCTGTGTGTGTAAATGGCTGATATCACAGTAGAGCAGAGGATAAAAATATCACACTGCAGTGGATGATGCACTGTTTTATCTCACTCATTTACCCCTCACCTCTATAGTGTGTGTGTGTGTGTGTGTGTGTGTGTGTGTATATATATCTATTATACTGGCACGGTTGTGCCAGTATAGTTAGCGTGAAACTGCACTTCTATGTTAAAGTCCAAACTTTGAGCCTTAATAACTTTAGAACCTTTCAATTGATTTGCATGACATTTGGCATGCATAATCTCTAGGGTTCTCTTGACCTGCCAAATTTTTTGGGAATCTGTTGAATGGTTTCTGAGATATAAAGTGTTGAAAAAACATAAAAATCCGGTGGGGTTTAACATTTCTTTGTCATCTTGGATCTCAAAAATGGCTTTAGGTTCTGGTTTGAACTTTTCAGACAAAAAAGCCTTTGGGTCGCAGATGTGTCTTTTGAAGGTTTGATGAAAAAGTATTAATCCGTTCAAAAGTTATGACGTTTTAAATGTTCCCATTATTTCATATAGGAAAATGTATATGTCAGGCACGAAAAATATATTTTTCGCACGGTATAAGTACTTTGTACAAAATACCAGCTTCTTTTCACAAAGAAGGCTGGTATTTTGCACAAAGCGTAAAGTCATTCAATCGATTAAGCTGGGTTGCGTCCGCAATCTTGTTTACCGCTTAGTGAGGATCTTGAAGTACAGAACATTTAAAAAAGTAAAACAAACATCAGAACACAGCTAAAGAGGGCCCCCTTAGGTGTATTCTGATGGTTTTTTTTTCCATTTTAAAGCTGGACCCAAAGAGATTTTTAATGTTGGGTGCCAGCTTACAGAGAGCAGCTTGTAGCCCATTCTCTGTATGAGAAGAGTGGTATTTTATTGACTTCTGCCGCTGGAACTCATGCTCTTGGCTGCAAAGTCAAGGTAGACCCACTCTGTAAGCTGACATTGGGGTGACCAGTCTCCATGTCGGTATGTCTCCCCCCCCACACACACACTTATTTGGCACACTGGGAGCCCACCCCAGTGTGCCCAAATGTTTCATTGTTTAGAAAGCTTAAAATGAAGAAAACTGTTCCCTGATGTCTTTCTTCGTTGCAGAATCCTGCATCGAACTGGTCTACCCCCCCCCCATTTTCTGTTTTTAGCACCAACATCAGGGTGCCTAATCCTCATGCTGCACACTGGAATCCCACCCCAGTGTGCCGAGATAAATGTTTTTTTTTCCCACATCATTTTGACACTGGGATGCCCACTCCTGGTATCAGATGCCTCCCCTAGCCCACTTTCATTGCCGACAGAGGTGCCCAGTCCTTCTGTTGGCATCATGTATTCCCCCCAACTCATTTGGCACACTGGGAGTCCGCTCCAGTGTGCCCCAATTTTTTTTTTTTAATTTACCTGTAAATAAAAGCATCCCCTGTCTTTTTTTTTTTAAACTGCAAAAATGAAAACGGTCCTTCATCGTCTCCCCACTGTCCCCACCCTCCCGCTGAGCACCCACCTCCCCACACACCTCTTTACCCCATACTTTCCTCCAGAGGTCAGTGCTGTCATCTTCTCTGGACCAGGAACATGTCTACACTCTTCAAAGCCGAACTACAATCTGAGGAATCAAGGTAAGCGCCATATAATGGGAGTCGATGGGGTTTCAACTTATGTTGATAGCTCAGCCAATTTTAGGAATGTTTGCACCAAATGTTCAGCATGGGGCTCTTGGGATCCCACCTCATGAACACAGTCACTGTCATTTCGTTTGTCTTGGTCCTGAAAGGTGATTTTGCAGTCACTGCACGGAATCATCTTGTGGGACTGATTAACAAAACGACAGTGGCACTGTTCATGAGGTGAGGTCCCAAAAAGCCCATTTTGCAAATCTGGTGAAAAAATTCCAAAAAATGACTATGTTACATGCGTGCTTTGCGCAGTTTCTATGCACGCTCATAACTTCTCAAATTTTTAATATTTTCACCTCAGATTTTCAACATTGCCATTTTTTCACATC
Organism: Neoceratodus forsteri; assembly: GCA_016271365.2. Taxonomy (NCBI): domain Eukaryota; kingdom Metazoa; phylum Chordata; order Ceratodontiformes; family Ceratodontidae; genus Neoceratodus; species Neoceratodus forsteri. Next base: position 427,226,732 of record CM057450.1, on the reverse strand, counting down.
CCCTCATGAACAGTACAGTTGTCATTTTCCCATCCTGCCAGAAATGTATTTTTACACCTGTGGAGCAGAATGGCGTGGTCGCTGTGTAAAACAACTTTCAGGATGGATTAACAAAATCAGAGTGCAACTGTTCATGAGAGAAGGTCCCAAAAAATCCATGTTAACAATTTGAAGAAAAAATTCCAAACAATGACCCGGGTTATGAGCGTGCATTGTGCAATTTCTACGCATGCTCACAACTTCACCAGTTTTTCATGTTTTCACTCCAGATTTTTAACATTATCATTTTTCACACCACCTCATTAATAGTAGAGCTGAAATTTTACAAATCCTGCCAAAAAATATTTTTCTGCACCTGTGGTGCAAAACAGCGTTACAGTTGTGCAGAATTATATTTCAACATGGATTTCAAAGTTTTCTGAACTTGGTACATATGGTGAGGTGATAAGAAGCTTCTGTCGAACATTTAGGGTAAAAAAAACTATTTAAGATGGGACAGTTATGACTGTTTGTTGCGATTTCGCTCCACCTGCTTGTAACTTTATGTGTGGAAGCACAGGGGCCAGAGACCCCTGTGTTTATACAGCTACATACATATGTGCATCTGTGGAGTGATGGGAGTGCAGGGTTTGAAGGACCCTGTGCTCCCACTGTGACATATGGATACTGTTGTACTATCTGGATAGAGGGATGGCCTGTGCTCCCACCATGACATATGGACACTGTTGTACTATCTGGATGGAAGGAAGGGAGTGCAGGATCCGAAGGACCCTGTGCTCCCATAGTAAAATGAGGATACAGTTGTACTGTCTGAAACAGAAGAGAAAATTCATTGCAAAAAACTCCATTAATGCATCAGGGTGAATACTGTAGTGACAAAAGCAGGGAAATGAGACATTAGGGTTTTCAGTCCTAATGCCCCACCCCCAGGGTTTCCCACCCCTAGCACCCCACCCCATCCTCCGACCCTCCACACACCAGAAAGGTGTTGGGGTTGTGTAATGGGGTCGTCAGGCCTAACTCTCACCCCATTGTCCTATACTGTAGCATGTGAGCTTGTTTACACATGGAATGGGGAGAGAGTTAGGCCTGATGACCCCATGGCACACCCTGACACCTGTTGGTGTGTGGAGGGTGGGGGGATGGGGTGGAGTGGTAGGGTGGGAAAGCTGGGGGTGGGGCATTAGGGTTGGAAACACTAACACCTCATTTCCCTGCTTTTGCGCTATAGTATTCACCCTAATTGATACATTAACGGAGGTTTTTGCAAATATATTTATTTATTCATTCATGGCAAAAAAACTCCATTTAATGCATCAGTTAGGGTTGTTCCACAGCGACAAAAGTGAGGAAATTCAGTGTTAGGGTTAAAATCCCCCCTTGCACCCCCCAAGCCCACCCCCCCAACCGGCATTGGTGTGTGCGTTGGGGTCGTCGGTCTAACTCTCACCCCATTCCATGTGTAACAAGCTGAGGTGGTGAAGTATGGGAGAATGGGGTGAGTTAGGACCATTATCCCAGCGCACACCCCAATGCGGTTGGGGCGGTGCAAGGGGGGATTTCAACCCTAACACCGAATTTCCTCGCTTTTGTCGCTGTGGAACAACCCTAACTGATGCATTAAACTGAGTTTTTTGCCATGAATTTCCCTTCTTCTTGAGAATGAGGACTATAAATAGTGAATGGAATGTGGTGGGGGCGCAGGCCCACATGATTTGTTGTCACATAGTAACAGTAACTGGAACGCAAATGCAAGTGCTAACAGTTACGCGCATGGTGACACAAACGTTAATAGAAACGCTATTATAAATGCAAATGGTAACTGTAACAGCAACAGTAACACCAAAGGAAACAGAAACGCAAGCGCATACGGAAACACAAACCATAATGCGCACAGTCATGGTACCGCAATTGGAAATGCAAATAGTAATGGTAAGAAAGCAACAATAACGCCAAAGGAAACAGAACGCAAATGCAAGCGCGTATGGAAACACAAACCGTAATGCGCATGGTCAGGGTATCGCAATTGTAAATGCAAATGGTAATGGTAACAGCAATAATAACGTCACAGGAAACAGAAACGCAAACACAAACATGTATGGAAACACAAATCATAAAGTGCACGGGTACGGTAACACAATTGGAAACGCAAATGGTAACAGTAACAGCAACGATGATGCAAAACGAAAGAGAAACACAAATGCAAATGGAATGGCAGCCGCAAACGCAAATGGTAATGCACACAGTGACACAAACCGAAACGCAAACACAAACCGTAGTGGAGATGCAAATGTTAACAGTAACACAAATGCAAGCGCAAACAAAAACGCAAAGGGTAACACACACGGTGGCATACACGGGAATGCTAACGCAAACGGGTATGGAAACGCTACGTGTAACAGTAACTGGAGCGCACACCCTGGTCTTCCCCAACAGCTGCATAGAGAAACACAGTGACTACAAAGAATGTATGCGTAATAATGGGCCTTGGACCAGAAAATGAGCTCTTGGAATGCTAAATTGCTTATATCTCAGGAACCGTACGACATAGAGAAAAAATGTAAATATCATATGATTCATGACTTTCCTGGCTAGGTTTGCACTTAACACTTGGCCCCCGCAGGGGGCTAAGTATTTTTCCAACAAAAAGTCCATATCACGCACCGTTTCCGAGATACGGGCCCTGAAAGACGCGGCGGACACCGCAGTGTTACTCTATGGGGAAAAAGCGTCAACTTTGGAGTACCGTAACTTTGCATCCTTGCAATATTTTGTCACCAAACCACCAAAAGGCACATCTGTGGGATGTTGGCTTTCTTCCTTCCAAATCTCAGCCCAAAAGACCAAACTGTTCTTTTGCAGCAGGGTGGCAAAAAAGTCCTGTTATTTTGGCCACAGTGTTGCAAAGTAGTGTTGTGATTTTGTGACAGTTTCGCAAAAAAAAATCAAGAAAGTGTCACAGGTGCAACACTAGAGGGTCCCAAATTTAAATGCCAGGCATTTCTGTGATCAGTAACTGAAAAAAAAATGGCTGACTCACAACACTACAGGGGTCATTTGCAACACTAAAAACTGCATTTGTGACGCTATCTAACTTTTTTGTTAACTTTTCCCATTGACTATAATGGGAAACTTGTTTTTTGAATAACTTTTGAACCGTTCAATATTTTTTCACGAAATCTTCAAAAGACACATCAGGGCCCCTGGCCGCATGTTACCTGACGTTTTTGAACTGATCGCGCAAACAGTGTGACTTGTAGGTGCGAGCAAAGAATGCACAAAAAAGCGTAAATGTGCTACGGAATGTTGCTTAATAACTCCGCAACCGTATATCCAACCAGTACGAAACTTAGCAGATCCCAAGATATATGCTAACACTCCATGCCAGGTAAATCTGTCAAATGGTGGCAAAGTTATTAAGGTGCAAAATTTCACCATTTAACCTTAAATGGGGTACTGAACCCTAACTATAGTGGCACTACAGTGCCACGATTATATATATATATATATATATAATATACACACACACACACACAAAATGTTGGGGAGTGAGAAGGTTGGTGAGAAATGACCAGGGTGAGTGAATGATTAGCCCTGGGACTAGCCCTGGGCACCAAGGAGTAGCTAAAGAGTTTTCTATTTATTTGTAACTTATTTAACTTTATTTCAAAGTACATACAAACAGGACCACTTGAATATGCATTCCTTCTTCCACAATTAAAATAAAAAGAAATAGCAACTTGGTCGGGGTGTGCATACAAAAATCTGTATCCAGTATGAAAACCAGAAGACACAAAAAAAGATAAAAGTCAGTCATAGGCCAATCGTAAACAAAGAGAAAATAATATACTTCCATCCGTAGAGCGAAGTGTTTTCTTTTTAATTCACTAGCCAAAGGTTGAAGTGAACCTGTTGTGACCCAAAAGACTGACTTGACCAAATGGAAGGTACAAGTGTTGAATTTTGACAGTGTCACCAAATACAAATTCTGAATTAGCTCATGCTTGTATAAAAAATGCATGCACAGGCAAGTAGTGGGTTGTTAGCTGTAAGCAGAGGGGTTCAGCCGGCTACCCGCTGTGTTCGAACATGGACAAGAGCCTGGTTTCACATTGTGACAAAAACAAACACTACACCTCTGTGAATCAAGCCTAATTCACCAAGAACAACAGCAAATTTATCTGCATATATGCAGCCTTGCACACACAGGGGCAGCATCACAGAAATTAACACATGCACCGGTAAGTGGTATGCCAAGACCTATGGGCAGTGTGAGTCAGCCAACTGCCCATCACATTAACATAAACTGAAATTGAGCCTGGGTTCTAGATAACTATATTCAGTGCCTTCTACTAGGCTCAAGCACTCATCACATTTTTATGCTGCGGTATCTTGCAGGATGCTGCAGGAACTCCGTGTAATCCAGTAGCAGTTACTCCAATTTGTCACACAGCAAACTGTGTAATCTCACACAGAGTGCTTGATACTAGTGGACTGCACTGTCCATTGAGTGAATCAGGCCTAACTCATTAAATGTGTTTAACAGAAGTCTGACAAACACACACACACACACACACACACACAGTCACAGTGTTTCAGTACTGTATACTATAGAAGTACACAATTTGTTGAAAAATGTCCTGGAGCAGTGTTTTTTCCATATTCTGTTTATTCTTCCTGCTGAGGCAGGCTTGGGCTCCCTTCTGCCCTGTCCTATTAACCCCACCATCCACCACCTCCCCAGGCTTGCCTTACTGGTCTTGGGTACCCCCACAGATTGCCCCCGTAGCAGGGTCAGGAGGGGAGGGCCATCCCCCCCTGTCCAAATCCAGTTTGGCCAGCAGGTTTTTCCTCATGGTGCGGCAGTTGAGGGCTCGATGTGCACAACATCACGCATGCCTGCCTCACCATATTTTCCTCCATTTTCTCCCAAAGCCCATTTCTGGGGGTGTGCATGTCAACGTGCATGTGTAGAGGCACATGCACATTGCGGAGTCCCACAGCTCCCACCCATTGCTGCCACTCTCAGGCCCACACTGACACCAGTTCTCTACCTGGTGGAAATCATTTGGCAGGAACAGCAAGCCTCCCACCACGGAAAAGGAGAGCAGTCCATCAGATTCTTCATCCTTTCCCCTCTGGCTAGCCCCCAGAAACACGAGATTGCTTCTGAGCCAGAGTCACTGGCATGCCTGAGCAGTGTTTTTAAAAATAGCAAAAGAAATAGGCTGGGTCACAGACTGTAGCACACAAAGCTGGACATCTTTCTATGTTCTTCCCATGATTCACCAAGTGACAGGGTCTCTGATGGGTCTCTGATTAAGCAGGAAGCCCTGTGTGGGTATACAGTATGCACTCATTGATAGCTCAGTCTGTGGCCAGCCTTGGAGGTGTGCAGAGGGCTGTGCTGGTCACCAGCTCGGGGATGGGGGGGGCCTGGTGGTGGCACACTGTCAACTGCAGAGGGGGATCCCTAGACTACCAGGGAAGGTTATGTACAGTCAAGGCTTGGGGCATTTAATACACCGGGATCAGGACCATAGCACATTGGAGCAACCCTCAGAAGATAACCAAGTACACTTAGACCAGCTCCTGACTGGTCTAATGGTACTTAGTTGTCCAAGGGAGTTTTTAGAGTATTGATTTAAGGGATGTGGCAGCTTGTGTCTGCCACAAGCCCCCTAGCACTATGTTGCAGCCCCTTTTTGTGCACAAGGCTGGTGCAAGCCCCCTTTGGCACATGCAGTCAGCGTTTGATGCAGGCTACCTTGCAGAATAACTCTTGGCTCATCTTTTGATGCAAGGTGCCACTTGTGTCAGAAAACTTTGACACATGCACCTTGCGTCACTCTAAGGCCTTTGAGAATTGGGCCCCTTGTGCCTAAGATATATATTATTACAAATTATTATAAGGTAGCATACAAGAAATCTGATTGGCTGCCAGGGTTTTAACAGGGTTACATTAACCCATGTTACCCTAGCATCCACAGCCTGATCACTCCATTTTGTTTTGTTTTTCTAATCTTTATAGAAGAGCCAGTCAGTGGCCAGAGACTCTCATTTTATCTGTAAAACATGGCTGTCTCTGTTTTTGACATTGTCACAGACAGCAGTCAGCATTATGAGGCCCAATAGTGGAACAGGCATAAACTCCATAGATCTGTACGCCAGTGGAAAAAAAACATAAAAAAGAAAGGGGAAAAAACAGTTTCATTCTATGCATTGTGAATACAGTAGTCTGTATACACACCTGTCACAGGGGCCATCACAGCAATGATCTGCAATAAGCATTGATACGCATTTGCCATCATATGTTTCTAAAGCCATCTCTCGCTTCTGATTCCACCCCCCCACCCCGGTGAGTCAGATTGACATGACTAATTTGCAAAAAGAAAAGAGAAGTGACAGTCTTCAGCTACAGGCTATTGCTGTCACATTAGTAAAGCGCCTCTACCTGTAATCAGCTGAGTGAATTGATCGGGCTGAAAAGGTTAACATGTAATAGTAGCAAATGAAAACAAATCAGATCAATGAAAGAGTATTTTCATAATACACGCACAAAGCACATAAATACTGTATAACCTCACTTCCCAAATAGAAAAGCATGTCAGCCTAAATTTGTTAGAAACATAGAATTTAATGGCAGATAAAGCCCGCTTGGTCCATGTAGTCTGCCCATTTTCCCTATATACTATCACACCATAGACCCTGCTTGATCTCTGGCTTTACACCCCCCCCCACCCCCTTCCTTTGCTTCTAAGGTTTCCTTATACCTATCCCAGGCCTTCTTAAATCCCATTACAGTTTTTGCTCCCACCACCTCCTCAGGGAGGCTGTTCCAGGCATCCACCACCCTTTCTGTGAGGAAGATTTTCCTTACATTTCCCCGATTCTACCCTTCTCCAGCTTCATTGCATTATGTCATATACTTGTGCATCCTTTTCTCTGAAAAAGGCTTCCCTCTTGAACCTTATTTATATCCTTGAGGTATTTGAAAGTCTCTATCATATCCCCCCCCTCTCCCTCCTTTCCTCTAGTCTGTACATATTGAGGTCCTTCAGTCTCCTCCTAGGGCCTTTGATGCAGATCTTGCACCATTTTAGTTGCCTTCCTCTGGACTGCCTCAACTCTATCTATGTCCTTTCAGAGATGAGGATAACAGAACTGGACACAGTATTCTAGGTGGGGTCTCACCAGAGATTGATACAGAGGAATCACCTCCTCCCTCTTTCTGCTGGCGATACCCCTCCCTATGCACCTTAGCATCCCACTGGCTCTCCCCACTGCCTTATAGCACTGTTTGGCAACCCTTAGGTCATCAAATATTACAAATGTGTGTCCCCCAAAATCCATAGCTCCGTGATAACCCCAATGTGTCAGTACAGAGTACTGAATTCACTGACTTCGTATGCACCAAATAAAAGCTATGAGTGAATAAATATGTGGTGATTGTTGTGTTTACTCTTCTCTTAACTATCCTAACTATCTTGCCATTAAATGTGTATGTGAAGCTCCCCCCCCCACACACACATAGACACTCATGCTTCAGAATGGAATCCCAATAGAACAAGTAGAATTTTTAAATTTCAGTTACAGAGCGGCATTTTTCATCTGATCATCATCGCTTCTGAAAGTAAGAGATTTTTCAAACAACATGAAGTCTTGCTGTATTCTGACATAGTGCAGTGATGTCCAACCTTTGAACTGCCCCGGAGATGAAAGAGTTAACTTTCCATGCCAGGCATGGAACGCTGAGCTCGAGCGCGGTTGAGACTCTGTCTGTTGCTGTTTGTACTCAAACCGTCAGATTCTTTACTCCGCCTCACTGAACAGTCGCTCCGGAGATTTTTCCTTTGCTCGGTTCAAGTTGTCGGTTAAAGTGCAGTTTTTCTCGGTTTCGACCGAATTTAATCCGTTAACCTGTCGGTTCAGTCTCTGTCTGTGGTATCGTGAGTACTAGATAGGTTTATTTTCTTGTTTTTCTGTGTGGAACTTGTAAACGTGGGATCGGTTCGGTTTGAACCGATCAGGTTGTTCAGAAAAAGTTTATTCTACTTTTAAGAGTGTGGTAACCGGTCCTTATCGGTTCTAAAAAAGCCGGATTTCATTACGTTTTTTTCTACGACCCGTAACACAGTCAGGAACCGATAAGGGTGTCTTGCCTGGCGGATTGCCTAAAAAAAGGGTAAGTTTTGTTAGCACTGGCCATGTCTGAGAAACCCAAAAGAAAAACCGGGCCCACTGGGTTTCAACACTGTAGTGTGTGTGGGGAAGCCTTTGTTAAGGCTGATCCCCACACCACCTGCGTTTATTGTCTGGGGTTTGACCACCTCGATTCAGACTGCCAGATTTGTAAGAATTTTCCTGTAGCTACCCTGGAAAAGAGAGTTGGTAGGCTCAGGGAAAGGGAGGCCAAGAAGTCCGCTGACCCGGATGGCCAGCCCGGTTCGGTTCCAACCGAACCAGAAGGAGTGCCCTCTGACCTGGGTGAAACTCTCAAGGAGAACCTACCCGAGACGGTTCAGCAAAAAGAAAAAGAGGATAAGTCAGCCGTGCGGATCCACAAATTCTTTTCTCCGACCGCTGATGAAATAGCCAAAGCGATAAGGATTGTTCAGTCACTAATTCCGATTCGGACCGCAAACAGCGCCATCAGGAAGGGGCTTGGTTCGGTCGGTTCCCCCGGATCCAGATTATAATTTAGAGGATTTTTATGAACCGGAGGAGGAGGAAGGAGAGTATGAGGATAGTGAGGGTGATTATGAAAGTCTGGATGTGCCTATTGACCCAGACATCTCCCCAGACAGACCTTCAGGGGGTTCTCCTCCTAGGCTTTCTGAGTCCCCTTCCCATTTTATGTTTTACAAAAAAGTGGCTGAAACTCTTCAGCTTCCTATGGAAGAAGCTGTGGATGACCAGGAGGAGCCTGACTATCCTGAAATGATGGATATCCCAAAGTCTAGGAGGCTGTCTATTCCCCTTCATAAGTCCTTTGGGAAACAGACAATAAAAATTTTAAAGATTCCTAATTCTATACCTCCTGTGGACAAGAGAATGGACAAGCGGTATACTCTCTCAGGCTCAGATACGGAGTTCCTTACCCAGCAATGCAGCCATGTTGGTAGTGCAGGCTGCTGCCTGTGATAAAGGCAAATATACCCTTGGCTTCACACCCCCAGATAAGGACTCCAGGAGGATTGATGCCATGGCAAAGAAACAGTACATGGCAGCATCCTTGGGACTCAGGCAGGTTAATTATATGGCCTATTCAGCTAGATATCAGAAATCTAGATGGGACACTGTAATGGCTTTAGCTAAACAGGTCCCTGGCCAGCTTGCCAAGGAGCTGGAGAAGGTGGCTGCGGATGGCATTGAGGCATCCAAGGTGCAATTCCATACTGCAGTGGACTCCAATGATGTTTCATCTAGAGTCATGGCTACATCTGTGGCCCTTCGGAGGATGGCTTGGCTCAGATGTACTAGCCTGTCTCAGGATACCCAGACTAAGGCCATGGATTTTCCTTTTTGGGTAATTCTCTGTTTGGGGAGCAAACAGAGAATTACATGAAGAAAATGGATGAGTACAGGACCACCTTCAGGAGTGCTCAGGCCAAGGAAAGGCAAGCCACTCCTCAGAGGCAGCATTCCTGGGGCAGTGGCAGGCCTTTTCATAGGCCTTTCTACCAAACCCAGGCCTCCTCTTCTGCTTATGCTCAGAGGGGGTTCTTCAGAGGGAGAGGCAGACGGGGTACAAGCAGGCCTGCTTCCACCCCTCAGCCTAAAGCCCCTGCCAAACAGGCACCCTGATGGGTTTGCCAGGGCTGATTCTCCACCACCTGTGGGGGGCAGGCTGGCTTACTTTGTCCAGGACTGGATGTCTTTAACATCAGACAAATGGGTCCTGGAAGTAGTAAGCCAGGGACTGGTTCTCAGCTTCAAAAAATTTCCGAAGATGAGAACCAGATCTTTTCCACCTGCAAACCCTTCAGAGGCACTTGCCCTAGAGGCAGAGGTCTCTTCCCGCTTGGCTCTGAGAGCTATAGAGAGGGTTCCACCCCTGCACAAAGGAAAAGGATTGTACTCCAGGTACTTTCTAACCCCCAAAAAGACAGGAGAATGGCGGCCCATCCTGGATCTCAGATATTTAAACAAGCACCTTTTAAAGCCAAAGTTCAAAATGGTGACTCTGGGAATAATTCTACCCTGTCTAAGGCCAGGGGACTGGCTAGTTTTCCTGGACCTCAAGGATGCATATTTCCATATTCTCATCAGAAGCTACCACCGAAAGTACCTCAGGTTCAAGCTGCCCTCAGGCCATTACCAATTCAGAGCAATGCCCTTCGGCCTAACTTCTGCTCCAAGGGTGTTCACAAAATGCCTGGCAGTAGTAGTTGCCTTTCTAAGGAGAAAAAGGATCTCCATCTTTCCATACCTGGACGACTGACTCATAGTAGGCCAGTCTCCAGACCAAGTCAAGTTACATCTACAGATAACTCAGCAACTGCTCACTTCTCCAGGTTTCCTTCTGAATCTTTCAAAATCAGTTCTAGAGCCTGTGCAGCTCCTCACCTTCTTAGGGGCAGAGCTGGATACAGTCAGGGCAAGAGCCTTCCTTACCCTGGACAGGGCAAGGACCCTTATCTCACTGGCTTCTTCATTCACCCTCCAGGTGTCTCGACCAGCAAGGCATTTTCTGCAGCTCCTGGGGCACATGGCTGCTTCTACAGCAGTGGTGCAGGGAGCAAGATTTCAGATGAGGGACATTCAGTTCCACTTGAGAACCTTCTGGTTTCAGAAAAAGGACCCTCTGACCAAACTGATTCCAGTGACTCGAACCCTGATCCAGGCGTTACAGTGGTGGCAGGATCAGGACAATCTAAGACAGGGAGTTCCTTTTGTCAGTCTCATTCTCTAATCCTTGCTACAGATGGCTCCCTCTTGGGCTGGGGAGCCCACTTGGGGAACCTGACCACCCAAGGGTTGTGGTCTCCTCAGGAATCTCTGCTTCACATCAATCTACTAGAACTCAGAGCAGTGTTTCTAGCACTTCAAGCTTTTCCAAGTCTGTTCAGAACAAAGTGGTTCAGATCAGGACAGACAATACCACCACAACATGGTATATCAACAAACAAGGGGGCACTCGGTCTACGGCCTTGTGCACAGAGGCAATGAAGTTATGGTCTCTGGCCTATTCCCTGAACACCTCTCTTACAGCAGTACACCTCCCAGGCAAGGACAATGTCCTGGCAGATGCTCTCAGCAAGATATCTCAGGGCCATCACGAATGGTCCCTGGATCCCCTGGTTTTGAAGGTGATCTTCTCCAGATGGGGCACTCCACAGATGGATCTTTTTGCAGCCCCAGACAATCACCAGCTTCCTCTCTTTTGCTGCAGGCCCCAGTGTTGGGCTCAGTCCCACTGGATGCCCTAGTTCTCAATTGGGAAGGGAAGTTCCTGTATGCTTTTCCCCCCTTCCCTCTCCTGTTCAAGGTGTTCGTCAAAATCAGGTCTCAACCCTGCAAGGTGATTCTGATTGCTCCAGACTGGGCCAGACAGCCCTGGTACCCTCTCTTGTTGTCCTTAGCAATCCACCTTCCCCTGTCTCTTCCCAGGAATTACAACCTGTTAACATGTGCTCAGGGGAGGGTTTGGTATCCGAATCTCAAATCTCTCAACCTCAAGGCCTGGCTTTTGAAGAGTTAGAGTTTGCTCATTTACACCTCTCTCATGGTGTTCTGGATATCTTAAAGGCTTCTCGTAAGCCTTCCACCAGAAGCACTTACAACTCCAAGTGGAAAATATTTTCTATATGGTGCTCTGGGAAGCATATGTCTCCAGAGTCCTCTGGCCTGCCCACAGTCCTTGACTATATGGTTCATCTTAATAGCTTGGGACTCAGACCAGCTACACTAAGAGTGCATCTGGCAGCTGTCTCTGCCTTCCTTTCAGCAGGCAAACACTCTTCCCTTTCAGCTCATCCTGTATTTTCTAAATTTTTCAAGGGATTGCTTCATACCAATCCTCCCTTCAGGGACCCTGCCCCTGCTTGGGACCTTAATGTTTGCATTACTCAGCTTATGTAACCCCCTTTTGAGCCTTTGTCCTCAGCAGAGCTTAAGTACTTGACTTGGAAAACTGTTTTCTTGGTGGCCATCACTTCTGCCAGACGCATAAGTGAGTTACAGGCCTTGTCAGTGGAGCCTGATTTTATCTCTTTCCATAGAGATAAGGTGGTCCTCAGGACTAATAGGAAGTTTTTGCCTAAGGTGGTTTCAGATTTCCACCTTAACCAGTCTATGTCTCTTCCTGTTTTCTTCACTGACCATTCCTCTTCTGGGGAGAGGAGGCTGCACAGTTTGGATGTGAAAAGGGCCCTTAGCTACTACATAGAGTGCACCAAGGGTCACAGGTTTGGCTCCCTCCAACTGTTCCTCACTTATGGTGAGGTTGGTAAGGGAAAACCTGCCACTAAGAGATCTATTGCCAGGTGGATTGTCTCTTGCATTCAATTTTGCTATGAAAAGCTAGGTAAGATCCCACCCTCAGGCCTGAGGGCTCACTCTACCAGAGGTACAACTGCTTCCCTGGCTGCTGCCAGGGATATTCCTATCTTAGAGATTTGTCAAGCAGCCACCTGGAAAACAGTACACACTTTTACCAAGCATTACTCTCTGGATATCCAGGCTAGGAGTGATGCTTGGTTTGGCACAGTAGTGCTTCAGAGCCTATTTCCTAAGTAGGTTCTGACCTCCTCCATGGAGGTACTGCTTGGTAGTTGCAGTATGTAAATGAATACAGCAAGACTTCATGTTGTTTGAAGAAAAAATTACTCACCTTAGTAATGTTGTTTCTTCTAATGGAGTCTTGCTGTATTCTGACCTCCCCCCCGCCTCCCCTCTCAGAACCTTGGTTTTTGGGATGTGGGTGGGCAGTAGCAGTGTTGGCACTCGGGAGGTGCCCCCACCCCTTCTTCTCTCACACCTTTAGTTTGGGTGTGTGGGTGTTTTGTTTATTTTTTGGGACCAAAAAATCTTTTTATTATATTTAGTAGCCTGTTGGCTAGTGTAAGTTTACAGTTTCCACTCAGGACGCCCAGTGAGTATAGCTCGAAAAGATCTGACGGTTTGAGTTCAAACAGCAACAGAATCTCAACCGAGCTCGAACTCAGCGTTAAATGCCTGGCATGGAAAGTTAACTCTTTCATCTCTGGGGCAGTTCAAAGGTTGGACATCACTGCAATATGTCAGAATACAGCAAGACTCCATTAGAAGAAACAACATTACTAAGGTGAGTAATTGTTTCTTTCTCTCCAGACTATGGATATTGATCCTGGGAAGCTTTTAAGACTCCAGTACCTTCATGTTCCAGACATCCCTATGGATTTAACTCCCCCGGTACAGCCCTTCTTTGAGACACTTTCTCAAATGGTGTAAAATAATCCTGCTCTCATTCCGTCTGTGGCTAAGTCCATAGATAGGAAGTATGCTGCTTCCAAGGATCGATTCATTTTGGCCTCCCAAGCCTTTGCGAGGGGGACTCCTTCTTAGCAGTGGGAGGTCGTCTGACTCAATTCTACAACCAGTGGAAGTCCATAACATCGGACAAGTGGGTCCTTCGGATAATCCGCGAGGGATATTCTCTCAATCTTTCAGAGAACCCTCCGGATTGTCCCCCCAAACGACAGCCAAAACTGTCAATACTTCAGTCAGAACTTCTCACCTCTGAGATAGGCCTTCTGAACAACAGGACAATAGAAGTAGTTCCGCTGGATCAACGGAACACAGGGTTCTACTCCTACTACTTTATAGTTTCAAAGAAAACCGGGGGCATGCGCCCCATTTTGGACCTCAGAAAATTGAACAAATTTCTTCCCAAAGAGAAATTCAAAATGATATCGCTAGGAACCCTGTTACCTTTGCTTCATCAACACGACTGGTTAGCCTCCCTGGACATGCAGGATGCTTACCAACATATTCCTGTTCACCCAAGGCATCACAAATACCTAAGGTTCATGGCTTTGGGCCAGCATTATCAGTTCAGAGTCCTGCCCTTTGGGCTATCCTCGGTGCCGCAAGTTTTTACAAAGTGTTCTGCAATTCTCGCAGCGCACCTCAGAAAGATCGGAATACAAGTGTTCCCATATCTGGATGATTGGCTGCTAGCAAGCCCTTCCAGGCAAGGAACTCTCAACGCCGTAGCCATGGCTTCAGACTTTCTCACGTCCATGGGAGTCCTGCAAAATCTCAAGAAATCGCAGTTGCAGCCCTCCCAGAAGCTCCTTTTCATAGGAACTCTTCTGGACACCTCTTGTGCGAAAGCTTTTCTACCAGAGGACAGAAGGAGTGACATCCTACAGATGGCCCAGTACATCAGAGAGAACAGCTCGGTTCGAGCTATCTTGATGCAGTGGATGCTGGGTCTCATGGCATCCTTGGTGTTCACTGTACCCCTAGCACACATCCACATGAGAACCTCTCAATGGATGCTCAATACTCAGTGGTCCCCAACCACTCACCCTCAGTTCTTTCTCATCAAGGTGACAGAACCTCTGAAGAGGTCACTCACCTGGTGGTCGCAAGAGGACAACCTTCTGGAAGGGTATCCCTTTGCTCCCCTGGATCATCAGATTTCCATTACCACGGACGCGTCCCTGATAGGGTGGGGAGCTCACTGTCAGAATCTCCACACCCAAGGTACGTGGACTCAGGACGAGTCCCAGCTTCACATAAATGTCTTAGAAATGAGAGCCATCCTTTATGCAGTCCGGGCTTTGAAGGACATTCTCTGTCACAAGAACATTCTCCTTCAAATGGACAACAAAGCAGTGATGTATTACATGAACAAGCAGGGCAGTGCTCACTCTTACCCTTTATGCAGGGAAGCGATGAAAGTGTGGGAATGGTGCTTGGAGCACAAGGCTCTAATTCAAGTGGTCTACCTGCCGGGAGTGCAAAACGAACTGGCAAACTGTCTCAGCAGAACAGAGACAGATCCTCACGAATGGTCTCTCGATTCAACTGTAGTTCAGTCACTATTCACAGAGTGGGGAACTCCAGACCTGGACCTTTTTTCATCCCCACTCAACAAAAAACTGCCTCTCTTCTCCAGAAATCCAGGGCCTGGCATTTTCTGTCAGGATGCGTTCAGGCTGCAGTGGACAAAACGCTTTCCATACACCTTTCTGCCTCTTCCTCTAATTCAGAGAGTACTTCTCAAGTTTGAGTCCCAGAGGGACAAAATGATCCTCATTGCTGCCTTCTGGCCTCGACAAATATGGTTTCCGTTACTCAGCGGTATGTCGAAAACCCCTCCAAAAGCGCTTCCCCTTCAGACGAACCTTCTGACTCAGGGGCCTGTGGTCCATCCCAATCTGAGATTGCTTCACCTTCACGCTTGGCTCCTGAAGTGACAGAGGTGAACAGGTTCAATGTCTCACAGAGTTTCAGATATTCTTCTGGCTGTGCGTAAGCCAGCCTTTAGAAAAACGTATACAGCCAAATGGAAGTGTTTCTCTCTCTGGTGCGCAAAATTCTCTTTGAATCCTTTTTCCTGCCCACCCAATAAAGTTCTAGAGTACCTTTTAGATCTCTCAAATTCAGGTCTACAATACTCTACAGTCAAAGTTCACCTTTGGGCCATTTCAGCTTATCATGAGCCAGTACTTTCCTTGTCACTGGCTCAGTTACCTGTGCTTAAGAGGGTTCTTAAGGGAATTCTGCATACCAGACCTCCTATCAGACATCCAGTCACAGCCTGGGACATTAATCTTGTACTAGACATGCTCACTTGAAAGCCTTTCGAGCCTCTAGCTACCTGTGAGCTGAAATTTCTCACTTGGAAAACGGCCTTCCTGGTGGCCATTACCTCAGCCAGCAGGGTTTCTGAGATACATGCCTTGGTCACAGACCCACTGTATACTGTGTTTCATAGAGACAAAGTAGTTCTTAGGACCCATTCTAAGTTTCTCCCTAAGGTTGTTTCAGATTTCCATCTAAACCAACCTTTGATCCTTCCTACTTACTTTGCGAACTTCCAAAATGAAGGAGAGCGTACACTTCATTCTTTGGAAGTCAAAAGAGCTCTGAGTTTCTACTTAGATAGAACAAAAGAAATTTACAAAGCTCAACAACTGTTTGTTTCCTTCAGCGAGACCCGGCTGGGTCAACCTGTCACTCTCCGATGCATTTCAACAAGGCTGGTAGTATGCCTTCGCCACTGTTATTCCATGGCGCAGGTTAAGCTGGAGGGCAGAGTGTACACTCACTCTACTAGAGCGGTCGTGGCATCCCTGGTGGAAATCCGCAATGTACCCATTGCGGATACAGTAGTTGCAATGTGGCTACCTGGAGCTCAGTGCATACTTTTGTAAAGCACTGTGCCCTGGATGTCCATGCCAGGCGACATATTTCGTTTGGCAGAACCATCCTTAATGGACTTCTGTCCTAAATTTGTGAGCTCCTGGTCTCTCCTGCCGCCCTCTCGGGGGGTTATTAGCTCGGTACTCTCCCATCAGTGTGAATGAGTGGTAGAGACTTTATGTCCAGGATGATATGAAAATTGCGTACCTACCATAATTCTTGATCTTCTTGGACGAAGTCTCCACCACTCATTCACATGCCCACCCACCATCCCACGAGCTCACCTCTGTTGTTGGTCTTCACTCCCTTAATCTTTAGGCTGTGAAGACTTCTTTCTTGACCCTTCTTATACATGTCTTCCGGACTATCTTATGTCTGGTTTTTGTTAGGCTATCCTTCTAGGTTAGTTACGCTGCACCTTCTCGGAAAAAAGGTACTGAGGCAGTTGGAGGGTCGACGCCGAGATAGTCGTTGCCGCACGAGCCGACAATATAACAATTTGATTATTTTGGGGCTACCTGAATGGGCGGAAGGCCCAACAGAATCATGTTTGCTCAAAAGCTTTTTGAAAAGTTAGCTGGACCCTCCCCCAATGGGCCTGTTTGTTATAGAGCATGCATACTGCTCCTTTCGAAAGATGCCTCAAGCTGGTGAGCCCCCTTGTCCCATTACATTTACATTTTTTAATTATCTTTATCTTGACCATCAATTTGTGTTGTCCAAAGTTCGAGAGCTGCAATCGGTCACTTGGGAAGGCTCCCCTATTTGTCTGGCCCAAGATGTGCTGCAACTGGTATGGAAATGCCGAGCTGCATATCATCCATTGATGATCAAGCTAATTGCCGCCAACATTAAATTCAGAATGATTTACACTGCGCGGCTACAAATTACCAAGGATGAGGAGATTAAGAGCTTTGATTCACCTGAACAAGCTCAGTGGGATTTACAGCAGCTTTTCCCCAATCTATTCAAAGCTCCTTGAACTTTTTATTGAACTGTGTTATCTGAGCTGAGTCCACCCTACTGGTGTAGCCACTTACAGTATATCACTATTTTCTTTCATTTCTGGGAGTGGCAAGTTTGTTCCCCTCTCCCTGCAGTCAGAGCAAGGACTTTCTTTTTGTTTTTCCATCATAACTGGAGGCAGTCGATTGGAGGATCTGCTATTTTGCTGCTCATCTGCCAGCTCTACAACTCGTCAAGTAATACAAGTGTGAACTAAGTTCTCCTGTGCGCCTTAATGTGCCAGCAAGTTTTATTTTGGATTATTTATTGCCCAGTGCTTCATTTCTCTTTAGGATGATCCTACTCCTTCAGGTTTTATTTGCATTTTAAGGGGGCTCCTGTCCTGGATACTCCTTTGCGCACTCTTCATCTGGCTCATCTGACCTGTTGTGAAATTCTCTCGGCAGCGTTTCACTAGTCCCCTGAAAGATATTTACTGTGTCTGCTGTGCTGCAACACATTCTCCTTCCTATGGATGTTATCTGCTTCTGCTGCGTGTTATACATTTCTATTACAGAGGCCCCCCTTTCTTATCATAACCTCGGTGGTCTTCATGTGGCTTAGAAGCTCCTGTGTCTTCTTTGGCAGATGTGTGGAAGATAGATAACACTGGATTATCCAGCACCATTGCTGGAGTCAATTTTGGTACCGTGAGTTACCTCCACTCCACTTTCTACCATTATTTCTCCTTCTGGAGTTATGTGATTTAATTAAGCGGGGTGTTAGACCTCCCTAGAACTTTTTTGTTATTACAAACTGAACTTTGCCCATCATCTAATATGTTCCAGGTTTTGTTCACCTGTGCGGGGTGGGGGATCCTTTCTTTTTGTGCTATTATTTAGTTTTTGGAGGCTCCTTGTTATGCAGGAGAATATTATTACCTTGTTAGTTATGGTGTAATTAATTGTTCATCTGGGTTGGTTACTTACTGCAGGGTGGGGGGGGTCTAGCCTACTGTTTAACTGTTACTGTTACTGTTATTGTGTTTATACTTATGGGAGATGATCTGTTATTAGAACTGT
The DNA here is from genome assembly GCA_016271365.2 of Neoceratodus forsteri. Taxonomy (NCBI): domain Eukaryota; kingdom Metazoa; phylum Chordata; order Ceratodontiformes; family Ceratodontidae; genus Neoceratodus; species Neoceratodus forsteri. The sequence goes on along the minus strand of CM057450.1, from coordinate 427,208,346 downwards.
TGGATGTTGTGGGGAGTTTTGGGAACTGGGAGGCTCAGGCAGGGTCCTCCTGCACATATCATGGTCCTGTGTAGATTTGGAGTGTGGTCCTCGGGACCGGGGTTCAGTGTTTTCTGGGGGTTGTTAGTGTGGGTATCTGTTGTATTTTGTTGGGGTGGGAGCGGGCTTTCTTGTTCTGTTTCTGATATTTTGCCTTTGGAAGGGGGATTTCAGGGTTTAGGGAGGAGGAAGGTACCTGGAGCACGTTTCTGGTGGTCATTGTTGACGTCTATTCAAATGTTTATATGTGATTAGTATGTGAATGGCAATATGTTACAAGTTTGTTACTTGGAATATTAAAGGGGCTAACAACAAGAGAAAAATATATATGGTGTTATGACTTTTAAAAAACTACAACCTGGGGTGATCTTTCTACAGGAGATCCATCTCTGCCGGGAAGATATTAACTTATTTCGGACAGAATGGGTGGGACAGGCTTTTGGGGCTGGTCATGGTGGTAAGAAGGGTGGGTGTAGCTTTTTTAATTGACAAGAGGCTTCCTTTTGCCGATGCTTCAGGAATGCTGGGATCCTGAGGGATGGTTCCTTTTTCTACAGGGACAATTATGTTTTACTGAGGTCGTGCTGGGTTCCATATATGGGCCCAACGTGGACTCTTCCTGGGGTTTTTTTAGGAGCTTCTCTCACACTTAGATCCATTTGTATATCTCCCTTTTTTTCTTGGGAGGACTGGAATTTGGCTGTACAGATGGAATTGGACATGTCAGGTGTTGTAGACAGGGACTGCCTCTTGGACAGTGTGCTCTGAGGGATTTCATGGACACATTAGGTCTGGTGGACCCATGGCGCACCCTTTATACTGCCATGAGGCAATACACCTTCTATTCTACTCCCCATGACTCACAGTCCCAGATCAAATTTTTTCTGATTAGTAGAGAGAGCCCGACAGTGCTCCTGTCCTGTGATATCCAACCTATGGTTCTGTTGGACCACACCCTGGTCTATTTGGAGCATTCTGTTGGGGGGAGGGAGGAGCAGGGCAGTACCTGGAGATTAAATTATCAGCTTCTTAAGGATTCCAGCATTCTGTTGGCTATTAAAAATGTCTTGATTAATTTTTTCAGGGATAACGAGGGCTCTGTATAGGCTACCGATGTACTTTGGGGGGCTGCGAAGTGTGCCGTGAGAGGCGAATTTATTTGGTTGACGTCTGAAGTCAAAAAAACAGTGTACTGATAAAGATAACTCTTTGCTCCTTCAGATTCACTTCCTTGAATGCCACTTATCCACCCACACCGATGCTACTACTTAGACCCAACTTTACACCCCCAGAGCGCACTATTCTGGTATTCTGGTGAAGAATAATGATTTAGCTCTCCAACATACAAAAATTCATTATCTTGAAGTGGAGGAGTGGGTGGGCAGGCTTCTGGCCCTGAGACTTAAGCAGATGAACTCCTCAAAGACAGTACCTAGCTTACAACCTGATCCTGGAGGTGAGATCCTTACACAGCCTCGTGAAATTGAGGAAGCCTTCCACTCATTTTACAGTACTTTTTATAGCTCCGATCCTATTTCCCAGTCCCTGCAGGAGCAGATTGACTGGTATTTAGACACTCTTCCCCTCCCACAGCTTCAGGCATGGGTTACCTTTTCGGAGGTATGCCAGGTGATTGGGTCCCTTCTGAAAGATAAGGCCCCAGTCTCTGATGGTGTTATTAATAATTTTTATGTTGCATGCATTGATATTTCAGCTCCTTTCCTTGCTACTCTTTTTAATTATTTCCTTTCTCATGGTCTCTCAGATTTCTTGTTTACCCAAGCCTGGATCACCCCCATCCACAAAGCAGAAAAGCTGGAGCTTTTGCTGGGTATTTATTTATTCATTTAAAATTGGTGACCGGGAAAGGCACTATGATCCGAGGCTCAATTCCAAGTGTGACCCAGGTACATGGTATGCACAGGAGATTAACACTGTAACAGTAAAAGGATATGACTAAAATTTACAGAGTACAATGTGGTATAAACACAATATGTACATATGACTAAAATTTACAAGGTACAAAGTGGTATAGGCACAATGTGTACAAAGGTAAGACACTAATAATATAAGGCAAAAAAAATACATAAATGTAACTAACAACTAAATCCTTGGACACTAAGAGGCCCCTTAAGGAACTGGAGTAGGCAGGGGATGAGTTTGTGTATAGGAGAGTAAACCAAATCAGGCCAGCAGAGGCCAAGTAACACAAAGCAGGAGGCTCAAGAAGGAAAACACGGATTATGATTTTTAAGTTATCGCCCAATCTCGTTATTAAATTCGGATTCAAAGTCCCTTGCTAAAGTATTATCCAACTGTTTACTTAAGGTTTGTGGTGGTCTAATTAGTCCAAGACATGTTGGTTTTATTGCTGCCTATAATTCCAGTGATCACCTTAGAAAGTTGTTACACTTGATTTCCACATCTGGGGAGGGCAGGACTCCAGCCAGCTGCCCTACTCTCCCTAGACACAGAGAAAGCTTTCGACTGTGTATCCTGGCCATTTTTGTTTGCTACTCTCCAACAGTTTGGTTTTCCTCTGGCTTTTTGTAATTGGATAAAGGTTTTGTATTCTCATCCTTCCACAAGGATCAGGTGTAATGGGGTCTTGTCCATGCCCTTCCCTCTTCAATGGGGCACTAGACAGGGCTGTCCCCTCTCCCACTTTCTGTTTAATTTGTATCTGGAGCCCCTCCAGTACAATATCCAGCAAAATCCCAGTATTCATGGGATTTCAGTAGGGGGCTCCAGTTATAAGATTTCCGCTTATGCAGACAACCTCCTTTTACATGTAGAAGACCCTTCGACATCTGTTCCTGCTGTCCTCAAAGAAATTCAGAGGTTTTCACAAGTTGCGGGATATGTGGAGAACACTGGATGGGCAACCATGCAGAACCAGTGTGTTCTGCTACAGAGAGGCTCTGATTCCCTCTGACCCTGAGATCGAAGCTCGAGAGGTCCCAGGGAATCAGAGCCCTGAGGTGGCAGAACATACTGGTTCTGCATTGGGTTGCCCATACAGTATTTTGTATAGTGTATGGTGCCTGAAAATATAGTGTCAATGCTTCTATTTTATATATAAATACAGTTTTGCTGCTTTGTTTTAGTCTGTGTAGCTGGCTGGTTGCTAGGGTCACTGGTCGTTGCTAGGTAACCAGACCTGCCTACATCACTAGCACACCTTTCAATTGGCTATTAGTTTAGGGAGGGTCTTTCAAAAAAAAATAACATGGCGTCTGTATTCTTGCTAAGCGAGAGGCTTTCAATTAATAGAAAAAAATATCTGATTGATCCTGCCGGCTTATCTGTTGCTTAGTCAACTTATCTGGTTGATTCTGCCGGTTTTGTGTTTGTATCCGAGGTGCCGTTGATGACGAGGTGAATTATCTGGTTGATCCTGCATTTTTTGGTACTGCAACGCATGTGCCTACATGAGGCTTTTTTTTTTATCATGTCAGACTTTTTTCACCCCTGGATGGCCCCCATCCAACCGACTCCCCCAGCCCCATCACCCAGAATTATCGGGGCCTACCTTTGCCTGGCCAGGGTGCGGTGCCTGTGGGGAGTCGGTTCTCATCCTGCCACCAACATTTTAGGCCTCTGTTTTTCCTCCCAAGGGCCCCAGGAGAATGGCGCATGCACGTGGAGGCGTGCATGCGCCCTCGGCCCCAGTAACGACCCCCTTCCACCCACCCCATTGGCCTAATGCCAGGCACCCTGTGGCCTGCATTGCCTCCCTAGCCTCCACCAGGGGCAGACATTCCGAGGATGCCGCATCCTAACCCTGGAGGAGAGGCTGCCTGCCGGCAGCTCCATCCAGCTCCGCCTCCTCCCCGTGCTGACCTCTGGCGACCTGGGCTCATTCCTCAATGCGGGTCACCGTGTGGGTTGAGGCGCCAGCACCGGCCTCCCCACGCCACTGGGCCAGCATCTACGTGAAGCTTTTGAATCATTAGAATGCTGTTCTGCATGTACGGGCTGAACAGTGTTCCAAGACCTTTTTTTATCTGTGCTGAGCAACTTTTCAACACAGATAAAAAATGAACAAGAACAACATTCCACCATACACTATAAATTAAATCTAGATAAATCTAAAGTGCTACCTCTGAATTCCTTGGTTACCAAGCACCGGATTATTGATTTGGATCTCACCTGGGAGTCCAAGATAATCACATACCTAGGTATCCAGGTTACCCAGTCTTTATCAGATTTATTCAAAGAAAATCTTCTCCCCATCTGTCAGTAGATGAAATTGGACCCATAGCAGTGGATGTCCTTACCTCTGTCCCTTTGGGGATGGGCTAGTGTTGTTAAAATGAACATTCTCCCATGGGTGTTGTATTCCCTTGGCATGCTTGGCCTCTTTTTTCCCAAATTGTGGTTTCTGCACATTCAGGGTTCGATTAATGACTTTTTATGGAGGAAGGGTGCACCACGTCATGCTTATTTCAAACTTACCATCCCCAGAGAGAAAGGTGGCCTACAACTGCTTAATTTTTTTCTCTATTATTGCACATTACACAGCAGTAAATTATTTCAGTGGGCTCGCCCTTTGGATACCCACTTAGATTCAGCTTATCGTCCCCTTTGGCTCTCTCTAGAAAGCCATTTATGTAGGCAACATGGCTTACATCTTCGTAGCCTTGTATATTCTTCACATGCTCGCCTATCCCCACAGCTCCATTCTACTCCTTTAATGTGGCCCCTTAAGGCTCTCGGGTAGATTAGCATTTACTTGAAAATTGACTGGAGTAAGGACCTTTCTCAACCAATTCTCAGAAATCCAAACTTTTTAATTGCCAATTCCCTGATCCCATTTAAATTCTGTCCTTCCCTCTGGTACTCACCTCTGGCGCTCATGGCTGAAGATAGTAAATTTCTCCCTGCCCGCACCCTGCAAGAGCAGCTGTCTGTACCACAGTTTCACCCCTTTAAACACCTCTTATTGTCCAAGGTGATGACTGCCTACCTTGACCTGGTCCATGGTCTTTCCAACTCAATTCTTTTCTTCAAGACTCCGTCTTGCTACTCAGTGCCATTCAGTCTGCAGGTTTTGTTCTTTTTTTCCAGAAGCATGACCCCAGAAGTCCTTTTGGTTTATGCTTCTGTTGGAAACAGGCATTAGACCTTCATTTAGAGGTTAAGAAGTGGCAAGCAGTATGGAAGAGTTTATTTAAATTTCTTAAACAAGATCGGTACTGTCTTTTGCAATTTTGGACAGTGTATGGGCAGTCACAGCACAAAAATCACACAAAACCAGCTGGAGAAGACAACAGAGAATAGAAATTTTAATATTTTCTTTCTTTTTTTAAACTGACACAGTCTGCTGCAGATGTTTCTGCAAGTTCAAGTTTAGAAAACAGCAACTTCTAACTTAACTGGATTGAGGAAAGCAACTGCGGCAGCATTCCAAGTTGTTATGCTGCAGTAGTGACATAGTTAGTGCAGCATAACAGTTGTGATGACGTAGCTACTGCAGCATAACAACTCCATTCTAGTTATGGGTTTCTATCCATAACATTCTACCACACACTATATGTATTATACACCCCTTAGATTGTATAGAATGGGTAGAACTGCCTCTGAAACCTTCTACCACTGTGGCCTGGATGAGGGTACCCTCAAGCACATTCTTTGGGAGTGCATTAAAGTTATGCCTTTCTGGAATGCCATACAGAATTCGCTGGATCCTCATTTAGGCTTGGACTCTTTATTTCACTCCACAGATCTGTTTGGTTGGACTCCATCCAAAAGAGTTGTTTGGTCCTCATAGGGCCCACATGTCCCTGATATCTGCCATTGCCAAGATGGTAATTGTACGCCATTGGATGGATGACTCTATGCCTTTTTCTGAGAATGGCATCAAGAGGTTTTACTAGCATTAGAGACCGAAAAAACATATTGCCTCCTGCCAAGATTGCTATGTTAATTTTCAGTCTCATTGAGAGTCCCTGTATGCCCTGATTTTGCTTGCAACAGGCCTTTATACTGGAGCAGGTTGTATTGGTAGTCAGATCTTTCTTTTTCTCTTTATATTAATATATCACTCAGTCTCTATTGACCTTATTTTCCAACATTTTGTATCAATGTTCTTCTTTTGTGCTCTGGGTGGGTGGGATTAGGGAGGTATTTGGGGGAGGCTCATAGATTTATTGTTTGTATATTTCTGGTTTGTTTGTTTTAGTGTTCCCGTTTCTTTGTTATGAAACTTCAATAAAGTATATTAAATTGAAAAAAAAATCAGAACATAAATAATGTGCCCCCTTCCCCAGCTGAAACTATTTTTATTGGCACATGCCACCACCAAATACTATCTGGTGCTTATTCATGGGAACCAAGGTATCACAGAACCTGATTGTGAAATGCCTAGATACCTTGAACCCCTCCCCCCGAATGGTGTAACAATAGTGGACATTTAAGTGTCATCAGGAACATCACCTTTTCACCCATATAAATTAAGAATCCTTGTGATGTGTGAGAGTAGGTTCCCACATGAGTCTCACTGATGACCGTGGGGGGGGAGGGGTGTGAACGGGTACACATTTGCATGACTCTTTGCAAAATAACTAAAACTGCTGCAAAGTGTCTAAATGCATCCACGTATATGCCAGATGAGAAATGTGGCCAGCATCAACTGTGGGTATGTAATTTTGACTTAAATAAATCAAAACTTTGCCTCTGAGCATGCGCAGTACAAATACCATCACACAACCTAACAGTACTACTCTGCAAATTAAGAAACGAAGTGTCCTACTATACAATGCTGAACAACTACAGTTCTACTTGTTCTTGTCAAAAAATAACTGCATTTCTTGCAAAAAGGGGAAGTACGTGTTCAAAGCTGGATGTCCTTGTTGATAGATTTGAATATTGTCTGTTCCGCAGTTCATCGCCCATTACTGCAACAGCGCATTAGAATGTGCCAAATATTTAAGACATGTCACCAGGGTAACTAGCAGCTCAGTCTCCCAATTCCTCTTGAGAACTATGCATTCCCAGTTCTAAACCATGCAGGACTATTTTACTTAAACTAACACAAGTTTTTTAATACTAAGTCATTTTAAAAAGTCTCCATCTATGTAACAGACACTGAACTTGTAGTAATAGCAATAAGGTATGACCAAAGGTTAGATTAACAGTCAGTTAATCACCCCCTTGGAAAAATATGGACTTCAGCTGCACCTCTAACCATATTACACCCCAAAAGGGTTGATTAACAGACTGTTAATCTAACCTCTGGTCATACCTTATTGCGTAAAACCCTATTTTTGAAGTAGGATGTAAGTTTTGTTTTTGTTGTTATACTATTTTTAGTTTATATATTTTATGTAAGCCTCCCCAGTGTGGACTTACCTGTTGGGGCTATGGCCCTATGACCCTCTGCCTATCATCCCCTGTTGGCTGTGATGGAAGCCAGAGTCTGGATGCCCCTCTGTCTCTGCAGCTGCGGCGGCACAGGATTCAGGACCTCAACCCAGGTTCTGGATGGGGCCAATGTCCGATTGCAGTCCCATGTCTCTGGTTGCTGCTGGGGGTTGGAGTGGCCCTGGTGATTTGGGGAAGCTGGGCCACTTGGTGTAAATAAAAAATATGGTGGCCATGTGCCCAGTGCACATGCATGGCAGCCTGGGGGATTTAAAGAAGCCATGGCTCCGTTCTGATTTTGGCCATGTGGCCAATGGAAAAAATAAGTATCCCCAGCTCCAGAGGCAAGAGAGGAGTAGGGGACTGATAGCACATTCAACCGGAAGGTTTCCGGTCATGGCAGGGCGAATGTTGGCAGCCCTATTAAGGGCAAACTATTTAAAATGAAGGGCCATACTGTCAGAGTCCTACTAGCATAAGATGGCAGCCCCCACAAAGAACTACAAAATGGGGCTGTTTGGTAAAAACACAGAACCAACCTTTAGATCACATGATGAGCTGCAGCAAATCAGAGGGATTGTAGGTCAAGAGGGATTGCAGGTGGAGGTGAGAGGAGAGACTGCACTCATTGATACTGTCTGCCTGGCTTTGTAAACCCTGCCTACATCCATCTACCAAGCTGAGTGCAGGAAGAACAGCAGCTGCTTGTGGGACTGAAGCAGAGTGAAGAGAAGCCAGAGTTTTATTGCAGCCCAGTTAGTTTGGACTTTTGTTTGAATTGGGAAAAGAAGAGATGGGCTGTGGACTTTGAACCAATCTCTGCTCCCCACAGTGCAGAAATCATTGAGGGAAGTGGACATTTCAGCCAGGGGAGAGCCTGCAAGTGTTGTCAAGCCACTGCAACAGGACCCAGCCCTGCTGGTGAAAGCATCCTCAAAGAGAGGGGTTGTAAAGTAGAGACTGTGGAAGCCTTGCTGCCCTGCACTGGTCCTGAGTGTGGCTAGGCATGCCTCATAAGGGTTTGAGGAACATAAGCAATCTTGGTTCCTCGGACTGAAGACGATGACGCACCAGGTTGAAGGATGAAACAGGACTGCCTATGTGAAGTCTAAATATAAAGGCCCATAAGTGAAGCTGGAAAGGCCAGGCAGATGAAGATCATCATCCCTTGAGTTGTCCAGCTTTGGTTTCCCCACTGGTGGTGCACCACCAATGCAGAACCTCCACGATATCCTGCTACGCATCTGGCTGTGAACCCCCACTGTGGACTGCAAACCATGACTACCCCGAGCTGCGGCTCTGGGGAGTCTTCTAGTTAGCTAGTCAGTTAGGAGTCTGGAGGAAAATACCTGCACCTCCTCTTAGAGACATACCAGCTTGCAAGGGAAGGATAATAAGTCCAAAGTATGTTTTATGTTTGCCCAGGCCCCGACGAAAAACCCCAGGCCTACATCACAGAGCGGTGAGGTAGTCACCACACAGGAACAAACTGGGTGCACCCAGGGTTGGTGAAAAGGGTTGCTACGGGGAAAGTAATTGACTGCTTAGAGTGAATTGTGTTTGACATTCTCCTCTTTGTCCCCCTCCCCAATAAATAAGGTTACTGTTTGCATTTTATTCACTGTCACTGTGTTATTGAAAGAGTGCTGCTAGGGGGTGCGGGGCTATAGTGTGGAAACTAATTTGTGTGGGGAAAGTATTTTTGAGACAGAGTACTATTTCCTGGGGGGTGGTAACCTGTTCTTTATCTACAGGATTCCCTTGCCATTACCCCAGGTGGAGGCACTGCGCCACATGAGCTGCCACTGCAGAACCCAGGCCTGCCCCCTAGGAGGTGTGTGCTGAACCACCCTAGGGCCCTGGAGCAGCCAAGGTGAGTCAAAGGGCTGTTACAAGTGGAGGCACTGCTAGGATCTGCTGCCCCCTATAGATTATCCCTGAAATTGCAGAATGAAAATTTGATCCCCCCTAGGTTGGGATAAACAAAACAGCATTCGAGGAAGTAGAGGACTGGTGTGCGTTTGAGGGCCTTGACCCCCAGAGGATACTGCTGTTGAAGAATGTGACTGGAGGCAGACAAAATAATTTATTTTGGAAGTATTAGATGTGGCCTTGACAGAGTGTGGAAGGATGAAAATTCAAAGGGTGACAAAGGACCCCAGCACGGATTAGGGATTTAATAATAGAAACTGACAAGGACTTAGGTCCTGTTGATGTACCAACTACTGTGACACTAGAAGTGTTTCAGGAGACCTGGATGATGCTAAAGAGAGGGAGTCAGACTAGTCCACCACCTGGTAATCCAACCCCGAAGAGCCCCCTGCCCCATGACCAAGGGAGTTTTGAAGCTAAACTGGTCTTCCTGCTGGCTAGTGAAGGGAAATCCTTTAAAAACCTTCAGGCTATGTTCCCAGGAGGGAGCCCTCTCTTATAGTGCTGCCCAGCAGGGTGACCCCCTATGTAACAGCACCATATGAGCAGTACAAACGGCTGCGCACCTTCTCAGGGGCAATCCCCACGCCAGCCGGGGAAGATGACTTTGAATCCTGGATAAGTCAGGCTGCCCAAAGGGTCCAAATCTGGAGGTGTTCAGATGAGGAAAAATGTAAGAGGGTTGTTGAAAGCTTAAAAGGCATGGCTCTGGATGTGATTCAGTCCCTACGGACAAGCCAGTCTAACTGTACCACAGATGACCATGTGGCAGTTCTGAAAAGCACCTTTGGGGTTGTCGAGAAGAGAGAGGCCATCCTGTTTCAATTGTGGGGCACCATGCAGCAGCACAGTGAAAAATTGTCACAGTACATTACCAGGGTGGAGGCTGTGGTGTGCAAGATTGCAGAGGATGGTGGAGAGTCTCCAGAGTAAGTAGCTGAGATGAGACTCGACCAGATCCTTGGGGGGCTGTGCACTCCCGATTGACTCCAATATCCTTCAGATTAAGGGACTGAAAACAAAACCCCCTGTCTTTTATGCAGTTGTTGGATGAGGTGAAGGAGGAAGAAACCCAGGGAGATGTCGATTTGCTGCAGACACCCGCAGCTACCAGTGCCGCCTTGCGACCCCAAGCCACAAACCCTACAGAACTGCCTTGCTCCTTGGAGCTGGGAAATGTGCTGAAAGACTTAAGAGATTGTGTGCAGGACTTCAAGGGAATGAGAGAAACACTTCCCACCCCTACTATGGCAGAGTTCCAAGAAATAAAAGACTGTGTAGGCCTTGCAGCTGGCATTGGAGTCCTGGCCCTTGCAAAGTGTTGTGTCTGAGCCTAGACAGCAGTCTGCTCAATATGCTGCCCCCAGGCTCAGGCCTTGAATACCCTTTGGGCCTCAAGAGATCTGGTTCTGTTTCAAATTCAGACAAGATGGCATACCTGACATGGTTTCCTCAGTGCAGAAAATCCCCGGCTAGTGGCCAAAAAAACAGGCGAATGGACCAGGGAAATGTCATAGGGACCAGTAATGGAGCTACCTGGGCCCCAACCATTACATTGCTCCACCAAGTGGACTGATCCCCAAATTCCCCCCAACAGCCGGGTGCCACCCAGCCTGATTGGCCCCTGAGTTGACGTGGAAATCTTGCTGGAGGGAGTGCCTTGTTTTACTCTACTGGATAGCAGGTCACAGGTCACCATCATTTACTGGACTTTCTGTGACAGACATATGCAGCATTTGCCCCTCCTATCCCTGTCTAGTTTGTCACTGTGGGGGATAGGTAGTTTGAATTACCCCTATGATGGTTATTGCCCAGTACAAATAGCTTTCATCTCGAAGGGCCTTCAAGAGCACCCTGCCATTGAGACTTTGGTTTTGATATGCCCGGAGCCACAAGGGCACACCAGTGTTAATGGGGACAAATGCTGATATGTTTGGGTGGCTGGCAAAAATGTGAACCAAAAGAGGTGGGACTGATGAGCTAGTAAACCCTCTGGTAAAAGCTGTGGTACAGAACGTGGGCTTGACTGTGGAAAGTGCAAAAACAAATGTGGAGGAGAGTGTTGGTGTAGTGTGCCGAGTGGATGGAAGAGAGTTGATTCTGCCTCCAAGTTCGGAGTGCCGAGTTGTGGGAACTGTGCAGTTTGCTCAGCCACCCCAATGACATGCCTTCATCATTGATGCCCCGCCACCTGACAGTTTACCTGAGGGGCTGCTGGTGCAAAGAGGAGTGCTGCCCCCTCCGGATACACCCTGGGCCAGGCAGGTTACGGTGAGGGTCCAAAATGAATCCGGGAAACCCAGAGTCATCTGAAAGGGTCAAGTGCTGGGAAGTATCTACAGGTGTGACAGTGCAATTGCAGTGAACCTGATGGTAGCCACAGAAGAAGAGACGGATCCAAATTTGTTTGAGTTTGGTGATTCCCCTATACCTGCCAGTTACCGTTGGAGCCTAAGTCAAAAGCTGGCCAAGCAGCAAAAGGTCTTCTCGTTACATGAGTGGGACATGGGGTGTGGAAGGCAAAGAGCATTGAATTCATCTGAAGGATGAGTGACCTTTCCAAGAGAGGTCTCGGAGGCTGGCCCCGGGTGGCATTGAGGATGTACGGCAACACCTGCAGGAGTTATTGGATGCCAGCATAATTACCGAGTCCCAGAGCCCTTATGCCTCCCCCACTGTAGTGGCCCAGAAGAAAAGCTGGAGCAGTGAGGATGTGCATAGACTATCGCATGTTAAACAAGAAAACAGTGCTGGACCAGTACACTGCTCCAGGTAGAAGATGCCTTGGCCAGCCTGTCTGGGAGTTAGCGGTTGTCCGTTTTTGATCTCTGGAGTGGCTAATATCATATCCCCATGGCAGAGGAGGGCAAAGAAAAAAAAACACTTTTATTTGCCTGTTGGGGTTCTACCAGTTTGAGCGCATGCCGCAGGAAATATCCAGAGTACTGGCCACTTTCCAGTACTTGATGGAGAAGGCTGTGGGGGATATGAACTTGCTCAAAGTTATTGTCTACCTAGATGACTTGATCATATTCGGTCACACCCTGGAAGGACACGAGACCTGGTTAATGAAGGTCCTGGATCGACTGGAGGAGTTTAGCCTAAAGGTATCCATTGACGAGTGCCAGTTCTGCCAGCCAGTGGTAAAGTATGTGGGGCACATCGTCTCAGTGGAGGGTATGCAAACTGATAGAGCTAAAGTGGAGGCTCTCACCACCTGGCCTAGGCCCACCAACTTACGGGCCCTGCAGTCCTTTTTGGGTTTCTGTGGCTACTACTGTTGCTTTGTGAAGGACTATTTGATAGTGGTATGCCCACTTAATGATTTGATGCAAGATTATCCCCCAACAAACCAGAAGAAGAGAGCCCTGGTGTTCGTAGCTGTATTTTGACACCTTCTACAAGGAACTACCCAGTGCATAAACAGGAATTCTTGGCATGTAGGCCGTGACAGACAAGTTCCACGAATACCTATATGTGGTTCCTTTTATGGTCAGAACAGATAACCCCCTGACCTGTGTCACCACGACTACTAAACTGGATGCTGTAGAGCACCAATGGCTATCTGCCCTTTCCACCTACAATTTCAGCCTTGAATATCGAAGTGGGTGAACCAACGTAGATGCTGATGCATTGTCAAGACACCCGCATGGTGATACCGCTGACCCCCCAGTTCAAATTGAGAGTGCTGTGATTCAAGTATTGTGCTCCAAGTTTGTCTTGCTCACTGACGATCCAGTTGTGAACCCTACCAAAGTCATAGATAGGCCGGGGCCCTCTCCCAAAGCTATCCCACCGGCATATTTGAATTTCACGGGGCTGAACATGTGTTCGTTGCCCCAACCCAGTATGCCTGAACTACAGCAGGCACAGAGAGATGACCCTGCCATCCAAGACCTAATCTGGGCCCTGGAAAAGTCATTCAGCTGAGCAAGTGCTCAGCTGTCACCCTGACACCAAACGCCTTTGGAAAGAATGGGAAAAGCTAGTTCTAATAGATGGACTGTTACTGAGAAGGGTATATGACAAAGACAACCCTGGACATTCCAAGCTCCAACTGATACTGCCGGGGGGGGGTACCATGATATAGTCCTAAAGTCTCTGCATGATGATATGGGTCACCTGGGTTATGAACGCATCCTAGATCTGTGTAGAGCATGGTTTTACGGCCCCACATGAAAACTGAAGTAGAAAAACATGGTAAAAGCTGCCTGCGGTGCATACAGAGGAAAACCTTGCCAAAGCAAGCTGCCCCCCAGTCATCATTAGTACCAGTGGGCCCTTCAACCTAGTCTGCATGGATTTTTTGTCCCTCGAGCCTGGCAGAAAAAACACAGGTAATATTCTGGTTATTACTGATGACAATACCAGGTATGCCCAGGCATTTCCCACCAAAGATCAAAAGGCTAGCACTGTGGTCAAAGTCTTGCAGCAATCTGTACAGCAGTATGGCATCCCAAAGAGAGTTCATTCCTATCAAGGCTGAGATTTTGAAAGTCGACTGGTGAAAGAGTTCTTGGCCAAGTACGGTATAAAAAACTCTGACGCCACACTGTACCACCCCCAGAGAGACCCTCAACTCAAGAGCTTCAACCAAACCCTACTGAACATGTTGGATACCCTGGATCCAGCCGACAAAGCAAACTAGAGTCAGAAAGTAAGCTATCTGGTGCATGCATACAATTACACCAAGAATGATGCCACCCAACACTCTCCTTTCTACCTCATCATTGGTCATGAAGCCCGGCTGCCCATTGATCTAAGTTTTGGTGTGTCCTCAGACAGCACATCCTACAAAACCTACCTGGAGTATACCCATCAGTTAAGACAGAAACTTAAAAAATCATACCAGCTAGCGTCTGAAGTGGTAGTTCACAGTAACCAGAGTAACAAGCAGAGGTATGACCACAGAGTTCGTAATCAAGAGTTGCAGGGGGGTTGTGTTCTGCTTTGAAACTTGAGGTTACAAGGCAAACACAAGTTTCAGTATCAGTGGGCCCCAGAAAGTTACATTGTGGTTGAGAAACTGCCAGAATTGCCAGTGTACCGAATCAAACAAGAGCAAGGATGGGGTCTAGGAAAGACTGTTAACCGAAACCACCTACTCCCCATCAGTGAGATTATGCCTGACCCTGACCCTGGTCCTAAAACTTCAGTTGCAAGATGGCCCATGACACATAGTCAAGCTGCTCAGAAAAGACAACAAAGTCCAAGCCCATCCACGCCTCTTGAAAAGAACACGTTGAACCTGAATACTGGTCCAACTGTGCTTTCTGAGAGGCTCCACAGAAGTGATCCTGCTGTCAATATGCCCCTGGAGAGGACCACATTGAACCTAAACACTGGTCCAACTGAGCCTCCTGAGTGGCCTGCCAGCAGTTCTTCTGAAGAAAGTGAGGCTGAGGATTTTGCTTATTTTGGGGGCAGAGTACCATTTCCTGGAGGGTGGTAACCTGTTCTTTATCCACAGGATTCCCTTGCCATTACCCCAGGTGGAGGCACCATGCCACACGAGCTGCCACTGTGGAACCCAAGCCGGACCCCTAGGAGGTGTGTGCTGAACCACTCTAGGGCCCTGGAGCAGCCAAGGTGAGTCAAAGGGCTGTCACATTTAATTGAAGTGTTGTAAAATTATTGTGGAAGTTATGTTACATGTTTTGTACATGATCATTTTATTCTTTCATCTTGCCCGGGTTGTGCCTAAAAAAGGGCCATGTGGCCCAGTGTACCTACCCAGTAACCAATTTTAAAGTAAAATCTTTACAGAGTGGGTGGTAACAAGGTAGAATGAACTGCTGGCAGAGGTTAACAACCATAAGATGGTTGGCAGATTCAAGAGGGGGTGGGACAGATTCAAGGGGAGGGTTACAGTTAAGGGGAGGGGGATGGGACTCACTGCAAACCATTACATAGCTCATATTGGGCAGACTCGATAGACTGTATGACCTTTTTCTGCTGGCAGTTTCATATGTTCATATGCTTGAGAATGGTTACCAAGAGAAACAGCCACAAGAGACTATTCTGGTTCTTTAAGATGGTCAGGGAGGTAAAAGCACCCTCATGAGATACAAATAGAAATATGGGGATGAAGGATGAAATGAAGATGAGAGAGGCTACGAAGTCAGTCAAGGATGCAAAACCAGACATGAAGCTGGGTATTGTGGAGGGATCATGGGAGGGTAAAAACTGTTTCTCAGATACGTAAGGGGAAAAAAGAGAGATGAGAGGGGAATTGTAAGGGTCATGGAGGAAGGCAGGGTAATAGAGAAGGATGAGCAGAAGGCAGCCATAAATAATGATTACTTCTGCGCTATATTCATAGTGGAAGATAGCAGGCCTTTGCTGGAAAGCAGCATAAAGGCTGCTGCAGGGGGAATCCCAGAAATGGGGCAGGTGGTAATAACAGGAGAAATGGTCAGAAAATGGCTTGCAGTCCTAAAAATAGATAAGGTTCCAGGGTGAGATGGGATGCACCTGAATGTGGTCAGGAAACTGGCATCAGAACTAGCTGAAACCCCTGGCAGGACTATTCAATAGCTCAGTACATTCATGTGTGGTTCTAAAAGACTGGAGAGTAATGAACATAGTTCTGATTCACAAGTGGGGGTCAAGGAGCAACTAGGTAACTACGGGCCTGGGAGTCTTGCCTCCATTGAGGGTAAACTGATGGAGACAACCTAGTAGACTACATGGAGACAAATGGGCTCCAGGATAGTAAGCAGCATGGGTCTGTGGCAGGCAGGTCTTGTCAGACCAGCTTGATAGTCATCTTTGACTGAGTAACTAGGGCAGTGGATAAGGGACAGACAGTGGATTTACTCTACTTCAACATTAGCAAGGCATTTGACTGGGTGACACACAGAAGGCTGCTGAAAAGTTAAGAGCTCGGTACAGCAAAGGACATAGATGGGGGAGAGTTAGTTTGTGGGAGACAGCAGAGAGTGGTGGTAAATGCAGTCAAGTCAACAGGGCGGTCATGAGTGGGGTGCCGCAGCTGTCAGTCCTGAGATCAGGCCTTTTAAATATGTTTAAATATGTCCATCAGTGACATAGGAGAATGAATACAGAGCAAGATGTGTCTCTTTGCTGATGACATTAAGCTCTCTGGCAGGGCTGTGGGAGGGTATAACAGAGCTGAAGAAGGTAAGGACCTAAAAAGGTTAGAGAAGTGATTCAAAGTTTGGCAGTTGAAATTCAGTGACAAAAAATGCAAGATGATGCACACAGAGAACAAGAATCCCAGGACAGGATATTGAATGGGAGGGATTAAACTGGGTGCCACCTCTAAGGAAAGGGAACTGGAAGTCATCATACATAACTGCCTAAAACAGTCTAGTCAATGCAATAAGGCCTACAACAAGGTAACCAGAATGTTAGGATGTGTTGGGAGAGGGTTTGATTGCAAGAGGAAAGAGGCAATACTACTTCTCTAGACCACTGGTAAGGACCCTTCTCAAATACTGTGCTCAGTTCTGTATTCCTCACCTAAGGAGAGGCAGAAATAGGCTGTAGACGGTGCAGCACTGGGCAAACAAAATGATTCAGGGCCATCAGTGCAGACCCTACAAATATTGGCCTAGGTCTCTAAACATGTACTCGCTGGAGGTCAGAACAGAGAGGGAAGATGTGACAGAGACCTTCAAGTCCCTAAAAGGAATGAACAGGGTAGACTTCAAGGAACAAAATTAGCAAGAATGGTGAGTAAAAAACATGGGGACATGAATGCAAGCTGGTAAGGGGAGATTCAAGAGGAACATAAGAAGGTTTCATTTTACAGAGAGTGTGGTTGAGCCATGGAACAGTCTACCAGCAGAAGTCGTAGGTGCAAAAACCATTAATAGACTCAAGCATGGCAGGGACAGAGTCAAGGGCTTGGTAGCTACTATGGGGTTTAGCAGTAGGTGGGGCAGTGGGAAAGGTGAGGGCAAAACCCCAATCTAGGCAATAGGCCTCGGGCTAGGATAGGGTTTAAAAGGGCAGACTGGATGGACCAATAGTCTTTTTCTGCCAACATGGTCAATGTTTCTATGTGTCTGTGTTACATGGCACCTTAAAACTGTAAAAAGTCAGGTGGCTATTTCCAGTAACCCACTGCTATTTACTGGGAAATAACATTCTCCCCTACCAAAATACTTGCTGTCCTCAGTAATAAGCCCTCCCCTCCCCTCATCCTTCCAGCAGAGGGATGTCCAGACTCACTGACCTCCATGAGGGTCATTTTACTTTCTCATCCATTATTCCCAGAAGAGTACACACAAAGAAAATAAAACTTACATTCTCAAACACTGAACTAGGTTCTAATACTGCACAACTATATAAAAAATTCAAAAACGATCAGTAATACACTAATACAGTAACAGGCATCAGTCATTACCCTCATTCTATGAAGTCCACAAGTTAAATTGCCATTCACCAGGCTCAAGTGCTCAGTCTGTGGTTTCAGTTTACTGCATGACAAATTGGAATAACTGACATTGGATTAGATTGAGTTCTTGCAGTATCCTGCAAAATCTCACAGCACCCTGGTGGATGATACTGTAATGAATGGTGTTTAGGTAAAAAAAAAAAAAAAAAAAAGTCTGTAAGTATGACAGGAAAATCTCAATCTGGCATTACCTGCCCCTGAAAATATAGGACAGGAAGATCTGGACAATTTCTTTAAGCTCCACCCATGGCAAAACACCATATCCAGAATTCTTTCTTCTGACATCATGAAAAGCATTTTGATGACCTCAAGGCTCAGCCAAGGAGAGGTTCCACTACCTGGTCCCTATTATCCATTTGCCTACAGAACAAGCACAGATGGTCTTCCCTTCAAGCCCTGGCTCAGGCATTCCTCCACCACCAGGCTTCTTAACTATGACCTTGGGTTCTTCAACAGCTAGGCATCAGGGTCTTAAAAAAAGACACCCCCTCCCCCAACATCAAGTGGCCAGGTTAATTAGTTTGAAGCACGTGTTCAGGACCCAGCTTTGATCCTGCAGTCCCATCTAACAAGGTCTCGAGCACCTGGAACACCCTTTGGGTCCCAGACAGCTTGATGACTATGACTCCATCCATTCTTATATATTAGCCCATTTGCCATGCTCTTCCTAACTTCTGAAGCATCTCTTACAGTTACTCAGATTCCTGTTGCTCCTTTTGGGTGATCATCTCAAAATTCCCTTCTCCAGCCAAGTCTGCCTGCACTTGTCTACTATTTTCATTGCCCAGCATTACAGTTCTTTTACAAGCATCTGAATTTTTATATCCCCCTAGCACAGCTTGCCCAGATTTTGATAGAGGTGGCCTGGTGGAAATCAGCACTTCACTTTTACTGGTTCCTTGGGTGTGTCATGGATCCCCTTAGGGGAACTAGTACTTTACTTATCCCATACCCAGGTGCTGAATTACTAGAATTAGACATATTATTATCTGTGACACCTCTGCAAGCACTTCTGATATCACCAAGGGTCTCCCCTGGATCTTCCAGATGGTCATGCTTAGGGATCCTTCCCTCCCTGGGTTCTCCTCTTCTGTTTTTTTGGTAGGATCTCAACCTCCTCTGCCTTCACCACTATCGTGCATCTGGTGGCAAAAAGATGCCAGTGGATGAGCTGTTCCCAAAAGCAATGAGGCTCACTTTTCTTCTCCTCTTTAAGGGCGTAGTGGTCTAAGGGCATGGAAACCATCACCCACTCTCCAGCTATCCCCAGCCAAGACCAAGGACACTGTATTTACTTATTATTTATTTAAAAGAGATTTACCAGGAAAGACACACTGAGCCATGAAGCTCATTTCCAGATACGTCCTGGGGGAAGGGGGAGGGATAAGAACAAACAAGTAGAAGCACAGTAATAACAATTCAGCAATACTCAGTATGTACAATAATATACATTACCAGAGCAAATAATAATGCAGGTTAAACATCAGGGACCAGATATTCAAAAGGGCTGTGCATGGTGCAACAGTGCTGCGCCATGCGCAACCCACTGATGCGCCCCGGTGCAATATTCAATTGGGAATTGCGTCTGGCACAAATCCCGATGTGCCAGAGTGCAAGGGGGGGCGTGCCCATGCATACTCTGCACAGCCCGATATTCAGCCCGGGATGTGCTGAGCCATGCATGTGCAACCCCTACTTGCGCCGCACAAAAATGAGCAAAAAAAGAGGGAGCAACGTCCGGCCACCCACAGGTGAACTGACGTAGTGCAGGGCGCAACACGGCAGCTGCCACCTGTGGGTGGCCACCCGAGCTCCAGCTGCACCTCCATGGTGGTGCCCCCCATGCCCAGATCGTGGGCATTGCTGTCTATAAGTAGAATCCGGTATCCCTGGTGGTCCAGTGGACCACTGCCTGCCCGATCGCGGGCTTGAGTAAAAAGGAAAAGTCTCCTATATCCCTGGTGGTCCAGTGGACCGCTGTCTGCCCGATCGCGGGCTTGAGTAGAAAAGAAAAGTCTCCTATATCCCTGGTGGTCTAGTGGACTGCTGTCTGCCCGCCGACCGCTGAATGGATCCATTCACATATCTGGAATGTGTAGTACAGTATGGGCTGCACGCCCATTGGCTCACGCTGTGGACCAATGGGTGTACAGCCCTACCGACGGTGTCAGTCAGTGGGGTGACAGGTGGGTGGGGTGCTGCCGCCCGTCGCTGACCGGGGGGGGAGCGAGGCGGTGGGGATCAGTGGGCGGGTGGGGAGGGTCCGCTGGACCACTAGGGATATGGGAGACATTTGTTTATTACTTCAGCTCGCGATCGGGCAGACAGTGGTCCACTGGACCACCAGGGATATACGAGACTTTTCTTTTTTACTTAAGCCCATGATCGGGCAGACAGCAGTCCACTGGACCACCAGGGATATAGGAGACTTTTCTTTTTTACTCAAGCCCACGATCGGGCAGACAGCAGTCCACTGGACCACCAGATATATAGGAGACTTTTCTTTTTTACTCAAACCCGTGATTGGGCAGACAGCAGTCCACTGGACCACCAGGAATATAGGAGACTTTTCTTTTTTACTCAAGCCCACGATCAGGCAGACAGCGGTCCACTGGACCACCAGGGATACAGGAATCTTCTTTATTGTACTAATGCCCGTGATCAGGTTGTGGGGCACATTGCCGTGCTGCAGGGGGCGTCGGTCCCCGATGACTGCTGCCTGGCAGGGTGCCAGGTGCAAGTCATTGGGGATCAGTGCACCGACATGCAAATGGGGCCATAATGACATGCAAATGGCCCCATTTGCATCTTGCATACATTATGGCCCCATTTGCATGTCAACTTTTGAATATTGTGGTTGTTGCACCTAGTGCAATGGAACTTGCTCTAGCACATCCCCATGCTCCACTCTGGCCACTGGCGCTGGTGCAGTGCCACTGCACCATGCGCACTGCAGGTGGCCAGGATGTGATATTCAACGATCTTACTTCGAGAGGGCTCTTGCAGTAGGTAATTACATATAGGATTGACGCTGTCTGGCGGCAGGACCCCACGGAAAAATTTCTAGCTAACGGTCCCTGGCGAGGCCGCCCCACGATCAGGTGACCGGCGTCCAGATGGCGTCGGTATAAAGGGCAGTTCAGGCGCCTGCCTTCCAGTTCTTTCCCACCATCAGCTCGTGCAGCGCCTCGCGGTTAAGTTCATAACGCTCAGTCCTGTTGCTTCGTCGGTTTTTCCAAAAAGTATCAGTATTTTATATTTTCTTCATCAGGTGAACGTCAGTATATGTCATCCCCTTCAAAAAATAAGTGCGACTCGTGCGGCGCCTAACTGCCTCACAAAGACGGTCACTCCTTCTGCCTTTTCTGTTTAGGCCCCGACCACATGGTCGACAAGTGTCCGCACTGCCTTCATTTTAACGCGGCCACCCGCAGACGATGCCAGCAGTCTCTCGAAGCCCATCTCCTCAAGAAGAAGTTGTCCACGATGGAGAAGGAGTTGAAGAAGCTTCGGCAGACATCGACCTCCCCTGAAGGACACAAGAAGCGGGACAAAGAAAGGCACCAGCAGAAGGCCTCCTCCTCTGTGACTCCGGCTGGAGCCGCGGCCAAGGTAACGTCCCCTCCGGGGGATCGCCCGACGGCAGCCTCCAAGGCTTTGGAGGAGGCGTTGGCCCGCCAGTCGGGTTCGTGTTCGAGCCTGCCGGGTGCCTCCGGGCAAAAGGAGGCTTCAGCCCCCAGTACCGCCACAGGCTTGCGGCCTACTGGTGTGGGCACCTCCCATAAGCCGGACGTCGGCTCCTCCGACGTCCGCGGGGAGAAGGCCGCTAAGATGCCTGACCGCCGAGCGGCGCCGCGGCAATCCCCTCGGACGAGCCTCTTACATCCTTGGCCCGCCTCCGAAGAGGACCCCAGTCGGACGCCGGCTCCTCTGGCGTCCACCAGGACTCAGCCCCTAAGTCGCACGTCGGCTCCTCCAACGTGCGCCGGGCCTCGGAGCCTACGGCAGACCCTGCTCCGTCTGTCGTCCCAGGTTCCCCACAGCCCTCGCTGCTGTCCGGGAAGCCCGAGTCCCCCTTGCCTGACCCCGGGGATTTTTCCCCTCCATCCCCGGGTGAGGCTCGGGATGTTGGTCCGCCGTCCGATCCTCTTCTTACAGAGCCGGATCTGACGTCGGCTCCCCAGACGCCCGGCTCCGGCGCGCGGCCCGGCGCCAGCTCCCCGGCGCCGGCTCCAACGCACCCCGCCGACACGGTTCGGCGCGGCCCCCCCAGCGCCGGTGGGGGATATTCCTCTTCCATCGGGCCCTCCACCCCACGGGCCTATCACGGTTGATCCGCCCATGGAGTTCCCGACTGGGCCGTCTGCTCCAGCAGCTTCTCCGGTGCCTGGGTATCCGCCGTCTTATCTGACGCCAGTTTTCCCAGGTCCACAGTATCCTGCGCCGCAGTACCCGGTGCCGACTCCACCGCCGCCGCAATACCCAGCTCTGGTATTCCCGCAGCTGGGTTATGGATACTCTCCTTACAGATTTCATCCATACAACTATCCCCCCCCCTCCACCGCCCCCTAGGCTGCCGGTGGATCTTCAGGAGACTCTGACCTCCTGGTGGGCTGAGGCCAAGGCTCAGCTCACTAAGGAAGTCGAGAGCCATCTTACGGTGACTGTGCCACCCCCAGCTCCCGTACGCCCCAGATGGCACACTCCCTCTCTGCCTCCGGATTCCCGGGCTCTGCCCTCGGGATCCAGAGAGGGGCAGGACATGCGTCTGGGGATCCCCCCTAAGGAACCCGTTCCTCCCCTAGACAAGCCAGGGAGTCTTACTCTGCTTCAAATTCCTCTTCTTCTTCTCTCTTGGACTCCTCAGAGGCCTCCGATGGCTGTTCCAAGACAGACGACGAGCCGCCGCGCTCTCCGTCCAAGCCCTGGCCGAGGACTCCTCTAAAGTCTCCTCCGGAGGATCCTTCCTTCATGGAGTTGCTCAGGAAGATCCAGAAAGTCCATCAGTGGCATTCCTTGCAGCCAGATCCTCAGCGGGTTAAACTCGCCGAACATCTGGGCTTGCCCCTTACGGCTCCTACTCTAGTGCCACCCTGGATCGAGCCTCACGCCCACCTTGTTTCCACTATTTGGAAACAACCGTCGGCGTTATCCCCACTTCCTCGGAAGTCCAACAGGCTATACCAGGCTCCAGAGGGTGTAGACTTTTTAGACTCTCACCGCCATGCAGACTCGGTTGTGATTAGCGCCGCTCACGGACGGTCAGCACACCTGAAACATTTGAGCTCATCTCCCCTCGGATAAGTAATCTTGCCTTCTGGATCAGTATGGAAGGAAGATCTATGCTTCTTCCACACTGGGGATTAGGGCCCTAAATTATGTAGCACATATGGGGGATTACCAGAAGGCTGTCCTTACCCAGGCGGAATCCAAGATTGACTCCTTGCCTGACTCCCAAGTCAACCAGGAGTTAGCCGACCTGGTCCGCTCTGCTCGTTCGGCCAGTCGTCATATTCTGAGGATGACCTACGATGCAGTGGACACCGCAGGACGGAGCTCTGCATTCGCCGTAAGTCTTCGGCGTCATGCATGGCTTCGTGTGTCAGGTCTGGTCCCGGAGGTGCAATCAGCAATTCAAGAGGCACCTTTCAGAGGTTCTGTGCTTTTCAGTGGTGATGTCAAGGACATCATCACTGACTTGCAGGAAAAGGGGACAGCCCTTAAATCTGTTGATTCTATGTACCGTCCACATCCCCCACAGCGCCGTCCCTTTCGCAGACGCAGCCGGCCTCAAGTGAAACCTCAGGGAAGGCGGGCCACTAAATGTCGGGCCCCCACAGCTGCCAGGCCCCCGCTGCCCAAAAAAGCAGCGGGTGCCCCAGCTGCGGCGCTGCCTCACACCTCCTGACTCCTTCCCTCTCCCATCACCTCCGGACACCCCGGAGGAACCGATAGGAGGGAGATTCTCCCTCCACCTTCCGGGTTGGGAGAGGATAACATCGAATTCATGGGTGCTTCAGATCATAGCAGAGGGGCACTCCATAGAGTTTCTGCAGAAACCTCCACGTCACCCCCCCCCTAAACTCCTCTTACTCAAGGGACCATCTTCCTTTGGTCAAGGAAGAAATCTCTGCTGTCCTTGCAAAGCAGGCCATAGAGCCCGTCCCCCCTCACCTTCACGGGACGGGTTACTATTCCCATTTCTTCCTTGTACCAAAGAAGACGGGAGATCTCAGATCCATTCTTGATCTCAGTTCCCTGAACCTATGTGTGGAGTACAAGAGGTTCAGGATGCTCTCCCTTCAGACCCTCTTGCCCCTACTTCGGCCGGGCCAATGGCTTTGTGCACTGGATATGCAGGATGTGTACCTGCACATCCCCATTCGCCCTTCGCACCGAAAGTACCTCAGGTTTGCGTTCCAAGGGGACCACTACCAATTCCGGGCACTCCCTTTGGTCTTTCCTCTGCTCCCGAGTCTTTACCAAATGCCTGGTGGTGGTAGTGGCCCACCTGCGTACTAGGAGTTCAGGTTTTTCCCTACCTGGACGACTGGCTCCTGGCAGCCCCATCCAAGGAGGAACTCCTGCATTTTCTCTCCCTCACCCAGCAGGTTTTTACTGGCCTGGGTATCACCATCAACCATTCCAAGTCTCACCTGGATCCTTCTCAGAGACTCCAGTTCATCGGGGCAATCCTCGATATGACAATGTGCAGGGCCTTCCTGCCTCTGGACAGGGGGGCCTCCCTCCAGTCCCAGATTTCCCTTCTATCGGAATACAGGAGGGTTCCGGCGAGGTCGGTGCTCCGTCTCCTGGGGCTTATGGTGGCTGCCATCCCGACAGTTCCGAGCGCGCGCCTCCACATGAGAATCTCTCAGTGGACTCTCCGCTCTCAGTGGGATCAACTGGTAGATGACCTAGATCATCTGGTACTGATCTTCTTGCTGATGATAAAGAGACTTGCAATGGTGGATGGTTCGAGAGAACCTATTCCCGGGGGGTCCCCTTTTTTCATCCTCCCCCCGATCAGACTCTGACCGCAGACACTTCAGGCGAAGGTTGGGGAGCCCATCTGGGTCCTCACCGAACCCAGGGCTTATGGTCAAAATTAGAGTTCTCCACATCAACATGCTCAAGCTTCGAGCAGTGCTGTATGCTCTCCAGGCCCTTCACCAATACATCCTTCCCGGTCACCTAGCTGTCCAAACAGACAACATGTGCGTGGTGTGGTACATCAACAAGCAGGGAGCGACTCTGTCCTACCCGCTGTGCAGGGAAGTGATGAGGGTTTGGGAATGGGCAAGGCTTCACAACCTTCACCTCACGGCGATCCACGTTCTGGGAGTCGACAATGTCCTGGCAGACAAGCTAAGTCGTTCGTCGGCTCTGCCACACGAGTGGGAACTGGACGAAAAAGTTCTAAAAAGCATCTTCCAGATTTGGGGGACTCCTCAGATAGACCTGTTCGCTTCCTCCCAAAAGCATAAAGCTTCCAACCTTTTGCTCGCTCGCTCCAGGCGGCGCTCTCGGGCGGCGCTCTATCTCTAAACTGGAAGGACAGATTAGTCTATGCTTTTCCTCCAATTCCTCTGGTCCCTCGTGTGTTGCAGAAGCTTGCATTGGAAGGAGCGAGAATGATTCTGATCGCTCCTTTCTGGCCCAGGCAAATCTGGTTCTCTCTTCTACAACAATACTCAGGGTTCCTCCTCTTCCTCTTCCTTTATCTCGAGGATTGCTGACCCAGGATCAGGGGACCCTGGTCCATCCGGGACTCAAGTCCCTTCAACTTCATGCATGGCTCCTGCAGACCTAGCCCAATCTCGCTTCGGCATCTCTCCTAAGGTGGCCAAGATTCTGGTGGAGGCTAGAAAACCCTCCACTAGGTCCACCTATGCCATGAAATGGAAAAGATTTTCCATTTGGGCTGCATCCAGGAACGTGGAGCCCTTTTCCTGTCCTGTAACTGTTCTGCTTGATTACCTCCATCATCTTTTAGACCTGGGTCTCAGTCACTCCTCCTTGAAAGTCCATATGGTGGCTATTTCAGCCTACCATGTCCCTTTCACTGATAAAGCATTTGCCCAACTGGAGGTATCCAAAACTTTTCTCAGAGGGGTCCTTCATCTCAGGCCCCCTGTCCAGACTCCAGCTCCCCCTTGGGACTTAAACTTTGTCCTCGAGAAACTTACCCTTCCTCCCTTTGAGCCTGCGGCATCCACAGACTTGAAGTTTTTATCGTGGAAGACACTCTTCTTGGTGGCCATTACTTCTTCTCGCAGAATTTCTGAACTCCAGGCCCTGATGTACAAAATCCTTACTGATTTTTTCACAAAAAAGAGCAGTAGCTCTTCCATCGAATCTAAGTTTCTCCCGAAGGCCGTAGCGGAATCTACCTTAAATCAGTCTATTGAATTACCTGCCTTTTTCACACAGTACTCCAACCAAGGAGAATACTTGCTCCATACCATGGATGTTCACAGGATTCTGAGATACTACACTGATAGGACGAAGGATCTCAGAAAGACTGATCAGTTGTTCATCTCTGTTGCTCACAAAAGAGAAGGCAATGCTGTTTCTAAGCAATGCCTATCAAAATGGTTGGCCCATTGCATCACTTTCTGTTATGACAAGTACAACAAGACCCTACCGGGTCAAGTCAGAGGTCACTCCACTCGTGGAGTAGCAGCCTCTGCGGCTTGTTTCAAGAATGTGTCTGCAGCAGACATTTGTGCTGCCGCCACTTGGACTTCCGTCCATACCTTTACTAAACATTACAGTTTGGACATTGCCTCTCGCCGTAGAGCAGGCTTCGGGTTAGTGGTCTTGCAAGGCCTCCTTTCTTGAGGCTTGCAGGGTTTTTTGCTACTTCTTGGAGTAGTTCCTCCTCCCGGTGCCTTTCATTTGTTCTAGACTGCTTGGGATTCTGTCCTATATGTAATTACCTACTGCAAGAGCCCTCTCGAAGTAAGATAGTACAGTTACATAAGAACTTACCGTAACAGTAGATCTTCAAGAGAGGCTCTTGCAGTAGGTAATACCTTCCTGCCCTCCATCCCCCTAGGCTTTTTCAGCTCCTTTTCTATTTAGGAAAATGTCTGCTTCTCTCTCATCCGGGCCTTCCGGGCCTGTGGTGGGAAAGAACTGGAAAGGCGGGCGTCTGGGACCGCCCCTTTATGCGGCGTCATCTGGCGCCCAGTCACCCTGGCGTGGTGGTGAATTTATCCAGGGACTACTAGCTGAGAAATTTTCCATGGGGTCCTGCCGCCGGCCCGCGTCAGTTCTATATGTAATTACCTACTGCAAGAGCTTCTCTCGAAGATCTACTGTTATGGTAAGTTCTTATGTAACTGTACTTTGCTGAGCCATGGTGCAGCTCCGTTGAATATGACCCAGTCCATGCCCCTGCACAGCCAAGTTGAACTGCACCCAGGCTTGCACCACAGCCTGGTGCAGTTTGAATATCTGGGTCTAGAAGTGCAAAGTAACTGGCACACACAAGAGGGTAACGTCACAAAATAGGAAAGGGTAGGAGAGAGACAGTAAGTAGAGAAGGGTGAGAAAGAGAGGATGGGGGGATGAAAAGGTAAAGTGGTGGAAGTAACAGAGAGGAGGAGACGAGAAGAGAGCAGATTGTAGTGGGTAGGATGTGGGAATAGAGTGTAGAGGATTAGGAAGGGTTAGAAAGGATGATTACTGGGGGTATGAGTGAGTGAGAATGAAGTAAGGGAGGGAGAGGAAGGGGGATGAGGTGGGGTGGTGTGAGGTAAACAGGTTGGAGTAGAGAAGGAAAAGGGTAGGGCAGTGGGGCTAAGGGCATTTACAGGAGGGGGCAGTGTGGCCTTGGAGAAGAGAGGAAAGAGAGCATTTGGAGGTGGCAGAATGAATTGTTAGTGGAAAGGAGTTCCAAGGAATAGGAAGGTGGAAGGAGAAACCAGACTGGTCAGCTAGAGATTTACAAGAAGGGAGCAAAAGAGAACAATAACCTGAGTTACGGTGAGAGTACATGGAAGGGGGTGTAGAGGAGAGAGCTGAGGCAAGGAGGGAGCAAAGCCAATCAGAATTTAGAAATAAAGGAGGCACAGTGGATGAGATGGTAGTCATTCAAGGAAGAGAGGGAGAGATCAATGTACAGAGAACAGTGATGAGTCTGGGTGGGACAGGCAAAGCCAAAATGGCAAAAGAAGTGGAAGAGGGGATCCAGGGTGGATTTAGGTACAGCACCATAGACTAAGTCACCATAATCAAAAATTGGGAGGATCATTTTAGTGATGATGTCCCAGCGGGCAGATACAGCTTTTGTTCCTATAAAGTGCACCAAGCTTAGGGTGGAGTTTTTTATACATGGCATTTGTGTACTGAGAAAAACCAAGGTGGCAATCAAGCCAGACACTGAGATACTTAAATGAGGGTACGTCGTCAGTTTTTCCCCCATTGAGGGTGAGGAAGGTGGGGAGTGAAGGGAGTCTAAAAAGCCTCTGTCATGTGCCAAAATACATGGAGTCCAGTTTCTTAGCATTAAGGGATAGTTGATTAGCCCTGAACCATTTCTGGACAGTGTCGCAATCAATTTGAAGCCTGGATGTTAACTCTGATGGAGAAGAGCCAGAGGAAAACAGGACCGTGTCATCTGCATACATGTGGGTGGATGCAGAGGAACAGGCTGAGGGGAAGTCATTGAGGAAAATGGAGAAAAGCAAAGGGCCAAGGATGGAACCTTGGGGAAAGCCAGTGTGTATGGTTGGAGGGGGAGAGATAGTCTCCAATTCTCACTGATTGAGATCTATCTACAAGGTAGGAGTTGAAACCAACTGGTTGTGGAGTCAGATAGACTCACTGATTTTTGTTTGCCCAGAAGTAGAGGGATGGAGACAGTGTTGAAAGCTTTCATTAGATTGATAAAGATGGTGGTAGTGGGGAGACCTTGTTCCATGCCAGAATGTATGTAATCCCACTGTGTCACAACTGTCCCACACTTCAGGGGAAGCCCAATATTCAGTCACAGGCTCTGCAGGTATGGGATGAGCGGTGGTGTAACCTGGGAATCAATCCCCAGTTCCACTGGACTCCTCCAATGATGGCACAGGGACATCATAACAGTATTAGCCACAGCCAAACAATAACATAATAGGCAAAAGACAACACAGTTTTAGAGCAAAACACTCATGTACAACAAACCTACTGTCTTTTTATGAACATAGTAAGAATTTAGATATATAAACATAGCCACATAGGAAAAGATGTCAGAAGGACACCAAAGGTACATCACATTTGCCCAATGGGTTCCGAGACCTCTAGCAGTCACGGGTCCCAGCCCCCGCTTGCTGAGTTGTATACTCTTTCCAGCTTCTGCAGAGTCTAAGGTAGCTCTTGCTCTGTCCCACTAGTGTTTTAACATCACCTTGGACCTAGTTCCTACCACCTCGGCAGGCAACCTGTTCCATGGTTCCACCACCCTTTCTGAAAGGCAGTGTTTCCTTAACTCCCTATAGAAGTGACCTCCTCTCAGTTTCCATTCGTGTCCCCTTGTGTTTGAGTCTGATATCCTGTTGAAGAGTTCTGAGTAGGGCACTTTGTTTATGCCCCTCATGAATTTGAAAGTTTAAATCATATCCCCCCTCCCTCCTACCTTCCAGTGAGTACATGTTTAGTGCCTTCAAGCGATCCCCATATGAGAGCTCGTGGACCCCATGTATCATCTTGGTCACCCTTCCCTGCATGGCCTCTAGTGTACCCCTGTGCATTTTTAGCTGAGGACTACAAAACTGGACATAGTATTCCAGGTGGGGCCTCACCAGGGGCATGTAGAGTTGGAGGATCATCTCCCTGTTCCTACTGTCAAAGCCTCTTCCTATACGTTCCAAACATTTCTTTGGCTTTACTGTAAGCTCTGTTGCTTTGGCTGGATTGCATAAGGGTGTCTGAGATGATGACTCATAGGTTCCTTTCTTCATGTGAAGTACAGAGTTTGACTCCATTAAGCTAGTATTCTGTCATTGGGTTACCTTTACCCAGGTGCATCACCTTGCAATTCTTTGCATGGAACTTCAGCTGCCAGATGTTGGACCATCTTTCAAGCCTGTGCAAGTCCTTTTGAAGGTCCCTAACCACCTCTGTGCTGTCCACCCTACCACCAAGCTTAGTGTCATCTGCAAAGAGGACAAGCTTACACTGGATGCCTTCGCCAGTGTCGCTGATTAATAAATAGGACCAGGCCTAAGGCCGAGCCCTGGGGTACACCACTAGCAACCTCTCCCTCTCCTGACCTCACTCTGTTAACTATCTCACTCTGTTTCCTGCCCTTTAGCAAATTACTTACCCAAATATAGGCAAACCAGTGGACATGGTGTACCTAGATCATGCAAATGCCTTTGATACTGTACTGTACCTCATTTGGCTATTTTAGTCAAAATATTTACCATGGAATTTCCTGGTGAAGTCATTAACTGGATCCAAGGTTGGCTTACAAATATGAGTCAGAGAATGAAAACCAAGGGGAAACTCTCAGACCAGGGACCGGTTGGCAGTGGGATGCCACAGGGCTCGGTCCTGGGAATAATCCTTTTTCAGATATTTATTTCTGATAAGGTCGAATCCTGCAAGGGGTGATGTAAAACAATTTGCAGATAATAAAATTGGAATGGTGGTAGATACAGAAAATGTAAGAAAGAACTTGAAGAATGACTTAGATGGTGTAGGGATATGGATGGAAAAATGGTGATTGTGCCCTATTGTGGAAAAATGCACCATTATGCATTTTGGACACAAGACCGTAAAACATCACTACTTCCCAAAAGGAAAAGAGTTAAAATCAAAAGAGGAGGAAAAGGATCTGGGCATCCTGGTCGCATGTAATATGGTTGCCCCTGAAAAAGGGACTGTTTCGGTTGCTAGCCTTGCTTGTAGAGCAGAAAGCAGCTAACTAAAAGAAGCTACATTTTCTTGTTAATTTAAAATTTATATCTCAGCAGGAGTCAGTGTCAGTTAAGATTAAGTAGACAGGTAACTTTATTAGAAGTAGAAGGGGTCTTATTTAGGGTTAAAAAAGAAAGAAAAGAAAGAAAGTCAGTGTGTGTTCTGTGCAGGGAAGGGTACTGTATCAGGTGACTTTGCTAAACCAGTAGGAGGAAAGAGAGCTTACCTGGGGGTGTGGTTTAGACACTAGAAAAGCAGGTGAGTCAAATTACAACTTCCTGTTGCTAGTCTTTTTTCTTACTAATTGCCCTCCATCCCACCCACCCAAAGCCAGTTTTACTTTTATAACCACTGGATTTGACTGTCAACAGGAACTTCCTATTTGGCAGTAGGAAGGAAAGGATCATAGAGAAACATTGGTTTTGTCAACCCTAAAGTAAAAAAAGTAGCTCACTCTCCCCCCCCCCCCAGCTGCTGGTGGTCTGATATTGAGCAAGGAAGAAGGAGGCTACTGAAGAAGATAGGAAGTTGCTGTCCCAGAACAGGAAGGGTCAGAGTTGTAAGGAGAGGAGAGAGTAAGCATCCAGAGAAACAGTAGAGAGGACACGAAATAAGACATTATAGGAGTGGTGCAGTGCAATGGCTGTGGGGCGGCAGTGTTCCGGGAGACATTCTGGAGGCTGCGATGCTGCCCTATTTGCAGGCACCTCTCTGGTCTGAGAGAGGAGGTTGCCCGTCTCCAGGCTGACCTGGCTAGGATTCGTGAAACCTCCTCCCCCACCCAGGGACCACCAGGGCCAATGCCACTACCTCAGAGGTTGCCAAGAAAGAGGAGAGGCTGGACCAGGGTGGGCTCAAGGAGGGAGAGGGTGGTGGAATAGGTTGCATCCCTCCAGCTGTACCTCTCCACAATTCATTCGCTCTTCTGGTGGATAGTGGTTCCTCTATGGAGGCACCTGCAGTGGAGGCCAAGGAGGATGCTGGGAACCTTCACAAGAGACCCACAGGAGGAGTAGCATGGGACCCCACAGGGAAAGAGCAACTCCTGGTGGGACTCAATCATTGGGGGGTAGAAATGGGGAGGGAAGGGAGAGGAGGTAAGGTGCCTTCCTGGCACCACGCTTGAGGATAGGAAGCCTCAGGATCGTGGGAGGAGCTGCACGAGGAGGGAGCTGGATGTCATTGTCCACCTAGGGACAAATGACCTGGCTAGGAATAGGATCAGAGCAGTGCAAGAGGAGTTTATAGAGGTGGGGAGGGGGCCTTAGGTAGGCGCATCTGGTAACCTTCTTGGAAGGTGCTGCCTGTCTCTGACAAGGAAGATGCTAGGGCACTTCTCACCAGGAATTCAATGAGTGGTTGAAAAACTGGTGTGGAGCTCAGGTTTTGGCTTCTCATTGGGGACTGGGGAGCCACCTGGAGGGATGCAGACCTATACTGGTGCGATGGTCTGCATCTGTCCAGGGGGGGAACCAGGATCCTAGGTGAGAGGTTTAAATGCTTCATTGGCAAGCATTTAAACTAGCCAAGGGGGGAGGCACTGAAAAGGAGCAGGGAAATCCCAGCCTCCCCCCACAAAACATGGTGATTAGTGAGGTAAACACCAAGGTACAGACGTTATTAGGGAGCAAAACAGATTTAAATGTAAAAAAAGGCAAAGACAGTAAGGACAGAAATGGGGCTGAAAGGGGTAAGGCTAACAAAAAGTGGAGGATGATGAGTACCAATGCCTATAGTCTGTGTAACAAGCTCCCTGAACTAGTGGCCTTGATGGAAGAGGGTTGCCTGGATATTGTGGCAGTCACAGAAACATGGTACACAGAGAACCATGACTGGGATGTCAACATACCAGGATACTCAATCTACAGGAGGGACAGGGAGGGTAAAAGAGGAGGGTAGCTCTCTATGTAAAGGAAGGGATCAAAGCAACAGAACTAAAGAGTAAACAGGGAGCAGATGAGGCACTTTGGGTCACCCTGGAGACAGGAAATGGCACCATAATCCGCATGGGGGTTGTATACAGACCCCCATCTCAGGGGGAAGGAATGGACAATGAAATGATAGAAGGCATCCTTAAAATGGCAGAAAAAGGGGAGATATTGTTAATGCGGGACCGGAATATGCCAGATGTTAACTGGAGCACCTTTGCTGCAGGCACATCCAAGAGCAGGGTCATTCTTGATGCCCTACAGGGGGCATGCCTCAGACAGCTAGTATTGGAACCCACTTGGGAGGGAGCAATCTTAGACCTGGTACTCTCAAATGGGGATGGAGAAAGAATCTCAGATTTAGAAGTGGGTAGCCATCTGGGAACAAGTGACCACCAAACAGTGTGGTTCACGATAAACACAGCCATACAATCAAGCCATACAAAAGCAAGAGCACTGGACTTTAGGAGGGCCGACTTTGGGAAAATGAGAGAGTGCCTCAGAAAAGCACTAGCAAACAGGCAAGAAGGAGGGGTGGAGGAACAATGGGGAGTGATCAAAACAGCCATCACAGAGGCAACAAGCCTTTGTGTAAAGCAAATCAATAAAACACAACGAAGGAAAAACGCTATGGTTCTCAAAAGAGGTGGCAGGGAAGGTTAAGGAGAAAGGACAGCATTCAGGAAATATAAGGAAACACAGAAGGAGCAGGACAGAGAACTTTATCAGTTAAAGCAGAAAAGAGGCTGGGAAGGCAGTCAGAATAGAAAGGCCCAAACCGAGGAAAGGATAGCCAATTCTGTTAGAAGGAATAAGACCTTTTATAGGTACATTAGGGGTGAAGAAAAGAACCAAAGGAGGGATACTGAAGCTTAATAAAGGGGAGGGAATATGGGTAGAGGGTGACAGTGAAAAAGAGATACTGAACGAATATTTCTGCTCAGTATTCATAAAGGAAGAGGAGGGGGAGTTACCTAAACCAAACGAGAAACACTCCAAAGACGGGGGTTGATACCAGTCCATTTACAGAAGAAAGGGTTCTGAAAGAACTGATACAATTGAAGGTGGACAAAGCAATGGGGCCTGATGGGATTCACCCAAGAATTCTAAAAGAACTAAGGGTAGAACTAGTGACACCGCTGACTACTCTCTTTAACAAATCATGGGAGGATGGGGTGGTACCCGAGGACTGGAGGAGGGCAGATGTGATTCCTCTTCACAAAAGTGGGAGCAGGACAGAGGCAGGAAACTACAGACCAGTTAGTTTGACCTCAGTGGTAGGAAAAATGATGGAATCATTTCTGAAGGAAAGAATTGTTGAGTACCTAGAGGTCAGTGGGGCACAGGACCCAAGGCAGCATGGATTCATGATGGGAAGGTCGGTGTCAGACTAATCTAATAGATTTCTTTGACTGGGTGACCAAAGTAGTAGACCAGGGAGGGGCTGTGGACATAGGCCTACCTAGATTTTAGCAAGGCATTTGATACAGTCCCACACAAAGATTAATTCACAAGATACCAGCCTTGGAGTGGGTCCCAAGGTGGTAGCCTGGATAAAAACTGGCTGAGACAACAGGGCGCAAGGTAGTAGTAAATGAAATACACAGTGAAGAAAGGAGGGTTACTAGTGGGGTACCGCAGGGTTCAGTATTGGGACCGGTCCTTTTAATGTCTTTATAAGTGACATTGCAGAGGAACTGGAAGGAAAAGTATGTCTCTTTGCAGATGACACAAAGATCTGCAAAAGGTTGATACACAAGATGGAGTGGAAAGGATGAGAGGGACTTGGCAAGGTTGGAGGAATGGTCAAATGTATGGCAGCTCAGATTCAATGCAAAAGTGCAAGGTAATGCACATGGAAACAAAACCAGGGAAGTGTACACAATGGGGGTGAGATACTGACAACAGTAAAAATAGAAAGGGACCTGGGGGTAATTATATCAGATGACCTAAAGGTGGGCAAGCAATGTGAGAAGGCAGTAAGGAAGGCAGGGGGGATACTGGGATGCATAGGAAGAGGCATCAGTAGTAGAAAACAGGAAGTTGTTATCCCTCTGTACAGACAGTTGGTGAGACCCCATCTGGGGTACTGTGTGCAGTTCTGGAGACCCCATCTCCGCAAAGACATAGAGTGGAAGCTGTCCAGAGGAGGGTAACCAAAATGGTGCAGGGTCTGCACCAGAAGACATACGAAGAAAGACTAAAGGAGCTTAAAATGTATACCCTAGAGGAAAGGAGGGAGAGAGGGGACATGATAGAAACTTTCAAGTACCTCAGGGAATTAACAAAGTCCAAGAGGGTAGCATCTTCCAGAAAAAGAGATGTGCAAGAACAAGGGGGCACAATTTGAAGATAGAGGGGGGGCGGCTCAGAGGTAATGTGAGGAAGTATTTTTTCACTGAGAGGGTTGTGGATGCATGGAACAGCCTCCCTGAGGAGGTCGTGGAGTCAGGAACAGTGGGGGACTTCAAGAATGCATGGGACAGGCATAAGGCAGTCCTAGTGGGGGGTAGGAGGAAGTAAGCTGTTGGTTAACTAGGATTTGCAGCTTATCTGTTAGGTAGGAAAATGGGCAGACTAGGTGGGCCAAGCGGTCCTTATCTGCCATCAAATTCTATGTTTCTCAGTGGGTCTACCCAGTCACCAAAATTTAAATAAATACAATAAAAATAAATAAAATATGAGGAATATAACACATTCTGAAGAGGTAGCCGGCCATGTGACTATGATGGTGGGCTTTATTAGAAGAAACTTTGTCTCAAGAAGTATGGGGGTAATAAAGCTGCTGTACTGTAATTATGTTAGACCTCATCTGGACTATTGTGTCACAGATCTGGAGCCCACATCTTGAGAGAAGAGAACAAGTTATACTTGAGAGGGTGCAGTGTAGATCAGCCAAATTAATAGGCAGCATCAAGAATTTAGAGTACAGAGATAAAACAAACAGGATGATTGGACCTGGAAACTAAAATGAGAAGGGGAACCTGCTTCTTGTTTGACGTAAGGAGAGATAAGTAACTGCAGGATTGGATAGGGTTCACACACAATGTCACTTTAGTCATAGTCAGGGGACATACCAATCAGGTTAAAGGGCACTGTATATTCAGAACAATCAAGAGAAAGTACTGTGTTTTTCACTCAAAAGCTGTTTGGGCTATGTAATAGCCTTTTGCAACATATAAAACCTGTGAAAACAAAATGATATTAAAAACAGACTTGATAAACTGTTTAAGGAGGGAAAACTCTATTACCACTTAGAAGTGGGTGGTAGACTCCTTAGGTCATGGTAATCTATGTCTACCTATACACCTGAGTAAACCTGAAAGAGAGACAAAGCCTCTTCCCTCACTTCTGACATACTAAGTTCTTCTGGGGACACATTTTGGCTATCCCCAGGTCCCCTGCTACCAACTCTGCACTGAGACTTGCATTGTCACTGATGCTTTGCATGCTAGACATGTGCTGATCTTGCTTCAAAAAGTTATAAGCTCAGTGTGCCTTTTATCCCTATAACTTTCTACTTTTAAATCATTACTGCCAGTACTCCTTGGGGGAGCTTGCCAGTCTCATTGCGCACTGCTGACACAAAATGCTAATGCAGGCAACTGATTGCATTCTCAGGGCTGGGCTGCAAAAGGTGGTTACTATTTATGTTTGCTTGTGCATGCACAGCAAACATTTTATTATAAGAATAGGGTTTTACAGTTGTGTCACTGTCAAGTCCAATGCAGCTGAGGCTGCAGTCGGCTTGACAGTGACAGCCCAGTGATCAGCAAGGCTGATCAAGATACTGTTTTGTGTTTATTTATTTTATGTCTTTGGTAACCGGGTAGGTGCACTGATCCAGAGGACTGTTTTCAGTCACGACCCAGGCCACAAAGTGGCAAAACAATACAGGTACAATAGTAAAATACAAGATACAATACATGCACACCCAACAAATGGCGCGAGAAAGGAGAAAGAACAGTGGATATACTATGACAATGTACAGACAGGTTAAGCAGGTATTACTATAGCAAAGATGTACATAAGCAAAAACACAGGTGATTATTACAGACGGTGCAAGATATATTCGGTGACAGTGTACTAGTACATGGTCCAGTTCAGTACAGGTGCAATTTACCATAGCTGTGCAAATTTGAACAGAGATCAAATACAATTCATAGCATCAAAAGGGGGTCAAGAAAGGAGAGACAAGGAGGGTCAGAGGTAGGCTTGTAGGGCAGAAACTTCTTGTAGTTGAAAGGAGCAAGTCGCTCCCACCAGAGACTGGTTTAATCCTTTCATCTGCATGATACCACCCAGCTCTGCCTGCTCTGCTTCCTCCCCATGAGTCTGCACTGAATCCAAGCCCTGTCTGTGAGTGGGAAGCCCCCAACACAAACTCCTCCTCTCCCTGTCTTTCACGTAACAGCCCCCCAACCAACGTAGTGCACCCCAACCCCTTTAAAATATGCAGACACTGGGGTGTCCACCTCCAGTGCTGCCAAACATCTATGATACTGGGGTGTCCATTCCCCAGTGTCACCCTTGCTGTCATAAAAATTATCTCTCATAATCTTTTTTTATTTAACCTTGAAAAGCAGAAAACCATCAATTGATATCTTTTGCAGCTGACCCTGACCCCCAACCTACCACCCACCCCACCCCCCACTCAGCACCCACCACCCACATTCCTCACTCAACTCAAATTGGTCCACCACCACTCTGCCGCAACACACATCCTTCTCCTTCAACACCAACCAGAGACTAAAGAAACAAGGATAAGTGTGGTCAATTTACTTTCAATATGTTTTGAACTTTTACTCATAACTTTACCATTTATTAATATTTTTGTTCATCAGATGATCAACAAGCCTTTTTTGGATCCCACCTCATGAACAAAGTAGGTGAGAGTTTTAAACTAGGCTTGATAGGTGATTTTATAGTCGTTCTACAAAATCCACTTTTGGGTGGGTTTTGAAAAGTTTCAACCTACCAGGTTCATGAGGTGGGATTATAAGAAGACTATGGTGAAAATTTGCTGAAAAAAATATGGTAAAATTACCAAGTTATGAGTGGATGTGGATGTTGAAGTACTTCAACATTCACTTGTAGCTTCACTATTTTTCAACATCTCCTCTACTAAACTTTCAACATGGTCTTTCTGGGACCCAACCTCATGAACAAGAAAAGTTAAATTGTTCAAATCTGGCCCAAAAGACAGTTTCATGGATTATTCTGCAAAATCACCTCTTGGGCAGGATTTAAAAAATGTCACCTACCAGGTTTATGAAGTGGGGTTATAAAGAGAATAGACTGAAAAGTTGGGGTCAAAATCTTAAAAAACACCACAGCTATGAAAGTTTGTTACAATTTTTCAATGTTCACTCACCAGTAATTTTCAATATTTTGACCCCACTTTTTCAACATAACCGTTTTTTTCACACCACCTCATGAATGTAACAGGTGTCATTTTTCAAATCCTACCTAAAATGGGTTTTCACACTTATGGTGCAAAATTATATTTCAGTCAGTATTTTATAAAGGACACTTGTCAGGTTGGGGGGGGGTCATAAAAGGCTATGTTAAAAATTTGGAGTCAAATGTCAAAAAAACAAACTTAGGAAGAAATGTGTGCAGAGCCAGCTGTTGGCCCAGCAGGTAGCGTATTATGTTTCCATTCAATTGACTTGAGTTCAGGTAGGAAAGAGTTCCAGTAAATCTTTTTCCCGGTACATCTACAGAGTTAATGATTTATAGCCAAAGGCAGGGGACCCTGGGTTCTGATTTACATTTGATACTCGGTGCCTCCTTCTGAGAGCCTTTTACATGTGCTGAAGCACAGGAGACTATCTCCTAGGATAATATTTGTCTGCAGCACTGTTGGGGTACCCAACCCCACCTAGCCCCTGGGAACACGTGGAAACAATATATGGTGTTATCTTTATCTATTTATTAAATAAGCAAATGTCCATACAATAATTACAAACACTTTCATGGCTTTATTTAGAAGAACAAAACTGATACAAGACATACAGTGCAGAGAAACTAGGTACAACATTACATAGGGTAATACATAAGGGCAAACCATATCTGTGCGATCCCCCAAGGCCACATTTTATGCATCCTGCTGGAATGGAATGCTTATGGGGAACAGGGTTCCCAGGGTCACATATTGTATGAGCAGACCTCTAAATGGGGAATACTTTAGCTAACTGACACTTCAGTCTACCTCCTTCTGGGAGATCTGATGTCTTCCTTTTGACCAAGGAATGCTCAGACACCAGCAAGACTACACGTACTTAACCTGTTGTTGCACACATTACTGTGCCTTTCAACTTACAGAATCTGCAAACGTATGAAGATGGCAGGCCCCATAGTGGCACTGTTGCCCTAGGACCACCTGTATCACATGGCAAGAACATATATCAGTGGATGACCCCTGTAGAGGCCTTATCTCAACATTTGCCTCCAGCAGCCATGGTCCATTCTTCTAGGGACAGCAGCTCCAAACTAACCCAGTCTGAAAGCCAGCCAGGACCTGTGTTACACAGATTCTCTCAAAGATATTTTATCTGTGTGCCCTGGACAGGCCTCATGGCCCTCCATCTATCCCCTGAGGAGGAATGATTTGGCTCCATCTCCCTTCTTCTCCATCTCTCCCACTCACAAGACCCAAGCTCACAAGGTCTACCCTACAACTCAGACCTCCCAGCTGGCCTCTGCTCTCCTGTCTCTTCTGAAGAGTTTCCTCCTTATTTAGCAGCTCCTCCCCCCTTACTTGGGAGATACCCAAATCACTCAGTGACGACATGAAATGCAACATCCTTGTTTAACATTTGGTGCTCTAACTACTAGACCTGTAGTTCTCAAGCCTGAAACCCTGGTGGCCTCAAATGAACTCAAAGTGCAGCCACTAGAAATTACCAGTGGCATCACTCATTTTTTCACCTAAACCCCAATACAACACATTTCTTTTCCCACAGTATACAATATTTTAAGTCCTTAATGTATTTTCACTTAAAGGAACACTGTGAACTATTACTGCATCATATTATTTCTAAATGAAAACTGACATTTTATTATCTTCTGTAAAATTAATTGGTTTTGCCGATTGTTTTATTTGCTTCCTTTCTGAGTTGAACTAAAATGCATGCTAATGGTATAATTATACCCAGCCTTGTTTTGTTTCAAATCCTTGTTTTACTCTTAATACATACTTCTATACATTAGGCACACCCCAAATAGTGTAGTCACTCAGATGCAATAGTTTAATCTCCTACCACAGCTTCTTGAGTGTCTAGACTGTGTTGAGGGTGTTCTTAAGTCCAGGATAAATACAGTGGGAGCTGAACAAGGACTGTCAACAAACATATTTTGGGTGGTAACACCAGTATGGTGGGCAGTCTGTTTTTCACTTCTAAAAAGAATAAAGGAAGTAGAATCAAGCTATCAGCTACATCAGCAATCTATACAGAATGTGATCAGTAATAAAATGTATTTTATGGCTGCACAGTGAGAGCTATGCTGGTGTATTGCAAATGGAGTAGGAGAGAAAATATGGAGTCTGGTAGGGCGTGACTGGTTACTGAACACATCACATAATGTTTGCTACGTGCTCTGCCCAGTGGAGTTCAAGCACATAATGAGTGTGCAGGAATCAATGCGCTTTCTCTCTCTCTCTCTCTCCCTCTCCCTCATGGTCCCTCCTCCCTGCATTTTTTTCTTTCATCCTTGGAAGTTCCACCAGCGCTACCACTTGCTTTCAATCCTGCTGCCTTCCCTTAGGTCAGGTAGGATGCAATGGTGACACCAGTTCTTCTCCCAGGCCCCAGGATGCAAGAAAAGAACCTGACCACTGCATTCCTCTCTGTGTTCTCCCATGCCCACCCTCCATTCCCAACCTTGCATTGCAAGGAAAAACAAATCCACTCCCTCCCTCTGTATGCACTTCCACCCCCACCCTCCATTCCTTGCCCCACGGTGCAGAAGAACCTAACCACTCCCTCCCTCTGCATGATCGCCATCCCCATCCTCCATTGCTGGCCCAGTGGTGCAAGAAAAGAACACACCTGTGCCCTCCCCAATGTACTACATCAGGAGGCTAGAGAAGCTGCAGTGGAACTGAGGGAAGGTAGCTGGGGCTAGGACTGGGACTGAGGCTGACATGCCAAGATTGGGATTAATCATTGCCACTTTGCTCTCACAAGAAGAAGAAGAGGGGAAGCTTTCCTGTCAAGGGCCCAAGTTTCTAGCCCAAAAGAGTTCTGAGGAGCCTGGAACTATGGAAGTCCACCCTGCATCTTCCCCCCACCACTAGAAGGAAGAGAAGTCGTCCATGGGGAAGGTGTCCCTGCCACCTGTGAGGCCTCTACTAAGATGGAGTAGTCATACCTTCCTATACCAGAAATTCCCATGTGAAGGGTAGACATCCTTGTCTATGCCACCTGGAGAGATTCCCTTTATGATTTACACTTAAATCTGTATGGCAGGGCTAGACATGTGGTTGCTCCCTGGACATCCTGTGGGAAGTTGTCCTGCATTTGTCAGGCAGATCAAAAGGTGGCCAGGGAGGTATAGCAACAGTGGAGGTACACTTTTCTTCACTTACCCTGTGGATCTGGGACACTGTGGAGAATTTCTGGGATGACTGGTTTTTTAGAGGAGGCCTATGAACATCTGAAGAAAGGGGCTATGGTCACTTTGCCAAAGTTTCCCCTGAAATGCAAGGACAGATGTATGGTGATAAAGATTCAACACCCAGTGGCTCCACAGCTAGGGATGCTTCTGAGGTTGGGGCAGTTGCCAGCTGAGTGTTGTGTGGTGGCAAGCAGAAGCATAAATGTGCTTGACGCTCCTTGACCACCAGCTCCCATGTGGGAGGGGAACCAGGAACACCCCAGGTCAGCAGGATGACGAGGCATGTTTGGACCAAGGATCTAGCAATTACCCACCTCCTCACCCAGTGTGGAGGTCCCTAGAATAAAGGGGCCAACTGCTCACCCAACCCTAGCCCTAGTCAGCAGGGACCCATTTCAGGGAGGGAGTAAGATGGGGAGTTCAAGAGGGAGCAGTTATTAGCACCAGAGATGCAGTCATACCGGACTGGCAGTAGCTACTGATGGCTGCCTCAAAAGATGGGGACATAAACAATAAATATAAGACTAATTAAATATTCATGAGCACAGCAAGACTCCTGATTGGCAATTGCATCAGTCATTAATGTTTTAAAAATGACTGATGCTGTGTGCCATGCAATAGTGACATTTGTGCTGCACGGCTCATGCCACGCTGCTAAAAAAGCAAAAGTAAGTAAATTTAACTGTAAAATCGAAAGTTGCTATTGCAATTAGACTTATAAGGAATAACAATCTTTAAGCCAGTAATTTTCTTGGATTAATGATCGACTGGAGGGAGGTGTTCCACATCTGCACTTCAGGTACCCATCCCCCTAACTGGTCATTAATCCTTCAGAAATTATCAATTTCTCAGTCGTTACTGCTTAAATTAAAAAATGTAACAGGCTGCTGCTTTCCATCATGTTATGTGAACGAGAGCACTAGAGGGGTCAATATATTGAATATAGTTGTGAACAATGGGGACAGTCCAATTTCTTCTGTAGGCCAATAAATTCAGTGCTCCCATAGTTTCCACCAGACCCTAGAGATAATAAAACCCTAATAAAAGAGTTGTTGCATCTCCACTGGTCTATCCTGAGTAAATACATAGTAAAAAGAGGTAAAGGCAGACCCCACTGAGTAAGAGATACTGCAACTGAGCTGGGTAATCCTGAGTAAATACATTGCAATAAGAGGTAAAAACATGCCGCCACTGAAAATGAGATGCTACTTCTCAGCTGGCCTATCCTGGGTAAATATAGTAAAAAGGGGTAAAAGCAGGACACCACTGAAAACAAGATATTGCAGCTCAACTGAGCTATCCTGGATAACTATAGTATGCAAAGAAAAAAAAAAAGCAGGACCCCACTGAAGACATGGGGTCAGATTTTCAAAGTGGCCAGATTGCAACAAGCCCTGGGTGTGCCAAAGATATGTACCGGGCTTGTGGCAAACTAATTGATTTTCCATCTTGTGCAGCAGGTGTTGCAGATTAGACCAGCTTTTTGTGGTCTAACTTGTTTCAATCCTGGGGACCCTTTTTACGGTGCTTGTTCCAAGAAATTTTGCATAAGCTGACATAAATTGGGTAAAATGCTGCAACAGCATCTGACTTACTAAAAGCAAACACAGTCGTAGCAAAAGCCTTTGGTGCACTGCCATATTCAAAGTGTTGTGATGTAAGGCTTGACACAAGCCCTGCACCACCATTTGAAAATCTGTCCCATGATATTTCATTTCAGCTGTCCTATCCTAGGTAAGTACATTGTAAAAACAGGATCCTACTAAAAATTCAATAATGCACTATCCTGGGTAAATGAATATTCAAAGAATGAGCAAGGACCCACTGAAAATGACATGTTGCATCTTATTTAGGCTATTCTGGGTAAAAACATTGTAAAAAAAGGAGAAAACAGAACCCCACGTCAAAGGAGATGCTGCATCTCAACAGGCCTATCCTGGATAAATACGTAAAAATGGGTAAAAGCAAGAACCTACTGAAAACAAGATGTTGCATCTCAGCTGCTCTATCCTGTATATATGCATTATAAAAAGAAAATGAAAGCAGCCCCGTAAATAGATATTTAATTTCAGCTGGCTTATCTTAGGAAAGTACACTTTAAAAACAGGTTCCCATTAAAAAGGAATGTTGCATTTTAGTTGGGCTATCCTGGATAAATACTCTGTAAAAAAGACTAAAAACAGGATCCAACTGACAATGAGATGTTGCATCTCAGTGGGCTTATCGT
Organism: Neoceratodus forsteri; assembly: GCA_016271365.2. Classification (NCBI taxonomy): domain Eukaryota; kingdom Metazoa; phylum Chordata; order Ceratodontiformes; family Ceratodontidae; genus Neoceratodus; species Neoceratodus forsteri. The sequence goes on along the minus strand of CM057450.1, from coordinate 427,164,896 downwards.
AGGTAAACACATTGCAAAAAGTGGTAACCATAGTTGGAGCTAAAGACTCACTCACCGAAAGTGTTCTTAAAAACATATGAAATCGGACCTGCATAAGCACCACTGTTGTACAGTTGACCCCAGATACAGCAGACATATTTTTACTTGACATTCTGCTATAGCGAATAAAACAGCTGAGCCAGAACAAGACAGAATAGAATCTTTTCTGATATGTTGCGCTATACCGGATGTTAAGCGCCATGCATGATGGACAGTCAGGTGAGCAATATACGCTTAACTAGGTACGTCCCAGTGCTGCTTGATACCAGTTAAGCACTACACTACATTACTTTAGTTTACAACTTTTTGTGTCTCTACCATTGCTTACCTGCTTTACTGCCTTTTCATTCATGATGTCCAAATGTGCAGCTCTAAGTCTTGCAAGAAAGGTTGGATATCTTAACGCAGAGCAATGATCTGTGGAACATGAGCATTTTGGACCTTGCTGTGTATTTTTGTAAGCCAAAGTCAATACTTTCCAATCTCTTGAAAGCTAGAGATGCTATCTTCACAGAATGGCATTTGAATCAGAAGCTGGACTGCAAAATGAAACAGGACGGTAAAGACGGCGAGGTGGTGGAAGCATTCTTTCACTGGTTTGCCAAACCCGGAGGGAGGGATGCATTGATTAGTGGCCCTCTTCCAATGGAAAAGGCACAGCAACTGGCAATGGCCCTTGGTCAGTCCAACTTTAATCCATCTGACGGTTGGCTGCACAGGCAGAAGGCAAGAAACAACACTGGCTTCAAAAGAAGCCACGATGAAAAACAATACCAAAACCACAAGTGCAGAACAATGGCTATGGGCTGTTTTTCCTGGCTTGTTAAATATGTTCTCTGGTGTTTCAACAACTCCATGTCAAATTCATAATTTTTTGCCCTGTACATAATGGTCATTGAAACATTTAAAATTAGCAACAAAAAACATGGGTTGCCATACTTTTTTTTTTAAGTTACATTGAGAGACTTAATCCCTCTTTATGGAAATGATTCATAAGAGGTCCAATTGTTTTATGTAGTTATAATAATAATATTTTAGGTGTCAATATGAGTGCAAAAGAAAAAAAAGACACAAACACATCATTTGCCACAAGACATTGAAATCAAATCCACCGTTTAGGTGGTGTTTTGTTATTTTTTCTGGCAATTTTAAGCATTTTTAAGCACTACTGGCTGAAACACCAAACCAGAAGCAGGAAATATTGGTACTTCCAGTTGCAGCACTATAACTTGACTCCACTAGTGAGCGGGGTGAGCATGCACGGGGTCACACGCAGAGGTGCGTGCAGAGACAAGCGTGTCTGCATCTGTCTGCTGTGTCCACTGGGGATGAAGGGGACAAGGACATAGCTCTCTGTTCCGGGTAACATACCAGTAAAGTTTACAACAACTTGTTGCCCTATAAATCCATTGTTCTTTGTCTTGTACGTGGGGAGTAATTATGGAATAAGATACATTATTGTACTATTCTCACAAGGTATGTAAAATGGACATCAGTGCAAGATTTGTTACCCCGAGTACTGGTGAAGTGGCCATGACCTTTATCATATGTAACAACTTTAGAAACTGATACAGGGTTTGAGAGGCTCACATGCAACCGGTGCAAGGAAATACAAGCACTAAGAGGTAGGATTGTAGAATTTGAGCTTAACATTAGTTTGCTCACTAATAATAAAAGCTCAAACAAACCCAGAAACTGCCTTCCTGAGCATAATAAACTGTCTGTAGGGAAAATGACTAATAATCCAAGTGATGCATCACTTAAATGAAATAGAGAGGATGACAGTGGTGATGAGTCAGACCAGACCCCAGTCAACTCCAGAGATAAACAAAAAAAGGGCTACAGAGTCATGGACATTTCAAGCCCACTTCAGCATAGTATTGACACTCTATGTCTCTTTGAACAAGAAGTAGGCACAGAGCCTAGTACACCTCAAATCTCCATTAACAGAACAAGAGTGAAGACAACCAGGTTACAGATGTTCCTAAGATTGTAACAGCAAATGATGCTACCCTAGATAATCTAGGAAGAGATAGTATGGATGTAAACTGCACTGAGGAAAATACTGAACCCATTCAAGTACGTTAAAATAAAGAGGACAGTAGAATGGAGGGCACAAGTGAGGTCAGACAAGTGCCAGTCCTAGGGGACTCCTTAGTAAAATATACAGGTGGGAATATGTGTAATAAAGACAATGAAAATTGTACATGTTCAAGTTTTAGAGGCGCAAGACTAAAGGACATAGAGCATATGGCTACAGATAGCCTTAAACACTCAGGAGAAAAAACACTGGTGGTGATTCATGCAGGAACCAACTATATTAATTGGTCCACAATAGAAGAGATACTGAAAGATTTTATTTCCCTAGTTGCAACCCTTGAGAAAAGAGGGTGTGAAGTATGCCTGTCAGAAACCTTACCAGTCTCCACAGCAAGTATGACTAAGCAGGTAGAAATCCAAAGTATTAATCAATGGTTAAGGAAATGGACCTTGAAGAAAAATATTAGATGGTTAGCGCATTGGAAAGAAATCTCCAATAATTTGAGTCTTTTCTGTTGGGATGGGCTTCACCTGAGCAGAAGGGGCAGTAATATATTGGAGAAAACCATAGCAAAAATACATTAATAAGAATTTAAACTAAGAGGGGCAACTGGGTTCTCAATCCAACAAACTCATTACCACAAAGGATGGTTACAAAATGCTAGTAACAAATGCTAGAAGCTTGAATGTGGTTAAAATAAGTGAGCTCACTGCAATATTAATTCATCAGAACATTGATATTGCTGCCATTAGCAAAACATGGTGGCATGAAGCCTCAGACTGGTTCAATGGAATCCTAGGATATACCTTGTATTGGAAAAACAGAAATGACAGAAAAGGGGAAGGTGTTTGTATTTATGTTAAAAGCTCAACAGAGTTATCAGAATTTTCTTTTAGCAACTAAATATGTGGATGTGTTTGTGTCCAGATAACTCATAAAAAAGGTAAAATATTACTTGTAGGAAACATATATAGGCCATCCTCTTCATCCATGGAACATGATCAGAACCTATTTAGTATACTCGCTGAACCTGCAGGCACATCTGACCTAGTGATTGTGGATGACTTTAATATGCCGGGTATATATTGGGAAAGTCTAACAGCAGTCTCACCCATAGAATCTTTATTTCTGGACACTACATTAATGGCTGGACTTGAGCAACTGGTAACTGAACCTACTAGAGATGGAAATATCCTTGACATTGTCCTGACCAATCTGCCCTCTGAAGTCACTGATCTTGCAGTTACAGCCCCATTAGCTAATAGCCACCATCATTTTGTAATCTTTAACATTGCTAGATATAAGTACCACTCAGGTCAGCTAACTTTCAGGTACAACTACCGAAAGGATAACTATTCAAGAATTAAAGTAACATTACTGTCATTTGATTGAGAGTCAGCAGTGTCTGACCTGACGGTGAAAGAATGCTGGGCATTATTAAAATCAATTATTAATGAATGGGAACATCAATACATACCCCTTAAATAAATACATAATAACAGAGGTAAGATACTCCCATAGCTGACACAAAAAATTAAATAAAAAGGAAAGAAAATGCAAAATGTTAAAGAGCTATGATGCCGCAGAGAAAACTTTAAAAAACATAATAATTGGGTACAATTCTGCTTGCACTCCAGTTATAGTTTATATATTTCTCCTTCCCATAATTTATTGCTAAATACATGTCTGTGTATATATGATTGCTGTCCCTTACAGTTGATTTTGAGTTAATCTGCCTCTATAGCCTAATCCCTACTTTATGTCATAAATCTCTGTTGTGACATCACAGTATGTTGCCATGGGAGGAATTGTGATATCACAAGCAGTGCCCTGTGACTTCGGATAGGGAGAAAGCAGCAGGAATAGATGAACTCTTTAGGGGCAAAGATCCTGCTTTCATGCAAATGACTGCACTACTAAATAATGGGGAGGAGAAATACAGAACTAATACATACAAGCTGGACAGTACCTAAATATTATGTTTTGTTAAAGTTCTCCTGAACATGTCACCAGCTCTTTAAGGAACAAGCAAAATAAAGCTATATTCAAGTTTGAACAAAACAAGTAAAAAAAAAAAAACTTATCAGGATGGAGCAGAGAAAACTGGAATTTAAATTATTCTCCAAAGATAATCAAAAATCCCTTTATGCCTATATCAATAACAATCACAAAAAGGACAATAGTTTAGGTCCACTCATCGTAGATGGTGTTGATCTGAGGGAAACAAAAGAGGTGGCAGATGCATTTAACAATTTCTTCCAATCAGTATTCTTAGTTAAAGATCCTGTAAAAACATTAGTTCCTATCAATAGGTCTGATTTCCATAGTATAACATACAAAGAGGTTAATAAGGCCATTAAAGCAATAAAAACAAATTCATCATCAGGACTAGATAATCTAAATACACACTTGATTAAAGAGACAACAGATCAGTTGACCTTGCCCCTTACCACTTTGTTTAATAAAATGTATAGTACAGGTATGGTGCTAGGAGATTGGAAAAGAACAACGATAGTGCCAGTCCACAAAAAGGGCAGTAAAACCATAGCTGAAAATGTTAGACCTATCAGCCTAAAATCAGTGGTATGTAAAAACAGTGGAGAAAATATTAGACCCAGCTCAGCACGGATTCATGGCAGGTCATTCATGCACAAGAAACTTAATTTCCTTTTATGAAAAAGTGAGCAGCAGCATTGATAGAGGAATACCAGTTGATGATGTCTTTCTGGACTTCAGAAAAGCATTTGATATGGTTCTACATACACTGTTAATTGATAAAATATTTAGATTGGGAATTAATATGTACACAACTAGATGGATAGAAGAATGGCTTGTTGACAGGACCCAACAAGTTATAGTACTATATCTGAAACACTGTTTGGGATGATCAAAGTTACCAGCAGGATTCCTCAATGCTCTGTGTTGGGCCCATCACTTTTTGTAATTTTTATAAATGACCTACATAATCAAGTCCAAAGTAACATAAGTAAATTTTGCTGATGACACTAAGATCAGCTTTGTGATAGATACAGCTGCCAAGATCAATACGCTAGCTAAAGATCAGTGTTACTTAGAGAACCGGGCACTTTCCAACAAAATGGCATTTAATGTCGAAAAATGTTCCATAAGGGAAGAGTTAAATTTAAACTGATTAGTGGGGGAGCAGCAAGGAATAGGCTAGCTAGTAACCCCCCTTGTAATATTGAAGGTAAGTTAATAGGCTATAGTAAGAAAGTAGGATTTTCAGGGTGGAGAGGGCTGTATAGTATGTGAATGCCAGCAGTCTGGGAAATAAAATGGTGGCCCTAGAGACAATGATGGTGGATGAATGCTTCAGTAGTGTGGCTATAACAGAGACCTGGTGGTTGGAGCATCACTCCTGGGAAGTTAGTGTTCCAGGATACAGGCTGTTCAGAAGGGATAGGGTAGGTAGAAAGGGGGGAAGGTGACATTATATGTCAAGGAGGCCATTAAAGCAACTGAAGGACAGGATGAGTACAATGAGACAGAATTCCTGTGTGTCACATTAGAAAACAAACCTGGAGCTATAGTAAGAATAGAGTGATATTATAGGCCTCCAAATCAGGGGGAGGAGTTAGGCAAATGATGCAGGTGATTCAAAGGGTGTTACACAGAGGGGGGTTTGTACTACTGGGGGACCTTAATATGCCAGATGTAGAATGGGGAATCCCAAAGGCAACATAAGCCAGGAGCATGGAGATACTTGAAGCACTGCTGGGATCATTTCTACATTAGCTGGTTAAGGAGCCCACGGGGGGGGGACATTTTGGACATTGTACTCCCAAACAGGGATAGTGTTGAAGAGGTCATTGTGGGAGACTGTCTGGGTACAAGTAATCACAATACAGTACATTTCAAGATACAAATAGGGAAGATGACAAATAATACCAGTACGAAGGTTCTGGGCTTCAGGAGGGTGAACTTTAATAGAATGAGGGAGATTTTCAGAGAAGAAATTAAATGTGACTGGATGGAGGATGTATTGTAGAGGAATTGAGAAAATGTATTGAGGTGTTATTAAAAGCAATTGAACTATGCATAAGGAGGGTAGTAAAAAACAAGAAAAAAAGGTGGGCTCTTTGATTTAATAGGGAGGACTGTGGGTGAGGCTGCTGTTTGGAGTGAGCTGCCACATGCTGACTAGCTATGGAGTAGCTAGCACAGCAGGAGCTGCACAAAGCACTTATTTTTCTAGAAAAATCATGCCACCATTTGCATAGTCCATGCCTGTCTAAGCGTGCAGACAAGATATTGTTTCCCCTCCATTGCAATCTTTTCTTTCTCTCCACAGGTCCGGAGTGCTGATGGAGGAGTAGCCCGCCCTTGGGGAATCAGCAAGGAAGCAATGCGGAGCATGTTCGCCATCGGAGGAGAAGCAGTCCAGCTCCATTTTGCTGCAATTTTACCTCCAAACCCCTTTTGAATCCCTGGAGTTGAAAATCCCAATTACCAGCCCAAGCAGTGAAATGCAGTGTATACTGCGAACATAAGTTCTTGCCAAAAGTTATGTATTTTTAAATGTTTTACTGCGCACCTTCTCTACATATTTAAAGTCCATCATGTGGAAAACTATGAGTTCAAACAAGTCTTTTCTTTCATATATGCCTACTTTTCAAAAAAAGGGGGAGGATATTTTAGTTAAAAACTAGGAAATGTAGAAAACTTGGTTATTTAAAATTACAGATACTTAAATTTCTCATGCCGAGATCATGTGACCTTGCTCTATAAAGAGCATGTGCGGGCATCTTTCAGCCAGATCCACCATCTTCTGACTTGCTGTGCACATGATATCAAGCAAAGACAGACCTATTTATAACTAAAATTGACTGAATCTGAGTGCAGATAGCTTTATTTGGGATTTATAACCATTTGCTGGGAACCTCCAATAACAAAATATTTGGAGCACTGAAATAACTTGAAGTAGTAGGTTTCTAAGCTACTGCAAATGGAAGCTGACAAGAGCACGTCTTTGACTGATGTTTGAGCCTCTTTTTAAAATTAGTATGAAGTAAGTTTTATCCTTTTACATTTATTTGTTAAAGTTCACTTAATCTCAGCTCTGGCAATATCAGATGGCATAGATTGTATTTTGAAATACTCTATGGAAACAAAAACATACTAAATAGGATATAAAATAGCAGAGTCATTTGAAATCTCAAATTATTAAAGTGGTGTAGGAAAGTAAAGAGAATCTATCTGTATTAAAAACTTGATGGTACTTGATATTACTATACTTATTTTTTTATATTACTCTAAACGCTGAAGAATTTCCTGCTGTCAACAAAATGCCCAGTGCTGATACATCCAGATATAAATATTACCCTGAATTTGGACAGAGACTTGAGACATGAAGGAGTGAATAAATGTGTTAGAAGCCCTCCTTCAAGGTTAGAAAAAGGCTGAAGAAGCCAGAAGAAGCCTGGGAAAGCCTGAAAATAAAAATGAAAACAAGCCAAATAATCTCTGTTATACTGAACCCAAAGACTTTGAGACTCCCTGAAGGAAGAATTTGAACTTAGATGTGGACCTGGTAATACAAGGGACTGGTGAGCTTAATGAACTGATCTCTTTTTGAGAAAAGACTTTTAAAATAACTTTTTGAACTCTGTCCTCAAAGACTCCCTTTCTTATTATTGTTCTCATTAATACTCTGTATTTAAGTACAAGTTAAGTAGAAGGTAGCAAATATTGTGCTATCATTGCATTTTGCCCCTACTTATTAAACTTAGGGAAAACCCTGAAATTTAGGGCTTTATGATAGGTGCCCAAGAGCTGAAATTGTCTGCATATGCAGACAATATTTTGCTACACCTCACATATCCACGAACCTCACTACAAGCCACACTAGAAACAATTAAGGAATATAGTTTACTTTCTAACTATAAAATTAATCTGGGCAAGACGTTAGTCTTCTCCTTAAATTCCAGAACGCCCAAAAGTGACATTGAAGATATTGGTCTGCAATGGAACTCTCATAGCCTTGAATATCTAAGCATCACACTGGCCAGGAGTGACTTGAAAATGTGGCAACTTAACTTAGACACTATTATTTAAATCATCCATCTGGATTTAACCCGCTGGAAGACTCTCCCTCTATCTCTCCAGGGTCGTATTAGTCTGGTGAAAATCAACATTCTGCTGAGAATCTTCTACCTATTGAACCTTTGTGGTTGCCACTCAGATGGTTCAAGAAAGTACATTCCATTATCACCAATTTCTTATGGCTGGGCAAACCCCCTAAGAAGGGCATACCACAAACTGGTTGCCCTCAAAGATAGAGGGAGACTTAGGCTGCCGCATTTTGGTCTGTACTGTTGGGCCAGCCAGGCAAGTAAATACTTGTGCTGGTTAACCCCACCTAATCTGCTGAGGACACTACCATATGTGCCCAGTTGGCTCCGGATAGAGACTGACTGATAAACTCGCAGGGAGTGTCCCCATCAGGCCTTTTGCATGTGAATTTAAAGGACACCCCTGCATTGCAGAAATCCCCAATATCAATTTTGGTTAGGATCAACTCCCAGTTTTGTTTCTTTTTAAAATACAAACATAAGAGGGATTCATGACAACCAGTTTTGGGGAATCCTAACTTTAAAATAGGTGGCAAGATAATTCAGCCTCACTGGATCCCATGGCTATCAAAGATTAAGGTTAGGGACCTTTTTAAAGATGGAGCTTGTCTCTCATCTGGTGACATTTTAAATTTATATAAGATATATAAACCCAGGTTTTTAAGATATACCAAATCAGGCATCTCTTGGTCTCGAACTTGGATTTAGTATTGGAGGGCGATGGTTTAGAAGAATTTTTCCACTCCCTCTCTTCCCTCACCATGTCACCCCATGTGGTTTCAAAAATATATTCTGGTCTATTTGCCAGAGCTTTCCCCTCCCTAGATGTAGCCTCTAGGTATTGGGCATCACAATTCCCTCAATCGGTTTTTGACTGGGGTAAAATTTAAAAGGGTACCCACACCTATATCACACAAGATAGGCTGAGATTCATGTAATTTCAATTTCTCAACAGCATGTATCTAACACTGGCTAAACTTCACAGCATAGGTAGAACCCCATCTTCACAGTGTATAAGATGTCAGCAAGCAGAAGTTTTCTCTGTCATATATTCTGGGATTGCCCCCAAATTCAGTCACTTTGGTCTACCATAAGATAAAGGGCTGACCCCTTGCTGGGCATTGAGGAGCTCTTTACACCTGAAATTTGTGTGGTAGGTGATTAGTCTGGTGTGACGGTACGTCTAGATATTAAATGGCCATCATCACCTTATCACTAAAAAAAAACTAGTGTTTCATCACTGGCTGGACACTGACAACATCTCGTATACAGAATGGTTACAAGAATTGTCCAGTTTACATATGGAGTGTATGATAGCTAGTTTACAGGGCCATTTGTCCAGTTACAAAAATAAATGGGAGCAAATACATATTTTCTATATGTTACACTCTTATCCTAAGACATGATTAGGTCACCTCCCCTTTTTTACCTTTTATCACTGAGCCATGCCTGATATCATGGGGGATGGGTGGAGTTTATATGGGGGTGTCTATCTGGTCTGTTTTAATTACGTCTGTATTAATTTTTTGTTCCTTATGTTTGTAACCTAAAATCTGTAAAGCTGGCTAAATAAAAAAAAATATTGCATTCTACTGGCTAGATCTCTTTTGGCCACCACTATAAGCATAACACTCTTGATACTATTGGTTTATTGTTGTGGGAAATAGTTAACACCAAGCAGCAGAGATCTGCTATCTCAATTGGCCTTTGAAATTCCTAAAAACCAAAGGCAAACAAAACAGTCTAAGATTACCGATCATTTAAATATAGTCATTGAAGGTACTAGTAACAGCAGATCCTTTACATTCACTAATAAATCTAGCAACCCACAGGGAATGCTTTTTGATATAACATCATATATGAAAGAGGATATAAGAATACTTGAGAATATAATGGGAGACTCTCTAGAAGATAATTCAGAGCAGCTAATAGGACTTCCCATTTTAAAAGAAAACAATGAGGTAGTGAAGATTGACTGTAATAGTACAAAAGGATTCAGATATTATACATGAGACCACGCCAAAACTATTATCAAAGAAGAAACTGTCCTGGAAAAGGTCTCGATATCTGCAAGGTACTATTATTGGACTTGAACAGTGTAGTGACCAGATAGGTTATACAAAATGTTATAGAAATTGTCATTAACAAATGGATGAAAGAGCAACTGTTGGTGAGAACTCCAACTATCAATCTAGTTTCATGAGTGACAAACTCATCCATTTTCTAGCAAAGCAGCACTCAGCTAATATCCTTCTTATGGAACAACTATTAATCAATAAGGATATAATAGAAGTATTAAGAGCTGAAGTTGCTGTTAACAGAGCAGAATTGAATGAAGTTCTTAATAGGCTACCAAACAAGGAAAACGGTGAACTCACTAAAATTGAATCTATAAAAGAAGATAATGATGGAGGTTTAAGACCTGATTTTAGTTTAGTACAAATTCCTGAAAGCCCCAAGAAAGATACCATACAGTGTGGGGGTAAAACGAGTAAAACAAAAAGGAAAAGGATTGGGAAAGGGAATAAAAGCAAGAAGGGAAGGAAGAAAAAAATAATCCAGGAATCAGCAGACCTAGATTTTATTTATTCATTTGCTTTTGTTTACCAGGTAAGCACACTAGACAGCCAAGTGCCTATTTTCGGTTGTGACGCAGGAGATTACATGGTACAGACAAGAACATCATAGAAAACGTCAACAGGCTTCTATAAAAAAATCAACAAGTGAGGAGAAATGTGCTAAAGAAGATTCTGTAACCAAGAATAAATATACAAATCAGACACAAGACAATCAGAATCCTGAAAGAAATTTAGATTTCTAAAAAAAAATCTAAATTTAAGTTCCCACTTAAGTAATTTAGGAAGTGAGATTTACCAATTAAACAAACAACTGGGTCACTGCTATCAGCACCAGGATGCTACAACTAGTCTGGAGTTGCAAAAGGAGAAAAATATCCAGAATGCTGTTGAGGCACCAGTTATGGAAAGTTGCCTTGTAGAAAAAAATCTGGCAGATTCTGGACAGAATCCCTAAGGCAGATGCAACTAAAAAACATATAGCACCCTTAATTAGAAGTATGGGTCCTCCCAATTGGATCCAAAGGGATACAGGAAAGATGTCACAGCAACTTTTATAGAAATTAAAATCTGAGATGGACATTGATATTGCCCATGAGGATATTTTGAAAATTAAAGATATCCAAATTGATTCTGCTACGCTCCTTGATGTGCATCTCATCTCACCTAGAACTGGCAAGTTTGTTTGACTGAATGCAGTGGCAATAATAAATAAAGATATAGTAGTCTCATTACCAAATAGGCATTTATTTAATATCCCTAAATTTAGAATGGAGAATCAAGATGAAACAAATGTCGGTCTAACCCTTTTTGGAATTAACTATTTATATAAGGAGACTGATGTAAAATTAACAGGAGCAATTTGTAACCTCCTAAAAACTTTTTGCAAATCAAATTGGGTAAAGATGGAATTATATATGCTGAAAGAACAGGGCTTTGACAGCCAAATTAATATATTTGTGAGAAACAGAAAGATAGCTGACAATATACTTCAAAAAACACCTATACTATATTCAATGGGACTAAATGTGATAGGACTCAGACATCCTAGAAGGCAATAAAAATACTGTACAAGATGATTCTTTGGGCACAAATAAAATAACCTTTACAAGTTTCAGGTTCTTGCAGGTTATAATAATTGACAACAAGTGGATGTGTATAATGAAACGACTTTCGAGGAATCCCAATTAGGTGATATCCCAATGGATAAAGATCAAAAAAAGGGGATTCGGATTATTTCATGGACTGTAGCAGGTTTAAGAGGTAAACAAGCAGACAATGATTAGGTTAACTTTATAACAGGATTTGATATGGTATGTCTTCAGGAGACATGGCACGGATCTGATGATCAAATTGAAATCAATGGTTTTGAAGTTTTTCAGTATCCTGGAACCAAGGCCTCAAAATTGGGTAGAAACTTTGGTGGAATAGCCACCTTTATTAAGAATGGTAGTTTTTCACACACTGAATGTATTAGTGCTTGTGCTAATTGTATCTTAGTTTTTTTATAAAAAAAATGGAAGTCAAAGTTTTTTGCTATTAAATGGGTACATTCCCCTGAAAAACTCACATTTTTATAAAAATGAACTATGGGGACATTTGAATAACTTGTTAATAGACACTATGGGCCAGATATTCAAAAGGGTTGCACCATGCGCAACAGGGTTGTGCATGCACAAGTCCTACATTGAGCCATTCTGCGATATTCAGCAGGAGGCAGTTGTGCCACTGAAAACAGGCTGAGCAACAGCGCAATGCAAATGAATGCATGCTCAACAGGAGGGGGGAGGAACCATGCATAAACTGCACAGCCCGATATTCAGCCAGGCTGTGCAGAGTTGTCAGGCACAACCAACCTGAGCCTGCAGGACCTTGAGCCAAAAAAAGGCTTAAGTTGAGGGCCACCCACAGGTGAGCTGTATTGCAGGGCGCAACACAGCAGCTGCCACCTGTGGCTGGCCCTCAACTCAGTCCCTGTGCCCCCCAGCCCGATCACGGGCATAGTGTACTCCCCACCAGCCCGATCGCGCCATCAATGTGGCCCCCCTCCGCTCACATCCCCTGGTGGTCCAGTGGATCCCAAATGCCCTGAATGCTGGCAGAAAGTAAAGGAACCCCCGAACATGTCCCTAGTGCGCCCGATCCAGGCAGGTGCAAAGTGAACCCCAACATGTCCCTAGTGCCCGATCGCAGGCAGAAAGTAAAGGAACCCCCTGAACATGTCCCTAAAGTTCGATCACAAGCAGGCAAAGTGCCCCCCACCCCTAACATCTCCCTGGTGGTCCAATGGACCAGAATGCCCGATCGCTGGCAGAATGTAAATTGACCCTCAAACATCTCCCGGTGGCTAGTGTCCCCCACCCACCCGACCCACGACGCCCACACCCCATTCCCCGCAGCCGACGGGTGGCAGCATCCCCCCGCCTGCCGCCCCGCCACCTCCGATTGACAGAACCAGTAGGGCTGCACGCCCATTGGTGCAGAGCAAGAGCCAATGGGCGCAGCAGCCCATACCGTGACGTGACAGTCCAGATTTGTGAGTGAATCTTAGATCAATAAAAAATTATTTGGAAACCAGACTCACCTCTCTGTATAAATGATATAGTTAACTCTTTTCTAAATCAAGAAATAGAAACTTTAAAAGGTATGAAACTAACCAATTACTTGAAAACTTACACACTATTTGATATTATAAAAGTAAATTAGAGTGTTTTACCATCTTTGACAAAACAAATCTAAACAAAATTGTTGTTTCAGTAATGACTGTAAGGAACTAAAAAACTCAGAAAACTGTATAAACAGGATATTAAACAAAAAGCAAACGATTGAAATATATCAACAAAGAAAGGAAAGTATACAAAAACTTATTGAAAGAAACAATAAATATAAATTATCAAAAGCAATGGGATGTAATGAGAATGGTTATTAATAACAGAGATAATAAAGGCTTTTGGCAACTGGTAGCCAAGGGAACAAATAACTTTAAGGGGACTCTTGACTCATATATTACAGAGTATAAATGGATCAGTCACATTACTCAAATTTTCTATGATCCAACAATAGAAAACTCTGCTCAAAGTATAATAAATGGGGACTTTAAGGTACCGGTAATAACATATTCTGAAGTTTATATGGCCATAAATACATTAAAATTACAGAAAGAGCTGACCCAGTGGCGCTGAGGGTTGAGGTGCTGGATGCCACACCTCGCGGTGCACCGGCGACCCGGGTTCAGTAGCGAGCCCGGGTGCCAGGGGTCGGCAGGGGAGGGAGTTGGATTGAGCATTCGGAGGAATGCTTTCCTCTCCTGGGAGAGATTCAGGATTTCCAGCCAAGATTAGTGGCCCCCGTGGAGATCGGGGTACTACATGCTGGGACAAAAAATTAGACTCAGCAAGGCAGGCATCTACGAGGTAGCCTGCATGATGATGCCATTGCACGCCATGCTTGTGGGGAAAAAAACAAGAAATGCCTCCTACACTGTGAGTGGGATGACGGTGGCCCCAGGGAATCGCCCACATCCCGGACATTCCCAGATCTCTCTCCATGGCCGATCCATCTGCAACAGGTAAGGCACTTCATACTTAGGAGTCAGCTGCTGGAGGAAGGTGGAATCAGCCCTGGAGATGGTACTGGGGTTGAGCCTGCCTGTGGTCATTCAGGGAGGAGATCCTGGGAGATGCAGAGGGTTCAGGCAGGAGTAGGGCAAAATCTGAGTGGGCATTCCTGAAGGATGCCTGGGGTGTAGGTGTATAAAGAAAGCAAAAAAAAAATTACAGAAAGCACCCAGCCCAGATAACATCCCAGCTGAAGCCTTCATCAATCAACTGCCTACAGTGACAACAAATTGCAGTGCCATCCTATACGCAGATGACCTGGTGATAATGGTCCACTCCAGTGACACGGCCACTCTTACCAAGAGCCTGTCCAAGGACTTTAACCAGGTCCTGACCTGGGTGATGGATCATAAACTGGTCTTGAACCTGAAAAAAACTCAGGCTATGTTATTTGGCTCTACTGCCAAAATCAAAACCTCAACATCCCCCCTGAACATAATCAATCTGGATGGCTCCTCCTCCCTGTGGTAAGCTTCGGTCAAGTACTTGAGGTCATTAGGCCCCCAACTTGATATGGGGAGTCACATTGCTAAAGTCTGCAGAACAGTAAACTCCAAGCTGGGACTGGCCTACAGGGCCAAGTACAACCTTACACCTGCGGCCAGGCTTGTCCTAGTGAGAGGAGTCCTCCTTCCCTCCCTCAGCTATGGTCTGCACATTTTTGCTTGCTCTACTAAGGCACATCTCACCAGGTGGCACACGGCATACAACAATATCTGCCATTTTGCCCTAGCGGCTCCCCGCCTCACCCATTTCTGTGAGCTTTATAATAAACACCGGTGGCTCTCCCCAGCCAGATACCTGGACTTTGGGATAGGTTGCCTTACGGGCAAGGTGATCAGAACTGGTACCCCATCGGGACTGGCCCAGCTTCTACCACCAGCTGACATTTCTCCTTACTCATTAAGGTCTTAAGCCCAGGGTACGCTCAAAGTTCCTGCCACAAGAACTCTCATGGGAGCTAGGGACTTTATTGTGTGTGTGCCCAAACTCTGGAACTCCCTCCCAGAGTCTGTTTGCATGGCTCCCTCCCATCAGTGCCTCCAAAAATTTATGTGGGACTTCTTGAAACAAGCCTCAGCACGTGACTGCCCCAGCCTCCCTAGGGACACACTGCCTTTTACAGGGCTGCCTGGAAACTACTGCTGCTCACCCCACTCCACTACCATTACCTGACCTGGATCTAACTGTTGGCTTGCAGACCCTGGTCTTGTCTTAACCTGGTATCCTTATTATATGTTATTAACTTGACGTACTTGTAACTAAATGACTATAAGCTGTACCATTGCTTTCTACTCCTCTGTAAAATGTGTCCACTGTATTCTCTTATCTTGCCTATGCTGTCATTATGTTGATGTGTCCTCAGTATTTCCCTCATATGTTGCCCATGCTGTCATCATATATTTGAAATGTTGTCTTTGTACCATCATGTTGTATTCTCCTGGGTCGTTCCTGAAAATAGGCATAATACTTGTCTAGTGTACTTACCCGGTAAACAAAAGCTAAATAAAATAATAAATAAATTGTCAAACTGGATTCTGGTGTAGAATATTCACAATCCTGTATAACAAATGTATTCAGGAGAATAGTATCCTTATACTTTGAAGGAACAAATATTATTCAATTCACAAAAAGGAGACATTGCCAATCTGGCTATGTATCGCCAATTAGTTTGCCTGATATCAACTTAAAGACTTTTTCTAAGGTAATATTAAATAGATTAAATAAGGAAATTGAGGATACTGGGGGCTTTTGCCCTATCAGGTAGGCTTTCACCTAGAGAACTCTACCCTTGATAACATATATATCCTATATCATCTAACTCAAAAATATGTTATTCTCAGAAAACAGAAATTATATATAGTCTTCGTTGATTATTCGAAGGCCTTCACTTCTATATCAAGAAAAATATTATGGGAACAACTGTTGAAGAGAGGTATTGATAAAGCACTTGTATTTATTATACAGAACTTATGTAACGGAACATGGGCCAAAGTGAGAATGGGAATGGATGAGCAGCTTTCTTCATCATTCAAGATAAATAAGGGAGTTAGAAAAGGCTGTGTCCTTGCCCCTGTACTATTTGCACTTTATATTAATGATATGCTAACAGAGTTTAGTACATATGTTTCAGATTCCCCTAAAATTAATGATCAACAGTGTGCAGTATTAGCTTATGCTGATTATTTAGTTTTATTCTCTCTAACCCAAAAGGGCCTACAGAAAAACTTGATTTGCTGGAGGAAAGATCAAGAGATTTACAGTTAAAATCAACTTGTCTAAAACCAAAATATTTGCCTTTGGACAAAAAGGAAGAAAAATGGATATAGTTTCACAAAGTCAGCACTCACCACCACAGTAAAATATGCGCGCTAATTTTCCATCCAAGGTGCAAAATTTATTTAAAGTGCCAGTACAAGCACGTCATGACTAGTTTTGGACTTACTGTCCTTTATCAAAAGACATGCAAAATAATACAAAATCTCTGCCTTAAATAGGCACAAAGATATGATGTAGTGTGAAACAGTCACCTTATAAAATGGCTCATGTGTGAACACATATAACCAATATAATGTAAATAAAACATACAAAAACATACACAAAACTATTAAAAACTGTATAGTTATACATTTAACATACTGTAATGTCATTATCTTATATGCATTTAATTTTTTCTCCTAAATGAAATGCATATAAGATAATTACATTATAGTATGCAAAATGTATAACTATATAGTTTTTTAATAGTTTTGTCTATGTTTTTGTATGTTTTGTTTACATTATATTAATTGGTTATATGTGTTCACACATGAGCCATTTTATAAGGTGACTGTTTCAAACTACACTAAAATTGTTTGGGATACTGATGATGACGTCATATCTTTGTGCCTATTTAAGGCAGATTTTCTATTGTTTTTGCATGTCTTTTGATAAAGGACAGTTAGTCCAAAACTAGTCAAGACATGCTTACTACTGGCACTTTAAGTAAATTGTGCACCTTGGATGGAAAATTAGCGAGCAGCATTTTATTGTGGTGGTGAGTGTTGACTTTGTGAAACTATTTTGTTTATTTGCCTGAGCACCCCAACCCGGTGCAGCGTTCTGCCTTGATGTCCCCAAGAAAAAATAGGAACCAAGACATTAGGGGGAAATAAAATAGAAGTAGTCAGAAGTTACATATATTTAGGGGTA
Organism: Neoceratodus forsteri; assembly: GCA_016271365.2. NCBI lineage: Eukaryota > Metazoa > Chordata > Ceratodontiformes > Ceratodontidae > Neoceratodus > Neoceratodus forsteri. Next base: position 427,147,339 of record CM057450.1, on the reverse strand, counting down.
GAATTTAATATGAATAGGACTTGGAGCACTTATTTCTCCAAGACATTAGAAACACTGAAAAAACAGTGCTTGCATTTGCCAGGTTTAATTATAGATATGAGGGCAGTCGATACGGTCACTTGAACTTATAAAAAAATTTAGGCCCAATAAGTATATGGGACAGAAATTTGGACCTGAAACATAAAATGTTAAGGAAAATTATGGAAGTGGGTCCCTCCTGTTCCGCCTCTTATATAACAACAGAGCTTGGAATATCAAATATCAGTGCTCTCTTTGAAGTGCACCAAGTACATTTTGTTAAGATTAACTAGGCTTTCCCTCAAGAATTTCAGTACAATGTCTGGAGGAAAATGAAATGGTTTTCTGTTGGGTACACTCAAGATTTTGGTACCCCAAGATACTATCAATACTAAAAACACAAATTAGGTATGTTATTAACATATGTGGAAAATGGGGTTAAGTCTGAAATATAAGAAGTATATTGTGAAGAGAATTATACATTTTTGGAACACTCAAGATCTCTTACAAATTAAGGAGACAGCTTATTCCAAGTGGTTTATTATTAATAAGTACAACTTCAGATATAAGACTTATTTAGTCATTTTGACAGATCCCATCCTATGATGGACGTTTACAATCTATCAGTTTGAGCAATTTGATAGTAACGTACTGAGAGGCAGATGATTGCTGAAGACTGTATTTGATCAAGAGGTGATAAAGAAGATCGATACATGATGTGGTATTGTACCTGGTATATTAAAATGTACATATTGGTTGGGCCCTTTATGGATACCAGACACAATGTTGAACTCTTAACTTTGACTTCCATTTTAATTCACACTGAGGATCCATGGACTATAGATAGAGTGGCAAAAAGTTTTTAGCAATTAGTAAAGTGAAAACAAGAATTAATAAAACAATATAAACTGAATGAAGCTAGGTATTAGTAAAATAAAGATGTGACTAAGCACTTATATGTCTTATGTACATTGGAAAGAGTCTGGTACTTTAAGTATACTATATAGATGTGCAATATTATATTTTTCAAGAAATTTTCTATTATAGCTAGTGCCTGGTTAAGGCCCATGAGCTGGATCTATGAGAAATTTTTAGCAATGTCAGTGTGTACTAAATTATGCATAATTGTCTTTATTTTATTATCTTTTATTGTTATTTATTATGTATGCAAGCTTTTATTGAAGATGTTTTAGTCAAACAATAAATGTTGAACTTTAATAGGGAGGTTGTAAGGGCAATAACAGATAGAAGGATAAGAAGATATAGGAAAACTCAGAGTGTGATAGAGTAAATTATAAGGAGAAACTGAAACAGGCAGGGAAATTGATTAGGAGAGCAAAAACAGAAGAGAGAATTGCTAAACATGTCAAATGAGGAGATAAACATTTTTTAGATATGTGGGGGGAAGTAGGAAAACAAGACAGAGAATTGTGAGTTTGAGGGGGGAGCTGAGGTTTTAAATAGTAATTTTTGCTCTGTATTCACAGTGGAAGGAGTTGGAAAGGGACCCGAGTTAAAGGAGAAAAGAGAAAATGAATGTGGGGTGGATCTAAGCCCATTAAGTGAGGATTGAGTTAAGAAAGAACTTAAAAAATTAAAAGTAGACAAAGCACTGAAGCCAGATGGTTTGCATCCAAAGGTTCTTAGGGAGTTGAGGGATGTGAAGTATCAGAGTAAGCATAACTGAAAGCAGTGGGCTTCTAGAGAAAAGGTATAATAGATCATTCCAGTAAAGATGTCTAAGTACAAGATAAATTCCAGAAGTACAGAGAAAAGAATTTGAATTTCAGTAGCAGAAAAGGTCAGAGCCAAAAGGCTAGCCTAGGAAACATAAGGGAACACAGCGGATGAAGATAGGGAGGCATACCAAACTTCCCTAAGGGAAGCAGGGAAGGCAGTAAGGCAGGCAAAGGCTCAAACTGAGGAAACACTAGCACGAACAGTAAAAGAAGGTGACAAGATTTTCCATAGATACATTAGTGAAAGGAGAAGGTCCAGAGGGGGTATTGCTAAGATCAAAGGGGATAAAGGGCAGGGATCGACAAATCCAGTAGTCCCTTGTCCCGGGCTACCAGTCTACTGACGAGGACAAGCATCAGCTGAGCCAGAGGTTGTCCCATGGACACCCAAATTAATTCAGGCTGTCTGTTTTTTTTTTTGTTTGTTTGTTTTTTTATCCACAGGTTCTATATTGTTCAGTTGTTGCCACTAGGTGTCGTCAGGTACATAGTCAGGTTGGTTGCTACCATGGAGTTCACATGAGAGAGCAAGCTGGAGAAGAGATGCACCACATGTTTTTCAGGGATCTGCCATTCTGGAGCAGCACTGGGAGCGAGCACAGTTTAGATAGTGTTGCAGCCTTCCCAGTGCCTCCCACCCAGCCATTGCAGCTGCCACGCCACTTGGAGTGACAGATCAGTCTGCATATTGCAAACTGTAGGCTGCCTGTCACTCAAGGGTATTTCATTAATTTCATGGCAGTTGATTGTGGTGGTGAGCTGTTGGTGTGTGGAACTGCACTGTGTGTGAGTGGAACATGTGAAGACAGCTTGTTAGTAGGTGGTCGAGTAGAGGGCAGACTTGTCTCATGCAGTACTGCTGAAGTGACTAAATTTTTGAAGTCAGAAAGGTGCATTTATGGAGCAGATCTCTGCCTTTATTTCAGTCTGTCCTCAGTGACACCTAGTAATAGAACTTAAAAAAGAAGTGAAATCAAACACACAGTTTTAATTTAAAAAAGAGAAGAAGTAACTCTAAGAGGAAGGGGATGAGGAGATCTTGGGGGGGGGGCATGTCAGATCAATTCGACCATACTGAATGCAGCAAAGTTGATAATTGAAAAAAATTATTGAAAATAAATATATACTATATAAAAACCTATTCACTTCACTGCTATCTCTGGAAAAGGGTGTGGGATGTGTTGTGGGATGGGACGGGTTATGTAGTATGATGAGAGAGAGACAGAAGGAAACACAGGAAAAATAATATATTAAAACATTTCATTTATAACTTATTTTTCCTGTTTCAGTAATGTTCCTCCTCACTAACCCCCCACTCTCCAACACCTTACCTCTCTCACTCTCCCTTTCTACACTTGACAAAGTCACCACTGGTTGCTACTATTCTCTATCACAAATGACCAGAGCCTGGGATCCTCAGTGACCGCAAGATATTTATGATAATATGCAAGTGTTTACCACACTCCAGTAGTATTGTTGTACTCCTGCTCTTGGCTACTTGTAATAACAAATATTCGCACTTTGTAACCTATGTAAACTTGTTTGTATTTTCATCAGTTATCATCCTGTTGTGTACTGCCATTGATGTGATCTTGCTACTTGTCTGACTTGGAACCTTTGTAAAAGAGCCTAGAGCTCAAAGGTACTGAATCCTAAACATGAAATAAATAAATATATCTATCTAGTATCAATAATACAATCCCCACATCAAGTATTTTGTTGCTACATTAAGTCTTTGTAATTTCCCTCTAAATATAGCCTTCAGACCATGGACTACCACTCCCAGCAATGGGACTATCGTTTTTGGTAAGGCCAGTTGTCCTGGACAAGTACTTTGTTTTGAAATTTGTCGATCCCTGATAAACGGGCATGTGAGGAGGAGGACCATGTAAAAGCATCTATCCTAAATAGATAATTCTGCTCAGTATTTACTGAAGAGAAAGTAAGGCAGTCCCCACAGCTCAGCACCATGGACACAGGGGGAGGGAGGTGTTCACTAGTCCTTCACAAAAGAAAGGGTCCTACAAGAGCTCGATAAGCTCAAGGTGGACAAGGCAATGGGACCTGATGGCATACATCCCAGGGTACTAAAGGAGCTAAGGGTGAAACTAGCAGAGCCATTATCAGAACTGTTTAGTGAGTCTCTGAGCACAGGAGCAGTCCCAGAAGACTGGAGAAGGACTCATATGATCCCGCCCACAAGAGTGGTAGCAGGGAGGCAGCAGGGAACTACAGACCAGTCAGTCTTACCTCAGTAGTGGGCAAGATTATGAAGGCACTCCTTAAGGAAAGGATAGTGCAACACCTGAAGTCCATAGGAGCACAGGATCCAAGACAGCATGGGTTTACAACAGGAAGGTCCTGTCAAACTAATCTCATAGATTTCTTTGACTGGGTAACCAGAGTGGTGGACAAAGTGGGAGCAGTTGATGTCGCCTACCTTGACTTCAGCAAAGCTTTCGATACTGTTCCACAATAGAAGATTAATAAGCTGAGTAGGCTTGGGAGGGTTAGAAGTTGGTCAACTGGGTGGCAAACTGGTTGATGGGCAGAATACAGAGAGTGGTGGTAAATGGTATCCAGTCAGAAGAGATGCAAGTCACAAGTGGGGTACCTCAGGGATCAGTCCTGGGGCCAGTCCTCTTCAATATCTTCATCAGTAACATTGCAGATGGACCGGAGGGAAAGGTTTGTTTGCAGATGACACCAAGATCTGCAACAGAGCAGATGATCCAGATGGGGTGGGTGAATGAGAAGCGATCTGGATAAACTGACAAAATGGCTGGAAGAGTGGCAGCTGGGGTTTAACGCAAAGAAGTGCAAGATCATGCAAATAGGGAAGAGAAATCCCAAAGCCACCTATAGGCTGGGAGGGGAGTTGCTGGCAGTCACAAGGGAAGAAAGAAACTTGGGCATCATTATCACAGATGACCTGAAATCATCCAAACAGACCACTAAAGCAGTAGATAAGGCTAGGGGTATGTTGGGGTGTATTAGTAGGGGTATCACAAGTTGTAAGAGGGAGGTAATAATCCCTCTTTACAAGACACTGGTTAGGCCCCATCTGGAGTACTGCATGCAGTACTGGTTGCTACACCTTCACAAGGACATTAACCAAATTGAGGCAGTCCAGAGAAGGGCAACCAAAGTGATGCAGGGACTGCATCAGAAAACATATGAGGACAGATAAACGATCTCAATATGTATACCCTAGAGTAAAGGAGGGAGAGAGGTGATATGATCGAAACATTTACGTACCTTAAGGGCATTAACAAGGTGAACGCATCTAACATGTTTCAACATAAGAAAAATTGCAGGACAAGAGGACACAGCATGAGATTAGAGGGAGGCTGATTAATGGGTAATGTGAGGAAGTTCTTTTTCACAGAAAGGGTGTTGGATGCATGGAATGGCCTACCTCAAGAAGTGGTGGATATTAATACAGTGCAGGGCTTCAAACAGGCATGGGATAGGTATAAGAGAGCAATACAGATGAGTATGAATAGATAGGCCATTGACAGAGCAAGGCTGATGGCACATTCATAAGGTATAAAAGAAATGGGAAGACTGGATGGGCCTTCGGGTCCTTATCTGCCATCAACTTCTATGTTTCTATGAGTTGGCAACACATTTAGTGAAGTTATTTAACTTATCCCTAGATACAGGTGTGTTCGGTGACTGAAGGATGGCAGATATAGCACCACTGCACAAGGGAGGCTGCAAGGAGGAGGCAGGGAATTATAGACCTGTCAGCCTCACATTGGTGGTGGGCAAGGAAAGAGTGGTACAATACTTAATGGACAACAAACTATTAGATGAAAAGCAACATGGATTCATTAGTGGGAGATCTTGCCAGACAAATCTGATAGAATTTTTTGATGGGGTAACAAAGATGGCTGATCAAGGAGGGGCAGTTGATGTTGCCTACCTGGACTTCAGTAAGGCCTTTGACTCTGTCCCTCACCACAGGCTGGTAAATAAGACAGAGAGCCTGGGGGTGGGACAGAAAATAACTAGATGGGTGGAAAACTGACTGAAGGATAGAAGTCAGAGGATGGTGGAAAATGGTGTACATTCTGGGGTAAGGAAGGTTACGAATGGGGTTCCTCAAGGGTCTGTACTAGGACCAATCCTTTTTAACATATATATATTAGTGATATATCAGAAGGAATTGAAGGGGAAAATGTGTCTGTTTGCAGATGATGCAAAGTTATGGAATAGGGTAGACATTGAAGGAGGGGTTGGGGCCATGAGGAGGGATTTGAGTATACTAGAAAAATGGTCAGAAACATGACAGCTGAAGTTCAATACAAAGAAGTTTGTAGTGATGCATATAGGGTGTAAAAATTGACTGGCCAAGTACTCACGTGGGGGGAGAGTAGATAAGGCAAACAGAACAGGAAAGGGATCTGGGGATTATAATATCAAACAACCTTAGGATAAGTGGCCAATGTAGTAAGTCGGTTGGCAAAGCTAATAGAATGATGGCGTGCATAGGAGGGGGCATAAGTAGTAGGAAAAGGGAGGTGCTGATGCCATTATATAAGACCATGGTTAGACCGCACCTGGAGTACAGGGTACAGTTCTGGAGGCCTCATTTAAGAAAGAACATAGATGTAATAGAAAAGGTTCAGAGAAGGGCAACAAAGATGGTGCAGGGTATGCAAGGGAAACCATATGAGACAAGATTGAGAGAATTACATCTGTATCCGCTGGAGTAGAGAGAGAGAGACATTCAAGTACATGAAGGGATAAATAAAGTGAGGGAAGGAAGTCTATTTAAAAGGAAAGTTGGAGTTAAAACAAGAGGTTATACTTTAAGATTGTAAGGTGGAAGATTTAAAGGTAATGTAAGAGGGTGTTATTTCACAGAGAGAGGGTGGTTGAACCCTAGAACAGATTACCTGAGGAGGTGGTAAGTGTCAAAATGGTGGAGGGATTCAAAAGAGTGTCGGATAGACATATGGGTTTGGTTGGAGGACAGAGGATAGGCTCCTTGTGCACCGGTGACAAGTAGGGGAGGGGGAGATGGGCAGACTGAATGGGCAAGGATGGTCCTTTTCTGCTGACACCTTACTATGATACTATAGACATAGAAACATAGAACATAGAAACTATGAATTCACCTAGGGAAAAGAAACACATTGGTAGGATATACTGTACATTGAATGGAGTTGTGATAAAACCTGTCATGAGAGAAACTGATCTGGGGATAGTAACTAAGGCACCGGATTAATCAGTGCTGCAAAAACAGTGTGGCAGTAACTGCACTGTGTAAAGCGCAGAAACATTTAGAGTGACAGGCTATAATAGTGGTAGGGAATTACCGCTACCACTGTCGCTGACCTTGAAGTGGAGGAAGGGCTGAAGAAGCCTGTGCTGCTGTGCCTGGTTAAACCACTCCCATGGTGGAGTGGCTAAGGCATCAGCACACAGCAGCAATAGAGACCTGGGACTGTGGTTCAGTTCCCCAGGTCTTGGTGTTGCAACTTTTTTTTTGAAAAAAATATGTTTTCCCTCCTGAGTTTCTCCCTGTACTCAAAGTCCAAACTCCCTTGAAGTTGGTTATCTAAAGTCCAGGAGTATGGGTGGCAAAGCCCTCCATGCTGGGGAGACACGGGGTGATGCCTCCCACAGAAACAAAAAGTGCCATTAATTTCAATGGCGTGCACTTTTGCGGTGTTGCTGAAAAGCCCAACGTTATGTCAGAGTGCAACATTTTGCTTAGGTTTTTATTGCTACACTGTCTTTGTCAGCAACATTATGACTCAGTGCCCATAATTAATGACATACTAACTCCTAGGGAGCATTGTAGAAAAGTGGCACTAATAGTAAATAGTTTTCTTAGGTCTATTAAGAGGGCATTCATAACTAGAAGTGAAACTTGCATAATTGCGCTATATATATATATATATATATATATATATAAGACCCCATTTGGATCATACGGTATACTTCTGGACCCCACATTTAGTCAAAGATAAAAACATACTGGATAACATCCAAAGGAGAATAACTAAATTAATCCCATGAGTCAGAGGTCTGCCATAGTCAGTCAGAGTAGAAGATCTTAATCTCTATGATTTACAATTAAGAAGAGACAGAGGTGATATACGTATGCTATTTAACATCCTGGGGGACCCAAATCTTGTTAAAGAATGCAATATAATTAAGGCATCTAAGCCCAAGAACTTAAGATGCCAATAAACAACTTCTCATTCCAATGGCCTCAACAAATAAAAGTAAAAAATTACTTTTCAATAAGGGCTTGTAAACTGTGGAATCTATTCCGTAAGTATATGGTAGATATCTCTGACTTTTGTAAATTTAAACTAGAATTTGATAAGCTCCTTCTAGGTAATAATGGTTAATACCCTCCACATTGTGTGGGGAAGGCTGTCTTGATGGGCCCAGTGCCTTCTTCAGCCTTAAAGCACTGAGTAATACCGAGTAATTGTTTTCCAAAAGTGCAAAAATAAAGAGTAACGCATAATTCAATGACACCCCTTTAAAAAAATTCCCAAAATAGGGATATATTTGTATGTTTTATGCATAAAACCATTTTAATCCATGTCATTTCATAAAAGGTTTTGATACATGAAGACTATGGTCATGAATATAGCAAAATAATAACATATGGGGTTGCTATACTTCTTTTAGTTATATCTGCTTTCAGCATTGCAGTTTCACAGCTAGTCAGCTCAATAAAATACAACTTGCAGGAAGTTATTCAAACAATTCAAAAGTACATGCAGAATTACAAAGACATTAATATAAGATAAACAGAGTAACCAAACACATACAGACAAGTAGGTAAAGTGCCTTGAATGATGCCAATGGCTGCAGTTGTGGGTCGGGAGCTAATTTTCTTGCTGCCATCGTATATATATTCTTAGCTAGACATGACATAATAGGATAAATTATTATTCAAATAATGCTTCCATATATTTAAGAAAGTACTTGTGCCAGTAAACAGCCTTGAAATCTTTTTCAAATGCAGCAGAAAAATGGGAATTTGAAACACCAGGGAATGTCTTTAAGTGGCTACCAGCCACAAAACATCTACAATTGTAATGAGATGGGGTTGTTTTATGGCTGTGTGATTAGTGGGACATTGGCATTTAAAGCAGAGTCCCTTCAGGGCTCCAAAAATGCAAAGGAACCAATATCCATCCTGGCTTGTTGCAATATGGATGGTTTCGGATAAGAGGGAAATTTTTGTGATGGGAAAGTCTGCTCAGCCCCGATGCTTTCACAGCATCTGACATCTCCCCATCATCTATAAAAGCAACTGCTCAACATGGATGACAGGAGAGATTTTTACCACGTGGGTTTGAGACTGTGACAAAAACTCAGGGGTAGGAAAGTTGTTTTACTCCTGGACAGTTTCACAGGTCACCCAAATGTTGCTGACCTGAGGAATGTTAAGCTTGTCTTTCTACCCCGGAACACCGCGTGCATCATCCAACCCCTGGATATGGGGATAATCTACACCATGAAGATGCACTGTGTAAGCATGATGTGCAAGTGGGTGCTTGAAGCACTTGATGAATCAGAACAGCTGACAGCACAAGTCTGTGTCAAGTAAATCATCCTGCATCATGCTGCAGTGATGGTCAAAACTGCCTGGGACAGTGTAAACAGTGATACTATACTGAACTGCTTTGATGAAGCAGGATTCCACCCACAGCAAGCAGTAGAGACAATCAATGTGGCCACAGAGGAACACAACATCGAAACACTGCTGGACAGGTTAACAACTGCTGATTTTGAGCAGCTGTGTCACCTAGGAGACATTAAGGAAGAGCTCCCATGCGATGACACTGCTGAAGCCATTTCTCAACTGAGACTCAACACGGAAACTGACCACGATGAGGAAGAAGAGGAGGATAAAGAGTAAACTGGATCACTAGCTGAAGTGGCATCTACTGAGGTGAGGGCAACACTTTTGACCCTCTGAAGAGTGATGGAGACCCAAGCTAATCAGCAGTTGTATTGAGGATCAATGATGAGAACCAAAGAAATGTGGTAGTGGTATTCAAGTGGACATTGAAAACAAGCTAAAACTGATGCTGAGTTCAGAAAATAAGACACCAACTGTATGTTCTCTTCCGCTGACCATCTGCCCCACTTCTTTAAGTCTCTCCTCCTTGACACTCTCCTGCAATTACTCCTGCGACCCCATGGCAGTATAGCCTAGAGGTTAGAGTAATGAGCTGAAAATGAGCTTGATACATCCAACAGACGTGGGTATGATTCCCACAACCTCCACTTGTATACAGTGTTGACTCTGAGAAGGTCAATGCTTCCAGGTTGCCCCTGAAAATAGGCACCCGTGCCAAGTGGGCCTTACCCAGTTAACAAAAAGAATGACAAATTTAATTTGCTCCTGTCCTGTCCCCCCAGCCATGTATCTTCCTAGCCCCACTTTTTGCACATACCCACCCTGTCTTATTAACAGTTTAACTGTATTGCTTTTGAACAACTGCAAATTTACTCAGCCTAATGCACCTTATTGTACAGCATTTCTCTGCACTGTGTTTGACATTTGCACCAGTTGTAGTTTTTATTTATTTCTTTTGCAAATTATATTGTCGTTTTCCCCACTCCCTCTTGCCGGATGCACCTGGAAACAAGTTGTTGCCAGCTCAGTATGTCTTTCTTGATACAAGTTTTGAAATAAATAAATAAATAAATCATGTACAACAGGAGGTGTTGTATGGATGAGCTCTCAGTTACTACAACTGTGATATTGTTCACCACATCTTTTCTCCTATATTAAACAAGCATTTGTCAATGCCGAATGTTGATTGCGTTGGTCCGTTGAGCTCGCTCACTGCCCCTGTGTCACTCACTCATTCTGTTTCTCCTGGTGCTGCAGGCTGGTCTTCTGTACTGGGCTTCTGCAAGCATTGGCATGTTTTGCTGCCCACAAAGAAATCTGCAGCTGTCCCGACAGAGCTCTGTTGAGGTGGGTCACTCCCTCTCTCTCACTGGCTCATTCTGTTTCTACTGGTGCTGCAGGCTTCCCTTTTGTACTGTACTCCCACCTCTGTTGGCGGCTTTTTCTGCCCACAAAGAAATCTGCAGCAGTCCTGACACAGGTCCGTTGAGCTAGCTTACCCCTCTCACCTCATTCCTTTCTGCCAGGCTGCAGGCTTGCCTTTGTACTGGGCTCCTGCCTGCATTGCTGCCTTTTCTGCCCACAAAGAAATCCACAGCAGTCATGATAGAGCTCCGTTGAGCTCTCTCACTCACTCGTGTTTCTCCCAGCACTGCAGGCTGCCCTTTTGTACTGGGCTTCTGCCTGCATTGGCACCTTTTTCTGTCCACAAAGAAATCTACAGCTGTCCCGACAGAGCTCCATTGAGGTTGCTCTCTCCGCCTGTCTCACTCGCTCATTCTGCTTCTCCTGGTGCTGCAGGCTGCTCTTTTGTACTGGGCTTCTGCGTGCATTGGCATGTTTTGCTGCCCACAAAGAAATTTGCAGCTGTCCTGACAGAGCTCCGTTGAGGTGGGTCACTCCCTCTCTCTCACTCGCTCATTCTGTTTCTGTTGGCACTGCAGGCTGCCCTTTTGTATTGGGTTCCTGCCTCTGTTGGTAGCTTTTTCTGCCCACAAAGAAATCTGCAGCAGTCCTGACACAAGTCCATTGAGGTAGCTCACTCCCCCTCTCTCACTCGCTCGTTCCGTTTCTGCCAGTGTTGCAGGCTCGCCTTTTGTACTGGGCTCCTGCCTGCGTTGCCGCCTTTTTCTGCCCACAAAGAAATCCACAGCAGTCACGATAGAGCTCCGTTGAGCTCGCTCACTCCCCCTCTCTCACTCACTCATTGTGTTTCTCCCGGCGCTGCAGGCTGCCCTTTTGTACTGGGCTTCTGCCTGCATTGGTATCTTTTTCTGCCCACAAAGAAATCTGCAGCTGTCATGACAGAACTCTGTTGAGGTCGTTCCCTCCGTCTGTCTCACTCACTCATTCTGTTTCTCCTGTCACTGCAGGCTGCCATTTTGTAGTGGTCTCCTGACTCTGTCGGCATCTTTTTCTGCCCACAAAGAAATCTGCAGCAGTCCCAACAGAGCTCCGTTGGCCTCACTCACTCCCCCGTCTCACTTGCTCGTTCCATTTCTGCCAGTGCTGCAGGCTTCCCTTCTGTACTGGGCTCCTGCCTGCATTTCCACCCTTTTCTGCCCACAAAGAAATCCACAGCAGTCACGATAGAGCTCCATTGAGCTTGCTCACTCCCTCTCTCACTCACTCATTCTGTTTCTCCCACAGCTGCAGGATGCCCTTTGTACTCAACCCCTGCATGCATTGCTGCCTTTTCCTGCCCACAAAGAAATCTGCAGCAGTCCCAACAGAGCTCCATTGAGCTCACTCACTCCCCTCCCTCACTCCTCGTTCTGTGTCTCCCAGCGCTGCAGGCAGCCTTTGTACTGGGCTCCTACCTGCTAGTCACCCCAGTCGCTTGATCCTAATCTGTCCCAAACACTGATTCCGACAGCGACATAACAATGTCCTCTCACCCATGTTACCCTAGACCCACATACCAATGTCTTTAATTAATCCCCTTTCTGGATAATCCTGCAGAGTTTATGATCGGAAAGTTAAACCAGTGATACAGCATGCTCTTTTTCCAATTCCACTGTCCAGCTAGAAAATTTGGGTGCTGCAGCTTTGCTTTTAAGTGAAACATTTTTCATACAAACAGAACTGCTAAGGCACTTATTTCTTTCTCTCTTCTGTTTGTTTGGGTTTAAATTAAAACGAATACATTTATTTCTCTCTTCTGTTTGGGATTAAGTTAAAGCTAATACATTTCCTTCTCCCCTATATTTGTTTGGGTTTAAGTTAAAGCTAATAAACAAAATCCAACAGGATCAGACAGATTAGTTCCCTAATAAACAAAAGTGTCCTTTTTTTATGTCTTGAGGGAGAGGGGGAATGTTTATTGGGGGGACAAAATAGACATTTTGTTTAAACTGAGGAAAGTACAGCCTCAAGAGTATATTACTGGAAACCAGCAATTATAAAATAAAACAAGGAAGAGTGTGGTTGCTCATTTTCTTTACACACCCTCTGCATCTATTGTCTTTATAAACCAACTGAGCTTTATCTTGTGGTCCATGTGGCAAAATACTTGGATGTAAAAAGCCTTGTATAAAACAATCTCCAATGCATTATTCTATATATACTTACAGCGGTCAGATTTATTACTTCCTTAGTGTAGTGGGATGACCCTGGCACATTTTCAGATGGATGATAGCCACTTCAAGAGAAAGGTTGAACAGAAATTTGAGTAGGGCTGAAACTGCTGAAGCCACAAGCCTGAGGAGCTAAAGTTCAGTATTGTCTACATCAGTGGGGTTAATACAAGGTCTCAGTGATGGATAGTGGTATTCGGGGGTGCACTGGGCTCCCTGTACTACCACAGACCAAAATTGCCTTACACAAATGGAGCTACTCTCTGCAGGTGGCAGAATGTCTCCTACAACAGCAGCACTCCAAAACATGCAGATTACAGTTCCAGATGTTAGTGTTCACTCATAGGCAGAGCAAACACCAGTATACTAAAAGTGTAGCTGGTGAAGGAGTTGGCCCTCGGCATGGCTGTCAGTATTTACAGTGGAGGACAGCAGGCCTTTGCTGAAAAGTTGCAAGAGGAATTCCAGAAATGGGGTAGGTGGTATTTACAGGCGCAAAGGGCAGAAGAGGGCTTGTCGCCCTAAAAATAGACAAGGCTCCAGGACCAGCTGGGATGCACGTGAGGGTGCTCAGGGAACTGCATAAACCTCTCCAGGGCTATTCAGCAGCATCATGCAGTCAGGGATGTTTCCAACAGATTGAAGGCAACAGACACACTTCAACTCCCAAGGGAGTGGACAAAGAGCAACCAGATAACTACATGCCCACCAGTCTTACGTTGATTGAGTATAAACTGATGGAGAAACTAGTCAAGGAGGACCTAGTGGACTACATGGAGAGTAATGGGCTCAGGATAGTAAACAACATGGGCTCATGGCAGGAAGGTCTTGACAGACCAACCTTTTTTTATTTTTTATTTTATTTTATTTTTTTATTTGAAATCTTGTGACTGGGAGAGGCACATTGAGCTGCAGCTTATTTCCAGGTGTGACCCAGAGGAAAAGGAAGGTGAATATGTATACAGATGCAAATTGACTTAGAGAACCAGATTAAGCTGTTAGTGGTGTTTTAGCGAATGGAGAAACTTGTCAAGGAGGACCTTGGAGGACCTAGTGGACTACCTGGAGAGTAATGGGCTCCAGGATAGTAAACCTGACAGTATTCTTTGACTGGGTAACTAAGTCAGAGGATAAAGGGACAAGCAGTAGATTTACTCTACTTTGACTTCAGCAAGGCATTCAACCCAGTGCAACACAGAAGACTTCTAAGAAGTGAGGGGATCTAAGTACAGCAAAGGACTTGGTTAGATGGGTGGGTAGTCAGTTAGGGGGCAGTAGAAGGCGGTGGTAAATTAAATCAAGTCAGTTTTAGGAGATATTGGTCCTGGTGCTCACAAATGGAGACAGAATAACAGATGTGGGCCGGCCCATCAGCACAATGGTTGGATTTCTGCTTGCGACGCCGGCGACCCGGGTTCAGGAACAGACCTGGGTCGTTGGAGGGATGGCTGGGGGAGAAGGATCGAACATCCCTAGGACTGCTCTCCTTCTCCGGCAAGGTGGGTGGGGGTTGAGTGCTCGGTGCATGAGCGGCGCCCAGCGAAGGCTGGGTTCACCGCAACGCACCGACACCAGCAAGACTTCAGGGTGGGAGGATGCGCCGTCATTGCATGTCCCTGCCCTGCTTACAGGGGGAAAATGCTGCTGGCTCATCTCCATGGCACCCTTCCCTCTGAGCCCTGATTAGCCTCAGTACTGGCTCTTCTGACCAGATATGTGTAGTCTCGAGCTGGTAGGGGCACAGCTCCATAACCCTGCCCTCTGGGTGGCAAGTCAGGGGTGACTGTGGAGAGCTCGGTTATTGCCAGAGGTGGAGTTACAGAGGGGCCATGACCAAGGGCTGAGTTACTGATGACTCAGTAGAGAAAAAGCATAGTAAATTAAAAAAAAAAGAATAACAGATGTATCAGTGGGCAGCCATCTGTGGTCCAGTGAGCACCATACAGTATGGTTCAAGGTAAAGACAGTAGAAGAGTCAAGCCACACAAAAGCAAGGGCCCTAGACTTCAAAAGGGCTGACACTGCATAAATTGGAGAATGCCTCAAAGAAACACTGGCAAAGGGAGAGGGAGGGGAGTAGAGGAACAGTGGAAGAACCTCAAGAGAGCCATTGCAGAGGCAACAAACCTTTGTGTGAAGCAAATTAACAAAGCAAAAAGAAAAAAAAAAATTATGATTTTCAAAAGAAGTGACAGGGAAGGTTAGAGAAAAAAACTGGTATTCAGAAAGTACAAGGAAACACAGAGGGAGGAAGACAGGGAACTATATCAGACATAGCAGAGAGAGGGACGGAGGTAGGGAAAGCAGTCAGAAGCACAAAGGCACAAACAGAGTAAAGGATAATTAGACCATTAAGGAGGGGTACAAACCCTTCTTCAGGTACATTAGGGAAAGAATAAGGCCAAGGGAGGGATAGCGAGGCTAAGTAAAGGAGGGGGGGAGTGGGTGGATGGGGACCTAGAAAAAACTAAGGTCCTGAATGAATACTTCTGCTCAGTATTCACAAAAGTAGGGAGGGAGGGATCTGAATTAGCCAGTAGACACACACTGGGAAGAGGGGTGGACACCAGTCCATTCACAGAAGAGAGAGTCTTAAAGGAACTTTGAAACTGAAAGTGGACAAGGCAATGGGGCCAGACGAGATACATCCCAGAATATTAAAAGAACTCAGAGAAATACTACTGACACCACTGACAGCCCTATTCAACAAACTGTTGGAGGAGGGAGTAGTACCAGAGGACTGGAGGATGGAAAATGTGATATCCTTCACAAAAGTGGGAGCAAGGTAGAAACGAAAACTATAGATTGGTCAATTTGACCTCAGTGGTAGGAAAGATGATGGAATCACTGTTAAAGGAAAGGATTGTAGAATATCTTGAGGCCAGCAGGGCACAAGGCAACATGCATTCACAACAGGAAGGTCTTGTCAAACGAATCTGCTAAATTATTTTGACTGAGTGACAAGGTAGTAGATCAGGGAGTTCATGGACATGGCCTACCTAGATTTTAGTAAGGCATTTGACACAGTCCCACACAACAGGTTAGTAAACAAGTTGAACAATCTGGGAGTAGATCCAAGCTGGTTAACTGGGTCAGAAATTGACTTAGCAATAGGACACAGAGGATAGTGGTAAACTGTTCAATCTGAAGAAGAGGGTAACCAGCAGGTGCCCAGAGTTCAGTGCTGGGGCCAGTTCTCATTAATGTACCTACCTCTTCCCTATTGGCCTCCCAGTTAGTAAGCCCTCCAACCACGTTGGATCCTCAGACCTTCTTCTGAGCTACACCTAGTCACTTGTTCCACACCATCCTTGTGTGTCGTCACACTGCTTAACTTTTGTTCCTCTATGAAGGGACATATATTACATATCCTTGATTCCCACCATACCGTGTGCCATGTCACTCCTTATTGCTGTTATATTAATATCCCTTGTATGTCTTTCTGATGACTTAAACCCTTACAGCACAACCAGACACTTCTCCCCATTTGAACCCTTCCCTATTCCCCTTCTACCTATGCACTGTATATCTCTCCTCCTTCATTTTTCTCTCCCTTATCTCTTCCCTCTTTTGTCTCCACCTTCCCATTTACTTTTCCTCTCCTATGACTATAAGAGCATTTTCATTAATTTCACTTTATTATGACTTTAATTTCATCACCTCAACTCCAAAACCACCATCTCTGTCCTTGATGCAAAGGCACTCTCAAAGAAAGAAAGAACTAGCTTCTGTCAAGTGTTTCTTAAGAAACTGCTACTCTTACTCTTCCTATGCTGAGGCAATGTGGAAATCAATCCAGGTCCTCTTTCACCCTAGCCTCCCACTGACTTTTAAATTGATGCTAGTTAATATCCTCAGCCTAAAGAAATTTGCAGTTACAAGTGTGGGTCAGCTCACACTGAACCTAACCTTATCATTACCGAGACATGGCTAAAAAGGTTAACACAGATCAGCAAGTCTTCCTTCCTGATTATAAGATGTATAGGGCAGACAGAGAATCTAGAGGGAGGGGTGGTCATATATTCTAAGGATAAGTACAAAATTAGCGACGTCTGGTATACGTCCAAACCTAATGAATATGAAATCGTGTCTCTTAACTTCACCTTCTTTCTACAGATAGTATCTCCATTACTGGCTGCCACAGACCCTTGCTGGTGGTACTGACATTCTCACAATTCTTAAATCTTTAACCTCCTGGACTAATAATGAAACCATCATCCTAGGGGAGTTAAACATGGACTGGCTCACCTCTAAATCTAACGACCTTAAACATCTTTGTGATGAGCTTGGCCTGTGCAAGTCATCACAGAGCCTCTCAAGTTAAATACCACAAACAGCACCAATAACTCGCTCCTCAATGTCATATTATCTAGTCATCCTCATAAAATTCTCCACTCCATTTTTCATAATGACATGAGCGATCATGGAATTGTAGTTTGTGTAAGAGCACAACTGGAGGGCCAACACCAACCCAAATTGGTTACTAAACCATTATTCTGCAAGTTTAATGCTTTGAGTTACCTGTCCAATCTATGGAATCTACATTGGCAAAACCTATACCTAGCCAACACCGTTGACAAGGCTGTCACAATCCTACACAACAATCTTACTTCCCTGGCCAACAAACATGCCCCGTTCATCAAATCTAGAACACGTAAATCCTCTCATCCTTGGTTTACACCAGACCTTAAAGCTGCTCTTACAAATAGAGATAAACTCTGGTCCCATGCTAGCTAATCAAGAATCCATCTGATTGGCAATCCTTTAGGGCAGCTAGAAAGCTTGTTTTAAATGTATACTTGCTGCCAAGTCAAATTTTACATTTCAACCCTAGAGCAAGCCAAAGGCATTGCACACAAAATCTGGAGAACCCTAAAATCAGTTGACAGATGGCAGGCTCCTTCCTCCATTCCTGCCAAGATCCTCATCCAAGGTAAGACCATCAAAAATAATACCCAAATCCTAGAAGAGCTAAACTTGCATTTTGCCACAGCTGGTCTGGCCTTTGATTCATCCCTTTATGCTGGACTTATGAACCACCCCTAGAACAGGACTAACCCTGATGTTCTTTCTTCACCTTACCCCTTTCAGTTGTGCCATGTCTCCTTCAAAGAGGTTGAAGATCTTCTCATTAACTTAGACACCAGGAAAAGTGGGGGCAAAGATGACCTGGAGCCTTTTTTCTTAAAACTCGGCTACTACTGTTTAACTGCCCCCATCCTCCATATATTCAGTCTTTCAATTGACTCGGCCACAGTACCAGCCTGCTGAAATCTGTACACTTCCTCCTTTTTAAATCTGGTGATCCTGTAACGTAAACAATTATAGGCCCATCTCTATCCTTCCTATCCTTCCCAAAATCTTTGAAAAACTTATCTACTTTCAACTAATGCATCATCTTGAAACCTATGCCCTCCTTAACCCAGTGCAATCCGGGTTTCCTATCCAAACGCAGTACTATCTCTGCCCTTGCCAAAGTCACCAATGACTGGGTCACATCCTGGACTCTAAAAGACCACAGGTGCCATATTCTTAGACCTTAGTAAGGTGTTGACACTGTTGATCATAACCTAGTTGTCAGCAGCCTTATTAACATTGAAGTCACCCTTCCACTGCCAAGTGGTTTACCAGCTATCTGACAGGGAGGATCCAGAAATTTAAAGCTGATGGTCTTTTCTCAACGTCCCTCCCAGTTTCAAGGGTGTTCACAAGGCTCTATATTGGGTCCTATCCTTTCTTCCCTCTATATAAACAACCTTGACTATAACATCACCAAATCCAAACTCCACTTTTTTGCTGATGACACAGTCCTGTATGCCTCTGGCTCAACTTTATCCGATGTGAGAAATATACTACAAGCTCACTTCGCACAGCTTGAACAGAACCTTGTAAATGCTAAACTCCTTCTCAATGCCAAAAACACAAAGGCAATGATCTTTATCCTGAAAAACTCCTCCTCCTCCTCCTCCTCCACCTTCCACCTGCCTAATGAGTTTATTTTTACCTCCTAGGTGAACCTCTCGAGTTGTCCCCAAATTCAAATATCTGGGCATTTGCTAGATAATGAACTCACCTTCAAACCCACATTGACTATCTGATTGTTAAACTGAAGTCTAGAATTGGCCTTTCTTTAGGAATAGATCCCTTTTCCCAACTGAGACTAGAATCAGGCTCGTCCAGGCTACAATCCTGCCCTTACTTGATTATGGTGACATAATCTACAATTTCTGACCTGCTGTGTATTTGAACAAGCTGTATGTCCTCTATCACTATGCCCTATGATTTATAATCAATTCCCCCTTTCGTACTCATCACTGCAATCTGTATGCAACTGTTGGGTGGACCTCGATCATCACCAGATGTCCGATCCATTTAGGCACCTGTACACAATTAAAATCCTCTTGAACAAACTCCCAGAATATTTATCCTCCCTTGTTCGCATCTCCCACAGTTTTTGTTCCCTTAGAAAGTCTAACTTTATCCTCTTAGAGGTGCCTAGGAATTGTACTTATTTTGGTAAACGTGCCATCTCTTGTGCCCTTCTTGCTGCTTGGAATCAGCTTCAGTCTGTATTCAAATTCTCTGGCCTAGTCTGTATCACCTCCATTAAAACCTTAGCTACAACCAAACTGAAAGAAACATGTTGCTGCCGCTAGTCTTCTTTAACCACTGTCTCACAACCAATATCCCCCTTCCCATTGCTATTCTTCTTGCATATCCAGTGTTTCTTTCCCCCTCCTCATCTTCTCCATGCTGGTACATTCACGCCTTGCTGTCTGAACACTCTGTTCTCCCTTTTTCTGGAACTCCATCGACTGTCCTTCTCTCTCTCCTTCTACACTCTTTTATCTCATTTCATGTTACTCATTTCCATGTTCTTGAATGTTGCTACCCCTTCTTATTACAATGCAGTTGGTATGTTCTATTATCAAGTTGTACACTTGCTATATTTTTTGTGATTTTTTATGACTGTGGGTGGAGCCTACAGGAGTATTGCATGTACAAAGGAGTGATGTCATGTTTTCTGTCCGTGGAACTGACTGAAGGTGTAATAGTCTCCTCCACCTTACCCTCCTCCAAGCAATGTTTTCTGCCCTCAAATAAATATGCTTTCATGTTAGTCAATGGTTGCAGGGTACTATTTTCTTTCTTAAATTGATGGTACAAGAACTGGAACCTGAGTAGTGGGAGGCAGCATTAGGTTTTTTCTTTTGGAGTAAGATCCACCTCCCCCACCACCCCAAACTTTTTTCTGATTCATGTGGGAGGGGCATGAGATAGTTCTAGCATGCTGTAACCAGATACACTAGTTTGGGACCTTATCAACCAACAGACATGCCTGTGCAGTGGAGAACAGAATGGAAGATTTTACTGCCTTCAAATTGACTGAAAATCCTTTGAACAATGATTATCAGAGCCACCTAGGCCTCAGAAGGAGACCTAGACACACATTTAGCTCTGTAAGAAAATTTTAATATTTTTTTTGAGGGGGCTGTGGGATTCAAACCCAGATCTAACTGCCCAGATCATCAATGCTATAAAATGCTATAATTAACAGACTCTAGCTGTTTTCTTACAGAAACCCCATTCAGTCAGATTTCAAGTATTTGCTAAATTGTAAATGTAGGTATCAGCATTCTGTTAGTAGTTAGTGCTGATTGTGGTCTGTGACAAGATCATTTTTTTATTTTACAAATGAAGTGTATGGTAGGAAGCTGAAAACAGATTTTGAAGATAAAGTGTGTTTATTCTTTTAAGTTTGAGATGTATTAGAAACATTGAACGAGAAACAATTGGTGATTTTAAAAGCTATTGTGATCAGATCTGACATAAAAAATATTAACTATTTTTATTTTATCATGGACACTAGAAATAGGATGTCAGCATTCACTCCATTAAACCTGTTTTCAGTTTTTTATAGCATATTGCCAAGGTAATCTTCCCAGAATGCAATCTGTCATGAGGTGGGGGAGGGTTTGAAATTGTTTTAAGGTAGCCACCCAGAATGTACCAAAAAACATATGTTATGTAGAAGTGTTGTGATATGTATATTAAGCCCTAGTGTGTTCTTCCCTCTGTCTGCTATTTGGAGTTTTTCCTAAGTGCCTGCTAGCTGTATGGTAGTTTTATGACCATGGGGATCTCCATAACAAATAGTTTTATTGACTTTCTTTCTCCTCGATGCCCCTGTCTCATGTAACAGTGATGTAGCCATGCCCTTAGATTTAGCATGTGTGCTTCTTTAAAATTAGTTTAGCAACAGCAGAACCTTAACTGTTCTTATCAGGGAGCACAAATGTCAACAGTTAGTTTAGCGGATACCCGAAAGCTATCTAACTGGGGTTTCTGTAAGAAAACAGCTGCTAAATAGCTCTAATTCATTATTTGTGCTTTTGATGTTAAAACACTCCTGCTAGCTAGACCTGATGCACAGAGAAAACCAAAATAGTGAATTAAAGCTATTTAGTAGCTGTTGTCTTACAGAAACCCCAGTCAGCTTGCTCTCAGGTATCTGCTAAACTAACTGTTGACATTTGTGCTCCCTGGATAAGAACAGTTACAAGGCTCTGCTGTTGCTAAACTAATTTTAAAGAAGTACACATGCTAAATCTAAGGGCATGGCTATATCACTGTCACATGAGACAGGGGGAATCATGGAAGAAAGAAAGCCAATAAAACTATTTGTCATGGAGATCCCCAGGAGTCTTTAAACTACCATACAGCTAGCAAGCTAATTTAGAAAAAACCCCTAATAGCAGACAGAGGGAAGGACACATTAGAATTTAACATACATATCAAAACATTCTATATAACATATGTTTTTTGCACATTCTGGGTGGACTACTCCGTTAATCATGAAGTGTTGGTGTTAGTAATGCATTTAGAAATACAATTTTTAATTGTCTTTACAGTTAAACATGCAGTTTCATGTCAGGGAACATTTATGGGGGGATTCAAATTGTTTTAAACATGGGCACAGTACTTGGTAAATACATACTTTGAAGATAAAGTGTATTTTTTCTTTCAAGTTTGAGAAGTATGTATTATATATGTGTAACCATGTTGTAAATGGTTAAGTAGGCAGTGGTTTAAGGCTCTGAGCTACAAACCTGGAGACCTGGTTTTGACTCTACAGCCCCGCTTGCATACTGTGTGACCCTCGCAAAATCACTTAATTTCCTTTTGCTCCCAGGTTACACCTGTAAACAAGCTTTCAACTTAGTGTGTCTCTCCTGGTAAAAAAAAAAAAAAAGTACCTAGAATTATTTTTTTAATATAGTTGAGTTTATATGTGGTAAATAGGTAGGGTATGATGTTTTAAATATGGCAGTAGGATTTAGCATGTGCACTACTTTAAAATTATTTCACAGTATTTTATAATTTCTTGAAAAGATACTCCACATTTGCGTGTGGGCTATGGGATTCAAACCTAAATCTCCCAGATTTGCAGAGAAGAGCCTTAAACCATTGTGCTATACTGCCTCCCTAGTTATGGCAGTCATCTGTTTTATTGAATCCTGGCTGTGACTATAGGTGTTTACAACTGAATGATAATAACCACATTTGCTTCACTTGCAAATAGGTAGGCATTTGTGTCCAATTTCTGTTTGACTTACTGTAGGTTACACATAGAATCTGAAAAATTCATAACATGCTGTATTGTGATTCAATGAACTGATAAATGGGGATTTTGGTTTCTTTTACAAATTCATTTTTCCTGACCATGGATATACTAAAACAAACATTTCTCAACAAAATGTTTTTAAATCAAGAGTTTAACTCACAGCAGCAGAAGAAGTCTGTTGGCATTAAAAGCTTAGTGGTGTGGATGTAGAGGCACCAGTATTTAAGCATGACTTTGGTAGAGGATTAATTGTGACTAGGGAGTCAGGGAGGAAGTGAGTCTTGATATTTGTAGCATAATGGTTTTCTGAAACTTCAGCCTTTAATGGTTTAGACTCTGCAGCCATCTGTACAGTATATCACTAAGCCATATGCAGTGTGGTATGAGTAAAACCCAGATCACCAGACCAGGACAAGTGCTGTAAAATCTACACTGGGCACAGCTTGTGCAAATATTGCTGATCCAGTGGATCAAATAAATAAATACTCGGCTTCACCTCGTGCTTCAACCTACCCCAGGAATGATGTTATTACATGATAACACACACTTTGTCATGCCTTATTGCTTAAATATGCCCTTTCTCAATGTACTATACTTTGATTCAGCTAGAGTATGCAACAGCCTTCATGTGAACACTCTGGGCTTCTCTTTGACTCCTGATGTCTATTTGGTTTAGCTATTGTATATTGTTTGAACTGCTTTGGTCTTCTTGATGTGGTGCATGTGTGACTAAACTATGTAATCTGTTTATCTACTGCTACCCATGTATCTCCATTGAATAATTGTTATAACTGTTTGCTCTCCGAGCCATTGTTTTTGGACTTGTTAACTGTACTGTCTTTGTATTAGTTTCAACGAGGTGCCTTTGTAAATGAGTCTCTGACTCAAAGGTTTGTAAATTTGATATTTTTTAAATAAATAAATGTTTATGTTTAAGTCCATGAAACACCCTTATCTAGTTAATGCATTCACAGTCATAGTGGCTCTGCCAGAGCTTGTTTATATATGTATCTTGTACTTTATCCTTGGAATTCGACTGGTTGTATCTAATTTGCCTTGTCTGTATATTTAACTGTTACATGTCCTCAGGGTCTCCTTGTGAATGAGCTTGTTCAAATGGAGTTATTCCTGCAATAAACTTCAACTAATGTCTTTATAAGCAACATTGTGGATGGACTTGAAGGAAAGGTATGCCTCTCTGCAGATGACACCAAGATCTGCAATAGGGTTGAAACTCCAGGGGGAGGGTGGAGAAAATAAGAAGCGACTTAGGCAAGTTGGAGGAGTGGTCAAGAGTGTGGCAGCTCAGATTCAATGCAAAGAAGTGCACACTCATTCACTTGGGGAACAACAACCCAGAGGAGGAATTTATTTTATTTATTTATTGGGAACTCGGAATTACAAATCTTTGAGCTAAGAGCTCATTTACAAAGGATCCTCATCAACACTTAAGAAGATACATTTTGTTGCAACAGCATAATTACAGCAGACAAATTGACACTGGGATTGTACTACTAACATGGAGTTTACATAGGAAAGGGTAGCAAATATATTTACGGTTTACACAAGTAAAGATGTGAATGAAGCAGCTGTTAGCATTGTCAATTTCCCAGTGGAGGTACACAATGTGCAGCCATCTGAGAGAAGTTAAGTGCAGAGACACAAGCTGGGGTTTGGCAAGTGCAGGTAGTTAGGGGGGAGTGGAGGAGGGAGGAAGAGGTCAGAAAAATGGGCTAGAGGTAGTATAGGTGTACTGGACAGAGGGCAGGTGGAGGGGAGGAGTGGGGGGGCAGAGGAAGTGAAAATGGGACCAGGCAGGAGGTAGTGTGGGTGAACTGGACAGAGGGCAGTTGGGGGAGGTAGTGAGGAACACAGGACAAAGGACAAGTGGGGAGTTGGTAGGGAGGGGAAGGGGGTGGGGAGGGAGTAGGTGCAGCCTGGTCAGAGCAAGTGGGCAGTTGGTGGTGGGCTGGATGCTTGGATTATGTTTAACACAGGCTGTGGAGTGCAGGAGAGATGGACTTATGAGTTCAGTTTGAAGTGCCCTAGGCATTGAAGGCTGGTGACTGTGTTTGCAAGCTTGTTTAGCCAGGTGGGAGCCCTTACCATGAAGCACATCCCCTGGCCTGATTTCCTGAAGGAACAGCTAAGGCATGCTTGGAGATGCTTCTTGTGGCATGCTCACTTGGGGCAGGTCTGAATAATGCCTGCAGGGAGACAGGTGTCAGTCCAGTAGGGCCTTCTTTCCTAAAGCAGGACTAGAGCTCTATTCTATCCTGGAGGAGGCACTTTACCCTTATGTAGAGCTCACAGGTGTGTGATGCGATCCACATCCAGGACAAATCTGCATGCTTTATTGAGGTAAGGTGGACTTTGTATAGACTAGTGTCCGTGGCAGCACCGTAAACCACATATCCAATGTCCAGGATTGGCAGAATTGTGCCACTGACCACTTGGCTTTAGGGGTGATGCAGAAGTAGTCTGTAGAGTGTCCCCAACTTCCTGTTTGCAGCCTTAGTGATATTACTTAAGTCTTTGTCAAAAGAGAGGGACTCATCGATTGTGACCCCAAGTACCAGAAAAAGTGAACCTATTCGAGGGTGGAGTCCGTATTGAGTGCTGTTTTAAATGGTGTGGTAGATTTCCTCTTCGGCTGGTAAAGAGCATTATCTTAGTCTTTTCTATTAAGTACTAGGAGGCTGGTGTTAAATCATTTCTGTAGCAGGTCGAAGTTGCACTGTAGGTTACTGGTCAGCGTGTCTTGGTAGGAGCCTCCAAGGAATAGTACTATGTCATCTGCATAGAGCAGGACTTTGGCAGAGGGGCATGCAGCTGGGAGATCATTTATGAATAGGCTAAACAGGAGGGGACCCAGTATGGACCCTTGTGGGATGCTGACCATGACTTTCCTGGCCTTTGAGATGGTACCATTAATCTTTACCTTCTGTGAGTGCTCAGACAGGTAGCTAGAGAACCACCAACACAAAGATGTGGGGGGGGGTTACTAATAACAACCAAACTGGAAAGGGACTGGGGTAGTCATAATAGAAGATCTAAAGGTAGCCAAACAATTTGAGAAGGCAGTGTGGAAAGCCGGCGGGATGCTGGGGTGCATAGGGAGAGGTCTGAGCAGTAGAAAACAGGAGGTGGTGATGCCACTGCACAGGCAGTTGGTGAGACCTCATCTAGAGTACTGCATGCAGTTTGAAGACCTCATCTCCATAAGGACATAGACAGGGTAGAGGTAGTCCAGAGAAGGGCAATGAAAATGGAGCAGGGACTACACCAGAAACCATAAGAGGAGAGATTGAGGGAACTCAGTATGTATACTCTGAAGGAAAGGAGGGAGGGGGATATAATAGTGACATTCAAATACCTCAAGGGATTAACAGAGTTCAAGAGGGCAGCATCTTTCAGAAACAGAGATTAGGACACAGGGTCACAATATGAGGCTAGAGGGAGTAAGACTCAGGGGCAGCTTGAGGAAGCATTTTTTTCACAGAAAGGGTGGTGGATGCATGACACAGCCTCCCCGAGGAGGTGGTAGGGGCACAACTGGTAGGCAAATTCAAGAATGCATGGGACAGGCAGAAGACATCCCTAGTGGTAGGAAGAAGGAGGTAGGCTGCAGATAAAATAGGTTCTGGAGTTTATACACTTGGGCCCAGATATTCAAAAGGGTTGCGCATGGTGCAGCAGGGTTGCACCATGCGCAACCCACTGATGTGCCCTGGAGCGATATTCAAAAGGGAAAATTGTGCGGCACAAATCCCAATGAGCTGGAGCGCATCAGTAATGTATGCAGGCGCAGGTAGGGGGTGTGTGCCCATGCATACCCTGCACAGTCCGATATTCATCCCAAGATGTGCAGAGCCATGGATGTGCAACCCCTACCTGTGCCAGCACAAAGTTGATCCCCCAAAAAAAGGAACAACTGATGGCCACCCACAGGTGAACTGCCACATTGCATGGCGCAATACGGCAGCTGCCACCTGTGGGTGGCCACCTGAGTTCCGGCTGCACCTGGTGGTGCCCCCATGCCCGATCATGGGCATTTGTAATAAAAAAATGAATTCCCCAATATCCCTGGTGGCCCAGTGGACCGCAGCCTGCCGATTGCGGACATTGTAAACAAAAAAGTCAATATCCCTGGTGGTCAGTGGACGCTATCTGCCCAATCGCGGGCATTTGTAGAAAAAATGTCCAATATCCCTGGTGGTCCAGTGGACCGCTACCTGCCTGATCGCGGGCATTTGTAAACAACAAATGTCCTATATCCCTGGTGGTCCAGTGGACTGCTATCTGCCAATCGGGCATTTGTAGAAAAAACATGTCCAATATCCTGGTGGTCCAGTGGACCTATCTGCCTGATCGTGGGCATTTGTAGAAAAAAACATGTCCAATATCCTTGGTGGTCAGTGGACACTATCTGTCGATCGCGGCATTTGTAGGAACATGTTTTTATTTTTACAAATGCCCGCGATCAGGCAGATAATGCCCACTGGACCACCAAATATAATGAATTCTTATTTTTATTACAATGCCCACGATCGGGCAGATACAGTCTCCACTGGACCACCAGGATTAGATTGGATTATTTATTTTTATAATGCCGCTATTGGGCTGTGGAGCATTGCCGGCTGCAGGGGGCGTCGGTCCCCGATGGCTGCTGCCTGGCAGGGCGCCAGGTGCAAGTCGTCAGGGACTGGCGCACCTGCATGCAAATGGGGCCATAATGACATGCAAATGGCCCCATGTGCGTCTTGCATACATTATGGCCCCATTTGCATGTCAACTTTTGAATATCGCGGTTGCTGTGCATGGCACAATGGAACTTGCGCTAGCGCATCCCCATGCTCCACTCTGGCCACTTGCGCTGGCACAGTGCCACTGCGCCATGCACACTGTGGGTGGCCAGGGTGTGATACTCAATGCTGCTAAGCCATGGCACAGCTCCATTGAATATTGCCCAGTCCACACCCCTGCGCAGCCAAGTTGAGCTGCGCCCAAGCTTGCGCCACAGCCTGGCACAGTTTGAATATCTGGGCCTCAGTAGGGAAATGGGTAGACTAGGTGGGCCAAGGGGTCCTTATCTGCTGTCAAATTCTATGTTTCTAAGAGAGAGGTCACAAGTAGGATACCACAAAGTCCAGTCTTTTTCAATATGATCATCAGAAACATTGGGGAAATGAATACAAGGCAAGATGTGCCTCTTTGAAGATCATACTAAGCTTGGTGGTAGGGTGGAAAGATTGGAGGGGATAAAGAAGTTGAAGGGGGACCTGCAAAGTTTATAGAGATGGTCCAAGGTTTGGCAGTTGAAATTCAGTGTCAAAAGTGCAATAAGATGGACGGAATATTGGATAGGAGGGGTATGCTGGGCAAGCTAGGTAGAATTATGACCCACTCAGAGACTTTAAAAGTAAATATTGCTTTTATTGAAGTTTAAGTTCCCAGATCTGCCTGCATTGTCAATGTTTGGACACTTGTGGGAACTGGACTCCTGTTTTGTTTTGGTTTTCTTCAGGTCAGGGGAGCCAAGAGGGCAGTACTTAGCAAGGGTTAAACTAGACACTACTTTTGAGGAAAGAGGCCTGGGAGCCCTCATAAGTGACTCTCTAAAACAATTCAGCCAATGTAACTCCATACTCCAGATGTGACCTCACCAGGGACCTGTATAGTGGGATTATTACTTCACGTTTTCTACTTGTAATGCCCCAGACTATACAGCCAGCAGCATCCATGGATGTATAGGCAGGGGCATTACAAGTAGAAAGCACAAAGTAATAATCCCACTGTACAGGTCCCTGGTGAGGTCACATCTGGAGTACTGTGTCCAGTTTTGGAGACCTCACTTAAAACAAGCATTTGTCAATGCTGAACGTTCACTTGCAGGTATTTGCATTGGCATTTTGCATTTATGCAGGCGCCCCCCCAGTTGTATCCATGTCCCTCTAGCACCCATATCCCAACAGAGTACCTCTCTGCAACTCATCTTGCATCTGATCAACATTTCACCCTCATACTTCTTAAGTGTCTGTCTTAGGAACCCTAACACCCTTGGCGTGCTCAAGGGAATGAGCCTGTGTGGAAACTGCACAATCCATGCTTGTAACATAGTCATTCAGTGGAATTATTTCACCAAATTTTGAATATAGGCATTTTGTCAACTCTGGTCATGAACACTGTCACTATGATTTTATTACTGTGCACCGAACACTGATTTCCCACAGCGACCGTGCTATTCAGAAGTGTGAAAACACATTTCAGCCAGGATGTGAAAAATGACAGCAGTACTGTTCATAAGGAGGTGTGAGAAAATGCAAATGTTGAAAATCTGGAGTAAAAATGTGACAAATTCAGAAGTTACAAGTGCGCATGGAAACTGCGCAACACACGCTCATAAAACAGTCATCTTTTGGAATTTTGCACCAAATTTTCAACATAGGCATTTTAGGATGTCTGCTCATGAACAGTGTCACTAGATTTTCTTACTCTGTACTGAACATGATTTCCCACAGCCGCTACGCTATTGTATGCTGGAAGAGCGAAAACACATTTTGGCCAGGATGTAAAAATGACAGCTATACTGGTCATAAGGAGATGTGGGAAAATGGCAATATTGAAAATCTGGGTGGAAATATTACAAATTCACAAACTTACTAGTGTGTGTAGAAACTGCACTTAATGCATGCTCTGACACAGCCATTTTATGGACTTTTGCCACCAAATTTTCAACATAGGCATTTTAGGACCTCTGCTCATGAACAGTGTCACTGTGATTGTTTTACTCTGTAGCGAACACTGATTTCCAACAGCGACTGTGATATTTTGTGCCAGAAGTGCAAAAACACATTTCAGCCAGGATATGAAAAATGACAGCTATACTGTTTATAAGGAGGTGTGGAAATATGCCTATGTTGAAAATCTGGAGTGAAAATATTACAAATTCATGAATTTATGAGTGTGTGTGGAAACTGCGCAACACACACTGATAAAAACGTCATTTTTTTGGAATTTTTTCACCAAATTTGCAACATAGGCTTTTTGAGAGCCCACCTCATGAACACTGACACTCTCATTTCGTTAATCCACCCCAAAAGGTGATTCTGTGCAGTGACTGGAAAATCACCTTTCGGGACCGAATGACACCATGACAGTGACTGAATTCATGAGAAGGTATACCAAGAACCCCACGTTGAAAATTTGGTGCCAAAAGTCGAAAAAATGGCCCAGATATCCCCCTAAGTTGGAATAACCCTATTTATGCCATTATACAGTTTACCGGCATTTCCTCTGTTCATGGTCGGCTTGGAAGAGTGCAGACATGTTCCCGGGCCACCGAAGATTGTCGCGTTGGCCTCCTGAGGTAAGTATGGGGTGAGGGGGTGTGGGGAGGTGGGTGCGCAGTGGGTGGGCATGGTTTGGCGGGGGGGCCAAGGACTCAGTGAGGGACCATTTTCTTGTTTTACAGGAATTAAAGAAAAAAAGAGAAACGGACACTTTTGGCACACTGGGGTGGGCTCCCAGTGTGCCACCTACCTGTTTGTTGGGGGGGTGGAGCCAGCGGGGATTGGGGACCCCCACTGGCCAAAACAGAAATGGATGCTTTTGGCAAGCTGGGATGTGCTCCCCAGTGTGCCACCTACCTGTTTGTTGGGGGAGGGAGCCAGCGGGATTGGCACCCCACTGGCCATACAGTGTGTGCTAAGGGCGAGCATGAGCACACTAGGTGGCTTCAATGTGCAGTTGTTTTTAGGGGGACCGAGCTGATGGGGATTGGGCACCCCATCGGCCACACACTGTGCTGGGGGGTCATGAGCCATGGTGGATTGGGTACCCTCTCGGCACACAAGGTGGGGCTGGGGAAAAAGGAGGAAGGACATTAGCAGAGGGAGGAAGCAGGTGGGATTGCTGAGCTGTGCATGACAGCAGTTCGGCTGGCGTGTGCATATCGCTACCACCGCTGATTGCAGCAGACATTTTGTTAGAAGTGAAGACCAACACAGCTGAACTAGTGTCATACACAGCTCGGCATGTATTGGTCTAGGGTCGCGCCTGCTATACTGAGCAGTGCATTGGGAGGAGGGTTACACACCTCCAAACTCATACTGTTGCAAGGCATTCCTTGTGCATGCTCTCGCAAACAAATGTAAAAAGACATAAATCGCATAGAAACAGTACAAAGGAAGCCTACAAAGATGGTACAGGATCTACATCATGAGTCGTACAAAAGCAGACTAAAACAATTACAGTTATACTCACTGGAACAAAGGATGGACGGAGGAGATATGATGAAACCTTTAAATTCATTAAGGGAATAAACTCAGTGTACAAGGAAGACCTCTTTCACTCATACGGGACTGCTTGCACCAGAGGGCACTGCATACGACTAAAGGGAGGTAAGTTCAAAAGCAATACTAGGAAGTTGTTGTTCTTCACAGAATGGATTGTGGATTCCTGGAATAGTCTGGCACAAGAAGTGGTGGAGTCTAAGACAGTCAGGGAGTTCAAGTTAGCATGGGATAGGTGTTATGGAAGCCTGACAAGAAATAATTAGCTGGGTGGGGTAGCAAGAAAAACAGCAGACTAGATGGACCAAAAGGTCCCTTTTTTAACTTTTCTTATGTTCTTATGTAATAAGGTCTTCAACAAAGGCAACCAGGATCTTGGGGTGTATTGGGAGGGTTCCACTTCAATAGCAGGAGGAAAGAGTAATACTACCTTTCTACAGATCACTGGTGGTTCAGTCTAGAATACTGTGCCCAGTTCCAGAATCCCTGCTAAGCAAAGACAAAGACAGGTTGGAGATGGCACAGTGTAGGAAACCAAACTGATCAAGGGCTAACAGGACAGATCTTATGAGGATCCACTTAGGGCACTGAACAACATGTACTCCCTGGAGGCCAAAAGGAGAGGAGAAATATGGTAGTGACCTTCAAATTCCTGAAAGGAATGAACAGAGTAAACTGTGAGGAACTATTTAGCCAGAATAGCAAGTCAAAACACAGGGACATCAGTGGAAGCTGGCAAGGAATGGTTAAGAGAGAAGTGAGAACGTTTTATTTTGCAGAGGGTGGTTAAGCCATGGAACAGCCTGCCAGCAGATGTGATGGGCACCAAAACCATTAATGGTTTTAAGCATGGCTGGGGCAGGGTTAAGGGTTTAATAGTTACTGGGGGAGTGGTAAGGCAGGGGTCAAGGGGAGGAGGGGGGGCACAAAATCCTGTCTAGACAGCAGGTCTCAGAGTAGGACAGGATATAACAGAGAAACACGGATGGACTGATGGTCCTTTTCTGATGACTTATCTAGGTTTCTAAGACACCAGAAACATGATACTGTGCTATGTTATGGTCCCTGCCCTGGCACACAGATCTACTACTAATGTTGTCCCACTCATGCACCACGCCTCATACTTTTAGGTGCACGTGTGGACCGAGTGAGTAATGCTGTGTGTAGTTTCTCGCTAGTCTTCAGTGGTGGCCAGTTGCCCTGGTTCGGGACTCCATATCCCAGCAGCTCTCTAGCATCCAGTGGGTACATCCTCCCTTACCCCCTCCCTCACTGATTCAACACCACTAAGCTCTGCCTAACCCTTCCCCTGTCAGAACTCATGTGTCAGCCGGCAAGGCAGCAACCCCTTGTAAAACTCATTTTAGCAGTTCTTCAGACCATGAGGTCATTTCACCTTGTGTAAATTTATTGAGAGGATCCGAAGGGGTTGTGAAGGATAGCATTTTACTCATGTTTATTTTAAAATTTGCATTCAACTAAAGACATTGCTTTGGCAGGATTTGGTGTCTTTCCCTCAAGTCACCAATAGAGGTGCCATCGTGCTACCTGTATGTAGTTTTCATACGCATGCTGTACGAGATTCACCTACTGGAAGATATCTTGTTCAAAACACAAACCTTAAAAGGAGATATACAGCACTGTGTTCTTGCCCACAGGCAAGTAATGCATGTGTACAGCAACTTCACTGTGCACCTTTCTGTACCTGTTTTCACATAATAAATGAGTAGTTACTACAATAAAGGTTACAGAGAATATTCACACCATGGTAGCATTTTCTGGACTTTTTTTTACTTTCTACTGCTATATATGCATTACATTATACATATGATGTAGCACATATTTTACTGTGCCTTTCAAAAAGACCCTGATTATTCCCAATTGACTTCCCAAATGTTGTTTACCACATCACAGTCTGCTGTCACGTTAAGCAGTGTGATATTTATTTATTTATTTGCTTTTGTTAACCGGGTAAGCACACTAGACAGCCAAGTGCCTATTTTCAGGTGCGACCCAGGAGATTACAAGGTACATACATGAACATCAGGCAAATACAAGTGGAGGATTACATTACATAGAATTAGCATGACAGGGACTTTACAAGCATCAGATTTCATCAGCAAATAGTAATTAAAGGCACTATGAGGTTAAGTGGGGCAGCCAGATACTTTTTACATGCATATTTTTAGTTAGGTCACCAAGATGTGTGATAAACCCTGGAAGCACAAAAAATATGTATTCAATCTCTAGCAAATTGTGGTACCAAGCTGAAGAGTTACGTTTATGGAAGTACATGCTGACATACAGAGTACTGTGTCAGTGGCTCAGTAGGTAGCCCACTCACTGCTGGAGCTGGAGAATCAGAAGGTTGTGGGATCTAGCCCCACCCCAAATACGTGGAAAAATACCTATAACTGACACTGTAGTGCAGTAGGTGTTGCACTATTGAGGTGCCAGCATTTGGATGCAAGTTTAAAGGACACTGTCAACTCCTGAAGGCCTCAATGTGTCCCCAGTTTAAAAACACAGTTAGCAATTGTTCACATTCTGAAGAGCTTGCTGATAGTTTGATTCTGATTCTTTTATTTTTAATGAAAACAGACTGCCCACCATATTGGTGTTACCATAAAAACATGTTTGTTTACATTCCTTGATCAAGTCCACTGCATCTTTCCTGAACTTAGGAATACCCCAACACAGTCTAACCACTTGTAATGCAGTGAGGTAGAGGAGATTATTGCATCATGAGTGGCTGTGTTGTTTCACATGTTTCTATTATTAAGGAAGTAAGCAATAAGAGTAGATCAAGGATTTAAAACAAAACAAGGCTGGTTACAACAATACATGAGCATCTATTTCCATTCTGCTAAGCAAGGATGGAGATAAAACAACTAACAACATCAATGAATTTTAGAGAAGGTAAGCAATCATAAAATGTGGGTTTTCAACTAGAAATAATTTGATGCAAAAGAGGTTGACAGTGTCCCTTTAAACTAAGGTCCCTTCTGCCGGTCTCTGGTTGCTGCCCAGGTAGAACCTAAAGGTCCCATGACACATCATATGAGTGGGGGAATTTTTCTGGCATACTGG
This sequence comes from Neoceratodus forsteri, assembly GCA_016271365.2. Classification (NCBI taxonomy): domain Eukaryota; kingdom Metazoa; phylum Chordata; order Ceratodontiformes; family Ceratodontidae; genus Neoceratodus; species Neoceratodus forsteri. The sequence continues at coordinate 427,113,374 of CM057450.1, read as the reverse complement.
CCAACATTTTTCCATCAGTTAAAAATAGGCCTAGATAACCTATCCTCAGGATATGCAGTAGCTGTTATAGCTCGCTGTCCCTTTCCTGATCAAAATTACAAATAAATGACAGAGCAATGAACCTCATTTACTGCCACTGTTGCATTCTTTGGGTGTCATCTGTGGTCAGGAATAGCTTTTACCAGTTGAACAATATAGCTGTGTTGCACAACTACCTGGGCCAAGACAGTCTTTAACACTAGTGCATGGTTTTGCCATTTCTCATCTTGACCATTCTAATATGCTCTATCAGTCTTCTGCTGGTCAGGATCCGCTGTCTATAGATAAAGTTCAGGAGTACAGCAGCTAGGCTCACTACCTCTACTAGGAGGACCAAGCACATCACTCCTGGACTTCTGTTCTCTAGACCAGCTTCCTGTGAGATGGTGGATTGACTTTAAGATGCTTCTTGACGATGAGGTCCTTTTAATGGATTGGGTCCCCTTACCTTAGGGAGCTACTTGCAACCAGCAATGATACCTGAGAGTTACAATCTTCATGCATGGGCCTCTTGATTTTCCAAAGTCAAGATTAAAGTCAAGCTGGAGACAAAGCATTTTGCTGCAGCTGCCCTTCTTCGAACAACCTTCCATGGATATTCAATCATTTTCCCTCAGTCCCCACATTTAAGTCTATATGAAAACCTTTTTTTAAACAGGCATTTGATGGTGACTGAAATGGCCTACCTAGACACATTGATCAATTTTAGGTGTAATTTTTTTAAGTTGTGATCATTTATTTAATGTATTTATCATTATGTATTTAATGTCTATATAATTTAAGTATTTACATTGTATCTAATGTGTTTTTTCTATGTGCAGGTTTTATGAAAGTCTTTTAAATCTATTTATCTATCTATATGTGTATCTTCACATATAACTTGACAAACAGGAAAACTAGAGAAAACACTAATAGCATTGATAATTGTGAAGCTGTAAACAGAGTTTTCTAACAGTGACATATGCCTCAGTGAGATATTAATCTTCCATTACCCTGTTCAGCATTAATGGATTTCCAGTTTCATGTGGCAACTGGTCAATAGCTGGACAAATGGAGGGACAAGAGTTTGTCCTGGATGGACTGCATCTTAATCACAAAAATGTGAGGGTTGATGACATAGACTGTTTGTTAGTCTTATTGAATTGGTGAAATATATTGTCATCAAAAACAGCATAAATAACAAGACAGTTAGGAAACAAGTGTGAATGTGAACTCACAAAGACAAAATTAAGTACTATGAATAATAGAAAGCTGACAACTTTGGGGGCAGAAATACATTTTGGAAAAACGTTAATGATATGTTTCATTGGACTTAAAAAACTAAGCTGAATAAGATCTTAGTTGGTGATGCTATATATATATATATATATACATATACACACACACACACACGTCCTCAGGCTATTGCTGACATGCTTAATTGTACTTTTTCTTTCTGGTAAAACTTAAGAACAGACTCCCTCAGTACACACATAAATATATTATAAATCAGTCAAGTTGGCTAGAGTGGCTTAAAGTAAGTTTTCCACTGTTATTTTATTTTTAATAGAATGTAAATAATTAATAAATAATTCCTGACAAGGTGGGTGTTGTGCTGGGATAACATCCCGCCCTGGCTGGTTGGGTCCGAGGCCACAGGTCGAGGGCATCCAACACCCGAGAAGGGATGTTATCCCAGCATAACACCCACCCTGGAGGGCATTATTCCCATTATACAATGGCTCAAATTGTAAAAATAGCAGAGAAAATATAAAAATGTTTATTAAAATTACATTTTTGTGTCATTTTTAAGGGGTAGGTATACCTAGTAAAATAATAGTGCTTATTGTGTATTTTGTGTCATAGGTGGCTCTGTCTCCTATCCCCATCCTGTTGTTCTCCAGGTACAGTTGGCAGAGGATCACAGGAGAGAGCTTGTTGATGTGTATTTTTTTTGTTCTTTTTTACTTTAAAAAAAGATTCTGCTCTCCTGTATTTTGAAATGTCTGTTTCCATGGGGAGGGGTTCTGTCGTCAAACCGGAGTAGTGTGTTCGCCTCCGTCCTCCCTCCATCCCTGCATTAATCTTTTTGCAGTTTTGCTGACTAGTGATTATGTGTGCCTGGGAGAAAAGGAAGACAATATGACTGAAGAGGCAAGTAAGTTGTTTTTCTTTTTGGTAGGAAAGCCATACAGGCAACTGTCCACCAGGCTCGTTTGTGCAACTTACTGTTTTTTTTTTTTCGGGGAGTTGCACACTCAGCTGCCCATAAAATACCCTACTAGTAACTGTTTAGAGCAGGATTGTTGTTGTTGTTTTCCTGGTACATTTGCTGTGTTTTTGTACTAAGAGATAAAAAGTTACACACTTCTTTAGTGTGTTTCTACTAGTCAGTGGGGAGCACCGGTTCCTAGCAGGGCAGGAAGCGCTGATCGGGAATGAGGTTTGACTTTGGCTGGGAGTGGGAAGGAAGGGACTGCTGCGGAGTGATTTCTTTTTACTTTTAATGTAGTCATGGTTGTGGTGGGACTAGAGCCAGGATGTTATGCTGGGATAACATCCCGGGTCCGGTTCCAAACTGACCGATCAGAGGCCAGCATTCTTTCTTGCCATTGTACAATTTTGATTTATCCATGCCAGATCAGATTACAGCAGTGATAAAACATTTCATATATATCCATTTAATTTAAAATCTACTAAACAAGAGTAATAAATAACCCATATCCTAAACACTGAGTCAAAATGCCAGGGCAGTTAGATCTCATCAGGGAAAGCCAGTGTAAACAGATGGCATTTTATTGTCCTTTTAAAACCTGCTTTCAAGAGACCCTGGCCCTCCCTAATATAGTGGGACAGCACACTCCATTATAATGCTGCTGCCACAGATTGCTTTAATTTGGAACTGGAGGCAGTCATTAGATACCTCCTGAGATGACCAGAGAGGGCTACAAGGAGGATATGGACCCAGAGATCTTTCAGGTAGCCCATATCATGCACAATTTTGAATGTTAACAAAACTATCTTAAAGGTGACATGCCACAGCAGTGGCAACCTGTGCAATGTCTGTTGTATCGAGGAGATGTGCTCAGAGCAAGAAGCCCTGGCAATCAACCTGGCTGCGTCATTCTGCACAGCTGCAAGTGATGTATCAGTCCTCTAGATAACCTGCAATAGGGAGCACTGCAGTAGTCAAAACTACATAACGAAGGCTTGTTCTAGTGTTTTAAGGATTGCATGATCTTACTAACATACTAACATACTAAAATGCCAGCAGAATAGGCCTAACGGTCTTTCGAGTCTACTCGATTGGTCAGCCCCCACCCTGGGAGCTGACCTTGCTGCCCCCCTCACCTTCTCTGGCTTCTCCCTTCCCAGTTCCGGATATTCTTGCTGCATTGGATTTTGCTTCCAGAACCCTTCCCCTGTACCTGTCCCAGCCCCTCTTGAACCCCTCCACTGTCTCTGCCTCCACCAGCCCCCTAGGCAGTGTATTCCATGGCTCCACCACCCTCTCAGTGAAGTAGCACCTCCTCCTTTCTCCCCTGAATCTTCCCCCCTCCAGCTTCCACCCTTGCCCTCTAGTGGCCCCCTCCTCCTTCCTTCGAAGCACCCTGACTGTTCCTCCCTATTTACCCTCTTCATGTACTTGAAGACCTCTATCATGTCCCCCCGGTCCCTTCTCTCTTCCAATGTGTACATATTTAGCTCTTTGAGCCTCTCCTCATAGGTCCTGTCCCCCAAGCCCCAAATCATTTTGGTTGCCCTCCTCTGGACCCTCTCCAGGAGTTTAATGTCCCTCTTTAAGTGTGGCCTCCAAAACTGCACGCAGTACTGAAGGTGTGGCCTCACCAAGCAGTTATACAGAGGGAGCATCACTTTCCTCCTTCTGGAGGTGATCCCCCTAGCGATGCATCCCAGCATCCTGTTGGCCTTGGCTGCTGCCCTCTTACAAGTCTCTGAGTTGTTCATTTTGACATCCACCACCACCCCCAGGTCCCTCTCAGCCATCAAGACTTGTAGCATTTCCCCCCAGGGTGTACACTTGGCCCGGGTTTCTGGCCCCCAGGTGGAGAACCTTGCATTTCCCTGCATTGAACCTCAGCTTCCACTTTCTAGACCATCATTCCAGAGCCTCCAGGTCCCCCTGTAGGGCCACCCTCCCCTCCTCCCCATCCACCACTGCCCCCAGTTTTGAGTCATCCGCAAAGAGACTCATCTCACTCCTGATTCCTGTCCTTATGTCAGAGACGTAGGCATTGAACAGGAGGGGCCCAAGGACTGATCCCTGCGGGACCCCACTAATGACCCTCTTTGGGGATGAGACTATCCCGCCAACTACGACCCTCTGGGTCCAGTCCTGGAGCCAATTGCCTATCCATCTGATCATCTGGTTCCCCACCCCCATTACTCCCAGCTTATCCAACAGGCCCATGTGAGGAACAGAGTCAAATGCCTTGCTGAAGTCTAGAAAGAGGACGTCCACTGGTCTACCAAGGTCCGAGGCACTTGTCACCCAGTCATAGAACTTCACAAGGTTTGTCTGACACGATTTCCCTGAGACAAATCCATGCTGTCTATCGTCCAGGCACCCTGACTTTTCCAGGTCCCCCCTAGCCTCTCCTTGACAATGCCCTCCATCACCTTGCCCACCACCGATGTCAGGCTGACAGGCCTGTAGTTCTCTGCCACCTCCCTTGATCCCCCTTGTGGATAGGCACTATATGCGCCACCTTCCAGTCCTGGGGCACCCACCCTGTCCTCAGAGAGATGGTGAAAAGCTCCGCCAGGGGTTTCGCCAGGACATCCGCAAGTTCCTTCAGCACTCTGGGATGTAATTTATCCGGCCCCGGTGCTTTCTCCGTCTTAAGGGAGCTGAGGGATTTCCTCACCTCTCTGCTGTGATTTCCACTTCCAGTACCTCTTCTCCTGCTTAGCCCCCTCCCTCCTGCCAGTGATGCCTCCCCTCCCCAGACCCGCCTGATCGGTAAGGGTCCCCTCCTCAGTATCTCTTGTCTCTCCCATGTATGATGTAGCACCCCATTTTCCTTGGTGGAAACTGAGGTGGAAGTACTCATTTAGTACCTCAGCCTGCTCCCGGGTCTTGTGCCCATCTCTCCCTGATTTAATCCTGCTAATCTGCCCTTCACCCTTCGTTTTTCCCCAATGTATCTAAAGAACCCCTTGTTCCCTCTCCTGATTTCCCTGGCCAGGTTCTGCTCCTTCCTTGCCTTAGCCGCCCTCACCACCCTAGTGGCCCTTCTAGCAATCAACTCATACTCCCCTCGATCCCTTTCACTCCTTGAGCACTTGAATTGCCTATAGGCTGCCTTCTTTCCCTGCACCACCTCCTGGACCTCCCTGGTCCACCAGCAGGGTTTTCGGGCCCTACCGCATTTTCGTCTTACTCTTGCACAGGTGCTGGTAGCATCTTGCACCCCTCTCCTGATGATTTCCCACCTACTATCAGCGTCCATGTCTGACCCAATCCCATCCAAATGCTCCTTAAGGATCCTTCCCATTTCCTTAAAATCCGTTCCCCTGAAGTCAGTTACCTCCGTCTTTGTGCAGCTTTCTAGCCCTCCTAGGTCCAGGCAGAACCAGACCGTGGCATGGTCACTCCCCGCCAACGGGTCCCTTACCTCCAGGCCCCTAATCTGGTCACTGTCTGCCAGGACCACATCCAGTACCCATGCCTCCCTGGTCGGTTCCCCACCTGCTGAGTTAAGACACATCTTGAAAGACATCCAACAACCTCTGTTCCCTGGTCACAGAAGATGTCATAGTCTCCCAGTCTGTTCCTGGCATGTTTAAGTCCCCAACACCACCACCATTCCTCTGCCCAGTCTGCAGTGTCTCCCAACATCTGCCACCAGACTCTCCTCCAGCTCTCCGCCAGGGCAGGGGTCTATATACCACTCCTATTTTTACTCTCTTGCCCCCCTTGTTATCAAGGACCCAAATTGCTTCCACGGTTCCCTCCGCCTCTACTCCCCCAATGCCAATGCAGTTTTGACTATCATTGCTACCCTCCTCCCCCTTCCCTCCCCTGTCCTTCCTGAACATAGTGTAACCCTCCAGGTTCAGGTCCCAGTCGTATCCTGCAGTGGCCCAGGTCTCAGTGACCGCTGCCATCTACTGCTCCCTCAGTTAGCATCACCTGGAGCTCAGGCATTTTATTTCCCAAGCTCCTGGCATTTAGCAGGACTACCTTCCGCCCTTCCCTATACTTCCATTTCCCTGCTCGTGTTCCCATGGGGATTCTGTTTCTCCTGGTCTGCACTTTCCAGTCAGCCTTTCCGCAATCCTCCAGCTCCACAGGGGGTGGAGACAGAGTCCCTCCTTTATCGGCACCCCCTTGACATCCTTTTCTCCCGTCCCTCCCCCCTTCACAAGTTTAAACCCCACTTTTCACCAAAGAACCTCTCTATTTTCAACTTAAGGATTCCCCTTCCCTCCAAATTGAGATGGAGTCTATCTCTAGCATACAGCTCCTTATCCTCCCAGGTCTCCCCCCAATCCCCCATCAACTCATACCCTCTGGCCTCACACCACTCCCTGAACCACTGGTTTATCTCCTAATCTTCCTTTTGTGTTCCCCACTAGTCCTTGGCACGGCAGGATTTCTGAGAAGGAAACTGTGCATCCTATGTCATGACAGACCCTGGCAAACTCCTGAATCTTGCCTGTATCTCTAGCTCATATTTCCTCAATGTCATTTGTACCCAGGTGGACCAGTATGTCCGGGAACCCCACAATCCTTTGCCAGCTGATATACCTCGTGCTTAGCCCTGTGCACCGTTAGTCCAGGGAAGCATTTTGTTCTAACTGGCCAGGCTTCTCCCTCCCTATCCCATTTGATACCCCTGATCATAGAATCCCCCAACAGGAGTACTCTGACAGCTTCTTTTCCTCCATTTCCCCCCTTCCATGTCCCTCATCCTTTCTCGGGCCCTCCACCCAGCTGGCTCCTTGTTCCTCCCCCTATCTGGGTGCCACATGCCACCCCCTCCTTATTTACCCTGACCACCCCTCCCCTTCAATCCTATGCCTCTCCTCCTCCTGAGTATCCTTCTGTACCTTGCTAACTCCCCCCTCACTGCTCGCAACTGGTCCTTCTCCCCCATCTGCTAAACTAGCCTGGCTCATCCTCCCTTCCTCGCTGTCTCCATTTAGTCCCTCCTTGCTTGTTGTGCTCCCCTGGCCTAAACCCTCAGCTCCCTTTACTAAATCCTCCTTGTACTTCTGGTCTTTCTCCTTTACCTTTCCTCCCAACTGGTCCTTCTCGCGCTTTCCTCCCTCTTCCCCCTGCCCCTCCTGCTCTGATTCACTGCTCCCCCCATTTTCCTGCATTCCAGGTTCCCCCTGTTCTTCCTGCTATCTGGCCCTGCCTCCTGCCCCCACTCTCTTTCCATCTCTAACCACCCCTGTCATGGCTACATCACCCCCTCATCCTCGAGCAGAAGAAGAGGATGGAAGTGGTTACTGAGGTGTAGATCTGATCCACCTCCCGCCTTGCTTCCTTCTGTCCAGCCCTGGCCATCTGCCTACTTCCCTGAGAATGTTGTCCCTCTGTCCCTCCTTTGTGAGGGTCCCCAGTTCACCGCTTCCTTGGTAGTGTCCTTTTGGACCCTCTGCCAGGGTCCCTAGCAGCTGACTCCAGAGTATTTTTCTGCACTCCTTTCCTAATACGCTGCCCCAGTGCTTGGTGCAACCCTGTGGGAGATCCCTGCCCCTTCCCCAACCATACCTCCCTTCCCCAGCTGTCTCCCTAATCCCCGCAACCTCCTCCCTAAGCTGTGCCAGCTGGTAGCACACTGGGCAACCACCAAACTTCCAAGCCCAGTCCAGTATCATGGCTGCTCCACACCCTGTGCACCCCACCACCCTCCCAAAGATGCCGGCCCTAATGCCATGTGGTTCCATCCCCTTCCAAGTAGGTTTCTTGGTGAGCCACCAGGTTCCCCCCAGTCCAAGATACACCCCTACTGCCTAATCAGGTCACCCACTAATCTTAGATACAGTCCCACAGTACACCGGTAACCCTGTTACTAGGTGCAGTACAACACAGTAAACTTATAAGGGAAATGAACAACTCCCTAAGCTCCTCTCCCGGCCTTTAAATCCAACCCCAGTGGCTAGAACTACATGAGCTGCACCTGCAGCCTTTTCCTCCAATTGCAGGGCAGGTGTTCCCTATAAATTAGCAGAACTCTGGGAGGGAGGGGTGGGGAGGGTGGGTTTGGGCAGACACCCGACTCAAGAGAGAGTGTATCAGCCCTGTGTCTCCCTCCAAGCCCAGCAGCCAAATACCAGGCCCAAGCAAATTCCACCAAATAGGTTTTAAATCAGAAGAAATAGGCCTCCACCAGCGCAGCCTGTTACACAGTGAAACATCCAACAAATGAGCCCACTTAGAAACATAGAAACATAGAAGTTGATTGCAGATAAGGACCGTAAGGCCCATCCAGTCTGCCCATTTCTTTTCTATCTTATAAATGTGCCATCGGCCTTTGCTATGTTCAGTGACCTATCTATTCATAGTCATTTGTATTGCTCCCTTATGCTATCCCATGCCTGTTTGAAGCCCTGCACTGTATTCATAGCCACTACTTCTTGTGGTAAGCCATTCCATGCATCTACCACCTTTCTGTGAAAAAGAATTTCCTCATTCCCCTTAATCGGCCTCCCTCTAATCTCATGCTATGTCCTCTTGTCCTGCTATTTTTCTTATATTTAAACATGTTAGACTCTTTCACCTTGTTTATGCCCTTAAGGTGTTTAAATGTCTCGATCATATCACCTCTCTCCCTCCTTTGCTCAAGGGTATACATATTGAGCTCCGTTAATCTGTCCTCATATGTCTTCTGATGCAGTCACTTACAGCCACCAAACCAGTTTTCAAAATTCCAACAGCCCCCACAACAATACCCTGCTAGCCCCTTAGAAGTAAGAAAGCAAAGAAATAACCTTCTACCAAGTAAAATCCACAAGAACCCTGTAAAAACAACAAGCAACAGCTACTGTCCTGGAACACAACTGATCCTGTCCCCTTCCAGTTCCTTCTGAGGAGACAAAGCAACCAACACCACAAACCTGATTCAGCTCTGCCTCCAGTCAATTAGCTGAGTGAGACCTGGCCAGACCATTAACACCCTTCCCCCACTATGCAGTAATCTTTGCAGCTACTGAAGTCAGCAACAATGAACCAAAATTCAACTCAAAGCCCCCAAAATCATACCTCTCAACTGCTCCGGATTTTCCATGATGTCCCGTATTCAGCTGGTCCCAGTCAGCCTGTTCTGCTGCCCCGCATTCTGTGGTGTTTTTCCGCCCAAATCCATCCCGAACGCTGAAAACACGTGCTTGCCTTTGTTGCCCAAACACTTCGGGTTTCCGTCTCTCTCTTTGCGTGTGCCGTGTCTGGCGTGCCCTGCCGACCAATAGGGTGCTTTTCTACTGTGGAGTGTGGACCAATAATTGTGCTCCCCAAGCCTGCCTCGTAGCTCAGCAGCCTCCGCTCTACCGGCCCGCCCCACAGATTAACCCTTGATGGCTGGTTCCCCTCAGGTCCGCTGCTGTACAATAAAGCAGCTAGTGGCTGGAGGGGAACCAGAGAGCTCTTTGGTAGCTGTTTCTAGGAGAGCCGGAGGAGGACAGGACAACGCGCAGAGCGGAGGGGATCTAGAGCACACCCAGAGAGCTGACTAGCCAGCACCAGCCGAAGAGCAGAACAAGAAGTGAGCAGTGCTGCACATACTGCCGGAGAGGAGAGGCTGTACCTGCACCGAGAGGAGAGTGGCTGTGGAGACCACACAGTGAAAGGAATAAGAAGGGAGCCTGAGGTTGGGAAGCGAACACCGGCACCAATCGCCTACACCCCAGTCCCAAGAGGTGAGAAACAGATTTTCTCAGTGGGGTTTTTTATTGCAATGCTGCCTTGCCTTGCTTGTTTTTACAGTCAAGGCTAGAGAGGACCAACGCTGGATTTCAATTTTAGTTCATGAGTTACTGTTTTAGTATCTGCTATATTGGGTTTCTAGTGTGGTTGTGTATGTGTGTGGTTGGAGGGGATATCAAGTTAGTGCATTTTGTGGTGGATCTGGAGGTTGGGGAGCTAGAGTGCAACTTGCAGGATGGGCTTGGAAGCTGGTCTGCCAGAAAGGCAACATAATGTGCTGAGGAGTACTAGGATTTTAGGAAGGAGCTATGGTAAAACTTTCTGTGCTGGGAAGGAGTGGATTTTAGGAGGGGGCTGGGGTGCAACTACTTGCTGGGCTGGTGGAAAGGGCTGTGGATTCTCTAAGGAGGAGGGCTAGAGTGCAACTTGCTGGGTTGGGGGAGGACTGAGGGCCTTGCTCTGGAGCAGCTGGCTAGGCTATGGGAGGTGGGATGAGAGCAATATGCTGGACTGTGGAGACTCTAGGGAGGGGGCTAGGGTACAACTTACTATGCAGAGGCAGGGGTAGGAGGCAGGGGCGGACTGGCCCAGGATGCCTGGGATGTTAATTGCATCCTGGCCTGTCCTGGCCTGTGTAAGTAATGGCCTGCACTTCTTGGGTTTTTTTTTTTCTCCACTGCCCTACCATCGGGTTTGGTCACTAATTTTTTTTCAGGGGGCGGGGGTCAGGTCTGTAAAGTAGCCACAGAGGAGAGTGCCGTGCTGCCTCCTAGCTCTTTCCATTCGATGAGCCACGAGCGGCACACTAAAGTCGTACGCACGCCCCCCCTCCCCCTGCCTGAGAGAGAGACTGCAGTGTGCCTAAACAGAGGAACAGATGGTGAAGATAGGCAGGGCTGTGGGCGCGTGCACGCATGTGCTGTTTGGTTGGCGGCAATTGTTCTTGTAAAGGCAGAGGAACTTTTGCGTGAGAGTGCCATTGTTACTTGTGGAGCTCAGCCCTCAGCCACCCAGAGCTGCTCGCTTGCCCAGATCGATCGCGATCGCTGAGTGTTGCTGCCCTTAAGTGGAGGACTGGTTCGGTGCCTGTGTGTGTGGTGGGTGGGAGTCATCACGGGACATGCAGGGACAGCACGGTACATCACCAGAAAAGGTGACTGTGGCATGAGGAGAGACAAGTCGCGACAAGCGGGAGACGTCTCCTCAGAGACTGTGGTGCTTGCTATTGGGGCACAGTTTGTGCTGTATACACGTGTGCAGAAAACTAAAAACCTGCCGGGGTCTTTTTATCACTAGCTGGAGCTTCCTTTTCCCGGAAAATGGTTTAATTTTGCCAGTTTTTCCCCCTTATTATTATTATTTGCATTAGTGTGCTAAATATTTGCTCTTCTAGGAAGCCCGATTGTGCCCCTCCTCCTTTCTTTGACATCCATGTTCCTTCTTAATTCATGCACCATGGGAGCCTGACGAGTAAAAAGGAATCTTTTGATAACACACACTGAAGGGGGGAAGAATATCGAGGTAAGTAAACAATGCTAAACGTTAACTGTTTCAGAAACGAGTATTTCAAATTGAAATTATTTATATTCGAGGGAAGGAAATGCAACCTTACACCCTTGACCCTTGATGCGTTGTAGGTGGATTGAAATAGTGGCTGTTTAGGCACTGTATGAGTTGGCATCGCTTCCACTCTTCTTCCTTATGATAATTGCACTTTTCATCTGCAGAATTTCTCCACCAACTTATTTTTGTAGTGCATTCAGTCAATTCTGATGAAAATGCAGTTAGCATTGTTGTTGAAATGCTAACTCAGGTGCGCCCATCTCACGTTACAGTTTGGTTTTCACCTCACGAATAGCCGATGTCTTACTAGAGAGAGAGCAGCAGAACTGTTTTATTTTGTACCTTCAGGCCTGAGAAAACGGATCCTGCATGCATAGTTATTAATATGAAGTGGTATCCAAGCGCTAATACAGTTTGCAGAAAGAGACCCATGGTTTTAAAAATATATATATATATATATATCTATACTTCAGGTGTTTGTTCCCCACCCACCCAGCAGAGCCAAACATGACACACCTGCTTTCTCCTTGTTACTGCTGAAGTACTGAGAAGTTTAGCAGCGATAGCTCTGAACTCCATGAACTGCTGCTAAAGAGTTTTGTCTAAATCATTTTTTTTTTTTTTTTTGCTTTGTGTAATCTCCTTCCTTGACCACCTGTAGGATCACTTGAGTTGCTTAGCTGCCATCTCTCCCTACCTTTCCTCACCCCGCTTAGAATATATACTAGAAATTAGTGTGGTGTTTTTCTAAAGTTCAGTCTGAATTGTCATCCGGAAGTATTGTGAATTTTGGCTTTGAAGTCTGTCTAAAAAAAATGGTGTGCTATCTTTTCCACATGGTGCACAGTGCTTGTATGGGTTAAATGATGGACATCTCTGTTTAATGAGAAAGGTATGGTAGCTTTTAATTCTGGTGTGGATTTCAGTTATCCACTGCTTTTGTTTTTTCTCCAGTCTCCTCTCCATATTTCCTCCTATCCTCTCTGATCTCTTTCATAGTATTAAGTACAGAGTACAGGGCTAAAAATGTGTGTTGAAATAAAAATGGCTGGGCCTATAGTTCTTTAATCCATTTTCAGCAAAAAACATAAAACTGGCACAAAGATTCCATAGAGCACTGAAGGACCATGTGGAGATGGGAACTGAACTTGAGCATTAAACTGACTGCCTCCCATATCTGCATATTGCTGTCTTAAAGTTGTGAAGTGTGGAAGACTAGGTTTGCTGGCCAAGGCACCTAGCTTCACCTGAGCTCTTTCCTTCTAGCTTGCTTGAAAGGACAGAACAAAGAACCGTACTCACAGTAAGGACAAATATTAAGACTTATTTTGGCTAGGCAGATTTACTGTGAGTGGTTGTTTTATTTTGTTCTCACAGGGATTGTTACTGTTGCTAACATTTTATTGCTTTTATTTTCTCTCATTCAAATTGTTATTGCTGGGTGTACCTTCTGCTGCATTATTATAAGGTGTGCTTACAGGTGTGTACTAACAGATTACTGCTGTAATCTTCTGATTCAAATTGCCTTTTGCAAGGTATATCTTCTGTTACTGCTTTATTTTCTCTGTAGCAAAATGTTTCTTGCAGGGTATATCTTCGTGAAATTATTACAGGTGGTGCTTTGCTGGTTTTACAGTTGTATCTAGCATTAGGATAGGCTTTCAGGGTTACTGCATTTGTTGCTGACTGATTGTTTCTGCTCTTACCTCCTTGTGTTGTTCGTCCGTGGTTCTTCTTTTTTGGCAGGGGCTGGTGCCCGGAAAAAGGACACAAATTTGTAGGGAACTGGCAACAGTTTTGGAAGCAAAAGTTCTTTAAATTTGATGGACTGCATCTGAGTAAGGAGGGAGTCAGTGCATTGGGGAAGACGTTTGACGTCTTTGCAGAATATTTAAACTAGCAAATGGGGAAAAGGGTGCAGCACCCCATACGTCGAATGGGAAGAACACCCCTCCCCCCTCAGCTAGTGGTCAAACAGAAGTTCAGTGTGTTTGCAGTTCATTTGCATCACCAGGTAAGGAAAAAGGTCCAGCTCCCCGTACGATGCACAGGGAAATGCCAGACCTCACCCAACAACTAACACACCAAAATCTGGCCAATGGAAAATCATGTACACAAATGCTCGCAGTCTGGGGAAACAAGAGCCCAGACCTGCAGGCAATAATGACAGAGGCTAAACTGGACATAGTAGCAATTAGCAAGACATGGTTTACCAGTAACCACACTTGGGAGACTTCAGTACTTGGCTATGTACTGTTCAGAAGAGACCGAGTTGCAAAAAGGGTGGGTGGAGTGGCTCTGTATGTCAATGAAACTATCAAAGCTACAGAAATTCAGAATACACATTAGGAGCCAGAAGAACTGAGGGTCACTCTGGAAACAGGAAATGGGACAGCCATAAGAACTGGGGTTGTCTACAGGTCCCCAGACCAGGGAGAGGACATAGACACATTACTGTTAGAAGATATACAAAACATGACAGCTAAAGGGGAGATTCTGATAATGGGAGACTTCATCATGTCAGATACAGATTGGTCAATACCAGCAGGAACATCTGCCAGAACTAGACACATGGTGGATTCCTGCAGGGAGGGCCTCAAACATCTGGTACAACAACCCACATGAGACAGGGCTATCCTAGATCTAGTACTGACTAACAGGAAAAGGATCACAGATCTTCAGGTAGAAGGTCACCTGGGGGCCAGTGACCATCACATGGTATGGTTCAGTTTGGCCACTACAACTAAATCATCCCATTCCAAGGCAAAAATATGGGACTTCAGAGGAGCTGACTTTGATAAGATGGCCAACAGAGTTAAGCTAGCCCTGGCAAAAAGAAATAGAGGTGAGGGGGTACAGGCAAAGTGGGCAAGCATTAAGATGCAATACTTGAAGCAACATCCCATTGCATTAGAGAGAAAAGGAAGTGCAAAAGAAGAAGGAAACCACTTTGGTTCTCAGAAACAGTAGCAGAAAAAGTCAGAGCCAAAAGTCTGGGCTTCAGGAAATATAAGGGAACGCAGCAGGATGAAGATAGAGAGGCATACCAAACTTCCCTAAGGGAAGCAGGGAAGGCAATAAGGCAGGCAACGGCCCAAACTGAGGAAACACTAGTACAGACAGTAAAAGAAGGTGACAAGACTTTCTACAGATACATTCTTGAAAGGAGAAAGTCCAGAGGGGGGTATTGCTAAGATCAAAGGAGATAAGGGTGTGTGTGAGGAGGAGGACCATGTAAAAGCATCTATCCTAAATAGATACTTCTGCTCAGTATTTACTGAAGAGAAGGTAGGGCAAGGCCCACAGCTCAGTACCATGGACACGGGGAGGGAGGTAGGCACTAGTCCCTTCACAAAAGAAAGGGTCCTACAAGAGCTCGCTAAACTCAGGGTGAACAAGGCAATGGGACCTGATGGCATACATCCCAGGGTACTAAAGAAGCTAAGGGTAGAACTGGCAGAGCCATTATCAGAACTGTTTAGTGAGTCTCTGAGCACAGGAGAGGTCCCAGAAGACTGGAGAAGGGCTCATGTGATCCTGCTTCTGGTTCAGTGGGCTCCACTTCCTTCTAATCAGGTTGGAAGGATCCCCACCTCCATGGTAAGACAGAGGCAAAGTACTCATTTAGCACCTCTGCTTGTTCACGAGCTTCCTGCGCCCATCCTCCCCAGTTCTAATCCTGCTGATCTGTGCTCTCACTTTTCTTTTCTCCCTATGTATCTATAGAAACCCCCGCAGACATCCTGGCAGATTACTACTATAAGAACAATAGTCACTTTTCATGTAGAAATGTTCTGCCAACTGGCTGCTCATGCAAATGTGGCCTGTCCTCCTTTTGTAGCATCCTGGCCTGTGACCTGGCCAGTCCGCCCCTGGTAGGAGGATAGCAAATTCTGTTATAAATGACCTCCAAAATGCATCAGAATGTACTGTCCAAAACTACAAAGGTTTTATGGGAGTTGTGGTGGCCCCCAGACCTTCGGTCTTTACTTTAGATTTTAGAGCCTTGTGCATACACTTTTCTGAAGGCTGGTTACTCCACTGAGTGTGGGAACATCAGAATAACAATAGAAGTCCTGGGATGGCATTGGGGGACAGTTGTACAATGTTGCAAGCACCAGCATGCTGTCAGGAGAAACAAGCATGCCAGTAGGAAAGCCAGCATGCCTGTAGGAATTGCATCCACCATGCTGCAGAAAATCCAGCACTGTTTCTGGGAGAAACCGCATTCAGTGCAAAAGATGGCAAATCACTGAAACCTCGATCATGTAACTGGGGCCACTGGCATACCACAAGGTGCATCAGTAGGAAACTTGCCATACCAAAACAAATGCCAAAATGTCAACTGAAAAACAAACATTTACAGCAATAGGAAGCAAAGAATTTTATTTACTTATTTATTTCGTTTGTTGATTGGGAAACAAGGGCAGGGCAATATGGTCTATTTTCAACCTGGGAGGAAGGGATACAGATGCAAAGCAACTGAAATTGAGCCAAATTAAGGTGTTGGTGGTATTTTAGTGAATTTCAGAAATCTGGCCAGGGCAAAAGGGAAATTCCTGTATTCTTATTAAGAAGTGCCAAGGGATCTGTAACATCCAGCAGAACAACCATCAGAAAAGCATGCAGGAGGGTGGGGGTGCTACTAAACACCAGGGAAACACTGAAACAATACAGGGATGGCTGTTGCAGGGTGGGAGATGCCACTAGACACCAGGGAAACTAAGTAAAAAATGTTTTTGCGTATGAAGAGATCGTTTATCATATAGCCAATGTGTATTAAACTGCTAATTTTTTTTTTTTATAGAACTCAAGCCTGGGTTTGGGACACTGACCTTCTACCATCAGAGGCAGAGCAATTTCAGCAAGCAACCAACACATCCACCAGGAGTCCAGGACTGTCTACACCATGCAGGCATTTCTCACCAGCAAAAGGAGGCGAGAGGAGGATCGGCAGCAGCAGAATTCAATAGGTATGTTCCAGGGGAATTGGGGATATCCTAAAGTGTGAAGTATTTTTAAAATGAGTGCGTCTTTAACTGTCTGGGAGTAGTGGGGTGGGGAATGCTACCACCAATTTCCTTTCTTTTGGGACTTGTAATTTGTTAGGTGGTTGCTGCCTCAGTGACTCAATTTCCTTAGGATATAAATGTATACCATTTTGGCAGGCTGGGGGGTGCATGAAGCTTGCTGTGTCTGACAACATCTGGTATTTTGGGAATAAAATTCTAGTATGATGACACACTTGACTCTGCTGGCTGTATTCATAAAACAATATGGGTGATTGGGCACAGCAAGCCAGACCCTCCCCAACCCACAATGACATATGTGACCTGTTTTTTTGTTGCGATGCATGGGATCTGGCCTACTAGGAATGCATCAAGTACTTGGGTCTGGATGGATGTGTTTAATAAAATGGGTTGTGCAAATATTTGTGGTTTGTGGTGGTGCAGCAGGGGACCTACCTGCAGCGTCCAACAATGTCTGATGTTTTATTAATATGATTGTAGTGTTAGTGTAACACACTACAGGCATGTTAATCAACCATCAGGATTGATTGGTCACAGCAAGCAGGACCCCTAATCACCAACCCAGAGAATGACTTGCTTGGGCTGGTTTTGATGGTGTGGTGGTTTGCTCACGTGATGTCGACGGTTACTTTACATGTGTAACAGAATTCTTTGTACAAGTATTTGGGTACATTGGGGGCTTGCAGCGTCCAAACAGTATCTGATGTTTTATTAATATGATTGTAGTGTTAGTGTAACACACTACGGGCATAATCAACCATCAGGATTGATTGGTCACAGCAAGCGGGATCCCCAATCAAGAATGATGTACATGTCCTGGTTTTGCAGTGAGTGTTTAGCCTGCTAAAGGACACTACGATGGATTACTTGGTTGAAATGTGTTTTCTGGAGTACTCATTTATCTTTGCCATCCCTTGGCAAAGTTGGCTCTACTACTTTGCTACTTGCCTGCAGCTTACTTCAGATCGTTTTCATGGAATTCTTGTCTTTGCTGCCATGTCTTGACAAGCTGGGGTGCACAAGTGTGTTTCTCCATCTTCGGTACTTCATCGCTGAACCGTCCTGCTGCCATGTCCTGTCAAACTGGGCCACAAGTGTGTCTCCATGTTCTGTCTTTCATTGCCTGAACCATCCTGCTACCATGTCTTGACAAGCTGGGGTGCACAAGTGTGTTTCTCCATCTTCGGTACTTCATCGCTGAACCGTCCTGCTGCCATGTCCTGTCAAGCTGGGCCACAAGTGTGTCTCCATGTTCTGTCTTTCATTGCCTGAACCATCCTGCTACCATGTCTTGACAAGCTGGGGTGCACAAAGTGTGTTTCTCCATCTTCAGTACTTCATCGCTGAACTGCGTCCTGCTGCCATGTCCTGTCAAGCTGGGCCACACAAGTGTGTTTCTCCATCTTCGGTTCTTCAGCATCTCTTGTTGTGTGATTGTTTTTTTTTTTTTTTTTTGAAGATGTGTATCCAGAGGGAGCCTGGATCTGTTCAACAGGAGGATGGCAGAGAAATTCTTCTTTTCTTCTGCCACCTTCTTGAAGAATAATCCTACCCCACTGGTACACTAAAACTGATGTGTTCGAGCACTATATACAAAATTAATACTTCATGTATACACAACCGGGCGAAGTTGATGATGAGGACCATGATAGTGACAAATCTCCGGAAGAAGAAGAGAAGATACACAATTTTCCAAACCTGGATGAGCATGTTTGACTGGTTAGCGGCAAGCAAACATGGTGTGAAGTATGCATTCTGCAAGACCTGTGGCACAGATTTCACCATCCACCATGGAGGACTACATGACTGCAGCGGCATGCTAATTCAAAAAGCACCGGCAAAATTCCAAGCACATGACTGGAAAAAATGTCACACTTCTTTGGCTCTCCAAACCTGGTGAGCACGAAAGTCATTGAGGCAGAGATGGCTTTTGTGTCCCTGATAGCAGAACATAATCTCTCATTTACAGCAGGAGAGCATATTCTAAAGTACATGAAAAATATGGAGAAGATCCAGAAGTTCTGAAAGATGACCTGTGGGTCAACCAAAGCAAGCTGCATTGCAAGGGATGTGCTTGGCCATGATACCAAATGATGTAGCTGCAATGTGTCAGAAAGTACCCTTCTGTGTGTACATGGACCAGAGCACTGATATGGGTGATGAAAACTGTTAGTAATTCTTGTGGGTTACCTGGATGAAGCTGCTGGCAGAAATGTCATCCATTTCTTAGATATGCCAGATTGTGTGTCTGGGACGGGCAAGCGATGTTTGATTGCTTGGTAGAAAGCATGAACAAGTTTGAAATCCATTGTCAAATATTGCAGCGTTTTCGCCGGATAATGCTGCTTCTATGATTGGGAAAAACAATTCAGTCCTGTCACGTTTAAAGAATGTAGATCAAACATTCTTAACATGGGATGCCTCTGTCACTTGGCTGATCTGTGCAGCAAAGCTGGGGTAAAAGCTCTACGTTCACCTGTGGAAGAATTGCTCTCTGATGTGTACTGCCACTTCTCAACCAGTTCACAAAGACAACAGAAACTAAAGGAATTTGCATTGTTCACAGATGTTGACCCACTCAGAATAATTAAGCATGCCCCAACTAGATGGCTGAGTCTTGGAAAAGTTATCAACCAAACCTTGGATATGTGGCCGGCTCTGCTGTCATATTTTCTAACACTGGAACCAAGATCATCCAAAATTGACCTAATCTGTAATCGTCTGCAGAGCCATGAACTCAGAATGGTCTTTATGTTTCTTAAATATGCACTAGAACCCTTGCTGCAGTTCAGCACCCAGCTACAAAGCAGAGAAAGCCAGCTTATGACTCTGCATGGAGATGTGCACAAACTGATGCAGCAGTATGCAAGCAGAGTACTGAAACCAGCAGCAGCTGTAAAATTAATCAGGCAAAATGACATGTCTGTACTACATGACTCAAGCAGTGTCTTGGCCAATGGGGACCTCAGGGTTGGACTGGAGGTCAAGCAGTACATAAGTAATTGAGGATGAGCATTTTGGGGACAGTAACTGAACAAAGTTTTTACAAGAAAACTGTGGTGTTTTATACTGCTGTGCAGGAAAAAATCCTGAAAAAGTTTCCAATTCAGGATCACCTATTAAAAAATGCATCCATTCTCAATCCAGCAATTAAGCTGGACATATCCACACAACTTGTGTTTGATGTTGCCAAACGTCTTGGAGTCTGTGTAACTGAGGAAGACTCTGAACAATTATTAGATGAGTTTTCAGTGTATCAGATTGAAGATACAGGTAAATTAATAGGACCAGTCAATGGACCACATTCATGCATTTCTAAATATTGGGCTCATGTTCTGCAACAACTATGTGACTCTGAAAGACTTCAGCTTTTTAAAAGATGAATGTTGACTTTACTTTGCTTGCCGCATTCGAATGCTGAAGCAGAAAGGGCCTTCAGCATGGTGAGGAAGGTAAAAACCGAGCTGCGTCATTCACTAAGTCTGAAGACACTGAACTCTCTGCTGGCCATCAAAATGAATGAAGACAAGGACTGCTATGAGGTCAAGCAGCCAAAGCAAGTGCTAGATGCTGCAAAAAAAGCCACAGCAGCATACAACAAAAAAATCTCAGTCATACTTGTGATAAGTAAAAATAGGTTACACTGGCAGGTGTGCAGCCACAAGTTTTCTGAATGTTTCGTGTTTTGTTTGTATTTGCTGTTTAATTTTCATTTCTTCTGTTCTGCATACACTGATGGTTTTGATTGCTATTATGTTGCAGTTGGGCTGTGGTAGCACTAACTAAAAGCTTTGCATTGTTCAGGTTGTTTGAATAATGTTTTATTTACTGTGTGGCATTTACTGTTAAGCATAGCAATGTAGGAACTGTAAGCGTAGCTATGTAGAAATGTAGGAACTGTAAGCGTAGCAATGTAGAAAATGCAGATGTGTGTGTAGCAGGTGTATTGTTTTGCCTGCTTTTAATATGTGCAAAATGAAGTGTTTCCTTAATCTAATCTTGTGTGCATTGTGTTAATTCATGAGTGTAGCATTAAAATAAAGTACAGACAACACATTGGTATAGTAAGTTTTTATTACAAAAACACACACCACCACACATGGTTAAAATAACTTTATTGATGCACCATCAGATGGCCGCGCTACTCGTACGCTACAGAAAATAGGGTATTCCACATTTGGGTCATTTGTCACACATTGCTATGGTCTTTGTTCCACATTGGCAGGTTTAGAGGTTGAGAGGTATGCCCAAAATATATGTTTGCTGCCAAAAGAAACAGGTCTCCAATTCAATCAGCTTCACTAAAAACACAAAGAAATAACCTTCTACCAAGTAAAATCCACAAGAACCCTGTAAAACAACAAGCAGCAGCTACTATCCTGGAACACAACTGATCCTGTCCCTTTCAGTTCCTTCTCTTGATAGTGTTTGAACTAGGTGGTGTTTCTCTGATGACAAAAGACACCCCAAACAACCACTGACACCTGACATTCCAGTGACAGTTTGTAATCCATGACTCTCAGATTCTTAACCCTGCTCCTTGGTAGGATAGGGACAGCATTCAATTTTAATCCAGCCTTATCTACTCCCACATCTGGCAGAATCTGAGAACCCGCATCTACTAGCAACAAATCTATCATGTCTCGATGCAACCTTATCCAGCTGGAGGCCATCCAGGCACTGATATCAGACAAGGAGACTTCAAACAACTGCACTCTTGTACCAACGTCATGCAGGAACCATTTTTTGAAAATAAAACAGAGCTTTATTCCTATACAGCTTGCCATAGGATCCACTAACCCCTAGCACCTCGACCTCAGCTGTTCTTCTCCAGGAGGCATGGACAAACTGATGCCATTCATGTTTTACCCTTCTCAGTTTTATTGAGACAGTACACTTTTGTACAAGTTTCATACTTTTTACAAAGTACAAATCATAGTATGAATCCAAACTTGTTGCATAATTTTCGTGTAAAGAATGAATACACAAAAGTGATCAATCACCATAAAAAGCATGAGAGAGAAAAAACAGAGTAGTTTGGAGCCATTGGAGGGTAATAGAAATGACATAGTAGGAGAGATTGTGTGTTAGGGAAAAGAGACAGAGTATACAAAGCAACACAGAGTAAAGGCAGATAGATTTCATGCACTACATTAATAACACCGGTATCAACCTAAAATTCTCATATGAATCTGATAAACACAATAGCATTTCTGAATGTGGTACCTAGTGCTAGTCCCAGCAACACAGTGAGTATTGCAGGCTACCAGAAACAAACAGCTGTGAAAAGCATTTTAAATGATGGCAATGCACATCCCTGCAAATTAATAAACTCCATTCCATATAGCCAATTTATAAGGCTCAGGAGAAAGTGATTAGATGTACAAGAATTCAAACAACAAGCCTCTGAGATGAAAACAAGATTTTTAGAATGAGGCTATAACAATGGAGTTCAAGAAATAGTGCTTGGCACGGCCCGTAATAAAAACATAGAATGTGTCGGCAGATGGGGCCCATGTGGACCATCTAGTTTGCCCCATGTATACAACCCCCCCCCAATTAGGCTACTATCTTAAGTTTACCACACTGTCTGTCCCATGCTAGCTTGAATTCCCTGACTGTCTTTGATCCCACCATCCCCGTGGGGAAGCCCATTCCAAGACTCCACTACCTTTCTGTAAAGCAGAACTTCCTTAAGTTGCTCCTGAACCTACCCACTTCAGGCACGTCATGACCTCTGGTACGGGTACAACTGTTTACCTGAAGGGGATCATGTGCCTGTACCTTCTTGATACCCTTCAGGTATTTTAAAGTCTCTATCATGCCTCCCCCATCCCTTCTTCATTCCAGGGAATACATGTTGAGCTGTTTTAGCCTTGCTTCATATGGCTTGTGATAGAGACATTTCACCATTTTTTGTTGCCCTTCTCTATATAGACTCTAGTCTCTCTATGTCTTTCTTAAGGTGAGGCCTCCACAATTGGAAAAAGGTACTCCAGGTGAGGCCTCACCAGGGACCTGTACAGTGGTATAATCACCTCCTTTTTTCTGCTGGTTATGCCCCTCCCTATGCAATCCAAGATGCTACTGGCCTTTTGTACAGCCTTTTCACATTGCTTGCCTACCCTCAAGTCATCAGCGATGATAACCCCAAGATCACGCTCATGTTCTGTTACTGCCAACTGTTCCCCATTTAGAAAGTATTTCCTCCCCAGGTTGCGTCTTCCTTGGTGCATAACCTTACATTTTAGCGTTGAACTTCAACTGCCAATTCCTGACCATTCTTCCAATTTCCTAAGGTCTGACTCTATCCTTTGAGCCCTTCAGCATGTCCACTCTATTGCAGAGCTTTGTGTCATCCACAGATAGGCACACCTTCCCATTTAGGTCATCAGCTATGTTGCTGATGAATAAATTGAAAAGGATTGGTCCCAGCATCGAACTTTGTGGAACACCACTTGTCACTCTACCCTCCTCTGACAGTGTGCCATTTATCAATACCCTCTGAGTCCTCCCATCGAGCCAGTTTTGGATCCATTTTACACTTTTTGCCCAATGCCCATGTGTTCCAGCTTGTTTATTAGCCTCCTGTGTGGGACAGAGTTGAAGGCCTTGCTGAAGTCCAGGTACACCACATCCACCGCCCACCCATTGTTCATCATTTTAGTGACCCAGTCAAAAATTCAATTAGGTTAGCCTGGCAGGACCTTCTTGTCATGAAGCCATGCTGCTTTGGATCCTGCTGCCCACTCTCTTCTAAGAATGCCACTCCTCTTTTTAGTAGGGATTCCATTAGCTGTTCTACTATCGAGGTAAGGCTGACTGGGTGATAGTTTCCTGCTTCTTCCCTACTGCCACTGTTGTGCAGGGGCACTACTGTAGCCCTTTTCCAGTCTTCAGGGACCTCCTCACACGCCAGTGATTTGTTGAAGAGTTCTGCCAGTGGGGCTGCTAGTTTCTCTCCAAGCTCCCACAGTATTCTTGGGTGTATTTCATCTGGCCGCATTGCTTTGCTGACCTTCAAATTCTTGAGTTCATCCAGGAATCTTTACTCTGTAGAAAGGACTTGAGTCTGCTCCTGAGGTGGTGTTCTTTTCATGAGAGATGGTCCTTTGCCTACTTTCTCCTGTGTGAAAACTGAGCAAAGTATTTGTTTAGCACCTCTGCTTTCTCTGTCTTCTTCTGCATGCTGGCCCACGTTTTTTGCTAATCTATCTATTCCCCCCTTTGCTCTTTCTTTTCTCCCTCATATACCGATAGAATGTTTTGTCACCATGTTGGACACCCTTCACTATCCTCTCCTCTGTTTGAGCCTTTGCAGTCAGTTGCCTTCCGGCTTCTTTCAGTAATTCCCTATATACCTCCTTATCACTGTTCTTTGTTTCCTTGTATCTCCTGAATACTCTCTTCCTTTATTTTAGATGCTATATCCTTTGAGAACCAGAGTGGCTTCCTTCTCCTTTTCGGTTTGTTACTAGCTTGCACACTGTGATGTGACTGGTGTTATTGCTTTCTTCAGTCTCATCCAGTGTTCATTCAATCCCCTTTGTCATGTCACCCAGATTCTGTCTTAGACAGTATTTCATTTAAGGAAGGCAGCCTTTCTGAAGTCCAGACATTCTGTTTAGGTGACTGATATCCTCAGTCCTGTTTACTGTGAACCATTCAGCCCTATGGTCCCTAGATCCCAGATGGGTTCCCACATGTACGTTTGAGACCCTGTTATTGTTTGATAGCACAAGGTCAAGGACCACTTCCACTCTAGTGGGGGTTTCCACCAGCTGGCTTAGGCCTGCTCCCTGGAGTGCCACTAGAAATTACCTACTCCTTTCTGATGCAGTTGTGAAGGAGATCCAATCTACATTCGGTAAACTGAAGTCTCCAACCAGCAGTAACCCACCCTTGTCAGCCATCTTTAGTACGTTTTCAAGAATTTCCTTGTCTTTTTCTACTTTCTGAGACAGTGGTCCATATAGCACTCCTACCCTTATGGGACAATACCAACAAGAACAGAGAATCTGACTCCAATAAAGTAGTGACTTCTCAACAGAGTACAACAACATTGCTGGTAGGGTGGGCAGTGTTATACACAAACATTGGCCAATATCACTCAGTGACAGTGTTCTCTGGCAAGAAATAAGCTCTAAACCAAGAGTAACTTTCAAAAAGACTACAGATCTGGGCAACTTATTAATTACCAGTCATTTTTCCCCAACAAGAAACCCCAACCCTGTGAAATGGCTACCATCAAAACCAGCAGGATTTCATACATGTGGCAACTGCAACATATGCAAATACAGCCAGGAAGGCACAACTCACATACACCATCATCACCAACACAAAGTACAAATACATCAATTTACAACATGTAGCATTACATTTGTAGTCTACATAGCTTGGTGCCCCTGCCTCATGCACTATGTAGGTCGCACTATACATCCATTGAAAACTAGGACTAGTGCCGGCCCGGTGGTGCTGAGGGTTGAGGCGCTGGACGCCACACCTCGTGCTGTGCTGGCGACCCGGGTTCGGGAATAAGCCAGGGTCATTGTGGGTCGGCAGGGAGGGTGAAGGATGGAGCGTCTGATGGACTGCTCTCCTTCCCCGGGGAGGGAAGAATGCTGTCACTGGTGCTCTGGTGGCCTCTAGCAGTGGCTGGGGGTGATGCAGTAGCACAGGCAGTCGGGGGGGATGTGCTGGGGCTGACGCCGGGAAGGTGTGCATACGGTAGTGTGCGCGCGCCTGTCCCTTGGTGTCATTGCACTCCTCACACGTTATGGGGAGAAGACGGGAAAACTGGCACTGGTTGTGGCGGCATGATGGCTGTCTCCGACAGGGAGCAATGGCTCTGAGGGTACATGGCGACACACTGGATTCAGTCTTGGCGGAAGGGTGCAGGGGGGCCCTCCGCTGCCCCACCGTGGGGGGTAAGCCGCAGGGGTACTAGCTGTGGGACCAGCATGGGAGCCGGGGATCCCTGGAGACAGTGGCCGGAAGACCTGAAGGGATGTCAGGATGTGATAGAGGTAGGCAGACCAGGGCCAGAGGGAGAAAATGACTAAAAAAAAAAACTAGGACTAGTAAATTAGACCTAGTAAATTAAACCTAGGCAAAGGAAATTCTGGCAGTTGCCTTAGCACGGAGCTACTGCAAAGAGCTGCTGTATTGCTGGACAGTTTTTTCAATTTGGGGGAATAATTTGAGTGTAAAAATTACTTTTTCTCCTGTTTCTGTGGCACTGTACATGAAAAATTTAATTAATCCGCTGTTACTCCATTTCTGTTCTCAGCCCTTGTCCAGCGCTATCTTGGACTCCCTCCCTGTAATTTCTTTTATGACTCTGTCCCCTTCCCCTGTTCTTGTTTGCTCCCCTTCCAGTTTTAAAAATATTCTTAAAGCCAATTTATCTCCCTTTTTCCCTAGGGTTGTGAGGGCTGAATATCTGTGAAGCCTTCCCAAGTTTTCCCTTTGCTTGTCTCCGACCGCAGCCCCAGCTGGCAAAAGGAAGAGTACGGAAAGAACAAGCCAGATTTTCAAACTTGGTGCCTTTTTTTCTTGGGTGCATAGCTTGGACTTTAGCTCATATAAATGGATTTTATGTGCCTGCCAGCTATCTTTGCAGCACAGCATGGAGCTACTGCATAGAGCTGCTGTATTGCTGGGTAGTATTTTGCCCGCCGCACCACCCCCTTCCTCTATTAAATGGGCTATCGCTCCTCCCCTTTCCCCTGGTAGTCTGTCTCTTTGCCCTGGTGTTCTGAATATTAATGTAAAAGGAGGTCTTCTCTTCCTGCCCCTTTCTAACAAATGCTCCTCTGATATCCTCACCATTTCTCTCTAGTGGTGAACACTAAGCCTCTAGGTGTTTCTTCCCCTTCCATCCCTTGTTTTATCTGGAACAGTTTCTGTTATCCATCTGTAGTCTACTAGACTAACTAAGCATTTTCTTTTTACCAATGTTCCAGGCTTATTATAGTCCCTGGATACTCTGGAAAATCATCCCTAGCGTTTACACCACTAAAAGCTCTCTCTGGCATACCTCTTGATCTTACCCACTTTACTTAGGAGATTGCCTCTCCTTTTTTCTCTGTTTCTTTCTGGCTGTCTCCAGGTAGCGCATGCATGCACATCTGCAAGTTTAAATTAAAACTATAGCCAACTTGCTATCCTGCCAGTAAACCTTAAGAGACAATACAATACTCAAATAATTTACATACATACATAAATCTCGTTTTTGTCCATCTGCTGGTCTCCTTCCCGCAGTTCTCTCTCTCCCACTAAGATGCTTCCTTGCACTCAGACAGGGATATTTCTGGTCACTGCTGGACTGCTACCTTCTCTTATTACCCTGTCCTACCTCTCTCTTAATAAAATAGCTTGCAACAATGTGTATCATGCACAGGATGAAGCATCTTTTGTCTTCTCCAATCTCCTGATAAATGGAAAATCATATAAAATATACAATATCCCTGTATATCATTCACACAGCCAAACGTGGATATCTTCTACTCAGTCGCCTCCTGTGTTGCCAATCTGCCTCAAGCTACTCCTCCAGCACTCCAGAGAAACCTGGTACCTCTCCTGTTTAATATCATCTGGGGACTTGAGTCTAACCCTGGCCCTCCACTAATACTAGACCTATCCATGGCTCTGCCTGGTTCTCCTCAAAAGGTATGAAAATTGCACATGAATATCAAGTCTGCCTGCAAATTTCCCGAACTGGAAGCCTGGATCGTCCTCTACAGTCCGGATATACTAGCATTGACGGAAACATGGCTTAGGCCAGACATACCTGACATGCTATATAAAATAAATGGCTACTACCTTATTAGATTTGACCACCCATCAGAACAAAGGGGTGGCGGGGTTGCTTTCTACTACAAAGAACATCTTAACACATCTGTTCAGCACTCAGGGATGTCTAGTTTCTGTGAAACCCTGCATGCTGTTTTGCTAATGGGGGGGTGCAAAAAGACTAAATTTGGTATGTGCATATAGTCTTTTAAAGGGAGCTCTCCCAGGCCTAAATGGTCTCATGGACTATCTCTCTCTAACCTAAAGGGTAAATCTGAAGTCATTCTAATGGGTGATTTTAACCTTGACTTCACTGGTAGCCACTCCGAGTCATACACTGAAGGTCTTGCATGACTTCACCTATCTCAATTGATTACTGGCCCTACCGAATCATGGCAATGGCTTACATTAATCCCTTCTTGACTGGATTGCCACAAACAGAGTGAATAAGATTGTGAGGCAGTACCTTTTCCGATTCTATTAGTGAGTTATTATATTCCTATATGAACACTAATTGCAGGAATAGGGTTAAATCTGTGGGACCAATCAAGGAGAATCAACAGGTCATAACTGATGAGAAATTAGTTGCTAATAAATTTTATTCATATTTTAGTTCAGTATTTACTAAAGCATCAAATCATAAAATACCATATATTAAAAAATCAGAGAAGGTATTTTTCCAGGAGGAGGAAATTATTAATCTCATAGAACAGCTTAATACTAATTCTAGTACAGGACCTGATGGCATAAATACCATCTTTCTTAAAAAAACTAGAAATACCTTGGCATACCCCCTCTCATTACTTTTTATTATGTCTATAAATGAAGGATGTATACTGGACGACTGGAGAAGAGCATTGGTTGTACCCGTATAAAAATCAGGTGACGGGGTAGAGTTGACAACTATAGGCCAATTAACCTTACTTTGTACTGTTGCAAATTATTGGAATGGCTCATTAAGAATAGGTTACTGCAGCATTTGGAAACAACAGACCAAATTGACACTGAACAACATGATTTTGTTAAGGGGAGGTCATGCACCACCAATCTAATTACATTCTATGATAATGTCAGTAAAAACTTGGATATAGGGATTCCATCAGATGTAATCCTATTGTATTTTTCTAAGGCATTTGATAGAGTAGTGCATGATAAATTAATCATTAAACTTATTTCATTAAAAATTGACAGTTATCTGATTATGTGAATACAAGACTGGTTATTTAACAGGAGACAGAGTGTATGTATTAATGGCATACTATCTGAAGAGGGGGGTGTGGGTAGTGGAGTGCCACAGGGTTCAGTGCTCAGACCCGTATTATTTAATATCTATGTCTCAGACATGAATAAAAATATTAAATCCCATATAAGTAAATTTGCTGATGACACGAAGATAGGTGGAGAAGTCAGCACTATGGACAAACACTTTCAGTTAATTAATGATTTAGCAGAGATTGAAAAATGGACATGTGAAAATAATATGAAATTTAATACTGATAAGTGCATAGTCCTCCATGTTGGCAGGAATAATCCTGGATATTCTTATATCCTTAACCAAACTTTTATAAAGTCAACTAGCTGTGTTAGAGATTTGGGAATTATAGTTAATAATACCTTTTCATCCGATAGGTAGTGTAAAAATTAGCCAACACCGCTCAGTCCCTACTTACTAGAATAAGAAGAGTATTTATTGAAAGATCGGAACATCTTATTATACCCTTATATAAAACCTATGTTCGTCCTATTATGGACTATGGTTCACAATTTTGGTCCCCATATTTAAAAAAGACATTAAATTGCTGGAAGAGGTGCAAAGAAAAGTAGCTAGATATATTCCTAGATTAAAAGGAAGCAGTATTTTCTTAGACTGCAGGAGACTGGTCTACACACATTGGAGGCAAGGAGGCAAAGAAGAGACCTTTTGTTGTTGTATAAAATAATACATAGTGATGTTGGTTTACAGGAATTTAATATGTATTATAGTAACACAAGGAGCAATCTCCATTCTCATAATCAGAAAATATTGGTTGAAAAGACCAAAACACTTAAAAGGGATTACTTTTTTACAGTTAGAATTTCTCTTGTATGGAACAAACTTTCGCAGGATGCAATAGATAGTCCTAGTCTTGAACTATTTAAAAAGTATCTAGACTGCACTTATTAAAATAATAATTTCTTGTTGTAATTATCCCACCTATGTGGGAGACATATATAATGGGCCTGATGGCCCCCTTATGTCATTAAAATCCTAGTAATCCTAGTAATCCTAGTGATCACCGTCCAACTTTTTGTATTTGGAATGGTCACAGCCCAAATCCTCCGTCCAAAGTAATACAGTTTCGTGATTTCACTAAACTAAATCCTAGAGCACTTCATGAGGATATAAATAATATTGACTGGTCTCCTATCTACATCACTGAGGATGTAGATAATGCCCTTGACTACCTGATTTCAAAGCTACTCCGCCTCCAGGATCTGCATGTTCCACTGAAACGGAGGTGGATTGGGGCTCAGCAAATAGATGGTTACACAAAGATCTCCTTCATTCCATGAGAAGAAGGGACAAGGCCTGGGCCTCTGCAAAGAAGTCCCAATGAACAGAAGACTGGGCTGCTTACAGAAAGATGAGGATGGCTTGCAAAAGGGACATTCAGATGGCAAAAAGGGACTACTGTCACAATATACTCCAAGCCTCTGCTGGAGATACTTGTGGCTTTTGGAATCATATCAAAAATTTCATGGGCCAAAGGCCCAAGCTGTCCATAACTGAAATGATGCTAAATGATGCAAACTGTAACAAGCTATCTACGATTGCTAATGCTCTGAATGTTCATTTCTCTGATCTCTCTGAGTACCAAAGAAATTTTAATCAGTCCCCAGCACCTATCCTTGATAGTAATTTGCCCCCTGGATCTTCCTTTAACCTTAAAATGGTTTCCACTGCTGAGGTGCTGAGTCTTCTTAGAACCATCCCCCATGGATTTGCTGGGTCTAATGGGTTACTGCCTAATTTCATCAGACTGGCAGTTCCTGCTCTGCTGCCCACTGTGAGAATTTTAATCTATCCATCTTAACCCAAACAGTATTGACTATATGGAAAACTGTTCATATTGTCCCAGTACATAAAAAAGGGGACCCCAAAAACATGGCAAACTATCACCCAATTGCCTTTCTCTCTACCCTAAATAAACTACTTGAGAAGGTTATTGCCACCCAGGTCACGGAATATCTGCAGCTTCATAATCTCCTATCTTCTGCTCAGTGTGGTTTCCGAGCAGGGCACAGTACTACAACTGCGCTACTTCAACTTTCAAACTGCATCCTAACAGCTATGGATACGGGCTTGCTCACCGGGGCCATATTTATCGACCTCACAAAGACCTTTGATCTTGTGGACCATCCTCTACTTCTTTCCAGTCTGACTTCCCTTGTTTTCTCCCAGACTGCCATCCCCTGGTTTCATAGCTACCTCACTGGGAAGATGTAATTTGTTCATATTGAAACTGCTGTCTCTGACCTTTCTCCCACCAGTGTTGGAGTTCCTCAGGGATCAATACTTGTCCCTATCCTCTTGTCTCTGTTTATCAATAATCTGCCCTCACTGCGCTGTTCCTCCTCTATGATCCTATATGCTGACAATATGGTGCTTCTCTCAAACGGTAAAGGCCCCATCTCAATAAATCTTCAGGAAAATTTTGACTGTCTACAAGGTTGGTTTCTATAGAATAACCTCTTATTAAACTCTAATAAAACCATAAGCATGTTTTTTGGCTCCCCTCCTAGGATCAAATCCTGTACCTCTGCCCTTACTATCACATGTCTGGATAGCTCCCTTTGAATCTGTTAACACTTTTAGGTATCTAGACCCATCTCTGGATTTTAATCTGCACATTGCTGCTACCTGTACGGCGGTAAACACCAAATTGTGACTTTATTTTATTTTTTTGTTTAGTTTTTGTTGACTGGGTAAGTGCACTAGACAAATCCTGCCTATTTTCAGGCACGACCCGGGGGAGGGGGATACAGATGAATGCCAACTGACCTTGAACCAGATTAAGCTGTTGGTGGTATTTTGAGTGAATGAGGGAAATTTGGCCAGGACACCGGGGAAATTCCCCTACTCTTTTTGATAAGTGCCATAGGATCTTTAACATCCACCTGAACTACCACCAATCCAGGCAGATGGGACCTCGGTTTAACATCTCATTCGAAAGACGGCACCTCAGAAGTGCAGCACCCCTCTCATGCTGCACTACAGTGTCAGTACTGGGATATTAAGCCAAGTGCCAGATGTGGGAACTGAACTGACTTGCATACAAAGTTATGTCCTCCCTAAATGATGCCACTCGGCTTGCCATTGCACAAGGTTTCCTCCTTCCAAGTCTTATGTACTGCTCCCTGGCATACCTTGATGCTGAGCAAGTAAGTGGTCTACTGAGAAATATAGGATATTCTTGTCTCAGAACAGGACAATCAGGAGCTTAAAGGGCACACAGGCAGAAAGTAAGGAGAGAAGGAGAAAAAAAAACAGAGGAAAGAGTAAGGATTGAAAACAGTTAAGGGGCCAGAAATAAGACATGATTGGGTGGTGCAGTGCAGTGGCTGTGGAGCAGCAGTCTTCCGGGAGGCGTTCTGGAGGATACGGTGTTGTCCCATCTGCAGGCACCTCTCTGGGCTGAGGGAGGAGGTTGCTCATCTCCAGGCTGAGTTGACCAGGATTTGTGAGACCTCCTCTTCCATCCAGGGACCACCAGTGCCACTGCCGTTGCCTCAGAGGTTGCCAAGAAAGAGGAGCGGTTGGACCACAGTGGGCTCAGGGAGGGTGAGGGTGGTGGAACAGAGGCGCATCCCTCCAGTTGTACCTCTCCACAATTCCTATGCCATTCTGGCAAAGTGTGGTTCCTCTATGGAGGCACCCACAGTGGAGACCAAGGAGGATGCTTGGAACCTCCACAAAGGAGACCCACAGGAGGGTGGCAGGGGACCCTGCAGGGGAAGGAAACAACTCCTGGTGGGGGACTCCATTGTTAGGAAGGTAGAACTGGGGAGGAAGGAGAGGAGGTAGGTGCCTGCCTGGCCCATGGCTTGGAGGGACAGGGGCGAATCCTCAGGATTGCCAGAGCAGCTGCACAGGGAGGGAGCTGGATGTCATTGTCCACCTAGGGACAAATGACCTGGCTAAGAAGGGATTAGAGAAGTGCAGGAAGAGTTTGTGGAATTGGGAGGGGCTCAGTCAAGTAGCACGACGTAACCTCTCTCTGAGGTGCGCTGCTCATCTATGGCATAGGAGAGGCTAGGTGTTCTGCACCATGGGATTCAATCAGTGGTTGAAAAACTGGTGTGGAGCTCAGGGATTTGGCTTTTTGGGGACTGGGGTCCACCTGGAGTGATGCAAGCTTATACTGGCATGATGGGCTGCATCTGTCCGGGAGGGGAACCAGGATCCTAGGTGATAGGTTTAAATGCTTCATTGGCAAGCTTTTAAACTAGTCAAGGGGGGAGGCACTGGAAAGGAGCAGGGAAATCTTAGCCCCCCCCAAATAATCATGGTAGTAAGTGTGGCAAACACCAACATAGAGGTGTCGATAGGGAGAAAGGCAGGGGTAAATGGAGAAAGTGACAACTGCAAGAAGGACAGGGATGTGGCAAAAGGGAGTAAGGCCATCAGGAAATGGAGGGTAATGAGTACCAATGCCCGTAGTCTGGGCAACAAGCTCCTGAGCTGGTGGCCTTGATGGAAGTGGGATACCTGGATATCTAGCAGTCACAAGAAACATGGTACACAGAGAACCATGACTGGGATGTTAACATACCAGGGTACATAACCTACAGGAGAGACAGGCAGGGAGAAGAGGGGAGGAGTAGCTCTCTATAAGGAAGGGATAAAAGCAACTGAACAAAAGAGTAAACAGGGAGGAGAGGAGGCACTGTGGGTCACCTTGGAGACTGGAAAGGGCACCACAATCCGCACAGAGGTTGTGTACAGACCCTCATGTCAGGGGGAGGGAATGGACAAGGATATGATAGAAGGCATTCTTAGAATGGCAGAGAAAGGGGAGATACTATTGATGGGAGACCTGAATATGCCAGATGTTAACTGGAGCACATTTGCTGCAGCCACATCCAAGAGCAGGGCCATTCTTGATGCCCTACAGGTGGCAGGCATTAACAGCTAGTTTCAGAATCCACTGGTGAGGGAGCAATCTTAGACCTCATACTCTCAAGCAGGGGACAGTGAGAGGATCTAGATCTAGAAGTGGGTTGCCATCTGGGCACAAGTGACCATCAAACAGTGTGGTTCAAGTTAAACTCAGCTACAGAGTCAAGCCATACAAAGTGAGGGTACTGGACTTTAGGAGAGCTGACTTTGGCAAGATGGGAGAGTGCCTCAGAAAAGCACTAGCAAACAGGCTAGAAGGAGGTGTGGAGCAACAATGGGAATCATCAAAACTGCCATCACAGAGGCAACAAGCCTTTGTGTGAAGCAAATAAACAAATCAAAATGAAAGAAAAAGCCACTATGGGTCTCAAAGAGGTGGCTGTGAAAGTCAGGAAGAAAAAGATAGCATTCCGGGAGTATAAGGAAACAGAAGGAGCAGGACAGAGAGCTGTACCAGTTAAGAAAGAAGGAAGCAGGGAGGGAAGTCAGAATAGCAAAGGCCCAAACTGAGGAAAAGATAGCCAACTCAGTTAAGAAGGGGGATAAAACCTTTTATAGGTACATCAGCGAGCGTAGAAAGACAAAGGGAGGGATAGTGAGGCTGAATAGAATGAATGGTGAGTGGGCAGAGGGGGACAGTGAAAAAGCAGGGATACTGAATGAATATTTCTGCTCAGTATTCACAAAAGAGGAGGGGGAAGTGCCTAATCCAATTAACAGAAGCACTCTTGATAGGGGGTCGATCCCAGTCCTTTCACAGAAGAAAGGGTTCTGCAAGAACTCCTAAAACTGAAGGTGGACAAAGCAATGGTTCCTGATGGAATTCACCCCAGAATTCTAAAAGAATTAAGGAGGAACTAGTGAAACCACTGGCTACTCTTTTTAATAAATCATGGGAGGATGGTGTGGTACCCGAGGACTGGAGGAAGGTGGATGTGATTCCCCTTCACAAAAGTGGGACCAAGACAGAGGCAGGAAACTACAGACCTGTCAGTCTGACCTCTGTGGTGGGGAAAGTGATGGAGTCACTTCTGAAGGAAAAGAATAGTTGAGTACCTAGAGGCCAGTGGAGCACAGGACCCAAGCCAGCATGGATTCACAGCCGGAAGGTCATGTCAGGAGATCTAATAGATTTCTTTGACTGGGTGACCAAAGTAGTAGACCAGGAGGGCTGTGGACATGGCCTACCTAGACTTTAGCAAGGCATTTGACACAGTCCACACAAAGATTAATAGTCAAATTAACCAGCCTGGGAGTGGGTCCCAGGGTGGTAGCCTGGGTAAAACATTGGCTGCACAACAGGACACAGAAGGTAATTGTAAATGGAGTCCATTCTGAAGAAAGAGAGGTTACTAGTGGGGTACCGCAGGGTTCAGTATTGGGTCCAGTCCTTTTTAATGTCTTCATCAGTGACATTGCAGAGGGACTGGAAGGAAAAGTATGCCTTTTTGCAGATGACACAAAGATCTGCAACAGGGTTGATACACAAGGAGGCGTGGAAAGGATGAAAAGGGACTTGGCAAGGTTGGAGGAATGGTCAGAAGTATGGCAGCTAGGATTCAATGCAAAGAAGTGCAAAATAATGCACCTGGAAACAAGAACCCAGGGAAGAATACACAATGGGTGGGGAGGTAGTAACAACAACAAAAAGGAAAGGACCTGGGGTAATCATATCAGATGACCTTAAGGTTAGCAAACAATGTGAGAAGGCAGTAGGAAGGGCTGGGGGTATACTGGGTTGTATAGGGAGAGGCATCAGCAGCAGAAAACAGGAAGTTGTTATCCTCTGTACAGACAGTTGGTGAGACCCCATCTGGAGTACTGTGTCCAGTTCTGGAGACTCCATCTCCACAAGGACATAGACAGGATAGAGGTAGTCAGAGGAGGAGCAACTACAATGGTGCAGGGTCTGCAGGAGAAGCCATATGAGGAGAGACTAAGGAGCTTAATATGTATACCCTTGAGGAAAGAAGGAGAGGGGACATGATAGAAACTTTTAAGTACCTCAGTGGAATCAACAAAGTCCAAGAGGGTAGAATCTTTCAGAAAAGAGACTTGCAAAAACAAGGGACACAATTTAAAGATAGAGGAGGGCAGTTCAGGGGCAATGTGAGGAAGTGTTATTTCACAGAGAGGGTAGTGGATGCATGGAACAGCCTTCCTGAGGAGGTTGTGGGGTCTAAAACTGTGGGAATTCAAGAATGCATGGGACAGACATAAGACAATTCTTGTGGGGGGTAGGAAGAAATAGGCTGTTGGTTAACTAGGATCTACGGCCTTTCCTCTAGGTAGGGAAATGGGCAGACTAGATGGGCCAAGCGGTCCTTATCTGCCGTCAAATTCTATGTTTCTATGTTTCTATAGGAGCCTTCCATAAATGGAGTATCTGCTATAACAGCATATGCAGATTTGCCCTCTCTGCTCACAGACTAACTCATTGTTGTCAACTCTACTCAAGACTGGGCTGTCTCTCCCCCTCATCTTATAGACTATATACTGCTGGCTGCCTAATTGATAATATAACCAGAATGGGGACCACTGAGTACCTCTCAAGGCTGCTAACCCATTTTACCCAAGCCTATCCCCTTAGATCATCTGTAAAACTTCCTCTAGAAATTCCAATGTGTTTCACTAAAAAAGGTGAACTCTCCTTTGCAACATCTGTGCCATACATTTGGAACTCCCTTCCACAACAGGTCAAACTCTTCAAGTCCCACCAGGCCTTCAAACTTAGTCTACACTCATTCCTTACACACTCTAATGACTGCTCCTGCTCTGAATCTTAAGGCTTGCCCTTCACTTGTTTTCCGCCCCGTTATGGCTTCTACTGATCTCTGCATTTCAGCACCGGCCAGTTACCTCTTTCCCTCACTAATCCTGTTGTTAAAACATTTATTGATTGCCAGATCACAGCTAGGACTCCCACTACCTCTAGAGCAAGTAATTATTGGAAGCTGTCAGTCTTCTTGGTTTTTGTCATATTTCCTTGCACTTAGTCTGTAGTCTTTGCGCTGTGTTGTTTCACAATTTTCCTGCTGTCGCAAGAAGCTGTCTCTCCTGTTCTTACTTGTTTCTCTTGTTGTGTACCCTCTACAATTCTCATGTCAAAATTTAGGAAATACTCTTGTCTTGTGTACTTACCTAATAAACAGAAACTTAATATATAAATAAATTATAATTAATTTACTTTTCAGGAACTCCCTTCCCTTTTGTCTTTTAGACATGCCTGGGTCTCGCTTCTACTACTCCCCTACTCTAACCTGTCCCTTTCCAGTGCACCACTCCACCCTAGCCTGTCTCTCCTCACTCCATACTGCCTAGTCCTACTTCATCTCTACCCAGTTATCACAATGTTCCCCCCTTCACCCACTCTCCCCTGTTCCCACCTGCCTCTTACATGGCCCCACTTTTGACCTTTCTCTGATTCCTTCTACTGCTTCCCCATCCCTTCCCCTTTCCACACCTCTTATGCTTTCTCTGCTCACCAAAAGCTTGCCCTCTGGCACCTCCTGCCAGGTTCCTGCAGTTAACCATCCTGTCTCTCCTGTAATTTGTGTCACCATGCTGCTGAGTGCCCTACTGCCACACGTGTGTGTGTTGGAAATGTACTCCATTTCACTGATGTATTTCCCTAATTGCCAGATTTACCTTTGCTAGTATGTATCTGAGGACTCCCTGGAGCAAGTTGCACTGGCCATATCCTGTACTACCTGTGTGACTGATGTATTTTATCTCTTATTGGTAACAGTTATGTTTTGTCACTATTGTTTCTCTTGCTGTTGACCACTACTGTATTTTGTATCCACTTGTTGCTTGTTATGCAATCTTGTTTTGTAATCCTCCCAGGCTGTACCTGAAAATAGGCAACCCTATGTCTAGTGTACCTACCTGGTCAACAAAAACTAAATAAATAAACTCTTGTCCCATCATCTTCATTCACTCTTGTTATACAGAGTTCACAGTCTTCTCCTGCTTTCAGATTCTCTGAATAAGGTTACAGCAAGTACAATAAACAAAAAGGCAGATACATTATTACTGAACTGCAACCAAATGAACACAAGCTCACAG
This sequence comes from Neoceratodus forsteri, assembly GCA_016271365.2. Classification (NCBI taxonomy): domain Eukaryota; kingdom Metazoa; phylum Chordata; order Ceratodontiformes; family Ceratodontidae; genus Neoceratodus; species Neoceratodus forsteri. Next base: position 427,075,843 of record CM057450.1, on the reverse strand, counting down.
CTGTGAACCTTTATGGACCTAATGAAAACTGACCAAGTTTCTTTTCTGAATTATTTTTACTTTTGGTCACATATAACCCACCATATACCATTGGCAGAGATTTTAGCCTCACATTGAATAATCAACTGGACAGAAAAAATATATTGACCAATAGATACTGAAGCTTTGCAGATGTTAGACGCAACAATAACCCAACAAAAAATTTAACAGGCGATAACAGACTTATCAATGGAAAGAGCCCTGGTACAGATGGGATTCCTATCAATTTTATAAAACATTTACTAATATACTGCTTGGACACTTGGAAATCTTATTAAACAGCTTTCTAAAATCCTTTCAGCTCCCTCCATCTTTTTATAAAGCCATCATTTTGTTGTTTATGAAAAAAGTAAAGGATCCTCTACACTGTGGGTCATACAGACCCATTTCCTTGATTAACTCAGATGCAAAAAGTTTTGCAAAAATATTAGCAGCCAGACTAGAGAAAATATCACTTAATATTATTCAGCCGGACCACAATGATTTTATTAATCGCAGGCAACTAGCTAATAATATAAGAAGGACAATTAATATTATAGATTACAATCAAGACTCCAGCTTAACATTGTTATCTTTAGATGTTGAAAAAGCTTTCAACAGAATCGAATGGAACTACATTAAAATTATCCTCAGTTCTAATGGAATAGGGCCAAATTTCAGATACTGGGTAAATTTACTTTATACTAAACCTACAGCAATGATCAGGACAAATAATGAAAGATCAGATGACATACTGATCGAAAGAGGAACTGGACAAGGATGCCGGTTACCCCCTCCCCCCCGATTTTTGACCATGCCATTGAACCATTAGCAAAAGCACTAAGAAATAATGTCAAAATCAAAGGTACTTCTCTATCTAGCCAACCATCAGGAATCAGAACAGGAACTGATTACATTAATACACAAATTTGGCACTCTCTCTGGCTGTGAGGTAAATTAGTCAAAATCTGATTTTATCCAAATGAAAACAAACAACTCTCCATAAATATTGTAACCTACTAAGGTTTCCAATATGAATTATTTAGGTGTAACAATCTGTGATAATCTCAACAAACGATACAAAAGTAATTACTTGCCACTCGTGAACATGGCTAAGCAAGATTTACTACAATCAGAATTGTTACCATTAACCCAATAGGCAGAACAAATGTGATTGAAATGAATGTACTACCCGAATTTCAATTTGTTTCAAACTTTAACAGTAACTATCCCAAATTCCTTCTTTAAAACATTAGAAAAGATTATCAAAAAGTTCTTATTGAAAGGTAAGAGGCTGAGATTAAAAATGGATAAATTATATTTACCAAAACTGCAAGGGGGGTTAGCTTTACCTACCAAATTTTTTGTGGTCCTAGTTGGCTGCCCAACTGGCCCAGACTCACTCTTGGTTCATCAGAGTGGAACAACTCATACCATGTAATATCAAGACATTATTGCTCTATGGAAAATATTAAATGTCTTATCTAGCATTCTAACATCCTGTCAGGTATGGGATAGGGTGTTAGAAATTACTAACATCACACTTAAGTTTACAAAAATGGCTACTTTCCACCTTCCACTGCAGATAGAGCATTTAAGACATGGTGTCTGGCAGATATTAAAGAAATTAAAGACCTACAGTATACATAAAGGTCACACTTATGGATTTTGAGTCTCTTAAAGTTAAATAGAGACTCCCAACTTCGGGACTACATATGTAAGAATTCTCAGGCACCAGAAATACCTAAACCAACCCCAATCAAAAATAATGGATAAATCAGAGGGTGATGTTGACTTGGAATGCTCTTCCTGAATCAGTAGTGCTCAGCACAACAATGAAAGCCTTCAAGAGATCATTAGATAATTTCATAGGCAATGCACATACTAGACATTACCACTGATACATGGCGAGTCAGTTTTGGCTAATGCTGACTGACTCGGACAACTCCTGTGAAACCTCCTATGAAACCCACTGTATATGCATATATTTCAGATACTTTGGATTCAGAATGGAATGCCATAACCTCAGTTATTACAAAAGGGAACATATCCAGTAAACTTCAACAGATACAATTTAACATTTTTCAGAGAACATATTATACTCCACACCAGCTAAATAAAATGAATAGTGGATCTTTATAATTTGTGTCCCAGGTGCAATATCTCGGTTGGCACCACTGAACACATATTTGATAGCTGCCATCATCTAAATGATTTTTGGCACAAAGTCTTGTATGTCTGTACAAAGCAACGACCATACTGCTACTAAAGGATATTGAGATTATCTTGCTGAGCCATAATATACGGTCAAGAGAGGTGCCTCAGATCAAGAGCAAAATCCTTCATCTAGGCCTCATTATAGCTAAGAAATGTTTTCTCTTAAAATGAAAGGACAGCCAACCACCTGAATTCAGTACTTGGATGAATTATATGATTTCAAGTTCACAGAAAAAGTGCATTGTACAACCATTAAAACAGAAACAATATACTGTACAATGACATGTGGAATTTATTCAGGCAATCATTCACAATTTTGGTAAGATTTATGGTTCTGTTTATAGTGACTATACATTTACATCTATTTGTAATTATCCTTACTCATACTTAATCTCTATATAAGTTCAGTGGGAAGTGCCCTGGTACAGATGGGATTCCTATCAATTTTTATAAAACATTTAGCAGTATACTTGGACACTTGGGGTGGGATATTCAAAGGGGTTGTGCATGGCGCAACAGTGTTGCACCAAATGCAACCCACTGATGCGCCCCGGCATGATATTCAAAGGGGGATGTTGCACTGAGCAATTTCCGATGCGTCGGGGTGCACCAGTAATGTATGCGGCACAAGTGCAGGGGGCGTGCCGATGCATATGCGGCACATTCCGATATTCAGCCCGGGATGTGCGGCGCATATGCAGGCACAAACCCACCTTGTGCCGCATAGGGGGGCACCAAGATGTGCCTGTTAAAAGCAGGAGCATGATGGGGGACACCCACAGGCGGGTTGCCATATTGCCGTGCGCAACATGGCAGCCGCCTGCTGTGGGTGGCCACCCAACCTCCCCAGACACAGACCAGGCATTGTGCCCCCCGCCCGATCACAGGCATATAAATATATTATCCCTCGTGGTCCAGTGGATCCTACCCCATCGCCCAATCACAGGCATAGTGTAAAACAATCCCTAGTGGTCCAGTGGACCCAATCTCCTGCCCGATCATGGGCAGAAATGAAATAAATTCCCTGGTGATCCAGTGGACCCAAACCCCTGCCCTATCGCGGGCATAATTAGAAGTTAAATTCCCTGGTCATTCAGTGGACCTGCACCCCTGCCCAATCGTGGGCAAATTATGAACTGAAATCCCTGGTGGTCCAGTGGACCCGATCCTGGCCCGATCGCGGGCATAATTAGAAGTTAAATTCCCTGGTGGTCCAGTGGACCCAATCCCCAGCCCAATCGTGGGCAGAAAATGAAATTAAATCCCTGTTGGTCCAGTGGTACCCCCCCTCCCCACTCACCCACTGAGACCACCACTTCGCTCCCCCCCCAGTCAGCGGCGGGCAGCAGCTCTCCACCCACAAGCCACCTGGCTGCCGCGCGACTGACAGTGTACAATACGGCTGTAGCCTGTTGGTCTACTCGTGGGCCAATGGACATGCAGACTGTGCTGTACTACACAGTCCCGAAATGGCGAATGGTTTCACATTTGGGGCTGTGTAATGCGAACAATCTGCATGCCCATTAGCCAGTGCAATGGACCAATAGTGTACAACCATATTATATGCTGTCAGTCGGCTGCTGGATGGGCAGCTTGCGGGTGGGGAGCTGCCTACCGCCACTGATCGGGGTAAGCGGGTTGATGGGTCTCAGTGGCGGGTGGGGGAGGGGGTACCGCTGGACCACCAGGGATTTAATTTCATTATTTGCGCATAATCAGGCTAGGGATTGGGTCCACTGGACCACCAGGGAATTGTATTTCATATTATGCCTCACGATCGGGCAGGAGAGCAGGTTCACTGGACCACCAGGGATTTAATTATGATATGCCCGTGTCGCGATGGGGTAGGGTCCACTGGACCACCAGGGATTTATTTATATTATGCCCATGATCTGGCGTGTAGTGCATTGCCCACCAAGGGGTGGGGCGCCGGTCCCTCAACAGCTGCAGCCTGGCAGGGCACCAGGCACAAGTCATCGAACTCGGTGCATCAGATGCAAATGGGGCCATAATGACATGCAATGGCCCCATTTGTGCCTTCATGCATAATGGCCTCATTGCATGCCCAGCACTGAATATTGCAGTTGATGCACCTAGCACACCACACTTGTGCTGGCGCATCCCCTGCTCCTCACTTGCCACTTGTGCTGGCGCGGTGCCACTGCACTGTACACAGTGCCACTGCACCGTGCACAGTGCGGGGCTTCAGTGCCATATTCAATGGTGCTGAGCCATGGCACAGCACCGCTGAATATTGCTCCGACTATGCCTCTGGTGCATCCAGTTGCGCTTGTGCCCAGGCTTGCACCCGTGTCTGGTACAGTCTGAATATCCACCCATTGGAAATCCTGTTGATATTATACAGTCTCATATGTTGTTATTTATAGGAAAGTTATTACCTTTGTTATTTGTGTCTTTAAAATCATGGGGAAAAGATGTATTTTACTTTTTGATTCTTTTTGTATTAAGGATCTACTATGAACAAAACAAGTTGTATGTCTATCATGTTTCCAATAAAAATATAAAAAACAGACAATAAACACATTGAAAATATTAAAAAGGAGATAGCATGTGTAAAATACTTCCCCTTCCTTACAAACAGAAGCCTCTCACACTGTGCTAAATTCACTGCTAAACACTGGCTGCGTAAACTCCCTTCCTGCCTCTCCCCTCATTTATAACATCCCTCCTCCTTCCCACTCCTCAGATCTACTGACATTCACACATCCAACTGTCCCCGCCACTCCACTCTCTGCGGCCTGTCTGGGTACTCTCACCATTTCCCTAAAATATGGCACTCTCTACCTCCCCAAATCTGACACTTTTCCCCCCCTCTATTCCATCAACACAGCCCTCTTCAATTATCTTGCACTCAACTGTTCCTGTTAAGACCCACCTTAATTTCCTTCATCTTGCTCTTTACAATTCATCCTCCTTCGGAATTTACTCAATGCCTCTATCGACTCTACTGCCTCTTCTGACCCTAGCCCTTCCTAGGTACTTGTTCTCATACCTTTCTCCCTTTCCCTACTCTCTCCCCCTTTTTCCCTAGCATTCACACTCCCCTTACAGGGTTCTCAGCATCCTGAAGGGGTCCTATAGTGCCTAGGCATGCCACATTTTCTTCCCCAATCTACCTATCCTTGGCCTTCCAGGTCTCTTTGCAGGGTCCCCAGCATCCTGGAGAGTTCCTTGGATCAGGCCTCATCCCCTCCCAGGTGTTATTTCTCATTCCCTTCCAGCCTCCCTCTCACTATCCCTCTATAACTACAACACTTAACTGCAGGAGGGTTTACAATTGCCTGAACTTCTCTGCCCCCTTGCAGGGTTCATCACATCCTGAAGGGTTCTCTTTTTGGGTCAAGCCCTCCTAGGTGTTAATCATACTTACTCTCTCTCTCTCTCTCTCTCTCCCTCTCTAATCCCTGCTCCAGTCCCCTGTCCCCTTCCAGGGTTCCCCGCATCCTTATGAAGGAGTCTCTCCAGAACATGACTCTGCAATATCTGTCATCTCATCCTCTCTCTCCTTCACCCCTTATTTAATGATAGCACTTGTCACTTATTACCATTGCACTTATTAATTGTTCTCATAAATTACATATGTGTGCAACACTGTCTGTAAAAACTGCCTTAATTAATGTATGCTATGTTGAGCTTTGTAACTTGAATGTAATATATCTCTTCTCTATTGTACCCCTTCCCCCCAGGTCGCACCAGGAGATGACCAACCTGTTGCTTAGTGTGCTTTCCTTTTGAAACATTTCAATAAATAAATAAAATCAAATGTTGAATGTTTACCTGGTGCAAGGAAAGTGACCCTGACATTGAATTTATATGTGAGAAATGCATATATATTGAAGTCTTAGAGGAAGAATTGTGTATTTTAAGAGGGAGAATAAATGAAAATATGAACACTGAGCAACAACAGCATACTTGAATAGTATTTTTAATGCAGTTATAAACTCAAATACAAGTTGTAATATAAACACTGATGCCATAGGGGCACAAGTAAATGACAAGGGGTATATTATTGGCATACATACTGGAGAAAAAATGTGTCAAAAGCTGGAGAAAAAGGAAGAGGGATTAGAGGAAGAGCTGCAAACTGATGAGGCTAGTCTGGAATCAACAGATATCGTGCCAGAAATGTACATTAGTTGGCAGGGGAGGAAACAAAAGAGGAAGAATGGTGGGGTGTATAAGTTACCACAAACAAATACTTTTCAGTTATTAACATGGTTTCTAGGGGAAGAAGAGAGACTGCTAAAACAAATGAGGCTGTATCATCACCAGCCACTATAGAAAGGAATAATACAGACCAAGGGCTAGTTAGGATCTGTGGAGTTGAGAACATTGAAGAAATTTTATTTTTGTATTTTATTTATTCTTTCTTAACCAGGTAAGGCCCACTAGATACAAATGCCTGTTTTCAGGTATGACCCCGGAGCTTTGGGCTAGTAAAGTGACTTGCTCAGAGTCACAGAGTATGCAAGTGGAGGTTGTGGGTATCAAACCCAGTTCTGCTGGATGTACCAAGCTCATTCACAGCTCATTACTCTAACCTCTAGGTTATACTGCCTATAAATGGAAATGGAGGAGGAGGAGGAGGATAAACTGCAGAATACTGCTGTTATAGGTGACTCAATAATAAGGTGCACATACAGCGTAATGGGGAAGAAGGACAAGACAACTGCCACTTACCTTTTTAGGGGCCAAAATTAGTGATGTAGAAAAATGTGAGTTGTGATCACTGCACTGATCTGGGGATAGCCCAGTGGTGGTCCAGAATGTAGGAACAAATGATATAGGAAACAGACTTGGTGATGACATGGAGTCTGTTTTTGCTGAGGTGGGACATTACTTGAAAAACAAAAAATGCAAATTACTGGTGTCTGAAATTCTACTGCTACCAGGGACAGAGGCAGGTTGATTTAGAGCAATAAAGAAGATAAATTATTGGATACAAAACTGGGTAGCGGAGGAGGGTCACAATATCATACCCAACTGGGAAGTATTCAGCAATCAAAGAGATCTCATAGGAGGGACAGACTCCACTTAAACCAACTTGCAGGCAAGAAGACTGGAAGACAGGCTAAACAAATACCTGGACAGGCATTTAAACCCAGGGAAACAGGTGAAGGAGGTCTGTAAATGTGATTACCAAAATCTCACAAGCAGGAGAACATATAAAGAAATCTTTAAATAGGTTCATAGGTTCATAGAAGAGTACGAGCAATGTAGGCAAATGTAGAAGACGCCCATTAATGCGCTCGACACCCATATAGCCTATGGGTGGAAGTCAAACTTTTTGTCACCCATATATTTGTCTAATCTCTGTTTAAAAGTACTTAAATTAATACTATTGATAACACTTTCGGGTAAGTTATTCCACATTCCCACAACTCTTTGTGTATAAAATAGACTCCTTTTAGTGGATATGCATTTCTTTCCAATGAGTTTATATCCATGGTCTAGCTCGACTTTTACTTGGAAGCTGTGGTAAGTCCAATTGTTGTTTTTAAGTAATCATTTTTTAAAGTTTGATATACCAAAACTAAATCTCCCCTTATTTGTCGATATTTAACAGAAAATAGTTTAAGTTTTTTTAATCTATCTTTATAACTTTTATTATGTAAAGTTGTAACTTTCTTAGTAAATTTACACTGAACGCCCTCTGCTAGTTTTAAATCCCCAATTATAGTTGGTGCACAAAATTGGGAGCAGTATTCCAAGTGGGGACGTACCAAACTGGTGTAAAGTGGTATAATAACTTTAGAGTCTCTGCTTTTAATATTTCTTAAAATTGAGCCAATTATTTTGTTACATTTTTTAACTTTGATTATATTATTTCTTTCAAAGGTTAAATTATTTGAAATTATAACTTCCAAATCCTTTTCTTCTCTACTACTTTTTAATATAACATTGTTTAGAGAGTAGTCGAAAGCCATGTTATTTTTGCCCAGATGTAAAACTTTACATTTATCAACATTAAAAAACATTCCATAAGCTTTGGCCCAGTTAGATAAGTTATTTAGATGTTTTTGCAGCAGGCACTTATCGTATAAGGTGCTTACCAAACTACCAATTTTACAATCATCAGCGTATTTTGAGACCCATATCTTATCAGTTGTAGGCATTGTAGAAACCATAATATTAAATAATATTGGACCCAGAACAGAGGGTAATTCTAACATGCACGTCAATAGTAGAAAATGGATTTGCTTATTAATTAATGTGAGGAGCCTTGCCAGTAAATTTAGAGGCAATTGCCTAAGCAGGCTCTCCAACAATAATTGGAATAACAGAAACATGATGGTCCAGGGAGGATACCTGTGGAAAACAATGACATGTTATTTAGAAGGGATCGTGCTAATAAAGTTGGAGGTGGTATAGCTAGCTCTGTATCAGTAAATACATTTGGGCAGAGGAAATAAACATGCAGAACTGTCTTGAAAATGAAACCATGTAGATTAGAATGGGTGTAAACAACCACAATTACATAAATATTGATATAAAATATAGCCCACCAAACCAGCCAGGTCACAAGGACATAGAACTTTCAGGAGAAATTGAAACTCAAGTAGGGAACAAGAATGTCATACTTTTGGGGGACTTGAATTTGCCAGATATTAGTTGGAATACTGGAGAGGGTTGGAGTACCCAAGATAACAGACTAGTGAATAACATAAGACATTTAAATTTGGAGCAGTCTGTTAAAATGGCTAACTGGGGAGAAACTATTCTGGATGTTGGGGATACAAACCTGTCATGCCATAGAGCTATTGTGGGATAGTGACCACCAGATGGTCCCTTTTGATACAGAGAGGCAATTTGTCAAAATAAAGGGCTGCACAAAAATGAAAAGCTACAGCAAGGCAAATTTTAATCAAATGAAGGATGAACTCAGTAAATGGAGGTCGAAAGAGGACTTTAGAAATAGAAATGTAAATGGAATGTGGGACATCCTAGTGAGCAAAAGTAAAAGCCTTGAAAGCAAATATGTACCAGAAAGAAATAAAGTATGCTTAAAAAAGGGGCCAAATCAATTTAGTTAAACAGGATGGTAGGGGACATGATATGGAGTAAAAGGAAGTTATATAAATGTGCTAAGGTGTCGGGGAACTGTGATCACTAGGATCAATATACTAAACAAGTAAAGGATTGAATAAAGTTAATAAAATGCGTAAAAATGGAAAAGAAGATGATATCACTAAACATTCCTACACAAACCCTAAAATGTTTTGGGTATGTGTTAGGAACAAGAAGGAAGAATACAGAGAAGTAGAACCCCTGGGGCTCGATTTTCAAATGGGGACACAGGGCTTGCATCAAGCCGTGTGTCAGCCCCATTGTTTGGCACAGCTGCACCAACCTCTTTTGATGCAACTGCTCCTGGATTTTAGCACATCAGGTGCAGTGCATAATTTAATACTTTTACATCAGCTTGCGCCCAAACACTTGGCACAAGCCCTGCAATAAGGTCCCTAGATGGCACAAGTTAGAATGGGAAAAGCTGGTCTAACTTGCAGCATTTGCTCTCAGGATCGACTGGGGATTACTGCAAGCCCTATGCGCCCAATGAGCAGTGCAGAAGGATGCGGCATTCACCGGGCTTTTAAAATCAAGCCCTAAGAGAGGGGAGTACATCTTTTACAAATGATAAGGAAATGTTGATCTCTTTAAACTATTATTTTTGATTGGTATATCAGCATCTCAATTAGAAACAGTAAAAGTGAAGGACGGGACAGTACACAAGGAATTTCAGAAAGGAGGTGTATGAGGCCTTGGTATCACTAAATGGAAAAATCTCAAGGATCGGATGAATTACATGCAGTACTATTAAAGGAAATGGTGCCTGAACTGGTTGACCCAATAACTGAAATACTTAGGAAATCTTTGGAGATAGGTAAGGTGCCAGAGGATTGAGAAAGGTTATTGTGGGGACAATTCTTAAGAAAAGCAGCAGGGCACTGAATGAAAACTTTAGGCTGATTAGCCAGGTATTGATGTTGAGAAATGATGGAGGCTATCCTAAGAAACCTCTTGAAAATCATCTTCTGAGTAATATGGGGATGCGGGATGTAAAGCAACACAGCTTTAGGAAGAGAAGATCATGTCAGACAAATTTATTCAGCTTCTTCAAGAAGGTCAGTAAAGCTGTTGATGACAGGAAGCCAGTGCATGTGGTATACCTTGACTTTGCCAAGGCACTTGATATGGTGCCACAAGCTGAGCTGATTATATGCCTTGAGAGTTATGGACTAAACAGTAGGATCTTAATAAGGATCAAAGAGTGGCTGATGGATAGATCTCAAATAGAATAAAAGGGGTGGACTCTGACAAGAGGAAGAGAGTGACCAGTGAGTTCCCCTGGGGGGGTCAGTGTTGGGGCCCACATTGTTCAACATATGTATCTCTAGAATGAATGTTACCAAGGATGGCTGGATCAGCAAGTTCGCTGATGACGCCAAAATAGGTCATGTAGTTGAAGCAAACCAGCAAGTAAAGCAATTACAAGATTAAATAAACTAGTTTTATGAGAGATCTAGAGAAAACAAAATGAGATTCAATCAGGAGAAATGCATTGTTTTGCATTTTGGGAAGAGGAACAGTAAAGCAGTATACAAACTAGGTAATCACATTCTTAAAACTACTGAAAGTGAGAAAATTCTTGGAGTGATAGTATCAAATGACCTGAAATTCACTTAACAGTGTAATGAGATAGAGGCAAAGTGTAATAGGATCATGGGGTGCATAACGAGAAACATTACAAGAGGAGTTGGGAGGTCATACTGCTTATGTACAGATCTTTGGAGGGACCACACATGGAATACTGAGGTCAGTTTTGGGCACCACAAAACATAAGAAATATTGCTAAGCTTGAAAGGGTCAAAAGGAAAACTTCCAAATGAATAATGAGATAAGATTGATATAGAAAGACTAAAAAACCTAGATCTGTTTTCTCTGGAGATGAGGAGGGTGAGGGAGGATTTAATTACAGTCTTCAAGCTGATGTCAGATCTGGATCTGAGAGATTGTTTAAGTATGGAATTTAAACAAAATAACAGAGGCACCAGAAGGCACAGATTTCAATTAAATGGCAAGCAGTTTAAAACAATTTAAAGGAAACATTGGTTTATTCAGAGGGTAGTCCAGTACTAGAATTCATTACCAGAAAATGTAGAAAACAGTGGAAATCTTAAGATATTCAAAAGCAGATTGGATATCTATCTAAATAAGGGATGATCCATTGACACCATCTTCTGAACAAGCAGCGGACAGGCTAGATGGGGTGTTTTGCTTCCTTCTGTCTGTACATCTTATGTTCTTATGATTTGTGCACCAAAACCATCATCCTCACACCCAGCCCTCTGTGGTAAGAAGAGGGGTGGGGTCCAAATAGTTGGGTCAGATATGGGCCTCTGGGTTTCTGCTGGGGAGCGAACGCAAGTTATGACAGCCCTCTGGCAAGCATAACCAACTCCCTGACACTGGATCAGAAGTGTACAAGTGTCTTAGCGCAGGACGCACTCTGTCAGACCAGCTCCTGACATGCCTCTCCCCATCCGCAACCCTAACCAGCCCTGGAGCTGCATGAGTACAAGCACAGTAGGGCCTTGGAGGGATACATGGCAGGGGAGGGTTGTTCATTATCAAAGGAACACCTAGGACTAGTGTAACGTGGCCCTAAGAGCCATGTATTGTGGCACATGCAACTTAATTATAGATAGGGGAGTGCAGAATCTTGTTAGGGGAAAAGAGTCTATACCAGAACTTGATAGGTTCCTTTTTGTTAGAACTCGAGCTAAACATTGGAGGTTTGTCTCAGATTTTGTCATGGTTTCTTTATTTTTTTAAAATAGTCACACCTGTCCACTTTAACGTTTAATGTTTCCCCTTACCCTGCAATAATGGGTGTGCTGCAATCCTCTCTCAATTATGTGATCAGGCTGCAAATTCCTTTCTACTCCTTGCCTGAGTCCTCAACACCCCCAAAACATGATATTACACTTGCTGCTGAAGAGTGTTGCTGAAAACTTATATTTTTATGCTAAATGAAACTGAATACTGTATTGTTTAAGTGCTTATAACTGAACTCTGTGGTGGGAGTATTCTCCTAGCAACTGGTACTACCTTGCTGGTGCTGCAAAGCAGTGTGGGATACTGGAGGTCAGGGGCTAGTTCCTGATACCTCCTGGCTCCTTCCCTACACACTACTCGCTGCCCATAAGGGGACTAAGTGCTCAGTGCATAAATATATCCTTGCACATTGAGTAAAGCCTTCCTAAAGGCTATTTAACTGAAATTACATCTGTGAGAAGGGAAGCAAAGCGACACGCACTCGTTTTATACACTACTTAAACACCTCGCACTAGCAAGCGGGCAGCTGATATTACATTTGCCGCTGAAGAGTGTTTTTATGCTAAATGAAACTGACTACTGTATTGTTTAAGTGCTTATAACTGAACTCTGTGTTGGGGGTATTCTCCTAGCAACAGGCACTTCCTTGCTGGTGCTGCAAAGCAGTGTCGGATACTGGAGGTCAGGGGCTAGTTCCTGATACCTCCTTGCTCCTTCCCTACACACTACTCACTGCCAATAAAAGAATGAACTACTATACCATCAGAACACCAAGAATATGGAATACATTACCACAGGACATAGTTGATTCATCAAATAGCTTAATGTTCAAAAACAAACTAGATATATGGATGTTCGGGTAGGGACTGGGTTAATGTTCCATGTATATGGAGGACAATCATGATGGGCAACCCGCCTTCTTTTGTCCAAAACTACCAAAGTACATGGATGCCACAGACCCGTACAAGCACACACTGCAGAAAACAATCCAAGAAAGGTCCCTGTCCAAGGCAATCTTGCACTTTTTGTATTGTGCAGTTTGTGGGACAGAGTGCACATGTACTGGCACAGTGTGTATAAAACTCTGTGATGCGCAGCCATTCTGTGCCATTCATTGATCCTACACATCTCAATATATCAGTTTTGGACCAATAATCAGGAGCTTAGTGGATGCTGCTGGGGTGGCAGACAAGGGCCATATCAGGCTAGCCAGCAAAACAAAAGAAAAAGCTATGCCTGACTGCTGACCAAAGTCAAGTAAAGGATAAGGGGCAAGAAGAAAAACAGATTCAGACTTCGCTGCCATGCTGCCCTGGCAAAACTGGATTGCTTGCATTAAACATTCACCTTCACTTCATTGGTGGAGTAAAGAAGCATTTGTCAATGCGAATGTTGTCTTGCTGACATTGGCATCAGTAGCACAGGAGTTGAACAGATGCATAATAGGAATGGCAATGAGTATGAAAGTGACGTCAACCCCATATCACCCTACAGAGACTGACAGGCACTGAGGTGCCTTGGGTGTCGGCCATAATGTTCATGGCATTTCAGCTCACCCTACCCTACAGAGTGTGACAAATATCACATTGTGCCTTGGGGTCCTCGGACCTTCGCTCACCCATTCAACCACAACACTCATGGCATTTACCTCACCCTATCCTGCAGACACCGACAGATGCTGAGGTGTGCCTTGGGGTGTTCGACTTCCTACAGTCACCCAATTTCCATAAGGACATATGCTGAAATGGGTGCAGCTTTGGAGAATGGGGTGAAGTGTGGGACTGAAGAGTCCAAGGCACACCTTTATGCCTGTCAGTGGCTTGAAGGTGGGGGGGGTGGTACGGCGTGAGCATGACAGCTGGCAATGCAAAGGCACACCCCTGACACCTGTCAGTCTGTACAGGGTGGGACGTTATGGTTAGAATCCCTAATGCCCCGTACGTTTGTTGGCATTTGCACTACAGATTTGCAACATGGCCTTTTTGTGACCCCCCACCTCATGAAAGTGTTTGGGACCTCTGCTAATGAATAGTGGCACTGTGATTTTTTTAATTTGTCCTGAATGTTGATTTCTCAAAACAACCGCGCCATTCTGCGCCAAATGTGGGAAAACACCGTTCAGGCAGGATGTGAAAAATGACAGCTGTACCATTCATAGGTAGGTGTGAAGAGCTGGCAATGTTGAAAATCTTGAGTGAAAATATTAAAAATGCTCGAATTTACGAGCATATGTGGAAACTGCGCAATGCACACTCATAACACAGTCATTTAATGGAATTATTTCACCAAATTTTTAACATAGGATTTTGGGACCTCTGCTCATGAACACTGTCACTATGATTTTCTTCATCTGTACTGAACGTTGATTTCCCACAGCAACCGCGTCATTGTGCGCCAGTTGTGCGAAAACACATTTTGGGCAGGATGTCAAAAACGACAGCTGTACTGTTCATAAGGAGGTATGCAAAATTGACAATGTTGAAAATGTTGAGTGAAAATATTACAAAATCTCAGAGTTACAAGTGCGTGTGAAACTGCGAATGCACACTTGTAACATACTTATTTTTGTGACTTTTGTCACCAAATTTTCAACATAGGTATTTTAGGACCTCTGCTCATGAACACTATCACTGTGATTTTCTTAATCTGTCCCAAACACTGATTTCCCACAGTGACCACGCTATTCTGTGCCGGTAGTGCGAAAACACATTTTGGCCAGGATGTGAAAAATTACAGCTGCACTGTTCATAAGAAGGTGTGAAAAAATGCCAATGTTGAAAATCTGGAGTGAAAATATTACAAATTTGTGAAGCTATGGAAACTGCGCAACCAACACTTGTAACACAGTAATTTTTTAGAATTTTTTCACCAAATTTGCAACATAGGCTTTTTGGAAGGCCACCTCATGAACAGTGACAATGTCGTTTCATTACTCTGTCCCAAAAGGTGATTCCATGCAGTGACCGTGAAATCACCTTTCAGAACCGAATAATGCCATGACAGTGACTGAATTAATGAGGAGGGGTCCCAAAAACCTTATGTTGAAAATTTGGTGCAAAATGTCAAACAAATGGCCGAGATATGCACATAAGTTGAAAAAAAAAACATTTATGCCACTAAACAATTTACCAGCATTTCTTCAGTTCGCAGTCAGCTTTGAAGTGTGCAGACGTGTTCCCGGTCCTCCGAAGATCGTCCAGCCGGGCTCTGGAGGTAAGTATGGCGTGGGAGTGCGTGAGGAGATTAGGTGCGCAGAGGGTGGGCGCAGGTTGGGGGAGGGGACACCAAACTCAACAAGGGACCATTTTTTATTTTACAGGTTAAAAAAAAGTTGCAGGAAGGTTTTCTTTTTTTGCAGGTACTTTTGCACGCTGGGGTGGGCTCTCAGCATGCCACCTAACTGTTTGACAGGGGGGAGCATAGCTGACGGGGACTGTGCACCCCTGTCGGCACATACAGAGTGGGGGGTGCATGAGCCGAGGGGGATTGAGCACCCCGTTCGGCACACAAGAAATGAGTGGGGAGATTATGCTGACAGAGATTGGGCACCCACGGCAAATTAATTTGGGAGGAGGCATGCCGTCAGGGGGATTGGTCACCCCCATCGGCTTTCAGGGGCACTGTGAGAGGTGGCAGTTGCCCGTCAGCTTCTGTGGGCACTGTGAGAAGTGGAAGCCTCCGCCATCTTTCTTAGAAAGGGAAACTAGCAGCAGATTTCGCTGCAATCAGGGACTGCCCCGCGGCGCCCCTCGATTACAGCAGCGAATTTTCGTTGGTGGCACATTTCTCAACTGCTGTCATAGACAGCGTGATATGCCATTGATGCCACAGAGCCTGGACAGAAAAAGCAGTGGGCGCCATTGGCTGCAACCAGGAATGCACAGCAAAACCCGCTTCTCCACTGAAGCAACCACAATATGTTGCCTGAGCTGCTCGCGCAAGACAACATACAAAATGAATAAGAAAACTGACTTAAAGGAGTAACAAGCTTTCAAAACAGCAGGCAAAACAAAGTGTTTTCGCATGTTTGCTTGCAAAAGGCTAGTGAACGTATTGCAATCATTTTGAGCTCTGAGAGGGCTTTTGAGCGTGCCCTTCCTCCACCTATCACAGCACTAAAATACCCCATTTCCTCCTCAGTTTCCCCATCTGTCTGCCCACTCTCTGCCTTTTTCCTTTGAAGTATTTGGCCAATCACAAGGCTGGAAAATGCAAGGTAGAAGCCTTTTTTTCTTGTGCAGTATGTACTTCCCATTCCCGCAATGTTTCTTGCGCACTTTCTTCCACTTCATTGGTGTGGTGCAGTACTTTGTTTCTGCTGTCTTGTGGAATGGCAGAGATGCTGCACAACTGCTACAGCTTTTTCCTGTCTCTTCCCTTTGTGTCAGCATCCACTCACCCAGCTAACAAAACAAAACCTGTGGTGGGAGTTCAATCCTAACAGCGGTACCACCCTTCTACTCAAACCAGCATATAAACCAAACTTGGAGGGGTGCTAAGTCACACCAGTATCACCCTTACTGTCAAACCAACAATTACAGCAATCCAGCAGTGAGTGCTCAACCCTGCCACTAGTATCCCTTTCCTGCACAACCAGTAATTACAAAGCACTGGTGGTGGGTGCTCAACCCTGCTGACCCATATCTTCAACAAAACTGGTGATGGTTGCTCAATCCCACTGTCAGTATCCCACTCCCACCCAACCCACCTCATTTACAAAACTGGAGGTAGGTGTTCAATCCTGCCACGGCATCCCTCCCAAGCCAACTATTACCCCCCACACACACACTCCAACACCAGGGTGCCTAACCCCCAGTGCCAGCAAATTTCCCCTTCCTGCCAAAGTATGCAACACCAGGGTGCCTACCCCCAGTGCTGCCAAACAACACACTGACATTAGGGTGCCCAATTCCAAGTGATGGGACCTGAAAAAAACAAAACACTCTATGTAATTACTTTTTTTTTTCAGTCAAACTTGAAAAAACAAAGAAAATGATCCAGTGATGTTTTCTGTCTCCCCAACCCCCTCCACCCTCCACTTTATTTTAGTCTTTGGTAACCAGGTAAGGCCCACTAGGCACAAGTGTCTATCTTCAGGAGCAACCTGGGAGCACTCGCAGTTAAGTGAGTGACTCAGAGTCACACAGTATACAAGTTGAGGTTGTAAGAATCAAACCCAGATCTGATCTGCTGGATGTACCAAGCTCATTCAGAGCTTGTTACTCTAACCTCTAGGCTATACTGCCAGCCACTTCCTCTCTATGGTCCAATGATGTAATCCTCTCGTGACCGACAAACATCCTGCTGCTACTGAGCCCAACTACGAACTGACTGAAAACAAAGTAAGCCTGATTAATGGCTTTTTATGTTATTTGTGCTTTTACTCATAGCTTTGTCATTTTTTTATGTTGTCTTGCACACACGCTCAAGCAACATTTTGCGGTAGTAGCACATTCAGAGGTGTGTCAGTGTTGCGGCGAATGCAGGAAATGCTTTAGTGGGTGCATCCCTCAGCCACCAATTAGCAAGCATGCTGGTGATGACAGCAGTTTCAGAGAGAACCACGAAGTTGAAAGAAATCTGCCACTCCAATGAGGTGCCGTTTCCTCGTGTCAGATGACAAGGCTCCATTACATGCCTTTCCTGGTGAAACATTCCAATAAATATAGCAGCTCCTGCCGCCCACCACACAATCCCCACAAAGCCAACATCAGGGATGCCCAAGCCCCATGTTGGCATGTCCCCCCAGTTCAATTTTTTTGCCGACTGGGGGGGCCCAATCCCCATCGGCATCATGCCCCCTCCCCCCCACAAACAAACACACTTTCTTTGATGATGGGGCTGCCCAATCCCCATTGGCACCATGCCCCCCCAAACTTGTGGCACACTGGGAGTCCACCCCAGTGTGCCCAAAATCATTTTTTTTACCTGTAAATAAAGAGAACAGTCCCCTGAAGTCCAATTTCTTTTTTTTAACCTGTGGGAAAAAAAAGTCCCTCGTCGGCATCATGTACACCCCCTCCCCACACACACACTTTCTTTGCCAACAGGACTGCCCAGTCCCCGTTGGCATCATGTCCCCCTTCCAACTCATAGCACACTGGGAGCCCACCCCAGTGTGCCTGAAATCATTTATTTTTTATCTGTAAATAAAGAGAACAGTCCCCAAAGTCCAGTTTCTTTTTTTTACTGTGGAAAAAATGGTCACTCATCCTCCTGCCCGCGCCTCCCAATCCACCACCCTCTGTACCCCTCCCTTTCCCCCCATCCATCACCCCATACTTACATCCGTGAGGGCCACCAGTGCGATCTTCTGTAAGCAGAACATGTCTGCACTCTTCGCAAGACCGATAACTGAACAAAATGCAGTAAGCTTTATAATGGCAGGCAATGGGGTTAAAACTTAGGTGGATATCTCAGCCATTTTTGGGAATTTTGGTACCAGATTTTCAACATGGGGTTCTTGGGACCCAGCGTCATGATACATGCACTGTCATCTCATTACTCAGTCCCAAAAGGTGACTTCGCAGTCACTGCGCAGAATCACCTTGTGGGACTGATTAATGAAATGACAGTGCCACTCTTCTTGAGATGGGGGTCCCAAAAGCCCATGTTGCAAATATGGTGAAAAATTCCCAAAATTCGCATTATGAGCATGCGTCTGAGCAGCTTACCAGCGCACTCATAGCTCCGACAATTTTTAATATTTTCACCCAGATTTTCAACATTGCCATTTTTCACACCTCCTTATGAACAGTACAGCTGTCAGTTTTCACATCCTGCCCAAAATGTGTTTTCACACCTGTGGTGCACAATAGCGTGTGCTGGGAAATCAACTTTGGGACAGATTAACAAAATCACAGTGCTGCTGTTCATGAGGAGAGTTCCAAAATGCCTATGCTGAAATATGGTTAAAAATCAAAAAGAATTGGGTTTGCGCGCTGCACAGTTTCTATGCATGCTTGTGACTTCACCAATTTTAATATTTTCACTCAGATTTTCAACATTGCCATTATTTTACTCCTCCTCATGAACAGTACAGTTGTCATTTTTCACATCCTGCCCAAAATGTGTTTTCACTCCTGTGGCCCCAAATGGCGCAGTCACTGTGCAAAATCACTTTTCGGCTAATGAACTGAAAGTACCACTCTTCATGAGGTGGAGTCACAAAAAGCCCATGTTGAAAATCTGGAGTGAGAATACCAACAAACGCCCATGGCATTAGGGTTTCCAACCATAATGTCCCACCCTGTAGAGACTGACAGGCATCAGAGGTGTGACTTGGGATTGTCGGCTATAATGCTCACACCATTCCAACCCCACCCCCCTGCAGCTTTAAATAGGTATCGGTGTGTTTTGAGTCTTTTGGCCCCAAAGTTCACCCCATTCTCCCATACTGCACCCATCTCAGCATATTCCTTTATGGAATGGGGTGAGCGAAGGCCCAAAGACCCTAAGACACACAGTAACACTTATCAGTGTCTGCAGGGTAGGGGTGAGGTAAAATAGCGTGAGCATTATGACTGATGACCCAAAGGCACAACCCATCACCTGTCAGTCTCTGCAGGGTGGGGGTGGGGTTAGCGTCAGTTCAATACTTCACTGCCATTCCTATTATGCATCTCTACCTCCTGCACTATCAGTGCCAATGCCAGCAAGACAACATTCGGTATTGATAAATCTTTGTTACCATTTGTACCCCAAATTTCCAACATAGTGTTATTGTTACCCTACCTCAAGAACAAGACAGGTGTAATTTTTCAAATCCCCTCTGAAGCATGATTTCACAGTCACTCCACAAAAATCACCTTTTGGAAGGGATTTCAAAAATGACACCTGTCTTGATCACAAAGTGTGGTAATAAAAAGACTATTGTATGTTGTAAATCTGGGGTCAAAATCTCAAACAAAAAAAAGGTTTTTTGAAGGAACATTAAACTTTTCAATGTTTACCCATTACTCTGCTACTTTGGAGATTTTGACCCAAACTTTGCAACAAAGCCATTTTTATGTTTGCTTGTGTGTGTAGCGCAGAAGAAACATATTGAGACAGTAGAGCATTGCAGAGGTGTGGCAGTGTTGTGGCCAATGCAACCAACGCTTTAATGGGCGCATTCCTCGTCTATCAATTAATACTGGAGCTGCCAATGGTGGCAGTTTCAGAGCGAGCGCCCCACTTGGAAGAAATCTGCCGCTGCAATCAGGGGCAGTTTTGTCACTGTGGTGGCAGTCCCCCCCTCCTCCCAACCAGGCACACAGCAGGACAACAAAGTTAAATGTTAGCCCCTCCCTCATTGCTGTTGCCCACCCTGCAATCTCCATTCCCTGCTGACATCGGGGTGATCAACTCGTGTCAGCATGTATCCCCTCCCCATTAATGTGGCACACTGGGAGCCCACCCTAGTGTGCCAAAAATACTTATTTGATGTTTCTGACACCAGGATGCCCACTCCCAGTGTCGGATGCACCCCCCATGCCCCTATGTTCTCTGCTGACCTCGGTATGCCCAATCCCTGGGTCGGCATTGATTCCCAGTACTCTTTCACACTGGGAGCCCACCCAGTGTGTGCCAAAATCTGTTTTGTTAATATTTCACCTGTAAAAGAAAACAGTCTCACGTTTTAACCTGAAAAAAGAAAATGGTCCCTAGTTGTTCCCCTGGCCCCCTCCCCCAACCCGCACCCTCCCGCTGTGCACCCGCCTCTCTGCACCCCCTCATCCATACTTACCTCTGGAGGTTGGGAGCAGTGATCTTCTGTGAACTGGGAACATGTCTGCACTCTTCAAAGACCAACAGGGAACTAAAGAAATGACGGTAAGCCTTATAATGGCAGTCAATGGGGGTTTTCAACTTAGGTTGCTATCTCAGCCAATTTTGAGAGTTTTGGTCCCAAATTTTCAACATGGGGTTCTTGGGACCCCACCGCATAAACACTGGCTTTGTCATTTTGTTTCTCTGTCCCTAAAGGTGATTTTGGTGGTCGCTGCCTGGAATCACCTTTTGGGACCAATTAACAAAACGACAGTGCCTCTGTTCATGGTGGGGTCCATAATGCAAATTTAGTGAAAAAAGTCAAAAAAATAGATTTCGTTATGAGCATCCATTGTGCAGTTTCTCGCACTCGTAACTTTATCAATTTTAATATTTTTACTCTGTATTTCAAACATTGGCATTTGTTCACACACCCTTATGAACAGTATAGATGTCATTTTTGCATCCTTCCTGAAATGTGTTTTTGCACCTGTGGCGCAGAATGGTTGCTGTACTGAAATCAACTTTTGGGACATATTAATGAAATCACAGTGCAACTGTTCATGAGGGAGGTCCCAAAAGGCCATATTGCAAATCTGGTGAAAATTCCAAAAATGACTGCGTTATTTAGCATGTGTTGCACAGTTTCACGCACACTGTGAATCTCGCCACTTTTCTATATTTTCACCCAGATTTTCAACATTGTCATTTCTTCACACCTCCTTATGAACAGTACAACTGTCATTTTTCACGTCCTGCCTGAAATGTGTTTCCACACATGTGGCACTGAATAGCATACTCACTGTGCTGAAATCACCTTTTGGGATTGAGTAACAAAATGATACTGCCACTGTTCATGAGGTGGGGTCCCAAAACCACATGTTGGAAATTTGGAGAAAAATATCAACAGATGTCCAGGTGTTATAGTTTTCAACAGTAGCGCCCACCCTGTATAGATTGACAGGCATGGGGGTGTGACTTGGGGTCATCGGCTATAATGCTCATGCCATTCCACCCCACCCACCCCACCCTGCAGCCACTGACAGGAATTGAGGGTGTGTCTTGGGGTCCTCGGCCTAATGTTCACCCCATTCTCCTATACTGCACCCCTCTCAGCTTATTTCCTTATGGAATGGGGTAAGCATGAGGGCTGAAGACCTCAATGCACATTGCGACACCTGTCGGTGTCTGCAGGGTATGATGAGGTGGAATGGCATGAGTGTTATTGCCGACAACCCAAAGGCACACCCCCAGCACCTGTCAGTCTCTGCAGGGTGGGGGTTGGGGTTGGCGTTACTTCAGTACTTCACTGCCATTCCTATAATGCATCTCTCTAACTCCTGCACTACCAATGCCAAAGCCAGCAAGCAAACATTTGGCATTGACTAATGCCTGTTTGTTTTGCCCCAGCTCATGAACAGGAGAGGTGACATATTCAAATCTTGCCCCAAACCTGTTTTCTCAGCTCTGCCGCAGAATGCTGTTTTGTGCAGGATTTAATATATTACACCTGTCATGTTCATAAGGTGGGGTAATAAAATGCCTATGTTGAAAATTTGGTGTCAAGCCAACCAGTTGATGTGGCAGTAGCGCTACTGCTCACAATGCCAGTGACCTGGCTTTGGGAATGAGGTCAGATCATCGGGGCACTGGCCAGGGAGGAGAGGATTTAGAGTCTCAGAGAATGCTGTCCTACTCCAAGGTGGGGGTGGGGTTCAGTCCTAAACTATGATACTGCCACCTGGGTGAATTCAGGTGGTACTGCAGCTGGAAATCCGGGGGCAGGGCAGGGACACTGCTAATGTCTGCCGGTGGGCATGCATACAGCATTTGTGAGTACGCCTTGATAGCCTAGTAAGCAGCATTCCCAGAGGCTGGGAGACAAGAATGAAAAAACACAGCCCCAGCACCTCTGTGATGAAGACCCTGGTATATCCTGGTCCCCTTCTCCCCCCCAGCACACTGACACCTCCTGATGAAACTACTAGAAGCTTGGGGGTATGCCCCCTACCCCGACTCCAGCTGGGGGTATATCCAAGGCTCTGTGAAGGTAGATGGCCATGGCTGTGGGAGGCTGGGGGAACCGGAGGTGCCTGGAGACTCTGAGACTAAGGATGGGCTAGAGAGAAGGAGACATAAAAGGAAATTAAAAAAATATTTATGGTCAAACTCTCAAAAAACAACAATGATATGCTTACTTACTTACTTACTGCAGGTTTACTGTCTGATTTTCAGTCATTACAGTGTTAGTTAAAATCGTTAAGCAATAATACTGTGATGCCAATGTCCAATACATACGCTAGTCTTATAAATGCTGTTGTTTTACACGACAATGTTACCCACTTGAAAATAAATCTGTAACCGCAGAACTTGCAACCTTGTGCTCATGGCACCCACTGATAATGTTTATGTGAAAAGGAATTTATGAATGCTGTTTGTTGGCCTCTCTGTTTTGCAGATGCCTCTGTATGAGCAATTAAGTTTTCTAGGTGCTTATGGTACCCATTGAAAATGAGCCGCAGCTCAACTGAGGTCTGACCATGTTCATATCATGTAATGATTATGAATAAAATGTTACTTACTTACTAACATACATTAAATATATAACATCATATTACATATAGTTTAAAACATGGAAGTACTGCATTATGAATTATATGTATCAAATTTACAGCCAGTTAATTCAAGCAATCTAGACAAGCAGTAACAGTACAAGATGACATTTTCAAGTAATGAAAAGCAGACATAAGGAAAAGCTACCCACGCTCAAGAACTGCAGCCAAGCTCAGATCTACATATCTTTATAATTTTACTCTATAATATGCTTGTCTGCCTAAAACCTGGGCTAGTCTTCAAAATATCCAAGGGAGACCTACCCAGAAAAATAACCCAAATGGGTTATTCAAATTTCAAAATTGCAGGTTTAAGAAAACTTAACATATCTATCAGAGATTTAAAAATATAGGGTGTGATTTTCAAAATTCCCTAGATTGGTGCAAGTAGTGCCGAACTCCCAAATAATTCCATAAGGAATTTTTAAAGAGGTATTGAGAGGAGACTCCCCGAACAGTTAGTGGGAGGGAGTTCCAGAGCCTAGTAGCACATGCAGTAAAGGCCTAATATGTCGTGGTAGTGTGAGTTTTAGGAACCTCAAACAGGGACAGATCACTGCATCTAAGAGGGTAAACGAGGTTAGTAGCCTTTAACTTCTCAGCAAGGCCAGCAGGGGTGGTGATCTGGAGTACCTTAGTTACAGAACACACCAGCACAAAGTCACAGCTATGTGTGTGGGGGGTGGGGGATTAACCAACCAAGTTTGTTGTAAAGCTTACAATAATGTGAGAGACAGACCGCAGACAGGGTGAAATGACATATATTATTATATAATAACTGGGGAGCATTTTCTCCCATAGGGAAACTGGGTTATAATTCACACGCGCCACATTTCCCTCACTCCACGGATGTGCTAGCCACGATCTTGCCATTCTCTGTGCTGTCCCCACTCCTCAGCATTGCACAGTTCCCTGACAATCCAAGTCGGTTTTAAGTTCTTTTTTTATTTTTTTTATCAGAAATATTTACTGCCCATTTAAACTGAGTATCAAAAAAAAGTAAACATTGGGTTCCTTCAGGAGCCACTACAGACCACACTGAAACCTCACTGGTCCATGGCGTAACTCCATGGGGTTGTCCATTTATTTTATATAATTGCTATGGCAAAAAAATGATCCCTAGCAATTATATAAAATAGAGGCTGGATAGGTGTGTAAAACTCAAATTTTACACACACCCTCAGTGTGGGATGCCTTTGTAAACCCCTGTGTCATCCCACACCTTGGGGGGTGTAAAATCTTGTTATAACCCCCTATTCAGCTGTTATTCTCTATATACTATATCCCATTTAGACAAAAGGACTAAGTTGGCAGCATTAGTGCAAGTAAGTAATCCATACTTAAGAGAGGGCAGAAGCGCTCTCTTAGCAAGGACCAGACAATCAGGAGTAATAAAGTGCTTGGCTGTGTAAGTCATATCAATCTTCCCATTAACAACCCTCCATACGTTAGTGATATGCAAGGAGTGATCCAGTTGGGGTCCAGGGTGACACCAAGGTATTTGAAGGAAGAGGCAGCAGTCAGGGCAAACCATCAACACTGGACACAGCCAGGGGCAGTAGGCATGAACAGACTTTTATGTTGCTTGCAAGCATGTGCAAGAAACATAGTGCCATCATCTGAGTTTTCGGAGGTGTGGCAGCCATCTTCCAATTCAGTCAGTGTTTGCAGGTGCGGCCCCAGTTCTCCAATGAATGCTGCTGCTGTTTATGACAGCAGTTGAAAATGCAGTGGCATACAGTTGAAAGGGAGAGCTCCACTGCAGTGAGCAGAGCCCCCTCCACACGCACACACGCATAGTGTGTGCTTATGCGCTCCCCCTCCACACACACTCTGTATGGCCAACAGAGGTGCCCAATCCCCCATCGGCTACACGGCTCCACGACCCCCCAAAAGCATTCCAGGTGCCACGCTGGGAGCCCACCCCAGCGTGGCAAATATTTGTTATGGCCGACAGGGGTGCCCATCTCCTGTCAGCTCCAGGACACCCCAAACAGCCTTCCAGCTGCCACGGTGGGAGCCCACCCCAGCGTGGCAAACGTCCCGCGTCTTCCTAAAAAAAACATACAACCTGTAAACAAAAAAACCTTCCCTCAGCAAAGGTCTCCGTGCCTCCCTCCCACCAGCGTCCACCCTCTGCGCACTCTGCCTCCCCACACCCCCACCTCACTGCATACTTACCTCTGCAGTCCAGCGCGACAATCTTTGGTGGACCGGGATCACGTCTGCACCCTTCAAAGCCAACCGCGAACTGAGGAAATGCCAGTAAGCTGTATAATGGAATAAATAGTTTTTTTTTTCAGCTCGATGCATATCTCAGGCATTTTTTGGAATTTTGGGACCAAATTTTAAACAAAGGGTTTTTGGAATCCCTCCTCATGAATTCTGAAACTGTCATGGTGTTAATCGGGCCCGAAGGGTGATTTTGCGAGCACTGCGCAAAATCACCTTTCAGGACTGATTAATGAAACAATAGTGCCAGTGTTCATAGGTGGGCTCACAAAAGTCTATTTTGCAATTGGTGAAAAAATCCTAAAATGACTTGTTTTCACAGTGTGCATTGCGCGGTTCCTACATAAGCTCGTAAGTTTGCAAATTTTTAATATTTGCATGCCAGATTTTCAACATTGCCATTTTACCACACCTCCTTATGAGCAGTACAGCTGTCATTTTTCGTCACCCAAAATGTGTTTCCGCGCATGTAGTGCACAATGGCGCAGTCAGTGTGCACAATCAATGTTTGGGACAGATTAACAAAATCACAGTGACACTGTTCATGAGCAGAGGTCTTAAAATAGCTATGTTGATAATTTGGTGAAAAAAGTCCATAAAATGACTGTGTTATGAGTGAGAATTGCGCAGTTTCCACGCACCCTCGTAAGTTCATGAATTTGTAATATTTTCAGTACAGATTTTCACCAGTGGCATTTTTCCACACTTCCTTATGAACTGTACAACTGTCATTAGACACAGTGGATGTCTTGGGAGGAACTCATGGAACTATCACTTCCAAATACCTAAACAGCACATAAAAGCAAGCAACATTCGCCATTGACAAACGCTTGTTGAATTAGAGTCAAAAAGCATTGTTTGAGATTTCTTTAGGTTGAGGACCAATTTGTTAGCAGATAGCCAGGTGTGAAACTTGATATCATGGGCACTAGACAAGAGCATCAGATCATTTGCATACAGGGTGGAGCTACAATGAACTGGTATGTGGGGGAGATAATTTACAAACAATGAAAAAAGAATGGGACTCTGGATTGAGCCTTGGGATAGGGAACTGAAAAAGGAGCTAGTTCAGAGAAAATTATGTTAACTCTGAGCAACTGCTGTCTATTATATAAATAGTTAGCAAACCAGGTAGTTGAATGGTCAGACAGTACAAAGGAATGCAGTTTTGTGCAGAGAAGTTTGTGATCAACCAAGTCAAAACCTTTGGAGAGATCAACAAAGATTGCACCAGTCAACTGGTTTGGGTCCATGGCCACCCTAAGGTCAGATGTGACCTTAGTAATGGCAGTGGAGGTACCATGCCCCCTCCAGAAGCCCTGCTATGCCAGAAATACTGTAGTAGGTCATGCATATAAAGATATTCAAGGAGCTGAAATGCAACAATTTTCTCCAGAGGCTTACTAAGGGTGGGCAGGATAGCTAAGGAGCGATAACTGGCAATGCATGTTGGGTCCTCTTGAACCACAGGAACCACATAAGCGACCTTTCAAATGTCAGGCACAACATCAGTAAGCAAGGACATGTTAATGTAAGCACCCTTTGGGAGCTTACTAGTCAATTTTAGGTTGCTAGTGGTAGTTAGGCGGAGAGATCCTTTCGAAAATGGAAAATATTGCAATATGTTGACAAATATGCATTAATGTACAGTATGTCAATACACTGAGAAATACATTGTCCCAATGTAATATATTATGGAATATATTTTTAAATATACTGACACAATATATTTCTAACCCATAGTATGTAAAACTATGTGTCACTATATTGAGAAATAAATTGACTCAATGAAATATAATACACTGCGTATTTCAGCACATACTGAAACCATATATTGTCTCATGCATTGCTTGAAAGCATGTCAGTCCATGTAGTAATACATAGGGTGGGGTATTCAAAGCAGCTGCACATGGCACAACTGAGATGTGCTCGTGCAAGTGCGGAAGTGTGCCAAAGGACGATATTCAGCGGGAGCAAATGTGTGGCACAAATCGTAGTGTGCCAGTGTACAACCCTAATGAATGCATGCGCAAGTGCAGGGGGTGTAGCCATGAATAAGCAGCTCAGTGCGATATTCAACAGCAAGCTGATGGCTCAAGCGCGGAGCAACAGGGACATGTGCAGAGCAAACCTGAGCCCATAAAAAGAGGGAGCAAGCAAGGGACGGAGGCTTGCGCCACAGGGGAGCAGAAGAGAGAGAGAGAGACATTGGCCAGGCAGGACAGCAGGAGGGGTGCAAGACAGAGGCAGAAAGTGCCACAGAGTGTGGGACAGGGCATGTGACCCTGAACGTGCCTGCGTGTGTGTGCATGTGTGAGACAGCAGTGGGGGCAGCGACTGCAGCCTGAGCCTGCGAGCCCGGTCATAGGAGTGGCAGTGAAAGTACCCAGACGGGTGGGAGGTGGAGGCCACAGCCAACAGGCCACCAGTAGGGACCCCCAACACAGGTGCACACCCAGTGCAGAGGCACACGCTTCAGCACACAGCCGGGGGTGCCAGGGGAGACAGCCGCCCAGGGGGAGCAGGACATTTCAGGCCATGGCCAGTGCCATCTTCCAGATGGAGGCAGTAATGAGGAGTGTGAGGAGGCAGGAGGCAGAGTGGCATGGCCATGGAAGGGCCCATTGGCAGTATGCCCGGAACAGGTGGTACCGTGCCCACACCACCTATGAACAGTATAGTGACACCAAGATTGTGGGCCAGTACCACCTGAACCGGGCCATTCTGAGGCAGCTCTGTGAGCTGTGCAGTGATGAGATGCAGGCACCCACAAGACGGAGCCATACCCTGTCAATGGAGACCAAGGTCATGGCCATCATGTGCCTGCTCACCACGGGTACCTTCCAGAGAACAACAGGGGACACCACAGGCATAACCCAGTCGGACGCGTCACGGCTCCTCACACAGTTCCTCAATGCACTGCTGCCACATGCTGCGGAATACATTCAATTCCCCAGCACACAGGCAGAGCATACAGTGAACATGCAGGAGTTCCACAGGGTGGCACGTATGCCTGGTGTGCTAGGGGCCATTGACTGCACCCATGTAGGCATCCACACACCACCTGGGCCAGAGGGGGTAGCCTACATCAACAGGAAGGGCTACCCTAGTGTCAACTGCCAGGTGGTGTGCTATGCCAGGGGGAGCATAATAAATGTCTGTGCCACACACCCTGGTGGAGCACATGATGCCTTCATCTGGCACCAGTCAGCACTGTGCCACAGGTTTGAGAGTGGGGACATCCCCACTGGCCACCTAGTAGGTGAGTATGCAGCTGGAATGGGCAACCTAGCACAACAGGGACGCTAGGCCTGGGGCATCAGAGGGTGTGGCAGGGAAGGCGAGGGGGCAGCTACACAGACCACCATGCTAGCCACACATGTCAACACACAGGTGACAGCGGATACCCACTCTGGCCCTGGCTGCTCACCCCATACTGGTGCCCATCAACCCCAGCGCAGGAGCACGCCAGCACACGGAACATCATCGAGTGTGTGTTTGGGCTGCTGAAGGCATGGTTCCATTGCCTGTCCAGGTCTAGCAGTGCCCTACAGTACAGCCCCTCAAAGGCCTGCAGCCTACCCTTGGTCTGCTGTATGCTACACAACATGGCCACCGACTGTGGGGTAGATGTCGAGGTCGAACAGGGGAACAGCAATGGGGATGACGCAGCCGCTGGTCCAGATGGTGGTGGACAGCCCCCCCCGGGTGACGGGAACCCCAGCTGAACAGGATGGCCCAGCAGCACCGGGACACAATTGCAGAGGAGCACTACGGTGCATGCAGGTAGGTGTACATGACCACAAGCAAGTCCAAGGGACCATGGCACAATACACAGGCATGGAAGGCCAGGCCCCATGACGGACACGGCCGGATGGTAGCGTGGATGGGCATGGAACTGGACTCCATGGAAACACCTTGTACAGCACTGTAGGCCTCACCCACACACCCGCACACACATGCACATAGGCACCCACATGCGCACACTCAGAGGCCACCAATGGACATGTGTCAGACGCTGCACACCAGTGCACAGTAGTGGCTGGTGTTGTGTTGGGATCATCATTCACATGCCACAGTTCCCAGTGGCCGGGTGGGTGTGCACAAGGCGGGTGTGTGGTGTGGACCATGGATGACATGTCCCTGGAATGTACACGCACACGCCACACCAATGTGCACACAGGGCAGTGGCAGACAGTGGATGGGGAGGGATGTGGATCTGGACCGCCGCCCAGTCGCACAGCTGCCGCGGACACTTGGACGGCCCCACCGGGACTGCCCAGCAGATGCAGGCTGTGCGACGGCCACAGGGGGTGTCTCAGATGTTCCCCCAGGTGTGTCACTGCGGGAACGTGACCCGTCCCTCGCAGGGGTCTGCAGGCTCCCGAACATGCCCGCTCCAGGCATGCCCGGAATGCCCACAGCGGATCCCGGCGTCGACACTGAGGGGGTCACACAACACCATGACCGAGGGGTTGAGAAGGCACTCCAGCGGGGTCCACGGCAGACGGCCATCCACTAGGGTGGCCAGTGGTGCTAGGCTGGCCGTGACCACAGCGGTAAGCTGATCCAGTGCTGCGGTTGTGTCCTCCTGCATGCGTGTGGTACCGACAGGAGCTGCTCATAGTCCCAGTCACACCTCCCTGCGCACTGGCGCAGTTCTGTGTGGAGTGCACGCACCCCTGCCACAACCAGCACCTGTTGCTCCATGGAGGCCCATAGCAGACGGTGTGCTCGGTCAAGGGGTCGGCGCCCTGGGGGGCATGGGCATTGTGCCAACCCACGGGTGTTGCATGACCCTGCAGCACAGCCCCCCTCGCTGGTGGGGGCTGCACAGTGGGGCCCCCTTGGTGCTGATCAGTCTGTGGTGCAACGGCAGTGGCCACTGCACCCAGCCCCCCGACCCTGTCCTACTGCTGCCCCTTCAATCACTGTGCACAGAACAGCGCTGGGGCAGCTGCACCACCACCACCCCCTTCGGACTGCGCCACACCGTTGGCACCCACAGCCTCACCAGGCGTGGTGGCCTGTTGGCGGACAACCACCACCAGGGCACCAGCTGTGCTGCCGTGGTGGGTGTGTGGTATGGGTGCCTCCCCCTGACTGGCAACACCACTATCCAAGATAACAGTCATGGCATCATCAGTCCAGGACCCTGCCCCGATCTGTGTCTCTGCATACTGGATGCCATGGCTGGCGTCCTGCTGAAACATAGCCAGGGCCTCGTCTGCAACCATGCTACAGGCATCTGGTCAGACTGTGGTGTTGGGCTGTCTGCGGTCCAGACCCCGGACGCTAGTGGAGGTGGATGAACATGCCTCCAGGTCCAAGACCGCCCCCATGGTGGTCACCCTCACCCATGCCACTGCATGCAGGAGCTCCAGAGCTGAAAAGGAACACAGTCGCATTAGTGCAACTGGCACACACTCCTGCACCCCCTTTCCCCCCTTCCCCAGGTGCTGCTGAATCCACCATGCAGTGATGGGCTGCCCCCCATCTGGAATCCTCCACTGGGCACACCCTCGATGGCGCTGCACCGCATGGACGCCACCACCAACTCCTCCTGCATCATCAGCTGTGGCACATCAGGCTGTCCACTGCCCATAGCAGCATGTGCGGCCACCTGATCCTCCTCCGGTCTGTGCCCACCTTGTTTTTGCACTCATGTGCTGTCCTCTGATGGATGCCCTGCTGGTTCACAGCCCTGGCCACACCCTCCCATGCTGTCGCCCGGGCCTGTGGGGTGCCTGTTGAGGCACTCAGGAGAGGCTCCTGGTCCAGGTAGGCATCGAATAGGGCATCACTTTCTGCCCTCATGAAGTTGGGCCTGCGCCTCCGTGCAGGCCCACGCTCCTCAATCTCCTCATGATCCGTCATGCTTATTCCTGTGGATGAGAACATGTGGTCAGTGATGGCTGCAACACACAACACCCTCCCAATCCATTGTCCCACAGGCCCACAGCCTGGTGCATTACCTCTGAAGGATGCAATACCAGTCTGGTGCCTGTGCAGTCCCGTGGTGCATTTATAGCGCATCACATGCAAATGAGAGGATGCGCCAACTGAAATGAGATGCAAATGCCTCCGATATGCCATGGATATGCTGATCAGCCCATCTGCATATTCCTGCTGAATATCCAGCGGTTACTGACTAACGCATCGGTGTTGCACATGCACAAACCATGGCACAACTGTATGACATGCGCGGTAGGCCTGGCAGTGTGCGTAATGGCGCACTGACGTCAGCGTACATCGGTGGTGCGGCATCCCTACACACTCACTGCTCTGGCGGTATAGCACTCTGCGGCTATTAGGCTTTGGCTCATGTGCTGTATGCCCTATGGCACCCGTGCGCGATTGGCACATGAACCATGGGGCACACATGCCCCTATTGCGCACCATGCATGGCATGCCCTATCGTGCTGTCGTGCACAGTGTGCGTGCTGACCTATGACCCGAGTGCCCTCTGACCCTCCGGGTGCCTGCGGTACATGCCAGTGCTGCCCCAGCTATATCGCGAATCACCAGGGAATGCGTGATTGGGGATGGCAGCGCATCACCAAGTGAGCCGCGCACCCACAGCACATGTGGCTCATGTCTTACTGGGTGCCATTTTGGATTTGCAATTGCAGAATCAGGCATACCGTGCTGTAGCACTGCGAGGACACCCAACTGGACCCAGGTAGAACTGGGGAACCTTGTGGCCCTGGTGGAGCCACATGTGGGTTGTCTGTATGGCCAGGTGCCCCTGGATTAGCCTCAAACAGAGGTGTGGCAGGAGGTGGCTGAGGGGTTGGAGGCCACTGGGGCACAGTGCAGCAGGGAGCAGTGCCACAACCGCTACAGAGACCTGTGGAGGAGGGATCCTGACAGGCTACGGTCACTGCTGGCGTGTGTCCGGAGGGGCGCCATGCCATGTCCAGGTGAGTGCACTACATCCATGTCTGTGCCATTCCAGTGTTCTGTGGGGGCCAGCAGGGTGTCACACCATGCTGTGGGGGGGGATGTGGCTGCACGCTCTGTTGGCTGTGGCAGAGCACCATGGGTGTGCTGTGCCACCGCACCACCACTGTGCAGGGCCAGGGGGCATGCTGTGCTGTGGGGGTGGGTGGGGTGTTGCCAGGTACTGATGTGTCCTTCTCAATGTCTCCCTACTAGGCCCTGGGGATAGGTGATGTGCACGGATGGCAGACGCTGGAGGTGGACGAGGATAGTCCAATGCTGGGGCACAGGCACAGGTTGCAGGCCGCATGGGCGGTGCCGCCGGACAGGTGCCGGTTGCACCACAGCAAGCAGGTAGGCACTCTTTCAGGGTTTGTTGTTGTGCAGGGAGGGGGTTGGCCACAGCCCCATGCACGTGCATTCCAGCTGTGCACTGCCGGTGGGGTCCATTGCACCATGCAGTGGCTATCGCATATGTGTGTGGCTGCTGCAGGTGGGCTGTGGGTGCACCTGGGTGCCAGCCGTGCCACTGCCATCCTCCACTTAGCCCTGTTGCTTGGCCACCATGGTTGTGGTGTGCGGCATGTGTGTGGTGTTGTTGAGCAGTACTCTGCGTGGCTGTGGATGGTTGGGATGGCAGTTCATGTGGGCACACACACACTGAGAGAGGCTGTGTGCCATCTCATGGGCGCATGTCACCTGTCCACTGCACACGGTGTTGGGCTACGGTCATATGGACATGCACTCATACTGTGTCCCCTCCTTTGTCCTAGGTGTCCAACGGGATGCTGTCAACACCAGGCTCCTTCAGAGGATACTGCGGGTCACCACGGCCATGCTCCAGGTGGCGCGACTGATTTGGCAGGCCCTGTGCAGGTCACAGAGAAGACAGCGCACCAGGCGCCGGTAGGGCGTGGACACCCATAGGGCCCATTGGCCTGCACCCCCTTCCCTGACCCCCCTCCCTTTCCCTTCCTCCCTTGTACCGTTACCCAGCCATATCCCCTGTCCCCCTGCCTCCCTTTCCTGGCCTACCATTTTGTTTGTGGCCTCCCCATTCCCTGCTCCCTGTACCTGTTGTTCTGTACATAGTTATTGTTGCTTTGTTTTAATACACTTTTCTATTTTTAGCCATCTGTGTCTGTGTCTGCTTTGCAGCTGGCGTGTGCAGCCATGCTGCAGTGGTGTGCATGGTGGCCAAGTGGTATGTCTGGGGTTGACTGGGGAATGTGCCTGGTGGTCTGTGCCGAGTGGCTGGTGGGTGTGCCCTGGGGCATATGTGTGCACTCTGTTCATGTTGTGTAGCATGTGTGTTGTGTGTTGTGTGCTGTTACCATGTGTGTTGCCAGCTGTGGTCCAGGTGGCGTGTCTCGTGCCTTCCTGTGGGTGTTGCCCATGGCTGTTTGCCAGTGGACGTTGGTGTCACACTGCCTCCGTGCACCACTGTGGTGTGCATGGTCGGGGGCCTGCAGCTGTGCACCTGCCATACCTCCCTCCTTGCATCCTCTGCACCCTGGTGGTGGTCTGTCATGCTCTGGTGGCATGCTCCCTGCTGTGTCTGTTGTCCTGTGTCCTGGCCCATACACCTTTGACCCTTGCGCAGCCCTGGTTGCGCTATGGCCCTTGCTGACTTGCTCCCTGGTGCAGCCCTGGTTGTGCTATGGTGCTTGCTGGTTTGCTCTCTGACGCAGCCCTGGTTGCATTATGGCGCATCCCTGCAATATTCAGCCATGTTGCGCTGGCACTCGCCGTCGTGCGCAACCTTTGAATATCACATTTGGTGCACACTGGCACAGTGTACTTGCGCTGCGCAGCTACTGCGCCTGCCTCTGGCACATTTCTGAATATCCCACCCATGGTCTACAACAATTACAACAACATTATTCCAATGTACCTATAACTTAACCTATAAAACTACCAGAAGCTCAACTAAGGGCGTATTACAAGTCCCATTTAAAAGAATATCCTTTGCTCAGTGGCCCTCTCCTATTGAGGCCCCCAATGAATGAATGACCTGCCCCCCTCCCCACCTTTTTACAACACGAAAAAATCAGCACATTTAAAATAGATCTTTATACCCTTCTGGGCAGAGCCAATTACTGTGACTGTGACACTTAATCTCTGGTCACACCTCCCGTGCACTTGGCTTACTACCACTGTCTTCCCCCTCTCCCTCCCTCAATCCCTATCCCACTTTGTCCACTTTATGCCCCTGGACCAGTCCTTCCCATTCCATCCTGATTCTCCACACTCGGATCACCTTCACCCTAACCCCCTCCACCCCTCTTACCCATAATGCACTCTTCTATGACAACACCACCTCTGGCTGCTACCTCACACCACCCCCTTTTACCAACTCCATCTACCCCTACCCACCTCCCCCCTGCCAATGCTGCTGATGGCTGCTACATCCTCTCCAATCTACGCTTAGCAATGTAACAATTAGACTACTGCAAATTACTGCTATATGACTGTTTTGTATGATTTTGTGTTTTGAAACAAAATGTATTTGATGATATTGTGTAATTTGTATCAGCATTTGTTGTACTACCTCTCCCGCTCAGAGTGGTATTAATGCCATCCTGTTGAATCTCCTAACTGTATGTCATTTGTATTGTAATGTTCCTGTTCTTTGACTTGGAGCCTTTCTAAAATAGCCTTTGGCTCAAAGGTTGTAACTCCGCAACTGAAACAAATAAATAAAAATAAAATAAATAAACATTGTCTGAAATATATTGTTAGTGTATTTCAAAATATATACTATATTATTTGTAATGTATATTTTATATATGTTGCATATATTTTGTATATGTTACATATAATTTAATACATGTTACATATATTTTTATATGTTACATGTATTTTTGAAACTGCTTAGTTTCGTCCCATGTGTATATCTGCATAACTAATTTGCATATTTCAAAAACAGTTTATTAGCCAAAATCATGGTCATTGCTGGTTTTACAATACTTTCGAATTTACAACATTAGCTTACAGGCTGAAAAGAAAGGTACAAGTTATAAAGCAAGTACATGTAGGATCTCACCCTGACCTAAAAGTGAAACAAAATGGGGTAGTATAAATACCAATCTGAGCCTTTCACAAGCATGAGCTTGTGAGGTAAGTCATATGTGTAAGTATAAATGTATAAAATGTACATTTGAGTTAAAGCTGCACTGTAAAACAATAATTCAATGTAAATATCTCCATGATTAATAATAAGATGAACTTCAGTTGTATAGCTATGTAAATCATAAACAATTTAATTTGTTTTTGTCTGGGTAAGTTAATAGTTATAGTAATATCTGGTACACATGTATTATATATATATATATAGTTGTAAATATAGGAAACAGCATTAGAAATATAAACAAAAATACATTTAGACATATATTAGCAATATACCCTTCAGGGAAGGGGCCCCACCTGCACTCAGCAGGCAGCACTAGGTGGGCCAAACGGTCCTTATCTGCTATCAGAGTCTATGTTTCTATACCAATAACATATATTTACCATCCCTATTTCAATATAGTTGGAATTTAATCAATATATTTTGCAATATACATAATATACTAATACCCATAAATGAGCGCATACAGTATTATAATACAAGTGCTCAGTGACGGTTCAGTTGGAACCAGCCAAGGTGGTGTGTAGAGGTGTGCTGGTGCCAGCTCGGGGTACAGGTTGGGGGTGGACACTATGTGCCAGGGTGGGTGGGCGCAGGACCACTTCACCACCAGGGTACATTATGCACTCAATGCACATTATTGGGCATATCAGGGTGGAGGGCGGGTTAACTACATTGTTTCACAACATAGCAGGCATATTGGGGTGGAGGGTGGGTTTATAATTGTTAATCATGGATAGCAGGCATATTGGGGTGGAGGGTGGGTTTATAATTGTTAATCATGGATAGCAGGCATATCAGAGCAGGGGGGACCACTTGACCACTTAGGGATGGGGGGCAAGGATGCTTGCCGCATCTGCAGGGGGTTGCGGCACACCCCTCCCATGCACCAGGCATCTGACACATGGGAGTGGTTGCTGCCAAGTGTGGGGACTTAGGCGTAGGGACCTCACCTGTATCTGAATCTGGTGCAGGGTCCCTGGCATTCTAGGCTTTGATGCAAGCTGCTGTTTGCTGCAGTCTGAGCCAATCTAAGCCCCTTTTGTGAATCAGGCCCACTATGTCTAATAGTATTAATCATGTTGAGCTAAGAGATTACTGTTCCAATATTGTCATGAAAAAGAAAAAAAATGTGTGCCCTTTCTGAGACTTGGCTGAAGCCCTCTATGGGAGACTCCCTGTGTTCCATTCCGGGCTACAATATACTTTGAGCTGATCACCCTAACCCTAAAAGAGGTGGGGGCTTGGCCCTGTACTACAAATCTCATCTTAACATCTCTGTCATGTGGGGTCCCTCACTTACAGATTGTGAGGTCCTTCATTCCCACCTTCTGCTTGGGGGTGTCAAGATTCTTCACATCTTCTGTGTTTATATACCTCCCAAATGCTCCAGACAAGTCCTTGAGAAATTTATTGAGCTGGTGCCATCCATGTCAGGGAAAAACAAGGTTGTCTGCTTGAGAGATTTTAATCAGGACTGGGCCGGGCCTTATTCCTCTCTCCTATCTTCCATTACCAGCAAGGCAAACCTGATTCAATTAATCCAGGCCCCCACTAGAATCTCTCATCGGAGATCCTCCAACACCCTCCTTGATTGGATTCTGACTAACAGGAAGGAGAATTTCCCTAATGCTGGTGTACTTCCTATCAGTGATCACTGCCCAGTATTCTGTGTTTGGGACTCCTCACCCCCCTTCCCTCCCAAACTACTATCTTTTTCCAACTTCTCCAGCCTCAACCCTGCTGCTTTCCTGTATGATCTAAACCATGTTGACTGGTCCCCTGTCTACATAACCGATGATATCAACTGTGCGACTGAGTATTTCAACACTACCTTTTTCTCTTTACAAAACCTACAGATCCCGGTTACTACACGTAGGGTAAAAGGGAAGGTCACTAAATGGTTTAAACGCCCCCTACTCCAGATGCTGAAGCACAGGGATAAACTATGGTCGGTCTGGAAGTCCTCCTCCCTTCAAGCTGACTTTGATGCCTACAGGTCTTTGAGAAACTCCTGTA
The DNA here is from genome assembly GCA_016271365.2 of Neoceratodus forsteri. Taxonomy (NCBI): domain Eukaryota; kingdom Metazoa; phylum Chordata; order Ceratodontiformes; family Ceratodontidae; genus Neoceratodus; species Neoceratodus forsteri. The sequence continues at coordinate 427,038,061 of CM057450.1, read as the reverse complement.
AAAAGGACATCCGCATTGCTAAGAGTACGTACTACCGGAACCTCCTCAGTGCCTCTGTCTAAAACCCAAGATGCTACTGGTCTCAAATTAAGGACATTCTCGGCAATAAAAAAACACTGACTCCAAACGAAATGCTCGTCAACAATATCCACTGCAACAGTCCCCTCACCATAGCAAGTGCCTTCAATGCCTTCTTTTCTGTTCTTTCCACCCCCACTCCTACCCCTTTCCTCCTGTCACTCCCCAGGCCCCCTCACCCACGGCAGCTCCCACCACTCTTGAGCTTACCTCAGTTACACGCCAGGAAGTCCTTAAGTTACTTAGAACTATTCCTGCTCACAGCAGTGCAGGTCCTGATGAAATTGATCCTAGGATCCTTAGACAGTTCACCTCTCGACTACCAGGCTTTTCATTCTCTCAATCTGCTCAGCCTCAGTCCCTTTGGCCTGGAAAACCACCAGGACTATACCGGTGTTTAAGAAAGGTGATCCCAAAATCCTGTCAAACTATCACCCTATTTCACTTCTGCCTTCACTCAGTAAGCTGCTGGAGAAAGTTGTGCATCGTCAGGTCTCTCTGTATCTGTTCCACACTAACCTTCAATCCCTATATCAACATGGCTTTAGGGCCGGGCACAGTACGACTACTGCCCTTAACCACTTCGTCAATGATGTAAAATGCAATATGGACAAGGGCCTGCTCACCAGAGCCATGTTCATTGATCTCTCCAAAGCATTTGACATGGTACATCACCCCCTACTACTGGACAAACTGCAATCACTCGGAGCCTCTGGCTCCACCCTCTCTTGGTTTGCTAGCTATCTCGAAAATTGCTCTCAGACTGTCACCTTCTGTAAGGTTCTCTCTGACCCTGCCCCTATCACCTCTGGTGTCCTGCAGGGTTCAATTCTTGGCCCCTACTCTTGTCCCTTTTTATCAATGATATCCCCAACCCTTCCCACCCTGTAACATTATCTTGTATGCTGATGACCTAGTACTTTACTTGGCCTCTAAGTTTATAACTGACCTAAATCAACAATTATAGACTGCCTTTCAGAACCTCCAATCTTGGTTCTCCTCTAATTATCAGATCCTAAACCTATCTAAGACCCAGGCCATGCTGTTTGGATCCTCTAGATGGGTACCGACTGCAGCCCTTAATCTTCTGGTTCGCGGCTGTGATGGGTCCCAGTCTCTAACACATTATCTTTCAAATACCTTGGTGTTATGCTTGATTCGGCTCTGGATTTCACTGCACATGTCAATGAAGTCTGTCGCTCAGTTAACTCTAAGAGTGGAGTAGCCTACAGGGTGCGCCACTCTCTTACTCCAGCCACCAGGATTGCTGTCGCGAAAGGTGTGTTATTGCCGCAACTGCTATATGCTCTCCCAGTCCTCTTGCATGCTAATGCTGTAGTACTCCATAAATGGGACATTACGTCTAACATCATCTGCAGATTCGCCTTATCAGCTCCACGTCTGACCCACCACTGCCGTCCTTACTCTGCCTTAAATTGGCTGCCTCCCATATCCCTTAGATCATATGCATTAGGTTGTTTTGTTGACTCTTTGACCAGAACACCTCACCCGTCGGCCCTGGGGGCGCCATGCTTACCCGTCTCTCACTCTCATGTCCTCAGGTCTGCTGCCTTCCCCCTGCTAGCTGTTCAGCCCTGCTTTACGAAAATGGGTGAGCAGGCTTTCTCCTATTTTGCCCCGTGACTTTGGAACTCGCTACCACCTCAGGTAAAGAACTCCCCAACTCACTTAGCTTTTAAGCATGCTCTTTTCTCCCACCTTAATTCCCCAGACTACAGTGTCTGCACTTAAGGCTTGCTGCTTGCCCTATTGCTGCTTTTGTTAATTTCTGTCCCCCAACCCCCATGTCCCATGTTAATGTCTATTTAGGGCCATACACTTGTTATATGTATGTTTTTCTTTTGCAACAATTGTATTACTGCTCTAACCTGTAGTTTTCATTGTTATTCTCATGCTGTTTTTAATTTGTTATGCTAATTGTCATGACAGTTATCTCAGTCTTTGTAACTCTTTATTGTCAATGATGTCTTTGCTGCACCACTGTACTTGTATTCTCCTGGGTCGTGCCTGAAAATAGGCAGTTTTCTTGCCTAGCGCACTTACCCGGTCATCAAAAGCTAATAAATAAATAAGCTCTAATGCTAATAAATGTAAATGTACCTAAAGGAGACTGAATTGGACTGTGCCCCTTTAAGACTATAGTCATTTTAAAGTTTATTTAGGGGATGTATATACAGAAAATGAACCTTTTATAAAGCTTAGTGGATGACTGAGAGTGTATGTGCAGCCACTGGTAATGATAGTTTTGTTGTCCGGTAGCCCCCCATTTCCCCCCTTTCCCTAAGAAAACACACACACATAGATCTTGGAGGAAATGGCTGCAAACATGTGTTTATTTAACATATCAAACATTAATACTGATATTAAATTCTTTATTAATACTCTCATTAATATTAATATTCTCATTTTCATTGAGCAGCCCCCCCATCCGGTGCGCTGCAGGGAGGATGCACCATACATCAAGCACCCACACTGCCCACCAGCCTGAGAATCCCTTACGGTGCATGCTGAAGTATCATCAATGGTTGCAGGGTAGGTCAAATGGCCAAGGTTCTTGAGACCATCCCTGTCCAGCGCAACTGACCTTGCAGTATGTATTGCTGAGATTGGACCAAGACCCCCATGTGAGTCCAGGTTTTGCGATCCACCATTATCATGCCAACCAGGGCCAATGAAAACCTTCAGGAGAATTGGCCTCATCCCCTTTTTCCCCACTACCTTCCTCATGTGTGCCTCCCGAGGCGCTACATGGCAGCGCCAGTTTGCAATACAATTGCTATACCCTAGTTCTACTTATCCTTTTCTAATGCATGCTCTACTATTCTTCCTTAGCAAGTAACTACTCTGTTTAAATTTGACTTTGCTATTTTATCTCTGTCTTTATTATTTGTTCTCTGAGCCATTTACTTTTAGTCTATTTATGTTTTATTGTTTGCCTTGTGCTTACCTCTTTACATCCCTTTGGAGGTGGTGAAAAACCCGGAAAAACCCCTGCAGGGGAAAAAAACAGGAAAAGCCACTCCCCTACTGCGGTCACCCATATTGGGTCAAAAGGGGCCCTCTCTCACCAGCACCCTTGCCCCCATTCTGAGAGCCAGGAGGGTGGGTATTCCGGTGATCGGAGGAGAAAGAAGGAGAGACACTGGATTCAAATCCAGTTATCCCTCTCACTCCTCCCCACCCAGACCCCCCCCCCAGTGGGGCAGGGTGAAACCTCCCCCTGGGGTGTGTCCAGGGCCTGCTGTCCACTCCTGGAGGAAGGTATCCTTCCCTAGCCTGGGCCAGGGGGGAGGGGGCCCATGGACAAATGGCCAGCTGCTTCAATGCTTGAGCAACCTATTTATTGTCTAGTAGCACCCCATTTCCCCCCTTTGCAAAAGAAGGCACACACACACACAGATCTTGGAGGAAATGGCTGCAGCCATGTGTTTATTTAACATATCGAATGTTAATATTGATTTTTCACTGTTATTAAATTCTTTATTAATACTCTCATTAATATTAATATTCTCATTATCATTGAGCAGCATGCGCTGCCAGGAGGATGCGCCATACATCAGGCCCCCTCACCACCCACCAGCCTGGGAATCCCTTATGGTGCATGCCAAAGTATCACCAGGGGTTGCAGGGTAGGTCATATGGCCAAGGTTCTGGCGGCCGCCCCCCATCCGGTGCCACCGACCTTACAGTATGTACTGCTGAGATTGGACTGAGACCCCCATGTGGGTCCAGGTCTTGCGGTCCACCATCCTCATGCTGACCAGGGGCAATGAAACCTTCAGGTGAATTAGCTTCGTCCCCTTTTTCCCCACTACCTTCCTCATGCGCTGCTCCCGGGCTGCCACAGGCAGGACAAATCCAACCCCCGTCATTCGCTCAGTTGTTTCCTCCAAGATCCTCTAAAATCCTTCAATAAGCAATCCAAACCTTCTACCTGCACTTTCCCATCCTCCTCCACCGCCAGGCCCTGGTGGGTATTGTAAATCCTATCATGCCTCACTACTGCACACCCACCCAAGGACTCCATAAAAACTCTCATCTCCCTGTTAATCCTCATGTGTACCCTGTTCAACGCCACTCCCCACCTTGCATGTGGCCAGTGCTGCCTCATCACCATGTATGACCAGATGAAAATTGTATGGGGCCACCAAGCCTCAATGGAATGCAAATCATCCTTCATTTCTAGCAGCAGATTCACCATCTTCTTATGTCCCAGGTCATCATCACCCAAGTGAATCAGTAAGATGTCCAGTGTCTTCCACCTGCCAGCCTCAACTTGAAGCTTCGGAAGCAACACACACCCCAACACATGCCCTTGACCCCAAGCCACCTTATCTGGGCTGCGTGCTGTGGAATTGACAGGTTGCTTCCCTCTGGCTGGCTGGCTGGTTGCTCTCTTCGCTGCCCACCAAATGAAGGAGTGTCCATATATCCATATGCTCCTGGTGCCATCCTTGAAGCCTGCAAGAATCAAAAGTCATGTTACTGCAAGTGTGGTCACACATAGAGCAAGAATGCCTGGGACTTCCACCACTGCAATGCCTGGATCTCTGAATCAGATAGGCCCAAACTCCTGGCATTCGTTGCAGCTCCTATGTGGAAGGAATGGGTACCATATTCACGGTCATTCAGCCCCACGTGCTGAACTGCCTTTTTTAGTATAAACCTGACTTAGTATACCATACTAGTCTACCATTCTGATGACAAAAAAAGACTGCCCCCAACTCGGGGCAGGATGCCCGATAGTCACTGATCATGCACCTTCACTTCATAACAGCGTCCTGCCCCTCACTGCTCTGTCTTCAACTTCTACAGTCGAATGAAAACCTTCTTTGCCACAGAGACCACATCCTGTGCCAATAACCCAGGGACCCCTTTATTCCCTGTGGCTTGCATCAACTCTGATATGCTAAATGCCCCACAGAAAGCCACCAGGATTAATGTCTCAAATAGCCGTGCTTCATACTCATTCCAGCAGACGGTGGGCAGAGCCACCTAAATACTAGAAAGGATTGCCAGGGTAATGGGATGCCGTTCATCTGGCTGATTAGTTACTCCCCTCCGCCAACCTTCCAAGAGCATACTCACCTTGAAGGCTTTAGTGTTATCCGCCATACCCATGGCCCTTGCCAGCCATGACAAACCTGCCAGATGCCGTCCCATTATCCCACGTAAACAGCCAGCCTTCTTCCCTGCCATGCAAAACTGGTCTACTGGAATGGGCCACACATCAGGCCACCCAGTGAAAGTTAAGATGTCCAACCAACTGCTGTAACTCCTGAAGCGTGACTTTTTTCATGCCCTCTACCTTGTGCAGGAGATCCCTTAATATTTCCAGTTTATCCTGCGGTAACTGACACAGCCGGTCCACTGAATCAATTTCAATGCCCAAGTAGGTAAGTACCATCCCCAGGGGCTCTGAATTCCCTACCACACCTGTTCAAAAGCCACTACGGCCCCCACCCCCCCCACACACACACACACACAAGCTGGAGACCCTGCCGATTCCACGAACAGAAAATCACTGAGGTAGTGCACTGTGGCCTCATTATGCACCACTTGTGCAGTAACCCAATGCAGGAAGGTGCTGAACTGCTTAAAGACTGCACACGGCACCACACATCCCATGGGCATGCAATTGTCCACATAGTACTTGCCCTTAAATTTCCTGACCAACAGCACCCTGTTCTCAGGATGAACTGGCAGCAGTCTGAATGTGGACTCAGTGTCAATTTTTGCCATGTGTGCCCCAGGTCCTGCTGATTGCACCACCTCCATGGTCTGGTCAAAGGATTGATAATGCACCAATGTATACAGGGAACCAATGTGATCGTTCACCGAGTCCCAGTCTGGTTACAACAGGTGACTGATCATCCATGACTCCCCCTGTGCCTTCTTGGGCACTAAGCCAATCAGAGAGACCCATAAATTTAATTATCCCGTGGAGGCTCCATAAAAGGTCCACTCACTTGCCCCAGCCACCTCTCTTTCTTCAGTTTTTCCTGGAATACTTGCAGCCGATCACTGGCTGACTTCAAGTTATCCACCTCGTACACCCTCCGGGCCTGAGTATGGAATCCCTTAAGCCCTCCATGAACCCTCTCCCCAACAAGTCGATGGCTGCTCTGTCTGGGTACTGGTTGAGCCATGGCTTAATCCTTTTTATCTGTACTGGGGTGGGGAATCTTCCCATCCTGGGATTTGGGGAACTTACCCCGTGCTCCCCGCCCATTTACTTTTCCTCCTCATGCCGATGAGCACTGAAAAAAAGGATGCTGTTTCCCGCAGGCCATGCATGTGTGCCATAACTTACGGCTGTTGCGTCTGCATGTGCTTTGATTATAGGCATAGCACATCTGCCGGACCATTACCACCGACTTCTTCTGTGAGGAAACTTTAATGGGAAGGTCGCTATCCATGTGCTGCACCCTTCCTCCTTGCATGACATCCACCAACAGGGGCATATCTATCTTTTCTCCAGCCTAATGCAGTATCCACCTGTTGCCTGTGATGAAATTCCATCATCGTAGTTGAGCCAGGCCATCCCCCCTTTTTACATATTGCATTAGTAGCAGATTTGGAGGTGCAGTCACTGTGGGTGAATGCACGGCAAGCTTCAGAAGGTGCATCCCTCATTCCCCAATAAGGTAGCTGCAGGCACTGACACCGGGCATACATCAGGTGACCACCAGATCTAACAAAAGGTCTGTTGCAATCATGCAGCAGCACAATAACACGCCCTCCCGATGCGCCTGTCCAGTGCCTGCGGACTGCCCCAACCTACTTCACTTGCCGATGGGGGAGCCTACTCACCATCGGCATAATGACCCAATGACCCTCCTCCTATTTAAAATGTATGCCGAGGGGGTGCCCAATCACACTCGGCATCATGTGCCCCCCCGAACAATCTTTCTTTGCCAATGGGGGGCCCAATCCCTGTTTGCTTGAGTCCCTCTTTCCCATTTATTTTGCCAATGGGGGAGCCCACTCCCCGTCGGCATAATGTCCCCCCCACGCTTTTGTTGTCTGATGAGAGGGTGCCCAATCCCCCTTGGCTCTAGCCCCCTCTTCAGTATGTGTCGTGGGGTGCCCAATCCCCATTGGCTACAGCATCCCCCCCACAAAACAGTCAGGTAGCACACTGGGAGCCACCCCTGAAAACTAAATAACATCCACAACGTTTCTGTTTTTAAACTGTGAAAGAAGAAAAGGGCCCTCGCGGTCTCCTGCTCCTCCCCAACCCACGCCCAGCTCTATGCACCCACCTCCCACACACCCTCACCTTATACTTACCTCTGGAGCCCGGCGTGATGATCTTCGTGGACCGGGAACATGTCTGCACTCTTCAAAGCCAACCGCGAACTGAAGAAATGCCGGTAAGCTGTATAATGGCATAAATAGGGTTTTTTTCAACTTTGGTTCATATCTCGGCCATTTTGGGGGATTTTGGCACCAAATTTTCAACATTGGGTCACTGGGACCCCTCCTCATGAATTCAGTCACTGTCATGGCCTTATCCGATCCCGAAAGGTGATTTCGTGATCACTGCTCGGAATCACCTTTTGGGACCGAGTAACAAAATGACAGTGCCACTGTTCATGGGGGGGCTCTCAAAAAGCCTATGTTGCAAATTCGGTGGTAAACATCCAAAAAATGGCTGTTTTACAAGCGTGCGTTACGCAGTTTCCACACACACTCGTAACTTCATGAATTTGTAATATTTTCATTCCAGATTTTCAAAATTGCCATTTTCCCACACCTCCTTATGAACAGTACAGCTGTCATTTTACATATCCTGGCCAAAATGTGTTTTCGCATGTCTGGCGCACAATAGCGCGGTCACTGTGCAAAATCAGTTTTCGGGACAGCTTGAGGAAAGTACGGTGACACTATTCATGAGCAGAGGTCCTAAAATGCCTATTTTGAAAATCTGGTGAGTCCATAAAATGACTGTGTTACAAGTGTGCGTTGCGCAGTTTCCACGAACCCTTAGAGTTCTAACTTCGCAAATTTGCAATATTTTCATGCCAGATTTTCAACATTGCATTTTTTCACACACCCTTATGAACAATACAGCTGTCACTTTTCACATCTTGCTCAACATATGTTTTCATCCCTGTGTCGCCAAATGGCATAGCTGCTGTGCAACACTACCTTTCAGCTAACAAACTGATAGTGCCGCTCTTCATGAGGTGGGACCACAAAAAGCCTATGTTGAACATTTGGAGTGAAAATACCAACAAACGCCTATGGTGTTAGGATTTCCAACTGTAACTCCCCACCCTGTAGAGACTGACAGGCATCACGGGTGTGACTTGGGGTCACTGGTTGTAATGCACATGCCATTCCACCCACCCTGCAGCCAGTGACAGGCATTGAGGTCTGCCTTGGAGTGTTCGCCCCTACAGTTCACCCCATTCTCCTATACTGCACCCACCTCAGCATATTTCCTTATGGAATGGCGTAAGTATAATGCCCAAAGACCCCAAAGCACACCACGACACTTGTCAGTGTCTACAGGGTAGGGTGAGGTAGAATGGCATGAGCATTATAGCTGATGACCCAAAGGCACACCCCAACGCCTGTCACTCTCTGCAGAGTGGGGTTGGCATTGGCATTGGCTTCTGTTCAGTACTTCACTGCCATTCCTATTATGTATCTCTATCTCCCGTACTACCAATGCCAATGCCAGCGAGACAACATTCGGCATTGACAAATGCTTGTTTCTTATGTATCAAGGAGATACAGTGCATGTAATTAAATAACTCCACCCCATGCTTCTCATCTGCTTGTAAGAGGACCGTGGCATATATGATGAATGCCACCATCCAATTGTTATACATCCTTGGAATTTCAACCTTCTTGCATTCCTATTCCTCCCCCTTCTCTTTTTTCCATCCGTGGGCTCCACGGGCCGGTTTAGGAGGGAAAATATGTCCACATACTCTCAATTCCTAATCTGCTGCCTCCATTTGTCAGTCAAGTGGGTGCCCACCGGAGTGTCAAGCCCTGCGTAAGGGTTCTTCAGTGGGAGAGGTGCCGACTTATCTGATGATGACCCATCCTTCCCCGTGCCATCCCCTCCTGTCAGTCTTGGGACTGTCTTGTTCCTGATTTCAGCCACTAAATCCACCACCAACTCGACTAACTGCTTCAGCCACTCATCTACCACTGCCCACAAGCTAGCCTCTGCTCTTGGCTGCCTACCACCTGTCCCTTCATCTTCCAAGGAGTCTGGTGCTGTCAGTGAGTTACCACCATCTGTCTCCAGAAGTCCTCCCTCTGCCAGCCCTTCTGACTCACTGTCAGACTCATCACCCCTTAGTTTCCCTAAGACCTGTCTTACTTGACTGGCCCCTACCTGTGGCCCGTCAGGTTAAGCCTTACCTTCGGCACGAGGCACCTTCACTGGTGGTAATGGTTTTCCTCCTCCCACCTTCTTCTTCTTCTTTGTGGCCAGTGAAGTAAATGGCCCTTCCAGCCCTTCCAAGCATGCCTCCAGCCATGCTGCTCTGTTCTTCTTATACAAGGCTCTCAGCTTCTCCTCGGCCGCTGTCAGCACTCTTGGTGACGAGTTTCTTTTCCAAGTGGTCATGGTCCTGCAACGATAACTAAATGCTCCCTTCAAACATTACTAGAGATAAGCCACACAAGACTCCACCTGGAAGTCTGCACTCCTATGATGAATCTGGCTAAACCTGGCCTCAAACCTCTACTCATCAGCCACAATGAGGAAGGGGGGGGGGGAGGAGAACAGATAGGGGAATAGAACAGAGAAACATCATTAGCTACTCATCCACAGCAAACTCTACTCCAAAAGACTGCATTCCCGCACCAAAGCCAGGTAAACCTGCCCTGAACTTCTGTTCAATGGCCAAGCTAGAAGGACAGGGAATGGGGAGCAGGACAACCCCTACCTAACCCCTCCTTCCTCCTCCTCCTTTTTTTTTTTTATTATATTCCCCAAGGTCCAGAGGGGGCTGAACCCAGGCCTCCAGGCCCATAGTGCTGATCCTTTGCCATTGCCCTGCATCACCCCCTAGATGCAGCAAACAACAACAATTTTGTTTTATCTGTTTTTTTTAAACACCCTAGTGAGAATTCCCCCTGTTCCCACTGCTGGGCACTGCGCCGCCCCATACACCCACCACTTTCTGGGGCAGTGCACAGCCCCATGCATCAACCTCTGTGCCCAAAAAGAGCCAAGGGCAATATATGACCTTCCCTTAACCACGCGGTAACCAGAAGAGGGTGTGGGACTCATGCCCAAGCCCGCTGGGTGCCCTAGGGAATACCCCTCTCCATACTTCGACCTGCTCCTTTTTTATCCCACACTAAGTTGTGGCCCAAAAAGGGGATGGTCTCCACTCTCCACCAGTGTCCAGGTGTAGGAGTGACCCAGAAGCACTGTTGTTTAACACCCTCATATTCACACATTAAGCAAGTAAAGGTTGCAGGAACAAACCCTGCCTGCTTCATGTACCAAGCTCATTCACAACTCCTTGCTCGAACATCTAGGCTAAACTGTTCTGTCCCTGTGGCCACCAATTTCTAGCTGCCCTTCACAATTATGGCAGCTCCTGATGACTGCCACCTTCGTGGGAGGCCTGCATGACTGAACTCAGCCACTCCCTGGCCTGCCTAATGCTATAGCCCCCAACCACCGCCCCGTGGGGGGATAAGTCAAATGTTCCCAGCCCATTGTCAAGACTAGGAGAGTCACCTTGCATGCCTGCTGAGAATCAAAGAGCTCGGCGAATTCGGCTGGCGTTCACATCATGGCCACTGAAATCTCGCCTTGCGTGAGATCATGAGCAACCAATGCAAAGTCCTCGGTTTTGCACGTGGCTTGTCCTGGGAACTGGCAAGCTGGAATGAGCATCCGAGTTTGGGGCCTCTGCCCTGCCATCCATGATGGAGCACCGCATCTGGAGATCACATTGCCTTCAGGGGAGGGGGAACAGTGGGGTACGAAATAACACTGTGCCACTCCCACCTGCCCAGTGTGCCCGGCTGCCCCATCGGCCCTCCGCAGCCACTACGAACTACTTCAATAGGGGCGAGCAGGCAACTAGTTGGGCCACCCTGAAAGCACTGTGACCATCACCAGAGGACGTGCACAGTAAGAGCTACCACTACACACACTCCTTTCATGGGGCTGGCAGTATAACCTAGAGGTTAGCATAACGAACTGTGAATGAGCTTGGTATATCCAACAGACCAGACCTGGGTTTGAGTCTCACAACTTCTACTTACATACTGTGTGACTCTGAGGAAGTCGCTTAACCACCCAGTGCTCCCATGTCACCCATGAAAACAGGCACTTGTGCCTAGTGTGCCTTACTCGGTTACCAAAAACAAAAATAAAGAAATGTATTTTTTTTTTTTTACTTTGTGGCAAAGATGCCAGAATCAGAACAGGAAATCAATACGGGTGCATTACTGGGGACTCGGGAGCATTCCAAAAGAGATGCTGGTCAGACCGGAGGGTTCACCACTCACACAGCCAGGCCACATGTTGCTGAGGCCCTCTGCAGCGGTCAGCGGTCCCCAACCAGAGCGGCCTAGAATGTGGACTGTCCACTAACTGACCAGTGTAGCTCCCAGTCGCTCAATGCTTTTTCCACCCAGCTCCCTTGCTGAAATCACTGCTGCCTAGAAACCCAATCCTGGTACTCCCACAGAAGTCCAGGCCTTGCTCATAGGGCCCGCAGTGTTCTAGCCACATTCTCCTCACTCCGTTGGCCACATCCTAATCCTTACCTCACTTAGGAGCTGGCCTGGACTTCTGAATATTCCACTGATTGGAGGAGAAAGAGGGAGAGACACTGGATTCAAATACAGTTATCCCTTCCGCTCCTCCCCACCCAGAGCCCCCCCCATGGGGCATGGTGATACCTCCCCCGGGGGTGTATCCAGGGCCTGCTGTCCACTCCTGGATAGAGGTATCTGTCCCTAGCCAGGGCCAGGGGGAAGGGGGCCTCCGGACAGATGGCCAGCTGATTCAATGCTTGGGGAGTCTATTTATTTTCTAGTAACTCACTACATTTCTAGATACGAGGGAAAAAAAGAAGAGAAAAAAATAATTGCAAGAATGTGCTGACTGGTTGCTGCTACAATGTTTAAAAGTTTTGATTACTAAGGAGGGTATCCTGTGGTATGGGCGAAGCAAATTTAACTACTCAAAATGAGCGACTCAATTTGCATGCCGGGAATAACAGCAACCATGAAAGGACAGAGAGAGGTGTGAATAGCGAGGTGGGGGGACAAAACAGCAAACGCTGAGGAGCTTGGTGTGTTTACAGGTAGCTGGTTAAATAATTGGAGTGAGCAGGCTGCTGCCAAGCTGGCTGCCTGGTGTGGTGGTTACACTCACCACCCATGGTATACATGGACCTGGGTTTGGGACTGCATGCAGGTGTGTACATCTTTTTGCTGCTGGGTGTTGCAGTGTATTTTACTATTTTTTATATAGACCTCCCATTCCCCCCAGGTTGTTCCCCAATCCACGGGTTGTCCCTCCCACAAAGGTCACCCCCTCCTGGGTTTTCCTCCCTCCCCCACTGTCCATCACTGCCCCCCCCAGTTGATTATTTTTAGTTGTGGGGCACAGGGTCTGGCGCAGGTCCATAATGTCACCAATTCTGTATTTGTCGTAGTGCTGATCACCGATTTTGTTTTCAGCATTCAGCACTCACCCTTATGCGAGTTGCGATTAAAGACTTGCTTTTATCACACAATGAGTAAAAGTTTGCCATTCCTGGCAGCGCTAGTTAATAGGTGGCCGGGGATAGTACTGAGAAAACTGAGTTTAGTTATGGGGGGAAAGGAACGCCACTGCTGTAGTACCTGGCAAGTGAATGTGGGAACTGGTAGTGGGTTGCCTAGTTTATCCCAAGTAGATGAAATCAGAACTGTAACAGGAAAAGGAGAGTAAATTCACCGCTCCAACAGTGTTACCAGTTTCATGCACTGGCCTTCGGCAGGAAGAGAGAGTTCGCATATCTCTCCTTTGTGGAGGTCGGTGGCGTGGTCTGATTGGGCATTCACCAGGAGGTGAATGTTTTGTGTGAAGGGAAAGTGTAAGCACACCTTGGGAGCTTACTAGTTAATTTTAGGTTGCTAGGGGTAGCTAGGCAGAGAGAGGGAGCTAGTGGAGCCGCTAAGTCTGGGATTTGGGTCTGACTCCTGACTGCAGGTGGGGTCCCTCCCCGGGGTGTATAAATGGGAGAGAGATTATTGTTGGAGGGAGTCAGAGAGGGACCCAGGAAGAGAAGAGAGACAGGGGGTTTCACCCGCAAGTTCGGCCAGAGGGCCGTGGTGGGTCCAGGATAAACCACTTACCACCCTAGCCCTCCACCCTTGAAGACCCGCAATGTGGAAAGTGATGGTTCAGGTGGTGAAAAAAGGAGCAATGGAGCAAAGCATAGGGACCTGTATGGTGCAGTTGGGAGCCGGAGCCTGGGGATAAGAAATGAAAATGGAGGCCTGCCAAGTGAACTTCGGCACCCTGGTAGGGTAAGCACTGATGGGGCCTAAAGCCCAAAAGAGAATGATGGCCCTTGGGTGAGTTCAGCTGTTGGGTCAGATGGTTTTACTGTGGGTGGGTCTGCTATGGCAGTATGGCTTTGGGCATGGCTTGGAAGTGCCAGCCCTTGCAGTTGAGAGTGTAATGGTGGCAGAATTACCACTATTCCCCAGGCTGGAGGCCGCCACAGAGTTGGGACCCAGGGTTTGAGCAACTTGTGGAGGCAGGAAAAGTCCATTTAGGGGAGTGATGTTTGGGACCTCAGCTGTGTTACAGTCATTTGGGTGAGCTGTGTGGCACTGGCAGAGGTCTCCCTGATGAGTCAGTTTAGAGGCTGGAATTGCTGCATGAGTGGGGTGCTGTTGGTTTGGGGGCTCAAATGGACATGGGGAAAACATTCTAGGCACAAGGCATCAGTAATTGGATGTCTGATAGGGTTCTAGTGGTTCAGTTCTTGCTATGAACATCAAATGAAAATACCGAATTAAGACCTTGAAGGAAAACATGGTTATACTCCATAAGTGTTAGCCCCAAGGTGGAGAAAGTGTAAGACCAGGCAGATTGAAGTGAAATGGCAAGAGTGTAAGGGTTTGGATACAGTCAGGGACGGCCTTAGCTAGGTGCAAACTATGCCCCTGCACCTTGGGGGCCCAATGGCCCATACTTTATGCCTACATTTTGTTGGAGATAAAAATGTTTACCAGCAAATGAAACTGGAAGACAACTGGCTCTGTTACTGTTACAAAAGGTGGGGGCAGCTTTGCTGCAGTGGAAAAGATTAGGTTAAGTACGTGCTAATGGTGTTAATGGCCATACTTTACACCTCCCAGGTTGACTGCTTTCACAAACAAAGGGCTATACTGACAAGCATACCTCTCAACCTCCTGCTTCATAAATCAGCTTAAAAAAATCAGGGACAAAGGACCAAAATCAGGGACACTTCTTCAAAATTGGAGATATCCACTCAGGAAGCTGGTAGAGTAAAGGGGTTAGTGTAAAATGCATTTTCAAAAGAAGAACAAGTCTGTAACTTTAATGTTTGACATTAGTTTGTGCTTATAACCCCTGCTGTTTGGTCACAGAAACACAATTTTTAGGAGGGACAGAGTAAAATTTTGAGGCAAAATCAGGGACGTCCCTGAAAATCAGGGACAGTTGAGAGGTATGCTGACAAGAGAACTTGTTTGAAACCTGAACATGTAGCTGAAACAATGAATGACATGACAAAATATATTTCAAAAGTATGTGAGCACTCAAAATGGCTCAAAAACCTGACCGGCACAGAGCAAAACCGGATTTCCTGATAGGGACCCTGAAAACCTGATCACCAGGTAAAAAAACTGACAGGAGACTATCTTACTGGTGTCCCATGATAATCCTCTCTATTCTCTCTCACTCACACCTCCAGAAAAGTTAAGTTGTTTAACTTGTTTGCAAACCAGAGTAACGGTGGTGTGTGTCCAGTGATGATGTCCCTGCCTTACAGAAATGAATACGGCAGTAGTACCGTACTTACTTAAGTTCTTGCTCCAGGCTCAGTTAGATTCATTTCCAATGGTGAAGTCAAATAATTCAATGCAGTCAATGGCACTAATTAAACAATGCTGGTTAAACTAGCAGACTTGGAATTGCTTTATTAATACAGGACAGAAGCGTTAGTTAGGTGTAAATGTTGGATGGGGCGGCCCACAGGGAATGGAGTGGTGAGGCCTGGCAGGGGCTGCACAGGGGCCCCAAATGGTTAAGGTCAGCCCTGGGTACAGTAGAAATGTCTCATGCTGTCATAAGCCCAGAGTAAAGGTATAGGAATGAAATTGCCAGGAGGGAGTCCAAAGGGAATGAAATGTAACTACTGGAGAGAGAAAGCAAGGAATGAGATATGAGTTAGTAGAGTGTGTCGGTAGCAAGCTACCTCAAGCGGAGGCCTCATTCAGCCTCAAAGCATGCTGCCAGGAATCTAGCCTTCCTGGTTTAAGGGAGCTCTGCATCAAATAATTAGTCTGTTAGCTCAAGAGACTGTTGCAGTAGATTTTTCAGCTATGTTTTTGAAGAAAACCCACCATATGTTTCACCCCACACATGGAGTGATTGTTACCATTTCATGTTTAATTAAATCATTTTTTCACTTTGATTTTGGAGTGGACAATGGACTTACTTAATGAGTCTGTGCCTGCCTGTTTGCTAATGAACATTGCCCCTACAGGTGGAGGAGATCTGCCTTATGTTTAGTGCCTGCTTCCCTAGATTTGTGACTCCCGGTCACTACCATCGCTTAACCCAGGTAATGAGTTATTTTCTTCTAAATCCTTGGACTTGGTTACTTATGTTGTCAAGTGCCCCCTCCCACTGTTTTACCACCTGGATACCCCTAGATGGGGGCTTGCATTAATATATGTGAAATGGGTAATGCCAAAAGTGGAGCACCTAGGCAGAGGAGCTTTGGCTCCAGTTCATGAGCAGGGCTAGGATGGGGGAGACAAAATAATTTTCATTTCATTTTTATTTTTATACTTGTAAGTAAGCTAAGCAGTACTGCCCATTTTCACAAGTGACAAGTCTTACAAAAATATCAAAAATAGATACAAACAGTAACATTTAGAATAAAACTTCTCAAAGGCAGTACAAAATGTGTCCTGGCTAAGCAATAAACAATAATATATTTTATACATTGATAAACACAATCAGCAATCACAAACAACAATCTACCAACCTCACTGGCAATAACAGTGTTAAGGTAGAAGGTGGGATAAGGTACCCATGAGGTAGAGAGGCCATGGTCACATCCTGGGACACAGGACCAGAGAACAGGGAGGTGCAGGCAGAGAGGTCCAAAACCTGTTTATTCAAAGTGTAAGCTACAGTATAGTGCTGGGGTTGTTAACAATTAATCTCATCAATGAGTATATCACTGACTTGGTAATTTAGGCAGCCATAAAGAAACATTTGGAATGTTGCATCAAAAACTCCTTGGATCTTTATATTTATAGGCAGTTGCAGCCTATAATAAGGTTATGACTGCCGCACTCGATGCCCTCGATACAACCCAAATCCTCTCACTTGAGATCACCTTGGTTTGATGGCAAGCTCAAGGCGATGAAGATTAAGGGTCAGAAGATGAAGCGCTGCTGGTGGAAGTCCAGGCAGGAGGTGGGCAAACTGGCCTTGCATACTCACTATCGTGAGCACCAGGGAGCAATCAACTGTAAAAAGGCAGAGTTCCATTCTAGGGCGATTGTTGCAAGGAAAAACCAATCAACAATGCTTTTTAATACTGTTGACAGGCTATTACATCCTGCCTGTTTACAGCCAAAAAAGGTCTTATCTTCCACTCTGTGTGAAGAGTTCACTCTGTTCTTTGCTGACAGGGTGTCCTCTATCCGTCAGGGTATTCCCCCAGTGGGCCATGTTATGGCCCACAGTGATCGTCTTGAGTGTGACGGAGGCACTTCATCTCTTTGGGAAGAGTTTAGACTGGTGGAGGAGGCCACGGTCATTGAGGTTGCCTCTCAGCTAAAGCACATGTACTGTGAACTGGACCCTGTTCCGACATGTTTTCTTATGGGATGTGTCGGTTCAGTTGGTCCGGTGTTCGCCATGATTGTTCGGTGCTCGTTAGCCAAAGGGGTCTTTCCAGATTCCTCGAAAGAGCACTGGGGAGACCCCTCCTGAACAAACCTTCACTCGACTCGGACGTCCTGGCGAACTATCGTCCTATCTCCAACCTTCCCTTTTTGAGTAAGGTTGTAGAGAAGATCGTGGTGCTACAGCTTGAGGAGCACCTCATGACCTTTGCCATCTATGATCCCTTCCAGTCTGGGTTTCAAGCAAGGCATAGCACAGAAACAGCATTAGTTCAGGTGCACAATGTCCTCCTTAGGCAAGAGATAGAGGAGAGAGGTCTGATTCTCCTAAATCTCTCCTCAGCCTTTGACACTGTAGATCACGGCATGCTGCTCAATTGGCTCAGAGGTTTCTGTGGACTTGCTGGTACTGTCATCCACTGGTTCGAGTCCTGTCTCACAGGTAGGAAGCAATGAGTAGTGATGGGGAATTTCTCCTCCTCCCCAATGCCCCTGCCGTGTTGTGTACCTCAGGGCTTGATCCTGTCACCGCTGCTGTTTGCAGTGTATATGCTGCCCCTAGGTAAGCTCATTAGGATGTACAATGTGGGTTTTGACTGCTATGCAGATGATACCCAGTTGTACTTATCCTTTGCCTCCGGAACATCTGATGCTATAGGTGTGCTAAATAATTGCCCGTCCAGAATTAATGACTGGATGTCCTCTAGCTGGTTGCGACTCAATCCCAATAAGACGAAGGTCTTGGTAGTGGAACCAGGCCATCAACATGACAGGAGTGCCTCTAGTGTGGCAACAGGTCTTTTTCTCAGGACTACACCATTGAAGACCTCCTCCAGGGTATGAGATCTTAGCATGTTCCTGGATGACAAATTGACATTTGAGCCTCAGGTGTCATCCATGGTCCATAGTGGGTTTTACCATGTTAGAAACATTGCCAGGATTAAATCCCTAGCTCCGCCTGATGACCTCCCTACTTTGATTCTCACCTTTGTCACGTCCAGGCTTGATTAATACAATGCCTTATACTTCAGGGTCTCTGGAGGTACCCACCGCAGACTGCAGCTAGTGCAGAACACAGCCATCTGGATGTTGACGGGCCTTTCCAGATCTTGTCACATCACTCCAGTGCTGCGTGAACTGCATTGGCTGCTGGTCAGGTGGAGGTTATCTTCAAGGTGGGATTACACCCTTCAAGACCCTACATGGACTTGGCACTGGCTATCTGTCTGACCTCCTTATGCTGGCCACCCCAGTTCGCTCCCTCTGTTCCTCAGCCAGGGGCCCCCTGACTATTCCACAGACGAGGTTGAAAACATCTGGTGACAGGACATTCAGGGTCGCCGCTTCCACCCTATGGAATTCCTTTCCATCATTTATCAGGGAGGACCCCTCTGTCAAGGTCTTTAAGAGCCATCTCAAGGCCCACCTTCTCTCACTGGCCTTCCTGAACTTTGAGATTTGATTCTGTTAACCGGTTACTTTATATTAGACAATTGATTTTAGTCTGGCTTTTCTGTCTTGATTTTGAGTTAATTATTTATTTTTTAGTATTACAATTTTGTATGTGCTCATATGTGGTTTGCCTATTTATATTTTTGTATTATGTTTTAATGTCTTCAATTGAAGGGTGCCCAGAGACCCCGAGAATGGGAGCTGCAGAAATAAAATGTGCCTTGCCTTGCCGTCTTTAGCAGTAGCCAAAAGAGAGGATCTATAAATTTCACTCTTAGCTGATCTGATAGCCTTCTTACATGCATGCCTAAGCCACTGGTATTCAATAAAGTTGGACAGAGCTTGGGAGGCCTTAAATCTTGCCCAACACTTGTCCCTGGATTTCAGGAGGGTGAGCAGGTCACTATGAAGCCATTTGGTAACAGTACCCGTAACTCTCCTTTTAATTATGTTTTCTTGGTCGTTCCATAGGGAATCCACTCGATGAGGCCACAGGGAGTAAGAGGAGAAGTTAGTGAGCTGGGAATTGGAGCTTCAGAGAGTTTTGGAGACGTCAGTACCATGCCCCATGGGGAATACTGTGAACTGTTTGCTAAAGTAAACTGTTGCAAATGTGAACTGTTTGTCCATGTAAACTGTGAGACCATATCAGTCTGGTACACATGCTGCCTCTCCCAACCCAAATTAATTTTTCACTTCATGAAGTCTTAAAGTTCCTTCATTAAATGGATCTCTACTGTTTGTTTTACAAAATGTGTCGCCTACAGTTATTTCATCAGATGTTCATTATGCCTAACACTGACCGCCTTTCAGCCCAGCACCCAAACAGTTTTGCACCCCAGAGTGACTCTAGGACCTGGTAAACTTAAGCCATTTCTGGTGCAGTGTCTGCTGTTGACTGCCCCCTTCCCATGGACTGTTTCCATCTGCATACCCTTAGACATCCGGAAGGGGTGGGCTTAGAGTTATTAAATCTCATGTTATTCACGTGTTAATTTCAACTGCTGCGCTATTTATGCCCAACAGCTACGCAGCACATACAAGCAAGCAAACTTTTGGCATTGGTCAGTGCCTCATTTTTGTTAGCACGCTACTGTTTGAGGGGACCAGGGCTGTAGCCACAGCTTTTTGAGATAGGGGGGAAGTAGTGTTCAGTATTTCAGTAGTCCCTGTCTTATAGCCATTTTTGTGTGTATTTATGTGGGTGGGGTGGGGGGATACTGTTCTAGTATTTATATTGCTCCTGGCAGTAGCCATTGTTTTGGAGGGGGTGTAGTGTTTCAGCAATTGAGTTGCTCCTGACTTATAACCATTATTTGGGGATTTGTGCATAACTGCTGGCCTGTCTCCTTCATCTATATTTACTTGTTTTAGTTTCTTATTGCACTGCAAAACTGAAGGAATTGGTGACTATTATATTGATCTCATACTGGCCATGAATCCAAATACAGAACCAAAACCAGCACCAAAACAGGCGATTTAGTAAAACCAAAGCCAGAACCTCCCTGGTTTTGCCCACCCCTAATTATATTAGTGCATACAGCCCATTGTGCGTCATCAGCATTCACTCTAATATGAGACATTTGGTCACTTTTCTCCAAGATATGGTATGATTTCCCTCTCACAGTTAGATTAATGCACTCTCATACTGTGCATTTTCCCTTACTCCTATACGGCACATGTGAGTTGAAATGTTCTATGCTCAACCATATTCAAAATGGCCACTGCAAACTGAATGACTTAAAATTAAACTGAAGGAATGTTTGTCACTGAAGTGCCAATGTCTTTGCTTTACAAACTGACCACATGGTTCACCCAAAAACTATCCATTTTTTTAATAGTTGTTTATGCTGCTGTTCAAATTATGCACTTTTTATGCAGAACTGCATGACTATTCCAACTGGCCACGCAGATCCACAAGAACAAGTGTGCATCCCAGGCTGGTCCGAGAGTAGATCATGGGATGTGGCAGCATGTAAAGACAGCTGTTTCTTCATAGGCATGGTTGTGTTCATTAAAAGAAACATAACACCAATGTATGTACTTAAGGAACTGGCTGAGCAGCTGGCAGGCCCACTGGCAGACCTATTTAATAGTTCTCTAGAGTCAGGAGTGGTACCGCAGGACTGGAGAACAGCACATGTAGTGCCCCTCCACAAAAGCAGTCCCAAGGATGACCCAGGCAATTACAGACCAGTCAGTCTGACCTCCATTGTGGGCAAGCTCATGGAGACCATACTAAAGGAAAGGCTGGTGGAATATCTAGAGGAGCAAGGTCTTCAGGATGCGAGGCAGCATGGATTCATGGCGGGGAGATAATGTCAAACAAATCTGATTCACTTCTTTGACTGTGTCACTAAGACAGTAGACAGGGGTCAAGCAGTAGACATCCTCTATCTTGATTTCAGCAAGGCCTTTGACTCTGTGCCCCACAAAAGGTTGATCAGGAAGTTGATGGATCTCAGAGTTGGGGAAAAGATGGCCAGATGGGTGGAAAACTGGCTGAGGGACAGAACCCAGAGGGTGGTTGTGAGGGTAGGGTTATCTGGCACTAGAGAGGTAACCAGTGGGGTCCTGCAGGGCTCAGTGCTGGGGCCGGTGTTGTTCAATGTCTTCATCAATGACATTGGAGATGGCATTAAAGGCAAAATGTGCCTATTCGTGGATGACACCAAGCTCTGTGGAATAGTGGACACAGCTGAAGGGATACAGGACCTACAGAAAGATCTGGAAAAGCTGGGGAAGTGGTCCCGGATTTGGCAGCTTGGCTTCAATGCTAAGAAATACAAAGTTATGCATATTGGAGCCAAGAATCCCAGGACAGAGTACTACCTGGGTGGAGTCCGAGTATTTGTATCAGAGGAGGAGGAGAAGGACCTAGCAGTGATGATCACTAGTGACCTGAAGCCTCCCCGCAGTGCAAGAAAGCAGCAGCAAAGGCAAACAAGATGCTGGGATGCATATCTGGGGGATCAGTAGTAGGAGAGAGGAGGTTATACTGCCCTTCTACAGGTCACTGGTAAGGCCGCATCTAGAGTATGGAGTTCAGTACTGGTGCCCACACCTCAAAAAGGACATTGACCTGCTGGAGAAGGTATAGAGGAGGGCTGCAAAGATGATAGAAGGTCAGCAGGGTAAGGCATATGAGGAGAGACTGAAGGCACTGAACATGTACTCCCCGGAAGACAAGAGAGAGGGAGGGAGAGGGAGAGAGAGAGTGAGAGAGAGAGAACATGATTGGGACCTTCAAGAACTTGAAAGGAATAAATGAAGTTGATAAGGACAGTCTCTTTAAGCTGAGTGGCAACCATAACACGAGGGTGCACAGTCTTAAGCTGGAGGGTGGGAGATTTAGGAAGGAGGTCAGGAAGCACTTCTTCACAGAGAGGGTGGTGTACACTTGGAATACGCTGCTGGAAGAGGTCATCTCATTGAAGACAGTGGGCAGCTTTAAGAGAAGCTGGGATAGGCATAGGGGAAGGTAAAGATCATGGGTAGAGGGGATGGGAGGAGTTGGGAGGGAGGGCAGGGACATTAGCTCAAGCTGTGGACCCTGCAATATGAGCAGACTTGACAGACCCAAATGGCCTTCTTCTACTGGCTTCTTCATATGTTTGTATATGCTGATTTCTCTTTTAATCAGTTCTCTATGTGGACTGCTGTTTTGTACTTGTGCCAGTACTCTGTACCAGATCACTTATGCACTGCAGTTTTTTAGTGCCTGGGTCACTACTGAAAATGAGTTCTGTTACCCAGTGTACTTACCCAGTAACCAAAAATAAACAAAGCAATCCATAATAAGTCTTAATTTATCATTTAATAAAAGGTTTATTTTCTTCCTATCTAATGAGCTAACCCCATCTTTTTAGACAACTCAAAAAGAAGGCTTTCCTGGTTTTTTTTTCGTCCGTGGTAATGCCACTACAAAGTCAGTTACACAGTACAAAATGGGCCAGTACAGAGATTACCTAGACTACTCTGATATATTTCCAGTTATAACAAGAAAAGAAAACCAGGTTTATGTGGTTCTCTTCCACTGAAGCCTAGCAATACACTCTGCAGTCCCCAGTAAGATCGAGGCTCTTACTCTCCCAGAACACGTGAAAATGACAGGCAGGACCTTCCTGAAGAGTCACCCTTAAATAAAATAAATAAAAATGCTGCTTAGACCACAGATGCAGAAAAAAAAGTTGTTGATAATGGCTTTTATTGGGAAGTCAACATTCTTGAAAGAAAAAATTAAAATTTTTGAGTGAAAACAACTTCCATATTAGTGTTTTTGACAGAACTGACACACATCCACCAGCAGAGGGTGCTCACTTCCTACCTAATTGTAGCTGCAGGACTTGGTGCAATGGAAAGTAAAAAAATCAGTTCTTGTTAATGAGGTTTTGTCAGCTTAGAGGTACCTCCTGTATCTTTATTTGTTGAAGAGATTTAGTTGGAATGTCAGGCTTCAATATTGTGTTCGGCTCTCTGGCAAGCCGAATTGTCCTCTCACTGTTTTCTTTTCTGAGTCTGCTTCACATCAGGCCTAGAAACTACATGTATTTTAAAGTAGAAGTGTCTTGGGAAGATGCTCTGAGAATATTGTATTGTACTGTAAAGTCCCTCTTCCTTTAAATGCTGTCAGGCTTGCTTCATTTGCAGGTGGACCCTGCCATAGCCCCCCCAACCCCACCTCCAGTACCCTTGCTTTGGGTGCAGGGTTTTTTTTTTTTTCGCTTGTTTCACACACTGCAACTATTTAAATTGCAGTCAGGGGCCACAGAAAAACATTCCCGGGGACAACAACTGTCCCACAGCCTGTATTTGTGAACAGATTCTGCTGCAAGACAGAACTCTGTTCAGCAATGTATGTAAACATTTATAAAGCATTTTGTTCTGTCCATTGAAATCAATGGGAGAAGTCACAGCATGTGAGGACCTCTTATACTGCAGTGACTGATTCATGTGCTGTGACTCATGTGCCTTCAGACTCTAAAAGCTCAAAGTTTCATTAAAAGTCTCACATTAAAGATACTGTAACAAACAAATCAACTTCATCCTAACAACGCAATCTAAATACAAACACCAACTGATTGAGTCCCGAGATATTCAAAGCAGGGATCATAAAATATGTTACTACATTCCATGTGTTCTGCATTGTGTAGGTGAGCATTTGAGACTGGCCGTGAGCATGTGGAGAAGGCAGATCTGACAGACACAAGAGTAGCTCCGTTCCAGCTCAGTTTAACAGCACCTCCAGATAATTAACATTTTCCTATTTTTAATTTGTATGGCCATGTTTAAAAAATAACTAAAAGTGCTGGGGAAAAATAGTTATTTAAAAAGTAAATGGTAGCTTTGACATATCTCATGGCTAGAGTGCCACCTCATAATATCTTAGTGGTCCAGAACCACTCAACTTCATGTTGTGATTCAGGATGGAACCCTAAGACATAATGAGATTACCCTCTTTTTTGTTTCTTTGTTTAACATTAAATATTTTATTGAAGGTTTTAAAATTCATACAACAAACAAGAACTTTATAGCCACGTCATGTATAAAGAAGATTAACAATAGTACAATACATGATACGTCTGTTGTGTAAAAATTATACAATACCAACAGTGAATGGAGAGCCATGATCTCTACTAAATGCTTGCTATACCAATCAAACAGCGTATCTGGAAAAGCATTGGTAGTTTACATTTCATTTGATGGTTAACCCAGCTCTGTTACAGAGTCAAGCCAAGGAACCTGAGCCCAGTACTGGATGGAACAGTATGAGGGGTTTTGTTTAACACAGTGTGCAGTGTGGGGCTGGCAGTATAGCCTAGATGTTAGGGTGATGAGCTGTAAATGAGCTTAATACTGTACATCCAGCAGACAGACCTGGGTTTGATTCCCACAACCTTCACTTGCATAGTGTGTGACTGACCAAGTCATTAGCTTCCTAGTGCTCTTGGGTCACCCCTGAAAACATGCACTTGTGCCTACTGGGTCTTACCTAGTTACCAAAGAATAAAATAGAGAAGATTGTGTATGAGTAGGTCTTCACAACAAAGCTGTGCTTGAATCAAGAGGTCTCCTGTTACTAAGGAACCTCGAGAGTCAAACACAGCCTTGTTTGTGTATACCTGCTCATATGCAACCTTTTATTGTATATGGGCAGGTATTACAGATAGAAGACAAGTAAAAAAGACAAGAAACAGCTATAGAGGAATGCAACTATATTTTGATTAGTTTGTGTCTGTTACTGCTACTGTTTACCTGGTAAAGTAACGGAATTGCTAAAGACATGTTACCAGAGAGAAAAGTATTATCTGGGGGACGTCACACTACAGGGTGTCATCAGTTTCAGTTTGTTGGTCCTCATAGTATACAAAAGTAAAAAATAAAAAAAGAGCATTTTTTACCAGTGCCACTCACTTCCTGGGCCAGCTCTCATCGCTGTGGCTGCTTCATGAAGTGCAGAAGTTGCAGAGAAGTTCGCATGTGCAAAGATGTTCTATCTTGTTGTGCTGCAGTAGTGACGTGGCTAGTGCAGCACAACAACAATTTGATGTCACTACTGCAGCACAACAAGTTGATTCCAGTAACTGAATTCCATACTCAATTACAATCTCCCATACACTGTAAAATAAATACTATTGTCCAGTATATACACACACCCCTCCTTTGGTGCCTGCCCTAAAAGGGATTGCCATGGGTCAAAGAATGTGTATGCTCATGCATCCAGCGGAGGATTATTCAGTTGTGGGACAGGTACTGCCGAGGGCAGGTGAAATGTCAGAAATGGGTTACATTTCTTAAAGAAGATCTCCATATTCCTCCTTGCTAAAGAAGGAGAGTCATTCAAAGAGGGCCAGTTTAGAGAGGGGGGGAGTGCCAGCTGATGAGAGACAGCATCACCGCCAGCCTACACTGCATCAGTAATAGCCACTTGGCTTCTATCAGTGCTGCATGCAGCCAGCTCTGGAAGGACTTTGTGAGGGTCTCAACTTGTGTTGTAATGCCTCATAGGACCAGGTCTGGTGAATGTGGGATAGGAAGACCAAGGATCACATGAAAGTCTTGCAAAATGCCCTTTCAGAAATGTGTGAGTTTCAGGTATCTCCAGAGCACATGAAGCCAGTCCACATCCACTGCTGGACATCACCAGCAGGAGAAATGGGACCCTGTGCCTGTGGTCTGTAGTGCCTCAGGGGTTCTATACCATCTATGCAATATCTTGGCTTGGATAAACTTGCTTTTAGTATCTCTGTAGGCATGGTGAGCCATGATAATACATGGGTCCCACTGGCTGTATAGAATGGGATGGCCAAGTTTCCACTCCTATTTTGTCCTATTGGCTTCCAGAATCTGTAGCTGTGCATCCCTGATTGCCAAGTCAAATTTTCCAGCCATGACCTTGGTTACACTAGTTTCTCCAGCTTTGTCCAGGGGAGGGAAAGTTTGGATTTCATGTTGATGCTCTGTATGGCAGACTGAATCTGGAGGTATTTCCAAAAGACAACTTGTTGGGCCCCAAATTTGGATTTGTGTTGCTGGAAGGAAAGTAGTGAACCCACTTTGGAGAGTGATCAGTTGGCAATAAGCCGAATGCCATTCAGGTTCAAGTTATGCCACCAAACTGGTTGTCTCACAGTCAGGATGCATGGGTTGTGCCAGAGACAAGTGAGGGGTCTGCATGGAATCCAATGCACCCTGAGAACTTGAGTCAGTTCCGTACACCAATCTCATGCTTGCTTGGTTGCTGGAAGGATGGAATGAAGTAAAAGGGATTTTCCAGGGTTCTGGTCCAGGAGGAGGTTCAGGCAGCCCCCACTGTCATTTCAAAGTCTATCCATTGGGGATAGTGGTCATTTGGAGGCATTAACAATTTGGTGGCATGAATCATGTAGTATGCAAGGGCATAGTCTTCCAACCAGGGCATGCCCAGTCCTCCATTGCACCTGTGTGCCTGCTTTTTTGTCCTGCTCAGCCTGGGAAGTTTAGTTTCCCATAGGAAGTGTC
Organism: Neoceratodus forsteri; assembly: GCA_016271365.2. Classification (NCBI taxonomy): domain Eukaryota; kingdom Metazoa; phylum Chordata; order Ceratodontiformes; family Ceratodontidae; genus Neoceratodus; species Neoceratodus forsteri. Next base: position 427,011,400 of record CM057450.1, on the reverse strand, counting down.
TGAATATGGATTCCATTTTGGCAAAGGGCTTGTCTGGGATAACAAGGTGTAAATTGGAGAACTCATGCAAATTTCAGCAAGGTGAACATCTGGAAGGCTTCCACCTTTTCCATCAGGGATAAATTCTATTTTTGCCATCGCCTGGTATCTTGTTCAAAGTCTGAAATTATGTGGGTAATGCTGGCCGGTAGGAGCTCCACCATGTGGTGGTAATCCTAATCCCAAGATACTTGAATTCATCAGCTGCCCATGTAACCTGGGTACCGTGGTACAGGATTCATCACAGGCCTTGTTGAGAGGTGAAAGAGTGGTCTTTTTCAGACTTACTGTGAGGCCATAAACTAAGCGAAGGCTGAAAGTAAAGCCAGGGTTGGGTAGAGGCAGACTGAGGGGCGTGACAGGGTGAACAAGAGGTCATCTGCAGAGTTGTTGAACAGCTACTACTGGTCCTTCTTTGTCATCCCTGGGATTGTAGCAGAATCCAGCAGCTTCCAAGTGAGGGAGTCCAGGGTAAGCAGGAGAAGGAAGGGAGAGGGGGAAGCCCTGATGAGTACCTCTCTGTAGGTGAAAAGGGGCTAGATGTAGCTTTATTAGTTAAGACTACAGCTGTGGGGGTGCTGTACAAAAAATATGGATTCAGCGCCTGAGTGAGGGTCTAGAGTTATAAAGCTCAAGCACCCCATGGAGGTAACCCCACTCTACCAAGTCAAAGGCCTTGTGGAAGTCTACCGCCAAGGCTGCTATGGGCGAATCAATGGACTGAGCATGTAGTTTGAGACTGAGCAGTGTCCTAAAGTTGTCTTCTCCAGATTTACCCTTCTGGAACCCCACCTGAGTGAGTTATAGCGGGGTGACAGTGCCTATTCTAGCCTTGTTGCCAGTACTTTCGACAATATTTTGGTGTCTGTGGAAATGAGGGGAGATTGGGTGGAAATTTGCACAGTCCAGAGGATCCTCTGAATTCTTAGGAAGCAACATAATAATTGTCTCATCCATAGTCTTGGGGAGAGTCCTGCACTGCTGGTCTTATGTCAGAGCTGCCAGCAGTGGGGGGATGATCACCTCTGGCATAAGTTGGTGCAGATCAATAGTAAACTCATCTTTCACAGGTGCTCAGCAAGCAGGCAGTCCACCTTCCTTGATGTGAGCTGGACATGGGTGGAGATGAGTGTTCCCTAGGAATGCCTGTATGCAAGTTGGGGGAAGTGCCTGCAGTCTGAGAGGTATATAAGTTGTGATAAAACTGTCACATGACTTCATATATCTTTGGTCCCAGTAGCTATACAGCCATTGCATTTTTGCAGGGTTGGAATACGATTCAGCTTGCTGTTTACACAGTCTGAAGGCAAGAATTTTGCCTCCCTTCTCCCCAGCTCCCAGAAGTTATGTTTAGAACAGTGTAGCTGCCGTCAGCCTTGTGGTGCAGGAGGGTGTTGGTTTTATATTTGAGACTCACAATTTGGGTGATGAGTGGGCCTCTAGGCATACCCTGTGATGTAAGCTGGTCCTCTAGTTGCTTGACAGAGCCTTGAAGAGTCATAACCTCAGCTTCCCTTTCTCTTTTATGTGCAGAAATAAAGAAGATGATTCATCCCTAGACATAAGCTTTGAAAGCCTCACAAACCAAGCCTGGGCCCACCTCCTCTGTGTTATTGAGTTCAGAATAATGAGTTACCTCCTGGATGATCCAGTCTTTGAACTTTGGATCTGTCAGTAATAATGGGTTACATCTCCAGCATGGAGAGTTTGGGCTCAGTGCCCGTGGAGGTGAAAACAGAGGGCAACTGTAGCATGGTCCTATATGATGATCCATCCTATTGAGGGGCTTAGAATACCCAGGGAAGCAGCTGCATTAGCCCAGCCAGAAGTCTATACAACTGTCTGAGTCATCATTGGGGGAGTGGAAAGATTAATCCCGTTCCATGGGATTGTCCCTCTTCCAGATATCAGCCAGGTTCCACTCTGCCATTATGATGTATAGGGCAAGCTGCACCTTAGGATGACTGTCTGATACCACTTTGGATCTGTCAATGAATGGATTGGGGGTCAAGTTGCATTCACCTTGACAGACTGAGTGGGCCATAAGCCCTTATCTGCCGACACTGTCTGTGTATCTATGTACCTCCAAAAAGGATATGGATGGGCCGATCTCCCTTTGTGTTAGTGATTACTAGGCTTAGGTGGGAGAAAAAAATCAGTGTCATGCACATTTGGAGCATAAAGACTAAATATATATATTTTTTTAATTTTATTCTTTGGTAACTGGGTAAGGCCCACTAGGCAGAAGTGCACTGGATAGGTTAAGTGAGTTGCTTAGAGTCACACAGTATGTAAGTGGAGGTTGTGGGAATCAAACCCAGGTGTGTTTGCTGGATGTACCAAACTCATTCACAGCTCATTACTCTAACTTCTAGGCTATACTACCAGCCCAATATATTATTTTTCCTGGTGAGTACTAAACACACTGCCACCCTTCTCCCCCAGGTCTGACAGAGAGCTCTCAATGAGTCATGGGAGGGCTTTGTTGATGAGGATCATTATCACTTTTGATTTACTGGTGGCCAAGTTATAAGGCCGCCCCTGCTCCATTATGTGTTTCTGGTGTCGATGGGGTCCCGATCCCAGTTACTGACAACTTTAAATACCTTGGGGTGACGCTGGACCCACAGCTTGACCTTGGCTGCCACATTCAGAATATTTGCAAGACTGTTAACTGCAAACTGGGTCTGGCCTACAGAGCCAAAAGCAATCTTACTCCAGCAGCGAGTATTGCACTTGCCAGAGGGGTGTTCCATCCTTCGCTCTGCTATGGGCTCCTCTTGTTTGCCCGCTCATCCAAAGTACACCTCTCTAGGTGGTCTACTGCCTATAACAATGTATGCCACTTCATGCTGCCCCACCCCATCTCACTCACCATTGTGACCTCTATAACAGGCTAAACTGGCTCTCACCCTCAAATCACATAGACTTTGTCCTACGGTGCTTCACCGGAAAGGTCCTTGGCACTGGCACCCCTCCAGGGCTGGTGAAATTCCTCATACCGGCTGCCTCCTCTTCCTACTCCCTCAGGTCCTAGGGATATGCCCTCCTTAAGATACCGGCTACACGGACTCAAATGGGTAGTCGGGATTTTGCTGCATGCGCTCCCAGACTGTGGAACACTTTCCCTGCCCAGGTCCGTTCTTCGCACTCACAGGTGTGTCTTCGCTCCACCCTATGGAACCACCTCAAACTTTCTTCAGCTTGTGACTGCCCCAAACCCCCGTAAACTGATTCATCACAGCATTCCTCTGCCCTGGAGGTCTTCCTGGACAAAAGACCTAACTCCATGAGGTTGCTAAGCTGTATATAGTGTCATATCTGAAGTATCTCTAAACTGTACCTCCGGTACTGCTCTTAGTTGCTATAAGGTGTTTATTTTGTTGTGTACATACTGTATAAATCTATGCCTTACTATGTGTTGTATGCTGTTTTGAATCTGTAATCATACTGTCCTCACATGAACTGTAACATGTATGATTTGTACAGTGTTGTTTTATGTACTTAAATCTGTTATTCATGTACTGTCCCGGGTCGTACCTGAAAATAGGCAATTGTCTTGTCTAGTGTACTTACCTGGTTAACAAAAGCTAAATAAATAAATAAATAAACATATTGCCCCACCAAACCTTTCTGGATCCAGTAAGTGGTCTGTCCCATGAGGTGAGTCTCCTGGATAAGAGCTATGTCTGCTCCAAAAGACTTATGGTACTGGAAGACCTTATTTCTTTTTACTGGGTAGGTCAGACCCTTTATGTTCCAGGAGATGATCCTCAGAGGAGAGTCGGCCCCGTGGCTGGACATGATTACTTAATAGCAGATATAAATGCAGCTGACAGTGAAAAAACACACTATAGGCCCCTTACAGTAAAACACAGAGCAACACAACAGCAAACAAAATTGGCAGTAAACCCGTAAGAGGGAGTGCATTAACGTACTGATACAGAGAAAAACCTAACCCCTATGGGGGTGAAATCCTAAAGTTAGAAGGTAGGACCCTGGGGTAAATAACAACACCTTCAGATTTAAGGGAAGGGATGTCCCCAAGGATAACTAGTGTCAAATGTGGTCAACTGCAGTCAGTTAATAAATCACGTCTCATGAGTGAACAATATGGAATCCTGGCAAGTCAGGAAGTGGTACACCTGCTGTGTATGCAGGAAAGAGGAAAAGCATCCCTTAAGCCCTGTCACAGAGCCACTTAAGAGGTTAGCAGTGGAAAAACAGAATGGTATCCACACCAGCCCCACCTAATATCATACCTAGAACATATACTAGGTAATAGCTTTTTCCTAGCTGTTGTGTTTAGAAGCTCCATACAGCAACAGCAGCTATGCTGACATATCCAGGGCTAGAACAGTTGATGCAACCATCACCCTTGCAGGTGTGATATGCACAGATTATTGGGGCTTCAGTATCCTCTGCCTCAGAATACCTAACCATATACTACCTCTATTCTTACCCACCTTCCACCTCTCCTCGCTCTGTTCCCCCCCACCTACCCCACCTACCTCCCCTTTCTCCCATCCACTTAGTCTCCCTGATTTCACCCTCCTCCTATTCCTTTCTCCTCCCCTCCCCAAAGTTTCACTTTATTGTTCTTTTTTCCACTTCAAGACTAAGTGTTTTTTTAATTTTATAAACTGTTATCTTTGCTTATGTTTGTCTCAATTGTACCAATGACGTGGAACCTTTGTAAAAGATCCTCAGCTCAAAGGTATTTGTAATCCTAGAACAAATAAATAAATAAAATAAATAAATAAAATATACTGAAGTCCTGCCACAGACCCCCTACAAAGTGTGCAGATGCTCAAGGTCAGCTAGACAGTGGATCAGTGGATGAAGCTATGAGTAGTTCACTCCAGTGCTGGCATGAGTGGATCTCTGCAACGGTCCTGGACCCCAAAGCCTTATGTGATGATGGGGGTGGGATATAGTAGGGGGTACCAGAGCTGTGATCAGTGTTGCCATGGCTCTAGGGACATTGAAGGCTACAGGCAAGTCTTGGATAGGGCAGCAATGATTTGGAAGAGATTTCGCTTTCTGCCCAAGGATGGAAAATGTCATGGAATTAATGGCATTCTGGCATAACCAACTTCAAGGGGGATTGTAACCCTCACCCCTTAACAGCTCCAAGGCCCATTTGTGAGCACTATAGTACAGACGCACCCATAATGGGAGACACACAGGGACAGAAATATGTTATTACTTGACCATCGGTGGTGAAGAGGCTCCAACCTTGAGCTTGTCTAGGGTAGATTCTGTAGCCGACTGGCTGCTGAGAAAGTGGGTCCAGGCTGAGCAGCTGAAGGGCAGTATGTTTACTTCAGCATGACCGAGTTTCTAGGTCCACCAGTTACCTGCTATTCTGAGGCAGAGGATGCTGAAGCCCCAATAATCTGTGCATATCACACCTGCAAGGGTGATGGAAGGTTGCATCAACTGTTCCAGCCCTGGATATGTCAGCATAGCTGCTGCTGCTGTATCGCGCTTCTAAACACAACAACTAGGAAAAAGCTATTACTTAACGCCAAGTAAACCAAAGCAATGCTTTTCTCTCCTTCCATGTACGCAGCAAACTCAGCCACTACAGAACCAGTGCCACAGATTACTACTATTCTAGGTGAAAAGTTGGAATTTGTCTCATAATTCAAATACCTGGGAGTCTGGTTGGACCACAGGCTCTCTTTTACAGAGCACATGAGGATTTACTCAAAAAATTGTGGCAGAGACTCGGCCTTTTCTTCAGAATCAGTCACTTTTTAACTAGAGACGCTAAACTGCAGCTGGTCCAAGCAACATTTCCTGTATAGTCATTGCCCTACCTCCTACCTCGCAAAACTTGACACGCTCTATCATACAGCTTTGAGGTTTATTACAGGTCTTCCCTATACCACGCATCATTGCTCCTTATATGAAACAGTGGGGTGGACTTCTCTCCAGAATAGGCATGATAGAAATGCAGCTATATGGGGGAGGACATAGACACATTACTGTTAGAAGATATGCAAAACATGACAGCTAAAGGGGAGGTTCTGATAATGGGAGACTTCAACATGCCGGATACAGACTGGTCAATACCAGCAGGAACATCTGCCAGAACTAGACACATGGTGGATTCCCTGCAAGGGGAGGGACTCAAACAGCTGGTACAACAACCCACAAGAGACAGGGCTATCCTAGATCTAGTACTGAATGACAGGGAAGGGATCACAGATCTCCAGGTAGAAGGTCACCTGGGGGCCAGTGATCATCACATGGTATGGTTCAGTTTGGCCACTACAACTAAATTATCCCATACCAAGGCAAAAATATGGGACTTCAGAGGAGCTGACTTTGATAAGATGGCCAACAGAGTTAAGCTAGCCCTGGCAAAAAGAAACACAGTTGAGGGGGTACAGGCAAAGTGGGCAAGCATTAAGGATGCAATACTTGAAGCAACATCCCATTGTGTTAGACAGAAAAGGAAGTACAAAGGAAGAAGGAAACCACTTTGGTTCTCAAATACAGTAGCAGAAAAGGTCAGTGCCAAAAGGCTGGCCTTCAGGAAATATAAGGGAACACAGCGGGATGAAGATAGGGAGGCATACCAAACTGCCCTAAGGAAAGCAAGGAAGGCAGTAAGGCAGGCAAAGTCCCAAACTGAGGAAACACTAGCACAAACAGTAAAACAAGGTGACACGACTTTCTATAGATACATTAGTGAAAGGAGAAAGTCCAGAGGGGGTATTGCTAAGCTCAAAGGAGACAAGGGGGGGTGTGTGAGGAGGAGGACCCTGTACAAGCATCTATCCTAAATAGATACTTTTGCTCAGTATTTACTGAAGAGAAGGTAGGTCAGGGCCTACAGCTCAGCACCATGGACACAAGGGGGAGGGAGGTGAGCACTACTCCCTTCACAAAAGAAAGAGTCCTACAAGAGCTCGCTAAGCTCAGGGTGGACAAGGCAATGGGACCTGATGGCATACATCCCAGGGTACTAAAGGAGCTAAGGGTGGAACTAGCAGAGCCATTAGCAGAACTGTTTAGTGAGTCTCTGAGCATAGGAGAGGTCCCAGAAGACTGGAGAAGGGCTCATGTGATCCCGCTCCACAAGAGTGGTAGCAGGGAGGAGGCAGGGAACTGCAGACTAGCTGTCTACCTCAGTAGTGGGCAAGATTATGGAGGCACCTTAAGGAAAGGATGGTGCAACACCTGGAACTTTAGGGCACAGGATCCAAGACAGCATGGGTTTACAAAGGAAGGTCTTGTCAAACTAATCTCATAGATTTCTTTGACTGGGTAACCAGAGTGGTGGACCAAGGAGCAGTTGATGTCACCTACCTTGACTTCAGCAAAGCTTTCGACACTGTTCCACATAGAAGATTGATAAATAAGCTGGGTAGGCTCGGGTGGGTCGAAGTTGGTCAACTGGGTGGCAAACTGGTTGACGGTCAGAAAACAGATAGTGGTGGTAAATGGTATACAGTCAGAAGAGATGCAACACAAGTGGGTACCTTAGGATCAGTCTTGGAGCCAGTCCTCTTCAATATCTTCATTAGTGACATTGCAGATGGACTAGAGGGTAAGGCTTGTCTGTTTGCAGATGACACCAAGATCTGCAACAGAGTAGATGATCCAGATGGGGTGGGCAGAATGAGAAGAGATCTGGATAAACTAGCAAAATGGTCAGAAGGGTGGCAACTGGGATTTAAAGCAAAGAAGTGCAAGATCATGCACATAGGGAATAGAAACCCTGAAGCCACCTATAGGCTGGGAGGGGAGTTGCTGGCAGTCACAAAGGAAGAAAGAGACTTGGGCATCATCATCACCGATGACCTGAAATCATCCAAGCAGACCTCTAAAGCAGTAGGTAAGGCTAGGGGATGTTAGGGTGTATTAGTAGGGGTATCACAAGTCATAAGAGGGAGGTAATACTCTTTACAAGACACTGGTTAGGCCCCATCTGGAGTACTCTGTGCAGTACTGGAGGCCACACCTTCACAAGGACATTAACCAAATTGAGGCAGTCCAGAGAAGGTCAACCAAATGGTGCAGGGATCTGCATCAGAAGACATATGAGGACAGATTAACGGCGCCAATATGTATACCCTAGAGCAAAGGAGGAGAGAGGTGATATGATTGAAACATTCAAACACCTTAAGGGCATTAACAAGGTAAAAGAGTCTAACATGTTTCAACATAAGAAAAATAGCGGACACGAGGACACAGCATGAGATTAGAGGGAGGCCAATTAAGGGGTAATATGAGGAAGTTCTTTTCACAGAAAGGGTGGTGGATGCATGGAACGGCCTACGTCAGGAAGTGGTGGCTATGAATACAGTGCAGGGCTTCAAACAGGCATGGGATAGGCATAAGGGAGCAATACAGATGAGTATGAATAGATAGACCACTGACAGCAAAGGCCGATGGCACATTTATAAGGTAGAAAAAGAAATGAGCAGACTGGATGGGCCTTGAGGTCCTTATCTGCCGACAACTTCTATGTTTCTATATAGACCTTCAGAGCCATTTTCAAAAAACTTCCCCAAAATATTACAGACTGTCTCCCATTAAACTTGCTAGGCAAGTATGCCCAGAGAAGTTGCACATCTATCTCATCGAAAGTACCCAAAGTTAACTCTCACTTTGGTAGAGTAGCCATAAGTTTTGTGCTGCCCTCCCTGTGGAATAAACAGCAGAAAACACAGAAACTGAGCACACTCGTCAGCATCTCTACCTTCAAGACGTTATACTCTTGTCTCAGAAAGGAACCGTGCAACTGTTTTCCATGATCCTAGTCTGTAGCCATGTTCAATTGTAACACTTCTTACCTGGCCTGTACGCTTTTACTAAGCTGCCTTACCCATCGTACTCTTTTCTCACTGCCTAGTATCGGTAAATTCAACCTTCTTGTGATTTCTGTTCTGTGCCTCTACATCGCTTTTCAGCACTGATTCACATCAAGCATCTTCATCCTCAGTCTCCACCTAAAGGTTGGATTTCCCCACATCTACTGGTCAATATCACCTGCCCCTCCTTTCTCAGCTCTTCTTATGTCCCCCGCTAGTCCTCTCTACCACATCCCTAATCCCGGTAGTTACCCCCCTTCCCCCGTAGGCCTCCTCCGGTCCAGCTTACTTCTGATATCTGCTTGGCACCTCCACCTTTCATTAGCTGCCTGTTCATGGTTGCTTTATGGGCTGTGTTCATTTTCTCCCTCTGCAATTTTGTATGTATTTGCATCGTTGTATCCTGTAAATGGACATTACGATATATTTTCACTTGTGCAATGTTTCTACTGGTGTATCTGCAAACTGTAATTGGTTCTCCCGAGATATGTTCACCTATGTTATGGTTCTTTGTTTTTTTGTTCTCTTTTTTTTTTTTTATTTACACCTTATCATGATCTTTTGTACCCATTTGTATTACTGTGTATATACATGTGTATGTTTCCTTGTTTTCTATTTGTACCCTGACCTTGTTCTACCCAGGTCCATCTTGCAAATGCGCTCTGCTCAATGATGTTCGCCTGGATAAATAAGGATTTTGATTGATTGATTTTGATTAATTGATTTTGTCATGCCTGCATGCACCAGATATAGGTGGGCTGGGAAGTCATTGGGCCCTCCCCCCTCACAGATGCCTAGAAATGTCCATCACTTGGGAGCAACTGTGAGATTAAGGTACAAACTGGGGGTGGCATGGACAGAATAACCGGTTGTAATACAAAATGCCCTTGAGCCCACCAAACCTCTCCCTCCCCCATCCCTAGTGGCTTGCACTCGAGAAGAGGCCCATGCGATAATGAATGAAATAACAGGTGCATCAGTGTAAGAATCAAAGAGCAAGTGCACATACAGACTTTCCCCCCAGTCCCTGCAACCCCCTTAACCTACAGAGAGTATAACAAGGAAAACACTGTCTCAAATGCAGTGTCCCAGTCATGTAGGTGCAGACATCTCAGAAAGTGGCTGGGGCTGCTCAACCAGAGCAGGCAGGATATTGGCAGCAGGTATAGTCGTAATTATTGGTGACTGATGAGGCCCAAAGGGAGGGAAGGTACCTGCAGCTATGCTAGAAACATCAGTGTCTTGGTCAGCTGGAGCAGTCTGTCAGGAAGAGGGTGCAAGAGTAGGCTCAGGAGGTGATTCTCTTGCTGCCTTAGCTGGAGGTGGTGAGGGGGTGGAGTGATCAGAATTCACACAGCTCACAAGGCTTTTGGTTTGGAGCTGGCTTCTGTCTCCCCCACACCTTTCTGTTCTCCTTGGCCTCTAGGTTCATATTAAGATTCATACTAAGGTCAGTAAGGAGCTAGGGGGCTTGTGGCCCATAGCTGCTCCTGTAATATTAAGTATAGTAACAAATGTTGAACCCAGTAAGAATAAAGTTGTCAAGATGGCATTTGAACTCAGATTTAGTTTTACTCACAATAACCTCAATAGGAAGTTTATTCCATGGGTTTACTATTTGTTGTGTAAAGAAAACTTTTCAACTAACATGTATAAACTTTTTCCTAGAGAGCTGAAGGGGATGACCTCTGGTGTTATGTGAATAATTTTTGAATTCAAAGCCCAACTCTGCTAATAAATAAGGATCTTGGATTAGATCAAACATAAAGAGGAGATCACCCCTGAGGTGATGGGTTGATAAGGCCATGAGATTTAACAATTTAATTCTGTTTTCATAGGGCTCGTTGTATAGGCCAGTTATATGATTAGTATATCTTCTTTGAACTCTTCCCAGTAGGGAGATTTCAGATTTCTTAAAGGGGCACCAGAGTTGAGAAGCATATTCTAACTGAGGTCTCGCATATGCCCTAAAGAGGGGCATCATGACCTTTGGGTCTGTAGATCTAATATTTCTTTTGATGGACCAAATAACACAATTGGTTTTATTAATTGCCTCTGTGGCATGGTCATGGTTGTTCTGTATGTTGGGAGGGGGTCTCCCAGCTGTCCACATCCCTGGAGGCTGCTATGTTGTCTGCCTCTGTATAGGGCTTGTGTCTTTCCATTAGGTGTGAGCTTGGAGCTAGTAGGTTCTGGGTGCTGGTGCCCTCATGCTGTCCCTTTCAGTTCTGTTCACCACCTAGCCCTCTGAGTGTTGTAGTTTTTTTTATACTGGGAGGCACAAATGCTGAAACATGGACCTTGCCTCTTGTGGGCTCTTGCATTCCAGTTCTTGCCCTTTGTGTGATATGTAGAATTTGATGAGATCCCTTAATCTATATGGGATGCCGGCTTCACGGAGGGCCACCTTGATTAGGGTGTATTCATTCTTACAGTGAACCACCTGTTCAGAGAAGTCCTGATAAAGTGAAATCCTGGAGCCCTGTCACATAAGCAGCTCCTTCTCTCTTACCCTTCTCAGCAGCCTTTCTCTGGCCAAGAAGTGCAGCAAATAGGCAGTGATAGGACACAGCCACACTCCCACCTGTGGGTCTGGCCTTCTGGTGCAGTGGGCCCTCTCCACCTCAAGAGGCTGCTGCCAAGCTAGTGACACTAGCTGCATAAATATATCCTGCAGGAACCATTCCATGCAGGGTCCCTCGACCTCTTCAGAGATGCCCACGATTCTCTGGGTCCTCTGCTTACTCCCATAATTTCTCCAGCTGCCTCTCATGGTGTTTGAGATAGCAGAGAATGCGCTGCTAGGTGTCTTCAAGGTCCACCCAATGCAACTCAGTGGCATTTACGAGGACCATCAGGCATCAGACATTCTCCGCTATTGTCACCATCGCTGTTTCAAGCCAGGCCATGTCCACTACGAGTGTTTCCAATAGTGAAGTAATGTAGCCAAGCCAAGTGTCTTGCAAAAATGGCCACTCTACACCTACTTCCCCCTGGGGTACAGAGATTCTTAGCTCCTCCTTCAAATGCCAGACACACCAGGAGCTTGTCCACCCAAATCTTCCATGTTCCCAGGTGTCGGACAACCATGGCACAGCCTCCCTTTGCTCACCGGGCTCCTCTCTGGACAAATGGCCTACCTCCTGACATCTCCAATGCCAATACACTGGGATCCTTTAAGTGTAGGCTGCATCAGTGCCTAGCTGATAATAGCTTCTATAGGTGCCCACGCTAAATCCCTGCACGCAGCAATGGACTACCCCCAGCACTTCCCATTACTATCCTACCGGGATAGTCTCTCTGCAGCACTTTGCCACCCACCCCTACACACTCTTTCTATCACCACCCCCTGCCCACTCTATCACCTCCTCACCTATGCCCTATCCTAACCCCCCATCCCATTCCTTGCCTCACCCTGCATCTTCCCCCAATCACATTATTCCCCCTTCCCTGTCTATGTCAATTCATAGGATGCTGGCATACATTGTACAATGCCTTAGCACACATTGTTATTTATTGTCTGAACCACCAACTATATTGCTTGTACGCTGTATTTTTGTTTACATATACTGGTTATACCTGTATTTCATTCACCATAATTGTGACTCCTCAGTTAATGTATTGACGTGGAACCTCTCAATGAGCATCCGCTCACAGGTGTCTTCAAAGATTATCAATAAATCAAAAAATAAATAAAGTGTCTTTTTGGCACGCCATCCCACCAACCGCTGCTCCCATCATGACTGCAGCCCAAGTGCGAGGTGCACATTGTGTAGCCCACACTGACATGTGCAAATGTTTCAATCGATGGTCACCAATGGAGACTGCAGCCTCAAAATTGGAAAGGAGTTCAGAAAACACCAGAGATGTTACCAACCTGACTGCACTTGCACAAATTGCATTCGGGTATGTCTGTGCAGGAGCATAAAAACCTTTGTCGGTGGGCTGGGACAGAGAGAAAAATTATGCAGCTGTCATGGTTGGAATCCTAGCCTCAAGACACCCCCATGAGATGACCTCAGCTGGAGTACTGTGTCCAGTTCTGGAGACCAAATATCTGGAAGGACCTAGACAGACTAGAGGCAGTGCAGAGGAGGGCTACAAAGATGGTGCAGGGACTGCATGAAAAGCCCTACTTGGAGAGGCTAGGGGAACTCAATATGTATTCCCTTGAAAGGGGGGGGCATGATAGAAATGTTCAAGTACCTCAGGGACGTTAACAAAGTACAAGAGGATGGACTCTTTCAAAATAGAAGATGTGCAAGAACATGAGGAAATTAAATGAAGTTGGGGGGGTTCAAGGGCAATGTGAGAAAGTGCTTTTTCACTGAAAGGGTGGTGGATCCTTGGAACAGAATCCCAAAAGAGGTGGTGGGGGCAGAAATAGTTGGGGGAATTCAAGAATGCTTAAGATAGACAGAAGGGTACCCAAGGGACAGAAAAGAAAGGGTGAGCTGCAGATCAACTAGGATCTGTAGTTGAAAAAGGTAGGAAATGGGCAGACTGGATGGGCCATGTGGTCCTTATCTACTGTCAACTTCTATGTTTCTTGATTAGCCAAGAGACGTCCATTAACTTATAACTGAACTATTGTACTGCACTTGGTTTTTTGGACTTTGAATTTCACCCGCAGAGGAGAGAAGAATAATTTGGTTTTAAATAGTGCTTTCATACAAAATGTATCACAAAAGTGCTGTACAGTTCAAGAGAAGGACAGGCAAGACTGTTTTTACCACTAGGCCCACAGCAAGATTCAAACAGCACACTGGATATGCACAGGGAGGTTAAGTGACTTGCTTGCTCAGGGTCACACAGCACACTTCCAAGGGGTGGTTGTGGGATTCAAACCTTGGTTTTCAGGTTCAGTTTTTACTAAGGAAATGCAGTTTTTGTGAACTCTTGTCTATAGACTTACACACTTTCCTGTTATGAGCTAGCTCATTACCTCCAGCAGCACAAGCTAAAGTCTGAGCCATCCATGATACAACCTGACACAAAATGGCCACTCAGGTGAAAATGAGTTAAAGATGTTTCCAAAATCTACAAAAGACTATCAAGAGAAAGGACTGAGCTTTCATTAACTCCACAATAATGTATTTGTTTCACAAGGATGTGGGCTGGGCTAATTAGTCGTCTATTTTCATACATGCCTGGCAATGATACTTGGAAACCGTACATCCCCAGACCCCAGACATGTGTTAGAGACTTATGATCAGAAAAGTAGCGAGGTCCAATTACCCTCTCTGCTTTTTACTCCAACCTTTTACCCTGGATTCATGTGCATTATTAAAAAGTGATGCTGCCCCCATACTAGAATTCCTCCAAACATTTTGTTTGGCACCCTTAAAAATCAACAAAGTTGGGTCCCAGGCATTCAAAACTGAGTGCAGCAGAAGCTCACCAGGCTACAGGAATTAAACAAAAACAGGGCAGCTGAGCCAAATAAGGGCAGCAAGGAAAACAATTATAATAGTGACAGGCAGAAGGAGACGGTGAATCTGGGTGATAATGGTAAATTCAACTGCAATTCAAGAAAAAACTTGCTGAGACCTGGCTCGCATTGATCTGCCACCTGTTAATTCACACCAGGTTTACACACCATCAATAGAGGTGGGGCAACTTTGATGTGACCCCATTAAACCCTTCCTTTCTAGGTAGACTGTTTAATGAGGCTCAGCAAGGCTGAAGGAAATGGGCTCTCTCACTTCAAAGGCAGCTACAAGGCAATTATAATTCCAAAGATGATTATAAAATCAAGCAGGGGATAGTAGAGGAAGTTTGTTATTAAATTATTATTATAGCAGGACTTAAGAAGGAAAAGTATACGAAGTGGGCCATGTGCCAGGAACTGGGGGTTGTAGCTTTTTATTTATTTACCACCTACACAAGGTTCTGGCTTTGCTGGGGGAAAAGACAACAAGTTAGTTATCTTGTGTCTTTAAGTTGCAGTTGTACAATCACACAGGTCTTAGCATCAGCTAATCTGTGTTGGTAAATCACGGTGCTGTGGCAAAGCTCCTCCTGATGTTCGAGCTGGAAGTGCCACAAGAGATGCAAACTGTAACCCTGTGAAAAATAAACAAAAATAATTACAGAAACAGATGGAACACAGCCTAATCCCTCCACTCCCCTCCCCCAGCTAGGCACGGGGCTGACATTAGCTTGTGTTGTCAAAGGTCTCCCACTCTTGTGCAAACACTCTTTATCAGCCCGGAGATGTTCTCCTTCTTAGAAGGTGCTTTGTTGTTTCACTCCAAGGTTCCTCAGATTGGGGACTTTCATGAATTTCAGCATGGAAAATAGTTTGTTCATATCCAGTAAAGGAACCATTTCACTTGGGAAGGACACTCTCCCTTACTATGAAAAACAAAAATAAGGATCTCACACAACTGGCATACAGCAAACACAAAATGCATGTTTTTCAAACTCATGCAAGGAGTATGCCTAAATGATTGGAGATATGCAGGGATGTCGCACTTCTTCATTTTTCTGCACTGCTATTATGTTGAACTTGCATTTTTGCCTCCTGCATGATTTATAGAATCAGTTGGATGAAAAGGACTGTTTGGCCCACCCAGTTGGCCCAGATGTTTCCTGTATAGTCTGTCTCTGCAGACCCTAACTGGTCTCTGGGGACCCTCTCTTCTTCCCGCCTGTTTCTATACACACCCTATGTCTATCCCACACATGCTTGAAGCCTGCAACTGTTTTTGCCTCCACCACTTCTGTTGAGTTTGTGCCATATGCCTACCACCCTTTCAGTGAAGAAATATTTCCTCACATCTCTCTTAAAGTCCAGTGCCCCCATATTTAATTTATAACTCTGAACGGTCTCAGCTGCAATTCAATGTCAAAGACCCTGCTGTTTTTTTTTATTTACCTTTTTGTTTATTAAAATCCTTTTTGACATTAAATATTCAATTTTCCAAGCTACTTCTCTGCTTTAGGACCTGCAGTCTGGAAGAGAAAAATATTTATTTTTTTGTACATATGGATTAAATTGGACAGGAACCCAGAGAAATGCTGTCCACCCTCCTCTAACAAAATTGTACGAGAGTATTTTTTTCTGACACTTTTCTCCCACTCCCACCTGGCTGGCTCACCTCCTGTTGCTCTGTGGGTTATTTATGTATTTTGTTTTTTGTTTACCAGGTAAGTGCAACTAGGCAAAATCACTGCATATTTTCAGGCACGACCCGAGAGAGTACAAACAGCAAGGAGATACAGTGATTGTGTATATCTCCAGCCTGTTGCTGCACTTTTTCTATAACTATGTGTGTTTTAGCCCCGATGTATTGAGGTGGTAACGCCAACACAGAGCTGCAGAGCGCTCCAACAGAAACAATAATTGCCCTGATTCTTTTTGTTAACAGCTGTGCCAATACATCCCCAAAAACACATTCTGAGCAAAGGATGTGTCGTCAGTAAATATTTATTACAAGATTGCAGCAATTCAAAAGTCGGAGCACCCAGGGGGTGTGGGGGCAGAGCGCCCACACAGAAAGAATAATTGCAAAGAGCACTTAAAAACACTTTCACTTTGAGTGACAACATCTTGTGATATTATTATTTCTGTAGGGGCACTCTGCCCCCCACACCCCCGGGGTGCTCCAATGAAGTTGTGTAATATCTGAGTTTGTGTTTCAGCTTCATCGGAGCACCCAGGAGGTGTGGGGAGCGGAGTGCCCCCCCACATAAAAAATAATCACAATGATTATTTAACAACAAAATCATGCTCAATATTACACAACTACATCAGAGCACCTGGGGGGTGTGAGGGGTAGAGAGCCCCCACGGAAAGAAAGAAAGAATAATATCACTGAACACTTAAAACAGTTTCACTTTGAATGACAGCAATACAAAAAGCAACATTTTGTGACATTATTGTTTCTGTGGGTGTGCTCCACCCCCCACACCCCCTGGGGCTCTGATGAAGTTGTATAATAATTGAATTTGAATTTAAGCTTCATCGGAGCACCCAGCAGGTATAGAAATTGTAACAGTGCACCTGGAATGCCTATAATGACCTAATTAGACTTACAAATTTACCCTGAGCAAGTGCTAGCTATAATAATCTCTAGCAGAACAGCAGCGCTTACCGTAATTCACCTAGTAGGTGCAACATGGCCAGGGATGTACACAATCGCCAGCGATCCATACATTTTTGGAAGACAACAGTTACAGGTACACAGGATTCCATACATCGGGTAGAATCAACAGTTTGAGTATTTAGATGATACAGACATGGAATACAGATAGCAGTTCATCAATGGTTGGCAAAAAACAGGCATTCACAGTGGTTATCCTCACAGTGAGACCCTCAAGTCCCCCTCCCCCCACAAGCCTGGCAAGGTTGGAGCAATGGTCAAATGTATGGCAGCTTAGATTCAATGCAAAGAAGTGCAAAGTAATGCACCTGGGAAACAAAAACCCAGGGGAAGAGTACACAATGGGGGGTGAGATACTGACAACAACAAAAATGGAAAGGAACCTGGGGGGTAGTCATATCAGATGACCTAAAGGTGGGCCAGCAATGTGAGAAGGCAGTAAGGAGGGCTGGGGGAATATTGGGATGCATAGGGATAGGCATTACCAGTAGAAAACAGGAAGTTGTTGGCCCTCTGTACAGACAGTTGGTAAGACCACATCTGGAGTACTGTGTACAGTTCTGGAGACCCCATCTCGGCAAAGACATAGACAGGGTGGAGGCTGTCCAGAGGAGGGCAGCCAAAATGGTGCAGGGTCTGCACCAGAAGACATATGAAGAAAGACTAAAGGAGCTTAAGATGTATAGCCTTGAGGAAAGGAGGGAGAGGGGGGACATGATAGAAACTTTCAAATACCTCAAGCGAATCAACAAAGTCCAAGAGGGTAACATCTTTCAGAAAAAGAGATGTGCAAGAACAAGGAGGCACAATTTGAAGGTAGAGGGGGGACGATTTAGAGGTAATGTGAGGAAGTATTTCTTCACAGAGAGGGGGTTGTAGATGCATGGAACAGCCTTCCTGAGGAGGTCATAGAGTCAAAAACAGTGGGGGAATTCAAGAATGCATGGGACAGACAGAAGGCTATTCTAGTGGGGGGGAGTAGGAGGAAGTAGGCTGTTGGTTAACTAGGATCTGCAGCTTATCCATTAGGTAGGGAAATGGTCAGACTAGGTGGGCCAAGTAAGTGGTCCTTATCTGCCATCAAATTCTATGTTTCTATGCTTCTATGGATCTGTTGGAGAAGAAGGTCAGCTGGTCAATACATGAGTCATATTTTTCCCTGTCTTCAGCCTGAGGTCAGGATATTTCTGAACATGCCCTCATTGCAATGGATGTTGGTGCTTTCAATGAGGATCAAGTCCCCCCACCCACGATGTCCCATTCCCGCTCTTGCTCACAGCAGATCTGTGAAGAAATGCACCAAGCAGGTCACCTCTCCTGGACTGCTGCAGAATAGCTGAATGCATACAGTAGGTCCAGACTGGAGTTACGGGACTCAGACATGTTTCAGCTCTGCCATCCCCCTACATGCATACAATTTCCTCTTCACACTCTCTTGCATGTGCAATTGCACTCTCACTCCTTCCACACACACGTGTAATGTCACCACCAATACACATGCGCTGTCACCCCAGACCCCCGAGCACGTGCACTGTAGCCATCTCATCCCCACATGCACCTTCACCCTCAGATCCTGCCACACATGCACCCTCACCACCACAACCCTGCACACACATCCTCTGTCCCCTACTAACCCCCAGTCACATGCACTATCATACAAGACAGCACAAACACAGGCATTCTTATTCCTAAACTGCCCACCACATGTACTACCACCCTCAGACCCCTGTACATGTACTGTGACCATCAGACCCCCCCACACACACACACACTCATGGACTCTTACTCACAGACCGCCCAAATACATTCGTTGTCACCTGCATACCATCCCATACATTCAATGTTACCCACAGACCCACCACATCCCTTACACTTCAACTGAAATGTTCTGTTCTCATCAACTTATTCCCTGCATTACTTACAAAAAAAACAAACGAACAATACCATAATAAAACCATGAAAGTAAACACTGCTAGCTTTTGCCAACTCTTATTTAACTTATGTGGGCTCCTGACACATAATCATTTACAGCTGTCAGGTCCTATTATCACGGTTGCTAGGCAACCTACAAACAACATAGTAGTCCTGGATTTGAAGAGAACTGTAGCTGTCATAATGAATGCCAGATTGCAATCACCAGAATAATTAACAAATACATACAAAACTGATCATGATACAATGAAATATGACATTACAAACTATTTCACATGCTGTAATTGTTAAACTAAAGAGCATGTATGTCCTTTGATAATAAAAGAACACAAATAAGGCATGATGGGATGTGGCTGGCACTAGGTTTCCCCCATGGTCAGGAGTGTAGTGGAGGCTGGCGCTGCTTCCTGACCGCGGGGAAACCTAGTACCACCAACATCGCTGGAATGCCTTACTGCTCATTTAGTTAGTTTTTGTTTACCAGATGGGGTGCACTAGGCACACATTTGCCTATTTTCTGGCATGACCCTTATATAAAATGGGCCTATAGGCAACTTTTTAAAAAGAACACTCTAAAAGTTTTCAAAGCCACAAAAATATAATAAAACATTGCTAAATAATGTAAAATAGTCCCTCCACAGATGTTTTTCACCTGTCAGTCATCTGTCTGTTTTCACATTCTGTATGCTGCGTGATTGTTTACCATGGAATAGAAGAATTAATATATTTAATGTGGTCACAGATATGGCAATTAAACTACAATGCTAAGAAGTGTAAGGTGATGCACCTGGGTAGGACCAACCCCAAGGAAGAATACTGGCTAAATGGAGTCCAGCTGAGCTCATCTGCTGAGGAACGTGATCTGAGACTCATCATTAGAGATGACCTCAAGCAACAAAGTCAGTGCAATAAGGCTTACAGCAGGGCTAGCAAAGTGTTAGGATGCATTGGCAGGGGACAGACAGCAGGGACAGGGTGGTGATATTACCACTTTACCGGTCATTAGTGAGGCCTCATCTGGAGTATTGTGTGCAGTTCTGGAGGCCTCACCTAAGAAAGGACATTGATAGACTGGAAGTGGTCCACAGAAGGGCAATGAAAATGGTACATGGCCTTCAGGAAATTACTTATGAAGAGAGGCTTGGGGCTCTGAAATTGTACATGCTAGAGACTAGGAAGGAGACGGGGGGATTTGATTGAGACTTTCAAGTTCCTTAAAGGCATCAACAATGTGCCAGAAGTGTAGCTTTTTACCAGGAACATCAATTCTACTACAAGAGGGCATGAGTGGAAATTGAAGAGTGGAGTGTTCAAGAGGGACATCAGAAAGTATTACTTCTCAGAGAGGGTGGTGGAACTTTGGAATATATTACTTCCCAAGGTGGTGGCTGCAAAGTCAGTTTCAAGCTTTAAGCACAGGTGGGACAAGGATTGGGAACAAACACATGGCACTGGCAAGGGCTAGACTGGGTGTCTAGGAGGACAGAACACCGGTGCACAGTAAGTCCAGGGATACCTCACTTGAGCAAACTCGGTGGACCACAGGTCCCCTTCTGCCATCATCTTCTATGTTTATATGTTTCATCTTCTATGAATTCAAAGCTCTGCATTATTCCAGTAGTAGAATGCCCCCCCCCCCACACACACACGGAATAGTAACATGGAATACATGAATTCAAAATTCTTCAGAGTTCCACTGGCCTACACACACAGACACACACACACACACAGGCCTCAAGTGGAGCCAGAATCTCAATTTTATATGCTGCCAGGTAAGAAGCAGGGAGTTCGCTGGCAAACTGGTGGAGATAGGAGTGGGAATTTTCATGGTCATCAAAGAAACACCAGCAATGGAAAATCTGAATAGTACTTGATTTTTTCAATTTGAGTATGTGTGAAGGAGGGGCTCTTGAGTGAAAATAACATTAAATTGTTTACTTAATTTAGTTAATTTAATGGACTTTCATTTTTAGGGCCTTGCTGAAGTTTTTTATATATGAGTAACGGTTGCAGCCATGTTTGTGATGGAAATTAGGAAGTAAGTGACTTATGAATTCTGTGAGTTGCCCTGGTTGGCAGGGACTTGTTTGTAGCCATTGGGGATACTCTCTTACTGCCATGGCTAGAACCAAGTCTCAGCCAATCAGTACACAGGGATTTCCTTGCCCATTTTATATTGTGGGGTAACAGCATTCTCTAGGAAGTGAGGTACAAGTCAATGCCAAGTGCCGTACGTACCCAAGAAGTGCAATTATCCCACAATTATGCACACCCTAGAGCGCCTAAAGTGGTAAAGTGGTTCTGCCTATTTTTATCTTAAAACCTGAGTAATGAGGTTCAGAAAGTTAATATTTTAGACCTGTGCTGTTGTGCTGGAATAATGCACAGTCTTGTGATCACATCTGACAAATCACAGGTCTTGTTTTCTCATATCCAGTTTATAGTAAAGCATATTTTGCCATTGGCTGCCCTGGCAGTGAGTGTTTATTTATTTAGTTTGTTTTTGTTGACTGCGTGAGCGCTCTAGACAGCAGAGATGCCTATTTTTAGGCATGACCCAGGAGGTTACATAAAAACATAGAGGTTGACGGCAGATAAGGACCACAAGGCCATCCAATCTGCCCATTTTTTTCTACCTTATGAATGTGCCACACACCTTTACACTGTCAATGACCTATCTATCCATATTTGTCTGTATTGCTCCCTTATGCCTATCCCATGCCTGTTTGAAGCCCTGCACTGTATTCATAGCCACCACTTCCTGAGGTAGGCTGTTCCATGCATCCACCACTCTTTCTGCGAAAAAGAATTTCCTCACATTACCTCTTAATCGGCCTCCCTCTATTCTCATGCTGTGTCCTCTTGTCCTACTATTTTTCATATATTGAAACATGTTAGACTCTTTCACATTGTTTATGCCCTTAAGGTGTTTGAATGTTTCGATCATATCACCTCTCTTCCTCCTTTGCTCAAGGGTATACATATTGAGCTCCGTTAATCTGTCCTCATATGTCTTCTGATGCAGTCCCTGCACCATTTTGGTTGCCTTTCTCTGGACTGCCTCAATTTTGTTAATGTCCTTGTGAAGGTGTGGCCTCCAGTACTGCACGCAGTACTCCAGATGGGGCCTAACCAGTGTCTTGTAAAGAGGGATTATTACCTCCCTCTTACGACTTGTGATACCCTTACTAATACACCCTAACATCCCCCTAGCCTTACCTACTGCTTTAGAGGTCTGCTTGGATGATTTCAGGTCATCGGTGATGATGATGCCCAAGTCTCTTTCTTCCTTTGTGACTGCCAGCAACTCCCTCCCAGCCTATAGGTGGCTTCAGGGTTTCTATTCCTATGTGCATGATCTTGCACTTCTTTGCTTTAAATCCAGTTGCCACTCTTCTGACCATTTTGCTAGTTTATCCAGATCTCTTCTCATTCTGCCCACCCCATCTGGATCATCTACTCTGTTGCAGATCTTGGTGTCATCTGCAAACAGACAAGCCTTACCCTCTAGTCCATCTGCAATGTCACTAATGAAGATATTGAAGAGGACTGGCCCCAGGACTGATCCCTGAGGTACCCCACTTGTGACTTGCATCTCTTCTGACTGTATACCATTTACCATCACTCTCTGTTTTCCATCCGCCAACCAGTTTGCCACCCAGTTGACCAACTTCTGACCCACCCCGAGCCTACCCAGTTTATTTATCAATCTTCTATGTGGAGCAGTGTCGAAAGCTTTGCTGAAGTCAAGGTAGGCGACATCAACTGCTCCCCCTTGGTCCACCACTCTGGTTACCCAGTCAAAGAAATCTATGAGATTAGTTTGACAGGACCTTCCTTTTGTAAATCCATGCTGTCTTGGATCCTGTGCCCCATGGATTCCAGGTGTTGCACTATCCTTTCCTTATGGAGTGCCTCCATAATCTTGCCCACTACTGAGGTAAGACTGACTGGTCTGTGGTTCCCTGCCTCCTCCCTGCTACCACTCTTGTGGAGCGGGATCACATGAGCCCTCCAGTCTTCTGGGACCTCTCCTGTGCTCAGAGACTCACTAAACAGTTCTGCTAATGGCTCTGCTAGTTCCACCCTTAGCTCCTTATGTACCCTGGGATGTATGCCATCAGGTCCCATTGCCTTGTCCACCCTGAGCTTAATAGCCTTGTAGGACCCTTTCTTTAGTGAAGGGAGTACTGCTCACCTCCTCCCCTGTGTCCATGGTGTTGAGCTGTGGGCCCTGCCCTACCTTCTCTTCAGTAAATACTGAGCAAAAGTATCTATTTAGGATAGATGCTTTTACAGGGTCCTCCTCCTCACATGCCCCCTTTTCTCCTTTGAGCTTAGCAATACCCCCTCTGGACTTTCTCCTTTCACTAATGTATCTATAGAAAGTCTTGTCACCCTATTTTACTGTTCATGCTAGTGTTTCCTCAGTTTGGGACTTTGCCTGCCTTACTGCCTTCCCTGCTTCCCTTAGAGCAGTTTGGTATGCCTCCCTATCTTCATCCTGGTGTGTTCCCTTATATTTCCTGAAGGCCAGCCTTTTGGCTCTGGTTACATACAATAGGGTAAAAGGCAGCAGTAAAATACATGGATCAGACAGGTGAACAACAGCCATACATTTACCTAACAAAGCACTGCTATACAATGTACACATCAAAGCAGCGGAAGACATAAGGAATTGGCAGAACAGTGGCATCATACGTAACAACAAATACAACAGTACAACAAAGTGTATTAAGTGCCCGGGATAATGTGGTTCGAGAAGAGCTCAAGTATGTCACATTACAGTAACCCCTGTCTACAAGGAATGGCTAAGCCCTGGCACAACAGCCATAGGGCACTTAGTGGGTCTATCTTTTGGACAGTTGGTCCTGGGCATGGAGTATAAATCAAAGGTTCTATTGTCACAGTGTACTGACTGAGACAACTGCAAACAGCAGGTACAGGGGACTCAGGATTAATGGGGAGCAGCAGGGAGGGTGGTGGATCATAGAAGGGAAGAAGAAAAAAAGAAAACATGGAAAAAGAATGGTAAAAATATCCCATTAATGTAGTGGAATCAGTGTTAAACTACTAAACAATTATACCCAGAGTTGCTCATATAACATCTTTACTGCTCCCGTCAATAAGTAAGCTATTCAGCTTTTTTGGGGGGGGAGGTAGGGGGAAGGATAATCACGAAAAATAGTTACAGTATTCCAGAGCAAAGTCAGGCTAGTCAGAAAATCTAACTGTCCTATCCAGTAGTAATATATTGTAAATAAATAGCATGTGTTATACTGCTGGATAGCCCCCATCTCCTTCTGCACCCTTCAAAAAAATTCTAAAATTCCTTAATATACTGGCCCTCCATTGCCTGCTCTCCACACACACACTTACATGTTGTAACCCCTATGCACCCCCTCCTCTTGTCTAGGGGGCTTCCAGATGTTAACTTAAAGGAGGGGGCACAGTGGCATACAAGAACTCACTCAGAAGCATTCCCTGCTCCTGATGTTGCTCAAAATACACTAAAAAGAATGGGCCTACCTTGAGCTGTCTTCTGAAAGTGAATCACACCTTAAAACGCGAGGCATCCCAACTTCAGTTCGGATCCATGGCAGCATTTTCTTCTTCTTCAACCGAGCCATGGAGTTCACCAGCCCCAGGACTGAGATGCAAGGGAGCACACAGGCACACTAGGAAAATAACTCTCAGAAAAGGGAAATTAGGTTTGGCTATTCTAATTCATTGGACACTATATACAAATAGAGGTCAACTCCAAAATGTTCCAAAATAGAATCACTTTATTTCTTCTGGGCCTCAAATGACCTAAAAGGCCCAGGGGTTCATCAGTTCCCTTATGCTTTAACATCTGCTTCATGGGGCATAACCTATAGTACATCAGGCTGGCACTCAGACAGGAAGGAGAACAGATTTTCTAGGCAATACACACAAGGCTCACTATTACTTTCAAACCCTTGGATGGTATGACCATGACAAAGTTCACATTCCCCAGGAGAGCAGGGCTCCAGAAACTCTGACACTGTGTTACTTTTCCTACTCTTCACTCCTTGGTCAGACACCATCTTCTTAGCAGAGGAGTGAGCAACCCCTCTCAACCTGGCTCCCAAAAACAATAAAACCCTTAGGGGAACTCAGGAATTTTCCTCCCCTGACCAGACCACTGGGAACTTTGAGCCTGAAACATTCCCCATGACCCTCACACACTTGTGCATCCTTAGGATTTCTCACCCAGAACAAAGAACCACAACCTAATGGGCCTAAAGGCCTGCTCATAAATGGAGGCCCCTGGGGTCTGCCCCAGACACGGGCATGGCAGACCCACAGCATACCCAGGCCACATTCCCCCATCCAAACTTCCAACCACCTTGAGCTGTCCTGCCACCAGGAGAACCCAGGCCCTGCCACCACCGGGAACCCCTAAACAGCTCAAGGAATGGCCTACTGTTCACCTGAGGCCCTCCAGCTCACTTTGGGTGCCCCCCACGATGGAACAAAAAAAAGGAAGCCACCCAAGCACTGTACTGCATACTTTCTACATACTCTGGAGCTTGATTTAAGCATCAGGCCAGGAGGAGCCATCCAGAGTCTGTCACCATAGGATATATATATTGGATATATATATAGCAACAACCAAAATGACCAAGGTGATGGGGGACAGAGCACATGAGGAGAGGCTGAGGGAGCTGAACATATACTCACTGAAGGACATAAGGGAGAGGAGGGACATGATTGAAACCTTCAGATACCTTAAGAGCTAAAACAGGGTTGGTACAGAGGGCATCTTTAACTTATGAAAGGAGGGTACAATAAGTGCTCATAGCCTGAAATTAGTGGGGGGCAGATTCAAGAAGGAAATAAGGAGGCACTTTTTCACTGAAAGGGTGGTGAGAGGGTGGAATGACTTGCCAGAGGAGGTGGAGGCAGCAAAGACAGTGGCCAGTTTCAAGGGGGGGGGGAATAGGGTGACAAAGAGGATTAGGACCAAAGTGACACTACTGGGAAGTGAATAGGGGAGGTGAACAGGATGATGGGGGTTCACCCAGACAGAGCTGGGGGGGGCAACTCCAGGGAATTAACTGAGCTGCGTACTCAAGCAGACTCAATAGACCATTGCAGCCTGTTTCTGTTGGCAATTTGGCATGTTCGTATGTCTATATTTACTCACCCCAAACACCAACTGTAACTGCCACTAAGTCAACACCACAGGTGCTACATACCACCTTCTCCCGCCACGTGGCAACTCCCCACTTGCTGCTAAGTCCCTCCTCGTACCCCTAGCCATCAACATCATCCACATCAACAATGATAAAATGCACTATGACAATGTCACACGTGTGCACAGCTCTCAACTAGTGTGCATCATGTGTTTTACTTTTGTAAAAATGTCTACATTCTGAATATTGCATTTTGTTACTATTTGCTACCCACTTTGGCAAACTACATTTTTGTATATATACCATGTTATTATTATGTGCTAATGTCTGTTCTTTTATGTAACTCAACATGTATATAGGCTGTCCAATCTTTTGATGAGGAACCTTTGTGAATGAGCCTCACAAGCTCAAAGGTATTGTATCCGATAAAATACATAAAATAAAAAAAATAAAAAGTGAAAATACATCAGGGACTTGATTTAATACATACTGTGTAAAATGAAATGTATTATATCAGAGGGCTTGGTGTACATTGGGGGGGCTAGGGTGAAAAAATATGGAGTGAGCTGGCCACCGGGTGAGTTTTGGTGGTCACACTCCAAGGCGCTTTAATGACACCAGAATCTGGGGTTTGAGAACCACTGTTTTAAAGCTCTCTGGTCAGTGTTTGAAAACAAGACTCTTGATTTACTCAGAAACTTTTATTTTGACACAGTCTTGTCTGTATGATCCTGTGGAATTCAGATGTTAGACCTGGCTCTTCAACTGCCTGTTAGTGTGCTCTCCAAAGACACTCTTGTGCTGCCAGTATTCCAAAGAAGTTGAAAAAGCCCCATATGTGAGGGGGAGGGACATTTCATTGCAGAGCTCTTTGAAGTGAAGTGACTATATGATGCAATAACACTTTGGTTTACCTTAGGAAGCTGTATCTCTTCATGTGCAGGCTGTATAGAACAGGAAATATATTTCATTGAACACTTTTTTTCTTCTGGAACCTATACAGTTTCTGTCTGCTTTATGTGGTAAGCATGAATCCACTTCAATCCGCATCCTTCTGTCTGTGGATTGTGCCCAAGGATTGTGGAACTACAAAGCAGACTGAGAGATTCAACAACAGCCTTGTTTATTGCTGGATGCCGGCTGTTTTGTTATTCTGTAGGTAGTCACTCTGGCAAAATAAATGACCCCAGGGTGTGGATTTCCCTTTACCAATTGCATGGCTTGGAATTTTGGAAGAAGGGGAGGATTAAGGAAAGGGGTGGGACTGAGGCTGGGGGGGGGGACCTTTATCCATCTCCACAGGTAGGTGGCCATTCTATCCTCAGATGAGATCTGACTGCTGTTAAAGTAGGAGCTGCTGCCTCACAGTGCTTTGCTGTTGCTGGTTATTGTATTTTTTCACTTCCTCAGTTTTTTGTTTGGTGTGCAGGAGGTTGTGATCCACCTTGGTGCCACAGTTGCTCACAAGGCTTTGCCCACCTTATGCCTGGCAGGGGCCATGCATATGGATTATTGAGATGCTACTGACTAGGAGAGTGGTCTCCTCCTTGGGCTGCAGTGGGACAGCAGTGACTGGCACTGCAGCCAGCGTGGATCGTGGTAGGGTCGGGGAGAGACTGCAAGCCACCCTCGCTGGGCTCCATGAGCTGCAACTGCTACGGAAGAAGCACGAAAGACTTGTACAAGAGGCACTAAAGCTGCATGAAGAGCCAGCAGGACCCCAGCGAGCAGTGATGGACAAACCTGGAGACCCTTACACAGAAGAAGAACGTCTGGAAGCAACATTAGCTGTGCTAAAAGAACAGTTGGTAAGGAAAAATTACATTTCCAAACCAGAGCTCAGAGAAAAAGATTTCTTTTTTTTGTTTTGTTTTTGTTATATTGTTTTAGAAGCTGAACAATTAAAGGGGAGGTTCCAGGAGAGCAAGAGTCTCGTTTACAGAATGTCCAAAATCATATACAGACATAGCAACAAGACATACAACATTGATCAAGTACAAATCAAAACTTTTCAGACGTGTATTTGTTTAAAAGTGTTACCCGGACATGCCTGCTGTGCTGTGAGCAGCTCATTCCAGAAGTGTGTGTGTGGGGGAATAGCAGCAAAAATGAACTTTAATATAGTAAGTTAGGCAACAATTGCATATCATACAGGGCAGTACAACATGACCAGTGCAGGTGTATAACAAAATGAGTAGAAGAGGAGAAACAAAACGATGTAACAACACTGAATTAATATGGAGGGAGTTCTTCCTGGGAACATGGATCAGACTTGTTAAAACCATGAGCTAATAAGTTTCTTGGTAAAACTAAAATAAAAGGCTTTAACCATTTTAAAAGCCTTGGACAAACAATCGAGAGGTATTCATTTAAGTGTTTCTTGCAATTTGTGGTCATTTTCTCCGGTCCAGTAGGAGAAAAGTAAAAACAGTTCCCAACCTTCCCTAGACCGGAGGCAGTGTGTTCTGTGGTCAAAGAATGGCTTGGAAACTGGGAGATCACAGGTTCAAATCTCAGGAGAGCAAAATTCTCACTGTCTTGTCCTGAGCAAGTCACTTAACCTCTTAGTGCTCCACTTCCACCCCAATGTGCAAGTGGGCAGATGCAGGACCCCACTGAAAATGAGAGGGCTATCCTGGGTAAATGCATTGTAAAAGCAAAAAAAAAAAAAAAGACAGTATGCACCTGGCTAGGCATGCCTCAGTGAAAACAGAGAAAAAATAATATTTTGATTCCCATGACTGGGGAAAAGTGAACACTAATGATTTATGTTGTCTGCTAAACCATATTTTGTTGCTTTAATTACTGGAGGTAGTGAAGCCACCAACAAAACATGTACGGCATTAGTTAAGATGGGAGTCAAGTCAGTTCACTGTAATGTGAAAAGAGTCAAAAAATGTAGTATCCCGAACCACACGTATTCAGTTTGATTATTCCAACTCCCTTCAAAGAGAAGTGTAGACATAGAACCTGTTAGAATAGGGGCTCTACTTTGCTGTACTAGTAATTATGTAGTGCTAGAATTACTGATTTAGTAATTTTTTTGAAAGTTTATGGGATTTTGTTTTGTATTCATGGGGGGTAAGAACCGGAGTTGATGATTAACCTAAATTAGACTGCATATGAGTCAGACTGGTAAACCTTCTAACTTCAGTAACAGGCACAAAAGCAGTCTGAGAAGAGCAAAGGTTTTTTTTTTTTTTTTTTGATGCAGGATGTGAACAGTTATTACCCCCGCCCACTTACCCTGACTTGCATAAGATTAGTAAAAGATGGGGATTAAGTTTTAGCATCGTTTAAAATCGGCCTAATACTTGATAGCAGGCATGTAGCCTGTGCAACAGTGTTATGACTTCGGTGATGCATGTTTTATAAGGGCTCTGTAAAAACATCGCTTGACTGGCAGTATAGCCTGTAGGTTACAGCAATGAGCTGTAAATTAGCTTGGTACATGCAGTAGACTTCAGTTTGATTCTCACAACTCTCACTTGAATATTGTGACACCTTGAGCAAGACATTTGGACAGTACCCGAGATTTAAGGTTCCCCAGTGAGCGGTATTTGCCGGTCGGAGGAATAAGGTGCGTGTCACGGAACAGCTGCTTCACAAATCTCCAGAATCACAGTATGCATACTTTAAATTCAACAGACGCAAAATGTAATATATTGAGAGGAATTATGTGGTGACATACATAATAGATGAAATATAAAATATACAGAACATATGGTGATGGGGGGTGAGGGGCGGATCGACAGAACAGGTGAAATACAACAGTTTAAAATACAAAATATAATATATATTGAAAGGACTGTGCTCATATTATGGTGTTGATAACCTGGGGGGGGCCGAACGCCCCCACAGAACAGGTGAAATTTAAATATAAGCTTTGTCTTAAAAAAGCATAGTACAAAGGTTAGGACAGACAATTTAATGTTTGCAAGCTATGTATAAAACGTGCGTGCAATACTATTTGTGTGGTTTTCCATGGGGGCTTTGGGGGTTTGCAAGCTATGTATAAAATGTGTGTGCAATATGGGGTTTTGGGTCTTTTTGTGCATTAAATATTTTCTTTTCCCATTTACTTTGATGCGATGCCTTTCTTCTATGCGGGTTTCACTGTATGAATGGGGCGTTATGCCTTTTCTTGGCCACTAGAGGCTCCACTTCGGCAGGACGCGGGCACTATATTTCTTGGGAAAAAAAAAATTACAGGTGCACTGGGGACCCTTAAATCTCTGACAACGCCACATTTGACTTACATAGTGCTCCTGGGTCACCCATGTGAACAGTCCTTGTGCCCCGTGGGCTTTACCCATTTTTCACAAAAGAAAACTGTTGCCGATTACCATGTTCTACTACAATTCTAGGGCGAGAGAAACAATTGCAATGTAATGGGGTATTGAGAGTTGACGTGGTGGCCATCTAACAATGGGAATTTTAATCTGAAAATAGATAATATATGTGCTGCATAAAAAGGTTCAGGTGACATGCAGTTATGAAAGAGTACAGTAGCTATTTTTTGGATAGAAACTTGATTGACAACCATTTTTGTATTCAGACTTTTCAACCTCAAAGTCACTTACTTCCGAGGCTGTGAAAGACATTGTTGTTTCTCTGCTTTGAATCCATATGGTATTTAGTACACTGTGAGGTAGCACAGACTGGAACAACCATTGGGAGCATGTCTCCCTCCTGCACCCAACTTTTTGACATAGCCTGAGATTATCTGAAGGAAAGAAAGGTCATTTTGTATGGTACTACCTTGCACACAAACTGCATCCCGAAGTGACTTACAATCCAGATGCGGGCGAGGAGACAAAATCACTATCATTAGGTACACAGAGTGGTTGGAACAACACATGGCTAGATTAGGGGCGATACTGTAGCACCCTGGACCCCCATGTATGCTTCTGTATTTATTAGCAAATATACCGTATTTACATCAGCTCTTCCAAGATACTGCCTCCACCGCTGTCTGACACTCCTGCTACAGAGTGCGCACATCTGATCTTATTATACAACTTTTTACAAATGCTACAATGATATTGATGTTTGATTTGAGCTCTGCTAAAACCTTTGTTTTGTATGGGTGACTCTTGATTTTGTTTTGAGTTGGAGGGCTTTGCCCCCACACTCCCTCCCACCATTTTGCTCTGCAACCATGTTTGGAATGTTGGAACTGTAATACTTTTTTTCTGATTTAAGTTGGAGGGCTCTGCCTCCCCCCCCACCACCATTTTTTCTCAGCTAAGATGATTGGAATGTTTTATATATGTGCCTATTGATTTTTGTTTTGAATTGGGGGGGGGTTGCTCCCCACACCCCCATCCCCTGGTTTTGCTGAGATAAGGTGATTGGAAAATAAATAAATATATATATATATAGTCTTTTTTTTTGAGTAGATGCATTAACCACTGTAAAGCATGCAAACCAAAGTGCTATACGTAAGTATATATTTTTTATTTGAGTACATGCATTTGTCACCAGAAGATGCAGATACTGAAGTAAACAGATATTGAGCTAGGGTGTGTAGCACTCCAAACCCTCTTTACTGCTTAGACCTTTACGTCAAACTACCATAAACGTCCTACAAAGAAGTCACACACAGGGGGTCTAGAGTGCTACAGTATCTCCGATTAGGGAGACTTAATGACTTGCTCAAGGTGAAACAGTGTAGTTGTAGGATTTCAAGTTGGTGCCTCTGTTTCACAGCTCTGCACTCTAGTAAGGAGTTGCACCTTTCATTTCCTGTCCCCCCACAATGTTTTGTAAGTGTTTGTACCTTTGTTGTAACATCACTAACAACCACTTCTCACTTGGTAAAAGTTCATTCCAGAATACATTTTCTCCTGTTTTGTGAGAGACTTTGTGAAGCACTCAATGAGGTGTTAACAGACAAGTCACTCAGTCTTTATGCAGATAGTGTCCATCAAAAGAAATTCTGAGTCAGTTGTGTGAAGCTTTGAAGGTGTAATCCTGAGGGTCAGTAGAGAAAACTCAATGACCAGAATAAGAGCAAAACTTTGGTAAAGCCTTTCCGACTTCTAAATAATGTACTTAGATGCCAAGGTAGGGTAACACTTATTCTCAGTCATGCATGCTACTCACACAGAAACCATTCCAAATCAGGTGAGGCAGCAGAGGGCTGCTAGGTTTTACTACTTCAGTTATTCCTGCCAGAGAAGGTGGAAGGTAGTATCTGAATGATATCTGTCGCCATGTCCCTGAGGATAATTGAGATGCAGCATTGTCCAGCAATGCAACAGAGAGAGCTGGGGCATATCATTTTACATGCTACATATAACAGACTCACACCACTTGACAGTGATGGAGCAGGTGGCATTGAAGGCATGCTGTTTTTACATATTGGGATTAAGTAACTCCTTGGGTATACAAGTAGCATGCTTATGAGGATGCGTCTAGCATCAGTGAGTGTCACATCTTTGAACACAGAAACAGCTATCTTCCTCTGTCCCACATTACTAGGGACAGTGTCTCATTTTGCTAGGTAGACATTCCTTTTGCCCTACATGGTGGGGGGCTGTTCTTTTCCACTCTTCCAGTAGTATACAGGAAGATGTGGAAGTAAAAAAAAAAAATACCTGTACTATCTGTGTTCCATGAATCTACGTAAACCAGAAAGCACTAGCTAACTGTGGACTAAGCATCTTGACGCGATGAAATGTCCCACATGGTGCCTCTTGTCCACATTTTGATGGACAATGTTCCACCTTTGACTAATAAAAGGAAAAAGGGATACATGGAACATGTAAAGCAATCACCAGCACATGCCACTCGTATATATCAGCTGCATGCTCGCTCGCTCGCTCGCTGACTCTCCTTCTCTCTCCATCTCTCATCTCTCATGTCTAATTGCTCTAGCTAACCTTGTCGGCTACAAACAACACTACTTCAGAAACTAAAAAAACACAGAAGTCTTGTGCTCTCAGCCAGCCGGAAGGATGGAAGAAAATGCCAGCAGAGCCACGAGATTGGTGCAATCCTCCACTGTGTAGAGGCAAAAGGTAGAGGTGCAGACAGAGCAGAGTGAGCGGTTGGGAACCGCTTTGAAGTGAGCACTACCCCATGTAAAAGGGGCTTGTCACAGCAGTGTTGAACAGGTGTTCACAAACAGCTGAGAATATTGATGAACACCATATTAAAATGAAGGATACTTTTATTTTTTTCAAATATTTAAAAAAGTGCTAAAGCAGATGCAAAAAAGGAGGGGTATCATGCAAGACAGGAGGCAGGGGGCCATCTGAAATAGAATAAAAAGTATTGGCCAACATGCGCTCCATTATCATGCTCTGCTGCTTCAAAGAGCCATTGACATAGCTGTGACGGCTTTGAAAAAAATGTAATGTTTAGACACAGTTCAGCTTCTCTTTCATATTTGTTCTGTAATGTCCACCCCATATTTCTTTACTGCTAGGGATGTCTACATGAAAACAAGGGGCAGGATTTTCCAAACTTAGATCGCTGCAAGCCCCAGGTGCACCAACGATACAGTGCATCAGGCTTGCAGTGATCTAATGGGATTTTCTATTCCACGCGGCAATTGCCGCAAGTTAAACTAACTTTTTCTGGTCTAGCTTGCAGCAATCCCAGGGGCCTTTTTCACGGAGCTTGCACCAGATATTTGGCGTAAGCTGCCTTTACTTGTGGAAACTGTGCCCAAGACTGTAAAAACTGGGATGCAACTGCGGCAAAGGGTTTGGTGCACCGCCAGAACTGAAGTGTCATGGCGCAGGGTTGGACGCAAGCCCTGCCCCATGCTTTGAAAATATTGCCCGGATCTCTCTCTTTTTTTTTAATTTTTTTATCTGCTCTGACTGCTTGTCTACAGCTGACATCACATCACCATTTTATTTATGATATCAAAGTCTGTTGCTGTGGAGATAATACGTAGAATAATACACAGGGATGTGTGTACAATGAGAATTTGACACACACACAAGGTGTGGGATGCTACATAAACTCAAAGAGCGCAGTTCAAGGGATTTCTAAAAGCATCCCACACTGACAGCATCTGTAAAATTCAAGTTCTACACAGTTCCCCATGTTTTGTTTTATATAATTGTTGGGTATTGTTTACTCACCTTGAAAACACTCCCCAGCAGTTATAGAAAACAGTATGGCCAGTGGTTCCAGGAGTGCTAATTCAATAGCCAGGTCAAGCTGAAGCACTGTTTAAACTCTGACTTTTTTTCTTTTTGCATTATTGTGAACAAGCAGATAGAAATCTGAACTAAATAACAACTCTTTTAGCAGGTAAAATGTGATGTAAATCAGAGTTTGTGAAATTGTGCCTTGAAATGATGTGCCAGTCATAGTTTGTGCATGAGGGAGGCAGTTTGCACATGTGTGGAGCGTAGGAAACCTGACTCGTGTTCGCCATTATAACCAGCTGGTTATAAGGGCAAATTATAGCAGGGTTTCTCAATGGGAGAAAACGCTCTCCAGTTGTAACTATGATATAAGCAGAGGATTATGGTGTCCAGTATAGAAAACAACTAAAGCAGATAAAGTCTACGGGGCAGTGGTGGTCTTTTCATGTAGCTGTCCTCCATAGTTGAGGAAAGAATTGCAGAAATTAAACAGGAACTACTGTGTGTCTAAAGCTTACAGTTATCAAAGTTTTCTCAGTGGTGTCAGGAGCACTTTAAGAGGGGGGCCTGGCCACCCATAACAAAATGACAGTTTATCAGCAGAACACAATTATACCATATTCCTAAAAATAGAAGGCTGGGGCTGCACAGTTTGGAACAGAGAAGGAGTGATCTCCTAATGTTACTTGATATCCCAGGAGATGTTTATCTGATGGAATTATTGTATTTATACTTTAAAGCAGATGGGCATAAAACTCCTCTCTGATTGGTTGTATACATTTCTTCAGCAACATCCCTACTGACTCCTTGAAATAGTAGGCAAGGGGTGTTATGAGAAATGCAGCTGGCTGTGTGAGGGTCACCATGCTTTTGGATTACCCTATCAGCTGTTTGCAAGGTGAACCTCACCTCCTGTCCTGTGTGGCTGCAACATACTTACTGACCATGTGGGGAAGGACTGAAGTCTCCTTTAAATCATCATCACAACAATTTTGCAATGGTCCCTTGTGACTGTGATTTTGACCCATAGTTCCTACATTCATGCAAACACTCTTGGTAATAATGGACAGACTGGCTTGAAATTCAACTTCTTTAAGTTTTGTTATTGGGTTTTGCCTTTTCCAGTTGTGTTTTTTTTCTACTATTGCCCAGATGCCCACTTTAATAAAGAAAAAAAATTGTCATTGCCCAGAACAAACTAGTAGAGATGCTGTGATAGTATCCTAACAGTCTAGATAACTGGATAGGAGGCGTGGAAAGGATGAGAAGGGACTTGGCAAGGTTGGAGGAATGGTCAGAAGTATGGTAGCTAGGATTCAATGCAAAGAAGTGCAAAATAATGCACCTGGGAAACAAGAACCCAGGGGAAGAATACACAATGGGGGGGGTGGGTAGTAACAACAACAAACAAGCATTTGTCAATGCCGAACGTTCGCTTGCAGGTATTTGCAGTGGTGTTTGGCACGTATGGTGGTTTACCCTAATGCCCTGTGCGATTGCTGGTATTTGCACAATAAATTTTCAGCATGACCTTTTTTGTTACCCCCACCTCATAAAAGCATTTGAGACCTGTGCTGATGAACAGTCCCACTGTTATTTTGTTAATCTGTCCTGAGCATTGACTTCCCACAGAGACCACACTGTTGTGCTCCACATGTGCAAAAACACAGTTCGGGCAGGATGTGAAAAATGGCAGTTGTAGCATTCATAGGGAGGTGTGAAGGGATGGCAATGTTGAACATCTGGAGTGAAAATACAACAATTTCGAACTTACGAGTGTACATGGAAACTGCGCAATGAACGCTCATGACACGGTCATTTTGTGGACTTTTGTCACCAAATTTTCAACATAGGCATTGTGGGACCTCTGCTCATGAACAGTGTCACTGTGATTTTTATAATCTGTCCTGAGCATTGATTTCTCACTGTGACCACACCATTGTGCGCTGGATGTGCAAAAACACATTTCAGCCAGGATGTGAAAAATGTCAGCTGTACTCTTCATAAGGAGGTGTGAAAAAATGCCAGTGTTGAAAATCTGGAGTGAAAATATTTCAAATTCTGGAAGGTATGAGTGTGCGTGAAACTGCTAACGCATACCTCGTGAAACAGTCATTTTAGGAATATTTTCACCAAATTTTCAACACAGCCATTTTAAGACCTCTGCTCATGATCAGTGTCACTGTGATTTTCTTAATGTGTCCTACACGAGTTCAAGACACCGACCGCGCCTATTGTGCGCTGGCATATGGAAATATGTTTTGGGCAGATGAAAATGACAGCTGTACAGCCTATGAGGAGGTGTGGTAAATGCCAATGTTGAAAATCTGGAGTGGAAATATTGAAAATTGCAAACCCACGAGCGCAAGCTGGAACTGCACAACGCACGCGCGTAAAACAGTTATTTTTAGGATTTTGTTCACCAGATTTTCAACACAGCCATTTTAAGATCTCTGCTCATGAACAGTGACACTGTGATTTTCTTAATGTGTCCCATACACTGAGTTTGCACACCGACTGTGCCATTGTGCGCCATATGGCGGAAACACGCTTTGGGCAAGATGTGAAAATGACAGCTGCACTGCTCATAAGGAAGTGTGGTAAAATGGCAATGTGAAAATCTGGAGTGAAAATATTGAAAATTACGAAACTTACGAGCGTGCGTAGGAACTGCGCAACGCACGCTCGAAAAACAGTCATTTTTAGGAATTTGTTCACCAAATTTTCAACATAGCCATTTTAAGACCTCTGCTCATGAACGCTGTCACTGTGATTTTCTTAATGTGTCCCATAAATTGATTTCGCACACTGACTGCGCCATCGTGCGCTACATGGGCGGAAACACATTTTGGGTGAGATGTGAAAAATGACAGCTGTACTGCTCATAAGAAGGTGTGGTAAAATGGCAATGTTGAAAATCTGGAGGAAATATTGAAAATTGCACCCCACGAAAGGCATGTGTAGGAACTGCGCAACGACGCCGTAAAATAATGTCATTTTAGGAATTTTTTCACTAAATTTTCAATATAGCCATTTTAAGACCTCTGCTAATGAACAGTGTCATGTTGATTTTCTTAATGTGTCCCATACATTGATTTCACATAATCGACCGCGCCATTGTGCACATACATGGGCGGAAACACGCTTTGGGCAGGATGAAAATGACAACTGTACTGCCTATAAGGAGGTGTGGTAAATGGTAATGTTGAAAATCTGGAGGAAAATATTGAAAATTCGCGAACTTACGAGCCTGCATAGGAACTGCGCAACGCACATCAGAACAGTCATTTTGGACGTTTGCATTAATTGTCAACATGAGCGGACCTCACGGCGATGACACGTCATGACATTCGCCCGGGGTGATTTCGCAGTGACTGCAAAATCACCTTCGGGCCTGAATAATGCCATGACAGTGACATCATTCATGAGAAGGGGTCCCAAAAACCCCATGTTGAAAATTTGGTGCCAAAACTCCAAAAAATGCCTGAGATATGCAGTAAAGTTGAAAACCCCCTATCTAGCCCATTATACAGCTTACCGGCATTTCCTCAGTTCGCGGTTGGCTTTGAAGAGTGCAGACATGTTTTCCCAGTCCACCGAAGATCATCGCGCCGAGCTCCGGAGGTAAATATGGGGTGAGGGGGGTGTGGGGAGGCAGGTGCGCAGTGGTGGGTGCGGGTTGTGGGGTTTGGAGAAGGCCAGGACTGTTTTATTTTCAGGTTAAAAACAGACGACGTTGGACGCTTGCCATGCTGGGGTGGGCCTCAGCATGGCACCAAAGCTTTGGGGGCATTTGGGGACGGAGCCGACGGGGATTGGGCACCTCTGTTGGCAGCCGACGGGACGCTTGCCATGCTGGGGTGGGCTCCCAGCATGGCACCAAAGCTTTGGGGGGGCCTTTGGGGGGACGTGGAGCCGACGGGGGATTGGGCACCCCCATCGGCAGAGCACACAGGACATTTGCCACGCTGGGTGGGCCCAGCATGGCACACAAAGCTTTGGGGTGGCGTGAGGTTTACTAGCGCTAGATGCGACAGCTGTGTTTTTCTTGAAGCTAAAACCACCGCTGTCATACACAGCTCCCACACCCATTGGTGCAGGATCGCCACGCCTGCTCAATGGAGCAGTGCATTGAACAGAGAGGCACACCTCCAAAGTGTGCTACTCTCCCAAAACGCTCTCTGCGCAAGCGAACGAAAAGGAAAGATGACCTTAGGTTAGCAAGCAATGTGAGAAGGCAGTAGGGAGGGGGGGGTATACTGGGATGCATAGGGAGAGGCATCAGCAGCAGAAACAGGAAGTTGTCATCCCTCTGTACAGACAGTTGGTGAGACCCTCATCTGGAGTACTCGTCCAGTTCTGGAGACCCCATCTCCGCAAGGACATAGACAGGATAGAGGCAGTCCAGAGGAGGAGCAACTAAAATGGTGCAGGGTCTGCAAGAGAAGCCGTGATGAGGAGAGGCTAAAGGAGCTTAATATGTATACCCTTGAGGAAAGGCGGGAGAGGGGACATGATAGAAACTTTAAGTACCTCAGTGGAATCAACAAAATCCAAGAGGGTAGCATCTTTCAGAAAAAGAGATGCAAGAACAAGGGGACACAATTTAAAGATAGGGGGGCAGTTCAGGGCAATGTGAGGAAGTATTATTTCACAGAGAGGGTAGTGGATGCATGGAACAGCCTTCCTGAGGAGGTTGTGGGGTCTAAAACTGTGGGAGAATTCAAGAATGCATGGGACAGACATAAGGCAATTCTTGTGTGGGGGTAGGAAGAAATAGGATGTTGGTT
The DNA here is from genome assembly GCA_016271365.2 of Neoceratodus forsteri. Lineage (NCBI taxonomy): Eukaryota > Metazoa > Chordata > Ceratodontiformes > Ceratodontidae > Neoceratodus > Neoceratodus forsteri. Next base: position 426,972,429 of record CM057450.1, on the reverse strand, counting down.
AACTAGGATCTGCGGCCTATCCTGTAGGTAGGGAAATGGGCAGACTAGATGGGCCAAGCGGTCCTTATCTGCTGTCAAAGTCTGTTTCTATAATGTGCCCCAATCCAGTTGTGCATTTTTTTGAAATAGTTGTTTTCATTGAATGCCCAGGTCAATTTATTTTCTTGGCTCAAATAGTGATTATCTGATCAGAAATCCCCTAGGAGTCAAGTCATCTGAGGCTACACTATCTGATGTTGCCTTCTCTCCATGAATTCTTTTGAAGGAAATGCTGTTCTGTTCTTTCCAATCAGACATTCACTCAGGGGAAGGCTTGAAATCAATGTCCATCTCATTGAGCAGTGATTTGGCCTTTTTCGCCAACAGTGGCCCAGACAGTGGGAATCCACAGACCCAAGAGGCTGTGGACCACGATATCAGCTTCTTCTGCATGGACATCTTTTCCATCTCGTTCACGTTTTCTGCTTGTGTTGCAGCCCTCAGCCAGGCCTCCTGAATCACCTCCTTCTGCCACAAGATTCAGCTGACACAGAACATGTCAGCACCAAATGCAGTGCCAAGGGCCTTGTAGGCATAACCTGTGAGGTTGGCTTTCTTGATAAACTTAACTTTTTACTCCCCAGACAAAGCAGTTTGTTCTTTTCTCCATGGTGGACAGGGGCTAGTCTGAGGGCAAGCCATTGTAAAATGTTTATTGTGAAGGATGATATTGGGCAGACAGCTAGCAAAATACCACTGGCTGCCAGCAGTTCAGTGTGCGTGAGGATGGAGGTGACAGTGAAAATACACATGCAAAACTGATTGTGCATACAGGCAGGAGAAATAACTTTATAGGCAATGAGGAGGAATCTGGGTAATGCAATTTTTGTTCTTACATCTGCAAGGTACATACATCTGACTTGCATACAAGTGAAATGCACTGAATTTGTTTTTGATTCTTTTCTTGCTTCTTTCTGTTGGACCCTAGTACCCCACTCCTTCTGTCCCCATAATGCTCCCCCACTGCCCACCAGACTACCTCATCACTGCTGGCCACAAAAGGCTGCCTCATCCTGGTCCTCTGGTGTCCAGACTGCCACTTTTTAGACCCTGCCAGTGGGGACCAGCTCCTTACTGCCCCCTAAGGAAAGAAGCATGCATCAAGACTGGGAAGTCAGCTGGAGGTGGCTGTGACCTCAATGCACTAAGGATTATGATGGCATGGAGGCACAGGCACTGTCCTGCCAGTGGACTGAATCCTCTGCTCTCTGTGGAGCAGGAGATTGTGGGTACTGGTGTACTGTGGTTATCATAAGGGGCTCATGCCCTACAGGAAGATGCCATCCAGTAACCCCATCCCTCATTGCACATCAGAAGGACTGGAGATTGCAACATGGGGTGGCCTCATGCCCAACAGGCCACCATCTGCAAATGGAGGGGCATGGTTGGTTTGGCAGGGTATCTGCAGCAATCATCTGCAACCCCTTCCCTCAAACAGCACTATGCACTGTCATGCATGGCACATAGTGAAACCCCACCTTTGTGTAATCCCCCCACTGGCTGAAATGCAATGCTACCCACAGCTAGCAGACTGACCAGAGCTTTGCAATGTAGTACCATATATATTCCGCATGTATCATAGTACATAGGGCCCTATATGAATACTAAATTAATACTAATTTAGTACTACTGAAAGTACTGAATTAGTATTCCTTAGTTTTCATTGGTATTCAGCTGTACAATTCCGAAGTAATCATCTGATCTTCAGAAAGTACTGCCTTAATTTGCATATTTATGAAGCAAATACTAGCTGAATACTGCCTAATTACTAAGTTAATCTTCAAATATTTTGCTCATTTAAATATTTAGGCTCATGGGCAGACTACTTTAGTGAATACTATGTAAAAATAAACAAGCATTTGTCAATGCCGAATGTTGTCTTGCTGGCAATGGCATTGGTAGTGCAGAAGTTAGAGAGATGCATAATAGGAATGGCAGTGAAGTATGGAACCGACGTCAACCCCACCCTACCCTGCAGAGAGACTGACAGGCATTGAGGTGTGCCTTTGGGTCATCAGCCATAACGCTTATGCCATTTCACCTCGCCATACCCCTGCAGACTCTAGTAAGTGTAACGTTGTGCCTTTGGGTTGTCGGGCCTTACACTCACCCTATTCTGTAATGAAATATGTTGAGATGTGTGCAGTATAGGAGAACAGGGTGAACTTTGTGGCCAAAGAGTCCAAGGCACACCTTGATGCCAGTTGCAGGCTGCAGGGTGGGGGGGGCAAAATGGCATGAGCATTACAGGCAACAATCCAAAGGCACACCCCTGATGCCTGTCAGTCCCTATAGGGTGGGACATTATGGTTAGAAACCCTAACACACCGGGCGTTTGTTGGTATTTGCACTCCAAATTTTCTACATGGTCTTTTTGTGACCCCACCTCATGAAAGCATTTGGGACCTCTGCTCATGAACAGTGGCACTGTCCTTTTGTGAATTTGTTCCAAAAGTTGATTTCCCACAGCTACTGTGCCAATCTGTGCCAGATGTGCAAAAAAAACATTTCGGGCAGGATGTGAAAAATGACAGCTGTACCATTCATAAGGAGGTGTGAAGAAATGGCAATGTTGAAAGTCTGGAGTGAAAATATAAAAAATTCTCGAAGTTACAAGCATGCATGGAAACTGCGCAATACATGCTCGTAACATAGTCATTTTGTAGAATTTTGTCACCAGTTTCTCAACATAGGCATTTTGGGACCTCTGCTCATGAACAGTGTCACTGTGATTTTCTTAATCTGTCCCGAACATTGATTTCCCACAGTGACTGCGCCAGATGTGCAAAAACACATTTTGGGCAGGATGTGAAAAATGACAGCTGTACTGTTCATGAGGAGGTATGAAAAAATTGACAATCTGGAGTGAAATTATTAAAAAATTTCAAACTTACAAACATGTGTGGAAACTGCACAATGCACGCTCGTAACACAGTCATTTTTTGGAATTTTTTCACCAGATTTGCAACATAGGCTGTTTGTGAGCCCACCTCAGTGACACTGTTTCATTCATCGGTCCCAAAAGGTGATTCCATGCAGTGACCGTAAAATCACCTTTTGGGACAGAATGACAACATGACAGTGACTGAGTTCATGAGGTGGGGTCCCAAGAACCCCATGTTGAAAACTTGGAGCTAAAAGTTTCAAAAATAGCTGAGATATCCTCTAGTGGTACCCCCCATTGATGCCATTATACAGCTTACCGGCATTTCTTCAGTTCATGGTCAGCTTTGAAGAGTGCAGACGTGTTCCCGCTCCACTGAAGATCATTGCACTGGGCTCCAGAGGTAAGTATGGAGTGAAGGGAGATGCGGGGAGGTGGGGGGTGCAGAGGGTGGGTGCGGGTTGAGGGAGGGGGCACCGGAGACAACAAGAGACGGTTTCTCTTTTACAGCTATTTAAAAAAAAAAAAAAAGACATTGCAGGAAGGTTTTTTTTTTTTTTTTACAGGTTTGTTTTGGCACACTGGGGTGGGCTCCCAGTGTGCCACCTGTGTTTTTGGGGGAGGGGGACTGAAGCCAAAGGGGATTGGGCCCCCCATAGGCTTAGAAAATGTGTGTGTGTTTGGGGGGGTGCATGATGCCGAGGGGGATTGGGAACCCAACTCAGCAGACAAATTAAAATAGGGGGACATTATGCCGATGGGGATTGGGCTCCCCCTTCAGCATATGAACTGGGCAGGGGCATTCCGACAGGAGGATTGGCACCCCGATGTTGACTTTCAAATGGGACTGTGAGACGCGGACGGCGACAGCCACTGCCATGTTTATTGAAATGTTATGCCAGGCAAGGCACGCCATGCAATGATGACTTACTCCCTCATTGCAGCAGCAAAATTGTTTCAAGTTGGTGGCACGCTTTTGTAGCACTGTCATATACAGCGTGCTATTTCATTTGTGCCACAGAGCCCAGCCTGAGAAAGGAGTGGCGCCACTGGTCACAACATGACCGCACCTCCAAAACCTGCTACTCCAAGCTACCACAGTATGTTGTTTGCGCTTGAGTGCAAGACAACATAAAAATCAGTATTTCAGTACTAGTAATGGAGACAAAGTGAAGGCAAAAAAGTAGTGTTCAGACTTCAGTTAGGCGGGCAATCCCATCCAAAAGATAGAAGACCTTGTATTCTAGTAAACTACCTCCCTGGAAGAGATGATGACTCTTATTCCTTCTCTTGTGGGACTGTCCCTCCCTGGAAGAGATGACACATCCCTTCTCTTGTGAGACTGTCCCCCCCAGAAGAGATGACACTTCTTCCTTCTCTTGTGGGACTGTCCCTCCCTGGAAGAGATGATACTTATTCCTACTCTTGTGGGACTGTCCCTCATGTCCTAGCTCAGAAACAAAGTTATACCCTCAGTAAGTTATGAGAAGTTCAGAAGTAGGAAGTGTGAAAGTTGCAAATTGTCACCCTATTGTGGCACTACACTTTGTGACTTCACAAACAATGTTTGTTGTCTAAAGAGGGTGGAGTCCCCCCCGGGGTGGAGTCCCCCCCAAACGAACTAGGCACAATGCAAATAAAGGTCAGCGGATGTTATTGAAGCAAAAGCTGCTGCCTTTAACACTTGATTAGTAACACTCTCAGTGCTGGCGTATATTTTTTGTCCCGTCTTGTCTTTATTGTATGTTACCTGTTTTGCTCCAACATGGAACCTTCGTAAAAGAGCTTTCAGTTCAAAGGTATTGTAATCTGAGATCTCAGTCAATAAATAAATAAATAAACAAAAATATCAAGCTGCCAGTCACCTGTAGACAGTAACTACCACCAAAATGTTTCTCCCACCTGCATGCCTCACACCTTTAGGCCCGTTTCTGGACCAGATGACTAAGGACATCACTGGATTTGTCTTTCCTGATAATTTAGCAACACCCCCGCCAGCACCCCATGGTCTGTGCACTGGTTGATATCCAGTGGACTCCCCTTCCCATAGCACTGTGCCTCTGTACAGTGCATTCTATCTTTCAGTTTATGACTACCTTCATCCACTACTTTTTTTTTTTTTTTAACCAGGAGAGACACACTAAGCTGAAAGCTTGTTTATAGGTGTGACCTGAAAGCACAAGGAAGTTAAGTTAAGACTTGCTTAGGGTCACACAGTATGCAAGTGGGGGCTGTGGGATTCAAACCCAGGTCTTCAGCTTAGAGCCTTAAACCACTGCGCTATACTGCCTCCACTACTGGCTCTTCTTGACTTCCGTTGTAACTTAGAAACACTGCCATTACTGATCTGTAACAGTTTTTTTTGGAAAACATGTTGCTAAAGTGTGTGAACAAGTTAGTGAGAGTCTTCATGTTTCAAGTACAGTCCTGTGGGTCATTAGCATGGAGACCCTCACTTCCTTCCCCACATTGCTGAGACTGTATTAGAGACCATGTAGAGAAGGGTAGCATTCCTCACTGTGCATGGCACAAATGGGGTTGTTCAGTTGAAACTATTGCTATATAGCATTGGGAACACATGGCAACAGTCCTTTTGTGACTGGGAATAAAGGCGCCTTACATTTAACAGTTCCTTATGACAGCGAATAAAGAGTCCCTCGGATTACAGTTAAATGTTTTGTTTTTTTGTTTGTATTTTATTCTGATTTAGTTCCATATTATGTTTTTAGGATCTGTGACACCGGAAACATGATTAAAACATTTTTATTTTCAGATTTGGATTGAATTTTGGATAATTCAGCTATAGGCAAGGGGGGGGGGGCAATCCTGGTGGATCAGATTTGCCACCATCAAAGCATCTCTAATACTGAGGGTTGTAATGGAAAGGGTTAATCACTGTAACATCAAAGCCAGATCCTGAGGACATAATAAATTATCTCTGGATACCCAAGCCTCTTGCTGATTGTTTCAATAACTTCCCCACCCTCATTAATCAGAAATCACCAGCCCTTAAAAATTGACTTGCAGTACAAATGAATCACCATGGATCTGTTCACCTGACAATGTAAATGCCTGTATAATATATTCATTTTCTTCTTTTTCTAATTTTCCCATTTCAAGAAAGTAACCTGGTCCTTTTTCAATTTAGTGGGTTTGCTGTGATCATTGTAGTAGAAACAATGATGCTTCAGGGCTAGTTGCTAAACTCCATTATTGGGACAAGAATTGGAATGCTTTTAACAGTGATTTACGTGTGTGTTGCTTTTCAGGAAATTGACTTGTTCAGTGCTATAAAACAGTCAGGCAGTTGTTCGAGGGAAGGGATCTTGCTTGAGACCCACTAGGTGATGGATCACGCTACAGCTGATGCCCAGGGTCGCTGGAAAATTCTGGAAATTGTTACCCAAAATTGCAGAGATTTTTTTGCAAACATTTCTGAGAAATTGTGGGAGTTCTACTATAGACCCCAAGTGCTTCACAATAAGTCTTTTACTGTTTTCTGTAGCATATATTAGTCAGCATAAACTGCTAAATGAATACGCTGCCACTTGAATATGTTTTAAACATGAAAGAAAGCTTGTGTCCCTAAATGAATACTAAATTGACTGATGTGCTGCCTGTCTTCCAAAATTTAAAAACATCTGCTTCATGCAGTGCTAAATGGATTCTATTCAGTGAGTCACAGCAAATCAGTATTAAATCTAGAATCAACAAATTGTGTCTGTTTCTGGGTGTAGAATAATGAAGCCTGATCAATAGCTATTTACAGTGTGCCGTCAACTATTCACCCACTTTGGTACAAGAAAAAAAAATGCAGATAGAGTGGTGGGTAATCTCATTTTATTTAGTCTTTTTTTTCTATTTTTTTAATGTTTACTGTTCATAATTTGCACTGTAGGTACTGTACAATATTTTCAAATCACATATTTAAAACACTGAATCTGGGCATTATTAGGACTGGCAGTATAGTCCAGAGGTTAGAGTAGTAAACTGAATGAGCTTGGTACATCCAGCAAACCTGAATTTGATTCCAACAACCTCCACATTCATACTGTGTGACTCTGAGCAAGTCACTTAACCTCCCTAGTGCTCCTGGGTCACCCCTGAAAACAGGCACATGTGCCTAGCAGGCCTTACCTGATTACCAAGAGGATACTAAAAAAAAAATCATACCGATGTATTTTTCCTGCATCATATACCTGTAGTAGTTAGGATCCCCCCCCCCCCCCGACTGATCTTTGTTTCACTCTAGCTGCAATGATTTTGTTTAGTTAAAGATAAATGTTCAGATACATTTTCTGGTTTTATAAGCTTGTTTTCAGGCTTTACTCACATTTTACTGTAGTCTTTGCATGGGACCATCCAGGTCATAGATTAAGAGCAGGATCACTGTTGCCAGCTAGCCTGTTCAAGTAATAATCAGTAGGGCCATCCAAAATCCTCAGCTGTTTGAATCAAAACTAGTCTGAATGAAAGTATGTTCACAAGGAAAAACCTGCCCTACCACTTACAAAAAGACGTCCTAGTCAGCGCTCCAGTTAGGTGAATAGGATAATTTGCACCTTTTCTCCCACATGCTGTTTCATTCTGTCTGGCAACAAAACATTTTCTGATAGACTGCTTCAACACAAATTAAATGTTGAAGTGAATTGTTTAGATTTTTTTATCCCAATCTTCTGGGCTTCAAAGCCCATTATCTTATATCTACGTTAGTCTTCTCAAACAAAAAGCAGACTTTTTACGAGGTCCTGTGTGGGAGGGAAGGGTTCGTAACTGAAGCCAAACCCATGGCCAGGTGACCCTTCCACTTCTCAATTCATGGCACCACCACTGAGCTGAAACGTTTTGTGATTTCTATGCAGGGAGGGGACAGTGATGTGCCCCACAGAAGTCTATGAGGAAGTATTTCAATACAGTTTTCTAAATGATTACGTAAGCTTGAAGAAAAATGAAAGCTACCAATCTGCTAATAGAGGCCTATTAGTTGATTTGTGGCTTTCATTTTCTTCATTTATAATCATTTGAAAAATATCATTGAAAATACTTCCTCAATTTCTAAGGCACATCACTGTCCTTTCTCTGCATAGACTTCACAAAATGTCTCAGCTTAGGGCGGGTGAGCTAGACCAGGAAGTGTGGAAGGGATCACCTGGCTATGGGTTCAGTTTCAGTTAAGATCTCTTCCTCCCACACATCATAAAAAATAAAAAATTCTACTTTTTGCAGGAAAAGGCTAGCGCATGTAAACATCTGCTAAAATTCCAATAAGTGTTTAAGTGTACTTATGCTTGGTCAGTGGATTTTGAAACCAAACCAGAAAGGATTTAAATGAAAGCAGTGTCACATAAAACCCTTCCCCACCTTTCACTGCATTGTTTTGGTCAACCCAAGTCTGCATGGAAAACTTTTTTTTTTTTTTATTGTGTAACCCATAGGTAGTGCTATCCCAAGGGCTACTACCCCTGCCTGCTTAACCACTAACAGGTTGAGGGGCCCAGGTCCAATGGCGGGTGCCTCCACCCAGAGGTCGGGGTTAATACTGTCTGGTATGACTTGATCACAGCCCTCTGGGACACTGCAACCCCCCTTTCTTTCCACTAGTGGCCCACACAATATATCAGAAGTACCTTCAAAGTATACACTGACCCCCAGGACAGGTTCGATCAGCTTGACTCTGGGGATCCCCTGTAAAGCAAGATGGTTTAATATAATAGCCACTGTACAATATCTCATCACAAACACATATCTCAGGCAGTGTAATTTTGCCAAACAACCAAATCTGATTTATTTAGGGAATAGTAACAAGGGCAGGGGGAAATCAGGTTAATTAATTCAGTCACACTACTATTCAGAGCACTGTGCATATGGTCAGAGTCCCTAATAGTCACCATCACTGGGTACCCAGGATGGGGGGGGGGTATCCAGGATCGGTGCAGCTGGTTCGGGCCCTGAGGATAGAAAATACTTGCACAATACCCAACTTGTAATCCGGAGCCGATGGGCTCAGTTCGTGTATCAAGAAAGAAAATCAGAAGAAACACTTGCAATTCAATGGATCAGCTGGCAGGGAGCTACCCTGATTTTACTCATGACTCCTGTGGCTGGACACCTTTCACACAGCAGGGGGACACAGGCCTGTAATCAGAACACTCCCCACACATTAATATGTAAAAGAAAGTTACCATACCAGGTAGCTGCTTTCATATCCCGTTCGCACTTACTGCCAACCCGGGAATTCACGATGCAGCTTCACTCTCCTGACAGACTGAGTGCAGTGAAGCAGATTCTCCAGTTCTCTACAGGGTAAGCCTGGTTCCTGGCCACGCAACCTCTCCTTTTCCTCCTCACACAGCAGATTCAGTCCAAATCACTACGGCAAACACGCCGCCCGACTTTTGGCCTCCACACGTGCTTCCCGTGTGTAAATTATACAGCGCAGAAGCCCAGAGCTCTTTCCTCAGACATGGCCACAACAGATCTGCCTTCTCAGCCACTGGGTAGGGGATTACAATCGGGCACCACCCGACCAAATTGGAGGGCTTCAGATGCCAGTCACTTACAACTTCCCCCATTGGTGTGAAAAGGCGCCACAGTCCAGAACTTCACTTCCCAGAATTACTGGCTATGTCCCCCATTGGCAGTCAGCTTCTGAGAAAGTCCTATTCCTGGCTGGTTGCTCAATACTCCATTTTAAGCGCCCCTCCCTCCTGATTGGATCCAGTTTGCAGTTCCGATCCAAAATGGAGGGGCAAAGAACACAAAGTCCTAGCTGTAAGAAAGGCAGGTTAGAGAAAGTAAATTTTCATTACCACTCTAACATATCGCTAGCAAACAGTTACATCCCTGGGAAGTGCTCGCTTTGCCCGCTTAACAATGGCAAAAATGGAGCACCTTGTCAGCAGCCTGAGTGGGACTCGAGCAGGAAACCACACAACCCCCTCCAGTTCAAAACTGGCCGGCAAAGCAAATGACTCCTAAAGACACAGCACCAGAGGCTCTAGAAGCACTCAAAACTTAACTGCCGAACACCATCCAGGCTGTGGCCTTTGGGCAAGTTACTAGGGGACTTTTGAGAACCCCCATTTGAAGGGGAGTTACAATTGAAAATGTTGATACTTTTGTAACCCCTGGGTGGCGCCACCCCCCAGTATTACACCCCTGCCTACTACCCTGGACATAGGCTAAGGGGGTTGGGTTCGCTAGCTAATAAAATTTTTTAAAACCTTTGCGCAGTGCCTCCACTCAGGGTGCTTTACATGGGTGAGATGGTACTGGGTGTAGCCCCCTGAGCTGCTACACCACCCACAGTGACCAGTTACCTTCCCCAGACATGCCCCAATACACAGTTCCCCACATTTTGACTTAAAGGCTCTCTCTAATAATATGCTCACACAGGATTTCAAACAACAACAAGATATTTCTTTTGGGGGTAATAAAGGAGCTAGGAAAGGGGAAACAGGAGGAGCAGAGGATATCTCACCGTATTTACACATGTACAGAGATCATTTTGGATTTTGCTGGTGAACCCTCCAGCTGGGTGCCTACATATTAACAGGCAGACATAAATCACATTTTATGATTCGACTTAAGACATCCAGAGCCCTGGCTATCTAGCTGCTGAAAAATCAGATGTTAAACATGATTATTAATAATACCCACATTGGTACCAGTCCCAGATACAGCAGAACCCGCAATCTCATACCATACTGGTTAAACAGATACCACAGTCCAAGATGTTGCAGGCCTGATGGAGTTGCAGCTGGTCGAGGTGGCCAGCTATTAATTTGAGGGTGGGGATAACTTGGAACCAGATTTTTGTAAAGCAGCAAATTGCTATTTACAACCACAGCAGGGATTGCCCTGCACTTTAGCAGACAAAGCAGGGATTATCCTGCACTTGCAGACAAATCAGGGATTGCCCTGCACTCGCAGACTTCTGAACATTCCAGGACAAACTATGTGGATCTTACATTCAGAACATTCAGCACAATACTTGAAAGTCCCATCCAATGCAATGAGAGTGATGCTTCTGTCAAGCATCCTAAACACAGTTTAAACACGGTCACATCCAATACTTTATATACCAAAAGGCATCCATCCGGAGTAAGTTGGCAATGACACTTTCATCAAGTATCCCATACTTTAGTCACAGACAGCCACATCCAGTACATTCTATATACCAAGAACATTATCCACAAACGGAATCTTAGCCAGCACGTCTAGTCATTTAACACTTATACCAAGCGCTCTCATACGAAATTCTGTGCAGACACAGGTACATTCTCCTCAAGGTATCTTAGACATTAATATGCTCTAGGGCCTCCTGTCTCATGAAGTGGCAAGCGCATCTTGGCAGACAGCTCCAAGATAGCAGGACTCTAACTCATAGCTACACATTTATATGATTCACTAAGCCCAGCATCTTGCTGCACCTGCAACTTAGCCAATTGAGCCACAGACGAGATGCGTCCATTACTTGAACTAGGCAGTCTCTTATGGGGTTAGTAGCCCAGACTGATTACTTCAATACTTCACACTTAATAGCACACATTTCTTAATGGGGCATGGAGTCCCCAAGATTACTTGCTTAGTTTCTTCCTCGCACCTGGGGATACGAGGGTACTCACTCAGGTCCTCCACGTGTCTCATCCGCAATCGATGACATCCTGAAGACTTCTTCATCTCTCTCACTGCTGAGGTACTTGGTCAGTGCTCTCATCACTGCATGATGTCATCTGGTCTGGTCAGCGCTCTCACCGCTGCTGGACATCTGATTCTTCGGTCCACATCTTTCCCTGACGTGGGAGGGAAAGCTAGCCTCTGGAGGACAGTACTGGCAACCTCCAGACTAGCTGCTGCAGAAAGCCCAATTATTGTAACTAGTTAACTGAAGAAAATAACAACTGCCCTCTGAAGACTGAAAGGGCTTGAATTAAGTGGCCCAGGCCTGATGGCATGGCTGGAGCCTGAACTCCTCCCCCATGGGGGGCTCCCAGCAGGCTGGAGCCTGCTCTACTGCTCTCTTTCTCTCTCTCAGCTCTGCATCTCTGAATCTCCCTCTGAATCCCCAGACAAACTGGCAACATTGTCTCTTTATAGAGCTCCTAGCTCGACTCCTGATTGGTAGCAGGGATAGGGTGACATGTCTCCAAGTTGCTGAAAGACCTGTCAATCAGAACACTCGAGGCACAATTGGGTTGTGGAATTTGCTCCTAAAATAATGTCCCTGTAATCCCCCATATGCACTTGGGTGCTTACCCATGAGATGCAGTGAATGTCCCACAAGTCCTGGCTTTCTATTGCTGCAATTCCAATTGGCTGTACTGCTGGCAATGGCTGCTTAACCCACTGTCCCTTATAGCAGAATAGATACAGTCCTGAATAATGTCCTGGTGCAGCCAGAAAGAAGTAATTATTTGCCCACATGCCCCACAGTTCTATAGCTCAAAGGCTGTACTTGCAGTCACTGCACAGATGAAAAACATGGCTCTTTTAATTTTCCTGTCACTACTGCACTTATGCAAGCTCCCCTTGCAGCAGCTGACAGGCTGACACACAGAGTCCCACTTACTGGAATTGCCAGGGAAACAGTACTCATTTTAACTTTAAACACTTTTCCCCACATGCACAGTATATTCTCAACAAGCAGCAACAGTTCCATTATGTAAAGCATTTTAATTCTTTACTTTTCATCTGGAGCTGAACATAGCTACCCTGGAGGCAGCCAGACACACTGTTATGTATTATTCAGATGACCAGGGCCCTGCACAGGCATACTCAAATGAGCCCCAGCCAGAACTCCTTTAATTCCCATCCGAGTGGTCCCCCAGCAGGCTGTTTGTGGTCACCGGGTCCCAAATAGGTGGAAGGGATCCCGGGACACACGGCACAGTCCCCAAGGTGACCACAAAACAAGCGGCTCCACATCAAAGGCGCTTTGTGACCCAACGCGACTCCCGCTGCTCTGGAGGCAGCACTTTTGCAGCGGGAGCTCGTGGTCAGCAGTTTAGGCCCCGAGGGGCTGGATTTTCATTTGACTGCAAGATGGGGCAAACACGAGAGCAAACAGGACCTGGGAAGCCAGAAAAATTAGAAGCCAAGTCAGGAGAAGCCCCGAGAGACTGCAGTAGAAGGACAGAGCAAAACGGTCTAAGATAAACCCAGATTGGCATTTCTAGGAACCCCCATTTGCAAGGAGGTTACACTTTTTAGCCAGCCAGGTGGTGCTGATGGTTGAGGCGCTGGACACCACATCTCACGCCATGCTGGTGACCCATGTTCGGGAATGAGCAGGGGCCACCGAGGGTCAGTAGGTGAGGAGAAGGATCAAGCATCCCAAGGACTGCTCTCCTTCTCCGGGGAGGGGGGGTTCCAGTAGTCAGCAATTATCTGCCCCTTAGCGGAGGCTGGGGGTCAGGGCACTGATACTGACAGTGAGGGCAGGGATGGGGCAGACACCTGGAGAAGCACACACAGGAGCACATGCGTTGCTTCTGCCAGCACCATTGCATGCCCCCACTCCTGAACAAGAACAAGAACAAGAACAAGAAAAAATACATGTGTTGCGTGGCCATCCTGGGAAGCACCCACTGGCTCCGAGGGTGTCACCCCAGCACACTGGCTTCATCTGGGTGGTGAGTAAGGGTGAGCTCGCTGCCTCCCTGCCATGAGGGGCCAGCTGTGGGGGTACCGCTAGGGTGAGGGCCTTGATTGGAGCAGGGAGGGTGCGAGGCCGGTGGCCAGATGTGGGCCAACTTGGAAAGGAGAGAAAAAAAAACAGAAAATGTTAATACTTTTTACACAATTCAAAGTAAAAACTCAAAAACTGAAAACTGCAAGAAATTGTAAAATGTCAGTTTTTGCAGAGAACATTGAAAACTGGATTCTGCAATAAAACTGGAGGTGCAGTTTTCCAGTGCCCCTGCTGATGCCCTAACTGCCAATAAAATGTCACTATTTCAAGAGTTTGCCTTTCTTAGCTGCCGGGCTCATTGTATGAAAAAAGATACACACACACACACACACACCTGTATCATACATATCACTTAATATAAATTGTTTGGTGGGATTTTTTTTTCCTCACGTACATAACATATAGGAACAGAATGTTAATTTTACATTAGTATTAATATTCAGGAGTGATATACAGTGCACACTTTGTGCTGTGTGTGAACAAAGGGGTCACTCACTACGATGGAGTTTTGCTTCCCTAGGACAGGAGTGACAATCCATTGAAATTAATGGGGTAAAGAGGGATCGAGTAAACTCTGAACATGCAGAACCTGAATGCTTGAACCTCCCAGAACTCAACCTGAAAACACCTGGCTTGCTTGAACAACCCATATTTGCAGCCAGGAGACAAAGTCACCTGGATTGCTTGAACAACCCAGATTTGCAGTTGAGAGACAAAGTCAGACTAGTATAGGTCAGGAACCTGAATAGTTCCAGAGCCGATGAATGCACCCAGAAGTAGAATACTGGAACCCAGTGAGAAGATAGCCAGAAAGAGAAATGAAAAGATGGATCATACCAAAATGTAGCCAGGAGAGAAAAAAAAAACACAGGAACAAAACACAAAATACCCAACCCATGCAGAATCTGTCCCAAAACTTGGATGAACTGATGCAAAATGACAAAACCACAAACTGGAATACCCAGACCACCTGGAAGGTAACCAGATTAAAGGAAAAAAGTGGACATATCTGTGGCTCAAGTTCTTTATGGCTATCCAATTCAGGTGTTCAGATTTGTGCTTTAGGTAGTTACAGCATTTTTGGTCTGATACTGGGTGGTTCTGGTATTTTGGGTTTGTCTCCTGGCTATATTCCAGGTGGTAATAGTAATCTGGGTGTATTCAGGTCAGGTTCCACTTCTGGGCGCAATACTGCAATTACAAGTTCCGGAACAACTCTAGTTCCAGATCTATTCTTTTTTTTACATTTGTTTTTTTTTCCTTCCAGCTGTATTCTGGAGTTTCCCAGTGTTTCAGATGTTTTGGAGTCAGGTTCTGAGTAGTTCCAGAATTCCAGAACTGGATGCATTTTGATTTGGATTGAATGTGGTATTGACCCAATCCCAGAAGAGACATTTTGGTGAAGCTATATGTACACGAGGGTTCCACTTTTCAGTGTGCTTGGAGATTGCTAGGCACAATTCCAAAGTATTTATTTACTCTATTTGTTTGTGATTTTTGACAAGGAAAGTTACCCTGAACTGTAACCACCCATTTCCAAGTGTGTCGGGGAGGTTGTTACATGGAACTATTTTAATAAAGAGGGAATGTGGTCCAGGACACTGGAAAAAAATGTTCTACTTTTACAATAAGTGCCATGAGATATTTAACTTCCACGTGGACATCCACGAAAGATGAGTAGAACTGACCCAGGCTCAACATCTCATCTGAAGAATGGCTCATCAGAGCTCCCCCAACCCCACATGCTGCACTACAGCATCAGTATGTGATATTTGCCTAAGTTCCTGGTATGTGACTAGAACGCACAACCTTGCAATCTTCTCACCTCCAGAGTGAGCATCCAACCTACTGAGCCACCCATACTGGTTATGCAACTTGTACTAAATGTTGTTCACTGGGAAATGTAGCTTTATCTATTAAAGCCCTCTGAGGCTGTGGACCTTAGTTGCATGTGGTTTTAAACTAAAACCTGAAACACAAACAAACATGGTGCTAGGCAACTGATGCAGAAAGTGATGTCACTTCCTGCTTCAGCCACCTGTCTCTCCTTTAATGACCTGGTTCTAAGGTCCATGATCTGGCTGACCTCCCATGAGGTGTCACAAACTGTGCAGCCTATACTCCTGTGAAATGTAAGGGCCAAGGCTGCTGATGTTTACTGGTTCCTGCCATTTGTCTTAGTCACTTCAGAGGGGAGGATAATGAGAGCTGTTTGCCACAGGTTGCTAGGTCAGTTCTTCTCCTGCTCTCTCAGAGCATAGCCACTTAATGCTTTGAGACCTGTGATGTTCCATGGGACATGGAGAAATAAAGGTATGTAGATTTTCAGGACCTACAAATGGACAAGCAAAGTGGTTAGAACACATGGGAAACCCACTTTTAAATCCCATCAAATATTTACTTTTGTGACCCTGAGCAAGTCACTTTACCTCTCTGTCCTTCAGTTTACCCCGCTGTAAAATGAGTAAAAGCAGGGCCCCACTGGAAATGAGATGTTGCCTCTCACCTGGCTAGCACTTGGTAAATAAACTGTAAAGAAATAGTACACTGCAAGAAGTAAATTCTTACACCTCAGTCTTAAAGCATGCCATCTATTGTTTGTAGCTAGCTCTTGAAACTGCTGCCAACAGTTCTTGATTTCAGTACTGTGTTAAGGACGCTCTTGCATTTGTTTTAATTTCTGCATTTAACCCGAAGAGCTTAGCCAGGCTAGTATAACTGGCTGTCCACTGGAGGCAGTGCAGATGGTTGAAAAATGGAGATTCATTTCATTGGTATTTTACAGAAGAACAGACATTTGAAGGAACTGGATTTCATATTTGCTTTTATTTCTGGATTAGCACATACTCTGTTTTTAAACAGCTTCTGCATCCCAAGAAAATATTTTAACAAATATCTGATAGTGCCAGTAAAGGGGATTTCCCGTTCTTGGGGTTCTAATGTTCAAAAAATGGCCCATGGAATAATGAGGAGGATGAATTCAGCTTCAAACCATGCACATCTGTTTCTGTAGAGCGCATGTCTGCATTTTAGTGTTTGTAGGACATATTGTGTTAAATATACTAGAGGCCAGAGAGTTGAACAATGTTCTTCTGCCTGTTGCAGTCCCGTTTAAGAAGACAAGATGTTGGACTTAAAAGCCACCTGCAGCAGCTGGACCAGCAGCTTAGTGAACTTAAACTTGATGTCAACAAAGCATCGACTGAACACCTAGAGAGTGACAGCCGACCTAGCTCAGGTAACAGCCATTAACGTTTTTCAGTCATGTTTCTTGCCTTTCCTTGAGCCAAAGCAGTTGATGCAATCTGTTATTTCTGCTGCTTTCAAAGAACTGTGTACTTCTACCACCAGCTGCATTCTTCTGTAAACAAGGTGTTCCATGTGTGTATAAATTTAAGTAAGTAAGTAAATAAACTTGAGAGTTGTCGCCATGTTGTGGCAGTGAAACATAGAAACATAGACTTTGATGGCAGATAAGGACCGCTTGGCCCATCTAGTCTGCCCATTTCCCTACCTACAGGATAGGCCGCAGATCCTAGTTAACCAACAGCCTATTTCTTCCTACCCCCCCACAAGAATTGCCTTATGTCTGTCCCATGCATGCTTGAATTCTCCCACAGTTTTAGACCCCACAACCTCCTCAGGAAGGCTGTTTCATGCATCCACTACCCTCTCTGTGAAATAATACTTCCTCACATTGCCCCTGAACCGCCCCCCCCCTTCTATCTTTAAATTGTGTCCCCTTGTTCTTGCTCATCTCTTTTTCTAAAAGATGCTATCCTCTTGGACTTTGTTGATTCCAGTGATACAGACTGAGCCATATTCATGGCTAGATTTGGGTCCCCACTCTGACTGGTGGGGTGGGGCACATCCTGGAACACTGGCGTTTGGCTCCCTGAGGAAGTGCAGTGGCTGTCTTGTATCTGTCCAGCACCCCTGCCAGCTGAAGATGGAGTAATATTGGCATCACAGCTGCTCACCTGCACTCCCTGTCGAAGGGCAAGGTATGGCCAAAATGGTTCTGCTGATCAGGGAAGAAGACTGGGAGAAGCCTTTTTTTCCTTTGTGTCTACTGAATATTTTTGAATCAAGCACAAACCAGTGCCAATATTGGCTGATACCACTGACAAAAATGCTCTCAGGTTTTTTGTGTTGTGAACCATTTGATTTTACTAAGACAGAGTCCTACAGATGCATTTATAGAGCAACATACGCTGTTCATTTTGACAACTGCACCTTGTTAGAGTGAAGTGTTCAAAGCCACCTGTTGGCACAGGGGTGCCACTGATGATTTTTTTTTTTTTTTTTTTTAATTCTGCTCTTTATTTCCACGCCCCACGTCTAACCTCAGCTTGGTCATGGAACTCCGGGATCCCCGGCCACCGGACATTGCCGACTCCCCAGTCATCCCTGGCTTACCCCCCAGAGAGTGGGGCCGTGGTTCTGACCCCCGATATCGGACCGCGGAACTAATAACTGGTCGGGGAACGGCTCCTGGTGGCCAATCAGGCATCCCGGAGTAAAGCGTCATATAGACGCTGGGCGTGGCTTTTATCCCCATTAGCCCACACCCTGGAGGGAGTAGGACGTGCAATGACGCTTAAGCGCCTGTCTTCGCCTCGGCTCACCACCTCTCGGTTTAGGCACGGCCGGTGCCACTGATGATGCTGGGGATCTGGGTTTGGGAATAAACCTGGGACACTGGGGTTGATGGAGTGAAGGGAAATCCTGACTATACAATAGGTCCCCGGTTAGGATAAGGTATAAAAGAGCACACTGGATGGATCAGTGGTCTTTATTTGCCAACATTTTCTGTTCTGTGAGGAGGACTGAGCATCCCAGAGGACACAATCCTCCTTCAGGGAGGGATGGCTGCAGTCTATGCAGTGGTACCAGTACCTGGGTGACCACAGGTGGCAGTGCAAATGAAGCTACAGATGGGTGTGGGACACCGACTGGCTTCTGGTGAGCAGAAATGGACTTGCATTCCCCTGATCCCTTGCCACCAATGTACAGCAACAAGGTGAACTGTCCATCTGTGTTCTGCAAGGTGGGGGCAAGGAAAATAGGGGGGAGGTGGAGCCCCAGTGTTAGTGACATGATACCTGCATTCTCGGGCCCCAAAACAGCAAATTGTCTGCCACCTTCAAGAACTGAGGCTGTCCTGAAGGAAGTTGCCAGGTCTCCTGAAAACACCACCACAGAGAGGCAAGTCTTTGGGAAGTAAAATTGGTCAAGTGGCAAAGAAGTTTGTGGATGGGCATGGGAGGTTGCCTGGTTGAGGCAAGGGCCACAGTGGTTTAGAAGGAGATAAAAAAAATAGAACTCTTTGGAGTTATATGTTTAGTAGTGGTCCCCATAATGATTTCTTGGAACATCTGTAACTTGGAACCTGGGATTGACATACATTTATTTATTACGTTAGTTATTTAAAATTTGGTAACCGAGAAAGGTACACTGAGCCATGGCTCATTTCCAGGTGTGACCTGGTGGAGAGGGTAGTGGGTTATTCAGTAGTCAGAGTAGCAAAACAGCAAAATATAGGTGCGACCAAAGTACAACTATATATACACCAAGGTAGAGAGGATATATAAACACGGTACAAATACGGAGTAGCATAAACTGACAAGGTGCAGAGTGCAGTAGGCAGTATAATGCAGCATAAACAATATATACATAGGCAAAATACAAATCAATCAATCAATCAATTTATTGGAGAGCAAAATTGAGAGAAAATCTCTCATTTACAAATTGCATCCATCAGTACAAAACATAAAAGAACACACATACATAAAGACACAAATACAAAGACACATTCAGTTACATAGATTCATAGAATTATGCAGTTATGAATCACTTAAAAGCATCTACATTCATATGTCATATATCTAACAAGCAATCGTTTAAAGTGCAAAAATGTAATAATAATTGTCAATTTTAATTTTCTTTGGATAGATAACCAGGTCATTGGGACTGCAACTGCTAACCTATAGCTACCAAATCTAGTTTTAAATCTTGGTAAGAAATATTGAGGATAGTCAGCTGACCTAAGAGAATATCTATTATGTTCTTTAATAATAACTGATCCCAACAAATATGGGGGTAATTTACTCAAAACAAATTTATATACATAAAGCATCCAATTAATTTGTCTCCGAACTGATAAAGGTTGACAACCTACATAGGCACAATAAATGTAAAATCAGGGCACCTAGGCATACTAAGTATAAGTATATATAATACTAGGACATGTCTCTCCATTTCTGGTTTCTTACTGTATCTGTGGCATACCCACAAAGATAGGGGTATTCCCATAATTTATGCATTATCAAAGTATAATATTATATGGAGATAGTCTCATGCTATGCTATCTTATTTGACAGGTTTCTACGAATTGAGTGATGGAGGGTCCTGTTCGCTATCCAACTCGTGTTCTTCTGTTTATAGCGAGTGCATGTCCTCTTCCCATAGTAGCATACCACCATCTTCCCAACAGCCAAGGTCAAGGATCAGCATGCTGGAGTATAGACCCAGATCAGCAGATGAAACCACTGTCCATTCAATCTGTCCCCAACAAGGAGTGCACATCAGAGCAGGGTGCCGAATAAGGACCAGTCCTGACTTTTCTGGAAATCCAGCCACGTCCAGACAAAGGCCAGTTTCTACAGGTGGGTATTGTTATGATTCTGTGACACAAGTATAATTAAGCAAAATAAATGAACATGGGGACTGACTGACTCTGTGAACTGGCTGCCCCTTATGAAGAAGTCCTCCCCTCTAGGTCACTGGTTTGAATCCATCTGAGTTACATAGTAGCTGAAAGTTGTGACTGTCTGTGCACTTGTGTAGTATCCAGCTGTATCCTGGGAGTGAAAACAAAATGAATCCAAACATTTCAAAATTATATCAATTCATGAGCTAACAGAAATCATTCCTTCTAAACTATTCTGTTTCATATGGCTCCCTGAAAATGTTCTGAACTTCTGTTACAGGCACTGTTAAATTTTCTGTTTGACAGATGTAGATATTCAATTGAGGAATATCTCATTTATCCGTGTCAATGGCTGGTGGTTCTGTGGCCTGTGTGAAATGAGCTGTGTGGTTTTAGACTGGATTCAGTCTCCTAAGAGAAGCTAGGGTGTCTTGAATAGTGTCTTGATTTGGAACTCTCCTCTTGCTCATGACAAGGTTTAAGAACACTGGCATGGGGTGCTGCGATTACTTGAGTTGTACATGTCATTTGGATAAATAGCAGAAGCCTGTTTCCAGTGATGTCATCTGGCACCATTCATGAGCACTAAATTCAATACAAGTGATAAAAAGTATAAAAAAAATGAATAAATTGTCCAGGGCCCCACATTTTAAGTTCTATTAAAGTGGGTTAGGAAAGGATACTAGAGTTGAATTCCTGGGTATTAACAACATTTTTTTTTCCTTTCAATAGCCATCTTCAAGGCTGTACAGTGTTTCATGGGGTACTCCCCACCACTTGATCAAGGCCATATGGATATTGTGATATCCGTAGTTAGAACTTATTCAAGAAATCTTCACAGGCTGTTTGGGCTCATAAGATGGTACTCCTGAAGCATGTAAACCTTTAGCCAACTATAGCCTACAGCTGCCAAGCTATTCTGAGGCCTCGTGGGAGGGGGGGGGGGAGCAAACAAGCCCTTTACTTTGCAGAGATTGCTTTACTGCTGCAGATATCTATTTTATGACCATTCTTGAATAAGAACTAAATAAGGATACCACTGTTTATAGCCTTGATGAAGTAGAGAAGTGCACCCCGGAAAAACTTGGGACAGTTTGAAGGTGGACATACAGTGTTGTTTATAACCAGGAGTTAAGTTCTTATGGTTTCCTTGTGGATTTGTTTGCTCTGTGTGAAATTTCACAGCCTAACCTTCATTATGCTCCTTCAGGAGTTTGTGCATTCCGAAACGCCTCCCTCTCTATTTAAAGAGGACTGCAATAAAAGCCATCTAATATGAAGTAGCAACAGTGATATGACAAATTGTTGTATTACATTACCAGTTCTGCTTTGCTTCTCTATCTCCCCCCCCCCCCAATTTTTCTGTCTAGTTCCAACTGCAGTGATTGGGTTTATTCCCTATTTTTAACCCCACTGATGGATTCTCACTGTGTGCTTCTGATCCCAGTGATCAGGTTTACCACCTGTTTCCAACCCCAGTGATCAGGTGCACCACCTGTTTCTGACCCCATTGATCAGGTACACCACCCTTTTCCAACCCCAGTGATCAGGTACACTGCCATTTTCCAACCCCAGTGATCAGGTACACTGCCCTATTCCAACCCCAGTGATCAGGTGCACCACCCTTTTCTGACCCCAGTGATCAAGCGCACTGCCTGTTTCCAACCCCCAGTGATTGGGCATGCTGCCTGTTTCTGACCCCAGTGAGTGGGCACACCAGCAGTTTCTGCCCCAATGATCGGGTGTACCACCTGTTTCTGCCCCCCAGTGATTGGGTGCAATGCCTGTTTCCACTCCAGTGATTGGGCACACCACTTGTTTCTGACCCCAATGACTAGGTTTTCCATTGGTTACTGACCCCAGAAATTGGGATTAGCACCTGTTTCAGACCCCAGTGACAAGGTTTTCCCGTGGTTACTGACCCCAGGGATTGGGATTGCTTCCTGTTTCAGACCCCAGTGACTAGGTTTTCCACTGGTTACTGATCCCAGAAATTGGGATTACCACCTGTTTCAGACCCCAGTGATTACCTGTTACTGACATCAGCAATTGGGTTCCTTATGGCTTTTTACTTTTTCCAACTGGGAGGGCAGGAAAGAGGTTCCCTTTGCAGTTGATACCAGTGCCACTCCCCAAAAGACTAGCGTGGGTGGGAGGAATGAATATTGGGTGGCCCATATCTTCCCTACCCTGGAGTGGAGCAGTTCTCCTTTGCGCCCCCCCCCCAACAGGCCTCTGTGTGAGTTTGTGTGTTTCTGGGCTCTCACACCACTTGATCAGCCCTCACATATTTTATTTCTGTATAGCTTTTTAGCCACATGTCAACCATCTCCCATCCAGTCTCAATCGGGTACAACCTCCCATTCTTGACTTCCACTTACTCCGACCATCTATTTCATGACTGAGTCTTCACAAGGATCCCCCTACAGAGCAGGATTCAGTGAGTTTAGAGGTGGTGAATATCCCTGTAGTGCTGGAGTGGTTATCAATGGCTGGCTTTTTTATACTGTGCCTCCCTTTTATATCCTGTATTTACTGCAAAAAACTATGTAAATGCACAAATTAGGTTTTATTACTAACACCACAAAAGTAAGAAAATGTGGACATTGGGTTTTCTAAGGCCTAACTCCACCAATCCCCATCACTACACCCTGTACCCCAACTGAATGCCAAAGCACAATTCCAGATTTTAGACCTATATGTTTTAACATCCTATATAAATAAGATAGTATGAGGACAACAAATACACTTCATGTTGAACACTGCACATGCTGCAAAGTAGCTACATCATCACACATATTGACCGGGCCTGAAACGGACTTCATGAGGGCCACTCACAAAGTAACAGCAATAAGTACAGTATTTGTCATGGAGTGCAACTGTATTCCTCATACTGTGTAGTTTATTTATGATGTTAAAACGTATGTTTGAAATCTGGATCATGCTGTGTCATTCGGTTCAGTGAGGTTAAGGGGGAGGTATAAGTGGTGGGCAGAGTAAAGGTTCAAAAAACCCCAACACCACATTTCCTTTTGTGACTTAATGTGTAATAAATGCCAAT
Source organism: Neoceratodus forsteri (assembly GCA_016271365.2). Taxonomy (NCBI): domain Eukaryota; kingdom Metazoa; phylum Chordata; order Ceratodontiformes; family Ceratodontidae; genus Neoceratodus; species Neoceratodus forsteri. The sequence continues at coordinate 426,949,040 of CM057450.1, read as the reverse complement.
TTGTTCACTAATGCATTTTTTTTTTTTGCAATTCATTCTCTTTTTCTTTCTCTCTTGTTGTGATAGATAGCCACAATATCCCCATTTGGAGTAATGTGAAATAAACAGTAGTTTGTAATTACATTGCATATGGCTGTAGGGGCCATATGGGAAGCATCTGCATCACACACATAGTGCTAGACCTGTAGCAGACCTCACAAGTGGCCCTGCAAACCATAAGCATCTGCGTGTGTGTGTGTGTGTGTGTGTGTGTGTGTGTGTGTTGGGGAGGGGGACCACAAATCCCTGGTCTTGTGCAAAGGACAATTTGTAGGACTTGGTCTTTAAGCAAAATCTTTAGATGGTCATAGCTTGGCCAGTTTTCAACATTTTGTCCCCGCATTTGGGAGATCTCTTAGTTAGCCCCACCTCACAACCACATAAGTGGTCACTCATAATCACTCCTGAAATGTGTTTTTGGGGGTGAACCCAAAACCCACTTCATGGGAGATTTAATCATGGCCATTTATGCAGTCATGAGGAAGGCTCCTAATAGTTCTGCCATGTACAGTTTGCTCACATATCTTTAAAGTTTGCCAATTACGGTGAGCTGAAAATGACACCTATAAAATCAACTAAGTTAGCAGGAGTACTCCTTTTTTGGGACTTCATTTTTTTTTCACATTTCGCAAAGTCTCAAAATGGTGCACTGCATATGTGTGCCATCGTACTTTATTCCTGGTGCCAGTTTTAGCTTCAGAATAAAATACATTTGTCCCAAACTTGCATAGGACATATTGGCCATGCACCTCATGACCACAAACATTGCCTTCAATGTGTTTTCTGGGAGCACTTGACTCTGCCATTTTCGTGTCTGCTCTGAATCGCAAAAATGGTGGAATCCCTTGTAAAAATTATGTACGTTTCCAGCAGAACTGGTGTAGGGCATTTACCTCATTTTTGTATAAATCCTGTTTTGAATAAATTTTGTGACAAATGGACTGCACAAGCACAAAAATGTTATTTTCTAATTTCTCAATAATGGCACTCAGCAAAAAATAATCCTATAGCAAAATTTTAGCTAACCTGAAAGTTTCCAGTTGCAGCTGTAAGCCATTTTGTGGTACAGGTGAGCTGAAAAATGTCTTAAAAAAACAAAACAAAAAAAAACACATTTTGTGTATTTTCAATGGTCTAGAACTTTCAAACCGCACAACTGCCAATCACCAAATCTGTAGAATCCAGCAATCCTTGCACCAGTCTGCATGCTGAATTTCAGGTTATTCTGTCCAGGGATGGCCACAAAACTTGGAGTTTAACAGAAAAATTCCTGCTTATCCCAATAGGAACACTAACATGACCTATTATTTGAATATGTTTTGACCTGTTTTTGTTAATATTCTTATTTAATTACTTTCACAGCCTTCTTAGTCCTAGCAACTACTTCTCTCTTATTGTCCTACTGCCTTAACATTCTTTGACATCAGTTACACCATTCTCGGCCATTCAAGTGAATAGCACAGAATGGCGTAACTGTTTTAGAAAAGGGCAATAGCTGCTGAGGAGAGGGGACCATAATGTAGGTTTGAGGGCACCAAAAAGCTAGATTTATTTAACTTGTCACAAAATCATCAAAGCATATCAATTTACTTAGCTGGCATGGAAAAGGAAAACAGGAGGGCATGTAACAGCATATAAGTGATTTCCTATTGCCTGGTGTAGAAATGCATGTGTCTGGGCTATTCTTGGATTCAAAAAAGGAACTGCAAGCTGCAATCGAAGTTGACCTGATCAGAAGATTAAGACTGGGGGCCATATTTGTATAATTATCTTCTATACTCTACTCTTCCATAGTAACTCATTATTGGATCCCTGGGAGGCCAGAATGACTGAAATATCCCCAGCTGATCTGATCTAGTAACTTATTTTGTCCAGGTTGCCTCCTCAGTTGATTGTATTAACCAGGAGAGACTGAGGGGTTTGAAACATATCCGGCTGATAGGATCATAAGAGTGCACCATCAGTTTATGTCAGCAGTCAAGGGTCAGGAGGAGTCAATAGTTAGAGTTTTGGACTCCCACCTGCTGTGTCTGCCAGTTAAACTAAAATAAATCTTCTTACTAGACAGCATTAACTGGTTACACAATGGCAGAAGACTGCAAAACAAGCAAGCCATAATACCCAACAGCCTGGACAGTATATAGAGAATAAAATATGGGTCTGGGTGTGTAACGAGAATTTACACACACCCGAGGGGTTTGATGCTACATAAACCCTGAGAGCGAAGCTCGAGGGATTTATACGAAAGCATCAAACCCTAAGAGAGTGTGTGTAAATTGAGTTTTCACACACCCAGACCCATATTTTATTTTATATAATTGTTGAGTTTCTCTTTTTCCCCTCAGCAATTATATAAAATAAAAAAGGCTGCTGTGCTGCCACAGTCCTATCACGTCATGGCGCGCAGTCAGCTTTCACTTTTATTTTAAACTATTGTGCAAGATTCAGTTTCACTTTAATACAAATCATATATTCTAGTTAATAAGGTTGATGGCAAAATTGGTCTTTCAGTGAAAGGTACACCAATCTGCACTGAATGTGTGGACCCGATTTTTTTTTTTAACTTAAGCACAGCAAAACACCCTGGTATCTCTTCATCACCTGCCGAGTTCAATTTAATACTGTTCATAGTAACGCGTTGTGTTTTTAGACGTTCAATACAATGTTTTCACAGGATGAATCTAAAACATAAACTACTCAGGAACTGATTTACCTTAAATGTTAAACTGCCTGCTGAATCCACACACACATATGGTTGGGAAGGAGAGAGCGTCGAGCCTTGAGGTGAGAGAGGCGCATGGCAGAAGTGGGAAACTGTGCCGATGTTTGCACATTAAAACGCTCACGGCAATTATGCCACGGTTTCCATGGGGAAAGAGGAATCCATTAATTATTAGGCTATATCGCCCACCCAGGAGCATAATGAGGCCTGACACAGCAGGCAGAGTGCCTTCTGGCCCCGGAATGGCCGGTATAGCCCATACTGCACTCACTGAAGGGTATTATTGTGCTTAGAAAAATGGGTATTTGTTAACATTTTTAAAATAATAACAAATAAAAATTAAAAGCAAAATTATGAAATGAAGTGAATACAGAAAGCTCTTGAAGCAAAGTAGTCCTTCCACCAGTAGAATCCACTGAACAAGACCCTGCTGTTTTTAGGAGCATGGTTTTCTTACTGTTGGTCACACAGCCAAGTTTGTCTGCTGTTTTTGTTATCCCCTCTCCCCATTCTCAAGTGAAACTGGGTTGTGTGAGATATTGATTAATTGTATATTTTGTGTGTTTTATTAATTTTTATTCATTTATTTTATTTATTTATGTATATCTTGGATTACAATACCTTTAAGCCAGGAGCTCTTTTACAAAGGTTCCACATCAGTAGATTGGTAAAAAAAAAGCATACAAGACAAATTAGACAAAATAATCGAAGTCGGCAATGAATACAGTTGAAGCAGTTAGAAACAGTCATGTCAATACATTCAAATAACAGTAGCAAATACAGACTGAGGCATAATAAAACAAGCAGGGTAGATACCATCAAACAATTGTTAGGTATAAAGCAGCCAGAGGTAGGCTTTGATGGTGGGGGGGGTGATGCAGGAGTGGGTAGGAGGAAGGGTGGGGTAAGTATGGGGGAATGATAACAGCAAACAATGAGGGGAGTAGGTGGGCTAAGGATTGTGTAGGAGAAGCAGTAGCCAAATCATGAGGGTGGGAGAGAAGGAAGGGGTTACTAGTTTATTTATTTATTTGTTTTTGGTAACCGGGTGAGTGTACTAGGCATAAAATGTACTAGTAAGAGTTGAACAAAGTTGTAACGGGAGACAGTATAGTGCAGTGGTTTAAGGTTCTGACCTGCAAACCTAGAGACCTGGGTTTGAATTCCACAGCCCCTACTTGCATACTGTGTGACCCTGAGCAAGTCACTCAACTTCCTTGAGCTCCCTGGTTGCACCTGGAATTAAGCTTCCACTTAGTGTGCCTTTATTTCCCCTTTCCCTTCCTCCTAACTGGTGACTGGGGCAGGGGACAGACAGGGGAAGGATGTATGCCATGCAGGGGGAGGGAGGCAACCTATAGGTGGCAGCTGCTAAGTGCTGTGGCAGCTATTTACTCATGCTATGCTGTTTCAACCATATTTCTGTCATCAGCTTTCTGATTTTCACTTCTGCTGTCACTTTCAATTCAGCCATATACTCCAAATACAATCCTACATAATCCAGTCTTCACTCCACTGTCCCCTCCCTTCCTTATGGTTTCTAACATCTGCCACTGTCAATGCCAAAAGTAAAAGAAATGCTGCTATTAAGAAAATGAAAGCTACTGTGTATATTCACTCTCTCCTGCTTCATCCAATTTCTGGTTGAGCAAATGTGGTCACTTGGAAGGTGGAAGTGAGTGTGCCACTTGATCAGTTCCTTACCGAACAGCTGAGATGGGATCTGATGAAATGAAGCTTTATACGGAAGGGCACTTGGGTCCTTTTATTTTCTTTAGAAGTGATTCAAGAGCAAGGGAAGTGAGTCTGTTATGGCACATGGCTACTGAGATGGGGGGCACATCAGAAGTTAAATTCTACTAGCCACATTGATATGTTTAAATGACAGGTTGGCACAGGGACTAGTTATTTACTGGTCTCTGTTGCCCAGTACCCACCTGGGTGAGGGGGTGGTCATCTTGGTCTTACCAATGTAGAAAACTCCACAGCTGCACATTGCTAAATAGATGACACCTGTGATGTTGCAAGTAATCAATTCTCTAAGCTGATAGGTTTTAGTTTTATACAGATTTTTGAATTCTTTGCCAGTGGATAAAAAGGGGCAATAGGTGCACCTATGGCACTTGCAGCAACCTGAACTTGGCTTGAGCCAAGTTTGTACAGCAGGAAAGGGCTGTCTGCTGTGAACCAGTTGATCCTTTAGCATTTCAGCTTGTCTGTAAGATATCATAGGAGGGTGAGCATGGTAAGTCTGCAAATTCTGGTCCCCCTTTAAAATATTCCAATTATTTCTAATGATACTGGTCACTTTTGAGGCATGAATGGAATAACAGGTGACAACATTTATGCTACTGTTCTCTGCCTCTCTCTGTTTGCCACTATGCATAGTGGCCATCCTAGGGGTCTCTCGCACTTCCTGGTATGCCATATTCACCTGTTCAGCTTTGTATCCCCTCTTAGTAAACCTCTCTTGTAGGTCCTGTGCTGCCTTCTCAAACTCTCTGTGTCACTACAATTCCTCCTTAAGCGAAAGAATTGGCTCTTGGGAATGTTACATATTACACGCCTAGGATGGCAGCTGGATGAAAGAAGTAAATTATTTATTTCACAGGATTTCCTGTAAATATCAGTGTATACATCACACCCTTCACCTCTACTAATACAAAGATCTAAAAAATGCACACTGGTTCTGCTAGCACAATATGCAAAATGTAAATTGGGATTAGATGTATGCAACTAAGATAAAAAGCTGTCAACTCTACCATGTCACCATTCCATATAATAAATAAATCATCAATAAACCAATGATATAAATCCATTTTCCAAAAAGAAGGATTAGTGTCAGGATCCTTTATATATGCATCCTCCCATTTGCCCATATATAGGTTGGCCAGACTAGGTGCAAACGTGGCCCCCATGGCAGTGCCTTTCATTTATAGGTAGCATTTCCCTAGAAATGAAAAGGCAGTTGAATTTCAACACAAATTCAGAGAGCTTTAAAAGTAGTGCTGTGCACAGTTCAACCCCATTTGCCCTGGAATTCAAATAGAAAACTAAACAATCCAAGGATTCTTCTTGGGGGATGTTGGAGTACAAAGCTTCCACATCCATAGTAATCAAAATAGACTCCTCCCCTATCTCTATGTCCCCCAATATTTCCAAAATATCCCTCCTATCCTTAATGGAAGAGCCCAAGTTGCTCACAAATGGTCTTAAAAAACAATCCACATACTGTAATAAGGGCTCTGTGAGGGAACCCACTCCACTCACAATGGGTCTTCCTGGGGGAAGGGGGTGTCAAACCTTTTGTGTATCTTGGACAAAGTTAGATAGTTGCATGTACAGGAAAATCCACTGTTAAAATATCTTTAACATTATTATTTAATGTTTATCCAGACCCTCTCTAGTGCAGCAAGAAGAAACTCGTCTATTCTGCGCTTATAAAAAAAACCATAGGATCAGACTCTAGCCTCTTACAAAATGTTGTATTTGCCAACTGTCTATTCACTTCATAAATATAGTCTGTGGTGCTCTGTATTACCATGGTGCCACCTTTGTCCACTTGTTTAATAAAAATGGTCTGATCCTTCTTGAGATTGTCAAGTGCCAGTCTTTCAATTTTAGACATATCATAGTGTCTTTGTGGCAAATTCAAAAAAAAGCTGCTCCAACTCATTCTCACAGACTTTTTGGAAAGTTAGTATTGCTGCACTGGGTGATGGACAAAACACTGATGGTCCTCTGAAATGTCTTGCGTTGAAATCTCCTGATTCTCATCTGGCACAGCCTCACTTACGATAGGTTCACTGGTCTCCACAGTCACAGGCTGTCTCTGCTGTTAATAAAAACTTCAGCGTACCCAGAAACTGCCAACAGAAAACATTATTGAAGACAGACAGGATTTTTAAGCCGATACATTACAGATCAGCCAGCCTTATTTTAAGTAATAAGTTGGTCTACATGCTCCTGAGTGCCCAGTCATCAGACACAGTCATTCCTACACTTACATGGATAAATTATGCACAGGGACACAAAGCTTAGTTTGAATCATCTCTAGACTTAAGGTGCTGCAAAGTGTGCAACACCTTCGTAAACTGTACACAGTCTTTGCAATAGCTACATGTGCTGTGGGTGCCTTCCCTCTCAACCCAGGCATGGGTGGGACTTGCTCCTGCATCAGCATCAGGGGCTTTGACAATTCCCCTCCCTATTCAGTTCAAAGCCCACCCACTGGCAGTAAAAAAAAACAGAAATCCAAATGATTTCTGTGACAAAGCATATGAAAAGGATGGCAAGCAACAGACTGTGTTCTAAGGGGTTACAGTGGTGTCCTATCACCTATAATAAAGGATGTGGTTATTGGCTCAACACTTCCTAACATAACAACATTTGGGACAATTTGAAACTGATGTCCTCAAGCCATGGTTGTTTCAAATTCTGTATGTAATCCTAAACTGCAGTTGGCTCTTGTAGTTTTGCAGTTAGGCTATTGAGATACAATTTCAGATGTCCAAAGTAACATCCTTTTGTCTGGAGTATGAACATCTGGATGTATATATCTAGTCAAAGTGAAATAGATGGTAAATCCAGTGTCCTTCTAATAATACGCCCCCACCCCCGGTAGTCCTACCTGACATGCCGGGATTACTGTGGACAAAGTTGCTTCCCTGCGACTGACCTACCCTTGGACAATGCATTACCTGCTGCTGATCTAGTATTATTCTCAAGCATAGGAACTAGCTTCTTATTGATTCTCTGTATATTGTAAATGCTGTAAATGTTTTTTCAGATCTTGCATGATCCTTTCATTCATGTTTCTTTACTGTACTGTAACTATACACTACTGTATCTCTGACATGGAATCTTAGTAAACAAGATCTGCTCAAAGGTGTTACTCCGATTAGTCCAATAAATAAATAAATAAATAAAAATAAAATCTTGCAGAAGCCACTAAGCCAATGGTATGCTGCTCAAATATGTAAGCATTATTTCACCTGTTCTCAGTGCCTTTTTACAGCTGCATGGGCGGAGCCCTGCAGATGTTCTGCTAGGAGAGTGAAAAGGGCATTGGGAAGCACATGATCGGATACCTCAGCTCTGTGCTTCCACAGTGTTCTGGGCTAGTGTTCACAGTGCTGCCATCAGTGCTGGTGTATTAGTTCTCTGCTGCCTCTCCCCTCTGCAGGGTGCATCCTCCCCCCTCCCCCCGGGGCATTATTTTGCTTCTGCCAGTCACTTCAACAGTTGCAGGTGAAACAAAATTGCCTGCTGTGCCCAAGATGGCCACCGTGAGCTCATTGTGTATGTGTGGGTATCATGCATGTGAACTTCTGGCACGGCAGCCAACTTGGGCACAGCAGGCTCCTTCTTGCACGTCAGCTGCAGAGGGAGCTCCAAGTACTTTTCACATGGACTCGTCACTCTGAAACAGCCATGTTGTCTCTGACCATGCCTTGCTTCATAAGCTGTGATTAAACCAACTATTTTTTTATTTAGATTTTGGTAACTGGGTAAGCCCACTGAGACCAGAGGTCCCTTTTTCAGGGGTGACTTGGGATTAGTTACATACAGCAGAGATTTCACTAATGAACGGAAGAATTCCTTATGGGTCTTTCACTTGAGTTAATAACACATCTCAGATGATATACAACTTGTGCTAGTGGGATTATAACTTTTAAAAGAAGGGTTGTGTTTTGATCTGAAGTCAACAACATAACAACTCTGTTTTCTCTTCATTTACCTGTAGGTGATTTGGAAAAGATGATGCCCCCAGGACTGGGATTTCAGAAAGCCTCCGACCCCAAGTCTGTTTCACCTCTGTGCAATGCAGGCAACATAAACTTGCGATCAGTGGACTCAAAGTACCAGAGTGACCTGGTCTCCAAGAGTGGCAATGATACATACTATTATTACCCAAGCCCTCTGCATGCAGTTGCACTCCAAAGCCCACTTTTTTCTCTGGCTGGTGATTCCCCTAACACGGACAGCAATAAAGTATCCCAGGAGGCCATGGCAAGCGTTGCAGTTTCTAACTCTGTCATGACAGAAGCCCTCCTGGAAATAAAGCCTGGTAGTTATATCAACAAACTGATTCAGCTTAGTAAATACAAACTAAAGAATCCACCCAATGTGGGCTGTAGAGATGCAGAAAAGAATCAGCCAACTGTGAGTTACCAGGCAGACATTACCACTGTGAATCCTGCCAAGGTGAACATTAACAACACTGGACAATTGTCAATGCATGATGACCCTAGCAGAAATATAAATATAATAAAGTTTCCAAAGTCTGTGCCTGAAAAGGAGACAAATAGGCAGCAGGAACTGACTCACTGTTTAAATAGAGTGACCTCTGGGGGAGCGTCTGAGGGTTCAAAACCTTTTCAACCTGCTGAATCAAATACAATGGACATGACTGCAAACACTGATGCAAGAAACTACACACAGAAGACCTCAGGCTCATGCTTACAGTCACATCCGCTAGACAATAAACAGGACACAATGTTATCTAAGCCTGCATTATCAAAAAAGGTCAGTCAGAAACCTAGTGGGGATGAAATCTTGAGGAAAAGCTACAGAATGCTTCCTAACAGTGAGTTTGTTCATGCCAGATTTGTTCCTGCTGGATCTCATCAAATTAAGGGCAAACAGGCTGGCAGTAAAACAAAAGCAGCAAAGATAAAGAGAAGGAACAGTGACAAGCAACGGACTGTAAGGCAGATATCCTCTGCAAAACCCAAAGACTGTCATGATAGCACTAGAATACCCATTGAGAAAGGTCACCAAATTAAATACCCAGTGAAACAAAGCATTGGGAGAAGGCCTACATTTGCAGGTGAGGTTTCAAACCGGACATGCTCAGAGTCCACTCTATATCCTGTACAGTACAAACATCCCCATCTGATACCTAGGCCTGAGTTTTACAGACCATCGGCCTATGGGCTGTATGCTCCTGAAGCAGTAAATGCCGAGGCAGCAAAGAGAAAACAGCGTAAATGGCTGTCTGCAGTCGAAATATCTGCCAAGGTCCATCACACAAACATTGTCTCTGGTGCTGGGATGGGCCTAGTGCACTTGAAGCAGCCAATCAGAAAAGCCGGTGTCTTGCGCACTGTTAGCCTTAGGGCACGACCTGGCCACTACCGTCACAGCATTCCCTCCTGTGCCAGAAGTGATTCAGAATACTCAGCTGAATGTGCATCACTCTTCCACTCAACAATTGTAGAGACCAGTGAGGATGAGACAAGCAATTACACAACCAACCGCTTTGGCGACAGCGAGTCCAGTGAAAGTGATTCTGATGTCACAAGTAATAGTAGCCTTTCCGTTGACTATGATGAAACTGATGAGAGTGAGCTGGTTTGGCCTGAGGCTTCTGTCGGTCCAGCATCTTCTAAGCTAATCCATACTGAGTCTAAGATGTGTCGTATAAAGGCATCAAAGGCCCTAAAGAAAAGGATTAGGAGATTCCAGCCTGCCTCTTTAAAGGTTATGACCATGGTTTAGTGAGTGTAAGCAGCTGTTTATTCTAGTGGGAGTACCACGCTGTGCTGACTGTTTTGCAAAACAAAAGAAATTACCTTTAAAGGAGAATTACAATCTCTGATGAAATTACATTCCCTGGTGAGCTATAAATGACCCCAGTCTTTTCTTTTGCTATTGTCCATATAAAGGAAACTTTCTTTCTTTGCCGGGTCTTCAAGTAAATACAGACCTATGTAAAGACTGTTTTTTTTTTTTTGGTTTTTTTTACCACTGCGGTTTTATTGAAGCAGTAACTGTGTTTAAAGTACTAATTAAAATATTTAATATTCTTTGGAGTTATTGTTTTTCTTTTTTTCTAAAATTGTATTATCAATCAAATAAGACCTACGAGTTAGCTTATTAGCAGTTATTACCCAGCAGAATCTGACTGGTAGAAATTGAACATTTGTGGAAAAATGGTTTACTAAAACTAGTTATATAAAAAGAAAAAAAAAAGAAAAAAATTAGAGATTACCGAAATAACTTTACAGTGATGCAGTTAGTTAGTAACAGCCCTCTCCATAGCAAACACTGCCTAGATATCTGACCTTGCTATGAGTTAGGTATCCTCCTGTTTGTTTCATGATGTGGAATACAGTAATTTATCTAATGGCTGTGCTCACTATATGTCAGATGTGCCTGTTTATACAACAATCTTGCCGGCCCGGTGATGCAGGGGGCTGATGCGCTAGTGCCTTACCTCGAACCACGCCAGTGACCCGGGTTCGGGAACGGACTCGGGACGCTGGAAGCTGGCAGGGGAAGGAGAGGATTGAGCATCCGTAGGACTGCTCTCCTTTCCTGGGGTGGGTAGCAGGATGTCGTCGCCCTGCAGCAGCCTCTGGTGGAGACCAGGAGCACTGCAGAAGCAACGCAAGGAGGGAACAACACCAGAAAAGTGGAAGTGCTCCACATTCAGCCAGATGACGGCTACCTGGCTCTCCAATGCCATCAATGCCCCTACCGAGCCGTATCCGCCTCAGCAGCACCCCGGGGCCAAGTGTTGAGCTGGTCTGCCCCCCTTGGCTGGTGCCTTCCCCCTCAGAGGAGAGGGACCCATCCGGTGAAGGGTTACACCAGGTTACCCTGGAGGTGGATGCCATATGAGGATGGAGGCTCAGGGGACCGATGGATTGGAGGGGGGGCCTTGGCAAGCCTGAGGGAGTGGCTGATGTGGTAGCATGTAGGAGGGGGAAAAAAAAAAAAACAATCTCTTTGTCTTATGTATTTATTTAGAAACAGACAATTTGTCAGCAGAAAGGGACCACTTGACCCACCAGTCTGCCCAAAAGGTCCAAACATAGAAATATAGAAGTTGATGGCAGATAAGGACTGCAAGGCCCATCCAGTCTGCCCATTTCTTTTTTCTGCCTTATGAATGTGCTATCAGCCTTTGCTCTGTCAATGGCCTATCTATTCATACTCATCTGTATTTCTCCATCATGCCTATCCCATGCCTGTTTGAAGCCCTGCACTGTATTCATATCCACCACTTCCTGAGGTAGGCCATTCCATGCATCCACCACCCTTTCTGTGAAAATAATTTCCTCACATTACCCCTTAATCGGCCTCCCTCTAATCTCATGCTGTGTCCTCTTGTCCTGCTATTTTTCTTGTATTGAAACATGTTAGACTCTTTCACCTTGTTAATGCCCTTAAGGTGTTTGAATGTTTCGATCATATCACCTCTCTCTCCCTCCTTTGCACTAGGGTATACATATTGAGCTCCATTAATCTGTCCTCATATGTTTTCTGATGCAGTCCCTGCACCATTTTGGTTGCCCTTCTCTGGACTGCCTCAATTTGGTTAATGTCCTTGTGAAGGTGTGGCCTCTGGTACTGCACCCTGTACTCCAGATAGGGTCTAACCAGTGTCTTGTAAAGAGGGATTATTACCTCCCTCTTCTGACTTGTGATACCCCTACTAATACACCCTAATATCCCCCTAGCCTTACTTACTGCTTTAGTGGTCTGCTTGGATGATTTCAGGTCATCGGTAATGATGATGCCCAAGTCTTTCTTCCCTTGTGACTGCCAGCAACTCCCCTCCCAGCCTATAGGTGGCTTCAGGGTTTCTCTTCCCTATGTGCATGATTTTGCACTTATTTGCATTAAACTCCAGTTGCCAATCTTCCGACTATTTTGCTAGTTTATCCAGATCTCTTCTCATTCTGCCCACTCCATCTGGATCATCTACTCTGTTGCAGATCTTGGTGTCATCTGCAAACAGACAAACTTTACCCTCCAGTTCTTCTACAATGTCACTGATGAAGATATTGAAGAGGACTGGCCCCAGGACTGATCCCTGAGGTACCCCACTTGTGACTTGCATCTCTTCTGACTGTATGCCGTTTACTGCCACTCTGTTTTCTGCCCGTTGACCAGTTTGCCACCCAGTTGTCCAACTTGTGACCCACCCCAAGCCTACCCAGCTTATTAATCAATCTTCTACGTGGAACAGTATCGAAAGCTTTGCTGAAGTCAAGGTAGGTGACATCAACTGCTCCCCCTTGGTCCACTTCTCTGGTTACCCAGTCAAGGAAATCTGTGAGATTAGTTTAACAGGACCTTCCTTTTGTAAACCCATGCTGTCTTGGATCCTATGCTGCTATGGCTTCCAGATGTTGCACTATCTTTTCCTTAAGGAGTGCCTCCATAATCTTGCCCACTACTGAGGTAAGGACTGACTGGTCTGTAGTTCCCTGCCTCCTCCTCCCTGCTACCACTCTTGTGGAGCGGGATCACATGAGTTATTTTCCAGTCTTCTGGGACTTCTCCTGTGCTCAGAGACTCACTAAACAGTTCTGATAATGGCTCTACTAGTTCCACCCTTAACTCCTTTAGTACCCTGGGATGTATACCATCAGGTCCCATTGCCTCGTCCACCCTGAGTTTATCGAGCTCTTGTAGGACCCTTTTTTTGTGAAGAGACTTGTGCATACTTCCCTTCCCCCTGTGTCCATGGTGCTGAGCTGTGGGTCCTGCCCTACCTTCTCTTCAGTAAACACTGAGCAGAAGTATCTATTTAGGATATATGCTTTTCCTTGGTCCTCCTCCACACACTCCCCCTTATCCCCTTTGATCTTAGCAATATCCCTTCTGGACTTTCTCCTTTCACTAATGTATCTATAGAAAGTCTTGACACCTTCTTTTACTGTTTGCTAATGTTTCCTTGGTTTGTGCCTTTGCCTGCCTTACTGCCTTCCCTGCTTCCCTTAGGGAAGTTTGGTATGCCTCCCTATCTTCATCTTGCTGCGTTCCCTTACATTTCCTGAAGGTCAGTCTTTTGGCTCTGACCTTTTCTGCTACTGCTTTTGAGAACCAAAGTGGTTCCCTTCTTCCTTTGCACTTCCTTTTCTCTCTAATGCAAGGGGATGTTGCTTCAAGTATTGCATCCTTAATGTTTGCCTACTTTGCCTGTACCCCCTCACCTGTTTTTCTTTTTGCCAGGTCTAGCTTAACTTTGTTGGCCATTTTATCAAAGTCAGCTCCTCTGAAGTCCCATATTTTTGCCTTGGAATGGGATGATTTAGTTCTAGTGGCTAAATTGAACCATACCATGTGATGGTCACTGGCCCCCAGGTGACCTTCTGCCTGGAGATCTGTGATCTTTTCCCTGTTAGTTGGTACTAGATATAGGATAGCCCTGTCTCTTGTGGGTTGTTGTACCAGTTGTTTGAGTCCTTCTCCCTGCATGGAATCCACCATGTGTCTAGTTCTGGCAAATGTTCCTGCTGGTATTGACCAATCTGTATCTGGCATGTTGAAGTCTCTCATTATCAGAACCTCGCCTTTAGCTGTCATGTTTTTTATATCTTCTAACAGCAATGTGTCTATGTCCTCCCCTTGGTCTGGAGGCCCGTACAGAACCCCAGTTCGTATGGCTGTCCCATTTCCTGTTTCCAGGGTGACCCACAGTTCTTCTGGCTCCTTATGTGTATTCTGAATTTCTGTAGCTTTGATATTTTCATTGGCATAAAGGCCCACTCCCCCCTCCCCCTTTTGTACCTCGGTCTCTTCTGAACAGTACATAGCCAGGTACTAAAGTCTCCCAAGTGTGGTTACTGGTAAACCATGTCTCGCAAATGGCTACTATGTCCCTGCCTAATCTGTTTCTACAGACACTAACTGGTCTCCTCTGACCCGCCCTCCTCCTGCCTATTTACCATAATTCCCCTATGTATGTCCTATGTTCATTTGAAACTCCCAACTGTTTTTGCCTCCACCACTTCCAGTGGCAGACTGTTCCAGGCATCCACCATGCTTTTAGTAAAATAGTAGTTCCTTTCATAGCCCTGCTAAACTTCTCCCTTTCCAGCTTCATCACATGCCTTCTGGTTCTGGTGCTCTTCCTCATTTGAAAGAGACTCCCCTCCTGCACCTTGTGCATCCCAGTGATGTACATATAGGTGTCTATCATACACCCCCTCTCAATCTCCTTTCCTCTAGGGTGTACATGTTGAGATCCCTCAGCTTCTCCTTGTAGGAATTATGGTGCATCCCCTGCACCGTCTTAGTCACCCTGTTCTAGACTGTCTCCACCCTGTTTATGTCCTTTCTGAGGTGCGACCTCCAGAACTGGACACAATACTCCATTATTTATTTATTGAGTTATGTATTTATTTATTGATTGACTCATTCATTCATTCATTCATTCATATAGTTATTATAGTTGTTCACCAAAGGGAACTTACTGGTCCTAGGGGACATTTTCAGGCCCAGTTTAA
The DNA here is from genome assembly GCA_016271365.2 of Neoceratodus forsteri. Lineage (NCBI taxonomy): Eukaryota > Metazoa > Chordata > Ceratodontiformes > Ceratodontidae > Neoceratodus > Neoceratodus forsteri. The sequence continues at coordinate 426,934,031 of CM057450.1, read as the reverse complement.
GCCATAAAGGTGGCAAAAATGTACATACAGTACCAGCAGAACCACAATATACAGAAACCACCTGACATAAGTAAGCAAAGTACTAGACTATAACTACAAAGATCAAGAAATCATATAAAAATGAAATGCACACAATGGTGATGGCAGAAAGATGTGATAGGCAGACAGTAAATACTATGTTTTCAGCAGCGGGTATGGGGCCAGCTCCAGTGTAAAATTTGAGGAACCAGTGGGAGGTAGTGACCACAACCTGCTAACCTCCCTAGTGAAAGGAAAAGCCAGCCAGACCTCAGCCACCCACACCAGACCTCAGCCACCCACACCAGACCTCAGCATCCCACACCAAAAACAATGGAAAAGCAGACTTTGCCATTTGTGTAATTTTCTTTTCAACCAGTATTCAAGGGCCTGGAGTGACTGCATGAGGCTGGTAATGTACAATAAATGTGGTAGTCCTTGAAGAAGGCAGTTGAAGCAGCTACAGAAGTCTGCATTCCTATAAGCAATAATGGGCAAAGGGCCAAAATGGTACTTCTGGACAAGAACCTAAAGCAACAGATTCTGTACAAAAATAAGACTTTAAAAGAGATGGGTTGGTTCTAGGCCACCAAGGAGTACACAGCAGCACTGAGGGACTGCAAAATTAAAATTAAGAAAGCCAAAGAAGGTTTGGAAGCCAGGGTAGCATCTGGAGCTGTGTTTTTTTTTTTTTTTGGGGACCTGTGAGACAGCCAGAAGGTATGGCTGAGATGATTAATGAATATTTTGCTTCAGTGTTCATGTTCACCATCGGTCCCATCAGTCCTCTAATGGGGGGGGGGGGTTACAGTGCAGCCACTGGACATCATGGCTGCCCTGATAACTGTCTATCTGACAGAAATCGAGCCATGCAAGTCCCAAGAGGTGAATGGGATGCACCGGGGGAATTATAGTGAAGCTAAAGAGTAATTGATGGTGCTACATACAATTATCTTTCTGGTGTCTGTACAGACAGATGTAGTGCCAAAGAACTGGAATATTGTCCCCATCTAAGTGGGGTAGCCCATCGACTGCCCCACCCAGGTCTGTCCCTAGATCTATAGGCAATATCCTGTCACATGACAGGTCACGAGACCCTCCTGCCTGATCCTCCCTACTTTCCCATAGGTAAGTTATACTAAGCCACCACTGGGAGTCACTGCTGAGTACTCCCCACTACACATTTTCCTTCAGTGTACTTGTTCCCTTTCCTTGACTACTCCTACCCATCCTACCTTTTCCTGTCTGTATTTTAGTATCGCTCCCTATTTTTGCCTTGACCTCTAGAACCAGAGATGACAACACTACCACTGCACCATTGCAGTTGCCACAATTTGAAGCACTTCTTTGCGACCCTTATCTTTCTCTGTACCCCCGACCTCCCTGATGTACGTATACTTGACCCCATTCTCTACCTTATATTGCCTACATTGCTTGATCCCTCATGTCCACTGTCTCCCCATCCCTCCTCACTCACAACTAGTACCCTTCATGCTCTCCCCCTTCCTATCCTAATCCTCTTTCTCCTTCCTCCCTCTTCCCCTTTCACCTATACCCCATCTAATTTAAACTCGTTTCCCTTCACCCTCTGCCCACTCTGCAACCTATCTACTCCTACCACCATCTCCTCTCACCCTCTCCCTTCCTCACATCCTAATCCACCATGGGCTACTCAGCTGCTCTCCCTTGAACCTAGCAGCCATTCTTCAACTTCTTCCTCCTAAACCTCCCTTGAGTGCCCTCCCCATGACTACCGAATCAGGCACAGGAGTCATGTCACACAACTGCACCTCTTGGTTCTCTTACTGCTCCTAGCAGGGACATCGAACCAAATCCCAGTCCTTCTAGCCCTTCCTCCCCCTCCCTCGCAGGCTCTTCCCTAAAGGCCTGTGGATTTTCCACATGAATGTCCACAGCCTACTCTCCAAGCTGGACAAATTAAAAGTGTGACTCACTCAGCACTCCCCTGACATACTGTGCATATCCAAAACATCTCTCTTGTATCCCTGACTCCCATCTTGCCCTTCCTAACTTTAACCTCTTCAGGCAAGACCGTGGAAAATGTGATGGTGGGTGGCTATCTACTGCCACAATTCTTTAAACTGTACCACCTCCCACTGCGAAGTAATCCCCAGCTCCCATGAATTCCTCTTGACCGATCTCGCTGGCAGTATAGCCTTGAGGTTAGAGGAACGAGGTGTGAACAAGCTTGATATATCCAGCAGACCAGACCTGAGTTTGATTCTCACAACCTCCACTTGCATACTGTGTGACTCTGAGCAACTCACTTAACCGCCCAGTGTTCCTAGGTCGCCACTGAAAACAGGCACTTGTGCCTAGTGGGTCTTAACCGGTTGCCAAAGACTAAAAAAAAAAAAATCTCACCTTCCCATCTTCTTCTCCCCTTTTTGTGGGGGCTTTATATGCTTCCCCCTTCATCCCTTGTCTCCTGCATCACCACTGTCTCTGCTCTAACAAATGCAGGTGAACTAAGCCTTCTTGGTGACTTTAATCTTGACTGGCTCTCACCTTTCTCACTTAATTACTGTCAGTGGATTGAAGCTTTAATCCTCACCCAACTGATCAAAGAACCTACCTGTCCCAACCCTAGAACCCAGTCTCACTCCCTGCTGGATTGGGTGCTCACAACTCGCCCGCACTGCATTTGCTCTGCTGTTATTTTACCCAATGTGCTCAGCAACCACTGCCCTGCCTTTTGCATTAAGAAGACCCATCCCCCCAAATACATCCAGTATTGCCCCCTCAAATCCCTTGATGTAAATAAACTTCTTCACGACCTGGCCTTTGCCAACTGTTCTCTAGTTTTTTTTCCTCCCCCTTGGCTGACACTGCCCTCACCTACTTCACTTTTATCTTCCTAAAGGTCTGGGATGCCCATGCCTCACTAAAAACAACTAGAGTCAAATGTGCCCACCATCCCTGGATCACCCCCAATATCTTGGCCAAGAGCAGAGCTCATGATCATGCTTCATGCCATTTTAAAAACCTCAGATGTCCAGGGCCTCCTTCAAACCTTCCGTGCCCTCCGCAACAATTGTAACATTAGCATCTGTCATGCCAAATCTGACTTCTTTTAAATCCCATTTGCACCCCTCAAATAGTACTCCATCTTCCTTCTGGCAAGATCTCTGCTCACTCCTGCACCCCCTTTCTGAACCCCCCTCCCTCAATCTGGGGGGCAGATTAACTAATCTCCGATCCCTCCCTTGTTAGCGAAGCCCTAAATAAGCATTTCGCATCCTGTGCCATTCCACCAGGGCCCCCTACCTCTCCACCTTGCACCCCCCCAGTCCCACTCACAGCCCTCAGGCTCAGGCTTTCTACTACCACCTATTTTACCATCTAAAGTTCTGAGAGCTCTTGTATCACTTAACCCTGCTAAGTCAGGCTTAGATGGTCTGCACCCTAGGCTCCTCAAAATCTCATCCCCCTCAATTGTTACCCCTTTAACCTTTATCCTAAATATTTCACTCTCTTCAGCCACTGTTCCTTTAGCCTGGAAATCTGCCACAGTCTTCCCCCTTTTTCAAAGGTGGTGACCCCATTATCCCTGGAAATTATCGCCCCATCTCCCTTCTCCCTGCCCTCACAAAAGTCCAAGAATCCCTAATCCTCTCCAGGCTCAACAACTTCCTTCTTACTTCAAATACTCTCTCCCCGTTCCAATCAGGATTCGGGAAATCCCATTCAACCACCTCCTCCCTTCTTCGCTTTACTGATGCCATTTACTCTGCCATGATCTTGGCCAGATCACCTCTGCTATTTTCATTGACCTTGCAAAGGCCTTTGACTCTGTTTCACACCATCTCCTACTTTATAAATTAAGGTCCATTGGCCTATCCCCTTCTTCAGTGTCCTGGTTCAGATCCTCGCTGGTGTGCCCCAGGGATCTATCCTTGGGCCTGTTCTTTTTTCCCCTCTTTATTAATGATCTCTCCTCAGTGTGCGCCCATGCCAATACTCACATGTATGCAGATGACACCATCCTTTTCCTGTCCTGCCCGTCCACCCAAGTCATCCAAACCCCCCTTCAAAGCGATCTCACTGTGGTCACAGCTCGGTTTGATGCCAACTGCCTAAAATTGAATACTAATAAAACTGTCACCATGACCTTTGGTTCTAAACAAAAACCTGCCAGGCTTTCCACCATACCAGTCTTCTCTGCAGCTAGCACTCTGCTAGACAATGCCCTTACTTTCAAGTACCTTGGTGTTTGGCTCCATCTCTCCCTTTATTTCTCCTCCCACTTTACTGCACTACACACCAAACTGTGCCCTAAACTTGGATTACTCTACCGTCACAAGGCCAGCCTCTCTTTCCCTGTAAGACATGATCTCTTAGATAAATGGATCCTCCCAGCCTTTGACTATGCAGACATAGTTTTCAGCATTGCTCCAGACACCTCCCTCAACAAACTTGATGTTCTGTTTCATGATTTTTGTAGGTTTGCTTCTAGCTCCCCCTCTTTAACTCACCACTGTGACCTATACTCTTCTCTTTCCCTCCAGTCACTTTGCACAGAGGCATTCCTCTCATTGCTTCACCTTCATTGCTAAATTCTGGTTTGGGTCTCTCCTGCCTTACCTTGCTTCCCTCCTTACTCCTGCTACTCCCTCCCCTACAATTCGCAGTCGAGCTGCGCCTGCACCTTTTCCCTCCCTCATGTCCGCACGTCAGCTGGCAAACTCTCTTTCTCCTATAGATTTCCTTCCCTCTGGAATAGCCTTCACTCCCAAATCTGCCTCTCTCCCTCCTTCCCTGCTCTTAAGCGCTTATTCAGGCTGACCCGTAACACTACCTGCATCTGCTCTCCTTCCTAGACCTCGCTTACCTCAGTATGACTGTTCCCACTTCTCTTACTGTGACTCACTGTCTATACCTTTGTAAATATAGTTTGAATGTATGTATTATTCCCTGTTGTAAATATCATTTGTGAAGTATATTCTCTGTACTTTGTTGCACCTTTATTTGTATTTGCTTTACTTTTGTACCCCCCCCCCACCTCCGGGTTGCACCTGGACACGAGCTTCTGTTCACAGTGCTTTTCCCGGTTATCAACTTTTAAATAAAAAAATAAATCTTCAAGAAGGGGTCAGGGTCGGACCCTGGCAACTACAGGCTGGTCAGCCTAACATCAGTGCTGCGCAGGGTCCTGGAGGCCATTATCAAGGACAGAATAACGGAGCAACTCGGTTAAGAACAAGGTTTTTCTCACCTTTCAGCATGGCTTTATGAATGGGATCATGTCAGACTAACCTGACCACCTACACCGAGGGAGTGACAAGGGAGTCAGAGAGGTGCAGAGTCAGGTGTATCTGGACTTCAGCATGACATTTCATATTGTGACTTGTGATACATTTCTGAGCAGAATAAACCAATGTGGTAAACACAAGAGAATACACAGGTGGATTGCTAACTGTCTTGGAGGAGGAGAAGCAGAGGAGGATGGTGGTGAGAGGGCACTGCTCTTTAATAGCTTCACTAATGATCTGGACACTGCAGTCTGCAGCAGGCTGTTTAAGTCTGTGGATAATGCTAAGCTGTCCAGGATGGATTCCATTGTAGATGGGACAAACTGGAGGAAGACTTGAAAAAGATGGATGATTGGTCTGAATCATGGAACCTCAGACTCAATGTAGACAAATACAAGGTGTTGCACTTAGGTAGGAAAAGCAGGTCTGTGTGGAGCTCCTCTTGCTGCAGTTAAGGAGGGAAATAACCAGGGGGTCATACTAGACACAGGGCTGAGGAAGGACCAGCAACCTGTGGCTGCTGTCAAACAGGGTCAGCAGAATAATGCTGGGGTGCATCAAAAAGGGGGTGACCAGCTCAGCAGGGAAAGTAACTCTGCTTGGTCTCCGACACAGGCAGCTAAGAGGGTGCAACAGAGGGCCACCAAAATGATCAGCAGTATAGGGAACAAAAGCTATGAGTACAGTCTGGAGGCCTTAAGATGCTCCCCATGCTGGAACAATGGCAGACACGGGGCGTAATCTGTCTTTTTGAACACCCAATAGCAATGACAAGGTTGGTCAGTCAGAGATGTTTGATATGGTGTCAAGTAGCAGGATGCTGAGACACATCCATAAGCTCAGGGGTGGTAAATTCAGGGGTATCAATAGGAAACACTTTTTTCTCCCACAGGGTGGTGAACTTGTATAGCAGCACACCAACAAAGACAGTAGAAATGAAGACTGTGTAGTTATTTAAACTAAAACAGGATACATTTCTGCTTACCAGGAATCACCAGGTACCCTAGGTAGTAGAACGGGAAGGGAATCCCTATAAATACATGTTTGCACATCATACTTATTTTACTTTGATAATGAAGGGGTGTGTGAGTGAATGAGTGAGAGAGAGAGAGACAGAGAGAGACAGAGAGAGAGAAAGAAACATGATGCACGTAGAGTCCCGTCTGACCTTAAATTACTATTATTTGAACTGACATGTACTGGGAATGGTGGTAACTTCCTGTTACATGTAAATTAAGAAACAGCGTTGCCTCTAAGGGAAGAGGCTCAGCTGTGTAATGGTGAGGATGAAGACACAGTAGTTATTTCTTTTCTCTTGTTACAGTAAAGGAGCCTGCCCTGATAGCAAGCCTATGGTTTCATTACATAGAGGACAATGGCTAAGGTTCTGCTGTTACAGCACTGTAATCACCTCAAGCAGTTGCCATGCCGACCATGTAAACCTCGAGATTGTAGCGCGAGAGGTTTACTGTCGCCATGGCAACTGTGAGGGTGATTACAACACTGTTAACAGCAGAAAATTAGCCATTCTCTTTTATAGTGTATGAGATTATTCCTCATTTTTTTTTGTGATGGACGACGCTCCAAGTGTAAGCACAGAGATAACCATTTTTTTATATCTCCGGAATCAAATGCGGTTGGCCAGCTGCAATCATGTGCTTCTTGGGGTCGGAGTCACGTCAGCTACATCATCCTAATTTGTTGTGGGAAGCAATCAGTGAAGGAAATAACTGGCATGGCACTCTGAGTCAGAAACCTGTGGGGGGGGGGAATGATTTTTTAACTATGAATGCTGCTCATTGTTTGAAGTTTGGGAGACGCACTTAAACTGCCACACCAGGGTGAGTTTTAAAAATGATCACATAGTACCATGAGCTCCATTTCAAAAAAAGAATGATGTCAGTGACTTGGGTTCTATCTTGTAATCTCACCGGTCTGACATAGGCAAGAGAGGTTTACAGCTTTGACGTCAGAACAATGAGATTACAAGATATGAAAAAGATAACGTGAGCAGTGTATAATAACCACTCCTCATACATTATAACTGAAGTTACTTGCTTCCAAAAATAAATAAATAAATAATGCTTGCAATGATCTCTGAAACAGTCTGGGAAATTGGTATTCTGTCCAGCCATATGAATACAGTTGTGTTAATAAAGTAAATGTACACTCCCAGTCTCATTCTCTGACATTTCTTTTACAAGAGGCTGAAAATGACATCACGTGCAGCAAAAACATGGCTTGACTGGGTATAGCTGCTAGTTGTGGATGCTGACCCATTCAGCCTAGTCTGATACATTATAATAAATAGCAGTCACTCCAAGAGGAAGGCCCAGTCATTACACAGCAGTGCAGCGTGTGTGTATTATAAGTTTATGGGTCTGATTGGAGGGCCTCTTATAGATGTAAGAGTGTCACCTCACATGCTATTGGGACCAGAGGACTGCGAACTGAAAGTGAACAGTTCTGTGGTTCTAAGGATGCAATAGGTGACATTCTTAGATCCATAAGAGGCCCTCCAAACAGACCCATAAAATTATTATAGATCGCTAACTGTATTAAATTAAAAACAATTATAATTTTTTTATTTAAAATGCTAATGGCATGAGCGGTCATCAAGAAGCCTGTTACAGTGGCTCAGCATATGAAGTACTCTTATGGTAATAATAGTACCTCATGTGCAACGTACTAGTGGAAGCCATCCACAAAATGGCAGCCAAAGGTGAGCTACTGCTTGGGGACTTCAATCTGACAGATGTAGATTAGAGCACCCAGACTGCGAGTATAGCACAAAGCAGGAACATCCTGATTGTTCTGCAGAGCGCATGCCTGAGACAGCTCGTGGCTGAACCCACCCACAAGGGGGCTATACTAGACCTGGTGCTCACCAATGGGGACAGGGTCAAGGATGTTAAGGTAGGCAGCCACATAGGAACCAGTGACCAGAGGACAGTATGGTTCAATGTAACCACAGTAGTAGAGGCCAACCACATAAAAGTTAAGGTCCTGGGTTTCTGAAAGGCAAATTCTGGCAAAATGATGGAATGCCTCAAGGGAGCCCTGGTGAAAAAGGATGAAAGCGGGGACATGGAGAAGCAGTGGGCTGTTCTTAAAGGGGCCATAGCAGAGGCAACAAGCCTCTGTGCTGAACAGCAAAGCAACAGTAAGAAAAAGAAATGATCACTTTGGTTCTTGAAGGAAGTGGCCAGGAAAGTGAGAGAAAAAAGAGATGTCATCCAGAGATGCAAAGAAACACAAAGGGGGGAGGACAGGGAGCAGTATCTAGAGAAGCAGAGGCAGGCAGGGAAGGCAGTCAGGACTGCAAAGGTACAAACTGAGGAGAATATAGCACAGGCTATAATGAAAGGTGGTGATAAGACCTACTTTAGATATATTAGTGAGAGGAAGAAGACCAGGAGTGGGGATACTCAGGATAAAGAAAGAGGGAGGATGGTGTGCAGAGGAGGACATAGAAAAAGCAGCAATACTGAACAAATACGTTTGTTCAGTTTTCACCAAGGAAGAAGAAAGTCTATGATGCAGCAAAAAAGCAACCACGGAAGGGAGGTGGACACCACTCCATTCACGGTAGAGATTCCTAGAGGAACTCAGGAAACTGAAAATAGATAAGGCAATGGGACCAGATGGGATTCACCCCAGAATATTAAGAGAGCTCTGAGAGATGCTGGCCACCCCACTAACCACCCTATTCTAGATCACTAGAGACAGGTGTAATCCCAGAAGCCTGGGGGAAGGGCAAATGTGGTCCCTCTCTACAAAATTGGAAGCTGAGAAGATGCAGGAGACTACAGATCAGTCAGCCTAACCTCAGTGGTGGGGAAATTAATGGCAGCACAGCTAAAGGAGAGGATTCTGTTATTCCTTGAATCTAGTGAAGCACAGGATCCAAGGCAGCATGGATTCACAGCGGGGAAGGTCTTATCAAACAAATCTAATAGATTTCTTTGACTGGGTGACCAGGGAGGTAGATCAGAGAAGGGCGGTGGATGTGGCCAACTTAAATTTCAGCAAGGCCTTTGACACCATCTCACATGGAAGGTTGGCAAACAAGCTAGGCAGCATGGGGGTAAGCCCCAAGGTGGTAAACTGGGTCAGAAATTGGTTGAGGGGCAGGACACAGAAGGTGCTGGTGAATGGTGTTCACTCTGAGGAGCAGGAGGTGACCAGCAGGGTGCCACAGGGATCAGTCTTGTGGCCAGTCCTCTTCAATGTCTTCACAAGTGACATTGCAGAGGGGCTGGATGGGAAAATGTCTTTTTGCAGAAGACACAAAGATCTGCAACAGGGCTGACACTCCAGAGGGGTAGAAAAAATGAGAAAAGACCTAAGCAGATTTGAGGAGTGGTCAGAAGTATGGCAGCTGGCTTTCAATGCTAAAAAGTGCAAAATCATGCACTCAGAGAGCAGAAATCTAAGGGACGAGTACAAGATGGGGGGAGGTACTGGCAGACACCAAGCAGGAATGGGACCTGGGGGTACTCATATCGGATCATCTAAAGGCAACCAAACAATGTGAGAAGGCTGTGGTAAAAGCCAGTAGGTTGCTGTGGTGCATAGGGAGAGGGATCACCAGCAGAAAGAAGGAGGTGAGGTGGTCATGCCATTGTACAGATCACTGGTGAAACCTCAACTGGGGTACTGTGTCCAGTTCTGGAGACCACATCTCTGGAAGGACGTAAACAGAGTGGAGGCAGTCCAGAGGAGGGCTAGGAAGATAGTGCAGGGTTTGCATGAAAAGTCCTATGAGGAGAGGCTGGGGAACTCTATATGTATTTCCTGGAGGAGAGGCGAGAGAGTGGGAACATGACAGAAATGTTCAAGTACCTCAGGGTTATAAACAAGGTACATGAGGATAGCATCTTTCAACAAAGAAGATGTGTAAGAACTAGGGAGCATGAGACGATGATGGAAGGGGTTCAGGGGCAACACGAGGAAGAACTTATTCACAGAGAGAGTGGTGGATGCTTGGAATGGCCTCCCTAAGGAGGTGGTAGGGGCAAAAACTGTTAGGGAATTCAAGAATACATGGGTTAGATATAAAGGTACTGTAAAGACAGAAACGAAAGGGTGAGCTGCAGCTCAACTAGGATCTGTGGCTTTGCAATAGGTTGTAAAATGGACAGACTGGGTGGGCCATGCGGTCCTTATCTGCTGTCTACTTCTATGTAACTGAAGGGAGGGCTGTGATTGATCGGGGATGCTCCCACAATCCATTTACTTTAAAGGATTTTTTTTCTGACAGCTTCCAATTTCACTTTGTGGTATGATCCTTTGATTGTACTGCTGCTTCAGCAGATTTTTAAATGTTTTATTTATTTTCTCAAGAAAATTATCCCTTCCTGCCTTGTTTATTTTCCAGACATACAGCAACCCTCTCTGCTGGTATATATCTGTTTCTTCTGTCATGACAATTCTGTTCCGTATAGACAGCCAAGCTGCTGTGCACTGCTCCAGCTGGCTTAGAAATGCCAAGGTGACCTACCACAGCAGTACAATTCAGAACTCTGCACGTTAATACCTTCAGTCATTCCCAGTTCAGCGGATTTGCATGAAATTTTGCATGCATGGTCTGTGGGCAATGTCTCTTGATGTGCTAAGTTTCACTGTGCTCAGATGTGAGGATTTTGAGATCCGTACAGTGCATTTTTAGGAATGTATGCCCGCGTCTCACCTTGACATGGCCATACATTGTACAATGCCTCAGTATAGTGTAACCATGTACTTTATCTGTATTGTTGTACCGTGACATGTATTTGTATATTTGCCACCGAACCACTCTGTATCTGAATGTTTATGTATCACTCTGTACTTGTTAACTGATGTGGAACCAATTAACGAGCATCCGCTCACTGGTGTTATCCAAGATTTCAATAAACAAACAAATATATAATACAGAAGAAGGGATTCAATTGCACAACGATGGTGATATGGTTATTAATTTCAGTGGGAAAGATTGCACTGCTACATTAATCAAAAGATACTGTTTCATTGTTGCAAAACATAGTTCCTTTTAATACTTTACTCTTTGGTCTCAAAAGGATGTAAGCTTGCTAGTGTATCTCTTCTCAAAAGGAGGACAGAATAGCCTGTTTACTCAGAGGCCTGAAAGCCAGTTAAACTGAACTCTTTCCCAAAGGTGTGGATTAGGATAACATGCAGCAGAGCTAGATTAACTCATTAGCTATCCAGAGCTGCCTGCTATAAACTATGATCTCTGGTAGTAGCAGGCTTTCCTACATCCATTTGTCCAGAATTAATCACCAGGCATGCAGATGGAACGGGGGAAGGGGAGATATTCCCTAATATAGTACCCAGTAAATATCTTGCAGTGAGGACAGCCAGTCCAGAGTGTAGCATAAGTGCAAACAAGCAAGAAAGCACCTTTTATTAACATAGCACCTCATCCTGAGGGCTTGAAGTGCTGTACATACAAATTAAATTAACTCAAAATATTTAAAACTTTAATACAACTGGTAAACAAACCAGTGCAGTGGTACCCCTCTTTTTATAGTGGCATGGTACCACCCACTATAATTAGGGTTGAATAGGCTGTTTAATGTTAAACCCCTAATTTTGCACTTTAATACCTTCACCCGTTCACAGTTCAGCGGATTTGCATGAAAGTTTGCATGTATGGTCCGGTGGTAATGTCTCTTGATGTGCTAAGTTTTGTACTGCTTAGACGTGTTGATTTTGAGATCCATATAGAACATTTTTAGGAAAAATCAGGTGTTTTTTTTTCCTGTTTATTTTATTTATTTTTGTCACTGCCTAACACCCAGACAGTTTGGAATATTGGCCTGAAATTTCCAAAGTAGAAAGGACTTTCCCCAGAATGGTGCCTTTCGTAGGTTTGGTGAGAAAACTATTAATCCATTCCCAAGTTACAAGGATTTGAAATTTTGGTTCTGAGCATGTTCAGTAGGGCCTTTGTGATAGACTTTTGATACCCTACTGAGCATTCTGAGGCCTGAAAGTTCAAATCTACATAATTTGGGAATGGATTAGTAATTTTTCACCAAACTAATGAAATGCATCATTCTGGGGCAAGCCTTTTCTACCGTGAAAAATTTCAGACCAAAATTGCAAACTATCTTGGCTGCACGTATATTACTGGGGTGTGATAGCACCACTATAGTTAGGGTTGAGTAGGCTGCTTAATGTTAAACCCTTAACTTTGCATGCTAAAATAGCTTTGCCACCATTCGACAGATTTGCATAACATTTTGCATGCTCGGCCTGGTGGGCAAATTTAATTATCTTAATGTGTCAAGTTTTGTTCTGGTTGGATGTGTGGATTCAGAGATCCATATTGTGCACTTTGGTGGGGGGATCTTTTTTTTTTTTTTTGTCATCACCTAGCACCCAGACAGTTTGGAATTTTGGTATGAAGTATTCAGGGTAGATAGAGCTTGCCCCAGAATTGTGCCTTCCAATCATTTGATAAAACAAATATTAGTCAATTCTCAAGTTACAAGGATTTCAAATTTCAATTCTGAGCATCCAAGAGGCCTACTGAGCATGCTCAAATGTATGGCAGCTTAGATTCAATGCAAAGAAGTGCAAAGTAATGTACCTGGGAAACAAAAACCCAGGGCAAGAATACACAATGGGGGTGAGATAATAACAACAGAAATGGAAAAGGACCTAGGGGTAGTCATATCAGATGACCTTAAGGTGGGCAAGCAATGTGAGAAGGCAGTAAGGAGGGCTGGTGCATAGGGAGAGGCATCATCAGTAGAAAACAGGAAGTTGTTATCCCTCTTTACAGACAGTTGGTGAGACCCCATCTGGATTACTGCGTCCAGTTCTGGAGACCCCATCTCTGCAAAGACATAGACAGGGTGGAGGCTGTCCCGAGGAGGGCAACTAAAATGGTGCAGGGTCTGCACCAGAAGACATACGAAGAGAGATTAAAGAAGCTTAATATGTATACACTCGAGGAGAGGAGGTAGAGGGGGAACATGATAGAACCTTTCAAGTACATCAAGGGAATCAACAAAGTCCAAGATGGTAGCATCTTTCAGAAAAAGAGATGTGCAAGAACAAGGGGGAACAATTTGAAGATAGAGGGGGGATGACTTAGAGGTAATGTGAGGAAGTATTTTTTCATGGAGAGGGTTGTGGATACATGGAACAGCCTTCCTGAGGAGGTATTGGAGTTAAAATCAGTGGGGGAATTCAAGAATGCATGGGGCAGACATAAGGCAATTATAGTGGGGGGGTAGGAGGAAGTAGGCTGTTGGTTAACTAGGATCTGTAACCTATCCATTAGGTAGGGAAATTGGCAGACTAGGTGGGCCAGGCAGTCCTTACCTGCCATCAAATTCTATGTTTCTATGCTCAGAATCAAAATTTCAAATCCTTGTAACTTGGGAATGGATTACAATTTTTTTCACCAAATGAACGAAAGGCACCATATTGGGAAAAGCCCTTTCTGCCTGGAAAATTTCAGATCAAAATTCCAAATCATCTGGGCTGTAGGCAATGACAAAAAAAACAGCTAAAACAATGTCCTAAAAACATACTAAAATTATCTTTTTTTATTTATTTATTTATTAAAGTTTCCCCAGGAGAGACATACTGAGCTGATAACAGCTCATTTCCAGATGCATCCTGGAGTAGGGGATGAGGAAAATCATATACACAGCAAATAACATATGTAGAATAACCAATGTAAAACTAATCAGAATAACATACATACAGGTAATGAAGGAAACAGCCAGCCAGGACAAAACTTGTGTGTGTGTGTGTGTGTGTGTGTGTGTGTGTGTGTGTGTGTGTGTGTGTTGAGGGGAGGACAGTTGCAGGATGGAGAACAAAAGTCATGAAAGGAGAGACTTGAAGGAGAAAGCTAAAGCGGCCAAGCGAATTGACAAGAGAAGGGAGGACCAAAGTTTAGGAAACTGGTAAGAGAGAGCAGATTGACCAGCAGTAGGTTTTCTAGGAGGAATAGTGAGGGAATGGGAAGTATTATTGCACAGAGGTTAGTAGGAAGCTGAGAAAGAGAGGCTAAGAGGAAGTAAGGTAGGAGGGAAGAGAACCAAATCAGAATTTAGATATAAAGGAGGCACATAGGGAAATGTGCCTGGCATTAAGAGAGGGGAATGAAAGGGCAGAGTAGAGTGATGTTTTTTGAAAAAATCAAACACCAAAACCTGTCTAAACAGGACCCATTTAGCTAGAGTCTGCTTTTTTCTTAACTTGGCAGAAATACTTTTTCTGGGCACCCCAAAATCCAGGGTGCCCAGCTTAGTGAGAGGAACCATTCACCTGCATTCTTTGTATGAGAAGAGCTCAATTTACTTGAGTTCTGCAGCCAAAGCTGGAAGTCATGCTGTAGTGAGCTGCAAATCCCATGTTCTGTCTGTCTGTCTGTCTATATGTCTAGCTACTTATTTATTTATTTATTTATTAGGCAGACCAGGGTGCCACCTCCAGTACCGCTTCTTTCCCCCCCCCCATCCAGGTCCCCCACCCACCATTCTGAATGTTTATTTTTGTAATACATAAGTAGACTGGGGTGCTCACCCCCAGTACCAGTTATCTGCACCCCTCTCCCCTCCAGGACACCCACTCCATTCCCCAAAGTGTAGCCCATCATTGGGGTGCTCAGTCCCCAGTATCGGAATCTCATCTGTAATATAGAAAACCAACCATCAATGTTTTTTTCTTTTTAAAGCCTGTAAAAACAGAAAACGATCCCTTGCCAATCTGACCTCACCACCCTGACCTCCCAAGCACTCATCACCCCACACCCACCACACACCCTCACTCACCTGAACATGTCCCACAGAGCAGATCCACTCTCTGATCTAAGACACATCTACCTGTTGGAACCAGTGGTTGTGATATAAGAAACTAAATTAAGGTCAGTTCAATGTATTTCAATGGGGTTTTTGAAATTTAATGCATACCTTTTTTCATTTTTGCATAATTTCACCCCACATTTTCAACTTGTCCTTTTCTGGGAACCTCATTTCATGACCAATGGTGGTGAAATTAGGCAAATCAGGCCCAAAAGGTGATTTCACTGCCGCTTGGTGAAATCACCTTTTGAACCAGATTTGAACATTTTCACCATCACTGTTCATGAGGTGGGATCATAAGAAGGCTATGTTGAAAATGTTGGGTCACAATATGTAACAATGACAAAGTTATGCACGTACATTGAAATTTTTCTGCGGTCACTCATAACTTTGGTAATTTTAAATATTTTGACCCAAAATATTCATGCTACCACCCCATGAATGTGACAGCTGTAATTTTTTCAAATCCTGGTCAAAATGTGTTTTCATACCTGTGACGCAGAATGATATTTTGATGGTGCCCAATGATGTTTTGACACGGATTTGAAAATTTTAACCTACCAGGTTCATGAGGTGGGTAATAAGAAAGCTAAGCAGAAAATTTGGTGCACAAACACAGTAAAATGCCTAGGTTATGACTGAACATTGTGTTATTTCAACATTCACTCATAACTGCAAATTTTCAAAATTTTAACCCCAAACTATCAACATGGCCATTTTTCTACACCACCTCCTAAACATGACAGATGTAATTTTTTTTAATCCTGGATGAGACATATTTATGCACTTCTGGTGTGAAATGACATTTCGGCCAATATACTATAAATGCTACATGTCATGTTTATAAGGTCAGTCATAAAATGACTATCTTGAAAACTTGGGGAACAAATTTAAATAAAAAAGAGTGAAAGTGTAAAGAATGACTCTGCCAGGCTCTGTACTTCTGCAGGCAGATGGAGTCTTCCCATGGTGCATGGCCCAAAGGGCCCTGCACATCTGCACCTGTTCACACAGGCCCCAAAGGGACCTGCCTGAATGAGAATTCGATTCCACTATCTCAAAGAGAAAGCAAATTCTTTGCAAAAAAACATTGTTAATGCACCAGTTAGGGTAACTTAATGCCACAAAAGTAGGGACATGTGGCATTAGGGTTTTCCTCCCTAACTCCCCGACCCCACCCCCAAGCAGCAAAAGTAAAAAGCATTATGGTTTGGGGTCTCTGGAATCTTGGCAAATCAATGGTGGGGTCTTCCTTGGGGTTGTCAGCCTCAATATCCACCCCATTCCCTGGGCAAACAACATCTCACATGATGTCCTTTCTTTGAGCAGGGCCCTGTGGGGCCTGCATGAAAAAAGCTTCAACAAATTGTGTTAGCAACATGTGGCAAGACATGCTTTTCTACCTTTGAAGAGTGTATCACTAGGAGGCACTGGCTTGGAGCTTCATCTTGTGCTTCAGACTGGGGAGGAGGGGGAGCATTAGGGTTAACAACTGCAAGGAAGACCCCAACACTGATTTGCCAATACTCCAGAGCCCCAAAATCCTAATGTTGTTTTCCTTTTGCTGCTTGGGGGATGTGGGGTTACGGTTGGAAACCCCAATGCCACATGTGCCTACCTTCGTGGTGTTAAGTCACCCTAACTGGTGCATTAACAATGTTTTTTGCAAAGAATATACATTATAATTAAACTGAGCCCTCAAATGCTAGGGGAAAGAGATGAGTTTTTAGAGCTCTTTTAACAAGTGGAGGAGTAAAATTCCATATACAAACTGAGTACGAATAGGTGAGTTCTAGAATAGAGTAGTGAGCTCTGTTTATGCTGTGCTGCACAGGCTAAGCTAATTTGCTGGATTTCTGTAGTGTGAGTTCTCGACTCCAAATGTGAGTTTTTAATTTGTTTATGCTGAAGGGGCTTCACTTCTCCATTTTATTCTAAGAAGAGTTGTGGGAGTGAAGTTCCCAACATGAACAAAAAAAATTAACGTTTCTCCTCTTTTGCCACCCGTGCCTCCATCTATGCTACAGTAACTCTAGCCCTGGCCACTCCAACACAAATAGAATTGATGATCCTTAGTCCTTCACTTATGCCCAGAGTAGTATATGTAGCATGACGCAAGATACTAGAAGTAGCATTCAGCCAGACAGGTCACTGAAATATGTAATGTGTAAAAAAAAAAAATAATATTAATAATAAAAAAGAGAATAGAATGGTGGCTAAATAAAACTGAGAATATACGTTGCGTGAGGATTTACTGGGCTTCCACCTAGAGTGGCTTTAAAAGGGCATAAACTTGAATCACTGAGGGCACAATCCACAGTGAGGCTGACATACAAACAATCAATCTGCATGTTGCTGGCCTCTGCAGCTTCATGCCTGAATCCAGTTCCAGACATGCATGAGTCCTGAACCCCTGGCCACAGCATTCTGAGAGTAGAGGTATGCATGGGGAAGGGGCATTTCAGAGGAGGAGAGCTGAGCCAGACACTGGGAATTCAGTATGATGCCCATGACAGCCAGAAGGTAGATCCCCTGTCACGCATGGGTCAGCAGGTTGAGAAATACAACAGTCCACCTGGACTGCCATACCTTAGAACATTTTTTAAATGTTATTAAAAGAAAAATTGCTACCCAGCCCTTCCATGCTGTATCCGGTAGCTGTAGCCTCTCTAGGAGACCCTTTCAAGGAATGGGGCCAAATGAGGCATCTCAGCCAAGTGGGGGGGGAAGGACAGAAAAGACTTATTACTGGGTCCCCATTACCTGGCCTCCATGACAGAAGGCATGATTTGCTGAGAAAATCAGTGGACTGCTGTCATGTCCCACCCAGAGGCATGGATCAGGTCAGGTCCACTGTGCAGTGAATTAAAATGTTTTAAGATGCACAGCAGATCTGCACCTGTTGAGAGGGGCCTGTGCATGTCGAAGCCACCACCCCCGAACCCATGTATGGGTACGTAGGGTTTTGTGGATTAGGCCTCAAGTCTTTGGGATTCCTTAGGACCAAAGAATCACTAGAAAGGTGGGGTTACTTTGACTTTTATTTATTTACTTTTTTTTTTTTAACTTTGGGTCAGTGCACTGGTGCTAAAGCACCTTTTTCCAGAACAACCTGGGTACAGAAAAGTACACATCGAAAGAGTTGGACAGGTACAAGCACATAGGTATCATTATATAAAAGGAAGTGACATGGTGCAAAAGTAAGACATTCAGGTGGCAAATTAAAGTTATTTTCCAATGTTTGTCATAATAAATAGGAATAGTAACCTGTAGGAGTTGTGAATCAGTATCCTACCATTCAACCAGCCAAAAAGTGCTGTTTTCCATGAACAAATGCATTTGTTTCTGTACTCTGCTTCATTTACATAACGCATCCCTTTTTTTTCTCAGTGCTGTAACCAAAACTGTGACATCATACCAGGGAAACTTAAGCTATTAAAGGGACACTGTCAGTTTTTAGTTTTAGATAGAAAAATCAGCTATGTACTGTACCCACAGTGCCTCACTATGTAAATTAGTATATAGGCTATTATGTTTCTGTGCTCACTGCAGAAATAGGAGACTACATCTCTGAGTATAGAAGTCTTGTAGCTAGATACTGTACGCACAATGCCTTGTTTTTCAAATAAACATACAAGAGCTTATATTGTTGACACCACTACAGTAATATGAGACTGCATCTCATTGTAAGGAAATTGGAAAACAGCGTCTTATTTTACCCACAATGCCTTGCTATGTACATTTACATATTAGGTGCTCACCACTACCAACATATGAAACTGTACTTCTGTGTAAGGCACATTTAAGTCAATGTTATACATTATCCAAAATTCCTTGTTGCTGTCTGTAAAACACTGACAGTTCCCTGGTATGACATCACTCTGGGGGTGTGACAGCACAGAGAAACTGGAAGTCAGCCAGAAAGAAAGCGCTGATAAAACATAACAATAAAATGACTATGACAGATTGTTTTACAAAACAAATTGCAGCTTCAACATCTGAAGCATGGGTGGCAGTGGCATACTATATGAAAAAGGCATTTGCGAAACATCAGAAAATCCCTCTAAGTCAACAGTGTTTTGTAAGTCATGTAAAGCAGGTGCAGACATTAGACTCTTGGAGATGTACTTTCAGCTTAGCAATAAACATTTCAGGAGAAGGGACAGCTCTGACAGCAAAAAGGATGGTGTTCCAGAATTACATGGCTCTGTATCTGAAAGAGGTCTGACCCATGCTCATGAATGGTACTTTCAACAAATTGTTTGCAGATGAGTAAGAGAAAGAGTTGTCCACATACATGAATAGCTTGGATAGGCATGGGAGAGCATTTCTATGTAGAACTTTGTACATGAGATTTGCTAGGGTTAACTGGGCTCTGGTTTCACACTGCAACCAACCAACTCATTCAAGGTTGGTGCAGTGATGGGATCCTGGGCCCTACCTTGCAAGGATGCAAAGTTGGCACCCTTGTGGGTTAAGACTCTTTTCTTTGCTTGGATCAAGAGGGGAGTGGCATCCGTAAGGAGGGAGCCATACTTAGTTGGGGGCAGTATTCATCTTTGGGCAATTCTGACTTTAGTGACGAGTGCCAGTTAATTTGCAATACTTTGGACTAAACCCAGTTTCACTGGAGTAGACCAAGTTTTTGATAAACAGTTTTTACAGTGTTGGCCATATGATTGTTAAATGTGAGGAGGGGATTAATGGTAACACCAAGGTACTTGAATTAATGAACCAGTTCCACTCCATCTGAAGTTGAGATTGCCAGATCTTGGGAAAATCTTATAACCTTCAGGGATGAGCTGAGTAAACATAGCTTTTGTTTTAGGGATATTTAGGACCAATTTCTCATTTGTGAACCACTGTTGAAGGGAATGGAAATTATGCATAATCAGGATTTCGCTGATGGTGCTTTTCCCATACACAAAGATGACTGCGTTGCCTGCATACAGAAGAGTCCTGGCAGTATTACTGATCTTGGGTAGGTCATTGATGAAAACAGTAAATAGCAGCGGGCCCAGAATGGATCCCTGGGGGACACAACAGGAGATAGTGTTTGCCCTGGATAAGTTTTACTAATTTTGACAAACTGTGATCTGTTTTTCAGAGAGCTGAAGAACCACAAAGTAGCTGAGCCCCTCTGTCTGAACCCAGTCAGTTTCTGTATTAGCAAATCATGGTCCACCAAATAGGCCTTGATCAGGTCCATGAACATAGCACCGGTCAACAGGCAATTGTCCATAGCATGGTGTACTACTGACCATTGCTGTGCATGTTCCAAGACCCTTCCTGAAGCTGTATTGCTTCTCACAAAGTAGCCTGTGCTGGTCTAAGTAGGAAGTGAGCTGATTATCTGCTATCCTCTTCTGCACCTTAGCCAAAGCCGACAATATACGAATAGGCCTATAGTTGTCCAGGACAGTTTGCTTGCACTTTTTGTGCAAATGTACTGCAGAGGATGATTTTCAGATGTTAGGGGATTTTTCTTTACTCAAATGAAAGATTAAAAAAGTTAGAAATGGGGAGAGTAATTTGTGTGGCTTCAGGTCTAAGGAATTTGGTCATCGCAGCCAGCCTGTTTGTCAGCTTCTAGATAAAGCAGCAGCTTGTGGACTTCCTTGATAGTGACTTTCTTAAAATAAAATAGGGGATGGCATAGCCATGAGTTAGGCACACTGGAATCCAAGGGATATACTGTGCCACATGAGGGAAGTCTGTATTTCTCAAGACTGCAGAACTGGTCATTGAACAAGCCAGCAACAGATTTGGGATCACTGTGCTTGAGGCTGTTCACTTCAAGGGAGGGAGAGGATGTGGCACTTCTCAGGTTGAGCAAGGAATATATGCAGTTACAGAATTTTTGGGGGTCACTAAGATCACCTGTCTGCTGCGCTTCAAGACATGAGTGTTTGGCCATGCTGAGTTCGCGTTTGCATGTATTCCGTACATTTCAAAGGGCTTACGCAACTTGGTATGTGGTTATGGTTGTGCGACTTGGATACATTGTGGTTGTTCGCCTATCTATCCATGGGATATACCACCCTGTAGGGGTACAAAGGCAATGAACCCTAGAGGAGGGTTCCACCCCTAGAGTTAACTCAGGAATGATTTCCTTGGCTAAAGATAGCTTAAAAGGAGCCCACGGAAGAGAGAGAGAGAGAGAGAGAGAGAGAGAGAGAGAGAGAGAGAGAGAGAGAGAGAGACGAGCTGCTGGAGGAGATGGGGAAGATAGTGGGGCAATGATAAAATGATTTGGGGAGAAACTGAGAGGAGTGGCCTTTTAAGGCCCGATCGGGGGCGTGGTTAGTTGCTTCTCCCCATTGAACCATAGGCTTAGCCTTACAAATCTATATGCAACCCAATCTGAGTGCAAGTATGTTTACTTGAAGGTACCTCAAGCAATGTCTGTCCTTCATTAACTTGTAATGGCTTTTAGTAAGCCATTTGGAATTAACAGTTTTGACCCCACATCCGGTGATAGGGGCATGGTGATCAAGTACTGCCACAAACTCTGAAATAAAGAGGTACAGCACACAGATGACATCAGGTATTGCATCCATAAAGGACCAGTCAATACATGAGATCTTGCAAGAATGCTGAAGAACTGAAGTTTTCACAGTTATGGTACATGACTTCTATTGGGACCAGAATGTTATTTGCAGTGTTATGCCATAGGCAATAAATAGTGGAGTGGTCTCTGATTCAGTCAGACAGGTGCCCACGCATCCTGAGTCTATCAGTGTGGCTGACCAATATCGATTCAATGAGGGTATGGTTTCCTGATCTGACCTTGAGCTTAGTTGATACACAGGTACATAGACACTGTCAGCAGATAATGGTCCATGGCCCTCCCAGTCTGCCCATTTGAGCCTGTAAGTTCCCTTTATGTTTTTTAGAAGTCTGTTGCCCCTTACCCCTGACTTCCAGAATTCCCTTATGTCTATCCCATGCATTCTTAAATCCCATGATTGTTTCAGCCCCCATCACTTTCTCTGGCAGGGTGTTCCACTTGTCCACTACCCTTTCTGTGAAAAAAAATTTTCCTCATGTTTCCTCTGAATCACCCTCCTTCCAACTTTATCCCATGCTTTCTAGTCCTGGAACATCTTTTTCACTTGAAAATAGTGTATTACTGTACCCTGTTCCTCCCTGTAAGATACTTGTATGTCTCTATGATATCCCCTCTCTCCACTCCTCTCCTCCAGGGAGTACATATTCAGGTCCTTCAGCCTGTCCTCATAGGACTTGTGATGCAACGCCTGTACCATCTTTGCTGCCCTCCTCTGAACTTTCTCTATCCTGTCTATGTCCTTATATAGGTAAGGTCTCCAGAACTACACACTGTACTCCATGTGTGGCCTCACTAGTGTCTTGTATAGTGGAATTATGACCTCCCTTTTCCTGCTGGTGATGCCCCTGCCTATGCATCCCAGCATCCTATTTGCTTTACCTGCTGCCTTGTCACACTGTTTCCCTACCTTGAGGTCATCAGAGATGATAACCCCAAGGTCCCTTTCCTGCTTGGTACATGCTATATCCTCATCCCTCAATTGATATTTTGTTCCAGGGTTTTTGTGTCCCATATGCATTATCTTGCACTTCTTTGTGTTGAATTTCAACTGCCAAACCCTTGACCATTCTTCAAGCTTCTGCAGGTTCCTCCTCATTCTGTTTAGACCCTCTGGTGTATCCACTCTGTTACAGAGCTTCATGTTGTCAGCAAACAGGGAAATTCTGCCTTCTAGGTCCTGTGCAATGTCACTGATGAAAACGTTGAATAGGACTGGTCCCAGCACTCATCCCTGTGGTACCCCACTGGTCACTCTTCCCTCTGTGGAGTGACAGCCATTTATCACCACTCTCTGTGTCCTGCCACCCAGCTGATTACCCACCCAGTGTACTACTGTCCTGCCCACTCCCATATTCCCGTTTGTTTAATAGCCTTCTATGTGGCACAGTGTCAAAGGCCTTGCTGAAGTCCAGATAGGCCACATCCACTGCCCTCCCCGATCCACCTCCCTAGTCACCCAGTTGAAAAATTCAATGAGGCTGGACTGGCATAACCTCCCCCCGGTGAAACCATGCTGCCTTAGGTCCTGTTTTCCATTGGCAACCAGATGTTCCACCAATCTCTCCTTCAGTAGTGCTTTCATGATCTTCCCCACTACCGAGGTCAGGTTGACTGGTTTGTAGTTCCCTGCTTCCTCTTTGTTCCTGTTTTTGTATAAAGGGGACTACATCTGCTGTCCTCCAGTCTTTGGGTACCTCCCTTGTTTCCAGTGACTGGCTAAACAAGATTGCCAGAAGTTCAGCCAACACCTCTCTTAGTTCCTTTAGGACCCTGGGATGCATCCATCTGGCCCCATTGCTTTATCGACTCTTATTCCTTTAAGTTCCTTTAGGACCCTTTCCCTTGTAAAGGGTCTTGTGTCCATTTCTCCGTTCCCACTCCTTGTACTCCCTTCAGGCTCATTACCCTCCTCTTCCTCAGTAAAGACTGAGCAGAAATATCTGCTCAGTATGTCCACTTTACTGTTGTCATCCTCCACACGGCCCCCGTCCTCACCCTTCAGTCTCACTATCCCTCCCTTTGCCCTTCTTTTTTCACGTATGTACCTGTAAAAGGTTTTTTCCCCTCTACCCACTGATTTGTGTAAGGCCATAGTCATTAAGAAAGTCTCAATATGAACTGAATGAGAATGATCAGTGATTGATTGATTCATTCATTCATTCATTCATTCATTGACTGGGTACATACAGTGGTACAAGAGACCTTTTTCAGGAATGACTCAGGCTGAAATGGGTCAAGAGACGAGAAAAATGGCTATGAACAAGCTGGGAAATGCATGATCAACAGTAACAAAGTACATACTATATAAAAACAAAGTTAAAATATGGCTACTGTTTCACTAAACTGGCACAAAACCACATAAGCTGGCTGCACCTCTGACAGCCCTGTTAGACCTGTCACTAGAAACAGGGGAGGTACTGGGGAACTGGAGGAGGGTAGATATAGTCCCACTCCATAAAAGTGGAAATAGGGAGGAGGCGGGAAATTACAGGCCGGTCGGCCTGACTTCAGTAGTGGACAACGTAATGGAATCACTGCTGAAGGAAAGGATTGGAGAATACCTTGTTACCACAGATCTACAGGATCCGAGGCAACAAGGATTCAGAGGGGGGAGGTCCGGCCAGACAAACCTGATCTTTGACTGGGAAACAAAGGAAGTGGACCCGAGAGGGGGGGTTGATGTGGCATATCTGGATTTCAGCAAGGCCTTTGACATTGTTTCACATAGAAGGCCAGTAAACAAACTGAGTAGCCTATGAGCATGTCCTAAAATAGTAAAATGGTTGGAGAGTTGGCTTAGTGGTAGAAGCCAAAGAGTGGTGGTAAATGGGGTACACTCTGGGAAAGGCAAGGTGACTAGTGGGGTGCTGCAGGTGCCTAATAGGCCTCTTCAACATCTTTATTAGCAACATTGCAGAAGGACTGGAGGGGAAGCTATGCTTATTCGCAGATGACACAAAAATCTGTAAGACAGTATGCACACGGGGGGGTGTTGAAAGAATGAGGGAGGATCTATAGAAGTTAGAAGAATGGTCAAAAATTGGGAGAATTCAATGCAAAAAGTGCAAAATCATGTAATTAGGGCACAAAAATCCAGGGCTACATACCAACTCCGGTAGGGGGGAAGTATTAGCAGTCACAAAACAGGAAAGAGACCTGGGGGTTATCATATTCTGATGACCTGAAGGTAGCTAAACAGTGTGACAAGGCAGTAGGAAATGTTCCCGGAATGCTCAGATGCATAGGGAGGGGCATCACCAGGAGAGAGAGGGAGGTAATAATACCCCATATAGATCACTGGTGAGACCCCACCTTGAATACTGTGTACAGTTCTGGAGGCCCCATCTCTGAAAGGACATAGACAGTTTGGAGGCAGTGCAAAGGAGGTCAACCAAAATGGTGTAGGGCCTGCATTAGAACTTGGAAGCCCTATGAGGGAAGGCTTAAGGATTTAAATATGTACTCCCTAGAAGACAGGAGGGAATGGGGGATATGGCAGAGGCATTCAAATAGGAATACAGGAATAAACAAGATACAGGAAAGAAGCATTTTCTAAAGAAAAAGATGCTCAAGGACAAGGGGTCACAATATGAAGCTGGGGCTCATGGGAAATATGAGGAAGTAATTCTTCATGGAAAGGGCGGTGGACACTTGAAACAGACTTGCAGTGGAAGTGGTGGGGGATAGAATGGTCACAGGATTTATGAATGCATGGGGGAGACACAAGGGAATCTTAGAAGCAAGAGAGGGGCGTAGACGGAGTCCATGTAGGGTCTCCAGTGACACTACAGATAGGAAATTTAGGGCAGACTAGGTGGGCTAAGTGTTCCTTATCTGACAACAACTTGTAAGAGTTAAACAATTTGTTCTGCAAGAATGCAATACTGCTGCTAATACAGCATAGTGAGTACATGCGGTGCTAACATAGTACCAATAAACTAATACCTCACAGGGTTTGCACAGCTCAGTTCTGCATAGTTGACCCAAAAATAGCTATGTTGGTGAATAAAACAAACAAAAAAATGAAAATCTGGTCAAGTGCAGTAGGCTTCTTTCAGGAAGAGCGGGGTGAGATGAGTGGGGCGTGACTCATTAACGCAGTGTGAGACACGCACGACGAGACTTGGGTGTCACAGCACATGTCGGGCATGTCAGGCAGACAGAAAGGATGGGAGTGCATTCTAATCACCAGAGGTAGGCCTCAGTGTGTCCAGTCAGACACTGTATGGTAGCAAGGAGTCATATAAACACCTAAAATAACTAGATGATATTTACCAAATACCATTAAAACTATACTTTGTCATTTCACCATGGCAAATATGACAGCAATGTTCAAGGATGGAAATATAGGAATAAAATGTACCTCTTGTAATAAGTTTAGTGTGGAAATTATTAATACATTAGGCCTGTACGTCTGCCAGCAATGCAAAGAAATAAAAGATCTGAAGGCCAAAATATTGGCCTAGAACTGGAAATCAAAAGCTTGAAACAGTCTGTAGATGCAAACATGAGCCATATAGAGGGAATACTTGAGGATGGGGATGGAAAACATGAAAACAGCAAATGTATAAGAGAAGAAGATGAAGCTGATGACTGGTTCCTAGTTGGGGAAATAAGAAACATAAAAAGGAAAGAAAGGATAGAAGAAAACAAGATCTGACACCAGTATTATCAAACCGTTTTACGCCACTGACAGGCATTATAGAAAATACCCAACAGCAGAATAGTGAGAAGGTCACAATAGTAAATAAACAAAATCAAGTAAACAGAGAAGATGAGGGAAATAAGGACTCTATCAAATCAGAAAAATAACATCAAACCAAGTGGTAGAAATGGATATTACACAAGAAATGGGAAAAGACTACACAGGGCCCTGGCAAATATATATATTGGGAGACTCAATGATAAAATATGTTGATAAATATACAACAAGAGGGAACAGGGAAAACGTGGCAAACTGCAGTTTTTCAGGGGCAACAATAAAAGACATTGGAAATATGATAGCAAATATCCTTAAATTAGCAGGGAAAAAAACACTAGTACTGTTGCATGCTGGTACAAATAATACCAGAAACCAGTCAGTAGACAATGTGATAAATGAATATAAAGCCTTTAAGCAATAAACTGATCATTTTAAAGCACAGCGTGTTATATTAGAAATATTACTAGTTCCAAAAGCTAGCTACAAATGAACTATGAAACTAAAACATATAAATAATCAATTAAGGAAATGGTGCCTAGAAAATGACATAGCATGTATTAAAACATGGGAGACCTTCAATGGCAAGTTTGATCTTTATGCACATGATGGACTACATCTTAATAAAGGAGGGGGTAAATTACTGGGATATATGTTTGAACAAGAAATAAAAAACAGAGATATAAACTAGATATTCAGGGGAGATGGGAAACCATACCAACAGGTATATATATATATATATGTATATATATATATATAGGCTATTATATAGGACAGACCAAAGATACACCAATAAAATCTAACACTAGACCCCAGTACCAAGACATTAAAGTAATACTTATAAATGCCTGTAGTATTATAAACAATATGGATGAATTAGCAGTTTTACTGAAACATGAAGATATTCATATCTGTGCCATAACTGAGACCTGGTGGCAGAATGATAGCTGGGGAAAACATATACCTGGGTACAATATGTTTTGCAAAAACAGTAAGGATAAAAGAGGAGGTGGAGTTGTTATATTAGTCAGAGACTCATTGGAAGTATATGAGGTAAACCCACAAATTGATATAAGGAATCCTGCAGAACAAATATGGATCAAACTCTTGCAACTGAAACACAAAAAAATTACAATTGGGGTATGCTATAAGGCACCTAGCCTACCGACAGTTGAGAACACTGACTTTTAAACACAATAAAAAGCATTGATTTAAGTGGTAGAGTTCTTCTATTAGGTGACTGTAACTGTCCCAGAATCAATTGGAAAGACTTTACAGGGTCCGCTGAATTTGAAAAACAACTAGTGCATATCATGGCCTTAAATGGATTTGAACAATATGTACATGGTAGTACCAGAGGGGTAAATACACTTGATTCAGTGCTTACAAATATGGATAATGCAATTGAAGAGTGTAAGGTTAGGGAACCTCTTGGTATAAGTGATCACAATATGGTGGAATTCTGCTTAACAAATGTTGTGGAAAAACAAATGGGAGTGACAGTAGTTAAATGTTGGGAAAAAGCAGACTGTGTGGGACTAAAAACCAACATGGAAGCATGGAATTGGAAAGATCACTTTAAGGATAAGAGTATCTATGAAATATGGAATGTCTTTAAAAATACTCTAGAATATTGTTCTAAAACATGCATTCCTGTAAAACGAAAGTATAATAGATCAGGGAAAATTCCATCTTGGTTCACTAATAAGATCAGGAAATACATAAACAAGAAAAAGCGAGCTTATAAAAAATATAAAAGAAATCCAACACTGGGTAGGCTTAAAAAGTTCAAAGATATGGCTAAAACATGCAAAACATTAATTAAACACGCAAAGCAAAGTGAAGAATCTAGAATAGCAAATAGAACATTGGATAATAAAAAAACTTATTTCAATTATATAAATAGTCAGAGGCAGAGTTCAAACAAAATAGGTCCACTACACATGGATAGCAAAGTTGTAATAGATGAAAAAAATATGGCTAACATGTTTAATGAGTATTTCATCAGTGTTTTCCAAACTAAAATCAAACATCAAAACCAGGATGCCACCATAGGAGGTCCCTCCACTGGCAACATCACCATAAATAAGAGTACCATGCTACAAAAATTGATGAAACTAAATAAAAACAAATCACCGGGGCCAGATGGGATTTGCCCATGAGTGCTACATGAATTAGCTGAAGAACTGGTCGGTCCTCTGTCATACCTTCTGGCACTGTCATTTGAGGAAGGAGAGGTGCCCACTGATTGGTTATCAGCAAACGTTAACACCAATTCATAAACAAGGTGTCAGAATATGTGTAGTAAACTATCGCCCAATCAGTTTGACTTGTATAATGAGCAAGATTATGGAAGAATATACAAAGGGGGGCTTAGAGGAGTTTATTCAAAAAGCAGGATATATTAATTACATGCAACATGGTTTTACACCAAAAAGATCATGCCAGAACAACTTGTATTTCTATGAATATGTTAGCATAGCATTAGACCAGGGATTTCCAGTCGACATAATCTATCTTGACCTTTCAAAGGCCTTCGACAAAGTCCCTCACAGGGAATTGATTTTATGTTTGGATAGATAAAATATGGATCTGTGTATAGTTAGATGGATCTAAGCATGGCTCACAGGAAGGAAGCAACGAGTGCATATTAGGGGCTATGTGTCAGACTGGGGAGAGGTCTCAAGTGGCGTCCCCCAGGGCTCTGTGCTGGGGCACACACTGTTCAACATCTACATCGCATCATTAAAGACATCAAAACATTGCTGGCTGGTGAAATTTACAGAAGACAGTAAAATTGAATCAATAGTAAATGACTACAGGGATATCCTTTTATTACAAAAGGAACTAGATAAAATCATTGAATGGGCAAAGACGCATAAGATGATATTCAACCATGAGAAATATTATGTACTGCATTTTGGAAAGAAAAATTTGCAAACTGGTTATACACTAAATGGGAAAGAGCTTAGGACTTCCACTGCTGAATTAGACCTAGATATCCTAGTCACTAACGACCTGACTTTTGCTGGACAAACTGCAACTATTGTCCAAAAGGCTAGCAAAATTACAAATTGCATACTGAGACATACAAAGAGCAGAGAAGATACAATAATTATGCCATTGTATCTGTCACTGGTGAGGCCCCTGACGGAGTATGGGGGGCAGTTCTGGAGCCCGTATCATGCACTGGATAAAAAGAAATTGGAAGACATTCAGAGGAAATGACAAAAAAGACAAGTTCCTGTAAAAACATGATGTACAAGGAGGGAAGAAACAAGCTAGGACTGTTTAGCTTGGAATATGGAAGGATGAGAGTAGATTTATGCATGGTATATGCTGCATTTAAAAATAAAGATCCGTGTGAGTGCATGGGCCTAACAAAGAAAGAGAGAACAAAAAACACAAGAGCACATCCTTTCCAAATAAAAGGGGAACGTTTTAAAACAAACAGGTGTGCTTCATGGTTTAGCCAAAGGGTTGTGACAGTATGGAATAGGCTACCCATTAATATAGTAAATGGGGAAAACATAGATAGTTTTAAACATATGTTGGATAGTTATATGGGGGATTAGGACATAAATTTAGATCTGAGCCTGATATTGGCAAAAGCTATGGACTTATGTACTTTCTTATGATTCTTATGAAATGGGTGACAAATGTAAATTCCTACCAGTGTGACCCATCCTCGTCTTCCTCTGAGGTGGTCATTGCCAATCATGGAGCCATTATAACAGCCTCATTTCATGACTAATACACCCTGCTCCCAACAACAATTCATCAAATTGTACTTGAAAAAATATCTACCCACCTTCAAACTTGAAAATACACTGTTCCCTGGTACTCTTAGTACAGGGTATGTTATTTATTTATTTAATCTAGGATTACAAGTACCTTTGAGCCAAGGCTCTTTTACAAAGGTTCCATGTCAATTACAGTACATACAGTTACAACATGGGTAAAAAAAAAATAATGCCTAGGTTAGGAGAAGCTGTACAATAGAGATATTACATGGGGAAGACAAAGTGGAGGGTGGAAGGGGAAAACATGGGGGAGGGTGGATAACGTTGGGGGGAGAGCAGCCAAAGGCAGTTGTCAAACATACAGATGGGGGGTGGCGTATGGTATAGAACACACAGAGTGGGGTAAAGAAGTGGGATAAGTGCATGGTGGTGATTAGAAGAAGTTAAGGGGGTCGGTTATATAAAGCAGTCACATGACCTGGCAGATATGAGATGAAGGTGAAGTTTGGCTTTGAAAGGGCTGAGTGTAGTCATAGAGGTGATGTCAGGACTGAGATCGTTTAGCCATCTAGGCCCCCTATAGGCAAAGGATCGTTGGCCCAATGAGGTGCGGCAATAGGGAACCTGGAGGAGTTGAGTTTCAGATCATCTGGTATTCCGAATATTCAGGCTTGGCCACAGTAGTGCTTGGACACCGGGTGGTGCGAGGCCCAAGGAAGCTTTCTTGGCCATAGTGCAGGTTAGATACCTTATGCAGTTGGAGAGTTGAAGCCATCCAGTTTGCACATAAAGGTCACAGGTATGTGTCAGGCGGGGGGCACAGGAGATGAGCCTACAAGCCTTGTTCAGAGATGCTGATATTCGTCTGAGTGCAGTGGCTGATGCAGAACCGTATATGATTAGGCCATAATCTATAATGGAGACCACCGAGCTCTGGACAGCGATCCTCAAGGCTACCGGAGTAAGGTGACTTCTGTGGCGATATAGCAGGCCTAGTCGAGAATTTGCAGCTTTGGCTACATAGTCAATGTGGGAGCCATATGTTAGGTATGGGTCCAGCGACATCCTGAGATATTTGAATGACTGAACTTGCTCAAGGATATTTCCGAGGCTGGTTGTGATGTTGAGGGGGTGTTGCTTGTGCTGGTTGTGATGGCTGCTGAAGAGCATGACCTTGGTTTTTTTATGGTTTAGGACCAGCTTGTGCCTACTAAAACAGCTTTCTACAGTGGCAAATCCTTGCTGGAGATTGTGTTGAAGTGGTTCAGGTTCCTTGTGAGAGGTGAAAATTACTGCGTCGTCTGCATACAGAATGATTTGTTCAGAGCAGTATTGAGGAACGGTGTTAAGGA
The DNA here is from genome assembly GCA_016271365.2 of Neoceratodus forsteri. Classification (NCBI taxonomy): domain Eukaryota; kingdom Metazoa; phylum Chordata; order Ceratodontiformes; family Ceratodontidae; genus Neoceratodus; species Neoceratodus forsteri. The sequence continues at coordinate 426,902,545 of CM057450.1, read as the reverse complement.
AAAGGCAGAATAGTAGTGGCCCCAGGATAGACCCCTGGGGGACTCTGGAGTGGACTGATCTGGCATCAGACAGAACCCCAGCAATTTTTACTCTTTGTGTCTGATTGTCAAGGTAGCTATTAAACCAGTCTGTAGCATCCGGTGAGAGCCCAGAGGACCGGAGCTGTTCTGTCAGCAGACGATGATGAACGGTGTTGAACGCTTTTGTCAGGTCGACAAAGATGGCCCTGGTTAGATGGCCCTTATCCAGCGCTGTATGTAGTTCTCCAATAAGTTCCAGTAAGGCCGATGTTGTACTGTGGCCTTTTCTAAAGCCATGTTGTTGGGGACATAGGATGTTGTATTTTTCCAGGAAGTCGGTAAATTGGTCTGCAACTATGCATTCCAGGACCTTCGAGAGAGGAGGGAGTATGGAGATAGGGCGATAGTTTCTATGGTTGGTCTTAACCCCATTTTTGTGGACTGGTGTAACAGTAGCATCTTTCCTAAAGTCTGGGAATTGGCTGTGCCTAAGGGAGAGGTTGAAAATATGAGTAAGGGGACCTAGGACCTCTTCAAGGGTAAGAGATAGTAGTTTGAGGTCGAGCGAATCTCCACTAGTTCTAGACCTGGATATAGCTTTAGTGATATATTTGCGGGCTTCATGTTTCTTTATAGATTTGAAATAGAATGGGGGGTGATTAGATGGGGTGGGATAGCTACGTGACTGGAGGTTGGGAGGAGCAGGGTAGCTGCAGGGAGTGGAGGAGACAGAGGCCTGGAAAAAATTTGGAGGGAGAACACTACTTAGGTCAGTGAAAGCATCGTTGAAGGTGTTAGCAATGACCAGTGGATCAAGGGTGATGGACCCATCAACTTTTAGCATAGATGGCGAGGATTTGGGCTGCTTCCCTGTGATTTCTTTAATATTCTTCCAGAACTCACTTCTGTTTCCCCAGGTATAGAAGAGAGCTTCTCTGTAGTACAGGCTTTTCTTAAGTCTGATGGATTTCGTGCAGTTGTTGTGAGCACGTTTGTAATTTTGAATGTCGGATTGAGTACCAGAGGCCCTAGCTAGGGCCCAGAGGTGGTCCCTTGATTTCAACTGTGCCAGAAGCTCACCGGTTATCCAGGGGTTGTTTAGGGCCTTCACTTTTCGCTTTTTGTGCTGGGCATAGAGGTCGCAGGCAGCACTGAAGGATGAGACAAAGTAGTTAAGAGCTGTGTTGACATCTGTGGCTTTATAGACGGGGGTCCAATCATACTGGCTGATGCAAGATTTAAGGTGATTCAGTCGACCATGGGGGAGCGCTCGACTGGTGATGACTTTGGGCAGAGGCTTGTGGAATTTGTTTGACCATTCACAAATAACAGGGGAATGGTCACTGAAAGAGTCTGGGAGCACGGAGGTGCTCAGGATTCAGGAAGGGTGACTGGTCAGGACCCAGTCCAGTAGGGTACTAGTGCCAGTTTTGTAATTTTTTCTTGTGTGGGAGAGGAACATTTGTGAAAGATTTGATGCTGAGATGGTATCCCTATATGCACCTCCATCGGATGCATGCCAGTTAATATTAAAGTCACCAGGATGATTGTCTCAGAGCCCATTGGGAGGTTCTGATAAAATTCAGAGTGGAGTTGAGACTTTTCCCTTGTTCTTTTGGGGGGATGTAGACAGAGACAATGGTGAGGGCTTTGTTGTGGGCCCCAAGGAGAATTTTGACTGGGAGAAACTGTGCTGCGGAGTCATGGGTGGGGGTATCGATGGGGCAGCTCACGAAATAGTCCCTGACATAGATTGCACAACCTCCTCCTTTTTTGGAGACACGATCAAGTCTGTGCACATTGTATCCTGGTAGATTGATTGCCATGTCTGGTATTTTCGGTGTCAGCCAAGTTTCAACAATTGAGAGGATATCAGGTTGGTGTTGATTAGCAAAGATTCAAACAGCATCCAGCTTAGGTAAGAGGCTGCAGGCGTTGATGTTTGCGATGATCAGACCCCCAGAGGGTTTAGCATGCCGGTCTGAGCTTAAGGGGGTGGGACCTGGATTAGGGTGCACGTTACCAGACATCTGCAGGAGGAGAAACAGGAGCTTCGGGGTACACAACCGAAGTTTCTTATAAGATAAATTATGTGTCCTTTGCATGTCAGGACTTAGACAGGGCGGCAGGCATCTGTCCCAGAGAGTTGGCATATATGATAGTGGGGACAGGTGTGCCCAGTACCCGATTCTGGAGAAACTCAAGAAATGCCAGTCAAGGGCCAGGGCGAGCTGTGCAAGGGAGCAGGGCTCAAAGTGGAGCATGCCTAGGTGACGGTAGGGGTACTGTAGTTGGTAAGTGGGGGGGGTAGCAGCACTCAGGAAGGTATGAGAGGTGCAGGTTATGTACCAGTGGGCCTAGTTTCAAAACAACTGTGCACTGCTTTGCCCAATTTAAGGAGATAGTGCCATCCAATAGTTAGCACAGGGCTGTGAACCAGGGAATCCCAGGTTCATATACCACTAAATCCACTGACTCGCTGAGTGACCCTTGACTGCCCTTCATTTGCTTCAGTCCTAGCACCCTCCTTCCTGTAAAATTTGATTAAGGCAGGGTGCCACGGTAAACAAGATGCTGCATCTCAGCTGGGCTATCCTGGAATAAACATACAAAATCAAATACTTCTACAGCCACTGCCACCACTGCCAGACAGGCTTGTACAGGTGTGTGAGCTTAAATGGTATTGTGAGATTTCAAACAAGGGGCTATGGCTTTCATAAAAACTATTCTAAAAGTTGATGCCAACCAAGGAAGTTTCATGCTTGCACTGGAAAACTTGATGCAATGCTAGTTTACATATTTTAAAAAAATGCTAGATTTTGGTAAACTTTGTCAATCAGCTCTCCCACCAAAACAGCTGTGTCTGCTTTATTTAAAACTGCTTTGTAAAAAAGTATGCACGCACACACCTGCTTACAGAATACAAATGTTACACATTACACTGCAAAATGTTACATGAGAGTCAAGCGTGTGTCAAAAGCTGTCAGGAAAGTAAACAAGGGTGGAGTGGGTCTCAATAGCATTAAAATATATGTTCTAATCAGGGTGTGGCATATCTCAAAAGGCTGTCAAAACAGTATCACAATGTGCTGGAGAGTGTATTTCAAAATTTGTGAAGACGGCAATGGAACAAGGGTGGTACACTTACATAATGCTTTGTCTGCTAAAAGGACTACAGGAGCCCTCACAAGTGATGACGTTTGGCAGAGTACCCATTACATTAAAAACTGGGGGAGCCTGATTCCAAAGATAGCGTCACGCTACTTTCTGGCTAATTCCTTAAACCCATAAGCGTAACTCACAGCTTACCATGCGTTAAGCCATTTGCAATTCCAAAAGGTGCCTTGCACCATGTCACATGCAGGTTACACCAAATGTGGGTTACGCCGCCCACTACGCTGCAACCCACAATGACATGGTACAAGGGTGGGTTATGGCAGCAACTGCACCCTATTCCAAAATGGCAGCTGCCATAACCCACTTACGCTATTCCAGGAGCCACAAAGGCAGATTGAAGTTAGAACATCTCAGAGATGCTCTAAAGGGCATCCATCAGTGCCAATCGACAGATGTCCATTTTGCATCACTGTAGCAAAGGTCCTACAGTGCTCCCCATGCCCCCTGAAACCCGTCCATACCCCCCACCCCGGAATGTCAAGGCCCCAGGTCCATTTCTCATGTGCCCCCAGACTCCTGTGCCACCTGTCCAGCCCCCATGCCTCCTGGTGCATGCCATGGTGTTCTGGGGCAGGGGCTCTGAGGAAGGCGTCTACAGCAGAGCTGCAACTTGCGGCATGGGGCTATTACGCCATACCAGTAGCATTAGCCTATACATATACTTAAATTGCACATCCTAACACGGGACACTGCCACCTTAGAATACGGCACAGGGTCCCCGGTGTAGAGAGCGAATTTTGCAACCACGATACACCTGAGAGTTGCGACAGTCATCCTGGAGTTGGCCCCAGATCTCCATCTGCTATAAAAACACAGAGGATAATGTATGGGCAGTCATACACAACAAGCCTGTGGTGCATTGAGAGTTTCTCTGGTTGCCATAGAAAACTGGAGATGAAGACACAGGCTTGTCTGTGTATGCATGTTCATACATTATCTTTTATAGCATATGAGTCTCCATGCCCATTTCAGACATGCCGCTTCCTTTCAGCGAACTGGCAGTTTGTGGGTGCACTTGAGGCCTGGTGGTGAGCTCAAAATACTGATTCAATGTGTGGCTAGTGACTGCAGGTGTAAGTTCAAGTTTAAAAAAAAATAAACAGCTCCCAGCTCAACTGGCTAGAGGGTGCAGCTGTGCAGCGGTATTCTAAGTTGTTGTGCTGCTGTAGTGACATCACTGCTGCAACACAGCAACATACGTATGTCACTACAGCAGCACAACCCTGTTCTAGGCATGGATTTCCATGTAGAATAATATTCCACCATACACAATGTTACTACTCTATTATACATATATAATCAGCAAAGCTAGGCACAGTGTTCATATTGACCAAAACCAATAGTGGTAGAGGGGGACAACATGCTTCTTTTATTATCACTCCTTGTCTTCACTGGTAGGATTGTTGATGTTCCTGATGGGGGTATTTAATGAATATTTCAATGGATGAAGGCAACTGGGTTGTTATGCAAAATACCATGGGAACAAGTGCTCGGTCAAATGAAGCTGGGGCACAAGTGTCAGATTTGTAATACTCACATGCTGCCCTTAAATTCAAATATGGTATGCAATATAAATATATAGGGCTTCTCTATTGCAAATAAATGCTAGATTTTGGTAAACTTTGCCAATCAGCTCTCCCACTAAAACAACTGTGACTGCTTTATTTAAAATTGCTTTAAAAAAGATTACGCATGCACACACCTGCTTACAGATTACAAATGTTACACAAACACGTAAGAGTACAGCGTGTGTCAAAAGCCGTCAGCAAAGTAAACAAGGGTGGAGTGGGTCTCATAAGCATTAAAATCTATGTTCTAATCTGGGCGTGGCATATCTCAAAAGGCTGTCAAAACAGTATCACAATGCGCTGGAGAGTGTATTTCAAAATTTGTAAAGACTACATCGGAACAAGGGTGGAACGCTTACATAATGCTTTGTCTGCTAAAAGGACTACAGGAGCCCTCACAAGTGATGTTATTTGGCAGAGTACCCGTTACACTGAAAAACTGGATCTCCATCTGTTATCAAAACATCAGAGGATAATGTATGGGCAGCCATACACAACAAGCCTGTGATGCATCGAGAGTTTCTCTGGTTGCCATAGAAAACTGGAGATGAAGACACAGGCTTGTCTATGTATGCATGTTCATACATTATCTTTCATAGCATATGAGTCTCCATGCCCATTTCAGACATGCCGCTTCCTTTCAGCGAACTGGCAGTTCATGGGTGCACTTGAGGTCTGGTGGTGAGCTCAAATTACTGATTCAATGTGTGGCTAGTGACTGCAGGTGTAAGTTCAAGTTTAAAAAAAAATGAACAGCTCCCAGCTCAACTGGCTAGAGGGTGCAGCTGTGCAGCGGTATTCTAAGTTGTTGTGCTGCTGTAGTGACATCACTGCTGCAACACAGCAACATACGTATGTCACTACAGCAGCACAACAACCCTGTTCTAGGCATGGATTTCCATGTAGAATAATATTCCACCATACACAATGTTACTACTCTATTATACATATATAATCAGCAAAGCTAGACACAGTGTTCATATTGACCAAAACCAATAGTGGTAGAGGGGGACAACATGCTTCTTTTATTATCACTCCTTGTCTTCACTGGTAGGATTGTTGATGTTCCTGATGGGGGTATTTAATGAATATTTCAATGGATGAAGGCAACTGGGTTGTTATGCAAAATACCATGGGAACAAGTGCTCGGTCAAATGAAGCTGGGGCACAAGTGTCAGATTTGTAATACTCACATGCTGCCCTTAAATTCAAATATGGTATGCAATATAAATATATAGGGCTTCTCTATTGCAAATAAATGCTAGATTTTGGTAAACTTTGCCAATCAGCTCTCCCACTAAAACAACTGTGACTGCTTTATTTAAAATTGCTTTAAAAAAGATTACGCATGCACACACCTGCTTACAGATTACAAATGTTACACAAACACGTAAGAGTACAGCGTGTGTCAAAAGCTGTCAGCAAAGTAAACAAGGGTGGAGTGGGTCTCATAAGCATTAAAATCTATGTTCTAATCTGGGCGTGGCATATCTCAAAAGGCTGTCAAAACAGTATCACAATGCGCTGGAGAGTGTATTTCAAAATTTGTAAAGACTACATCGGAACAAGGGTGGAACGCTTACATAATGCTTTGTCTGCTAAAAGGACTACAGGAGCCCTCACAAGTGATGTTATTTGGCAGAGTACCCGTTACACTGAAAAACTGGATCTCCATCTGTTATCAAAACATCAGAGAGGATAATGTATGGGCAGCCATACACAACAAGCCTGTGATGCATCAGGAGTTCTCTGGTTGCCATAGAAAACTGGAGATGAAGACACAGGCTTGTCTATGTATGCATGTTCATACATTATCTTTCATAGCATATGAGTCTCCATGCCCATTTCAGACATGCCGCTTCCTTTCAGCGAACTGGCAGTTCATGGGTGCACTTGAGGTCTGGTGGTGAGCTCAAATTACTGATTCAATGTGTGGCTAGTGACTGCAGGTGTAAGTTCAAGTTTAAAAAAAAATGAACAGCTCCCAGCTCAACTGGCTAGAGGGTGCAGCTGTGCAGCGGTATTCTAAGTTGTTGTGCTGCTGTAGTGACATCACTGCTGCAACACAGCAACATACGTATGTCACTACAGCAGCACAACAACCCTGTTCTAGGCATGGATTTCCATGTAGAATAATATTCCACCATACAAATTTCACTACTCTATTATACATATATAATCAGCAAAGCTGGGCACAGTGTTCATATTGACCAAAAACAGTAGTGGTAGAGGGGGGACAACATGCTTCTTTTATTATCACTCCTTGTCTTCACTGGTAGGATTGTTGATGTTCCTGATGGGGCTATTTAATGAATATTTCAATGGGTGAAGGCAACTGGGTTGTTATGCAAAATACAATGGGAACAAGTGCTCGGTCAAAAGAAGTGTCAGATTTGTTTTTATCTTACTTCTGTTTTTCCTCCTTTGGCAGAGCGGCCCCACGATCTCCAGCCGCCGGCCCTGCACCCCTGGACCCGGTCGTGCGTGCAGGCCACACGAACCCGCTCCCCCAGTGGGCCGGCCTTTATCGCTCTTGCACCCACTGGGTACGCGCCCTTCTCAGGTCTCTCCGGGGGTGCAAGGCGCAGCCATCAGCCGCGAAGATCGCCCTCTGCATTTTCCACTTTTTTTTTCTCCCTATGGAGAGCCAGACGTGCAATGACGTCCTGAGCACGTAGTGCTGACGCCTGCTGCGCTCTCCCCCCACTTTGGCATGCCACTGTGGTGCGGCCGGCCTCTGCCTGTCACCGCTGCAGGACGATGCAAGCTCCACTACCCACCCCAGAGAGAGGAGAGCAGTCGTCAGACGCTCAATCCTCCCTCTCCCCTGCCAGCCCCCAGCGGCCCGAGTCCATTCCCGAACCCAGGTCATCGGCGTGGCGCGAGGTGTGGTGTCCAGCGCCTCAACCCTCAGTGCCACCGGGCTGGCCACAAGTGTCAGATATGTGATACTCACATGCTGTGCCTTTAAATTCAAATATGGTATGCAATATAAATATATAGGGCTTCACTATTTATTTATTTATGAGATTTACCAGGAAGGCATACTAAGCAACATGCTCGATTCCAGATGCAACCTGGGGGCCTACGCCCAGTACATGGCAAATATAGAACAATTACAAGTACAGTGATTGACATACATAGCATAAGAATTTGTGCAATTATAATACAGTTTTTGAGTAAGAGGTACAAGTTTTCTATTGTACAACATTTAATTTGTGAGAGCTGGAGCTTATAGCATTAGCAGGAGCAGCTGGATGAGAAATGTGCTTGGAGTAGTCTGGTACGGAGACCAGGATTTTGTGTGTGTCTGATGGGGCGGGGAAGGCGTTCCAGATCTGGGGGATTCTAAATTTAAAAGCTGACTGGCCTTTGGTAGTGCGCATAAGTGGGACATGTAGAAGTCTGGGGTCTGTGCCTCTTAGGGAGTACACAGGGAGGGGGGGTGTTGGGATAAAGTAGATTCAAGGTAGGGAGGGAGGGAGAGGGTCCAAAATTTAGCAGCAAACCTAGCGCAATTTATTAATCTGCGGTCTTGTAGCGATGGTAAGGCTAGGGAGCTGTATAAAGTACAGTGGTGAGTGGATTGTGGGGAGTCGAGGATGAAACGACAGAAGGAGTGGAACAGGGTGTCGAGGCTTGCCAGGGTAGTCGCAGGGGCGATAGAATAACCTATGTCACCATAATCCAGTATCGGGAGTATCATTTTTTGTACTATGGCGTGCCTCGTTTACTTGGGGAGACAGGTTTTGTTTCGATAGAGTGCCCCCAGTTTAGGGAGTAGCCTCTTATGTAGGGAGTCTATGTGGGAGGCGAAATCAAGATGTTGGTCGAGCCAGATGCCTAGATATCTAAAGCTAGTGCATTGCTCAAGGGGAGTACCTTCCAGGGTAGAGAATGGGGGACACGGGGTTTGTCGGGAGAGTCTTTGTTGGGAGCCAAACGTAAGAGACACTGTTTTTTTAGGGTTAAGAGATGGCTGGTTTGACATGAACCAGTGCTGGATGGCTGAGAAGTCCTCCTGGAGGAGAGATGCTACACTGCTTGATGAGGGGCCTGAGGTATACAGAACTGTATCATCTGCGTACATTTGGATGGAAGAGTGGGAGCATGCAGAGGGGAGGCCATTAAGAAAAATGGAGAAGAGTATTGGTCCAAGGACTGATCCTTGGGGGACTCCCGCTATGACTGGTAGGGGGTTTGATGTGTGAGAGGCCAGTCTGACCGACTGCGTCCTACCCGCTAGGTAGTCTTAGAACCAGTCTATAGCTGGGTGGGCTAGACCTGCATCTGTAAGTTTTGAGATAAGTAGGGGATGCGAGACGGTATCGAAAGCCTTTGCTAGATCTATAAAAATGGCCGTGATGTGTCCTTTGTCGATACCTGTGAGGATGTCCCCAGTAACACGTAGTAGGGTGGTGATGGTAGAATGGGATATGTGGAAGCCAGATTGGAAAGGAGTAAAAAAGGAGGAGGCGTCCAAGAACTGGAAGAGTTGGGACAGGACCAATTGCTCCTGAAGTTTGGCCAGAATCGGGAGTAGGGAGATAGGTCTGTAGTTACCTGGGGAGGAGGGGTCACCGCCTTTAGGGAGGGGTATGACAGTGGCCCTTTTCCAGGTCATTGGTACCTTACCCAAGGAGAAGGAGAGGTTGAAGAGTGCGGCCAGTGGGGTGGCTATGGCAGGGGCTGACTGGAATAGCATCTTGGCGTCCAGAGATGACGGGCATTTGCCTCTGTTAGGGTTCAGTGCCTATAGGGCGTGGAGGACTTCTGCGGGGGATACTGGCTGGAATACAAAAGGAGGGACTTGGGGGTGGTGCTATGTGTGGGGGTGCTGTGTGTATATTCCGGCGGGAGGACAGAAGGTTGTCTGTGCAGCTGGAGAAATGGGTGTTGAAAGCTTCAGCAACACCGATGGGGTCAGAGATGAGGGTGTCATGTACTAAAATTGTTGGGGGTTGGCAGGGGAAGAGAGCAGGATTTCCAGAAGTCCATAGGGTGGTTTGAATTATTACTAAAGGATGATAGAAAGTAAGCTTTTTTTGCTTGGCGAATACTATTTGTGCAAGCATTTCGGAGGGCTCTGTAGGTAGTAAGGGAGGCCTGGGTGCCCAGTTTCTTATAAGCTTTCCAGGCATGGTCCCTGGTGCGGCAAGTTCTGATTAAGTCAGCCGTGATCCAAGGGAGATGTGCTCCTCGTACTCTCTTTGTGCGCAGTGGAGCAAAAGCCGTTCTCCCTGTTGCAGTTTTTATGTTGTCTTGTGCACGTGCAAGCAACATATTGTGGTAGCTTAGCATAGCAGGTTTTGGAGGTGCAGTCGTGTTGAGGCCAATGGCGCCACTGCTTTTCCAGGTTGGGCTCTGTGGCACGAATTAAACAGCATGCTGTCTATGACAGCAGTTGAAAAGCATGCCACCAACTTGAAATGAATTTGCCGCTGCGATGAGGGAGTGACCCATTATTGCAGGGCGCGCCTTGCCTGGTTTAACATTTTAGTAAACATGGTGGTGGCTGTCACCGTCCACCTCTCATAATCCCCATAAAAGCCAACATCTGAAGTGCCCAGTCCCCCTGTCAGCATGCTCCCCCCCCAGTTCATTTGCCAATGGGGGAGCCCAATCCCCGTCGGCATAATGTCCCCCTTGTTTGAATGTATCTGCAGAGGGGGGTGCTCAATCCCCCATGGCATCATGCACCCCAAACACACTTTCTTTGCCGACAGAGGCCCAATCCCCATCAGCTTCAGCCCTCTCCCCAAAAACACAGGTGGTGCACTGGGGCCCACCCCAGTGTCGCAAAGCAAACCTGGAAAAAAAACCTTCCCCGGTCTTTTTTTTACTTGAAACAAAGCGGTCCCTCACCGTGGCCCCTTCCCCAACCCGCACCCACCCTCGCCCCACCACTCCACCCCCTCACCCCATACTTACCTCCGGAGTTCAGCGCGATGATCTTCGGTGGACTGAAACACGTCTGCACTCTTTAAAGCCGACCACGAACTGAAGAAATGCTGGTAAGCTGTATAATGGCATAAATGGGGGTGGGGGAGGGTTCAATGTAGGTGATATCTCAGCCATTTTGGGAGTTTTGGTCATTTTCAACATGGGGTTCTTGGGACCCCCATGAACTCAGTCACTGTCATTTCGTTATTCGGTCCCGAAATGTGATTTCGTGGTCACTGCACAGAATCACTTTTCAGGACCGATTAACTAAAATGACAGTGTCTGTTCATGAGGTGGGCTTCAAAGAGCCTATGTTGCCAAATTCATTGAACAATTTCCAAAAATGACTGTATTCTGAACGTGCAATGCACAGTTCCATACGCACGCCAGAACTTCTCGAGAATTTTAAATATTTTCACTGGAGATTTTCAACATTGCCATTTTTCCACACCTCCTTATGATCAGTACAGCTGCCATTTTTCACATCTGGCCCAAAATGTGTTTTTGCACATCTGGAGCACAATGGCGTGGTCACTGTGCGAAATCAACATTCAGGACAGAGTAAGAAAACCGCAGTAACAGTGTTCATAAGGAGAGGTCCCAAAAAGCCCATGTTGTAAATTTGGTGAAAAAATTCCAAATAATGACTGCGTTACCAGCGTGCATTGCAGTTTCTACGCATGCTCGTAACTTCGCTAATTTTTTATATTTTTACTCCAGATTTTTAACATTGTCATTTTTGCAGACCACCTTATGAACAGTATAGCTGTAATTTTTCACATCCTGCCTAAAACATGTTTTCGCACCTGTGACACACAATGGGCACGGTCACTGTGCGACATCAAAGTTCGGGACAGATTAAGTGATGGTCCTAAAATGCCTATGTTGAAAATCTGGTGTAAAAAATCCCCAAAATAATTGCATTACAGGTGTGCATTGCACAGTTTCTACGCACGCTCGTGACTTTACCAATACCGTTATATTTTTACTCCAGATTTTCAACATTGCCATTTTTTTACACCTCCTCATGAACAGTGCAGTTGTCATTTTTCACATCCTGTTCAAAATGTGCAGTCACTGTGCAAAATCACCTTTCATCTAATGAACTGATACTGTCACTGTTCATGCGGTGGGGTCACAAAAAGCCCATGTTGAAAACCTGGAGTGAAAATACCAAGAAACGCCCAGGGCGTTAGGGTTTCTGACCATAATGCCTTGACAGGCATCACGGGTGTGACTTGGGATTGTCAACAGTAATGCTCATGCCATTCCACCCCCACCCCCACCCTGCAGCCAGTGACAGGCATTGAGGTGTGCCTTGGGCTCTTCGACCCCAAAGTTCACCCCATTCTCCTACACTGCACCCATGTCAGTGTTTTTCCTTATGGAATGGAGTGAGTGTAAAGCCCAAGCACCCCAAGGCACACCTCAACGCTTGTCGGTGTCTGCAGGGTAGGGTGAGGTGAAATGACATGACCATTATGGCCGACGACCCAAAGGCACACCCCAATGCCTGTCAGTCTCTGCTAGGTGGGGGTGGGGTTGGTGTCTGTTCAATGCTTCACTGCCATTCCTATTATGCATCTCTCTAACTCCTGCAGTACCAATGCCAACGCCAGCAAGACAACATATGGCACTGACAAATGCTTGTTGTAGTTGAGATAAGTTTGTCAGGCATGGTTTTATTTTTAGGAAGTTCCAACTTTGGGTATGAGAAAGTGGCATAATGTTCCTTTTGGAATACTAAAACTATCAATGCCATGTCAGGATACAATAGAACATTTGGAAGAGCCAAGATAAAAAGCACCAGTCTTATTACTCTTAGGAAAACAGAAACACTAGAACCCCAGCCATTTACAGGGAGCAAAAAGAACCAAGTTTATGTTACATTAACCCAAAGTCCAATATATGGGAGCCAACCTGATTTATTTAATACTAGCCCAAGAGAAAATCTTAATCCCAGTTTACAGGCAGTGCTGGTCCTAGTGATTCTGCAGCCCTGTGCAAACTCTCTTGGTGGGGCCCATTTTAGGAGTCAGGGAGCCCCACGAAACAGCCTCATCCTTGTAATGTACAAATGAAGCAAATTCAGCAGTCAAAGCAACAACTTTGTTCTTGAGTTAAATAAATTTAAACATTTTATTGTGGCAAAATGGGAAACTGCCGACTAAAATCCTGTGCCTCAGCACTTCAACTTAATCCAGGTCTTCGTCAGGGGGGCAGATCTTATCCACATAATGACCTCCTTATATCTTCCAGTTCAGCTAGTTTTTTTTGTAATTTTGAAGGCAAATGTAACCAGGTCACCATGGATGTTACGGTTACTACCTCCCCTGCCTTGTGGGCTCAAACAAGGTTGAAAGGCCTCGGCTCTGTTTTTCTTGAACGAGGGGTTCATTTCTAAAAGAATGACAAATAGTGCAATGCCTCCACCCTGAGTTAAATTTAAGTGGGCCTTTTGACAGAGTGGTACAACCCTCTGGGATGCTGTACCACCCCATGCATGGAATACTAGAAGCAAATGCAAAATTCTAGTACACATCCAGTTGTTGACGTTCCCTAATAATGGCCCCTATTTACAAACAAACATGCAAGAAGCGCATATAGGGGTGCGCAGCTCTGCACGGGGGCTGTAGTCACGACCCCAGCCCCCGCCAGGCTCCCCTATGTGGCCCCACCCCCCTGTGCACAGGTCTGCAGGGGGAAGGTGGGTGGGGAGTGCAGATCATGGTGGGCAACCAATCGGCTGCCCAGGCAGGAACCCTAAATGGATCCTTTAAGCGCCTCTGGTGCTATGTTGCCGGCTGGCATGCACAGCGCCAACCGAGCTATGGAGGTGGTCCTCCCTGTCCACCCAACCCCAGCCACCAGTAATGCCCCGACAACAGGGGCTGCATTGTTGGGGGTGCCATTGCCCACCACCATTCCCACCGCATCCGGAGGCAGATTCCCTGTGGGGGGCGTGTAGCTGGCCCCAGTGATTTATGGCTGCCTCCTGGAGGCAAAAATGGTCTCCCCCACACATAGCACTCTGTGGGGTTGTGCATGCCGCAGAGTGTTGGCTCGCCCCCCACACTGCCCCCCAGCCCAGCCCGCCCACCCCAGAGATCCATGATCAGCCAGGGTATCAGGTGCATAGGAGGGGCATATCCATTTGGTGATACGGCGGAGGGGTGCAGTGGGCACGGAGGCTGTGCAGTGGCTCGCGCCCGACTTACGTGGCGCATAGCCACCCCAGTCATTTGTGAATAGGTCCCAATATGCTCACAATACAAGCTCACAAATTCATGCTCACAAGACAGTGTAAAAAGAACAACAAATCATTTATTAAAAAGGTTAACTATAGGGGTAGCAGGATGCAAAAATTAATAACTGTGGAGCTGTTTCAGTGAATTTAGACTTTAACAATGCCCCCTGAACAAAGGTAGTTGCCAGACCAGGCTTGGCCCAGTCAACAAAATAGAAAACCATCTGAATGGTCAGAACAATAACAGTGCCCACCTCTCACCAGCATCTGCAAACAGTACAGTTCCCTTTCATTCCTGCCCATCTGTACTGGGGGCACTACACACTCCCAACTGGCACCAGTATCCCTAGTTAACTAAATGAGTGCTCCCAATGTCTTCACTGAGTACCCAGCCATGGAATGGTGCAGACCCAATGATGTTGCAGCTGGCTGGCTGGCGTTGGTGCACTTTAAACAAATAGTTTAAACCAAAACCTTATAGGACATGTAATTGTGAAAATGGCTCTTTGAATTGAGACAATTGTAACTCCTGGCCCGAAGGCCAAAGTAGTAGCCTTGGAGAAAACTATTCACAAAACCCCAGTTGCAGGGCAAACCCTGATGTTACTCATGGTTCTGAAGATTTATTTATTTATTAGAATTTTGGTAACCAGGTAAGTCCACCGAGACCATGCAGTCCCTTTTTCAGTGATGAGCCGGGTGACAATGGTGAACACAGTACAATAGATAAATACAATAACAATATACAGGATACAGAGAGATTTAACAATGTCGCAAAAATTATTACAGTGGAAAGCCAGGTAAGTAACTTAAAACTGATCGGGCATTAAGTATATATAAATAAACAGGATAACTAATATTATACAATGTATACATAGCAGGAACACGAGAGCAGGTGGATTACAAGATACATCTATCAGAGTAACATAGACTAGGCATTAACAATGCTATAAGGGTTATTTAAAGCAATAGCAGAGGAGGGGAGTTAGTAGGAAAGAGGTAAGCTCTTTTTTTGAAGGAGGATAGGGTGGGGCAGGAGAGTAAGTTACGGGGGAAGGAATTAAAAGCAGAGGGAGCCGAGAAGGTGAATGAGCGCTTACCCGATAGGCGTTGCGTCTTCTGGATTGCTAATAAGGATAAGGAAGTAGATCTAAGAGTGCGTGTGGGTGCTTTTTTGTAAATAATTCCTTAGTCTTTTCAGGTTGTAGGTCTTTCAAGCTGCAGCTCTGGTGTGCTCCAAACAAGGATGCAGGTCTTGAAAGCTGAATTGATAGCAGGCTCTCTTTGCAGACTTGACACACCTTTTACTTCTTTTGCAGGCAACTGGAATGACCAGTCTTAGGGACCAGGGCCACATGCCTCATCCACCCATCCTGGCATCCATCCCTCATGGTGAGATGATAGCCAGCACCCAGCAGTGGCACTGGCCTTCTGACTCTCCACACCATCCACATGCTTTGGAATTTTTCTTAGATTTCTGGAACACAGTCTTTACCCACACTACAGGCTAGCAGCTGTGGCACACAATCCAACAGTAGTTAAACACAGTCTCTGCTGGTTCATCTCTGGTCTGGCTGGGTCGATGAACAAATTCAGCAAAATTACTTTCTCAGCTTCTTCCAGATATTGGAAAGCAATGCTGAGCACCTCCTGGGTGGGTGGCTGTGGAAGCCCCAGATAGGCCTCCAACATTTCACAGGAACAACAGTCCGGGTCGTCCTCACTCTCTGAGAGCTCCTGGCAGACTGCCCTGAGCTGTATCTGCCCTCAGGGTCTGAAGAAATCAGGGCAGCATCCCACTGGTCAAACAGGCTGTCAATCCACCAAATTAGTATGCAGAACATTCACTCGACACCTGATTGGCTGTACAAACAGGTACCAAGAGCATGGTCTTCTTCTTTTACCCAGGAAATATTGCTGAAGTCCTCTGGGCTCCTCGACCTCCCGTTGGCTGAGAAAGAGGTCAGGGGTGACAAAGATGGCTGCTCATAGTTCAGGCAGTATAGAGTCCCATCGTTAACTTTATTTTATATAGCGCCTTTCCTTCCTTAATATTAATGGGCCCCTGGGTTCCATAGCTGCCCTTCTGCCATGCTTTCCAATGGCAGAGTGGGTCTTTACAGGGGAATCCCCTGCCTGTTGTGAGTGCCATAGCACTCTTCCCCCCAGGCGGCAGATAGGGCTATGCATGATAGCAGCCTCTGCTGCAATTAAAGCTAAAGTGCACTTTTAAGCACTTAAAGTTAGCTTTTGCTCCCCCCAGTGAGCATCCTGCCCCCCCCCATGCCAAATGGAGAATGGGGCCGGAGCACACAAAAAGAGAGACCTTGGCTTGAGCTACCTGAGCAGCTTCAACTCAGAGCACCGTAGCGCTAGCAGAGTACAAGCCAACTGCATAGCCTGAACATTCGAGCAGGTGCCAGCATGAATGTGCGCACTTAGAGCTGTGCGGCACTTGCTGGGACGATACTGCCAAGCTGGCAGTTTTAGCTTTCCCCAGCTCCTCCGATCCCCTACTAGCATTAGAGGCACCAGGGGCTGGCAGGAGCATACCAGGGACCAATGAATTGGATTGGGGGCCAACCACAGGGCAGAACAGTGCCCGGGTAGAAGAATGAGGCAAGCCCTAACCCATGGGGGCGGGGTTACACCAACTTGACAACTAAAGCTTTTTGGGGAAACCTTCTAATCCTGGGCCCTGTGCAGATGCACAACTCATACTATGGTAAGGCCGGCCCTGTTTATAGGACATCATAACAGTGTAATGGGTTTTACTGGACAAGAACAGAGATCAAGAAACCTGTACTGTGTCCTGTAATAGAAAAGAAAATTCAGTTGGCATTTATTGTGTAACACAGAAAAGATGTTTATATAAACAGTTAGCAAAACATTATACAAATTGAGGGGTGCTAGTCTGTGTGTCTTAGTACAGTCTTGTTGGTGAGGTCTTTGTCCTTTAATTGGGGGGCTGAATGCATATCTTTGTAGCTTGCAAAAGTTAAGACCAGTGTTCCAGAGGCTAGATCAAAGTTGGCATGAGGCAGTATAGCATTGTAAGCTGGTCTCTGCAGTGAATGAAACATAGCACAGGCACAGTACAGAAAGTGACAGTTTTACAATTCTTAGCAACAGTTATATCATGCTCATACCTCTACCGCTCATAACTCCCAGACCTATTCACTTGCCAAAAAACATGTTACACAGGCTAGTTGCTTTAGGGAGTGCTGTTTGTCAAAGGATTGCAGTTAAATATGAAACAACAGTTTTATGTGGTTTCCCTTGCCTTTCAGCTTAGGCATCTTCAGGCAAATGTGAGGAGCGTGCATCCTGGTGAGACTTAATAGTAGTAAAGTAGTAGCAAAAACCTTTATTTTTATACAGGATAGCAGATGGAAAATTGCATCATTAGGACTTACGTCCTGTTTACAAGATGGTCCTATTATTATGAAGTTCCAAGAGCTAAAAGCTTATAAATAGTATCAAAATTTGACAAAGACAATATAAAGACTTACACAACATATAATACATATACAGTCGTTCAGAACTATACATCACAATTTGTTTCACTTACAAATACAATTTTAAAACTAAATTTGTCCTTAAGCAGCTGCATTTGGAATTCGCATCCCAATGGGTAAAGGATCTACCTGTAACACTCACAGAGAATCCTCAATTCAACTTTTAAACTAGTTGAGAAAGACCTGATATCCTTATATTGCATATGTGTTGCTGATTTTAGAGTTCCATATTTTATCCATGATTAATGGAAAGTGCATATTGCTATATTTATTCTTAAATTTAGTAAAATTCAAAATTCATCATACTTATGCCTCTCAGATTATGAACATATGCTTTCTTTTCTAATTTATCATAAAGCTATATTGGCTGGTTTTATTTACAACCTTATAGATCTGATTTGCCCATACTATCCTTCTTTTGCTTTCTTTCGTACTATTGACAGATTGTGCAATCTAGTCTGTCTCCAGTCCAGAAGAGCTTTTTCACAAATTAAGTGTGATGAGCTAGTTCAGTTTTTCGCAGATAAGGCTGCCAGCATCAGGTCTGGAATCAGCCTGGCTCTCTCCATGAAAGGCTTTGGGGGTCGATGGGAGGTGGTGAGCGCCCAGTCTGTTTGGACGGATTTCAGCCGACTGGAATTCACGGACATTGTGAAGATTGTCCAGACTTTGCACCCAATCTGTTGTAGTTTGGAACTGGGCCCTACCTTCTTTTTGGTGGGATGTGTAAATGTTATCTGCCCGATCCTAGCTGAAATTGTATGGAGATCCTTGGAGAGTGGAATCTTTCTGGATCCCTTAAAGGAGGCAGTCATTTGACCACTCCTTAAAAAACCCTCCTTGGATCCCATCGATCCAGTTAACTACCGACCTGTCTCTAACCTTCCCTTTGTGGAGAAGGTTATTGAGAAGGTGGTTGCATTGCAACTGGACAATCACTTGGTAACTCACAATGTCTATGAGGCTCTCCAGTCTGGTTTCAGGAAGAGGCATAGCATGGAGACTGCCCTTGTTCGGGTATTAAATGACCTCCTAATGGCGAGAGATCGAAAGGCTTGTACCATCTTGGTCCTTCTGTATCTCTCAGCAACAGCTTTTGACACTGTGGACCATGAGGAGCTTTTGGAAACCCTGCAGTTCCTTTGTGGACTGTCTGGTACAGTCCTCGAATGGTTCCGATCTTTCCTTGTAGGCAGGTCTCAGAGGGTGGTCACTGGAATTTATTCCTCTGACACCATCCCCCTGTCCTGCAGGGTGCCACAGGGCTCCATATTGGCACCTGTGTTGTTCACAGTGTATATGCTGCCTTTAGGAGACATCATCAGGTGATACGGCTTGAGTTTTCACTGCTATGCAGATAATACTCAGCTGTATATGTCCTTTATGCCTGGACAGGTTGATGTGATCTCCATGCTAAATAGCTGCCTATCTGAGATCAAAGACTGGATGAGCTCGAGTTGGTTGAGACTGAATCGGGATAAGACTGAGGTGTTGGTCATGGATCTAGGCCACCTGGGGGTGGATTTTGGTGCTAGGCACGCCTCAGGCCTTTGGCTTGATGGTGTCCAGCTCATCACCTCAGATCGGGTGCATATCTTGGGCATTGTTTTTGATGACGGCCTGACCTTAAAGCCTCAGGTTTCAGCTGTGGTCAAATCTTCATTTTACCATCTGAGAAATATTGCCTGGGTGAAACACCTGATTCCCCTGGGCGACCTACCAACATTGGTCCATGCCTTCATTACTACCCGTCTTGAATACTGCAATGCCCTCTATCTAGGACTGTCTGGGGTTGATATCTGCCGCTTGCAGCTGGTGCAGAATGCTGCGGCCAGGCTGTTAACTGGTACCTCTAGGTCCAGTCATATTATGTCTGTCCTGCTCGAACTGCACTGACTGCCAGATCAGTGGCGGATCACCAATAAGGTAGGCTTGCTTACCTTCAAAACCCTACATGAACAGGAGCCTGACTACCTTAAAGATCTCCTGACTCCCTACTCCCCCAGTCGCCCTCTCCGATCCACCGACAAGGGATTGCTCGAGATTCCAAGGGTTCATCTTAAAACATCTGGAGCTCATGCTTTTTCATTTGCAGCACCAACCCTGTAGAATTCTCTACCTCATCGGTTAAGAGAATGCCTGACCATCAGCAATTTTAAATCTATGCTGAAAACATATCTATTTTCTTTGGCCTTCTTGGATTAATTGTATTGATTTTAAAAAGTTATTATATTCTCTGTTTTTAGATTGCATTTTATAACTTGTACAGTGCCTTGGTTTTGAAAGGTACTATAAAAATATGATTGATTGAGAAAGCCAACCAACTTCCTCATATAAATTACAATGATGTTCACAATAATCCTTCCTCAGTATAAATCTGGCCATTCGGTTATATATCGTATCTATTTTAGACAACACACTTTTAGCAGCAAGGCCGGATACATGGGTACCATACTCAAGGATGGAGAGAAGAAGTTAATTTACTCTAGTTTCCCTCATTAACTTATTTACGCAAAAACTGGATCATCTAAACACTACTAGCTTTTTATTTACCTTTGATACTGTTTCAATTATATGATAACCAAACTTTAACGTATTATCTATCCATATCCCAAGATATCTATATTCTGAAACCTGGGCAAGCGCTTCATTCTGTGGAGTTATAATAATTACTCAATTTTTATTTTTACCCAGGTCATTTCTTCCCTTATGAAATACCATAAGCTTTATTTTCTTACTGTTTACTATCAACCCTGAGTCTGATGATAACCATGTACAAAGCCCTTCAAAATCTTCTTGTAAGCGTATTTCCATAATCTTAGGGGTTTTACCACTAGAAATCAGGATAGTGTCATCCGCATATAAATGAATGTTTGAGTACTTTATACTGTCGACTAACTGGTTTATATATATAAGAAATAATGTTGGCCCCAAAATGGAGCCTTGGGGCACCCCTCTCTGAACCAAGGCTTTATCAGATAATACTCAATCAATATACACCTGTTGAGTTCTATTCTTTAAATAAGACATAAACCAATCAAGTGAACTCTCCACAAGACCTACCTCTACTAATCGTTCTCCCAAGAGCCCATGTACCATGGTATCAAAGGCCTTTGATAAATCTACGAACACCGCACCCACCAACAGGGTATCCTCCAATTTTGAGGCTATAATAGCTACCATGTGGGTGAGTGTGGTGCCTGTGGAAAATTCCCTATGAAACCCAGACTGGTATTTTGTCAGTAGTGAATATTTCTCTAAGTGGTCACTAAGTTTTACCTGCACCAATCTCTCCATAATTTTTGAAAGCCCAGATAACAAGGCAATGGGTCTGTAGTTTGTAGGCACATAAACATCCCCCTCTCCTTTATAAATAGGAATAATCTTTGCATTTTTCCAACTGCAGGAAAAAATTCCTTCTTTTAAGCTCCAAGTAAAGAGTTTAGTTAGAACTGGAGCAGTAACCTGAATGGAGACTTTAAGGAAGCGTTTTTCTATATAATCCAGGCCAAAGGCCTTTTTTGATTTGAGCTTTCTTATTTCTTCGTTAACCTGTTTACATGACAGATATTTAAATCTAAGTTTGGGAATGTCAATCTTTTCTTTTAGAGAAACATTATTATTTAATATAGGATTAGGGATATTTAAATCTGGTAATTTTACAAAATAATTATCCAGAATATTTGCTGACTGCCTAGGGGTTTGGGGAATGCCCTTGGCTTAACATTTGAACTGGAGGTCTCGAAATAACAGGAGGATCAAAGGATCTAATCAGTGTCAAAAATGTTGTAATATCTATAGTCTTGATTGCCTTAGTTTTGCAACATTTTTGTTTAGACTTTCTTATTTGAAGTCTTAATGAATTCCTAGCTCTCTTATATCTTTCCTAATCCACAGATTTCAGGGTCTTCCCTGCAATTTTCCATAGCCTATCTTTCCCTCATTTCTGTTTCTTTAATTTCTCTATTATCCAGGTGTAGGGACTAAACCCTTGATGGAAAAAATATTTTATTTTTATCTTCAAGAATTGATTTTTATTATTATTCTATCTGATTTTTATATGGGACTAATTTCTGGTTAAGAGTATTGTTTGCATAAATTCCTAAGAGAAAACAAAAAATGTTAGTTATTTAAACCTTAAGACAAGGTATCTGGCTTTAATGCTTTAAAGGAAAATATTTCTGTTCCATAAGCAGCACTTTGCCATATGCTAGAGGAGATCTAAGGGAATAGAGATGAAACTCCATTTTGTTTTTTAAGCCATGATAAAAGTGGACACCTTCCAGGCTAAGCATGTAGTGCAATGTTGTTCTAAGGGGGCCTGCCACATTCCAGAACCATCTCTGTGATGTCCAAGCCTTGCATGACAGAGTTATAGGTAAATTTATAGGAAAAGTCTTAGCTAAAGCTAGGTATCCATGACCACTATCAAGATAAGAGATCATGTGATGGGTAGCACCAAAAAAAAGTCTTAGACTTTGAAAGTACCATTACCCTGTATAGAAAAAAGAAACTGCATTCATAGTTTAAAGATGCAATGTACTGCCGCTATGAAAATTGGACAGTTATAGGACGATAGTATGATAAATAAGCTTACTGAGTTTTATAGTTGCAGAATGAAGCATTCAAAAGTTATGAATATAATTTATTTAATATTATTTTCATATTAGAAAACTAGACAAATCTAGTATCCTGTGATAGCTCACATCTTAGGAAGTCTAACAAGATGAATACTAAATCTGTAGTTTGTTGCTATAGAGAGAAAGGCCGTCTAAAGGTTTATAGTGAAGTAACTTTTCTGACAGTGATTGATGTCTTTAAGAAAAGAATAAAGGAAATCCCTGTCTTAAAGAAGTTTGCTCAATTTATACAGTTCCTAATTATTTATTTATTTATTTAAATTTTGGTAACCGAGTAGGCCTGCTGAGATCAGTTATAGTCCCTTTTTCAGGGGCGACCTGGGATAATTTCATAATAGTACAACAGGATATAACTTTTACATTAGATTCAACAACATACAGTTAATTATAGTTCATGAGAGGAGACAATCATTTAGACGGACAGATTATATAAAGGGGATTATTATTAGTTCTTGTCGTACACATTAGGTAAGGTCAGCAATCTTACTCAGAGATTATAGCAGGTATGCCAAAGTAACATCATTTTAAACAGGAAAAAAATGTACTTCTGAAATCTGTAAATACTTTTTAGATATCTATAAAGGAAAACGTTTTATAATGCTTTTATAAATTATAGATTTTATATTAAAATTGACACCTTCATGTTTGGTCTCAAATGAATCCTCTCCTTTAGTTGCATCTAAAAATGCAAGTCTTATATATGTACAAAGGTACACGTAGATGCAAGAAAGAAAAGATGTTTTATATCAAAAATAGTTTTCAGGATGAGGTCATATTGGAAAAAAATGGCTTAGGAGGGGTTAACAGTAACACCCTCAAGGACTGCTCAGACCAATCATAACTTGATGGTGATGTCGCCCAGTAAGGGTGACATAAATGGGATGCTGGCAAAGCTGACCCAGAACTGCTTAATTCTTTGGTATGTGAAGACCTGTGTTCAATATCCTGACAATTTTGGATGAGCTTGGACTTATTCTAGACTAAAAGCCTGAAGCCACACCTGCTGGGAACATTACTTGGGCTTTAACATTGCCACCGCAAGGAGTGTTAAACCAGCCTGAAAGCCTGCACAACTCTGCCACAGGTCCAGCTGCTGAAATAGACTGTTACAGAAAGGACTTTCTTCCAGTATTGGATTAAGCAAGGCCTATGTTTTGCATACTGAGAAGTTGGACTAAAAGTAATGTTTTGGAATTTCTGTTAAAACACTGAACAAGAGACTGACTTTGGAATTTACCAGCCAGCAAGTCTACAGTGCTGTTGAATAGCAGTGAGTCCAAAGTTACAGGTTCAAAAGCAGAAATGAACTGAAACAGAAAAAGTCACAGAGTCCAGTTACCCAAAACAACATTGCTGTCCACAGGGAGAGATCTTTCTACAGACTGTGCTGAGCTGCTAAAATCTTGTCTGATTTTTCCCACTTAATCCTGAAGTGACTTTTGATGATTTGTGATGTCAAGCAAGAAGGATCCAGCATGCATTGCTTCATTGATGTCAAAAGACTCTACAGTTCCAGGTTCAAGGGAAAAAGACAGCAGACTAAAGCCAAACTCACCACCAAGGACATTTGTCATCCAAAATCAAAGGTTCTCACCTAGACTTTGAAAGTTAAAAAGTAGAAGACCACATCTACAGATAACTAAAACATAAGTATTCCTTTATCCTACTTTTAGTACTTATTTGGCTATCTGGGGTGATAACTTAGTGCATTTTACCTCCAAACCTTGGGTTTATGGTTAAGCTTAAATTTAAATCTAAAGAAAATACCTTTTTCATACTATAAAGTTTAAGCAAGTATCATACCAAGTTAATCTGAAACACTAGTGTAATGAGTTGCAAGTTCTCATAGTAAAAAGAAAAAATCATGCTATTTATAAGTATGCTAAAGAAATAGTATAATCTGTCATTTATTATGCTGAATATTGCTTGTTTATTTACATTGCTTATTGCTGAAATTTGTTTTATTTGTTTTATATGATTTACTTGATTTTCTAAAACCTGTTTTGTTTACATTACAGTTTATGTTTACATTACTTTTATTATGCTTGATATTTATTCTAGTTATGAATATTTAGGACTTGTACATATGTGAATAAAATATATTTATCTCTTATATAATCCAAAGTGTGGCAACAGTGTTTTTCACTGTCATTTTTGAATATGGCGAGCATAGGATAATATCACACGTGAATATTTATTATTTTTGTTAATTTATGAAATTATTTTTGGGTAAGGCCCGAGGTGAATCCAAGTGCATTCTTATAAAAAGTGATATTATAAGCCTTTGTTCCGACCCAGGGAACATGGGTCTTCCTTTGCACAATTATTTTATAAGGGGCTAATTCATTGCAGACTTCTAGGAACCATTTAGTAAATTCCTAGTCTGCTAAATCTACAGATGGGATTAGAAATAGTCTATCCCATCTTGATAGAGGCTAATCTAGCCACAAAAGCATCTCTATTATAATTTTTAAAGCTTCTACATTTATTCTTCAGGGAGATCTGTCCTACGATTCTTTTCCAACCCAATTTAAAGGTACAACTTATTGAGCTATGGTCACCTAGAATTGATTGGTGATTTTGAACTAGAATTCTTGCTGTGACAAAAATTAGATCCAATATATTACCTGTACTGGTTTGTGAGGTTTTCCTTGTCAGGAGTACGATTCTTGGTTTACATCTAGTACCTTAAAGCTTTTCTGTAATGCTAACCCACATGGTTTTCTCCATGCAGCATTAAAGTCTCCTATCAACAATAGATTAAATCCCATAGAGTATGTTTGTATGACCGATGCTAGATTTTCAAATTCACAGATAGAGGACTTTGGAGGGGTATAGATAACACCTACTATGAGTGTTAATTTGTGAATCTTAACTAATAAGCAATCTATGAGCCCTATTTGACCAGCAAACAAGACTGATGTAGGTGGGTTCCTACTACTAGGTGCAGGGGTTCTCTTTAAAGTAGCAGTATGTGTTAGTCATCATGTCAGGTTTGTTTTTGTGTCTGTTTTTGTTGTTTTGCAATAAAGTATTTCTGGGAAAAATATTACAATACCCCACATTTTTTTTCATGTTGTTTCATTTAGAAGACAGTATAGTGTAGTGTGTTAAGGCTCTGAACTGCAGATCAGGAGACCTGGTTTGAATCCCACAACCGCCTAGGTGCATACTGTGTGATCCTGAGCAAGTCACTCAACTTTCTTGTGCTTCCAGGTCACATCTGGAAACAAGTTTCAGCTTAGTGTGCTACTCCAGGTTAAACAATTTCCCCTTTCATTTCTGAACTGACGTATGTGATTTTGATGTTTTTAACAGTTCTTGCTCTCTTGCAATGCCCACCATGAAACATCTCAGTGGTGTGGGGCTGCTTACCATTAGAAACATGTGCCAGCACTATCATAATATGTCTTTAGTAAAAATCAAGTACTGACGGACAAAAGGTACCCTCAACAGAAGGGACAGTTACATATTGCAAGTGGAGCTATTTCTAATAACTTTAGTCATTAATTATAAAAATAGTTATGAAAGCATTTTTTTAATATCTGAGGAAATTTAAACTACTGATAATGAATATAAGGGTGTAAGGAATACATTTTTGCTAAAAAAAAATATGATAGGCCTAAACCAGGTAAAGACTCAAAAAGCCATGCCCTTCCTACCACCCAATTTCACTCTTGACAGAGGACTACACAATCAAGATCAAGGTTATGGCAACTAGGCTTGACATAGCCCTGCTGTTAATAATTCACTCAGACCAACTGGGGGTTGTCAAGCGTAGACAAGGTAAAAACAACCTTAGATGAAATTTGAATGTACGTTTGCAATGGATGGTGGGAGAGGAGGGAAAAAAGCTAAGAAAGGGTGGAGAGGGTATCATTGCCTTCACTGCTTAAAAGGCATTCGACCACATGGAGTGGGGATTCCTACATCACACCCTAGAAAGATTTGGGTTAGGGGCTCACTTTAGAAGCTGGGTCAAAATGTTGTACAACAACCCCTTGGCCCAAATATTGACAAAAGGGCAGCTCTCCAAACCTTTCACAATTACCAGAGGTATGTGGCAGAGGTGCCCCTTGTCACACTTGAAGGGCTCTGCCCATAGTTCAATGGGCAGGGATAACCTTCCTATTTAACCCCACATGCCTAGCTCAGCATCGCTCAGCAGTTTCAATTTCACCCTCCATCCACCTCCACCTCCTCCTTCTCCTGCACTCTTCTCACCCTCCGCTCAGGGCAGAGACAAACTTTGGTTGAAATGGAAATTCTTGTCTCAGCAAACTGACTTTGATGCATATCGCTCCTTGCATAACACCTGCAAGAAGGAGGTTTGCACTGCCAAGAGCAACTATTATCGCAAACTCCTTAAATCCTCCATTTCCAACCCCAAAAGCTACTGGTCCCAAATTAATGTGACACTGGGTAACACCAAGTTGCAGATTCCCAATGACATGCTAATTAATGACATTCACTGCAATAATCCCAACACCATTGCCAATGCCTTCAACTCCATCTTCACTACGGTTCCCAATGTTTCCCCTTTTACATCCTACGGGTCACAACCTCCTATTCCTCCTCATGCTCCTCATGATCCACCTCCTACTTTGATACTTTCTCCCTTCTTGCGTTCCAAGGTCCTAAAGCAGCTGAAAACCATTCCTGCTCATGGCAGTCCTGGGCCGGACAGATTAGAACCCAAGATTCTTAGACTTGCTGCCCCTCTCCTGGCCACTCCAGTTACTCAGCTTTTCAACCTATCCATTTGTACCACCACGGTGCCTTTAGCGTGAAAATCTGCTAATGCAATTCCAGTCTTCAAGAAAGGTAACCCAAAATCCTGTCTAACTATCAGCCCATTGCACTTCTGCCTATGCTCAGCAACATTCTTGAGAAACTAATCCACCACCA
This sequence comes from Neoceratodus forsteri, assembly GCA_016271365.2. Lineage (NCBI taxonomy): Eukaryota > Metazoa > Chordata > Ceratodontiformes > Ceratodontidae > Neoceratodus > Neoceratodus forsteri. Next base: position 426,875,523 of record CM057450.1, on the reverse strand, counting down.
GATTTTGTCCCACTTACTCCATTTCAATCTCCAGTCCCCCGTTCAGCATGGTTTTATGGCCGGACATAGCACCACCACTGCTCTTACACTTTTTACCAGTGAAGTTAAATCCAACATGGATAAAGGCCTTCTTACTGGTGCTGTGTTCATTGACCTCTCCAAAGCCTTTGATCTGGTGAATCACCATCTGCTCCTGTACAAACTGGATTCCCTGGTGCCTCAGGATCTACATTGTCCTGGATCTGCAGCTATCTTGACAACAGGTCTCAATCTGTCTCCTTTGGCAAGGTTCTCTCATCTCCTGCTCCTGTCTCCTGTGGAGTCCCCCAAGGCTTCATCCTTGGGCCCTTACTCTTCTCCATATTTGTTAATGACATTCCCACCTCCATCCCCACTGTCGCTCCATTATGTATGCTGATGACCTGGTCCACTAGTCTGCCTCTAGCTCAATCAGTAACCTCAATGATCATCTGTTATCCATGCTCATATAACTACTAACCTGGTTCTCCTCCAACTCCCTCATACTCAATTTACCAAAGACCCAGGCCATGCTCTTTAGGTCCTCTAGGAAAGTCCCCACTGTGTTCCCTAAGTTTCGTCTGCATTGCCATGATGGGTCTACAGTCTCTACTACTGACTCCTTTAAATACCTGTGGGTGAAGCTTGATCTCATACTTGACTTCTCCCTTCACATAAACAAGGTATGCAAATCTGTTAACACCAGGATAGCTGCTGCATATTGTGTACGCCACTCATTAACCCCTGCTGCCAGGATATCTGTAACAAGTGGGGTCCTGCTCCCCAGTCTACTATACGCTCTCCCTCTTCTTTCCCAGGCCAATGTTGGTGTTCTCCATAAGTGGAACACCACTTACAACAATATTTGTAGATTTGCCCTATCAGCACCTCACCTTATGCACCATTGTTTGCTTTACTCTGCCTTGCACTGGCTGTCACCTAGCTCCCGATGCTCCTACTCTGGGGGATGTTTCATTGACTCTTTCACCAGATATCCTCGTCCTGACTCTCTAGCAGCCATGCTTTCCCCTGTGCATCACCCCCACATTCTGAGGTCCTCTGATGCTCAGCTACTTTCTGTCCCCAGAATGGGGGAGCAAGCTTTCTCTTACTTTGCTCCCAAATACTGGAATACCCTGCCTCCTCACCTTAAGTACTCCTTATCTCACTTTTCCTTTACGTCCGTACTTTTTTCTTACCTTTATGTATTTGATACCTGTGACTGTACCTAACCTTGCTTGATCTTCTTTTCTCGCTCTTCCATGCCTTGGATACTTTCTCTCAAATACACCATGATTGTATTCTTGCTTGCCTTAATTGACCTCTCATCCCTGCATGGATGGTTTTTGTGTGTATGTATAATTTCCGTGGATGGTTTTTGTGTGTATGTATAATTTTCATCTATCCCTGCATGGAAACCTGTTTATTACTTCGTGTTCTGATTGTATGCTACCTGTGACTGTGTGGAACCCTGTATTATGTACTCTCCTGGGTCATGCCTGAAAATAGGCAGGGTTATTGCCTAATGTACTTACCCGGTCATCAAAAGCTAATAAACAAAAAAATTCCTACTAACAGCCTCTACTGAGGGTGGGAATGAGTAAGGCCAAACCAGTATAAGTTAAGTAAGCACCAAGCACAAACAAGTAAATGCACAAGCACCATTATTGCCGCACACTGAACTGCTATACGTGCTCATGCTGGAGCCCCCAGTCTCAGCACTTCAAGCTAAGCAGGATATAGAAGGATTGGTGTAAGGTGGACATCCCCACAAATTGGCTCTGTTTGCAGATGACATCTTGCTGTATGTCACAAACCCATCCTGGGCTATTCTCAGGATAGCTGAGATCCTGGAACAATACAGGTATCTGGCAGACCACAAAATTAACTGGGGATAAGTGAGCTGATACTCGTCAATGTATCTCATAAAAAGTTAGAAGGCACCCACTTAAAAATAGTGACTGCACTCAAATACCTGGGGATAATCATCCCCAATGAAGTGAGAGACCTGTATGACAGAAACTTCCCCCCATTCTTAAGAGTATTAAAACCATTTTGGAAAGATGGACCTTACTCCCCTTATCCACTCTACGATGAATAGTGTTAAAATGTGTATCCTCCCCCAAGTTCTTTATCTCTTCCAGGGGCTTCCTATTTGACTCCCAGGGAAAGTATTCTTTCAGCTGAATGTCCGAATTGGCAACTTCATCTGGAGGAACAAACCTGCCAGAATCTGAACCTCAGTACTGTAGTGCTCGGGGAAGGAGAAGGGGCTCTCCCTCACAAATATTTATAACTACTATTTGTTGGCCCCACTGGCCTACCTGGAATGCAAGGAGGGAGAGGGAAGGCCAGCATGGCTGAGGATGGAGGCGTGGGGGAAGGGCACCCCTTAACAGAGGGCACCCTGAGCCACAAATGTCAGTCCCTAAAAACTGGGAGGGTCAAAATCCCCTTTACCCAGTCCACAGTGAAGGCCTGGATAGTAATACATAAAATTATTGGCCACAAAATGGGTTTATCTCCTTGAGCATGATTACCACAAGCCTTCAGAGATATGAGATGCTATGATGTCTTTATCCATAAAGGCCTTCTGGTATGGTCCAGCATGGGCTTACAACTGTGTCCCATCTATAAGAGGGAGGATCTCTCTAAACTTTAATGCAGCTCAGGAAGGAGTATGGCCTAGACTCGCTGAACTTCTTTATTTACCTTAAAATATGTAATCTGTTACCCAGAGCCATCCAGGAAATTAGTGGCAACTTGGAGCTATCACCTCTAGAACAGGTGGTCTGCAAACCACAACCAGGGTCCAATCCATTATCTTCCATTACAAGCTTTTGCAAGGGAATAAGCTAGATCCCCTGTCCCACCTCAAAAGGAAATGGGCAGAGGATCTAGACCAGGCTATATCAGATGAGGCCTGGCGGCAAGCTTTCTACTGTGTATGAGGCAAAAATAATAAGCTTCCTCATATTCAATACAACTACATGCACTGGGCTTACTACACTCCAAGTAGGCTCCATAAAATGAAAGCAGAAATAGACCCCCACATGTCCCAAATGTGGGGTGTAAAGAGGGTGCCTTCCTTCACATGGCCATGACATGCCCAAAAATCAAAGGGTTTTGGTGGGACGTCCATTGAGTTATGGAACAAACAACTAGCTGGCCACTACCCTTTTCACCACAGGACCTGTTTTTGCGAGGGCAGAATCCACTACAACATTCTCCAAAGATCTGCCCATTTGGGGACAGGCCCTCATTATGGCTAAGAAGATAATAGTTCAGAAATGAATGAGTTCCTCACCACCTGCAATAGCACAATTGATGAACAATCTATTAAACTGCCTTACAAAAAGAAAGGGAACAGTATATAGCAAATAGCCATTTCAAGGTTTCTGAGTCCATGTGGCAGCCTAAACTCGCTGCATTGGAGGAGGGGAGGATCCCTGTGGAAGGCCCCAAAATGGAGTTACCTTTTTGTGAGCTCTGGCTCCATGTCTTCCCCGCCACTGTTCAGTGGCTCTAGTGGGATTTGGATCTGTTGGTCCATAGTGGTCCTCGTGGCTCTGGCTGTCCTGGTGTTATGCCCTGGCTCTTGGCATTTAAGCCGGGCACCGTGCTGTGTCTTCTGCACCTCCAGGCACATTTCTCAGAGTTCGGGGGAATGAAAAATTTTTAATAAATATTTTAAATGTTTTTTCAACAGTCTGCACTTTGAGCATGCATGGCTGCCGATGGAGAGAGAGAGAGAGGGTGAACTTAGTAGCTGCTCTGGGTCTTGGGTCCAGTGTGCAGCAGGCCTACTCGGGACCACATCTTTGAGGAGAGGGGAAAAAAATAATTTGTAAATAGTTTTGGCAGACCATGCCTCTGCACATGCGTGGCTGCCTGATGGGGGAAAAAGCTGAAGGACTGGCTGCTCTATTAGTTCGGTGCCAGTCTGGCAGCATAGGGCACCCCTGAAAATAGTTTATTTAGGGACTACAGGTCCTGTAAGGCTTTGGGGGGAGCAGTTGTGTTGGCACCAGATAGGATGGCCCAGAATTGAACCCTGATTTTGGCAGGTGGCTTTGGCACCTGGGGGGACTGTATATAAGGAGCTGCTTTGGCACCTTTGAGAGAGAGATGCTCTGGGTAGTGTGAGAGAGGTGGGAGTGTGGCTGACTGCCTACTTGGCCAGAGAGGGCCCTGTTTTGTTTTTTTTTAGTGGCAGTGTGGCTCGGGGAACTAAAGGGATGTGGGGGCAGCCACTGTTTGTGGTGCCCTGGCTGGGGCATCACTGGGACCCTCAGAGGAGGAAAAGGAGGGAACCCTGAGAAAATAAGTGGTAGAGTGGGCTGAGCTATGATGGCCCTTAGGCCCAGTTCAGAGTGGGACCCCCAGAAGAGGAGGAAGCTGAGGAGAAATGGAGGTGGCACTTGAGCAGTGAGGGAATCCAGGGGTTCTGGCTCTGCCCTTGTCCCAGAGACTGAATTGTCATCGTAAGTTAAGCAGAGATTGAATATGAGTGCCAGTGGGTACCTGGGGGGTCCAGGGACAGCCCCCTGGTTCCATTTGGCCCAATTTAGAGACTGTGCTGCTTTTGTCAGGCTAAGGAAAAAGTGATCGGCCTTGCTGTCAAAGGCCTGATTTAGCCAGGAAGTAAGCTGCCTGCGTTTGAACTATGGCTGCCTTGCCAAATGGGTAGCTGCCTGGACTTTATGCTCAATTGTGACCTGCTCGGTCTAGAGTGCATCCAAGTTAATAATGTGATTCTGCTTTCCGTAATATACGCTAAGTGGATGGTTGCATCAGTGTATCATACTTGTTATGAATACTACTGTGTTTATAATTTAAAACCAATAAAGAAGTTGAATTGAAAAAAAAAAATGTGATTCTCCGGTCCAGAAGAACTACATTGGTTTTACTGCTCCATGGAGTAACTGTTCCTGTTCATTAACTGTTCATTAAATGGGAGCCCCTCATTCCTGCAGTTTGGTATTTGCCTCATTTGTTTGGACAAACTATTTCTGCTAATAAGAGGTTTGCCACTACAGCTAGCCCCTAGCCTGTGTGTTCCAGTGCAGCAGCCAGAGGATCCGGTGAGTCATGGGACCAGCGAGGAAGATGCTGAGAGGCCTGCCTGGTGAAGGCTGTCTACAAAGGTCTCTGTGGTGAAGATGGAAAGGCCAGGCAGGTGAAGACCATATTCTTCATTGCTCCAGATGTCCTGCTCTGCACCCAGAGGTCCGAGGGGAACCCCACCTTCATCAGGTCTAGTAATCCAGGCCGACCAGGTATGTGAACTCTTTTTGTTGCTTATTGTCCCCCTACCCAGGACATTTTACCATCATACTCCTAGCTGCGGGGAAGGGGGCTTACACCTGTATAAGTAAAAATCCAATAAATGAAATTGGGAGACACCTATTGCACTACCTTAGAGGTTAGGGACCAGCCAGTGGTGGGCTATCTAGCAATCTGTGTGGTCACCACATGCTGTTGTACTAACATGGCCCTGCTTCCCAACAGGGTAGTAATTCCAGGTGGGGGTGGCCCAGCTTTGTTAAAATTGACATATCAGTAATTCTGTAGAGTGAGAGTAATTCAATTATATTCATGTACAGTAATGAAATGTCATGTACATCCACTGTATTGTCTATAAACTTGCGTGAATTTGCCAAGTTAAAAGTAAAAACATTTTTTTTATAACAAAACAAATAAAATGTGATAGGCCAGCATGTTGGCGGTGCAGTGGTAACATTACTGCTTGTGACACTGGTGACACACATTCAGGAATGAGCACAGGCCATTGGGGCAAATCAGGGAGGAAGGTTTGAGCATCCCAAAGGCTACTGTCTCTCCTCAGGGAGGGAGGACACTGCTCCTGCTGTATAGCTGCCGTCTGTTGGACATCAGGTGGGAAAACAGCTGGGAAGCACAAGAACAGTGAGGGGTAGTCGACGGACACACAGCATGCATGCGTGCATGCGTAATTGCCCACCAGCACGCCTGGGGAGAAAAACCAAAGATGGAGGAAAAAGAGAGTCTGGTCCCGTGACAGCACCACCCACAGGTTCACACACGACTGCCATGGCACGTCACTCACCACTGTGTGGTCCTGGCTGGGTAAGTGGCAGACAACCAATACGTCCATGAAAAGTTTGGTGGCAGGGCTGGGGGGGTACTGTCAGGCAGAACCAGGGACATGAAAAAGCTATATGATGAAAACGTTTGCTGACTATTAACAACTGCTTTATTTATTTATTTAAAAAGTTTCACCAGAAAAGACATACTGCACTAACAAGAGCTGATTTCCAGATGCATCTTGGGGGGAAGGGAAAGGGGTTACTACTGATGATACCCTCTCATTCATGTAACATACAGACCCGGTGGTTACAGCAGTCAATGCTAAACAGGGGGTTCTCTACAGGCATAAACAATATCTGACTCCCTCTGCCCTTCAACTCTCTGTATCTAGCTCAATATTGTCTATCATAGACTAGGGCTTGGTGGTCTGTGGAGCAGCAACCGACACTATGCTTAAGTGGGTAGTGACAGCCCTCAATAAAGCCTACAGACTCACCTTAGGAGCAGATAATCTCACTCCTGCTTGCTCTACGAGCAAACTGGCTGCCTGAATCTGAGTAATAGGACTGAGTACCAGATGTGTCTTCTGGGCAAAAAAGCTTTCCTAGGTAAAGCTCCTCCATGCATTAAAGATATTCTGCAAGCAAATCATTCCAGCTACGGCTGGCCCGCCGGCGCAGTGGTTGGATTGCTGGTGACCTGGGTTCAGGAACAGACTCGGGTCATCGGAGGGCCAGCCGGGGGAAGAAGAATTTAGCCTCCCATGACTGCTCTCCTTCTCCGGGGGGAAGGTGCGGGATGTCCCCGGTGCACGGGAGACCCCTGGCGGAGGCTAGGAGCACCACAGCATCCGGTGTCGACAAGGTTCCAGGGGGAGGGATGGACACTGGCATCATTGCACGTTCCTGCCCCAACAGGGGGGAAAAAACTAAGCCTGCCACCACTGCCTATGTGAAGCCCACCCCTCGGCTGCAATCAGCTCCCCAGGCCGACTCCCGCCCTATCCCGTTGTTCATGGCACTTTAGGACTGGATGCCACGTCTCCGCCCTGAGGGGTAATCCAAGGGGTCCTGGGAGAGCAGCTCATGTGGGGATGCCGCAGCTGAGGGGTACGTGACTGGGCGGATGTCCCGGCAAGTGGAAGGCAAGGCACAAAAAGACTAAATAGAACAAAATCATTCCAGCTACCAGACAAGGAATATGACCAGGTGTCCCCTAATGGTCCCCTTCAGGAAAACCTCTCTAGGTCAACGGTCCTTCACATACAGGGCTCCACTCTGGCTGAATGAGGTCCCAGAACATGTAGTAAACAGTGTCAGCCTCCCGCCCTTCAAAACTGAATTGAAGTACCTCCTTACTGAAAGAGTTCCTTGTGAGTGCAGGAAGGTGGATTGATCCACTGCCATCTTCTACCACCTCCTGTCTCTCCATCGAGATCCGATTTTTGTCTACTTGGTACTGGCACTGTCCCTCCCTGTTCCCAGCCCAACAACATCCTATTGGCAATTACCTCCATTTGTAGCCTAATTCCCCAACCCCATCCCTTCTGCAGTCCCACCCTCCCCCAAGTATCTCCGCCCCCTCAATACAGCATCTCCCTTGTTCCTCCTCTATTTGCACCATCCCTCGCCTATTTGACCTTCTTATTACCTTACTGCTATCCCTGTTCCCTGGCCTGCAGTGATCCCTGATCCCTATCCTCATTCTCCACCTTCCCCTTATTATTGTCTTTTATTTTTATTTTATTTTCTTCTTTTGGTAACCGGGTAAGGTCCACTAAGCACAAGTGCCTGTTTTCAGGGTTCTTGACAATGCCTTACCCCCTGGCTGCTTACCTCTGACAAAGCCTGTCCCCAGGCTGCTCCACCAATGTTACTATTGCCTCTGTAATCTTACTGTACAATAGATGCGTGCCATGCTGGACCTTGTATCTGAGTATCTGCAATTGTATTCGAATTTGTACATATGACATGCTACACCTGTTTAACATAGAAACATAGAACTTGTCGGCAGAAAAGGACCGCCAGGCCCACCCAGTCTGCCTCGCAAACTGCTAGGACTTCCCTTCTGCCCACCCCCCTCCCTGGAACTACCAGTTCCTTGTGTCTGTCCCATGCTCTCTTTTTTTTATTTATTCTCTTTGCTGCCGGGCACCCCCTAGCCCTGCGAGACAGAGCTCGCCCTAGTAGCTCAGCGACCCAAACCCTCACTTGGGGAAGCCCCCCCCCCCACCGAGTGGGGCCGCCAAAGAGGAACAATCGTGGCTGGAAGGTCGGACACTGAGCCACAGCTCATACGCGTGGGCCAACGATTTTTTTCTGTTTTTTTTCCAGGGGCAGGGACGTACAATGATGGCAAGCATCCACCCCGCCCTTCCTTGTGTGCAGGCACCCGATCACTTGTGGTACCCCTAGCCTCTGCTGGGGGTCCACGTTGAGCCAGACACTCAGCATCCCTCCCTCCGGAGCAGGAGAGCAGTCCTATGGACACTCAATCCTGCTCCCCCTGTCCAGCCCTCCGACACCCAGATCTGTTCCCGAATCCAGGTCATCGGCGCCGTAGACAGCTGCCATGCCTCTGCTCCAGTGCGCCCTGTCCCATGCTCTCTTGAAACCCCCCACAGTTCCTGCCTCCACCACCTCTCCTGAGAGTCTGTTCCAGCTGTCCACCACCCTCTTTGTAAAGTAGAATTTTCTGATGTTCCCCCTGAATCTCCCCCCCTACTATCTGCATATGTGTCCCCTTGTTTTTGTCTTTTCCTTTAGCTGGAAGATATCCCCTGCTGGTACCTTGTTGAAACCCTTGATATATTTGAAGGTCTCAATCATGCCCCCCCTTTCCCTCCTCTGTTCAAGGGAGTACATATTCAGCCATTCATTGTTTGACAGATGTCTGAGTCCCCCTACCATTTGTGTTGCCCGTCTCTGGATGTGCTCCACCCTCTCCACATCCTTCCTAAGATATGGCCTCCAGAACTGGATTCCATACTCAAGATGTGGCCTGATGATCTGCATGTACAAGGGCATTATGACCTCCCTCTCCTGCTAGTTATTGCCCTGCTGATACAACCCAGCATCCTACTGGCCCTTGCCACTGCCTTCTCACATTGCTTTGCCACTTTCAGGTCCCTGTGTATGCCAAGGTCTCTTTCCAGATCAGTAACCTCTAGGGCTTACCCTCCCAGACTGTATTTCATGCGCTGATTATTTTTGCCTAAATGCATGAGTTTGCATTTTTTGGTGTTAAAGGTCAATTGCCATTCCCTGGACCATTCCTCCATCTTCTCCAGATCCCTGCGCATGCTCTCAACCCCCTCAGGTGTATCTACTGTATTGCAGACCTTTGTGTCATCCATGAATAGACACACTTTTCCCTCTTACCCCTCTGCTATGTCCCTTATAAATATATTGAAAAGGAGTGGCCCCAGTACTGACCCCTAAGGTACCCCACTGGTGACATACCTTCCTTTGAAGGTACCCCATTAACAATTACCCTCTGCCTTCTGCACCCAGCCAGTTTTGCACCCACCTAACCACTGGCGGCCCCAGCCCAAGGCATCTCATTTTGTGCAGTAGTCTTCTGTGTGGCACAGAATCAAATGCCTTATTGAAGTCGAGATACGCGATGTCTATAGATTCACCCCGATCCAGTACCCTGGTGATCCAGTTGAAGAACTCCATCAAGTTCATTTGCCACGACCTTCCCTCAGTGAAACCATGTTGCCACCAGTCCAGAAGACCATTGGTCTCCAGGTAGCTTGAGATTTTCTTCTTAAGCAGTTTCTCCATGAGCTTACCCACCACCGATGTTAAGCTCACTGGCCTGTAGTTGCCTGGCTCCTCGTCTCCCCCCTTATGAAGGAGGACAACATCTACCCTTCTCCAGTCATCAGGGACCTCCCCAGTCTCCAAGGACCTGTTGAAGAGGCTGGTCAGAGGTTCTGCTAGCACTTTACTGAGCTCCCTCAGTACCCTGGGGTGCACCCCATCTGGCCCCATTGCCTTATCCACCTTCAAACCCTCAAGCTCCCTCAGCACCTCAACCTGGAACATCACCTCATGTTCCATGATTTTTTTGATCTCCCCCTCCTTTTCAACCATGAACATCGAGCAGAAGTAGCTATTGAGTATTTCCGCCTTCCCACAGTCCTCCTCCACCAACTTCCCTTCCCTGTTTTGCAGCCTAATTATCCCTGCCCTTGACCTTCTCCTTTTGCTCACATACCGGAAGAAGGTTTTATCCCCTACCTTGACTGTATTGGCTATTTTCTCTTCTTGTCTTTGCCCTCCTGACCTCCCTACCTGCTTCCCTCTGCTTCTCCTGGTATACAGCCCTATCCTCCTTCCTCTGTGTCCCCTTATACCTCCTAAACACCTTTCTCTTTTCCCTGACCTTCTCTGCCGCCTCTTTATTGAACCAAAAGGGCTTCCTCCTTTTCCTATGTTTAGTTACCCTCCTGACATAGAGGCTAGTGGCCTCCACTAGTGATCCCTTTATTTTACCCCACATTTCCTCCACCCCCTTAGTTTTCACACCCCAGCCAGTGCTTGATGAACACTTTCCCCTATTTTCTGAAAGTCTGCATGCCTGAAGTCTAGCACCTTCACTCTTGGCCGATGTACCTCAATATCAGACTTTTTTACAGTGAACCAGGCAGTGCTATGGTCACTTGTGCCTAGGTTGTCTCCTATGGATATCTCACCCACCTGCTCCCCATTCGTAAGTATTAAATCAAGGATTGCCCCCTCCCTAGTCAGTTCTCTTACGAACTGTTTCATGAGTGCCCCTGTAGGGAGTCCATGATCTCCCTGCTGCTGGCAGATGCTGCTGATGGGGCACCCCAATCCACATCTGGCAAGTTGAAGTCCCCATCAGAAGCACCTCTCCTCTGTCCGCCATCCTCTGAATCTCCTCCATCATTTCCCTATCCACTGCCCCCTGCTGCCTAGTAGTCTGTAAATCACCCCGGTACAAATACCTCTCCCTTCCCTGTGTCCAGTGATACCCATAAAGCCCCTCCCCCCACTTACTCATTACTTCCATAGCCTTAATGTTTTCTTTCACATTTAGGGCAAACACTTCCCCTCTCCTATCCATCCTGTCCTTTCTAAAAAGTACATACCCCAGTATTGTCATGTCCTAGTCCTGGCCCTCATGACCCCATGTCTCCATGATATCCAGATCTGCCTCAGCCATGACCACCGCTAAGTCTGGGATTTTGTTTCCCAGGCTTCTGGCATTGGTGCACATGGCTCTCCATATGCTTGACCCATTTAGCTGTTCCCCACTGCTTGTTGCCTTCCCTACTCCTCTAATCTTGTCCTTTCCATCCTGGAGGGAGGGCTGGTAGCCCCCCATTTCTCCCATCCCCTGGTGAGGGAGTTTTTCTAACCCCCACCCCCAAAACAGTTTAAATTATAGTTCTGTTCTATGAAATCTCCCAATTTGCACCTTAGCACTGCTGTGCCCATACCTCTCAACTGTCCCGATTTGTCAGGGACGTCCCATATTTAGACCGTTTTTTCCGTTCTGCCCCACCATCCCGGATTCACTGTGACTTGCCCCAAAAACGCAGACCATTTGCCAAAATTCCATTGTTGCCATGCGGTCCATGCTGACTACTGTTCGTGTGTCCCTAAATGCCCCTTTTTGATTGCTGACTGCCTGCGCCGAGTCCAACGCTGCCACCTGCCTGCTGAATCTGATTGTTGATTCCTGACCAAGAGCTCTTACTTTTACCAGCAAGTAAGAGCAGCTGTAAATACTTCTTTAGTATTTAAAACTTCATGGCAGATCGCCAACCTCGGACTTCAGAGCGCTCTGACAGCAGCAATCAGCCAGCCTGCCTGTCAGCCTGTCACCCGACCAACCGTGCATTTTGCAGCAGCAACAGCAGAACACCAAGGTAGAGAAAGCAGTCCTACTGTACCCTCTTTTTTGAGGTATGTTCAAAATAATTAATGCAGTGTGTTTCATGGGTCTGTCCCATTCTCCAATCCCAAGTTTCATGCTGCTGGCCTGGACCCTGGTCATGAATTGGGGGGTGATAATCTGTGACCTTAACCTTTTAAATAACAGCTATGATAAAAAGGATGTCAATTTAGAATGCATAGCTTCACAATTTAGTGAATGACTGATTCAGCTGCTAAAACTGAAGGTTCTGTGTCTGCTGTTTTCTATCAGACAGTCTGACAGCAAATAGCACACACACAGAACCTTAAGTTTTAGCAGCAAAATATTTAAGTTATGTTATGCATTCTAATCAATCACTGCAACATAAAGATATGTTTGTTACAGAATATCTTGTGTAAATTATGCAGACTGCTTCTATAAGCAGCAGCTGCAGTTCCCTACCTAATGGAAAAGCTGCAGATCCTAGTTAACCAACAGCCTACTTTCTCCTACCCCCCACTAGAACTGCCTTATGTCTGTCCCATCTTTAAATTTTACCCCTTGTTCTTGCACATCTCTTTTTCTGAGAGATGCTACCCTCTTGGACTTTGTTGATTCCCTTGAGGTACTTCAAAGTTTCTGTCATGTCTCCCCCCTCTCCCTCCTTTCCTCAAGGGTATACATATTAAACTCTTTTAGCCTCTCTTCATATGTCTTCTGGTGCAGACCCTGCACCATTTTGCTTGCCCTCCTCTAGACAACCTCCCCCCTGTCTATGTCTTTGTGGAGATGGGGTCTCCAGAACTGCATGCAGTACTCCAGATGGGGTCTCACCAACTGTCTGAACAGAGGGCTCAAAGGGGGATAAGGGGGCAGTCCAGAGAAGGGCAACCAAAATGGTGCAGGGACAGCATCAGAAAACATATGAGGACAGAGTAACAGAGCTCAATATGTATACCATAGAGCAAAGGAGGGAGAGTGATACAGTCGAAACATTCAAATATCTTAAGGGCATTAAGGTCTAACATGTTTCAATATAAGAAAAATAGCAGGACAAGAGGACACAGCATGAGATTAGAGGGAGGCCTATTAAGGGGTAATGTGAGGAAGTTCTTTTTCACAGAAAGGGTGGTGGATGCATGGAACGGCCTACCTCAGGAAGTGGTGGATATGAATACAGTGCAGGGCTTCAAACCGGCATGGGATAGGCATAAGGGAGCAATACAGATGAATATGACTAGCTGGCAACATGTAAAATGTGACCCATTTGGGGGCACGACTATGCAAATGTTATGTTAACGAAGTGTCCCTGATTTTCGTTGGTTGTCCCTGATTTTCTGAGGCTCTGGCCCTGATTTGGTCATCCAGAGGTTGAGAGGTATGGCTATGCCTTCCCTGTTCAGGTGCAGCCTATCCGGGGGAAATAGGCTGTCATCCCTCCATATTGTCCCCCAGTCCCCTACTAACCCATACCCCATCTGTACACACCATCCTGCCAGCCACCTATTAAATTCCTCAGTCTTCATCCCCCTCTCTGTGCTTGCTGTCGGTACAGGCAACACTTCTGAAAAAGCCAAAGATCTGAACCCCAGGTTGCTGCAGAACCTCGCAAGTGCCCTAAACCTTGCCTGCACTTCCAACAGGCTATGCCCTGCCAGCTCATTTGTTCCAAGGTGGAACACTAGGTGAGTCCTTCCATCCTGCTGTCTCCCCCCTGAGGGGATATAATGGATGACTTCAGCCGCTGTCATACTTGGTAGGCACTCGACCCATATTGTACTTTTTTTGTCCCCCCTGACCCCCCAACAAATTCTTTTTATTATCTAGTCACCAACAATTAAGACCCTTCCCACGACTACCTTCTGCTTAAATTCTTCCTCTCTTGTTTTCCCAGCCCCTTGCATTTCCTTAACTTCACCCTTCCTGCTTCCCTTATCTCATCCTCTTTTCCCCTGAGCACTTATCTCCTCCTCCCTACATGCTTCCAGTCCACCGCAGGCATTGTTCCCTAAACCACCTCCCCTTTTTCCACCATCCATTGCTCTATCTCCCGCCCTTGTCTCCTCCTTTCCCTTGCCCTTACTGAAGTTTCTAGTGCCTGTGTAGCTTCCCCATTACCATCCTGTTTAGGGCCCCCAAGGTCTTCTCTCACTGCCCCCTTCCTCGCATGGGTTTGCCCTGTTTGAGGTGTGATAGCGCCAGCTACCTTATCCTTTTTTGTGCCCTCTTCTGTGTTCTTTCCCAAGGGAACAACCCCCTCCTCCTGTCTCCTGAGTTTTCCATTCTGTCTGACACTCCTGTCCCTCCACAGTGCTCTACTGCCCCAAGTTCTTCGGTTTTATCCCCATTCAGTGCAACTAGTGGTGCAAACCTGTTTTTGTGTTCAATGCCTGCTGCCATAGTTGCTCCTGCTGGTGCCCCTTCCCCATTCTCTTTCCTTATGTGCAGGCTTGGGATGCTTGCGCCTTACCTCCTTCCAGTACCCTCTGCCCTTCTTGCTGCCTCTACTTGAGTCATCAAGAGCCCCCCTATTGCCCACTATACCCCCTTTCCTGCTAGCTTCCTGACTCCTGCCCATTTCTGCTTCCACTTCTAGTCCCCCTACAACTTCTCCATTCCATCCTCTACTGCCCGTGCCCCATCTTACTCCCTCTGAGAATCTCCTATCCTCCTCCCTTCCCTACCCATCCCATCGCCCACCTCAACCACCTGACCTCCACCCTTATTTGTGCCAGCTGCTGACACACCATGCAGCCCCCTATCTTCCAAGCCATATCCAACACTATGGCCAAGCCACACCCAGTACACCCAACCACCCGTCCAACTATCCTCCTGCCCTTGCAGTCTGGGTACCTTGTCCTAGCCCTGTCCCCGGTCCTCCCCAATTTCCCCTTCAAATTGGTTTCCCCTCCATTTTCCACAGCCCTACTACAAGTACAGCAACAGCTGTCTATGTTTGTACTCTTAAACTGACACCTTGGATGCCTATTACCCGGTCACCTATCAAAGATGCACAAGGCTCCTAATATTACTCCTGCTAAGGTGAAACAAAAGAAAACAAACAAAAATTTACAAATTCCACTAATTCTCAACAGATTCTCAGTACAGATCACACAGTTTTAAAGTCCCCTACAAGCCCCTCTCGGGACTTTTACCTCTCACTATTTGACAGCTCTCAGTACAGATCATACAGCAGTGATACTCTCTTCAGTCCCTCTCAGGACTTTACCCCTCCCACCATTTAACAGTTTCCAATACAGGTCACACAGCAGTTATGCCCCTAGAAGTCCCGTTTTAACCCTTTCACAATTTAACAGTAACCCAGTACAGATCACACTGATTTAACAGTTTTGACATTGACCGGTGATATGTGTTTTTTCTCATGGTGTAACTTTCAACTTAATGTTATGGCTTGTTATTTATTGATCTGGAACCTTTGAAAAAGAGCACGTTACTCAAAGTTTTTTCCAAATCAATGAAATAAAAAAAATAAATAAATATGAAAGCAACTATGTACAGTAAATTGTGTACATGGATTTAACCCATGCAAATGAATTGCAGGAGTAGCCGGGATTATGTGGGGGAAGAGCTCCTCCACCACAGCCTACTTAATGGAAGCAGCTGACTCCCTGATCTGCTTAGAGCGAGTTGCAATCAGTCGCTTGTAGCGCTAAGCGTTCTTGCAAACTGCTTCCCTTCCTTAGTCATCCTGCTGTGCTCCTCTGTTTTCTGGCTGTTCCCCCTTCTGTTCCCTTTCTGAGTTTCCTTCTGTTTCTTCCCCCTGTCTTTGTTTGCTGCCTGCTTGTTTGTTTCTTGGTGAGAGGATCCTCCTTCTCTCATGTCCTGTTCTCCATCCTTCACTTCCCCTTGCCTTCTTCGCCTGCCATGCTGCCTGCTGCTTCTTCCCTCACGTCTTCCCCTGTTTTTTTCCCTTCCCTGCAGCTGGCGCTCCTTGCTACCTAGTCCGTTTCTAGTCGCATTCGTTCCACATTCTGCCTCGGTCCCTGCTTTCCTTCTCTCGACCGACTGCCTCTACTGGACTGGATTCCCTACCTCTGTAGCAGCTTCTGCTCGGCTCCACCTGCCACCGCTCCCTGCCTGCTGCATTCACTACTAGCTGCTGCTGCACCGGCTGCATCATTACCTACACCTCAGCTGCTCTCCTACTCCATTCGATTGCTGGATTGGACCATCTGCCCGCTGCCAGGAATGCATGGTTTCTTTCTCATGCAAGCTGCCTGTCATTTACCGTGCTGCCTCTGTTGACCATATAAAAGTAGAGAAAAACCTGATTCTCCTAGGTCCTCTCTGTTGTGGACCTTCCTCGTGCCATAGGATTCCTACTGGGCTTTTTCCTCCACTGTCATTCAGCCTTCGCAGCCCCACTGCAAGTTCAGCTGTCTGCTACTCAATTGCTTCCTGACTCACCTTCATTTCACTTCCTCGTACGCTCTGTGGTTTCTGCCCTGCTCCATTCATGCACGATATTACACTGCCTTACGAATGCCTTACTTGCTGACATCCTATTGGCTCTCCGCCTATCCTGTGGACATTGCATTGTTTTGTACATCGGATGTTAGTGCATGTCTCGGCTGCAACTATGCTCCTTATTGTTACTTGCTCCTATGCTGCAACTTTAAAGGGGGTCTCGCTGGTTTCGGATCTTCACAGCCTTCCATCATCATCGCAGCTCAGCTGTCTCTGCTGGTTTCCATCGCACCTGAACTGTGTCCTTCGTTGCTGTGCCCCCTGCTTCAATTGTCTTCTCGATATCGCAGACATCTGTGGGGTACAGTCCCGCATCATAAACCCATGGACTTTGGCTGCTGCTTCATCGCATTTCCTATTGCTGTGCAACTTATTATTATGGTTTGCCTATCGGGACTACTGCTTGCTGACCTTGTGCACCTCTCCACTTGCTAAACAGCTGTTGGTTCATTGCTTCGCAATCTATTCCATATTTCCTGCCCTCCTTTCGACCTGGGATTCTGCTGCACTCCTTATGCACTTGGCCTTTCACGGTCACAGCCTTCCTGGTCATTCGTATCAGCGTGACGTGCTCTTCGGCCCACCAGCTTCAGCTCACCTGCTTACCTGCTGACCTACGGGGTCAGGCTGCCATTCGAGGACTCTGCTGCGCATACTTGCTTCTCAAGCTAGCTGCTACACTTGCCTGTCTACCATACCTGTGTGGACTACCTCTGTCCATGCTTGCTTCCATAGGCCTACCTGCCTCCTTCCTCACCTTGCCAGCTATCTTTTCTGGATTATAGAGGACAAGATTTGCCTGCTTGTATGAACTGTTTCGCTGGTCAAGCCATGTGTTAGCTCTTCTGCTCTGCCCCGTTAGCTCGGAGCCTACTAGTTAATTTGCTATATACGCCTGCCTGCTGTCTTAGCTGACAGCCCTGGAGCTCTTTCATATGGATTCGCATTTGCTATTCGACACTCTTGGATGCTTGTGCCTGCTTCCTTCTATTACATCTACATCATTTTGCTTGCTTACGACTACAGCTACTACAGTTTCCTTGTCCTTACTTGCTCTGATTACCTGCTTTGCCTCCCAGGACTTTGGGGTCCTCAAGACTAACCTGCCATTACATTTTACTGCGCTCCTCCTGCCTGGCATCCATCTACCTCTGTTTACGTATTTACTGTGACCTATACATGCCAGGACGTGACCTTCTGCATTGCTTGCAGTTCGATGTTTCTATTGCATTATGTACGACTGCTCTGCAACCTGCCTCGCCCCGCGGGGCCGGAGTTAGCCATCGCTTTCATCTGACCTGTACCTACGAGCCCGGAGGTCCTTTGTTCCTATATTCTACTACATCTTACTCACCTGCTTCTACGACCTGCTTTCGCCCATCGGACTGGGAGCTTTACCTACTACTTGCCTGCTTATACGACCTGCCTTTGCCCATCGGGCTGGGAGGTTTACCTACTTCTCGCCAGCTTCTATGACTTGCCTTTGCCATTCGGGCTGGGAAGTTTACCTGCTTCTGCTCTACTTCTGCCTCATCTGGCTTGAGGCCTGGAGATTCCCGCTTCTGCTATACGCTTGCCTGCTGCCATGTCAGATAGCCAGAAGCTCCTTTATTATGGATTTGCATCTGGCCGTTTCTTCGTTCCCCTTCTATTATTGGATGCTGTGCCCTGCTGCTTTGGCCGTGTGGAATTGCTGCTGTATCACATTTCCGGGACACTTAGTTGCACCTCTCATGATGACCTTATCCTGTTTGTGCTCTACCGCTTTGGACCTGGGACAATGCTACTCCATTTGACTCCGCCTTCAGTTATCTCCATCCAGGACTCTTATGCTCGACTATTCGGGTCTCGTCACGTTATTGCTGCCTCAAACATTGCATACCTCCAGTTCATTTGCTATTCCTCATCAGGTTGCCATCTCTATACCACGGTCTGTTCAATGCAATCCATGCCATCCTCGATCTTATGGATACGTCAGTCTTCAGCACCATTCCATTCTCTACATCTGCCTTCCATATGCAGTCCTACTTTGTTCTACATTGACTCAAGACATGTCTCCTGGAGGCTGTATACCATGCGCTATTCTTATTGGCTGACCTCCATAGGTCCGGCTGCATTTTCCTGTTACCTGGAGCTAGTCACCTCTCTACTTCCCTCTCCAGCTGATGGATAAACTGCGCTTTTCATCGGGGGACTACCTGCCACACGCTATTCTACCAGCAGTCTTCCATGGGTCTGACTGTGCTTTCCATTCCTGGAATCAGCTGCCTCTCTCTCCTACCTCACCAGCTGTCGGTTAAGCTGCGCTTTCTTCAGGGGCTGATTGCCATGTCCTGTTCCTTCTCATCTGCCTTCATGGATGCAATCCCTGCTCCTACTACCTATCACTCCGGCTTAGCAGTCTAACTGACTTGCTTACTTTTGGGCTCACCTTATTCTACTACTTGGATGCTTCATACCTCACACCAGTGTCTCCGATTATCCTCTACAGCTTGCCATTATTCCAGCTCAGCTCTACAGCCGTTGCCTTCATATCAATTCCTAAGACTATACTTCACTTATAAGAACTGGATTCATCAGTCAGTAGCCTGGCTACAAGCCTTCTCTCATTACACGTACTATACAAGCCCTCTATTGGAAAACAGGAAGTCATACTACTTCTATTTCATCCCGCCTAGTTGATGTCAAGTTTGGATGCAACTATCTAACGTCTGGTCTCCTGTATTGAATTCGTTAGTCATCAACTTCATCTCCACCATCATACATTTCCCGGATTATGAACTCTGTCAACTGAAGTCCGGAAGAAGGTTCTTCATATCCACTCTCCATCATTCCAAATTGTACATGGATTCTCGGACTTTATTAGGAGGAAATTACTTCACTGGACATTTACAATTCAGTTCTTCTTAAGCTCCATTTATCTGGATTAAATTCTACAAATTAGAATTCAGATTTAGCTGATTAATTAGTTTAATTAGGATCTCTCTCCTTTAGTATGCCTAGAAGGACGGGCAGGTCAGTAGCCATGGGTCCTCAGAGGTTTCCCCCCCAAGGGGGTTTTTCCTCTCCTGAGTGCTACTGGTCACACTCTCTGGAGTTGGAGGAGGTGATCGTCTATTCCTATCATTAAGTGTTGTCATGCACTACTCTTCTTTATCCAGTTAAAGAACAATTGTTGATATATATTCTTTTGGGCCTTCATAATTCTAAACCAAGCTTCCTTCCCACAGGTGGGATACAGAGAAAGGCCAAAACCATCAAATAGTGTCAAACAACTCAATTCAAGCATCCAAGTACCTAAGCACAAACATTCTGTACTACTACCTAATAAACATTGTCCTCTTAATGCTGGCCTCTGTATCCACAACCATCTATATCATTCCAATATATATGTTACATAAGCACTGAGCTATGAACCACACATAATTGCAGGAGTAGCCGGGATTATGTGGGAAAGAGCTCCTCCCCCACAGCCTACTTAACGGAAGCAGCTGACTCCCCGATCTGCTTAGTGCGAGTTGCAATCACCCACCATCCTCCCCGACACCTCCTCCTCCTTCTGTGGCACTCTTATCCCACCGGGGGGCCTTCATAATTCTAAACCAAGCTTCCTTCCCACAGGTGGGATACAGAGAAAGGCCAAAACCATCAAATATTATCAAACAACTCAATTCAAGCATCCAAGTACCTAAGCACAAACTACCTAATAAACATTGTCCTCTTAATGCTGGCCTCTGTATCCACAACCATCTATATCATTCCAATATATATGTTACATAAGCACTGAGCTATGAACCACACATAATACATAGATAATCAAACAGTGTGAGAACTCATAAACCCAGCACCACTGCACTTGAAAATTATAGCTGCAAGCTGATTGTGTGCCTGCACCGGCCAGTAGTAGAACAATACATGTTACAATAGAAGGTGGGAGGGAGGGAGAAAGCAGGCTTGAGGGGGAACATAGAAACAGAGTTATAGTCAAGGACTAAGAGAGGTGGGTTTGGTGAGGGGAGGAAAAGAGAGAGATAGATGAGCAGAAGGATTAGGAGTAAGGAAAGGGTTATGAGAGGAGGTGAAGGAGGAAAGGCGAGGAGAAGGGGTGGAGTAGGGAAAGGTGGGCAGAGAGGAGGGGGTAGGGTGAGATAGTAGGGGGAATGGGATAGGGTTGTGAGAGGAGGGAGAGGAGGAACAGGGAAGGGGGTGGTATAGAGAAAGGAAGGAGGGTAAAAGATGGGGGAGGAGATAGATTGGATGCAGGCGAAAAATTAGGTGAGGTTACAGATGCAGGTGTGGGAGGAGAGGCTATGCAGGAGGGAGGATAGAGAGTAGGGAGAGGTGGCTGAATGGATTAAGAGAGGGAGGGATTTCCAGAGCTTAGGGAAGTGATAGGAGAAGGCAGACTGGCCAGCAGTGGAGAATCTAGGGGGGATTGCAAGGCAGCAGGAGTGGGAGCTGCAGAGGGCATAGGAGTTGAAGCGAGGCAGGGAGAGGGTAGAGGACAGGTAGAAAGGGAGGGAGCCAAACCAATACTTGGCAATCAATGAGGAGCAGTGTGCCATACACCTAGCTTCAAAGGAGGGAAAGGAGAGGGACGTATAAAGAGTACAGTGATGAGTACGTGTAGGGCTGTCTAAAGCAAAGCAACAGAATGAGTTAAAGAGAGAGAGTACAGTCTGGAAAGGGTAGATTTGAGGGCAGAACTGTAGACTATGTTGCCATAGTCGAATATGGGGAGGATCATTTTCTGTACGACAGTTCTACGGGCCGGGAGCGGGATGCAGCTGTGCTGGTGGTACAGTGCTTCCAATTTAGGGAGGAGTTTTTTACGTATGGTATTAATGTGTTCAGAGAAGTCAAGGTGGTTGTCAAGCCAGACCCTGAGGTACCTGAAGAATAGTACATTCTCAATGGTGGACCCATCTAGGGTACGGAAGGAGGGGGGACTGCCAATCCTAGAGAACTTTTGCCAAGTGCTAAAGGTCATAGAGACCATTTTTATGGTGTTCAGGGCCCGCTGATTTGAGTGGAACTAGAGCTGAATGTTGTCAAAGTCCCGTTGAAGCCTGGTCGCCTGGTCAGTAGGGGAATGTCCAGAGGCAAATAGGATTGTGTCATCGGCGTACATGTGATTGGGTGTGGAGGTGCAGGTGGCAAGAAGATCATTTAGAAAGATCGAGAATAAGATTGGACCGAGGACTGAGCCTTGAGGTACCCCAGTGGTGACTGGGAGGGGAGGGGAAAGGGAGTCCCCAATATGGACTGACTGGGACCTACCCATGAGGTAGGAGCGGAAACAGTTGGTGGCTGAGAAGGAGAGTCCTGCTGCAGAGAGCTTAGATAAGAGAAGGAGATGGGCAACAGTGTTGAAGGCTTTGGCCAAGTCGACAAAGATGGCTGATGTGACTTGGCCCTGATCCATTCCTGTGAGAATGGTATCAGTTAGTTGGAGGAGGGAAGAGGAGGTGTAGTTTTTGTGGAATCCTGACTGGTATGGGGTGAAAAAGGAGGAAGAATCAAGGAAAGGGGAGAGCTGTGATAGCACCAGATGTTCTTAGAGTTTGGAGTGGGTGGGGAGGATAGAAATGGGATGATAGTTGCCAGGAATAGAAGGATCACCACCTTTAGGGAGGGGAATGACTGTGGCATGCTTCCAGGCAGATGGGACAGAGGCAGAGGAGGACAGGTTTAAAAGGGTGGAGATGGGGATACCAATGGCAGGGGCTGCAAAGTGTATTTTTATTTATTTATTTATTTCTGTTTCAGAGTTACAACCGTTGAACCTAGATGGCTCTTTTACAAAGGTTCCACGTCATTAGAGCACAAACAGTACAATACAGAGAACAAACTACATGACAATTTTGTCAAGGTAGGCAGCCATGGTAATACGGATTGGAAAAGGTTGTACCAGCAGAATGCCGAGACAACTTACAATAGAGATAAACTAGATAAAAAAAAGTCAGGTACACAAGGTAAAAATGAGTAGACAAAAATCAACAAGTGGCAACTGTCCGGTAATCCCATAACTAAGTGCAGTAAGTGAGGGGAGTGACAGCCAGAGAGGCCTTGTCAGAGAAGGAAGAGCAGTGGGAGGGAGTTGGTTTGGGGTGGCAGGTAGCACTCAGCATGGCATTGTCAGCAAGGTGGCGTAGAGGAAAGAAAAGGGGGAAGAAAGCAGGAGTAGGGCATAGTAGTAGTCAGGAGACAAGGGGGGATGGGTAAAAGCAGTGGAGATAGCCAGTGAAGATTTAGCCCAGGGGCATGAAGGGATGAAAGGAGTTAGGAGGAGGAAAGAGAGGAGTTAGGAAGCTAAGGAAAGCAAGGCGTTAGAGAGGATAAGCTAATCTAAGTATAGCAATCACAAGGGTTGGATTTGGCCAGATGGGCGTGGAGGTCTTTTTTAAACAAGCCTATTTTTTCACAGTGTAAGAGAGTAGGGGACAGGTCATTCATCCAAAAAGGACCACGATATGAGAGTGACCACTGGGCAAGTGTGGTTCTTTTAAAAGGAACACGTAAGATACCCTTAGCCAAACTTCTGGTGGTTTTGGAGGTTTGGTGACATTGGAATAAGGTGCTAAGAGGTTAGGATCAAGCCCATCAGGGCTTTTACTCTTGAGCGGGTTGAGCACTCGTAGGGCATTGACAGCGGCATCAGGTGTATGGGAGAGAAGGAGAATTGGGCAGGTTGTGGGGGAGGGAGAGGGAAGGGGGTGTTGAGGCTGGCAGAAAGGATGAGAAGAGGGAAGAAATACAGGAGGTGAAGAAGGTATTGAATTCGCTGCCCACTGAGAGTGGGTCAGTAATGGATGAGTCATTTGACTTTAGAACTGAAATGGTGGGTTGGACCTTGGATGAAAAAAGGGCATGGACAACCTTTCAGAACTTTGAGGGGTGGCTGATATTTTTAATAGAAGGTAGAGGAAAAGTATTCTGCTTTGGCTAACCTAGTGACTCTGATGCAGGCATTGCGCAGGGCATGATATTTTTGTAGGTCCGGGGGGAACCTCAGGATTTGTACTCCTTCCAAGCTAAGTCCCTAGCACGCAGGCAGGCTAAGAGTTCGGCAGAGATCCAGGGGAGTTGGGAGCCCCTGACCATGGTTTTCCTTAGGGGGGGCGTGACAATCCCATGTAGAGAGGAATTTGGATTTGAAGTAGCCAAGGGCATTGTAAACAGTGCTAAAGGCTGATAAAAGTGATCAGTCGGTAGCAGTCAGGTCATCATGGAGGGCTGATAGATCTAATGATCTAAAGAAATGGAGCGGAAGAATTTGGGGAAGGGGGGGCTTTGGGACGGTGGATTTTCCAGACACAGTAGACCATATGGTGGTCACTGACAGCATCCAGGAGAATTCCAGCAGCAGTTATGTGGTGGGGGTGAGAGGTGAGGGGCCCAGTCAAGCAGGGTGTACTTGAGAGATTTGTAATCGAGATGGGTAGGTTCAGTGATCAGTTGAGTTAGGTCTAGAGACGTGGTATCATGATATATCGTAGGATGAGGAGGGGATAGCCGGTTCAAGTTAAAATCACCTAGAATGATTAATTCACCAGGAGAGGAATGGGAGGAGATGGTGGTGAGGAGGTGTGAGACAGCGGATGAGGAAAAGGAGAGACCAGGGCAACAGAATACTCCTGCTATGAAGATGGTAAGAGACAGGAAGGGAGGGAGAGTTTTAGAAGGATAAGTTCATACGCTGATGGGAGAGAAATGTAGAGGATAGTGGAGAACTGGATTGAGGAAGATATATAGATGGTGATACCCCCTTCCCTCCTGGGTCTGTCCTGCCGGGTAAGTCAGTATCTGGGGATGGAGATGGCATTATCAGGGATTTTAGAAGAGAGTCAAGACTGAGAGAGCACATATATCTGACTGGAGGTGTGTAATGAATGCTTGTATGCATAATGCTTTAACATGTTTTGCACTAACCAGCAGGACAAGTTGATTCAAAATTGCACTAGCTCACAAATGGTTGCACTAGACAGCAGTTATAATGGAGAATTTTGTTCATTTATGCAGTAAAAAATGCAAGACAAGAGATATTTCCCGTACATTTATCCTGCTCCGCAAGTGTTATCCATTCCAGCACAAAAGGATGTGACCATGCAATTGCACACATTCTGCAGCCCACCCTGTTCTGTACTGTGCTCCCCCTTCCTCTTTCTGCACCCCTCCTCTCTGAACTAGATGAACTCACAGCAGCAGATAGTCAATCAGGTAGCCCTGGCCATGCACAAAAATAGGCAGCATCACCGTGCACTTTAGCACACTTTCAGTGCTTGCGCTGCAACAAGTGAGCCTGGGGCAAATCTATCTGGGATTTCTTTCTGGGCAGCAAACAGTTTTCAAGGGTTTGGGCTCTGGAGTGTAGAAAATGTTGAGACATTTTTATTAATATACACCAGGCAAGGTGTTCTTCCTCAATAATAAGTCGTTTTTAAAACATTGTCCTTTCATTATCCCAGAGGAACCTGTCCCAAGGCATAAAGCTCTGCCAACTCTGTGTCTGTTTATGAGGACCTAGTCACCCCCAGGAATACCTGTTTTGGACTTTCAGATTATCTTTTTTATTAGTGTTTTTTTACCATGCCAGCACCAAAGTACTGTCTATAAGATTATAGGACATGCGGGGCATGATAAGGGTGGGGAGGGATGAATGGACAGATGGATGGATGGATGGATGGGTGATCCAAACTGGTATAGTCCACTGGGATGAGAATGAGACCCCTACTGCTGCCAGTAAATGCAGCTGTGGTCCTATGAATGGTCATTCCAGGGTCCTCTTCTGTCATTTGCCTGCAGAGTTGTACAGCTAAAGTACAAATAAGCAGAGACATTGTGAAGGCAGAGGGAGCAGCTGTAGGGATGCTGGGATAAAATCCACCACTTGCAGGGCAGACCCTTGCACCTCTTAAGATTTTCTCACTGAAATGCTGGACACAGACACTCACAATGTTGGAAAATGAGGGACACTGGCCTGAATAGTCTGGAACACTTCATTACACACACAGAGACATAAGGCCTGTTTACATAGCCATCCCCCAATAAGCACTGGTCCGCTTATGCACTGCAAGACCTCTTGCACAATCACATTTTTATGTTTTGATTACCCCACTCAGCACCGATGCCAGCTATGCTGGAAAGGGGCCATGAGTGCAGGGGGCACTGTGGGTTGCACAATGGTGCCAGCTCAGAGCATCATAGCAAGTGGTACAGCCTGCTACATGACCGCTTTTTATTTATTTATTAACAGTATTGGAATTATAATCCTTTGAGTCAGGGACTCATTTACAAAGCCTCCGTGTCACAGTTAGCAATACGAATTACAGATAGTAAAATTAGGGTACATACAGTAAAACAGCAATGCATTATTAGACAGGTAAGCATTGACAAATGTTGCAAGGAAAGTTGCACAGTACAATTACAGACAACAAGATGAGGGTACATACAGTTAAGCTGGCAATACATTATTAGACCAGTAAGTATTGACAAATGTTGCCAGAGGGCAGTGCTGTCACTGCTGTGAAAGCTAAGCAACAGAAGACGAAGGCAGGATGAGGGTCCATCGTCAGGGTGCTGTCACCGTAGTGAGAGCTAGGCAGTAAATGAGGTAGGCAGGACAGGGTCCTTTGTCAGGGTAAGAGGGGAGGGGGAAGGAGGAAGGGTTAGCCTGGGCAGTTGCAGGTATGAGAGGCACGTAGATGGTCCCAAAGGAGAGACTTGAAGCGGCCAAGCTTGGGTTCAAGGGTGACAGGACTGGGAAGGGAGTTGAACCAGGAGGAGGCTCTACAGGAAAAGGAGCATTGGCCCAGAGTGGTTCTGAGGCATGGAACTACCAGATTAGGTTTAGTTGAGCTTCATGTAGCGACAGTTTTGGGTGTGTGCTAGATAAGATGGGACAGCCCAGGAGGGACCTTGTTGCAGGTGATCTTCTGCAACAAGCACTTACACCGCTTGCTTCTGAACTTGTCCCCAGCTCTGCAGTGGCTCCGGTAGAAGAGCGAGGACTGAATTACCACATTTGGGTAACTGTCCACATGGATGCATTTGCTCTGTAGCAACCCGAGTGCACGGGTTGCTGTGTTGCAAATGTGGCCATGTAAACAGGCCTTTAAACTCAGAACATTTGAAGCTAATGACGTTACAGCTCTCTACCCCTGGTTAGTCTGGACACTAGCTAGAAGCCCTACCAATGGGGTGATAATGACTCACATTGAGTCTTTTGTGGTGTGCACATCCTGTACTGCCAGGGGGCTGTTGCTTTTGAAGAGCTGTTAATCACAAAAGGCTGTAACACTGAGCTGAGGGAAATTAGCATGAGGACTAGAGCCTGCTAAAAAAGGGACTTTTTTAGCTTTATTGACAGCCATAGAAGACTTGCACTAGTCAAAACAGACAAGTAGGGGGTTAACTGCACTAGTCTAGGCAAATATGTATTGTGGCCCAGACAAGTAAAACAATGTTACTTGACCCTTGCAGTGCACTGGATGACAAATAAAGGCTGGATGCACTTTTTTTTTCCTTCAATTAGCTGTAGTTTGATGTCAAGAGGATATGGATATCATTAGATGTTCATTCCATTCATTCATTCAGTTATTCATAAAGTACCATTGAGCACAGGTGCCCATTTACAAAGGTGCCACATCAGGGTAAACAAAATACATTAAGATACAGTAACAGCAGCATCAAAACAATTCCAGAAGAATACAGTCAAGACAAATACAATATGTAAGCAATAGCACATGACGGTGTGTGGGTTATGCTCTAATTATAAACCCTCACTGAGGGGTGTAGTGAGGCACAAGGCTATAGGCCAAGTGCCTTAGTGTCCCTAGATGTGCATTTATCAGAGCATAACCCATGCCATGGCATGTCTTATTGCGCTTATAAAATGGGTATATGCTTAGAAACTGTAACACGTTTCTAAAAATTTACTAAAACAAAAACAAATCTGATTTTACCTCAAATAGTCCCTCCATTTTCCCTAAGTTGCTACAGATGCTCTTAAATTAATTGCTGTCACTATGGGCACTAGTTAGAGCTGCTGAGTCACTATGTCAGACCGCTGGCAAGACCATGATTTTCATTTTGCTCTTGCTGGCAGCAAGCTCCCATCTGCAGTAACACCTTCCATGAAACTCCTGCTGCTCTAACTCAGTTTGTGGCTCTGGAGGGGGTTCGGATACATGTGGGTAAGGAGGGAAAGGGAGTGGCTCAGAAGGGACAGCAGAAGGATTCTAAAGTAAAAACAACACTTTTTAAAGTGTTCCGAGTCTATTTAGTTAATTTTGTGGCTTAAACTTTCACTCACTTTCCATGGTCGTTTCCAAATTGTTTGCTAAGCAGGAAACAACATGGCTAATTTTGAGTTCTGAAGGCAGGGTGGCATGTTTATATTCTTAGCAAGTTGGTTGCCATTGTTTAGGATTTATTATTTAGTGTGGTATGTAACCCCTCCTACAAATGGGGGTTCCCAAAAGCCTTCCTTGGGTGTGCTTAAATGCCTACTGCCAGGCGGGCGTTCTGTGTCTTTACAGGTGTAAAAGTGCTTGCTTGTGAGTGCCCTGTTAGCCTCCATGTCTGTCCCTTTAAGAGACATTATTTTTGTACTGTATAATTAATCTGGGTAGGGGCCGAGTATTTCCAGGCTCGACTCGAGTCCCGCCCGAGCTGCAATAATATCGTTCTGTTCTGCCATCGCTAATGGTGCAGAGGGAGGTCTGCTAGAACTGGTAATTGTTTGCTGATTAGCTGCTCTAATAATAATGGTATTATAGTTTGTCTAACCTGCCTTTCTTAGCAGCATGGACATTTCTGTATTGCACCAATCAGTACCTTTTGGGGACCTTAAAATGGAGTCTGTCTCCAGGGGTCTTGTGGGAGTGAATTTCTGTAGGAATTGTAGTTTTTTCATTGTGGTGCCTAAATGGACCTGGAGGGAGAGCCCTTGCTTTGACAGATAGATGAATCAACCAACCAAACCTTTTTTGCATCAGAAGGAAGTCCTAGTGCTGCCTGCAGCAGAGAGTCGGTCTGAGTTTAAACTTGAGAGAGTGAACTGCTCAAGACATTCGAGCAGCTGCTCCTGTGTAGTAGCGCAGGAAACTGGTGGGAAGGCTATGTCTGGCCTGCCTGCTTCATCTTCCCTTCTGAGGGATCTGCTAGTGAAATTAATCAGACTGAATCTGAACCGGCTTGTGACCAGGAATACCAAATTGTGACTGCTCTGTTATCTGAAGAAAACCAAAGATTTGCTGTAAGCGTTCAGCCTGTCAGGATGTCTGAATCACCACAGAGATCATGGTTTTGCTCAGGAAAACTGAAATTGCAACTGGACTGTCATCCGACCTGTGGTATTGTGTTTTGCTTTACTATAAATGTGCGGTAAGCTGTCAGTGGGTCACAATTTGGTTCCTCACTACTTAAGTGTGTCACACTTGCTGGAAGCTGTCTCCAGCACCTATCGAACTGAATCCGAACTGTTCACATAGCCTGAGCCCTGCTACCTTGCCCAGTCAGCTAATTCAGATGAAGAGATCACCATCGATGAGAGACTCACCCGGGGATCAGTCCCCTGCTCAACATCTCGAACAGGAATGACACCTCAGTGAATCGTGTGGGCCCTGATTCTCCTGGCATACCAGCTTGTCGACCTGCAGTCTCCATTTCATCCCTCCTGTGTTTCGAATTGGGTAGCATGAGTAAATACCAAGGTAGCTCCCTGCAACATCAGCTAAATCAAAAGTGTTGTAATTTCATTAAATTTATTTATTTAAAATCTTGGAATTACAACCTTTGAGTCAGAGACTCACTTCCAAAGGCTTCATGTCAATACACAATACAGACATAGGTAAATACAATAGACAGTACGATACAATATACAATGCCAGGGCAGTTTGATGGCAAGGTTACAGCATACTGGGATGTCTAATACAGAGTTGAGGCTGTAGGCTATGGGCAACACAGTAAACAGTACGATACAGGGTACAGTGCCAGGGCACTTTTACTTCTGGTTACAGCATGACCAGTTTACAAGGATGTCCTGACCAGTTTACAAGGATGTCTAATACATTGTTGTGGCTGTTAACAGTGCATAGAATAAATCTAACAGTAAGAGGTCAGTCAGTGGCCAGAGAGTGAATCGGGGGACAGTGCACATGCCTACTATGCTTGGCTGGAGCTGAGTAAACTGGGTAAGTTAGGGGAGGCAGGTAGTGCAAATTCTAGAGCAGTCTGCCGGGAGACTTTGTCCGAGTGCCTGAGCAAGAATTGCAGGCCACTGACTGTGAAAGATGTTGTGTGTCCGTTCTGAGTGGCTGGTGAAGGCACTGGTGGTGGACTTAGAGTGTGCAGGTGCAGGTGCAGGCGGCAAGGAGGTGAGTCTTGAGCAAGGCCCTAGGATCTCTTGTAGCAGATTTTCTTGGAGAAGAACTTGCAGTTCATTGCAGAACTTCTGTGGTGCTGCGAATTCACTCTTCTGGTGATTTTTATTAATATTTCTGTTTATACATAGAATCTGGTTCCCTTCCCCTCTTTTTATATCCACCCCCCCCATATGCTCAGAATGTGATGTTATCATTGCTATATCATCATACATTAGCTAATGAAATGGCTGCATTCTGCAACAGAAATGAACAGTCACTTATCTACCACAGCTCCCACTGCCTGAGACAGTGGCACAGCACATCATGCATGGTGATATTTGCTCAACCTGCACTACAGCCTAATACAATTTTCAGTCTTACATTGTTGCACTAGGGCCAACTTAAACAAAACCTTGTCAATAGCACAGACCTGTTAAGTCTATACCACACTTTATACAAACCTATTTGTGCCTTTAAGGTATAGAGACGCTATTTGAAATGAATAACTGGTAAAATGAATTTAACTGTCTAAATGTTTAAGAAAAATAAAGTAATTATGCCCAGAAAAGTGAAATATAATAATGTGTAGACTCACTGAAAGAATAGACCTAATAAATAAGTAATTGCACAGTAAACATTTTTGCCAGGGTTGTTGATTACATATTGTCATTGGTTGATAGAATCACCTAAAAGTTATTGAGAAATGTTGTTTGCAGGAACAGCTGTTGGGCCAGAGGGCAGCATGCTGTGTTTCCATGCCGGCAACTCAGGTTCAGAGATTAACTTTGGGAGCTGGCTGGGCAGCACAAGGACTGGTGGAACACATCACTGCTCGGAGCCTGGGAAGGTATGGTGCAGTGTTCTGTCACATGGTGGACACATTGTGATGGGCCGGAGAACTATATCTCACAATTGGTTCACATGCATGTCACGGCCTGATGGTGTTACGCAGTGTGTCAGGGAAAGCAGATTGACATGAAAAATGAGTTTTTCAATAACTCCTCTATTCTATTTCCTATGGGACCTGTATGAATGAAGATGCAAGTTCATGGAAATTAAAAAATAAATACATATATATATATAATACATATATATATATATATACACACACACACACACACACACACATACAGTATCTCTGTCTCTCTCACCACACACACGCATATTTGTATGTATGTTACAGATTGCATATAAATATATGTGATACACATTGGGAACCTCATGAGTGGTGTAGAAAGCATATACAAATATATAAGTGATAGACAGTGGAAACCTCATTAGTTGGATAGAAAGCATGCATATAGAAATACTTTATCACATAAGATCCCCTCTACATATGTCATTTTGCAACAGGACCTTAAGGGAGAGACATTTGTTTTGCTTTTTTAGGCATAACATTATTTTTATAAGTCTGTTATTTGTTGAACTAGTGTTACTGTGCTTTCCACCATCCTGTTTGCTATAACCACTGCCATGAAAGTGAAGTCAGGATGACAAGCTGACACTGTGATGTGGTAGTTTGTTAGTACTGCAGAATTTCCGCAGAAATTACAAACCACCGCCACAGAAGTTCTGCAGCAAATGGTAGTCCTGCCGCAGAACTTGGTCCCACTGTGCCGCAGAAAAGTAGGGGCCCTGGTCTTGAGTGCCTTTTTAAAGGGACCAAGTTTTTGATGGTTAGAGACCGACGGCGGGAGGGTGTTGAAGTAGGAGGGAGCCCTGACCAGAAAAGACCTCTGGGCGAGTGTGGTTCTGACTCTGGGAATGGCCAGTGCAGCTTTGGTCGAGCTGCGTGTGTACATTGTGGGGGAAGAGGATATTAGGGAGGCAGATGGGCCTGGGGGGTCAAGCGAAGGAGGGATTTTTTGGTCAAGAGGCAGGACTGGTAGTGGACCCTCTCGTCAAAGTTCAGGATCTGGGCAAAGGAATAGAGCATGCATGTGTGTGTCATGAGGTCTGCAGCAGTTAAGAGCCTGCAGGCTTTGTTAATGGCCACTTTTATTTTACCGATAGCTGTTGAATCTGCGGTAGCATAGGCTAGCAACCCATAATCGATCAGAGACATTACTGAGGAGGTTATGGCCAGTCTCAGGGCTTCTGGCGTAAGGCAGTCCTTATGGCAATAAAGGAGACCAATGCATGCATTGGTAGCAGATGTGTGTGTGTTGATGTGTGCATGGAATTGTTGTTTTCTTGTCACGAACTGAGCCTCTAGGCTCCGGATTACAAATTGTGTGTGGTTGTGCATGCTCCTTCTTTCCATCACAGGGCCCCGACCAGCTGCATCACCGGCCGACCCTCGGCAATGTGTCAGGCTAGCCCACCTTTTTTCTAACCTGGTACCCAGAGTGTGTGACTGTGAAGGGACTCTAAAGTGCATGCATGATTGCCTGATTGAATCAGTTACAGAACTAATCAGCCAAATTACATTCTCCCGTGTTCAATCCCCCTGAATAAATCAGATCTAATTCTTTTTGCATTTAACTTGACTGTGGTTCCATTTTGTACAAGAAGCACTGTACTGTTGTTACCTGCTGTGTCTAACCTTATTTTGCAGGGGGTCTCCAGGGTCGAACTGGTGGAATCAGCCCTGGTGGTAAGTGCAAACAGAGTGGGGATTTGTATGCTGATTAGGGGTTATTGTAACTGTGTCTGTTGTTCATTGCTTAGGCCACTAGAGGGGAAAGAGTGGGGTTACAGTGTCCCGGAGGGCTGTACCCAGGTCAGCTACGCTACCAATAACCCTGTCCTCTGTGTGGAAGTGCCCATTTTCAGTACCCAGGCCCCGTAACCTGCACCTAGTCACGCAGGCAGGGGGAGTAGCCCTTGGGATAGCGCCACTTAGGGGTTACATCTTGGAGGCTACCAGTGGGATTAGCACCCCGAGTGGCCAAAATAAATTATTGTTAAAGATTAATGGCTGCCCCAGTAGAAATGGCTATACACCAGTTGGTAGGGTGGTGTATGGGGCAGGAGATCGACCCCCAAAATGCTCTGCTTATACTGGATATCCCCCTTGGTAAGTGTATGGACACTGTAGAGGAAGCACTCTCCAAAGTTGAATGTTTAATAAACGCTGTGGTGGTGGGTCGATAGGCTGATTTGATCGCCCAAACTTTCATGGCCTTGGTAGAGTATAGTGACCTCGTGGACAGCTCTAAAGTGCCACAGACTACTGCCTCAGAAGGGATCCCAGCCGCTTTGAGAGTGATAACAAAAGACAGTAAAGACCCTGGGGAGGATGAGCCCCCACCATTATCTAAGACTTTTGAGGAGAAATTTGCTAAGTTGTTGCTGGAGGAAGAGAAGACCGTAGAGGACTTTAAGCAATTATTCCTACCATCTGGGGGTGTACCGTCCCCCACACCCCGGCCCACTCCAGTACCGGCTCCAGTGCCTGCACCTGTGCCAGCATCCACATCGGTGCCTGCAGTTAGTCATGACACGTACTGCAAGTTGAGGATGTTCTCAGGTACCCTCCCCACCCCACGAGGGAGGATGACTGAGAGACCTGGATCGACTATGTTGCCCCCTTGGTACCTGAGTGGCAATGTGCAGATGCCGAGAAGTGAAAAAGAATCATGGAAAGTTTGAGGGGTCTGGCCCTGGAAGTCATTAGATTTCTGAGGTCCACGAATCCTGAGGCATCTGCTCAAAAGTACCTGTCTGCACTTGAAGGCAATTCCGGAAGCATTGAGTCAGGGGAGACTTTGATGTGGCAATTCAAAGGTACCAAACAATGTAGAGGGGAAGATTTGTCTGTGTATGTTACTTGCCTAGAGAAGGCCCTGCAGAGAGCTTATCGAAAGGGTGGGGTAGCTGTCAGTGACTTGAACCGTGTGAGACTGGGGCACATTCTACAACATGCCAAGCATTCTAAATTGCAGATTATCCAGTTAAGGCTCCAGGATAGGAGAGATAACCCACTTGACTACTGCAACCTGATAAAAGAACTCAGGGAGGCTGAAGGTGAAGAAAGAGATTGTGATTATGGGGTGGGCGCAGCCCGAGTGACCACAGCACAGGAAGACCTCTCTGAAATGGAGACCACTAAGGATATTCCGCCATGGGCTGAGCGGTGGAGAGATAAGCTGCTGAAGGAATCAGAAAAGTACAAACGGGTGCTTTTACGGAGGCTGCACCACAGACAAAGACTCTGGTCCCTCTCAGGACGTGACTGCCATGGGGGTGGGGGTGCACCCTCAGGCATCCTCTACCGAGGGTGGCTCCCAGGCTGAGATCAAAGAATTGACTGCCACCCTAAAGGAACTGTTAAGACATGTTGCACCACCCTCACCGTTGCTAGCAGATATTGGACCCCGATCCCTTGCTATGGCTTCAGTCCCTCAAGCAATGTTCTCTCCAAGGATGACCCAGGAGTCTATCATTTGTCACAACTGTGGAAAGGATGGCCATATGAACAGTGAATGCCGGTCTCTGACAGACTTAGAAAAAGTAGTAAACCGACTCCAAGGGGAGCTCCGAAAAGCAAATCAATGGCACAGGGGTGCGCGAAATGACTGCAGTGAGGGCTCAAGAAATACTAACTCAAACTTCTTTGTGGCTAAATGGTCTGTCCAGGTTCCTGCTACCATCCCTCCAGACTGGTCCAAATTGGTGGGTCCTTCGATGGACACTATTGTGACTGTCAATGGTATCCATGCTCGGGCTGTGCTTGACAGCGGGTCGCAAATGACCACTGTATTCCAGGACTGGTATGACAAACACTTAACTGATGTGTCATTACAATCTCTAGAAGGCCTACATATGTGGGGCCTGAGTGACAAGTCTTATCCCTACCTAGGATATGTCCAGCTTTGGCTGTCTTTTCCTGCGCCTGTAACTGGTGTAGATAAACAAGTAGAGACGCTGGCCCTGGTGTGCCCTCCTACATGGATGTATGATGGGGTCCCCCTACTCATTGGAACCAATGCCCACATGTTTGGGAGGTTAGCACAGTTGTGCCAAGAGAAACGAGACCAACAGACTGGTTGGGCAATGAGAATTCCAGCTCTGATCAAGAAAGCTTATGACCTGCAGAGGCAATCTGTGGCAGAAGACCAGGATGAGCCCGTTGGAATTGTCTGGAGGAAGGACCCCGATTCCTTGATATTGCCACCCAATACTCAGTATACTGTTCATGGAGAAGTCCATCTTAGAAGAGACATGAAAAACAAAATATTAATGCTGGACGCACCAGGTGAAGGAAAGTTGCTAGAGGGGCTATTGGTTAAACCCAGTATCCTACCTGCCCATGCCCATACCTATGCACAACGAGTGATGGTCCAGATTCAAAATGTGTCAGATCAAGAAGTCCGAGTGAACAGAGGGTGTACACTAGCTACAGTACACTGCGCAGACACTGCAGTATTACCCAGCAACAAATATTCTAACGAGAAGGAAGAGGTGACCCCAGACCTTTTTGACTTTGGTGATTCCCCCTTGTCTGCTGAATGGAAGACTCAGATCAGTAGGAAGCTTGCCCAGAGAAACCAAGTGTTTCCACTAAAAGAACGGGATGTGGGGTGCGTCCATGGTGCTGAGCATAATATTCAGATGCACAATGACAGACCTTTCCGAAAGCAGTCCAGCTGCCTTGCTCCAGCTGATATAGATGATGTTCGGTGGCACCTACAGGAGATGCTCACTGCTGGAATTATTCAAGAGTCAAGAAGCCCCTACACATCTCCCATCATAGTTGTGTGCAAGAAAAATGGGTCCGTGAGGATGTGTGTGGATTATCGGATCCCTAACCGACAGACTGTCCCAGATCAATACATCACGCCCTGCATACAGGATGCCCTGGACTGCCTGAACAGGAGTCAGTGGTTCTCAGTACTTGATCTCTGCAGCGGATATTATCGAATCCCAATGGCCCCGGAGGACCGTGAGAAAACAACCTTCGTCTGTCCTTTGGTGTTCTACGAATTTCTGAGGATGCCACAGGGGATTTCGGATGCCCCTGTTACCTTCCAGAGGTTGATGGAATGTGCAGTAGGAGTCATGAATCTGCTAGAATGTTTAGTGTACTTGGATGATGTCATTGTTTTCAGTCGCACTCTAGAAGAACATGAGGCCAGACTGTTCAAAGTTCTTGATTGCTTGGAAGAATTCGGCCTCAAGCTATCCATAGACAAGTGCCAGTTCTTTCGAGCATCTGTAAAATATGTGGGACATACAGTGTCAGCTGAGGGGATACAGACAGACCTCAATAAAGTAGAGTCCCTGACCACCTGGCCCCAGCCCACCAACCTGAAAGAGCTGCAGCGTTTTCTGGGGTTTTGCGGCTACTATCGCTGATTCATTAATGACTATTCGAAAGTAATCCAGCCGTTTCTTAATCTTACCCAAGGCTATCCTCCCACTAACTGCCGATACAAGAAGGGATCCCTCAAAGAAGAAAACAAGGTGTGTTTTTGAACAGGTGAACCTTTTGGAACCCGTTGGACCCCCAAGTGCGAGGTGGCATTCTTCAAAGTCATCTATCAGCTTACCCACATCCCAGTCCTTGCATATGCTAATCCCACCAAACCATATGTCCTGCACACAGATGCCAGTCTGAAAGTGCTTGGGGCTGTGCTATATCAAGAATATGAGGATGGTCTGAGACCTGTGGCCTTCGCCAGTTGCAGCCTGACACCGTCTGAGTGGAATTATCCTGTGCACAAGTTGGAGTTCCTCACTCTAAAGTGGGTCATAGTCGATCAGTTCCATGAATACCTCTATGGGGCTAAGATATTAGTAAAGACTTCAGCTAAATTGGACGCCACTGGGCACCGGTGGTTTTCTGCCTTGTCCACTTATGATTATGTGGTTGAATACCGGCCTGGACTGACCCATATTGATGTTGATGCCCTTTCACGGCAAGTTCCAGAGATCACTGGGTGAGGCTTTCTGAACCTTCTATTAAAGAATTTTGCCAAAAGTTTGACAAAGATGAGCAACTGTCTGCAGACACCATGGACTGCCTGGTGGACTGTTTGGGGCCCCCTGATACCTGCATACCTGCCGCTTATTGTCATTTTTCTGCATTAGATATCAGTGCTTTGTCCCAGTTTGATAGTGACAGCATTCAGTGGGCTCAATCCCACAATCCCATGATTCAGCCCGCACTTGATGCCCTGCGTACAGGGAAGGATGTGTCTAAATTACGTTCTACTGACTTACAATCTGCACTGTTATTCAAAGAAGGCCCCA
The DNA here is from genome assembly GCA_016271365.2 of Neoceratodus forsteri. Classification (NCBI taxonomy): domain Eukaryota; kingdom Metazoa; phylum Chordata; order Ceratodontiformes; family Ceratodontidae; genus Neoceratodus; species Neoceratodus forsteri. The sequence goes on along the minus strand of CM057450.1, from coordinate 426,838,492 downwards.
TACTAAAGTTACGAGATTAGTTATTATATAGAGAGACAGTAGATTGTCAAGGCCAAGTGGACAAGCAGCTGTTACCCACAGCCTTCAAACAGCTGGTACTGAGGTCCCTCCATAACTACATGGGACACCTTGGTATTGACCAGACTCTCGACTTAGTACGATCCTGATTCTATTGGCCGAAAATGGGGGCAGATGTTGAGAATCATGTCAAAACTTGCAGTTGCTGCCTCCAGTGGAAAGCTTTGCCCCAGAAGGCTGCCCCACTTGTCAACATCACTACCAGTGCCCCATGGAACTGATTTGTATAGACTTCTTGTGTCAGGAGCCCGATCAAAAGAACACTGACATTGTACTGGTAATAACCAATCACTTTACCTGATACGCACAAGCTTTCCTGACCAAGGATCAAAAGGCCTCTACAGTGGCCAAGGTGCTAGTAGAAAAGTTCTTTGTCCACTATGGTGCACCCCAATGTATCCATTCTGACCAAGGAAGAGACTTTGAAAGTAGACTAATCAAAGAAATGCTCTCGCTCTATGGGGGGTGCAAAAGTCCAGAACAACTCCCTATCACCCTCAAGGGGAACCCCAGCCAGACGCTTTAACAGAGACCTTCTGGACATGTTGGGTACTCTCCATCCTAAAGACAAGTCTAAGTAGAGTCAGCAGATTAGCACCTTGGTACACACTTACAATTACACCAAAAGTGATGCTACTGGATTCTCTCTCTATTGTCTCATGTTCAGGAGGGAAGCCCAGCTGCCCGTAGATGTTTCCCTGGATGGGGTCCAAGCTGAGAGCTATTTACACTATGCACAGAAACTGAAAGCTCAATTGAACCATGCGTATCAACTGGCTCAAACAATGGCCGTCAAGAAAAACCTTGCCAACAAAGAGAGGCACAACAAGAAAGTGAAGGCTCAAGAGCTACTGCCCGGAGACCGTGTATTGATGCGCAATTTGGGACTGCATGGAAAGCATAAAATTGCTGACAGGTGGCATTACCTTCCACACATAGTGATCGGTAAACTGGATGAATTGCCTGTGTACAAAGTGCTCCCTGAGAACAATTCTACAGCTGTCAAGACCATGCACTGCAATCACCTACTGCCCATTGGTCAAGTGATCATTGATGCTGAACCAACAACCGACACTTCCCCCAGGCCAGTGACTCATGCTACTGCCAAAAAGAGACAGAGTCAACCTGCCCCTGTTGTTCCAGACCTAAGGCCTTCCCCCTGGCAGGCCCTGAATGATGACTGTCAGTCCATTTCTGATGAAAGTGAATGTGACAATGCCTACTATTCTTTTTATGAACTGAGCCAGTTGTTCTGAGGCAATTCTCTGCATAATTGTGGGGATGAAGCTGGGCCTTCAGAGCTGCCTACCCCCCCAGCTTCTTCCCTGGAACCAATGCCCCCTGAAAGTGAGGTGCAAAGCATTACGTCTGAAATAGCAGATTCCTTGTGCCTAGTGGAACTGTTTGAATTACCTGAGGAGGAATCTGCTGTGGAAAATCTCCCTGGTGACACACCAGAATGTGCAGAGCAATGTGACAGTGTTGACAGCACCACTTCAGTGCCACAAAATTCAGTGATCCAAAAGATCCTTCAGGATGAGCAACTTGGGCCTTTTTCAGGAGAGAATAATGAGCAAAGAATTGTGGAAGCAGAATCTGCTCTGCAAGGAGCTGATAATGTTCAGCTACTAGAGACTTGGCCCAGTGCAGAGGTACCCCTTTCTACTGAGGAAGAGACTGATGCAAATGCTGGTACTCCAGAGACTGTACCTGTTTCCCCAAGGAAGTCTGGGAGAACGCTTAAACCTGTAATACATCTAATCTACGACTCCCCTGGAAGACCAGCAGATCTTCCTTTAAATGTTGTCCACAAGGGTATCTATGTTTCAAAGAGCTCACTGCCCAAACTGAGCCTTTCCACTACTTCCAAGTTGATTGTCCATCCTTCAGGACATGGTGCCCCTGCCCCGTCTAGCCCCAAGTTAGCTGATAGGGATGGGACCCCATCTATGTTGTTTAGAATGCAAGAAACTATAACATGAATGAGTACAGTAATATTATTGTGTGAATCATAGTGAAATCATTATTGAATGTATGAAAACTGCATAACTGTTGCCATAGTATATATATATAATCATATGTATTAGCTATTTTGGATATGTATATAAATGGTAATGAAGCATATATTTTGTATAAATATAACGTTTTCAAACAACATTGTTGTAAACATGGACTTGATGTGGACACCAAGTTCTTTCCAGGCAGGGAAGGGTGTAACACCCCTATAAATGGGGATTCCCAAAAGTCTTCTTTGGGTGTGCTTAAATGCCCACTGACAGGCGGGCGTTCTGTGTCTTTACAGGTGTAAAAGTGCTTGCATGCGAGTGTTTCATTAGCCTCCATGCCTGTCCCTTTAAGAGACATTATTTTTGTAGTGTGTAATTAATCTGGGTAGGAGCCAAGTGCTTCCACGCTTGAGTCCTGCCCGAGCTGCAATAATATTGCTCTGTTCTGCCATCACTAATGGTGCAGAGGGAGCTCTGTTAGAACTGGTAATTGTTTGCTGATTAGCTGCTCTAATAATAATGGTATTATAGTTTGTCTAACCTGCCTTTCTTGGCAGCATGGACATTTCTGTACTGCACCAATAAGTACCTTTTGGGGACCTTAAAATGGAGTCTGTCTCCAGGGGTCTTGTGGGAGTGAATTTCTGTAGGAACTGTAGTTTTTTTCATTTTGGTGCCTAAATGGATCTGGAGGGATAGCCCTTGCTTTGACAGACAGATGAATCGACCAACCAAACCCTTTTTGGATCAGAAGGAAGTCCCGGTGCTGCCTGCAGCAGAGAGTCAGTCTGAGTTTGGAGTCGAGAGAGTAAGCTGCTCAAGACATTCGAGCAGCTGCTCTTGCGTAGTGGAGCAGGAAACTGGTGGGAAGGCTGTGTCTGGCCTGCCTGCTTCATCTTCCCTTCTGATGGATCTGCTAGTGAAATTAATCGGACTGAATCCGAACCGGCTTGTGACCAGAAATACCAAATTGTGACTGCCCTGTTACCTGAAAAAGACTGAAGATTTGCTGTAAGCGATCGGCCTGTCAAGACATCTGAATCACCAGAGATCACGGTTTTGCTCAGGAAAACTGAAATTGCAACTGGACTGTCATCCGATCTGTGTTATTGTGTTTTGCTTTACTATAAATGTGCTGTAAGCTGTCAGTGGGTCACGATTTGGTTCCCCACTACTTAAGTGTGTCACGTTTGCTGGAAGCTGTCTCCAGCACCTACTGAACTGAATCTGAACTGTTCACCCGGCCTGGGCCTTGCCACCTTGTCCAGTCAGCTAATTCAGATGCAGAGATCACAATCGACGAGAGACTTACCCGGGATCAGTCCGCTGCTCAACATCTCAAACAGGAACGACACCTCGGTGAATCGTGAGGGCCCTGCTTCTCCTGGCGTATCAGCTTGTCGACCTGCAGTCTCCATTTCGCCCCTCCTGTGTTTTGGATTGGGTAGCATGAGTAAACACCAGGGTAGCGCCCTGCAACATCAGCTAAATCAAAAGTGTTGTCATTTCATTCAATTATTGTTTTCTTGTCATGAACTGAGCCTCCAGGCTTCAGATTACAAATTGTGTGTGGTTGTGCATGCTCCTACTTTCCATCACAGGGCCCCGACCAGCTGCAACACCGGCCGACCCTGGGCAATGTGTCAGGTTAGCCCACCTTTTTTCCAACCAGGTACCCAAAGTGTGTGACTGTGAAGGGACTCTAAAGTGCATGCATGATTGCCTGATTGAATCAGTTACAGAACTAATCAGCCAAATTACGCTCCTCCCTTGTTCATGCCCCCTGAATAAATCAGATCTAATTCTTTTTGCATTTAACTTGACTGTGGTTCCATTTTGTACAAGAAGCACTGTACTGCTGTTACCTGCTGTGTCTAACCTTATTTTGCAGGGGGTCTCCAGGGTCGAACTGGTGGAATCAGCCCTGGTGGTAAGTGCAAACAGAGTGGGGATTTGTATGTTGATTAGGGGTTATTGTAACTGTGTCTGTTGTTCATTGTTTAGACCACTAGAGGGGAAAGAGGGGGGTCACAGTGTCCTGGAGGGCTGTACCCAGGTCAGCTACGCTACCAATAACCCTGTCCTCTGTGTGGAGGCACCCGGTTTCAGTACCCAGACCCCTTAACCTGCACCCAGTGACGCAGGCAGGGGGAGTAGCCCTTGGGACTGCACCACCTAGGGGTAACAGGTAGAACTAAAAAAAAAGATATGGCTGGCAGCCAATCAGATTGGTTTACTGTCTCTACCCATGTCATAAGGTACAGTAATGGCAGCTTCAAGCAATTCCAGTGAAATACAGTCAAGGTACAGTGCTAGACAGCAAAGTCAGTTAGAGAGTAGGGCAGATCTCCAAACAGGCAAGAATTCAAGTTTTATTATGAGCATGATGTTAAGGATATCATGCAAGAGAACCTAGGATGTTAAAAAGATGTCATTTCCTGGTGATGGCAAAGAGATGTTCAAAAGATACCATATCACTCCTAGAAAAACAGTCATATTTTATAGTAAATAAAATGTTTATAAATGTTCACGGAGCAGTATCCATCTCCCTACATCGCCTGACTGAAGGGCAACCACATGGAATTTTGCTTACATTCCCACTAGAAAATTATTATGAGGTCATTTTTCTTAGCCCTCATGGTCTCCCCATCTTCACTCATGAACCATATGTTATTTTACACCATCTCCTTCTCAGTGATTACCCTTACACAGAGATCTGGGACCCCTATTATTCCATTTGTTTATCAATTTCCATTTTCTTTTACCCCCTCTGTCTCTCTGTCCCCTTCTAGTCTCCTGCAGCAACTCCATCATTCTTCATAAATTAGCCCTTCTAAAATCCAAGACTTAATCTGGGATTCTTTTCTCTCTGTCTCTAGTTTGATGCTGAATCAAACTGTCTGATGGCCACTGGTTCCCAGTGGGTCTCTTCCTATTGGTAAGCATTACATCTTGGATGGCTGCCTTCCTAGAAGGCTCCTTTACTCTTTGCACTAGGAAGGCTTCCTGAAAGACTTCAGCCTGCTGTAGGCTTTTGCACTTGCTGCTTTTGGGATCTTCCAATTCACATTCAACATGATGAAGCCCCTGCAGCAGCACCTCCCAAGCCCTGTTGCATTTTTTACCTTCTGTAGTACCTGCACTCATATTGTTTCTGTGTTCACTCTACCCCATATCCTCTGTTTCTGTAGCTTTTGTACTTTCCTTACATATAATGCCACCCTTGCCCCCCTCTTTCCCTTCCTATCCTTCCTGAACATAGAATACCCTGCATGGTCATGTCCCAGTCAGGGTACTGGGTAGTCTAGGTTTCCATGATTGCCACCAAGTCCAGACTTGTCTCAGCCACCTCTGCCTCCAGATCGCTTATCTTATTTCCTGAGCTCCTGGCATTCATAAACATAGCCCTCAAGATCACCACCCCCCTTCCCCGTATTGGGCTCAACTCAGTTTCCTGTCCCCCTAAACTCTTATCCTCACCCTTTACTCCCTTCAGCCACTTTCTATCTGGTTTCCCCAAGGTTTCACTTACATTGCTTTTCCTAAGCTATCCCTGTTTCTCCTCCCATCATTCTCTGTTTCTCCTTCCCTGTTCTCTTGCACTGGGGGGGGGGAGGTTATCAAGACCCATATCAGTTTAATAAGTACACATCTCCACTTCCAATCTTCCACTTCCACTAGCGTAAAGGACCCTCAATGTGTTCTTTAAACTTGTGACCTAGCCTCCTGGTGCACTCCTTGGAGGGGTAAAGGACATTTCATTTAAATAGCCTTCTGACCCTCCAAGGATGGTCCCACTCCTCCAGGTACCAGGGCTGTCCCCAGACCTTTAAAAAATGATAGACAAAATTTTAAAAATATATTTCTCACAGTGGCACCACCACCAAGTATTAACCACACGATGACCCCAACTTAAAGCCAGTGGTCTAACTATGATAATTTAAGGTATGCAGGGTGTGTACTTGTGTATGCCTGCAGCCATCCTTGTCAGGTACCACAATCTCTCACCTCTGTACAACTCCTTTATCCATAGTTAGTTACATTTTATCAAGTGTCCCATCCCAGAGGCTCTGGGCACTGTAAAGGCAGGCAAGAGTTAAAATAAAAACAAATACATCAGGTACAAAACATAAATCAGTGACAATAACAACAAGCATTTGTCAATGCCGAATGTTGGCTTGCTGGCATTGGCATTGGCAGTGCAGGAGTTAGAGAGATGCATAATAGGAATGGTAGTAAAGTATTGAACTAACGCCAATCCCCCCTCCCCCGCAGAGACTGAAAGGTGTTGGGGGTGTGCCTTTGGATCATTGGCCATAATGCTTAAGCCATTCCACCTCACTCCACCCTGCAGACAGCAACGGATGTTGCGGTGTGCCTTGGGGTCTTCGGCCCTTACTTTCACCCCATTCCATAAGGAAATAAGCTGAGATGGGTGCAGTATAGGAGAATGGGGTGAACGTTATGGCTGAAGACCCCAAGGCACACCTTGATGCCTGTCAGTGGCTGTAGGGTGGGGGTAGAATGCCATGAGCATTACTGCTAATGAACTGAAGTCACACCCCAATGCCTCTCAGTCTCTAGAGGGTGGGCGTTATGGTTGGAAACCTTAACACCCCGGGCGTTTGTTGATATTTTCACTCCAAATTTTCAAAATGGGAATTTTGGGACCCCACTTCATGAACAGTGGCACTATCATTTTGTTACTCCGTCCTGAAAGGTGATTTTGCACAGCAACTACACCATTCAGCGCCACAGGTGTGGAAGCACATTTCGGGCAGGATGTGAAAAATGACAGCTGTACTATTCATGAGGAGGTATGAAAAAATAGCAAAGTTGAAAATCTGGAGTGAAAATATGAAAAATTTTGGATGTTACGAGCATGCGTAGAAACTGCGAAATGCACGCCCGTAACGTGGTCATTGTTTTGGCATTATTTCACAAAATTTTTAACATGGGCTTTTTGGGACTTCCCCTCATGAAGAGTGGCACTGTGATTTTGTTAATCAATCCTGAAAGTTGATTTCGTACAGCGACTGCGCCATTCTGAGCCAAAGGTGTGAAAATGCATTTCGGGCAGGATGTGAAAAATGACAGCTGTACTGTTCATAAAGAGGTATTAAAAAATGGCAATGCTGAAAATGTGGAGTGAAAATATTAAAAATTGGCAAAGTTACGAGCATGTGTAGAAAATGCGCAGTGCACACCTGTAATGCGGTCATTTTTTTGGAATTTTTTCACCAAATTTTCAACATGGGCTTTTTGGGACCCTACCTCACGAACAGTGGTACTATCATTTTATTAATCAGTCCTGAAAAGTCATTTCTCACAGTGACCATGAAATCACCTTTCAGGGCCGAGAAACAAAATGACAGTGACATGTTCACGAGGTGGGTTCCCAAGAACCCCATGTTGAAAGTTTTGGGCCAAAATTCCTAAAAATGGTTGAGATATCAACCTAAGTTGAAACCCCCCATTGAGTCCCATTATACAGCACTTACCTGATTCCTCAACTCGTAGTTCAGCTTTGAAGAGTGCAGACATGTCCCGGTCCACAGAAGATTGCAGCACTGGACCTCCTGAGGGTAACTATGGGTGAAGGGGTGCGGGTAGGTGGGTGCACAGAGGGAGGGTTGGGGAGGGGGACTGGGAGACGATGCTGGATGGTTTTCTTTCACAGTTTAACAACCAAAAGACTCTGGGGACCATTTTTTAATTTATAGGTTAAAAAAAACTTTTGGGCACACTGGGGTGGGCTCCCAGTGTGCCACATGAGTGTGGGGGACATAATGCCGACAGGGATTGGGCACCCTGTCGGCAAGCTTGGGGAGGGAAACATGATGCTGATGGGGATTTGGCACCCCTGTCAGCAAAGAAATTGAGCTTGGGGGTGGAGCATCCGACACCAGGAATGGGCATCCCGGTGTCGGGAAAATAAAAAAAAATGTCTGGGCACACTGGGGTGGGCTCCCCGTGTGCCACAATGTGGCTGTGGGGAGGGGGGACTACATGCCAACATGGGGATTGGACACCCTCCCACTGTGGATTTCAACATCTATTTCCCCCACTTCATCTTCCGGTCCCCTTTTCCTCTCCCCTTGCAGTGCCGCCCCCCTCGTTCTCCTTGGTAAAGACCGAGGCAAAAAAATCATTTAGTACCTGCACCTTCTCCCCACCTCCTCCACCCACCCAATCCCCATCCTACTAATCTGCCCCTTCCCTTTTCTTCTTTCCCTAATATACCTGAAGAACCCTTCCCCCCTTCTAATCCCCTGTGCCTATCTCAGCTCCGCCTCCGCCTTGGCTGACCTTACCACCACGGTGACCCTTCTGGCTACCTTATCATATCCCCTCTTGGATATAGCCCCCAAGAACATTTGTATTGGCTATAAGCAGCCTTTTTTCCCCCTCACTGCATCCTGGACCTCCCTTGCCCACCAGCTCGGCCACTTAGCTTTGCCTCACTTGTGTCTCTCCTTCGTACAGGCCTTGATAGCCTTCAGGAGCCCCTTTTTAATAATTCCCCACTGGGCCTCCATGCCCATGCTTGGCCTGATCTCATCTTGGCAGAAGACACCAGGAGAAAGGACTGCTGTGTGACTGGACTTCTCTGCTGGGACTAAAGTAGAAGAACTTTTGTACTTGGACCTTTAATTTAGGGTAAAAAAAACTAACATACAAAACCAAAAAAAAGTGTGTGTGTGTCTGTTTGGGTTAACCGAACTGAATGGGTATCTGAACAGTTATAGGTGTAAATATCAGGTGATTGAAAGGACTTAACTGCTGTGAGGTTTAAATTACTGGTAGAAAGATCTAGTAAGTAGGGGGAGTGGCTTAGCTAGAAGGAAGCTACATTTAAAGACTGCCTTAGAAAGATTCTGCTAATATCTTGGCAGAAGACACTAGGAGAAAGGACTGCTGTGTGACTGACTTCTCTGCTGGGACTATATTGCCCTCCTTCCTCCCTCCCTCCCTCCCCTCCACCCCCTACCCAAAGCTAGTTCTATTTTTATAGGCACAGGATTTGACTGACAACAGGAACTTCCTGTTTGGGAGCAGGAAGTGAGTGATCACAGAACCACCAAAGACCCACCATCCTAGAAGGGCAAGAGCTGCCTCCCCCTCTAGCTGCTGGAGGTCTGCCTCTGAGCAAGTAAGTGGTCTACTGAGAAATGTAGGATATTCTTGTCTCAGAACAGGACAATCAGGAGCTTAAAGGGCAACAGGCAGAAAGTAGAGAGAGAAAAAAAAAACAGAGGAAAGAGTAAGGATTGAAAACAGTTAAGGGCCAGAAATAAGACATGATTGGAGTGGTGCAGTGCAGTGGCTGTGGAGCAGCAGTCTTCCGGGAGACATTCTGGAGGATGCGTGTTGTCCCATCTGCAGGCACCTCTGGGCTGAGGGAGGAGGTTGCTCATCTCCAGGCTGAGTTGACCAGGATTTGTGGGACCTCCTCTTCCATCCAGGGACCACCAGTGCCACTGCCGCTGCCTCAGAGGTTGCCAAGAAAGAGGAGTGGCTGGACCACAGTGGGCTCCAGGAGAGTGAGGGTGGTGGAACAGAGGCGCATCCCTCCAGTTGTACCTCTCCACAATTCCTATGCCATTCTGGCAAAGTGTGGTTCCTCTATGGAGGCACCCGCAGTGGAGACCAAGGAGGATGCTGGGAACCTCCACAAGGAGAGCCACAGGTGGGTGGCAGGGATCCTGCAGGGAAGGAAACAACTCCTGGTGGGGACCCATTGTTAGGAAGGTAGGACTGGGGAGGAAGGGAGAGGGAGGAAGGTGCCTGCCTGGTGCCATGGCTTGAGGGACAGGAGCGTAATCCTCAGGATTGCTGGAGCAGCTGCACAGGAGGGAGCTGGATGTCATTGTCCACCTAGGGACAAATGACCTGGCTAAGAAAGGGATTAAAGAAGTGCAGGAAGAGTTTGTGGAATTGGGAGGGGCCTTGGTCAAGTAGCACGGACGGTAACCTTCTCGGAGGTGCTGCCCATCTATGGCATAGAGAGGCTAGGGTGTTCGCACCATGGGATTCAATCAGTGGTTGAAAAACTGGTGTGGAGCCCAGGGATTTGGCTTCATTGGGGACTGGGGGTCCACCTGGAGTGATGCAAGCCTATACTGGCATGATGGGCTGCATCTGTCCGGGAGGGGAACCAGGATCCTAGGTGATAGGTTTAAATGCTTCATTGGCAAGCTTTTAAACTAGCCAAGGGGGGAGGCACTGGAAAGGAGCAGGGAAATCCTAGCCCCCAAATAATCACAGTAGTAAGTGCAGCAAACACCAACATAGAGGTGTCGATAGGGAGAAGGGCAGGGGTAAATGGAGAAAGTGACAAAGGCAAGAAGGACAGGATGGGGCAAAGGCCAAGGCCATCAGGAAATGGAGGTAATGAGTACCAATGCCTGTAGTCTGGGCAACAAGCTCCCTGAGCTGGTGGCCTTGATGGAAGAGGGATGCCTGGATATCGTAGTAGTCACAGAAACATGGTACACAGAGAACCATGACTGGATGTTAACATACCAGGGTACATAACCTACAGGAGAGACAGGCAGGGGAGAAGAGGAGGAGAGCTATCTATGTAAAGGAAGGGATAAAAGCAACTGAACAAAAGAGTAAACAGGGAGGAGAGGAGGCACTGTGGGTCACCTTGGAGACTGGAAAGGGCACCACAATCCGCACAGGGGTTGTGTACAGACCCCCATGTCAGGGGGAGGGAATGGACAAGGATATGATAGATGGCATTCTTAGAATGGCAGAGAAAGGGGAGACACTATTGATGGGAGACCTGAATATGCCAGATGTTAACTGGAGCACATTTGCTGCAGCCACATCCAAGAGCAGGGCCATTCTTGATGCCCTACAGGTGGCAGGCATTAGACAGCTAGTTTGGAACCCACTCGTGAGGGGCAATCTTAGACCTCCTATACTCTCAAGCGGGGCAGTGAGAGGATCTCAGATCTAGAAGTGGGTTGCCATCTGGGGACAAGTGACCATCAAACAGTGTGGTTCACGTTAAACTCAGCTACAGAGCCAAGCCATACAAAAGTGAGGGTACTGGACTTTAGGAGAGCTGACTTTGGCAAGATGGGAGAGTGCCTCAGAAAAGCACCAGCAAACAGGCTAGAAGGAGGTGTGGAGCAACAATGGGGAGTCATCAAAACTGCCATCACAGAGGCAACAAGCCTTTGTGTGAAGCAAATAAACAAATCAAAACGAAAGAAAAAGCCACTATGGTTCTCAAAAGAGGTGGCTGTGAAAGTCAGAAGAAAAAGATAGCATTCCGAAGTATAAGGAAACACAGAAGGAGCAGGACAGAGAGCTGTACTAGTTAAGGCAGAAGGAAGCAGGGAGGGAAGTCAGAATAGCAAAGGCCCAAACTGAGGAAAAGATAGCCAACTCAGTTAAGAAGGGGATAAAACCTTTTATAGGTACATCAGCGAGCTGTAGCAAAACAAAGGGAGGGATAGTGAGGCTGAATAGAATGAATGGGTGGGCAGAGGGGACAGTGAAAAGCAGGATACTGAACGAATATTTCTGCTCAGTATTCAAACGAGGAGGGAAGTGCCTAATCCAATTAACAGAAGCACTCTTGATAGGGGGTCGATCCCAGTCCTTTCACAGAAGAAAGGGTTCTGCAAGAACTCCAAAACTGAAGGTGGACAAAGCAATGGGTCCTGATGGAATTCACCCCAGAATTCTAAAAGAATTAAGGGAGGAACTAGTGAAACCACTGGCTACTCTTTTTAATAAATCATGGGAGGATGGTGTGGTACCTGAGGACTGGAGGAAGGCGGATGTGATTCCCCTTTACAAAAGTGGGACCAAGACAGAGGCAGGAAACTACAGACCTGTCAGTCTGACCTCTGTGGTAGGGAAAGTGATGGAGTCACTTCTGAAGGAAAGAACAGTTAAGTACCTAGAGGCCAGTGAAGCACAGGACCCAAGGCAGCATGGATTCACAGCAGGAAGGTCATGTCAGACGAATCTAATAGATTTCTTTGACTGGGTGACCAAAGTAGTAGACCAGGGAGGGGCTGTGGACATGGCCTACCTAGACTTTAGCAAGGCATTTGACACAGTCCCACACAAAAGATTAATAGTCAAATTAACCAGTCTGGGAGTGGGTCCCAGGGTGGTAGCCTGGGTAAAACATTGGCTGCACAACAGGACACAGAAGGTAATTGTAAATGGAGTCCACTCTGAAGAAAGAGAGGTTACTAGTGGGGTACCACAGGGTTCAGTATTGGGTCCAGTCCTTTTTAATGTCTTCATCAGTGACATTGCAGAGGGACTGGAAGGAAAAGTATGCCTTTTTGCAGATGACACAAAGATCTGCAACAGGGTTGATACACAAGGAGGCGTGGAAAGGGTGAAAAGGGACTTGGCAAGGTTGGAGGAATGGTCAGAAGTATGGCAGCTAGGATTCAATGCAAGGAAGTGCAAAATAATGCACCTGGGAAACAAGAACCCGGGGAAGAATACACAATGGGTGGGAGGTAGTAATAACAACAAAAAGGAAAGGGACCTGGGGTAATCATATCAGATGACCTTAAGGTTAGCAAGCAATGTGAGAAGGCAGTAGGGAGGGCTGAGGGCATACTGGGATGTATAGGGAGAGGCATCACCAGCAGAAAACAGGAAGTTGTTATCCCTCTGTACAGACAGTTGGTGAGACCCCATCTGGAGTACTGTGTCCAGTTCTGGAGACCCCATCTCCGCAAGGACATAGACAGGATAGAGGTAGTCCAGAGGAGGGCAACTAAAATGGTGCAGGGTCTGCAAGAGAAGCCGTATGAGGAGAGACATAAGGAGCTTAATATGTATACCCTTGAGGAAAGAAGGGAGAGGGGGGACATGATAGAAACTTTTAAGTACCTCAGTGGAATCAACAAAGTCCAAGAGGAAAGCATCTTTCAGAAAAAGAGACTTGCAAGAACAAGGGGACACAATTTAAAGATAGAAGGAGGGCGGTTCAGGGGCAATGTGAGGAAGTATTATTTCACAGAGAGGGTAGTGGATGCATGGAACAGCCTTCCTGAGGAGGTTGTGGGGTCTAAAACTGTGGGAGAATTCAAGAATGCATGGGACAGACATAAGGCAATTCTTATGGGGGGGTAGGAAGAAATAGGCTGTTGGTTAACTAGGATCTACGACCTATCCTGTAGGTAGGGAAATGGGCATACTAGATGGGCCAAGCAGTCCTTATCTGCCGTCAAAGTCTATGTTTCTATGTTTCTATGTTTCCTAAGGATGCGCTCCATCCTCCGAAGTCCACCCCTCTAAAATCAACCGCTGTTGTTTTTGTGTGTTCTACCCCGCCCCCTAGGTCAAGGGAGAACCAAACCGTGGCGTGATCACTTCCCACCAGTGGGTCCCCAACAACTAGGTCTCTGATGAGCTCACTGTCTGACAGGACCACATCCAGGACACACCCCTCCCTTGTCAGATCATTCACCAGCTGGGCAAGGAACACATCCTGGAAGATGTCCAGCAGGCGCTGCTCCCTGCCCGATGAGGACGCCATAGTTCCCCAGTCTGCTTCTGGCATATTCAGGTCTCCTAGTACCACAGTTTTACCCTCTTCTCTACCACAGTGATCCCTAAGGTTAGCCACCAGGCCTTCCTCCTGTTCCTCCCCCTGCCCGGGTGATCTACATACTACCCCCATCTTCACCTGCTTTCCCCCTGGAGCCTGCAGGGTGACCCATAAAGCCTCCATCTGATCACCCCGCTTCCTTAACCTTGCTTATCCCTATGCCATCCCTAATGATAAAAGCTAGCCCCCCTTCCCTTCCCTCCACCCTATCCCTTCTGCACGTGGTGTATCCTAGTAGGTTTAGGTCCCAATTATGTCTGGAAGCGGCCCAAGTCTCTGCGACAGCCGTCATACACACTCCCCCCTCCATTAACAGTGCCTGAAGTTCAGGAATCTTGTTTCTCATGCTCCTAGCATTAATCAGGACCACCCTCCAATGTGCCCCCTTGCCCCCCCCTGCCCTGAGGTCTCCCTGTTCCCTGCCTACAAAGACCCCCTGGTGTACTATCGGGTGCTCCTGCCCTGTACCACCTCTCCCTCCGCCTGTGGAAGAAGGCCAAGGCCTTCCTGTCCTGGCCTGCCAGGGAGCCCCCAACCTCACAAGTTTAAACCCCACCTGGAGCACATTAATTCTGCCAGTCTAAGCTGCAGGACCTCTTTTCCCTCTGAGCTAAGGTTGAACCTGTCCCTTGGGTACAATTCCTTGTCCTCCCAGGTTGCATCCCAGTCCCCCACCCACGCACCCATATCCTCTGGCCTTGCACCATTCACCAAGCCATACATTTGTCTGGTGGGGGACCACAGTGGGCTTTCAGCTGTGGAACGAATTGGTCCTAAAAAGGATTCCAGGAACTCTCTCTTTGGGATTCAGCTGGTCAGATGAACAGCAAGAGTGTGTTTTTTGAGACAGTATTTATCTACGTCATGTACTAAAACTTTGGATTATGTGTTTGCTTTCTATCATCTAACCATATTGGTAGTGAGAGTACCTCTGCTTCCCTGAAGTCCTGGCAGTGAGAGTGCCAGGCTGGGGATTTTCGGATTTTCATTGGTGACACCTTCATTGAATTCTGTGCTGAAATTTTGGACTTTTTGGCTTCTTTTATTATTTTTTCTTTGATTATAGAACTGTTTTATAGTAGTGAGACTACCATTACATCATCTCTGAACGAACATTTATTTGGGCAGCAGCTAGTGAGAGTGCCTGGTGCCCAGGGACTTTTATTATTTGTGTATTGTTTTGAGTATTTTATTTGCTTTTTGGGGTTTGTGGGAAGTTGGGATATTGTGGTTTGCTTTTGATATTTTGTTTTTGTTAATGGTTACTTTGGGGGGTTTTACTTTATTTTTTAACTCTAGACTGCAACTATTTTAGGATCCTGTTATTTGGAATTTAGGATTACTTAGAGCTGATCCTTAACCACAGTTTGGTGGTATTTGTATAATGTACCTATTTGCTCCCCCAGCCCTGTGCTATTCGTCCTCCTCTCTCCACGCCCTACGCCCATTCTCTCCCCCCCCGCCTGCTTTTATTTACCAGCACTGTCATGCACTGGGGATTGCTCACAGTGGGGGCAGGGGTAGGTGAGCGCGGACATTGGAGTTCAAATGAGCGGACCTCTCGCATGGAGTAGTTGGGTCCAGAATACGCCCTGGGGCGAAATGGTGTCTGGAATGTGGTGGTTCATGTCTAGTCCCCATACCCAAGGGCACCACCCTTTTGAGTGAGCAAGTAGCTAGGATAGCTCACGAACATCGTCCAACTCGGGCATTGTTATGCAATGCCAGATCCATAAAAAACAAAACTGCACTTATTGCAGATTTTGTCGGAACAGCGGATCTGGTTTGCATCACCGAGACCTGGTTGGATGGAAATGCTGCTCCAATTTTGGAGGCAGCTATCCCGCCCAGGTACTCGGTGATACACTGCCCGAGATTGGATCACGGTGGGGGGGGGAGGTAGTGGTCTGTTTCAAGGCCGAATTGGGCCTCACGGATGTACCAGTAGAGGAGGCCAAATCCTTTGAATGTACTGTGGTAGCTGGTGTGGGGTGCAGGATAGCTCTCATCTACTGTCCACCCGGGGATGAAAAGCTAATCCTGCAGGAAGTGGCTGACTTTGCCGGCGACATGGCATTGGAGTCGCCCAGACTGATGGTTCTGGCCAACTTCAATGCCTGGGTCGACGACGAATCCTCGCTTTTTGGACAACACTTCCTCCAGTTGATGACATCACTGGGCTTCACACAGGTTGTTTCCTCAGCTACCCATAATGGTGGGCATTCTCTGGATTTGGTCTTCCTCCTGGGGATTGAGGCCTCCAACTTGGGGGTGGAACCTGATGGTTGGTCCGATCATTACACCGTGAGGTTCAATTTTTGTACCGCTATGTAGGTTTGCCCCTGTGGAGATGGTCAGTTTTTGCCCTTTACAGGATGCTGTCCCTGAAGACCTGGCGGCAGTGATTGACATCTCGGAGTTCGTTGATGTCCGCTCAGGCCCAGAGCTATTGGTTCAGGCCTATAATAAAGCTATTTCCTCAGCTCTTGATCTGATTGCCCCAGTCTGTGTTCATCCCCTTCCGCTTCGCCCTTGGGCCCCTTGGTTTGATGGGTCTTTGAGGGAGCTGCAGAGGTTGGGATGTAGGTTAGAACGTCGCTGGCAGAAATCTGCCGTGGATACAGACCATCTTATTTTGTTGGAGCATTATCAGCTGTACTAATCAGTGATCTCCCACAAGAAGGCAGAATTCCTGTCCAAGGAGATCACTGTCACTCGGAATCGACCAGCCCAAATCTTCCAAACTGTGGACAGGCTGTGCAACCCAGCCTGTCTGCAGCTCCGTTGAGTTTTTTCACAAATTAAGTATGATGAGATTGCTCAATTCTTTGCAAATAAGGTGGCCGACATCAGGTCACAGATCCATCAGACCCATTCTATGGGGGATGCTGTTGGTCGGTGCTCAGTCACTGTGCCTTTTGTTTCCTGGAGCACCTTTGACCTGCCGGAGTTCGTCGATATTATGAGGATTGTCCAGGGGATGTGCCCTACGTGCTGTAGTTTAGATCCAGGCCCTACTTCCCTAATTTTGGGTTGTAGTGATATCATTGGCCCGGTCTTGGCTCAGATTATCCAGTGCTCCTTGGAATCGGGAGAGTTTGCAAGCACCCTGAAGGAGGCGGTGGTTACACCCCTTCTGAAGAAAGCTTCCTTGGACCTGGATATCTTAGCAAACTACAGACCTACCTCAAACCTTCCTTTTGTGGGAAAGGCTATTGAAAAAGTTGTGGCAACGCAACTGGAGAACCATTTGACCATCCATAGTATATACGAACCTCTCCAATCTAGTTTTCGTAAGAGGCATAGTACTGAGACTGTTCTGGTTCGGGTGCTCAATGATCTCCTGATGGCGAGAGATCGGAGAAACCTCTCCATCTTGGTACTCCTTGATCTCTCTTCAGCTTTTGACACTGTGGACCATGGGGTACTGCTCGAGCGCCTGGGGTCCATCTGTGGACTGACTGGTACAGTGCTCAGATGGTTCTCATCTTTCCTCACTGGTAGAACTCAGAGAGTCGTCTCAGGAATTTATTCTTCTGAGTCTTTCTCTCTGCTTTGTGGGGTTCCCCAGGGTTTGGTGCTGTCCACCATGTTGTTTGCAGTGCATATGCTGCCCCTCGGAGACATTGTAAGACGGTATGGGCTGAGGTTTCACTGCTATGCTGATGATACCCAGCGCTACCTGTCTTTTGCCCCTAACCAGATTAGTGCTCTCTCAGTATTTAACAGCTGCCTCACTGAAATCCAAGACTGGATGAATTTGAGCAGGTTAAAGTTGAATGCAGGTAAAACAGAGGTTTTGGTGGTGAGGGGTTGAGGACTGATTTGCCCTCCAGTATATTCTTGGTGGGAGCTCAGATCCTTACGTCTGAACTGGTGCGCAACCTGGGAGTGGTACTTGACAACGGGTTGACCCTCTGTCATCAGGTGTCAGCAGTCATGAAGTCAGCTTTTTATCATCTTAGGAACATTGCCAGGATCAAGCACCTTGTTTTGTCCAGTGATCTGCCCATATTGGTTCACACTTTTGTGACCTTACGCCTTGACTACTGCAACTCCCTTTACTTAGGGCTTCCTGGGGTTGATATCCACCACTTGCAACTAGTGCAGAATGCTGCTGCTTGCTTACTGACTGGGGTATCTAGGAGATCTCATATTACCCCAGTGCTGCACCGATTCAGTGGCGGATCACCTTTTTTTTTTTTTTTTTTCTTTCTTTTTATCCCCCAACTCCTGCTTTCTACCCTCAACTCTCCACTCAGTCAGAGCTCTCAGTGCCCCAAGCGTTGTGACCTATCTGATTTCAGGGTCTGCCCCTAGTGTGCCCTCAGCACAACCCCCCTATATCCTTGATGGCCCAGATTACCCCCCCCCAGGTGGAGCGAGGAAAGGCTCTCTCCTTACCTGCTCCCTTGATATGTTCTCAGGGAGAGGGCCTAGCACAGAGGAGTCTGCCCTGATACTTGTTGGTGGTGGCACGCTTGCTGCAGGAGAGATCGTCACCTAGGATAGGTGAAGGAGTTTTCCTCCGGTCCCTTGTGTTACCCGACCCCTTGAGACGCTGGCGCAGAGAGTGCAACATGCAGACGCACGCTCTCTCAAGCGCCTGACAGTGTCCCCCCTCCCAGCTCCACCAAGCGAAGCCGCCGTGCCCCCGAATGCCAGTGCTTCCACCAGTTCCCTGCAGGGTGTCAGGCGCTATACAGCACCCCTGGCATCCCACTCTGAGGGGGACAGCATCTGTTGGGACCCTCAATCCTCCCTCCCCCCGACCAGCCCCCGACGACCCGAGTCCATTCACGAACCCGGGTCGCTGGCGCAGCACGAGGTGTGGTGTCCAGCGCCTCAACCCTCAGCACCACCAGGCCGGCGCAGATCACCTTTAAGGTAGATTTGTTAACCTACAAAACCCTACACAGACTTGGTCTTGACTACTTGAAAGAGCTTCTGATTCCTTATGCCTCTCTGAATCACCTCCGCTCGGCTGACGAGCAGTTGCTGGAGATTCCGAGGGTTACTTTGAATTCTTCTGGGGCTCGTGCTTTTATGTTTGCTGACCCAACCCTCTGAAATTCTCTACCCTGTCAGCTTTGGGAGTGCAGAACTGTGGGGAGTTATAAGCAGGCACTGAAAACGTTTTTATGGTCTAAAGCATTTCCTCATATATTGTGATTTTAACTGTGTTTTTATGAATTATCTGGGACTGTTGTGAAGCACCTTGGTATGTGAAAGGCACTCAATCAAATAAAGATTATTATTATTAGTTACATCCCTTATTTTTTGTTCATTCTCCACACAGGCTCTAGGCACTGGTAGTATCTCCGAGAAGGAGACGGAGCACCCCACATCCTGACAGGCCCTGGCCAGCTCCCTAAGCCTAGCCTGAATCTCCAGCTAACTGTTTCACTCTATATCATTTATATCCAGATGCACTAATATGTCAGGGGTCCCACCACAGTCCTGTGCTAGAGAATAGACCAGATGTTTTGCCTGATGCATCATCAAGCCAGATATACTCCTGGACTTAACACCACAGGAAGTCCCCCTTCTCACCACCTGATCCCCCTAATCATGGAGTCCCCCAGGAGAAGCACTCTTAACACCTCCTTTTCCCTAGACTTACTTGCTACCCCAATTGCCCTCTCCCCCTTCCTGTGCATTACCATGCATGTCCCCTTCCCCTCATGCCAAATTCCAACCTGTCCCTCCCACTCCTACCCTTATCTCTCACTGGCCTGACCTCTCTGGCTTCTTCTCTTCTTGCTATAGCACTCTGGTCCAATCCTATTTTTCTCCCAGGAGCAAGGGCCCCCCTTGCCCCCAGGTCTTCCTCCTCTCTAACCTGTCCACTTCAGCCACTTTCCTTCCCCCCCTGCTATGCCCGGGACCAACCTGTATCTCCCCAGGAGCAGGGCCCCCCACTCTTTCCCTCTCAGACCCATCTTCCACTACCACTTCCCCTCCTCCTACTGCACCCAGACCCAACTCAGTATTTCCCCCAGGAACATGGGACCCCCCTGCCCCACCGGGGAATGCACTAGCTCCCCCTTCCCTCCCTCCTCCATACCCTTCCTTAAGACTCCAATCACATCTTAGGTGCCTCCTTGACAAATCTAATGTCATAGGGGCTACAGGCTGCAGCTGCCATGCTGGGGAGTTGGAGTGACTGACTCTCACTACAGTATACCCCCCCACTCACCAACTACAGTTCTCCAGTTTGGATCACAGATGTCTGGGGAAAGGAGCAGTGGCTATCTGCAGCAGCAGCCCCTGGGATTTGCTTGGGTGAAGGCTCTGTTCTGCTTTTACCATGCACATATAGCTCCTCACAGAGTGCTGCAAACCTGCTGCACGCCGGGTAGCAACATCTCCTACAGAGGAGTTCCCAGAGATGACTGCACCACGGGTGTTGCAGCCTGTCAGACCCCCTCCTCTCCCCTGCCCTCCTTCTGCTCCCCACATTCCCCACATCCTACTTTTCTGCTTCCTTAAATGCTGTCCATTTTATCCTTGGCTCTGGGTTACCTGGCCCAGTAATTTCCCTTCCCATTTACCCATACAATGTTACTGTTTCAGAAGTTTTAAAGACACACAGTTGTTATAACAAAAAGCCTCCAGTGTTTCACAGAGTGATAACTAATACATTATAGAACAGACAGTTGGAAAACATTTTCTTGAACTGCACTGTTTCCACAGATTGGTTTCATAACAAGACCACTAGAGGGACATGTGTCTAAAAAAGTATGATTGACAAAATTTATAACATAATTGATGTAGTGTTTACATATTGTTCCGTTTTGCTAATAAACATTTTACCTAAGCATAATTAAAAATTTGAGATGACATTGTATGCAGACACAGGCTTAGAAGAAGATTCAGCATTTATATAGCACTTTTCATACACAGTGTATCCCAAAGTGCTTTACAAGCAATACTAGACTGGTAGTGAAGTGACTGAATGTGTAGTGGCAGCCATATCGCACATCAGCACCCACACATAGCCTGGACAATTACATGAACTGGTTTTATGGGAAGAGGAATGTTGGCCAGGGCACCAGGAATGTCCCCAACTCCTTGCGAAGAATGCCCTGGGTTCTTTTATTTTCACTTGGACACCAACCAGGATGGGGTAGAAGAGACCTCAGTTTAACATTCAACACTGCCTGTGACACCTATGCACCAGTAAAAAAGCGCAAAATCAAAGCACTCACAAATCCCTGGCTCACGGAAAAGCTATTGGCACAACTCAAAAGTAGGGATCACCTCTGGGCCACTGCAAGAGCTACTGGCACTCTGTCGGACATTCAAAAGTATAAACAGGCTTGCAACCACTGTACTAAACAGATCCGCTTGATGAAGAGCTCCTACTTCAAGAATGCCCTCTCCAACTCCTGGGGTGAAGGGAAATCCTTCTGGGACAACATAAAGAATATCATGGGTCAGCAGTCCAAATCCTCTCCTACAATAATGAATGTGGATGGAACCACTACATTAGACCCAGAGATCATTGCAAACACCCTAAATGATACCTTCACGGACCTTAGTGGTGTCCTCTCATCTGATTTCTTTACTGATGCTGACCCTCCAATTTCTACTTCTACTACTGCCTCTCCAACCAAACCACCCTTCCATTTCAAACTAGTAAAGGAACATGAAGTCTATAAATATGTAAAGAAGGCCAAGTCCCGAGCAAGCAGCAACACTATTGACCTTAAACTTCTGTCCCTCACTCTGGAGGAAGTACTGCCCCCCCTCACAAAAATTTTCAATCTCTCCCTCTGCTACAGCCAATTCCCTAGGAAATGGAAAGCTGCAGTTGTCACTCCGGTGCACAAAAGTGGTGATAAGTCACTGCCTGGTAACTATCGCCCGATATCAATACTACCACCTCTCTCTAAGGCCCTTGAACGCTTGGTGGCGGACCAACTTTCAGACTACCTGGAAAAGCACAACATCCTATGCACTCAGCAGCATGGATTTAGGAAAGGGCACAGAACATTGACTGCCCTACTTCAATTCTCAGGAGCAATCCACAATGCCATGGACAAAGGAAACCTAACTGGAGCAGTCTACATTGACTTAACCAAGGCATTTGATACAGTTCACCATGGCCTACTTATCAAACAACTTCTATCCCTAGGGCTCTCGCAGGGTCCTGGTGACTGGGTAAAAAATTACCTTGCTCAGCGCTCTCAATCTGTAAAAGTAGCTGGAGTTCTCTCAGACTCAAAACCGGTTCGCTCAGGAGTTCCCCAGGGATCCATCCTGGGCCTCCTCCTTTTCAGCCTTTTCCTAAACTCCCTCCCCAAATCCTGCCCTGAACAATTAATCCTCTATGCCGATGATGCCGTGATTCTTGCCACTCATAAAGATCCGAACCTCTTATGCCTCAACCTTCAGCATGCTTTTTCCAAAGTTGAGATGTGGTTCCTTGAACATAAGCTGGTTCTAAACCACAAAAAAACTAAATCCATGCTCTTCTCTAACCCGCAAAACAAGAAACGGCAAGTCCACTCACCATTAATACACACCTGGAAATACCCTTGAACAAGTGCCAATTTTCAAATATCTTGGAATCAACTTTGATCAAGGCCTAACTTTGCAACTCACATTGATAGTACAGCAAAACTATTAATCAGCGAATTGGGATTCTGTATCAGAACCGACAGCTTCTTACCCATTCTGCACTGAGGATTGCCATCCAATCTTCTATCATCTCAGTCGTTGACTATGGCTTAGTTATATATGGATCTGCCACTACTACAGCACTTAGTCGCATTACAACATCTCTAAATAAGGCCTGTCGGCTGCTCACTGGTGCACATCGACGTACCCACACATGTGAACTCTATGCTGACTCAGGTTGGTTGCAACTCTCAAACCGGATAAAGTACCTTACCTGCCTGATGGCGAAAAAATCCACTCTGGGCCTCACTCCACCCTGTATCCAAGACCTGTTATGCCCAAGCGCTAGCACCTGCTTTACTCAGAAGATCAGAACACCAGCCTTCCAAGTCCCCAGATGCGGACTTCTCAGGGACAAAGATCATTTGCCTATCGTGCCCCAGCTGGCTAAATGCCCTCAGCACTCATATTACTGCCTCCACCTCTCTAGGTATTTTCAAATCAAGGCTTTTCTCTCACCTTGCCACCTCCAGCTCCTGTGACTGCCTGATTAAACCTCCTATTTTCTCACTACCCACCCTGTTCCGTTATTTGACAAAGACATGTTTGGGAAACCTTTTCTCCTGCTATTGTCTGCTCCCCACACCTTTCACTTAACCTCTCTGTTCTGGACTTTTTCCCTACTTGTTTCTCCTAATCTGGCATGACCTCTTTCTTGTAATAATAATGTGATTATTGATATCTCATGTCCTTTTGCACAAGTGATTTGATATGTATTTGTATATGTTTTCTTGCTCTTGACACAACACAAATTGTTGTGTTATCTATGTAACCTTTTGTACTGTACCTATTTGACGTGGAACCTTTGTAAAAGAGCCTCTGGCTCAAAGGTAGTAATTCCTAGAACAATAAACTAAACTAAACATCTCATCCAAAGAATGGCACACCCAGCAGTACAGCACCCCCAATACTGCACTTGGGTGCCAGCATTTTAGGTACAAGTCCAATCCTGGTGTGGGATGAGAACCCACGACCTTCTGGTTCAGAGGCAGATGTGCTACCAACTGAGCCATGCTGACACCTAGCACTACAGAGACTACATGTCTCTTCTGTATAGGTGCTAAATTTGCATAGCAAGGGCAACATGAAATAAGCAGGTAGGAATCAAGTCTATGCTAAGAAATCCAGGTCTCATACCTGACCTGAAAGCTGATCCTATGGGCCACAAAAGGCCCACCCCATTAAATTGAAATGGGCCCTCCTTCTCTTCCACCAATCCTGGGAAGAGATAAAGTATGGATGTCCATGGAGACTTGGAAGTTTTGCAGTTGTTTAAAATCCTGGGGCTAGATTTTCAATCATTCTGGGATTAAGTCCCACGCCGCAGCAACCGCTAGGAGACAAACTCTCCGCACCTGCAGAGATTTGTATTTTCAGTGGGCCCAACTGCAGGGGATGTTACACCTGGTCCCACCAGGCATAACATTTCTATGCGGCTGTGCTGATATACTGTCCACAAGCTGCCGTAAATCATGGAGCCAGTCGTAATCCAGCTCCACCTTTGAGTATACTGCAGCTACGGGAAAAACTGCAGCTCTACAAGGGGAGACCCACTTGCACCAGTTTTTTCCCTGCGGGAATTTCAGGGGCTTTGAAAATCCAGCCCCTGGTGTGTACTAATTAATCTGGAAGGTTTGAAGGCATCAATTAAATGTGATGGAAAGAGCATTTAAAGGAGGATGGGGGCCGGCCCGGTGGCGCTGAGGGTTGAGGCGCTAGACGCCACACCTCGCGCTAGCCCGGCGACCCGGTTCGAGGAACAGACTCGGTTGCCGGGGGGTCGGCAGGGGAAGGAGGATCGAGCGTCCCAATGGATGCTCTCCTCCCTCAGGGGTGGGACCATGACCGCATCACGCGATCTGCATCACTCTGCGGCGGTGGAACACCGACCAAGGGAGGATGGAGGCGACTCAGCCACGGAGCCGGGAGGGAGAGACATCAGCCACGGATGAAGGATGAGCGCAGCACAGCACGCCCGGGACGTATGTCCCTAGCGGGTCGCCCTCAGAGGGATGGGGAAACTAGGGAAGAAAACGAGAAAATCCCTCCCGGTAGCACTAGATGATAGCCTCTCGGTACCATCCCAGGACCACCGGAAAGAGGGGACAGACCCCAAATGTGCAGGAGGGGATGGAGGCACTCTAGGGGCAGATCCCACTGGAGGTGGAAATGGGGGAAGTTGAGAGGAAGGAAGGAAGGAGTGGGCTCCGGGAGTAGAAGGGGGTATAAAGATAAAGTATAAAAAAAAAAAAAAGGAGGATGGGAACAGAGGTTTCTGCAAAACTGGTGCTGATTTCAACCCAAGTCACACTGGAAATATAGTGACCTTTTTTACTCAAGTTCCAAGTAACAGAATGTGACTCATGCTATTTGCGTACACGAACAAAATTTCAAATAAATCATAACAGCTATAGCCACGCCGCCCCCCAATATTGTAACAAATAATTGGAGTACACTTAGTTTAGTCTGGCAGTTCTAATCAAAGCAGAAAACAATAAAGCCATCTAAAGATATTACTAATCACATAAATGAAGACACAACCCATCATGAGCAGTTTATAATCCATGCACATAGCTCAAACCCTCAATAGACTAGGGCCCTGTACACAACGGTTTAAGTGCCTTAAAACATTTTAAATCTCCAAGCGCTGTTTGCGTCCAGACAACAAGGCCCTTAAAACATTTTAACAAAAACATTTTTAAACCACTGCTGGCTATCTAGTCTTAGAACCATTTTTAATAAGTGTTAGGGCTAGTATGGTTTTACTCATTTGTCCGGATAGGAGTAAAAACTTTTAAGCTGTAACAGTTTAACTAAAACAGTTCTAGCTGCAGTGTGCACAGGCAAGCACAGTTCTGTGTCTTGGAATTAACATGGAATAGTTACATGGAGAATAGGTTTACCACCAGCAGTGTGGACACACTAAACCATTATCAAAAATGGTTACTGAATAGTGTGGACTCACTGAAAAGGTTTAGCTAAACTGGTTTTAAAAACGGTTTTCAAATGCAGTTCTGCAGTGTGTACAGGGCTTAGAATTTTAATGTGTACACACATTCATTTCACATCAAATAATTTCCTCTAAGGCCCTGTCCACACTCTCGGCGCTTTTAGAAACCATTCTGAAAACCGTTTTGTATAACAGTTTTCAGAATGGTTGCCCGTCCGTCTACACTAGCAACCGACATTGCAGGATGCCCATTGGGAGTTCCCAGGCATACTTACGGCAGTCCCGCAAACCATTGCGGGTGCCCAGTGCATGCCTGGATATTCGTGAATGGACATGTTAACCAATTGGGCTAAAAATATCACTGATCGATTCAAGATCTCATGGCGAGAATGGGGATGTGAGTATTATCATCCCCTTTTCTTTTGGGAGGCCAACATTTGCCAAGACAATTGGAGGGCTTTAAGCCCAAGGTTCGATGGGCGGAGCAACTACATCACTCCCCCATCAGGCTTAAAAGGTCACTCATCCTGGAGCTCTTCAGGATTCGTTTCTTGTTAGCGGCCAGATGTGCTGCTCTCCATCAGCCTCCAGCCCACAGCTTTCGCCGTTCATCTATCGACCCCCCCCCACTCCTTCCGAGCGGATTGGACTACTGTGTCTGTGTTTTCTTCCCTTCATTTCCCGCTGTTTGATGCCTGTCTCTGTTCCCTCAGCTTCCTTGTACCTCCTGCTTCTGCCACTGGTCTGCCTGCTTGCCCTGCCCAATCACCTGTCCTGTACCTGAGCCTCCGGCGCTCTCATCTTGGGGGTCCTTCTTGCTTTGCCTCGCTTCAGTGGTCCGCTGCACCCAGCTCTGCCTGATCCTTTTTATTGTGTGGCATCTGCCACTCTGGGTGCACTGTCCCTGCTCCACTGTCTCCTCTGGGTCTGCCCTCCTCTCTCACCTCACATTCCTGGTCTGTTCCCCTTGTAGCGCACCACGCTTCCTTGACTGTTGCTTCTGGGTCGGGTTGGGGCTTCTGATTTTCCCTGGCTTCTGAAGCATCCTTTCTCCCCTTACTGGGCCTTGCTGCACCTCGGCCCTCCACTCCAGCGTACAGCTGCTGTTATGACCGGTGCTGGCCGTCGCTCCAGTCCTTCTCACCTCTCTGCCTGGGTCTTGGTTACCAAGCTCCCTGCTTTCTCTAGACCCTCCGTCTCTCTCCAAGACATTGAATCAAATTGGGCGATTACCACAGGCCCCCCCCGTAACTTTGGATTACTTTTGTGCACTGCATGTTGATTTAGCACTTCTGGGTTCACTGAAAAAATCACTTCTTGGAATGTCGATGGTGTTGGGAATTCAATTGTATATGATGGCTGCATGGCCTTTATATTAAGTCCTGTAATTCACGGTAAGTGCTATATTCTGTCTAGCACAATAGTTATCAGACTTTGTCACAGTGAGCCTCCCCAAGTCCATAGAAAAGATTTTGAGCCTCCCACAAAAATTGAAATAATCTTGGGCCTCCCCAAAGAAAAATAACACACTATACTTTGCACAGTACACCATGAATAAATTGAAACCCCTTTGTGTACTTTGCTCACATTCAGTTCTTTGTCTTATACTGACTTGGAACTTTTGAAAACGAGCTCCTGTGCTCAATGGTGTTATCTGAATAACAAATAAATAAAATAAACAATTATTATTATTCAGCATATTGACCCCCATAAACAGGCCAGCATACTTGCTCTGCTATTTTCATTCTTGAACCATTGTTACCCCTTGTTGCAGTACCTTCATGGGTCAGACTACTTTCTCTGTTTTCTCTCTATATGAAATAACCTTCCGACATACTTTGCCTCTCCCCCTCCGTCCCTGGTTCTAAGCAACTTCTCAGGGATTACTTTGCTCCTTCCTGCTATTGCTCTTAGCATTTCTATGCTCAAACTTGTATTTGGGCTGTCCTGCCATCAGGCTACAAATTGATCAATTACCACCACTCATTATTAATTTATTGTTCATATTTATTTGCACTATTGCTCATTGAATATTTCTTGATTGTTTTGCAGTTACCTTTTGAAATGTATTCACTGCCTACCCCTTCCCCGGGTACACCTGAAATGAGCCTTGGCTCATTCACCTTCCCTTGTCACCTATTAGTAAATAAATACATAAAATTCACCTACTGTTGTTATCCTCTTTCAGTTTGCTTCACCTCTTCACACAAAATATACAAACCCCAAAATTTAAATACAGTAGTTTTTCAGACTTGCTTGAGCCTCCCCTGGAACAGGTTGGGGCCTCCCCAAGGAGGCTGGCCTCACCATTTGAGAACCCATGGTCTAGCATTATTGTATCTGGATCTCCTACTTGGGACGAGAGCTCACATGAGTGCTGCAGTATGCACCATCGATTAACTACCTCACTTATTTACTGTTCGCACAGTATACGTGGGGTCATGGGCTGCACTATCTACAGCTGTAGTTTCTGTTTGTGTCCATCGGTTTCCTGCTGTGGCTGCAGTACAAGGCTGGGATTTGCCTATTTAATCATTCCAATGTACATGTGATTCACCGCCAGCCATGTCCCTATTCCTCGTTCATTCTGCAGCTTTGGCTTCCTTTGATATTTCCCTCCATTCTGCTCCTTGCACATATATACTGTGCTTTCTTCTGGGGTTTATCCCTATCCTGCCATCACATTCCCTATTCGTATTTTGCCAAACGTGTCCGGGTTCATGGATCCGGTTCTCCATCCTCATTTTGACTTCTTGGTTCATATATTTCCTTTGCTCAGTCTGCAAGTGATATTTCTTTTGGGCATACCTATCATTAATCATATGCCACCTCATCGACCCGCAGCCCTTCTGCTGCATGTATCAGGTTCATGACTCTGGTCATCATTCGCCACTTATTATCTCATACCAGCCATCAAGGATTCACTCCAGTCATGGCTTCACCCACTCTGGTTCCAGACATGCCTTCTTGGCCTCGGAGTCTACCTCCTTTTGAGAAGCCTACTTAATCACATTGCTGCTGCCATTTCTTGCTGTCCATCGCCCTTTGCGAAGGGCTGGCTGGAGGCTCTCCACCGTCGTTCAAGTTCCTTTTCAAGTTAATTTCCGACTCTACCTCCTTTCGAGGAGCCTACTTCATCACATTGCTCTGTTGAGCATACCACCATGATCCAAGTTCATTTTCAAGTTCATTTCCTGTCTTCTCTTCCTCACACTCACATCGATCAATCAAGCATACCTCTCATGAGATTTTATGCTACCTCGTTAACCCACTGCGCCCCTGCAGCGCTCATCGTCGTCCAACTTCATCATTCTTTTCATAGTGGACTGCTGCACTCCTGTGGCAATTGTCATCAGTCTGCATCATCCTCAATCTTCTCATGAGCGCATCTGGATACCCCTTGCTCCCCTGACTTCTACATGGATCTACTACTCCCCATCGACTCCTCGGCATACCCCTCTTGGGTCCCTGCTGCCTTATGTCCCTTCTTCGATCAGTGGTTTCTTTTTGGGGTTTTCCCTGTCCAGTCATCATCTTCCTCACTCATATCCTTCTCTTTAATGACATACATCCTTAAACCATATGTCATCAGCCTGGAGGGAAGGTGAACTAGGCTTTGGATCCCCCAGAGGTTTCTTCCTTAAAGGGGGTTTTTCCTCTCCTCCGTGCCAGTGGTCATAATATTAGTTAGAGTTAGTGCTTTTTTAGGTTAATTAGTTAGGTACCGCTGTTGGACGGAGGCAGATGGTGGCCCCGGCTTTCTCCTCTCTCCTTAGGAAGTCCACCCTTAATCATCTTCTCAGAATTCATTCAATAATCATCCTCGCCTCTTCGATGCTCGACAACCAATTGGGTATTCTTTTTGGGCTTCTTCCTAAGCTACCTTTAGCCAATGCAATCATTCTCATGGCACCTGTGGAGGGGGGAGCCCTCCTCTAGGGTTCCTTGCGTCGCACCCCTACAGGGTGATATATCCCACACATAGAGAGGTGGAAAGCCACAAAGTAAATCAAGTTACACAAGCATCATCTCATCTCATCTCATTGCATAAGCACATTGAATGGGAGGGTTTTAAGCCTGAGCTTCGATGGGCAGAGCTACTACGTCACTCTCCCATCAGGCTTAAAAGGTCACTCATCCTGGGGCTCTTCAGGATTAATTTCTTGTTGCCCACCATTCACCTCTCCACCTCCAGCGGCTCGCCTCTCTTACCCATGGGCTTCTTCCTAAGCTACCTTTAGCTGACACAATCATTCCTGTGGCACCTGTAAGGCGGAACCCTCTTCTAGGGTTCCATGCATTGTACCCCTATAGGGTGGTATATCCCATGGCTAGAGAGGCAGAAAGCCATAAAGTAAATCAATTTACACAAGCATCATCTCATCTCATCTAGTTGCATAAGCACATTGAACCCACAGAAGTTGCCTTAAACTGCTTTACAGTACGGTTTGCATCCACACCACTGTTAAAACAATTTAAGGTAACCGTGCTGGGCTGAAACCATGCTCAAAACCTGCTCCGATCAGGTTTCGAGTACAGTTTCTTAAACTGGTTCAGAGCACGGTAAAAGCGTGCTGTAGTGTGAACGCTAACCATGTTTGCAGGTTTTGTAACGTTACAGACTACCTGTAACGTTACAAAACCCTTAGTGTGGACAGGGTCAAACTGTGAGGAACAGGATTGTTAGGACACCAATGGATGCTGGTTATATCACAGAACAACAAGAGCAAAGACCCCGAAGTGTCTTTCTTAGTAACACTGTTCTTCACAGTTAGAGATTTTGTTTATTTATAATTGATTATTTTCCATTCTGTGATCAAAATATCTAAATTACATGTGAACTAATAGTCTCTGTTCTCTTTTTCCCCTGATACTCTGACACACCAATTTAAAACTTGCTTGCACTTTCTCTTGCTACCCACTTGTCTCTCCCTCAGTCACTGCTGCTCGGAATGTTTATGAAAATAAACGTTCGTTTTGAAATGGGTTCTACGGTTTCCTTGCAAATCTATTTTGCATGTTTCAAGTTATTCTGCATGGTTCTAAGTAATGAAAAAAAGTCATTCTACACGTTTTTCTGTGCAAAACAACTTTCAGAAACCACCACACACCATGGATGGCATAATCATCTATTATAGAAAAAACATATTTATATATTATTTGATTTTAACAGTTTGTGACTGGGAGAAGCACAATGTGCCCAGGTTCATTTCAGGTGTTACTTGGGGAGAAGGGGTTACAGAAGGGAACAGATACAAGCATACACAAATAATAAATGCATTGATGAGTAAGGTGACAGTGGTTTTGCAATATAAAATAAATGAGACTACAAAAGAGGAAGATGTACAATTAAAGGAAATGGAAACTTTAATTACATGGAAGCTGCCATAGGGACAGTAATAATATAATAAAACAGACGGTGTCGGCAGAAAAGGACCACTGGTTCATTCAGTTTGCGCAGTTTTTTTTTTTACTTTCTCTTTATTCTCCCCCTCCTCGCAGTTCTCCCCTCTTCAGGAGACACCTATGGCCTTATTAGCCCTCGCTCACCTACCTGGTGACCAGTGCAGTCCATCCCCCATGAAGCCATGGTTATACCCACCAGGTGGGTACGGGGTGGGAGCCCTTACACTCCAATGCATCTCTGTATTTCGTCGGAACACTGTCTCCGGGCTGGTAGGGGCATTGAAGGTCGGGGCCTGGTGCTCCGTCTACTGGGAGGCTGCGTGGTTGTTTTTTTCCTGATGTTCTCTCGTCGTGCCAAGTCTCCGGACGTCAAGGCACTGAAGTGCCGATGTCTGGCACATCTCCCCTCTGTTGAGCGTCGGGCTTGCTGTACTTCGGGTCTCCACCCGGGGCCAGACAAGAGCCAAGCTCTGGTTCCCTCCTCCTGAGAGAATGAGCAGTCCTAGACGCCTACGCCCTCCCCTGGTCGTTCTCCAGCTTCCCAGGCTCGCTTCTCGAATCGGGTCGCTGACTTCGCAAGCAGAAATCCAACTGCTGTGCCGCCGGGCTGGCTGTTTGCGCAGTTTTACCCTTCACTATTCCATAATCTATTGCTTAGATTGTGCTTTTACCCTTGCCCTTGCCAATTCCCTGTGTTACTGCTACCCCTGAGTAACCATTAGGCCCTTTACCCTAGTTTTTGCACCTACCACCTCTGCTGGTAGGCACTGCCATGGCTCAACCGCTCTTTCTGTAAAATAACACTTTCTTGTATCCCTCCTGAATCCCCCCACCCAACACAAGCTTACATTCATGCCCACTTGTTTCAACCCACCAGTATTACTGCTAAATAGTTCCTTAGTGGGAGTCAGAAGAGCAGAGTGTATAGGAGGAGGGGGCGGAGTACAGAGATGGTCAGAGAAGTAGAAAACGAAGGATGCAAGATGTACTTAGCGAAGAAAATAGGACAATGAAGAGGCATGAGAGGGGAAGGAGAGGCTTTGGTAGTAAGACTAGTAGTAAGTGGAGAGGAATAAGCATGAAAATAGCAGAAAGAGTGGAAGAAGGAGGCCAGCCTAGCCAGGGTGGACATAGGAGAGGCAACACCCAACACATCCACATAGTCAACAATTGACAAGATCATTCTAAGGTCTGTCACACTGCAAACTGGGAGGGACAGGTAGGACTTGTTTCTGGGTCGGGCATCAAGCTAAGTGTGGAGATTTTTGAAAAAGGCATCAACACGGATGAAGAAGTCTGGTTTCTATCCAGCCACACACTAAGGTACTTTATAACATGGGTTACTGGAAACGTGCAACCAACTGGTGGAGTTGCTCTGCATGGCCATGCATTAAATTCCCTTTTTAATGCATGGTTTGGTAGAATGACTCAGTGAAACTGGAGTTGGGACTCATTCCGTGGTGAGCAAACAGTATCAGAACAGCAGTCATTTAAAAGTTTGGGGAAGCGAGAGAGCCCCAGAGCTTACATGCCGATTGCTGGAAGTCTGTCTGTTTGCCCTCCCATCCCCTTCCAAAGCAGTTTAGTGAGTGCCATAAGTAAGTGCTATGTATGTGTCTCTCCCCCGATCAAACAGGGCAGTTGTGAGAAGCGGTGATTGGGACAGTGCCAGTAGGGTAGCCAGGGCAGGAACACAGAAGGAGCTGGACATCCCTGTGTTTGCGGTGCCGGTAGGGCAATGGCAGGGGTTAGGGAAGCAACTAATCATGCAGGGGAAGACTGTACAGTGGCAGTGGCAGCAAATGTCATTTGCGGAACCAATTGTAGGAGGGCAATCAGTAGTGTGCTCTGTGTGTCAGCATAGCAGAAGTCCCATGCAGCCAGTGACAGAGAGAGAGAGAGGGTGGTATGGGGAGACACAGACAGGAGACAGTAAGGGACCTCACCAGACAGCCCTGCAGCTGCTTGCACTGTGTCCTTCTGTCCTGTCCCAGAGGCAGCTGCTGGAGAGAGAGAGAGAGAGAGAGAGAGAGAGAGAGAGAGAGCAGAGACCCCACAATGTAAGTGGCAAAGAGCGTTGCACGGAATCAGACAACTCACACAATTCTTATGTTGCTTTCTGACTTTTTTTTCTCGCTGTCTGTGTTCAGTTCCTCAATGTCCTTTGCCATGGGGGTGGGGGGACAGAGACAGACACACTGTAACAGCGAGCGAGAGACTGGGAGTATGTACTCGTAATTTCTCCAGGGTTCTGTCTCTGCGTCTCCGCTCATGTTTAGTGTGGTGAACACTATGTATCCTGTGATATTCAGAGAGAGAGAGAGACAGTCAGTGGAAAGGATGTGGTAGCAGCCCTGGGAGGGGACCCACACAGCGCTGTGTAAAAATCGGGGAACTGTGTCACTTTTGTATCCCCCTGATGACAGAGAGAGAGAGAGAGAGAGAGAATGATGACAAACTGCAGGGAGGGGTACACTGTCTCTCACTCACAGTCGGTGCTGTGTGGTTTACTAGACACCATTTTCCAGGAGCTCCTGTGCCGTGCCTCTCAAGTTCTGCCCCACATTATGGGGATGTCCCTCGTTTTTCCCCGCAGACCTACTCCGTTTTCTACATCTGTGACACAAGCAACTGGTGTGCCACAGGCAGATAAAGCAGTTTGCACTCGGTGTGGGGTGGACGACACTCAGCACACAGCAAGATCCTAAGTCAAGAGACAGAGCGAGAAAGACAGAGATAGATACAGTTCCCTGATTCCATGCAGCGCTGTGTGAGTCCCCTCGCGGGGCTGCTACCACATCCTTGCCACTGACTCTCTCTCTCTCTCTCTCTCTCTGAATATCACAGGATACAGTGTGTTCACCACTCTAAATATAAGCAGAGACACAGAGACAGAACCCTGGAGGAATTATGAGTACACTCTCCCGGTCTCTCGTTCACTATCACTGTGTGTCTGTCTCTGTCCCCCCACCCCCATGGCAGAGGACACCAAGGAACTGAATACAGACAGTGAAAGACAAAGACAGACAGTTAGCACTGCAAGAATTCTGTGAGTTGCCGAATTCCACACAATGCTCTCTCACTTACAATGCAGGGTCTCGCTGTCTGTCTCTCTCATTCTCTCTGTCCAGTGGCTGCCTCCGGGACAAGACAGAAGGGCACAGCGCAAGCAGCTGTAGGGCTGCCTGGTGAGGTCCCTTACTGTCTCCCGTTTATATCTCCCTGTACCATCCTCTCTCTCTCTTTCTGTCACTGGCTGCACAGGACTTCTGCTGTGCAAACATGCAGGACATACTACTGATTGTCCTCCTGAAACTGGTTCCGCAAATGACATTTGCTACCACTGCCACTGTACAGTCCTCCCCTGCCTGATCTGTTGCCTCCCTGACCTCTGCCACTGCCCTACCAGAACTGCAAACACGGGGATGTGCAGCTCCTTCGGTGTTCCAGCCCTCATTCAATCCCTCACTTGAACTGGCTCTTAGCATGTACTGCCATTTACTTTCATTCTGCAAAAGTCTGTTTTCCCAGTCACGCCCGGCCAATCATTACCCTGTCTAGACCTTTAGTGCTGTTTCTGAAACAAAAAGATAGCTAGGAATACCCATACGTGTTTAAACACCTGTGTCTGTTGAAGCGATCTCTAGTGTGATTATGTGCAATAATAGGAGATTATTTATGTATTCTGCATATTCTATTTATTCTGCAGTTGGAAATGTATTAAATTAGGATATAAATATGTATTTTAAAGTTTGATGATAGTAGATGAGATGTTTAACAACTACGATGTGTGCTGACTAGGACTGAGCACTGTAAACTCCATTTTTGTTATACATTGTTTGTTAATGTGAACAGTCGGTTGTGAACAACCTGCATAGGACTGGTTGATTTAAATAAACATGTGACTGACAGAACTGTATAAAAATGGATGATGTCAGTACTCAAGCCACACTTTGACAAAGCATCAGAAAGGATATGAAACGGTGGTGGGGGAGCAATTTGCTGCTTAATTTTAAAACATGTATTTAATAAATATTTTGATAAATGGAACTCAGCAACGAAGTTCGTCTTTTTGCCTACTGGCAAAAAAGATCAGCCTTGGCCACACTCCTACTGCCACTGAATCTTTTA
Organism: Neoceratodus forsteri; assembly: GCA_016271365.2. Lineage (NCBI taxonomy): Eukaryota > Metazoa > Chordata > Ceratodontiformes > Ceratodontidae > Neoceratodus > Neoceratodus forsteri. The sequence continues at coordinate 426,803,634 of CM057450.1, read as the reverse complement.
TAATTCTGACACCTAAACCCTGCTGTACACATAATACCTCCACACAGATGTAGCTTGTCCCTTTCTACAGGACCTAACAAGAACAACAGACTTTTGGTTATAGACCACCCACATGGCTTAATGGCCTCCCACTAGACGTTACTGCTGTGTCAGAGCTTGGCCCCTTCAAACTCAAACTGCGCCAACACCTCCTTGCTCTAAGTAGCTGTGATTGTACCACCTAGCTGGCCACCTGCATTTGCCCTCCCAAACATCTCTATTTTCGAACCTCCCATCTCCCCACCATCTTCGTGGTGACGTGGCCCTGTCTTCTCCCTTCCCCTGCTGTACTCCTCCTCCTCCTCCTTCCCGCCCACCCCTTTCCACCTCCTTCTACGCCTCCCTGCCTTCCCATCCCTGTCTTCCCAATCTCCCCCTCTGCCCTCCCCCGCTCCCTCACTCCACTTCATCTGTTCCCTTTCACTCCCCTTTTTCTTCTCTTCTACCCTCCCTCCCTCTCCTACATTTCCTGAGGCACTTTATGATTCAGTTCTTCCCCTGTCCTCTTTCCCTCCTCCTTTCCCCTCTCGTCTCACACCACTTCTACCCAGCTCTATACTGTGCCTCCTAGCACTAAGAAAAACTATGTCATTTTTTGGCAGCTATACAACCTGCAATATCTGCATTTTCTTGCCTGCCTTCATTTACCACTATTTGTAACATGTTTGTAACCATATTGTATTGTAACCTCCTGATTCTATTACCTCTGTTTTGTTATAGAAACATAGAAATTGTCAGCAGATAAGGACAGCTAGGCCCATACAGTCTGCCCATAGGCCCTATACATTGCATGTGGCCACTGACCCTATGTGATCAATGGTTTTTCATCACTCCCTCCCCTCTCAAGCTTCCCTTGTGCCTGTCCCAGGCATGCTTAAACCCCTCCACTGTGCTTGCCCCACTGCCTCCTGTGGCAGACTATTCCAAGTGTCGACTACCCTTTCTGTGTAGAAAAGCAGAAAAACTTCCTCACATTACCTCTTAATCTACTGCCTTCCAATTTCATATTGTGACCCCTTGTTCTAGTACTTTTTCTACATTGGAAAAGGTCCCCCACCTGCACCTTGTTTATGCCCTTGAGATACCTGAAAGTTTCAATCGTGCCCTCCCCCCTGCTCTCTCCTCTCCTCCAGTGAGTACATATTGAGGTCCCTTAGTCTCTCCTCATATGTTTTGTGATGCAAGCCCTGCATCATCTTTGTCGCCCTTCTCTGGATAGTCTCCACCTTATCTATGTCCTTGCACAGGTGTGGCCTCCAGAACTGCACACAGTACTCCAGGAGAGGCCTTACCAATGTGTTATACAATAGCATCACCACCTCCCACCTCCTGCTAGTGACACCCCTGCTATGCACCCCAGCATGTCACTAGCCCTCCCTGCCACCTTTGTGCAATGTTTTGATCCCTTAAGGTCATCAGAGATGATAACCCCTAGGTCCCTTTCTTTTTTGGTGACAGTCAGCCCCCCCAACCTGTAGCTCTCCCCAGGTTTACCTCTACCCAAGTGCATTATATTGCACTTATTTGCACTGAACCTCAGTTGCTACATCTCCAACCATCGTTCAAGCTTCTCCAGGTCTCTTCATTTTCTGCACCCCTTCTGAAGTATCCACCCTGTTGCAGATCTTGGTGTCACCTGCAAACAGGTAGACCTTTCATTCTAGCCCCTCTGCAATGTCACTAATGAAGACATTGAACAGGACTGGTCCTAGTACTGATCCCTGTGGTACCCCACTGGTCACCCCCCTCTCCCCAAATTGTACCCATTTACCACCACTCTCTGTCTCCTGTCTGTTAGCCAGTGCCTAACCCAGTTCACCACCTTGTCTCCCATGCCCAGACTACTCATCTTGTTAATCAGCCTTCTATGTGGGACGAGTGTCAAAGGTTTTGCTGAAATATAGGTAGGCAATGTCTGCCGCCCCTCCCTGATTTACTTCCTTAGTCACCCAATCAAAAATTCTATTAAATTAGTATAACATGACCTTCCTGCTGTGAATCCATGTTGCCTCAGATCCTGAGCACTGCTAGATTCCAGATATGCCACTATCCTTTTTGTCAGCAGTGTCTCCATGATCTTTCCCACCTCTGAGGTGAGGCTGACTGGCCTGTAGTTTCCTGCCTCCTCCCTACTGCCGCTTTTGTGTGTGGGACTACATGTGCCCTCCTCCAACCCTCTGGAACCACACCCGTGTTGAGTGACTCTGTGAACAGGGCCGCCAGAGGTGCTGCTAGTTCCCCTCGCAGCTCCCTTAATATCCTTGGGTGGGTGCCGTCTTGTCCCATGGCCTCATCCACCTTCAGCTTTGTGAGTTCTTCCTGAACTTTCTCCACTGTGAATGGACTGGTGTCCACTCCCCTCCCCCCCCCCGTTCAGTATTTCTGCCTTGTCCAGATCCCCCTCCTTATACTCTCCCTTCTCACCTTTGAGCCTCACAACCCCCGATAGTCATTGTTATTGTACCTATTCATTGTTCGACATGGAGCCTTTGTAAAACAACCCCTGGTTCAAAGGTATTTGTAATCCTAGCTACTCAATAAATAAATAAATATATCTTAGGAACACTGAATTGATATTGTCTATCTGTTTTATATTATTTTAACAGTCATGAATCCTAAAAAAGAAACCAAATTTAGAGTCTGGAAACATTTGTGTTTGAGAAGTGTAACAAGAAAAATTAAAAAACATGAACTAAGAAAGAATTTTCCAGTCTATTTCTTTAATATTTGTGTAACTCCTAGGTGGCGCTATCCCAAGGGCTACTACCCCTGCCTGCTTGGCTAGTAGCAGGTTAAGGGGTCTGAGTTCTGAAACGGGTGCCTCCAACCGGAGATCAGGGTTGGTAGTGGTCAAGCTAACCTGGGCACAGCCCTCCGGGACACTGTAATCCCCCTCTTTCCCCTCTAGTGGCCTGAACACTGTACAACCATCACTTTCACAATACCCCTGGTACACCACACAAGTACCCACACTGTTTGCACTTACCACCAGGGCTGGTTCCTCTGGCTTGACCCTGGGGACCTCCTGTAAAACAAGGTTATGCACAGCAAATAGCAACAGTACAGTACTTTGAGCACAAACTGGAACCACAGTCAGATTACTTGCAGAAAAAGTTAGATCTGATTTATTCAGGGAACTTGAACAAGGAAGGGGCAAAATCAGGTTAATTAGCTTAAAGGTTATATCAATCAAGCAGTCATGCATGTGCTTTGAGTCCCCCCACACAGTCCACCTCTGGGTATCCAGGTGGAGAAAAGATGGGCTAGCTAGGACCGTTGCCCGGGGTTGCAGCTGGTTGGGGCCATGTGATGGAAAACACAGCATGCACAGTATACAATATGTGTAATCCGGAGCCAGAGGGCTCAGTTCGTAAAGGAAACGAAACAACAAGACAATCAGATGACACACTCAGATTAAGCTGTTGTTGCAGGGAGCTACCCTGGTATTTACTCACGATACCCAAGGCTGAACACAGGCTGGATGAAAATCGAGACTGCAGGTGGTTGATCTGGAATGCCAGAAGAAGCAGGGCCCACACGAGTCACAGAGGCGTCGTTCCTGTTCAAGCGTGGAGCAGGGGGCTGATTCCCAGGCAGGTCTCTCGTCGATGGATTCTCTGTGCAGTGGGTAGTCTGGCTGGGCCTGTCTGGCAAGGCCCAGACCACATGGAGACAAATTCGGATGTAGTCTGTTTTGGGCTGGATACAGCTTCCAGCAAGCAGAACATAGTTCACACAGTGGGGTACTAACTCACGACCCATTAGCAGCTCATAGCACATTTACATGTAAGGGAATTCTACTGTACCAGGCAAAGCGCTCCCCGGTCACAATCGCAAAGTCTCTGCACACACCGGGAGCTTAGGGGTAGCTGGAACTCCTGACAAGCCGACCGCACTCAGAAAAATCTTTGGTCTTCTTCAGGTTGACCCTGGCCCACTTCAGTAGCTTACTTTAGTCACACAAACTTGGATTTAGTCCAAAATAATTCTCTTCTCTCCCTCTCAGGAGCAGCACACCGACATGCAGGCCAAAAACTTAGCCTTTTCAGAGTTCTCCATGCGAATCCACTCAGGATTGCTGCTCAGAATCACTTCAGCTCCTTCTTGTTCAGCTTCCAGCTTGGATCCAACTAAAAACTGCAAGCAGCCCGGGACTTCCCCAAGATCCAAAAGATTTGGTTGGCCGATTTGGCTGTCAGTCAAAGCAAGAGCTTCCCCTTCAGTTGCAAAAAAGGCACAAGAAGTTCAAACTACAGTTCCTACAGATTTTGAATTCAGACAGCTCCTGTAGTTAGGCTACATTTTAGGTCCCACCAGTACTGATTGGTCCAATTTGCAGTCCAGGACCAAGATAGTGGAGACAAACAAAACAGTCCTTGCTACAAAGAAAGCAGGTTAGACAAACTACATTATCATTATCACTCTAAATGATTTTCAGTAAATAGTTACATCTTTCAACAGAGCTTCCTCACAGATTACTTAAGCTGCAGTCAGGCAGCTCTTAAAGAGACAGTACACAGAGGCTGTACAGGCTCTGGTAATCACTTTTAAACTGCTAAAATGCAGGACACCTGCCTGCAGTGAGCATTTAGGCAAGCTCAATGAAGACTTTTTGGGAACCCCCATTTGTAGGGGGGTTACATTTGTATGACTGGTGGGAGGAGGGGCTAGTTATTTTGGCAAAAAATATATTCTATGACAATACTGTCATCTGATCACAGTATATAAATGACATTCTTTGTATTTGGAAAGGCTCTGACAGTGAACTGCAGGACTTTGCAAGTTACCTATAAAATAATGGGGTGGATCTTAAATTTACAGTAATTTCTTATCAATCCAGCATCCATTTTCTTGATTTCACCCTTCATGGTACCCATGGGGAAAAGTTTCCACCACCACCCATAGAACTTTTAGGAGCAGAATGGAAATGACCCATGTACCAGGTATAGGGAGCAGAAGAGGTACCTGGCAGAAGTGCTATAGGACATACAAGACAGTTGAGCGGATCAGGTGGGGGGTTTGGCATCGCAATCCTATTATAGAGTCTCAGGAAGAGCCCTGGCACCTGTCCCACAGGACTGTGGGTCTGTGGGGCAGGTGCTAGGGCTGCTTCCACCTGGCATGTGTCAAAATAGGATTGTGATTCCAACCCCCCCCACCTGGTCCCCTCGGCTGTCTCATATGCCCTATGGCACCTCTGCCAGCTGCCTCCTCTACTCCCTATACCTGCCTCCATGCCCTACTCTTGACCTATGGCACCCTCAGTGCTCCTGCAGCCCCCATTCCCCACCTTCATGGCCCTAGAGCTCACTCATCTCCATGCCAAGCAGTGGTGCATGGCACTTGAACTACCTCCTGGCTGGTCTAATTTGAGCACCTTGTTGTGGCCATGGTGGGGCTTGCAAAATTGCGGAAAAGAGGATGTTGCAGCCTCGATGTGGTGCAAGCCCCCTTGTGACCTAGTGCACCCCTGTTTGGGTCACAAGGCTGGTGCAGTGCCACTTTGGCACAATGGCTCCCCTTTTCGATTCAGATCATGTTCGACAATAGGGATTGCTGCACCTTTTGACATAAGGTGCCACTTGCATCATTTATTTTTGACACAGGTACCTTGCGTCATCCTCTGGGCTTTGAAAATCAAGTCCATTGTATTGCAACATTGGCATTTTTTATCTTTCGATCCTGACCTGCAACAAGTCACTTCCCCTGCATCACATGTCACTTTCAATAAGGGCCATAGCATAGGTGACCAAGTGATTCATTGTCACTTTACATCAACTACCAGCAGGACCAGTTGATTCCCGCACAGGCCAAAGAGCTTTCTACCTGCAGTAACAGCAGCATCTGCACTTTGAGGTTTGCTCTTGTGCTTTATGATAGTTCCAGTATTGGGGGGCATGACAGGCAAAAGCATTAGCGCCTTTGGAGGTAGTATGTCTAGGGATGCATACAGGGGCATTGTCAGCTGAGCAAAGGTCATAGAAGGATGCCTGATTTTAAAAGAGATCGCTAGGGGCTTGGGTATTTGAGATCTAATAATGTTTTCAATAACAAAGCCGAACGCATAAGACCTTGATGCATGAGTAGGAAGCCATCCAAGGTCTGAGTAAAGGAGGTAGTGGTGTTTCAGCCAATGAGAGGAGGAGGCGTAGCGACAGATGTTATTGAAGGTGACATCCCATTTGCAAAGACTTGACTTGCACGTGGAGGTATAGGTGGCAACCCCATAGGTAAGTAAGGGCAGGAGTATCCTGTGGGCTATGGCAAGCCTAGCAGAGTGGGTGAGGGCATAGCTGGTTTGATAGGCAATACAAAGTTTTGTGTTGACCAACTTGCAGGTCCATTGAATAAGGAGATCAAAAGTTAGTGAGGGGTCTAGTGTGACACCCAAATATTTCAAAGAGTTCACCACCCCAATGGATGTGCCACTTAAGGTGGAGACTTTAAAATTGTGTTGGGCGTGTTTGTGTTTAAAGTTTGATCCAAATAGCATAGGTTGGGTCTTTGATTCATTTAAGACTAGCTTGTGACTAGCCAGTCACTGTTGGATGAGTTGAAAGTCATGGGAGACCAGTGATTAATGTCATCAATGCATTTAGCGCTAGTGTACAGGACAATGTCATCCGCATACAACAGGGAGGCAGTCTTCATGGAACCAGTTCTTCGGAGTTTTGATTAAGTCATAATTTGTGTACAGAATGCTAAGCATGCGTTATTGTCCTATTAGAACCATGCTCAGAGTTCTGTGCACAAACTGTGACATAGTTAAAACTGCAGAACACTAGTTCTATGGAGAGAACTGTAACAGAATTCTGCCCACAAAAATGAAACATTGCGAAATACAGTTTTTCTCATCAACTGTATTCAGGTACATTTACATATGGATCATTTAGGCTTATGGATATCATTTTCTGTAAATAAGAACATTATAAAAAACTGCTAATTATAAATCATTTCCAGTCCTCTTTAAATTGCCCAGCTATTGTATTTGAATATATGAACATATGAATGTACCAGCAAAAGGAGGCCATGTGTTCTTATCAAGCCTGCCTGATGTGGGCCCCTGTATACTTGTTTACAGTGGGTCCTAGACCCTCTCTTTTGACTATAACCATCTCCTTTTTTTGCCCCACCCCCTCCTGAATCCACCGACCATCTTCTGGCTGAAGACCTCTACTGGCAGTCCATTCTATCTTGACACCACCCACTCAGTAAAGTGTGTCCTGACCTCCTTCTTGAACATCCTCACCATAGAAACATAGACTTTGACGGCAGGTAAGGACCACTTGGCCAACCCAGTCTGCCCATTTCCCTACCTATTGGATAAGCTGTAGATTCTAGTTAACCAAAAGCCTACTTCCTCCTACCACCCACTATAATTGACTTATGTCTGCCCCATGCATTCTTGAATTCCCCCACTGTTTTTGTCCCCACGACTGCCACAGGAAGGTGGTTCCATGCATCCACCACCCTCTACATGAAAAAATACTTCCTCATGTTGCCCCTGAGCTGTCACCCACTATCTTCAAATTGTGCCCCCTTGTTCTTGCACATCTCTTTTTCTGAAAGAGGCCCCACTCTTGGACTTTGTTGATTCCCTTGAAGTACTTGAAAGTTTCTATCATGCCCCCCCTCCTTTCCTCAAGGGTATACATATTAAGCTCTTTTAGTCTCCCTTCATATTGCTTCTGTTGCAGACCCTGCACCATTTTAGTTGCCCTCCTCTTGACTGCCTCCATCCTGTCTACGTCCTTGTGGAGATGGGGTCTCCAGAACTGCACGCAGTACTCCAGATGGGGTCTCACCAGCTGTTTGTACAGTGGGAAAACAACTTCCTGTTTTCTATTGGTGATGCTTCTCCCTATGCATCCCAATATCCCCCAGCCCTTCTTACTGCTTTCTCACATTGCTTGCCTACCTTTAGGTCATGTAATATGACTACCCCCAGTTCCCTTTCCATTTTTGTTGTTGTTTGTACCCCCCACTGCATACTCTTCCCTGGGTCTTTGTTTCCCAGGTGCACTACCTGCACTTCTTTGCATCAAATCTAAGCTGCCATACTTTTGACTATTCCTCCAACCTTGTCAAGTCCCTTCTCATCCTTTCCACCCCTCCCCCCATGTATCAACCATGTTGCAGATCTTTGTGTCATCTGCAAAGAGGCATACTTTTCTTTCCAGATACTCTGCAATGTCTCCTATAAAGACATTAAAGAGGACCGGTCCCAATACTGAATCCTGCAGCACCCCACTAGCAACCACTCTTTCTTCAGAGTGTACTCCATTTACTATTACCCTTTGTGTCCTGTTGTCCAGCCAATTTGTTACCCAGGCTAACTTGTTTATTAATCTTTTGTGTGGGACTGTGTCAAATGCCTTGCTAAAGTCTAGGTAGGCCATATCCACAGCCCCTCCCTGGTCTACTACTTTGGTCACCCAGTCAAAGAAATCTATTAAAGTTATCTGACATAATCTTCCTGCTGTGAAATAATGATGCATTGGGTCCTGTGCCCCGCTGGCCTCTAGGTACTCAACAATCCTTTTTTCCAGAAGTGATTCCATCATTTTCTCTACCACTGAGGTCAAGCTAACAGGTCTGTAGTTTCCTGCCTCTCTCTTGCTCCCACTTTTATGAAGGGGAATCACATTCACCCTCCTCCAGTCTTTAGGTACCACACCATCCTCCCATGATTTGTTAAAAAGAGTAGTCAGTGGTGTCACTAGGTCTCCCCTTAGTTCTTTTAGAATTCTGGAGTGAATCTTGTCAGGCCTCATTGCTTTGTCCACCTTGAGTTTTAGGAGTTCTTTCAGGACCCTTTCTTCTGTGAATGGACTGGTATGAACCCCCCTGTCCGGAGTGCTTCTATTGTTTGGTTTAGAGACCTACCCTTCTTTTTATGTTGGTGCGCATGCGCAGCCAACATCTTGCGGCAGTGGGGATTTGGGGGCGCGGTCGCTGCTGGGTGAATGCAGGGCACGCACCAGTAGGTGCGTCCCTCATTCCCCAATCAGCCTCGTGCCTTAACCCACACCATGTATATAAGCTGGCGTAGCACATCTAAGGAAAGGTCCACTGCAACCGAGCAAAGCTCACCGCGAGCGGACCCTTCCCACGTGCTCGCCAGCTAGTAGCATGGTGGCACAGTGGCTGCTACACTGCCGACAGCGCCGAATTCGGGGTGCCCAATCCCAAGGTCGACTTGCCCTGCCCCATGAAGTAATGTGCCGATGGGGGAGCCCACTCCCCGTTGGTAGAATGTGCCCCCCACCTCGTTGTTTGCCGACGGGGGTGCCCAATCCCCGTCGGCATCATGTTCCTCCCCTTCTTCTGCGCTGATGGTGGTGCCCAATCCCCAATCAGCTACTGTACCCCCCAAACAAAAGAAATTACCTGTAAAAAAGAAAACTGTTCGTTTTTTTTTTTTTTCTCCCTTGGTACCTGTAAACTGAAAACAGTCCCTCGAATCTCCCTACCCCACCGACTCCACCCACTGCCACCCTGCCTCCCCACACCCCCACCCCATACTTACTTCTGCAGTTCAAGTGACGATCTTCACTGGACCGGGAACACGTCTGCACTCTTCAAAGCCGACTGTGAACTGAGGAAATGCTGGTAAGCTATATAATGGACTAAATAGGGTTTTTTCAACTTTGCTCCATATCTTGGGCATTTTTGGGAATTTCTGCACCAAATTTTCAACATGGGGTTTTTGGGACCTCTCCTCATGAAGTCTGTCACAGTTTTGATGTTAATAGGTCCCGAAAGGTGATTTCACAGTCACTGCGCGAAATCACCTTTTGGGACCGATTAACGCAAGGACAGTGGCAGTGTGTTCATGAGGTGGGCTCTCAAAAAGCCTATGTTGCAAATTTGGTGGAAAAATCCAAAAAATGTCTGTTTTACAAGCGTGCGTTGCACAGTTGCTACGTAAGCTCGTAACTTTGCGAATTCGCAATATTTTCATGTCAAATTTTCAACATTGTCATTTTTCCACACCTCCTTGTGAACAGTACAGTTGTCATTTTTCACATCCTGGCCGAAATGTGTTTCTGCACTTCCGGCGTACAATACCGCGGTCACTGTGGGAAATCAGTGTCCGGGCCAGATTGCAAAAATAACAGTGACACTGTTCATGAGCAGAGGTCCTACAATGCCTATGTTGAAAATTTGGTGACGATACGCCATAAAATGATTGTGTTATGAGCGTACCTTGCGCAGTTTGCACGCACGCTCGTAACGTTGTGCATTTGTAATATTTTCACTCTGGATTTTCATCATGGGCATTTTTCGACACCTCTTGACGAACAGTAAAGCTGTCATTTTACATATCCTGCCAGAAATGTGTTTTTGCATGTCCGGTGAAGAATAGCGCAGTCGCTGTGCAAAATCACTTTTTGAGACAGCTTGAGGACACGACAGTGACACTGTACATGAGTAGAGGTGCTAAAATGCCTATGTTGAAAATTTGGTGCCAAAACTCCATAAAATGCCTGTGTTACAAATGTGCGTTGTGCATTTCCTGTGCACCCTTGTAACTTCGCATATTTGCAATACTTACATGCCACATTTTTACACCTCCTTATGAACAGTACAGCTCTCATTTTTCACATCCTGCCAAACATGTATTTCCACAATGCACTACCAAAGGCAATGCCAGCGCGACAACATTCAGCATTGACAAATGCCTTTTTTTTTGTGAATACTGAGCAAAAGTATTTATTCAGTATCTCTGCTTTTTCACTGTCACCCTCTGCCCACCTCCTCTCCCCTTGATTAAGCCTCACTATCTCTCCCTTGGTCTTCCTTTGCTCCCTGATGTACCTATAAAAGGCATTATCCTTCTTCTTAACTGAGCTGGCTATCTTTTCCTTGGTTTGGGCCTTCACTATTCTGACTGCCTGCCCCACTTCCTTCTGCTTTAACTGTACACCACCAGCTTTATTTTATTTATTTATTTAGTTGTTTAACCAGGAGTAGCACACTAAGCTGAAAGCTTTTTTACAGGTGTGACCTGGGAGCACAGGGATGTTAAGTGACTTGCTCAGGGTCACACAGTGTGCAAGAGGAAGCTGTGGGACTCAAACCCAGGTCTAGTCTGCTGGATGTCACCAGATTTGCAGCTCAGAGCCTTAAACCACTGCACTATACTGCCTCCCTGCTTGTAACTGTGCCCCCGTGTTCCAGTTTTCAGTCAAGCTAAAGAGGTTCCCAAGATCCACCTTGTTTATACCCTTCAGATACTTAAAGGTTTCAATCATGTCGTTACTCTCTATTCTATCTTCCAGCAAGTACATGTTAAAGTTACTTGTCTTCATTCTGGCTGTCTTGCTGACCATAAATCATTTTCATGGCCCTTCTCTGTGACTGATAAATCCAGGAATATACCATTTGCTATTACTGTATGTAACGACAGCTTTTGTTTTTAGTACTTATTACCCTTGGTACAACATTCAACACATAGATAGAAACATAGAATTTGACGGCAGATAAGGACCGCTTGGCCCACCCAGTCTGCCCACTTCCCTACCTACTGGATAAGCTGCAGATCCTAGTTAACCAGCAGCCTACTTCTTCCTACCCCCACCCCCCAGAATTGCCTTATGACTATCCCATGCATGCTTGAATTCCACCACTGATTTTGACTCCACAACCTCCTCCGAAGGCCATTCCATGCATCCACAACCTCTCTCTGTGAAAAATACTTCCTTAAATTACCTCTGAGCTGCCCCCCCTCTATCTTCAAATTGTGCCTCTTGTTCTTGCACACCTCTTTTTTTTGAAAGATGCTACCCTCTTGGACTTTGTTGATTCCCTTGAGGTACTTGAAAGTTTCTATCATGTCCCCCCTCTCCCTCCTTTCCTCGAGGCTATACATATTAAGCTCCTTAAGTCTCTCTTCATATGTTCTCCAGTGCAGACCCTGCACCATTAACATGTCCTCTGCATCGGCTGGGAAACGAACCCAGGTCAAATGCTTGGGAAGCAGCTATGCTCACCACTATACCACCAATGCCCCACTGGTTGCTGGTTGACTGCCTCCATACCCCAACCCAATTTTGTTTCTTCCAGTTTCTCTTTTATGTTGGCTTGTGTGTGCGCAAGCAACATCTTGTGATAGCAGCACATTTCAGAGGTTTTTTGACTCATCTATTTTTCTTTTTTTTAGATTGCAATGTATTTCTTCTCTTTTAAATAAAAAAATGTGGAAAGTTAGCCCCTTAAAACATGCAAAACAGAAGCAGTAAGGAGACGAAGAGACCCCCTGAAAAAGGGACCTTCAGGGCTCAGTGGGCCTACCCGGTAACCAAAATTTAATAAATAAATATGGGAGGATCAAGCGAGGATAGGGGATCTACAAAAACACAGTGAAAAAGTTGGCATACACTAGACTAAATAATACAAATTTAAAATACTACCACTGTGAATAAAGGGAAAAGCCAGGCCAAGAGTTCAGAGAAAGTAAACAGAAGGACTAGAATTAGAAAGAAAATTATTTAAAAAAAAAAGGAAATACTGCAAAACAGAAAATGGTGAGGTGTGCAGTGGCTGGGAAGATATGGAGAATAATAGTATAAATCAATAAAATATAGAACTAAAGCCAGAGGAGAAAGTTGATTGTTTAGTTATTGCACTCCTTCCTTAATTACAGAGCTCCTGACCAACAGAGGCAGGAAAGCAAAACAACCTATTTAAAGAGACTGATTGTTATGCAAAATGGCTGGCCGGACTAGTTATAATCCACAAATTGGCAGTGTCACAGGATGATTTAAGGTGTCACAGTTTCCTACCTCTATCCTCCTTAGACTTCATATAAAATGCACATTAACAAAAAGGGATCTGTGCTTTCCTTTAAAAAAAAACTCATCCCTTGAAACAGCACTTTTTGAAGTCTGAGCATTGATGTAAAATGGTCACCTTCCAAGGGTTGGTGCTTTTAGCCATCAGCTTAATTTTGTCTCTCATGTGTGATGCACAGCACAGCAGCCAGTTCAGTCATGGGCACACATGGGAACTGTGCAGTGTTGCTGGTTGACTGCCTCCATACCCCAACCCAATTTTGTTTCTTCCATTTTCTCTTTTATGTTGGCTTGTGTGTGCGCAAGCAACATCTTGTGATAGCAGCACATTTCAGAGGTTTTTTGACTCATCTATTTTTCTTTTTTTTAGAAGAAAAGTATCTGAGGATCAGTGGCAGGATTTTTAGGAGAGTTAATTAATAAAAAGGGAACTAGGAGAGCTTCAGTAACAGACAAGTAGTGGAATAGCAGTATAAATTGCAGTAGTATAATGTGGGGGAGTGGTGCAATGCAGTGGCTGTGGGGCAGCCACATTCAGGCAGACCTTCTGGACACTGAGGTGCTGCCCTATCTGTATGCATCTCTCTGGACTGTGGAATGAGGTAGCCAGACTCAGAATGGAAGTAAACTGGTTCAGGAGTACCATCACTCCTATCCAGAGACCACCCAGTCCAATGCTGTTGCCTCAAAGGATGCAGAGAACGAGGAGCACGTGGATAACAGTGGGCTCAGGGAGGGTTAGGGTGGTCAGGCAGAGGCACATCCCAGATCCTATTCTACTCAAGAACTCATATGCTACACTGGCAAATGGGGACAACCAAATAGAGGTACCCTAAGAAGTGGAAGGAAAGGATGTGGAGGTTAGCCAAGGAGGTGACCTCAGCAGGGAGAGCAGTGGACCCCAGAGGAGGAGGAAGCAGATCCTGGTGGGGGACTCCATCATAAGAGGGATCCAGCTAGGAACACAGGAGAGGGAGGACAGGGAGGTGAGGTGCCCTCCAGGTGCCACGGCATGGAGGGATGAAAGGAAGATCCTGGGGATCGCTGGGAAGACAAGACAGGAGGGTGAGCTGGATGTCATTATCCACCTAGGTACTAATGACCTGACAAATGGGGAGCCAAAGGAAGTTCAGGAAGAGTTTAGGAAATTGGGGAAGGGTCTCAAGCAAGTAGCTACTTCTCTCACCTTCTCAGAAGTACTAACTGCAAGAGGCAAGGGAGTGCATAGGGGTGCATGCATCAGGAACTTTAACTCATGGTTGAAGAACTGGTGCTGTGAGGAAGGGTTTGGATTCATTGGTGACTGGGGACCCACCTGGAGGGGTGGAGGTTTGTTCAAGCCTGACTGCCTGCATCCATCCTGGAGGGGAATCCAAGCACTCAATGATAAGTTTAAATGCTACATTGACAAGCATTTAAACTAGCCAAGGGGGGTGGCAGACCAGTAAGGAGGGTACCTACTTTAGCATCCCCCAGAGCTAGCAGTGGAACCAGTGAACCAGAGGAGTGGATATCTCTACAAAGCAGTGTGCAAAAGATGGAGATTAGCGCCCAAGAGGTGGATAGGCAGAAAAGGGGCAAAATTCAGCAAGGAGAACCAGGGATAAAGGACAACCAGGGAAGGGGCTGGAGTAGGACAGCTAAACAGTCTAAGGAGGTCAAATCATGGAAAGCCATGTGTGCCAATGCCAGGAGCCTTAGCAACAAGATGGAAGATCTGGAGGCTGTCATAGTGCAGTCAGACCTGGACATTGTGGCCATCACTGAAACCTGGTGTAATGATAACCATGACTGGGAGATGGCCATACCTGGCTACAACATATTCAGAAGAGACAGGGCAGGTAAGAAGGGAGGAGGAGTGGCACTGTATGTGAAAAATGACATAAGGGCCGAAGAGATCCAGGAGGAACAAAATGGGGGAGAGATACTGTGGGTTAAGCTGGAAAGGAAAATTGGGCCAGCCATCCACACAGGCGTGGTCTATAGACCACCAGCCCAGGCAGAAGAAACAGATAGGGAGCTGATGCTAGCCATCTAAAGGATGGCAGACAAGGGTGAGGTAGTACTGGTTGGAGACCTCAATATTCCAGATGTGGACTGGAGCATCCCAGCAGCAGCATCGACTAGGAGCAGATTTATCCTGGACTCCCTTCAGAGTACCTTCCTCAAGCAACTGGTCATGGAACCAACTCGGCAGAAGGCAATAGTGGACCTTGTGTTCACAAACAGGGACAGTGCGATGGGGGTAACAGTGGGGGAGCACTTGGGGAACAGTGACCACCAGTCAATGTGGTTTGAAATCACAGAAAGAGCAGAACCAAACCACACAAAAACATGTATCCTGGATTTTAGGGGTGCAGACTTTGGGAAAATGGGGAGATACTTGAAAGAGGCATTAAGGGGAATGGGTCAGGAATCAGGGGTTGTGGAACAGTGGGCAGTATTTAAAATGGAGATTACAAGAGCAACAGAATTATGCATTAAGCAGGTTAGCAAGAGGAAAAGGAAGAGGAAACCATTATGGTTTTCCAAAGAGGTAACAAAGAAAGTGAAAGCCAAAAAGATTGCATTCAGGCAATACAAAAAGACACAAGCAGAAGGGGATAGGGAGAAGTACCAGGAGAAGCAAACGGAGGCAGGGAGGTCAGTAAGGGAAGCCAAAGCTCAGACAGACGAACACACTGCAAAATCAGTGGGTAGAGGAGAAAAAACCTTTTACAGGTGCATAAGTGAAAAAAGAAAAGCAAAGGGAGGGATAGTGAGACTGAAGGGGGAGGATGGGGGCCACGTGGAGGATGACAACAGTAAAGCTGACACACTGAACAGGTGTTTCTGCTCAGTCTTTACTGAAGAAAAGGAGGGTAATGGGTCTGAAGAGAGTACAAGGGGTGAGAATGGTGCAGAAATGGACACAAGTCCCTTTACACGAGAAAGGGTCCTGAAGGAACTGGAAGTAATAAGAGTTGATAAAGCATGGTCAGATGGGTGCACCCAGAGTCCTAAAGAACTAAAGAGGTGGTGGCTGAACCTCTGGCTATCCTGTTTAGCCAATCACTGGAAACAGGAGGTACCCAAAGACTGGGACAGTAGATGTAGTCCCCTTATACAAAAGTGGGAACAAAGAGGAAGCGGGGAACTACAGACCAGTCAGCCTCACCTCGGTAGTGGGGAAGATCATGGAAGCACTACTGAAGGAGAGATTGGTGGAACATCTGGCTGTCAATGGACTACAGGACCCAAGGCAGTATGGTTTCATCAGGAGGCGGTCATGTCAGACCAACCTCATTGAATTTTTTGACTGGGTGACTAGGGAGGTGGATCAGGGGAGGGCAGTGGACATGGCTTATCTGACTTCAGCAAGGCCTTTGACACTGTGCCACATAGAAGACTATTACACAAACTGGGGAATATGGGTGTGGGCAGGACAGTAGTGGGGTGGGTAGGTAACTGGCTGGGCGGCAGGACACAGAGGGTGGTGGTAATGGCTGTCACTCCCACAGAGGAAGAAGTGACCAGTAGGGTTACCACAGGGGTCAGTGCTGGGACCGGTCCTATTCAACATCTTCATCAGTGACATTACGCAGGACCTAGAAGGCAGAATTTCACTGTTCACTGATGACACAAAGCTCTGTAACAGAGTAGACACACCAGAGGGTGTAGACAGAATGAGAAGGGACCAGCAGAAACTTGAATAATGGTCAGGGGTTTGGCAGTTGAAATTCAATGCAAAGAAGTGCAAGAGAATGCATATGGGGCACAAAAACCCTGGCACAATATATCAGTTGGGGGATGAGGATATAGCATGCACCAAGCAGGAAAGGGATCTTGGGGTTATCATCTCTGATGACCTCAAGGTAGGGAAATAGTGTGACAAGGCAGCAGGAAAAGCAAATAGGATGCTGGGATGCATAGGCAGGGGAATCACCAGACGGAAAAGGGAGGTCATAATTCCACCATACAAGACACTAGTGAGGCCCCACCTGGAGTACAGTGTCCAGTTCTGGAGACCTTACCTTGGTAAGGACATAGATAGGGTACAGAAGGTTCAGAGGAGGGCAACAAAGATGATACATGGATTGCATCACAAGTCCTATGAGGAGAGGTTGAAGGAATTGAATATGTACTCCCTGGAGGAGAGGAGGGAGAGAGGGAACATGACAGAGACATACAAGTATCTTACAGGGAGGAACAGGGTGCAGGAATACACTATTTATAAGTGGAAAAGATGTTCCAGGACTAGAGGGCATGGGATGAAGTTGGAGAGAGGACGATTCAGAGGAAACGTGAGGAAGAATTTCTTCACAGAAAGGTTGGTGGACAAGTGAAACACCCTGCCAGAGGAAGTGGTGGGGGCTGAAACAATCACGGGATTTAAGAATGCACGGGATAGACATAAAGTAATTCTGGAGGTCAGGGGTAAGGTGCAACAGACTTCTAGGAAAACATAAACTGAACTTACAAGCTCAAATGGGCAGACTGGGTGGGCCATAAGCCCTTATCTGCCAACACTGTCTATGTATCTATGTGTTAGTGTTGTGGCCAATGCAGGGGGTGCTTTAGTTGGTGTGTCCCTCAGCTGCCAATCAGTGAGCATGCTGGTGATAACAGCAGTTTCAGAGACCCACGGAGTTTAAAGAAGTCTGCCACTCCAATGAGTTGCAGTTTCCTTATTGCAGTAGCAGATGACAAGACTCCAGCCATGCGCATTACAGTGCACAGTAATGCACTTGGCTGGAGTTATGAGCAGCTGCTTGGTGTGCCGTTCATGGTGAGACATTTCAATAAATAAATAAAACAGCTGCTGCTCTGGCTTTCCACATTGGCAGCTCCTGCCACCAGCCACACACTTCCATGAAGCCAACATTGGGGGTGCTCAATCCCCATGTATCCCCCCCAGCCACATTGTGGCACACTGAGATCCCACCCCAGTGTGCCCAGACTTTTTTTTTATGTTCCTGACACTGGGATGCCCACTCCCGATGTCAGATATCCACCACCCCCCCCCAAGCTCAATTTCTTTGCTGATTGGGGTGCCCAATCCCCATCGGCATCATGTCCCCCTTCCCCCAAATTCATGTGGCACACTTGGAGCCCACCCCAGTGTGCCCAAAAGTTTTTTATTTATTTTTCTTAACCTATAAATAAAGAAAATGGTCTCATGGAGTCTTTTCTGTTTGTTTGTTAAACTGTAAAAAAGAAAACCATTCAGTATTGTCTCCCCAGACCCCCACCCCAACTCTCCCTCTGTGCACCCACTTTCCCGCACCCCCCTCATGCATACTTACCCTCCAGAGGTCGGGAGCAGTGATCTTCTGTGGACTGGGATGTGTCTGCACTCTTCAAAGCCGAACTACGAACTGAGGAATCAGGTAAGTGTTGTATAATGGGACTCAATGGGGGGGTTTCAACTTAGGTTGATATTTCAGCCATTTTTAGGAATTTTGGCCCCAAATTTTCAACATGGGGTTCTTGAGACCCCACTTTGTGAACATATCACTGTCGTATTGTTTCTTGGCCCCGAAAAGTGATTTCATGGTCACTGTGCAGAATGACCTTTCGGGACCAATTAACAAAATAACAGTACCACTGTTCATGAGGTGGGGTCCCAAAAAGCCCATGTTGAAAATCTGGTGAAAAAATTCCCAAAAATGACCATGTTATGGGCATGCATTGAGCATTTTCTACGCATACTTGTAACTTCACCAATTTTTTATATTTTCATTCCACATTTTCAACATTGCCAGTTTTTAACACCTCCTTATGAAGAGTACAGCTGCCATTTTTTCACGTCCTGCCCAACATGTGTTTTCGTTCCTGAGGTGCAGAATGGCATGGTCGCTGTGTGAAATAAACTTTCAGGATGTATTAACAAAATCACAGTGCCACTCTTCATGAGGGGAGGTCCCAAAAAGCCTATGTTAAAAATCTGGTAAAAAAATTCCCAAAAATGACTACATTATGGGCGTGTGTTGGGTAGTTTTTGCGCACACTTGTAACTTTGCAAATTTTTCATATTTTCACTCCAGATTTTCAACATTGCTGTTTTTTCATACCTCCTCATGAACAGTGAAGCTGTTATTTTTCACATCTTGCCCAAAATGTGCTTCTGAACCTGTGGTGCTGAATGACATAGTTGCTGTGTGAAATCACCTTTCAGGATTGAATAAAGAAATGATACTGCCTCTGTTCATGAGGTGGGGTCCCAAAAAGCCCATTATGAAAATTTTGAGCTAAAATACCAACAAATGCCAGGGGCATTAAGGTTTCCAACCATAATGCCCACCCTGTAAAGACTGTCAGGCATCGGGGGTGTGACTTGGGTTCATCGGCCGTAATGTTCATAGTATTCTACCCCCTCCCTACAGCCACTGAAAGGCATCAAGGTGTTCCTTGCAGTCTTCAGCCCTAATGTTCACCCACTCTCCTATACTGTACCCATCTCAGCGTATTTTCTTATGGAATCAGGTGAGTGTAAGGCCCAAAGACCCCAAGGCACACCGCAACACTTATCGGTGTCTGCAGGGTAGAGTGAGGTGAAATGGCGTGAGTGTTATGGCCGATGACCCAAAGGCACACCCCCAACACCTTTCAGTCTCTACAGGGTGGGGTTGGGGGTTGGTGTTAGTTCAATACTTTACTGCCATTCCTATTATGCATCTCTTTCTCTAACTCCTGCATTACCAATGCCAATGCCAGCAAGCCAACATTCGGCATTGACAAATGCTTGTTACATTCCTCCTACTCCTTGCCTCTGCTGGATCCCCCAACTCAGTCCAAGTTTATCCGCTGTTTTTAAATACACCCTTCCTGCTCACTTCCTCAGCTGGCTGCCTCCCCAACACAGTCATAGTGCCTGTCATCATTTTGTGTTTATCAGATTCCCTGCTCCCTACTGCTAGCTGCTGCCTGCAGCTCCAATACAGTCCCAGTACATTCATTTTTTTTCAAATACTGTAGATCCCCTGGGATAGATCCCTTTCTTCTCCCTCCACCTACCCAACCTCGGTGAGTCTGTTTCATCCCATTGCTGGCTCCCTCTCCCAATAGTTCACCTGTCATGCACATAATGTTTTTTTAAACAAATTCCTGCTCCCTCTTTCTCTGCTAGATCCTCCCCTCAACACTAATCCAGTTGTACCCCCCCCCTTGTTGGGGTTAGCCTAAGGCAGAGTACAGTCCATGCCCATAGGTAATTATTGGGTACAGTTTGTGCCTTGGTAGGTAATTAGTGGAGAATAGGCAGTTTTGCAAGGAAAGGGTTTATTCTGGGCCAGTCTTTGGGGACCTGCTGCTGGTGAGAGGTTGCCGTGTGGGAGATATAAGTGTGGATACATACAGAGAGGGGGAGAGAAAGAGATTGAGAGAGGAGGAGGGCTGGAGTGGGGGCAATTGCCCACTCTGGAAAGCCATAGAATTTCTAGGTCAAGGTTTGGAGGGAAAGAGCCTGTGGGAGGACGTGGTGGCAGCTGAAGTTTCGAGCCCATATGGTACCCCAAAATATGCCACCCCAGTGGGACTGGAACAAGATTCCTCATTGGGACTGCTGCCTGAATGTGAGGCACAAGGTTGAGCCAAGCATAGAAGCATCAAGAAGAGTTTGGCCGGGAGCTTGCAGCTCTGAAGCCCCACAGAGAGTGAGAGTAGAGCAAGCATGAATGAAGTGCTGCTTGCCACAGTTCAGGGACGTGTTCCCCATATGCCATGGGGACATTTGCCCAAGGGAAACTACACAAAGCCAACATGGGAGTTTGAAGGGAGCTAGTGATCCTGATTTGAGAGATCTGCCTGTTCCAGACAGAGAAGTCACAGTGAGTCAGCTGAGATGGGACTTAGGATGGAGGTGATGGCCCCAAGGTGAAAGGCCAACCCATTCCAAGGGAAGAGAAGCATGTGACTAAAGGGAAAAGATGAGGAAGGGGGCCATATTGTCCCATGGTGTATCAGGGTATTAAAGCTGCCTCAATATGGGGATGTCTGATTCACGCCCCATGAGAAATTTGTGAACTGTCTACTCATGTGAACTGTTCACAGTGTGAAATATGGGATCACAGTGGTCCAAGATGTGTACAACCTACCTCAACCCAAATATTTTCTGCTTCATGCAGTGTTCATTAATTTTGTTATTAAATGGGATCCCCACCGTTTGTTCTACAAAGTTGTGGTCTCCAGTTATTTCATCAAATGTTATTGTAGCTAACTGTGATTGCCTTTCAACCCAGCACCCAAAGAGCCTTGCACCTTGGTGTGACAGTAAGACCTGCTAATACAAGCCATTTCTGGAGTAGTATCTGCTGTGGTCCCCCCTCCTCATGGACAGTTACCATCAGCATACCACTAGACATCAGGGAGTGGGTGGGCAACATTTATTTTTTTTTTTTTTAGAAATCCCTCCTTCTCTTCCCTATGTTGCTCCCTCCCGACCCCCTATTCTGTTAATGGTGCAGATGGTGGGAAGGCTCATGCAGGGATATGCCTGTATCATTTTGGCTCTCCACTAATGCAGCAGCTAAGAATGACCAGATTACCTTCATGATGCTCCAGGACATGTATTCATAACTAAAGTGG
Organism: Neoceratodus forsteri; assembly: GCA_016271365.2. Classification (NCBI taxonomy): domain Eukaryota; kingdom Metazoa; phylum Chordata; order Ceratodontiformes; family Ceratodontidae; genus Neoceratodus; species Neoceratodus forsteri. Next base: position 426,782,233 of record CM057450.1, on the reverse strand, counting down.
CAACAGAGAGCCAGAAGAGTGGCCACTGTGTACGTTTCTCAATGGTTCAATAATGCAAACATAAAAAACCTTTAGTTAAAGGTTTACTGTATCTTGCACAGCCTGTGTTGCTGCCAGTAATACATTTGTTAATGTACCATAGGCTGTTTGCTTTCCTCCTCTAGTAATTCTGCATTATAGGTGTAAAGCACACTCCCCCTATTGTGCCCTACTGGGCTATCCTTTGCCCCCTTCCCCGCTAGTTTTGATTGTTGCATTGTTCCACTTACTTCTTAGCCTTTCACATGGAGTGTATTTTTCTTTGCCTAGTGTACTCTGCTTCTGTCACCCTTTCCTCTACCTGACCAATCAACTGTACTGCATCATCTGTTTTGGTGTTTAATATCACTCTTTTGCACGTTGTTTTTGCTTTAGTACTGCTATTAAGGCCTTTGCTATTTGGCAGTAGTTTTTTTTTTTTTTATTTGAAATATTCAGAAAGACCTTTGAGTCAGAGACTCATTTACAAAGGTTCTACGTCATACTAACAGTACATTACATAGTGACATGAGATAACCAAAAAACAGGTTACATAGTTGTTTCAAAGTAGGCTAACAGAGAAAGTTAGGAAATTTAGCACAGCCATGAGGGGAAATAAAAAACAAAATGGTAATGTCAAAGATATTCAGTAGGGGGCTGTTTGTTAGGTTACATAAATACATTTGAGGTACACTGAGAAGCTGATAGCTTGTTAGTAAGGGCAAGGCAGATCAGGTTTCATGGGCAGTCACATTTATTTGAATCCTGCAGGTATTCCCTTAGCTTTGATTTATATGGGCCCAGTCTTCTTTCCTCGGCTATATTGATAGGGAGGGAGTTTATCCAGGATGGGGCCCTAAAATTGAAAGTGCGTTGGTATTGGGAGGTCCGGCTACGGGGTACCAACAGTAGCTGCTTGCTTGAGCTGCGGGTTGTTTTGCCTCGTGGTGCTGGGAGGATAATTTGGTGCAGTGAGGGTGGGGTGAGGCCTAGTAGTACCTTTTTGGCCATAAGGCAGGTATGATACCTAATTCTGCTGTCCAGGTTTAGCCAGTTTGTGCTACTGTAAAGGAGCAGGAGTGCGTGAAAGGCGATCACAACCTAGGATGAGACGGCGAGGCTTTGTTGAGTACCGGCAGACTTGCTTGGGAGCTGTGGTGGGCACTGTAGATTAGGATGCCGTGAGTCAGTGGGGATAGAGTTGAGGTTTCTGGTGGCTGTAGTGCCTCGGGGGTGAGGCAGTGTTTGTGGTGATAGAGTACACCTAGCCTGGAGCTAAGCGGTTGTTAGGTGTATGGTGTGTTGATTAAAGCTGAGGGCAAGGTCTAGTAATCCCTAGGTATTTAAAATTGTATACTTGTTCTAGGGGGTCTAGTTAGCAGTGAGAATTTTGGGGCATAGGTTTTTGTGTGGGTTTTGTGGGTGGGCTAATATCATGACTTTGGTCTTTTTATAGTTGATAATAAGACGGTGGGTGGTGAGCCAGTCTTCAATATCACAGAAGGAGAGCTGGAGGGTTTGGTGAAGTTTGAGGGAGCCGGTCGGGAGGCAAACAGGACTGCATCATCTGCATAAAGGAGCAGATTTCTGGAGCACGAGGCTGGGAGGAGGTATAGGCTGAAAGTAGGGGTCAAGTATGGAGCCCTGAGGAATACCAGATCGGACTGGGAGGCAGGGTGATAGGACCCGGCCTATCTTGACTCTCTGCGTTCTATCAGAGAGATAACTGGCAAACCATTTTAGGGTGTCATCGGCGAGACCCGTGTAGGCCAGGGTGTTTAGTAGGAGGGCATGGTTTACTGCGTCGAAAGCTTTGGATAGGTCCAAGAAGACGGCGCCCGAGTTGTGGCCGTGGTCCAGGGCTGAGTGGACATGGGAGGTAAATTCAAGGAGGGCAGTAGTGGTGCTGTAGCCCTTTCGAAAACCACATTGCTGCCTGGTAAGAAGGTTATATTTATTCAGGTGTTCAGTGAGTTGGTCGGCGACTATGCGTTCTAGCGCCTTTGACAGAGGGGGTAGGATCGAGATGGGGCGGTAATTGTTTGTGGATGTACGGTCACCGCTTTTATGGATAGGTGTGACATAGGCAAACTTCCAAGGGGTGGGAAATTTCCCTTGGCAGAGGGAGCGATTGAGAATGTGGGTGAGAGGGCAAGGACTTCCTGGAGGGTGAGGCGGAGAAGTCTATGGTCTAGGGAGTCGTGACTGTGGTGGCTTTGCTTAGGGCTTTGCTAAGGTAGGGTTTCGCGGTCTCGGTGTAAGGACACGCATGAGTAGAAGGGCGCCGGATATGGATGGTGAGGTGTGATACGGTCCGGCGAGGGGTCGAAGAAGTTAGGGGGCAAAACCTGGGAGAGGTCGGAGAATGCAGTATTTAGGGCCACCGCCATGCTGACAGGATCGGTGGAGAGGCTACCATCAATGAGTATTTGGTCAGGCGGTAGATTAGGGCCCTTGCCACAGAGTTCCTTTATGTTCTCCCAGAACTTGCGTCCATTTCCCCAGGCAGAGGTTAACGTTGCTTTGTAGTGGTTTGCCTTGACTGTGCATACAGCCCAGGTGCATTTGTTTCGGGCCTTCCGATAGCGCTGCCTGTCCTGAGGCTGTTGGGTCTCATTGGCCAGGTGCCATAGAGTATCATGCTGGCATAGTAGGCCTTGGAGGTGGTCCCAGAACCATGGGGCATGGTTCTCTTTGGTCAGTGTTTTGGCGAAGGGGGCGAACTTGTCACAAGCTGCATTAAAAGTGTTGACAAACAGTTTGAGGGCGTGGTCAGGGTCAAGGGTATTTATAATGGGTGTCCAGTCCCAGTCTCTGAGGTGTGCCTTGAGAAGGGATAACTTGCCAGGCCCTAGCTTACGTTGTGTAATAATTTTAGGCACAGTTTTGGGGAGGGTACCGGACCATTTGCAAAGTACTGGTGAGTGGTCGCTTAAGGTGTCTGGGAGGACTGGGGTGCTTGTTAATTTGTGGGGGCGGTTGGTGAAAACTAGGTCTAGAAGGGTTGATGTCCCCATGTGGGCATGCAGCCGGGTGGGCGTTTTGACGACCTGGGTGAGGTCGAGGGCAGCAGCCTCATTTATGTAAGGCATGGCTGTTTTAGCCAGCCAATTTATGTTAAAGTCCCCCAGTAGTATTTTTTCTTGTTTTGGGCGTAGGGTGGCGATGTGGGACATGATGGCTTGGAATGCTAGCTTCTGGTTTCCGGGGGGAACGTAGGCTGTGGTGAGGAGGAGGGGGGATGTAGACCTGCCTAGGGTGATTTTTAGGGTGAGGGCCTGAGCCCTTGATGTTAGCACGCGTATGGGAAGAAGGTGGCCAGTGAGGGAGTTTCTGAGGTAGGTAGCGCAGCCACCACCTCGCTTTCCCAAACGGTCGGTCCGATAAAGGCAGCATCCAGGGAGGTTAACTGCCGAGTCAGGAACAGAGGGGGAGAGCCAGGTTTCGCTCAGGGCAATGATGTCTGGGTCGTTCTGGAGTATCCAGCCCTGAAAGGAATCCCATTTTTTTGCAGGCTGCAAATGTTTAGTGAGGCAATGCGCAGGCCATTTCCAGGCGATGGGTGAGTTGGAGTGGTAAGCTGGGGGCCAGGGTTTGGGTGGACATTACCTGTCAGTAGAAGAAGAAGAATGAGTGACCTGAGGCGGTTTAGGTCTGCTCATGTAGTAGGTCCTTGGCCTTTATGCTGTGTATGGCTGATGGAGAGTATTGGTAGTTTCAGCGTAAGGGGCAGATAGAAGGAGAAAGCGGGGGTTTGTTTAGTTTAGTATATGGTGGGAGGTTGGTAGGAGAAAGGGGCTCCAGTGGGTGACTTTCCGTGGCAGATGACATCCAGGGGCGAGTGGATGATTCTTTATATATGTGGTGGGGGAGGAGTTTGTGATGGCTTTGTGGCCAGCGTTCGTGAGAACAAAGCCAGCGTGGAGCTAACAAAAGGGAGAAACAAAGGGCCCAGAAAAAGGCAGCTGTTGCGACTACTGGAAACGATCGTGGTGAGGTCAGTACCTGGGCGGGTTTCGGTAATCCAGCTGTTTGGTCCGTGGGAACGTGGGGGGAGGACTGTTCTTTCAGCCCTCACGACCGCCGGTGTGCTCTGTACGAGAAAGGGAGAGACAGGCAGGTTATATAGAGCTAGGGAAAGCGATCTCAGCTGGGGGGGAGGGAGAACTTTATGCTTTAACTTTTACCTAAACCCCGACAAAAAATGGGAGCGAGCAAGTTCAAATGCAGGGCGAGTTCTGTGCAGAATAAAATGGCAAAGGAGCTCTGAATAATTATAACAAGGCAGATGGAAAAACGAGTTCTAGGCAGTATAAATTAAAACAGGTATCAAAGCTATCAAGGCCACAGTTTGTAAGGGCAGTAATTTCATAGGCATCAGACAATTTCAAATGAAGCCACAGAAATTTACTGATGATAAGAGGCGACTTAAAGGGGAAGTACTTTTACAACACACAAAAAAACAGTGTATGCATTTTAAAAAAAGAAGAAAGAAACAACAAAGGTATATGCTAAATCCAAGGTAGTTTAGCAGACAACAGTGTATGCATTTGAGATTATTTCATACAAATATGTATTATCTCCATTGTTTGGCCGAGTGTTAAAGCACCCTTTTGTTCCCCTTTAAAAAAGACGCCAGTTTTGAAAGCCAGCGTGGAGCCGGAAGCGATAAAGGAGAAACAAAGGAGCCCCAGAAAAAGGCAGCCGTTGCGACTACTGGAAACGATCGTGGTGAGGTCAGTACCTGGGCGGGTTTCGGTAATCCAGCTGTTCGGTCCGTGGGAGCATGGGGGGAGGACTGTTCTTTCAGCCTTCACGACCACCGGTGTGCTCTGGGCGGGTTTCGGTAATCCAGCTGTTCGGTCCGTGGGAGTGTGGGGGGAGGACTGTTCTTTCAGCCCTCACGACCGCCGGTGTGCTCTGGGTGGGTTTCGGTAATCCAGCAGTTTGGTCCGTGGAAGCGTGGGTGGAGGACTGTTCTTTTACCCCTCATGACCGCCGGTGTGCTCTGGGTGGGTTTCGGTAATCCAGCTGTTCAGTCTGTGGGAGCGTGGGGGGAGGACTGTTCTTTCAGCCCTCATGACCGACGGTGTGCTCTGTAGGAGAAAGGGAGAGACAGGCAGGTTATATAGAGCTAGGGAAAGCGATCTCAGCTGAGTTTAGCCTACATTTTTTTATTTTTTGTTGATAGGGTAAGTGCACTAGACAAATCCTGCCTATTTTCAGGCACAACCTGGGGCAGAGGGATACAGATGAATGCCAACTGACCTTGAACCAGATTAAGCTGTTGGTGGTATTTTTAGTGAATAGGGGAAATTTGGTCAGGGCACCGGGGAAATTCCCCTACTCTGTACGAGAAGTACCATGGGATCTTTAACATTCACCAGAACATGGTAGATGGGCCCTCCTAAAGATGGCACCTCAGGAGTACATCACCCCCCTCATGCTACACTACAGTGTCAGCAGTGGGATTTAAGCCAAGTACATGGTGTGGGGACAGAATCCACAGCCTTCTGATCTCCCGGCCTCAGAGGTGAGTGTGCTACCTGCTGAGCTACACTGACACTACAAGTACATGCTTGTACTTGGGACTGAAATATGTCACTTTCTCTCCCCATCACCTGCTTTCAGCCCTTATCCTCTTTCTGTTTAACATTCTGTTTAAGCAGAGGTTGCAGGCACACCTTTTCGGCCTGGCCTTTAATGAATTCTGAATTTTAACATATTGTCTGGTCCCTAGTTATGATATTTTATTAGCTTTCAGTGTTTTATATTTTAGTTACTTTATATTGTATTGATGTTATTTTATATTTATGCACTGTATATTTATTTATTTTTTCTGTGAGGTGCCCAGAGCCTCCGGGAATGGGCGACATACAAATAAAACTTGCCTTGCCTCCTCTCCAACCATGTATGCTCCTCACACCTAATCAGCTCTTTCTCCCCCTTTCTTTTCCATCTTTTGTGCCTGCCAGTTTTACTCCACCCACTCTGGAAGACTCCCCCCTGCTTTTACCCTCCCCATCCTAGTAACACCCTCTTATGGCTACCCTCCCCTTTCTTCTCTTCCTCTACATTTTCTTTCCTTCCTCCCTCCCTCTCTCCTTTTTTCCCAGTCAGATGTTTAAACTGACTGCGGAAACTGGGTCTAGGAAAACCTCAACAAAAGGAAAGAAAAGATCTATGCCTCCCCACAGCTGGGGGCTTATAGCAGCATAGTAAATGCAAAGAAAGCTGTGGCCAGTACTGGACTAGGTGAAGGACTTGCAGAGGAGTAATGAAAGGGCACGAGTACTAAGAAAAACATAGGGATGAGAAGACATGTAAAGTGCAACAATAGTAGCAAAGCAGGATCGGGGGAAGGGGGCATGCCATAATGCCAGGAGCCTAGGTAATAAAATCAGTGAATTCCAGGTGCTCATGGCAGACACTGAGGTGGACATTGTGGCCATAACAGAAACATGGGTTCAGAAAATAATGGCTGGGAACTGATGATCCTTATGTCCTCGATATTCAGGAGGGATAAAGGAACAGGTAGAGGGGGAAGGGCAGCCTTTTATGTCAAAAAGGGCACAGAGGTGACAGAAGATGGGTGTCTCTGGGGTAGTAATGGGGAGACTGAGTCACTGTGGGTACAACTCACAGCAAACTCAGGCAAGAAACTGCACTTCGGGGTGATCTATAGACCACCAGGTCAAGGGGAGCAGAGGGACAGGGAGCTCAGAGAAGAACCGGAAAGAGAGAAAGCTTAGGGGAAGTATTGATGGTGAGTGATCTGAACTGGCGAGACATTAAATAGGATGTTCCAGTGGCTAGGAGCACCAGTAGCCAGGTCTTGTGGATGCATTCCACGACTGTCTGCTGGTGCAGTTAGTTAAGGAGTCCGCCAGGCAGACTGCAATTCTCAAAATGGTGCTTACCAACTTGGAAGTGGTTGGAGCTGTGGAGTAAGGGAGCCGTTAGGGAACAGAGACCATAACTCTGGTTCAAACTGGCTCTTGGGTCTGCTAAACCACAACTGAGAGCTGAAGTCCTTAATTTTAGAAAGGCACACTTCAATAAGCTGAAGGAGCTGGTGAGGGATATGTTAATAGGGGTGGACAACATAGATAGAGTGGAAGAGAGAGATGATGTGCAATTAAGGGAGCCATTCGTGGGGCATCTAAGGTAAACATGAGAATGGTAACCAAAAAGAACAGGTTCAAGAGACCAATGTGGTTCTCAGTAAGGGTCAGGAAAGCAGTGAAAAAGGTCTTCTGCAAATTTAAAGAAAAGCAGGGAGGAGAAGAATGGGAAGAATATGTGTTGAAAAAATCAGGAGGCAAAGAAGGTGGTCAGGGAGGCAAAAGCTGACACAGAGATGCACATTGTGGAGAGGTCAGAGCAGAAAAAGGAAAATAGTTCTTCAGGTGTATTAATGAGAAAAGGACGAAAGGAGGAGGAATTGTGAGACTAACAGATGGGATAGGGTGATTGAGGTGGAAAGACATAAGGCCACCATCCTAAAGGATTACTTTTGCTTAGTTTTCATTAGGGAGGACAGTGGGCCTTTGCCAGAGAGTGGCATCAAAGCAGCTATTAAGGGGCTCTGGAGATAAGGCAGCCAGCATTTACTAGCAAAAGGGTCCTAAAAGGGCTGGTAGCCCTAAAGATTAATAAGGCACCAGGACCAGATGGGTTGTATCTGACTATACTCAGGGAAGTGGTAGCAGAACTGGTTAATCCCTGGTAGATATATTCAACTGTTCTCCTAAGCACAGGGGTGGTTCCGAAGGATTTAACAGTGGTGGATGTAATTCTGCCCCATTTGGGGGGGGGTAGAGACAAGGAATAAGTAGGGAACTACAGACCTGTCAGTCTTACCTCTGTTGTAGGAAAAGTGATGGTCAAAGAGGATCTCATGAACTAATTAAAGAGCAACAGCCTCCAGGACAGTAAGCAGCATGGATTCATGGCATGGTGTTCTTGTCAGACTAACCTGATAGTCTTCTTTGACTAGGTGACGAGGGAACTGAATAGCGGCCATGCTGTCGATTTGCTCTACTTTGGCTTCAGCAAGGTTTTCGACTCTGTAACCCACGGACGCTTACTGAAGAAGATGGAAGGTCTGGGTGCAGCTAAAATCATAGTAAACTGGGTAGGTGACTGGCTAAAGGGGAGGCAGCAGAGGGTCATGGCCAATGGGGTTAAATCAGAAGAGAGGGAGGTCACTAGTGAGGTTGCACAGGGATCTGTCCTGGGTCCAGTCCTCTTCAACATGTTCATCAGCGACATTGGTGAGGGGATCTGTGCAGGCTGTGTCTTTTCACAGATGACACTAAGCTCTGTGGGGGGTCAACAGTGCTGCTGGAATAAAGGAAATGCAGAGATACTTTCAAAAGCTGGAGGGGTGAGCAAGGGTTTGGATGTTGAAATTCAAAGCCAAAAAGTGCAAGGTGATGCATCTAGGGAACAAGAACCCCAGGATGGAGTACTGGATGGGATGGGTGAAACTCAGTACCATGGCTGACGACCAAGAGCTTGGAGTGCAAATTTTTTTCTGACATCATTGTTAATGTTTCTGTCTCCTCTTCTCCCCACCTCACACCCCCTTTATCACCTTTCCTGTACTTCTTAGTTCCCCCCGCTCCCCAACTTACTCTACCCTCTCACTTTCTCATCCCCACTTGAGGAAGCCACACTCCCTACACCTCACCCCCTTTCTGCTTTTGCTGCCAAGAGATGTTAAGCTTAGCCCTGCCCCCATCCCTGTCTTCTACCCACTTTCCCCAAGAGCTTGTGTTTTTCTGTCATAATACTTGTAGCATTGTCCATTAGCTGGATCAATTTAGGCTTTAGGTGTTGCTTCACCAGCCATATATTCTTTTAATGATAGAGTCAGGCTCTCCTCCATGGATTGTGGTGCACTTAATAGATTTTTATTTATTTAGTTTTTGTTTACCTGGTAGGTGCACTAGCCATAACAATGACTATTTTCAGGCATGACCCGGAAGGGTACAAAACAAACTTCTGAAATTACAGTAACAGTACAGTTTAGAGGTAATCAAAGTAATCGGTAAATACAAGCAGGCAGCAACATAGGTAATACAGTATCACAGGTATGTGTAAACATCACAGACAATTGCAAGAAAAATTAGGGCTCATACTAATATGAGGAGGATAAATTACAGATTACAGTGTCACTTTAGCAAACAAAACAGAGCAGATTTGAAAGAAAGGAACTAAGAAAGTAATCTTTTAGCGACCAGAACAGGACTGAGTGAAAGAAAGAAATTTAGGGAAGGAAATAGTAGCAGAGTAGCAGTAAAGGAAATAAAAAAAGATAGGGAAGTGTGTAGGGATAGGAATAGGAAGAGTGAGACAGCAGGGTATGGGAGTAGTCCTGTCGGATTGAGAGAAAGTTCTGAGGCAGATATATAGGGTCAAAACTAAAAAAAGGCAAGGGGATTCAGAATCTAAGTCGAGGGTCTATGGTGGTTTGAAACAGGAGCAAGTACAGAACGATATGAGATGGTGGTGTAGTGCTTTCTTAAATGAGGTGTGGGAAGAGGCTTGACGAATGGTTAGAGAGAGGGAGTTCCAGTACTGGGGGGCCTGACAGGCAAAAGCACTAGCGCCCTTGGTGGTAGTATGTTTAGGGATACAGACAGGGGCATTGTCAGCAGAGCGAAGGTCATAACAGGATGCCTGGTTTTGGAAGAGTTCTGCTAGGGGTTTAGGTATTTGAGACCTAATAATGTTATCAATGATGGAGCCGAAAGAATAAGACCTTGACGCCATAAGGAGGAAGCCAAACAAGGTCAGAGTAAAGGAGGCAATGGTGTTTCAGCCAATGAGAGGAGGATGCATTGCGACATATACTGTTGCAGGTAACATCCCACTTATGAAGATTTGATTTTCTTGCAGAGGTATAGGTAGCGGCCCCACAGGTAAGTGAGGGTAGGAATATCCCACAGCCTACAGCAAGCCTGGCAGAAGGGGAGAGGGCATAGTTGGTTCAATAGGCAATGCCAAGTTTTGTGTTGACAGATTTGCAGGTCCTCTGAATATGGAGATCAAAGTTTGGTAGTGGATCCAGTGTGAGCCCCAGGTATTTAAAAGAGTTAACCACTTCTACTGAGGTGCCACTAACCGTGGAGACTTCAAACTTGTGTTGGGAGTGTTTAAGTTTAAAGTTGGAGCCGAATAGCATAGCTTGGGTTTTTGCTTCATTTAGGACTAGTTTGTGACTAACCAGCCACTGCTGGAGAAGTTGGAAGTCGTGGGAGAGCCTCAGATTTATGTTCTCAATACATTTAGCACTAGAGTACAGAACAATGTCATCCACATACAACAGAGAGCTGGTTTTCATGAGGTTTGAGGTGATGCTGTTTATAAAAACAGAGAAAAGTGAAGGACCAAGTATGGACCCCTGGGGGACACCAATGTTAGTAGTGGCTTTGTCAGAGAGGGCGGAGTTGTACTTCACAATTTGTGTTCTGTCAGTCAGGTAGCTACTGAACCAGTTCACAATGTTAGGTGAGAAACCTAGTGATCGAAGTGCGGCAATGAGGATGGAGTGGTCAACTAGGTCAAACGCCTTGGTCATATCAATGAAAATGGCCCCAGTGAGAGAGGCAGAGTCCATGGCCACCAGGGCATCAGATGTGAATTTGAGTAGAGCAGTGGTGGTACTATGACCCTTACGGACGCCATGCTGGGCAGAAGTTAACTGGAGAAATTCAATAGTTTGAGTAGCTACAAGCTTTTCAAGGATTTTCCCGAGAACAGACAGGATAGCTAGTGGTCTGTAATTAAAGGGATCCTTAGGGTCACCTTTTTTAAAAACACAGGTAATCCTTGCCATCTTCCAAATATCAGGGACGTGACCCTGGCATAAGGAGAGAGTAAAGATTTTGGCTAAGGAAGCAGCTATGAACGACACAGCTAGTTTGAGAACTTTGGGTTCAAGATTGTCAGACTCAGCAGCCACATGCTCAGAGATATTATTAAGCAATTTCAGTACCTCAAGTCTGGAGAAGACTTAAAGAAAAAGTTAGGTCCAGTATCATTTGTCGGATTTGCTAAGGTTGGATTGGTGGGGAAGGTGGAGGTATAGTTAGTTAGGTCAGAGAATTTGTCATTGAAAAAGTTGGCAATAGTGCGCAGATTGTTACAATGGACTCCATTTAGTAACATTTCATTAGGGGTGGAGGATAAGTTTGAGCCTAGGAAGAACTTAATATGGGACCAAAATGTTTTGGAGTCACCATAGGAGTTTATTAAAAGGTCTTTGCAGTAGGAACTTTTGGCCTGTTTGATCTCCTTTTTGCAGGCATTATGCATAGTCCTGTAGGTGATAAGGTCAGTAGATTTATTTATTTATTTAGTTTTTGTTTACCGGGTAAGTACACTAGACAAATTTTATGCCTATTTTCAGGAACGAACCGGGAGAGTACAAAAGGGTACAACAGGTACAACGATACAGCAATTGGTTCAGACGAATACATTAGATACAGAAACAGGAGAAAAGACAATTTTTACAGTTTTTACATTTACGTGGAAAGTACACCCAGATACAATGCTGGGGCAAGGTATAGATTGGAGATAAATACAATGACCAGCAGGGCTAGTGAGGATTTATGAGCATAGGGAACATCATAGAGCTCAGTCAAACAAGGGAGGGGGGATTTGGACGAGGTCTTAGCGCAAGAGTGATGATGCCAGAGCAGGAGAGAAGAAGCCGGCACCAGTGGGCACCGGGTGACTAAGGGGGCTTAGGACATTCACAGCGAGAGGCCAACTTAAGATGATCCCACAGGAAGGTCCGGAAAAGCTTGTGAGAGGGGGCAGTACGGACTCTTTCAGGAAAGGAGTTCCAGAGCCTGGGACCATGGACAGCAAAACTCCGGTCCCCCATGATGGTGCGGGTGGTAGGTACATTTAATAGGCCGGGCCTTGGGATCTCAAGCAGGTAGAGGAGAGGTCAGCAGGGGCAAGAAACTGCCTAGTTCCAGAGGGGTGCCGGAGCAGGCACTTTACTCGCGAGGCACCCAGTGCTAAAGTTAAGGTGATTGAGCGGATAGCCAGTCAAGCTTCCTCGTGAGAGCTCACAGTGATGGGTGAGGCGGGGCGTGCCAGGGCAAACCGACAGATGTTGTTGTATCGCCAGCTCCACTTGCTTAGGAGGGTCTTAGAAGTATGAGCAAATATGAGGGAGCCAGAAGTTGATGGAGGGAAGTAGTACTCTGGCAAGAGCTATGCGCAGCCGCTGGAGTGAGGTTGTACCGAGCCCTGTAGGCCATCCCCAGCTTACAGTTTACCCCACTGCAGGCATTATGGATATGACTACCAAGGTCCAGTTGGGGATCAAGCGTCACTTCAAGATATTTGAGGGAGGTCACGGTAGGGAGAGGGGAGCCATCTTCATAGTTGATATGTAGGGGAGTTGAAGAGGCCCGTATTTTGGCAGAGGAACCGAAGAGCATAGCCTGGGTTCTGTTTTGATTGAGGACCAATTTATGGTTGGAGAGCCATGCCTGGATGTTCCAGAGGTCTTCAGATAAGTGACGGTTTAGTGTGGCTGTATCACAGGAGTGGGCCAGGAGAACCAGGTCATCCGCATACATGATGACACGGCAGCTGGAGACCACATCGGGGAGATTGTTGATGAACAGGGAAAAGAGTAGGGGACCCAGCACAGAGCCCTGAGGGACACCAGAGGTAACAGGCCGGGGGGCAGAGAGGACTTTATTGAATTTAGTTAGTTGTTTTCTGCCATATAGGTAGTCAGAGACCCAGTTTAGGGCAGAGGGGGACAAACCAAGGGACCTCATCTGCAAGGCAAGCAGGTCGTGGTCAACGAGGTCGAACGCCTTGGATAAGTCAATAGATACCACACCTGAGAGTTTTCCCTGATCCATAGCAGCTCTGATGCTGGAAGAGACAGAGATGAGAGCCGTGGTAGTGCTGTGCCCTCTACGAAAGCCGTGTTGGGCCGGGGTCAGCAGACCATGGGAGTGGATATATCCGAGATTTGTTTAGCGACCACCTTTTCCAGGAGCTTGCTGACAGCAGAGAGGATAGCTATGGGACGGTAGTTGTCCAGATTTTGGGTCGGCCTGCTTAGGGACAGGGACGACCTTGGCAACCTTCCAGATATCAGGGATCAGTCCCTGGGTAAGGGATAGGTTGAAAATGTGGGCCACCGGGGAGGCAATAAGGGGAGCTCCTAGTTTGAGAAGCTTGGGCTCCAGGTCATCAGGGCCGGGGCTAGCATTCTGGGAGAGACCAAGAAGGAGAGACCGCACCAGTGCTTTTGAAATGGTGCCAGCTTTTATTTCTTTAGCGAAGTTTACTGAGTAGATCTGATTTTAGCCATCGGGTTTGCCTGTTTTTTACAAGATGGCAGTGCTTGTCCTGTAGCGCTAAGAAGTGGGTCAGGAAGAGACCGAGAGAAGACTGAGTATCACTAGACTCATAGAGAGAGGACCAGTCAATGCTATCGACATCTAGCAGAAATGCCTAAGAGTCAAAATGTGCATAGTTACTAAAGGAGACGTACCAAGGCTGAGTAGGTTCTGGCCTCCCTTTACCCCAGATACAGAAAGTGGGGGAATGATCAGTGATGGTGTCAGCTAGTATGCCTGAGTAGACTATATGTTCCGGGTGATTAGTCATTATCCAGTCCAGTAATGTACTGGTGTTGGAGTGTGGGACAGTCTTGTAGGTTCAGAGATCAGCTGGTGCAGGTATGAACTTTGTAATTTGGACAGGGATATGGCTTGGGAGCTTCCAAGCCAGTTTATGTTTAGGTCACCAAGTATGAGAACTTCATTTCTTCTGGATAGGAGTGAGGTATGAACCAGTAGTTTGTCCAGGCCTCTTTGGCCACCTTTTGGGGGGCTGTAGACTCAGACAATATGAAGTATTTTGGTCCCAAGTGTGAGACGGGCATGAAGTGCTTCACAGTGTAGCAGGGGAGACGAGTTTATTACAGAGAGCTGGAGGTGATTTTTAAAATAAATAGCTGTGCCACCCCCCCTCTTGGCTGCAGGTATGTACAGTCTTAGAAGACTGTTGGATGGGAGGGAGCACATAGAGTCAGGGGAGGAGGGTTTGATATTTGAGCCAAGTTTTGGTTAGGCAAATGATATCTGGCTTGCAGAGGGAGGTCCAAGCTTCCAGTTCGGAAAAATTGTGCTCAAAGCTCCTGATATTATGGTGAGCAATTTTCAGGCCTTTTGCATTGCTAACAGGGTTAGGTGCAAGGTTAACTGGCCCAGGGTTTAGCTGTACATCACCAGAGAGCAGAATTGCCATAAGAAGTAGATACCAAAGTATGTGGTGCAGGAAAGGGCATAGGGTCTGTATGGGAAGCGGGTAGTTGTTGAAAACATGAGTGACCATATGGATCCATGCCTTATGTAGTAGTAATGGAGTGGAGCCACAGTGCACATTTGGCACCACTAGAAGGTTAGAAAAGTCAAAATCATAGGAAGGGAGGGGAAGGAGTGCAGGTGTAACTCAAGGTACAGTTAACAGCAACAGGTGGAGTAATGGCAGAGAGGAGACAAGGAAAAACAGCATCACATGCTGAGTCATTTTAGCTGGCAAAAATGAAGATGTGGTATGTCTGAGAGAATCCGTTTTCTCCTGGGAGAAGAAACAGGGATTTGGCATGAGAGATGGGACCGAGGTTAAATACTCGATTCATCAAAACCCAAGTAGTATAGACAGGAATTAGAAAAAAAAAATACCTAGACACTGTTGGCAGATAAGGGCCTATGGCCCACGGCCCACCCAGTCTGCCCATTTAATCTTGTAAGTTCCCTTTACATTTTTCTAGAAGTCTATTGCCCTTTACCCTGACCTCCAGAATTCCCTTATGTCTATCCCATTCATTCTTAAATCCCATGATTGTTTCAGCCCCCACCACTTCCTCTGACAGGGTGTTCCACTTGTCCACCACCCTTTCTGTGAAGAAACTCTTCCTCATGTTTCCTCTGAATCGCCCTCCCTCCAACTTCGTCCCATGCCCTCTCATCTTGGAACATCTTTTTCATTGGAAAATAGTGTATTCCTGCACCCTGTTCCTTCCTGCAAGGTACTTGTATGTCTCTATCATATCCACTCTCTCCCTACTCTCCTCCAGGGAGTATATATTCAAGTTCTTCAGCCTGTCCTCATAGGACTTCTGATGCAATCTTGTCTGAAGGTTTATGTTGGCAGGACAATTAGACCACTAAGGCAACAAATCCAAGAACATGTTCACAACATCAGAAACAACAAGCATTTGTCAATGCCAAATGTTTGCTTGCTGGTATTAGCACTGGAAGTGCATGAGTTAGACAACTGCAGAACAGGAATGGCAGTGAAGTACAGAAGTGACTCCAACCCCACCCCTACCCTGTAGAGATGGACAGGCAGGTCAGTCTGTACAGGGTGGGACATTATGGTTAGAAACCTTAACGCCCAGGCGTTTGTTGGTATTTGCACTACAAATTTTCAACATGGCCTTTTTGTGACCCCCACCTCATGAAAGCATTTGGGACCTCTGCTCATGAACAGTGACACTGTGATTTTGTTACTCTGTCCCGGACATTGATTTCCCACAGCAACCGTGCCATTCTGCGCCAGATGTGCAAAATCACAGTTCAGGCAGGATATGAAAAATGACAGCTGTACCATTCATAGGGAGGTGTGAAGAGATGGGAATGTTGAAAATGTGGAGTGCAAATATTAAAAATTCTCGAATTTATGAGCGAACATGGAAACTGCGCAATGCACACTTGTAATGCAGTCATTTCGTGGAATTCTTGCACCAAATTTTCAACATAGGCATTTTGTGACCTCTGCTTATGAACAGTGTCACTGTGATTTTCTTACTCTGTCCTGAACATTGATTTCTCACAGTGACCATGCCATTGTGTGCCAGATGTGCGAAAACACATTTCAGGCTGGGTGTGAAAAATGACAGCTGTACTGTTCATAAGGAGGTGTGCAAAAATGACAATGTTGAAAATCTGGAGTGAAAATATTACAAATTCTCGAAGTTATGAGTGTGCGTAGAAACTGAACAACACACACTCATAACATTGTCATTTTGTGGAATTTTGTCACCAAATTTTCAACATAGGCTTTTTGGGGGGCCACCTCATGAACAGTGACACTGTCGTTTTGTTAATTGGTCCCGAAAGGTGATTCCACGCAGTAACCACAAAATCACCTTTCGGGACCGAATAACCACATGGCAGTGACTGAATTCATGAGGTGGGGTCCCAAGAACCCCATGTTGAAAATTTGGTGCCAAAATTCACAAAAATGGCTGAGATATCCACCTAAGTTGAAAAAAAAACATTTAAGCCATTACACAGTTTACCAGCATTTCTTCAGTTCGCGGTCAGCTTTGAAGAGTGCAGATGTGTTCCCGCTCCAACGAAGATCATCACGCTGGCTCAGGAGATAAGTATGAGGTGAGGGGTGTGTGTGGGGAAGGGGAGTACACAGAGGGTGAGGGCGGGTTGAGGGGGGGCACTGGAAACCACAAGGGACCGTTTTCTGTTTTCACAGGGAAAAAACAAACAAAATACATCGTGGGATGTTTTTTTCTTTTACAGGAACAACTGGCATGCTGGGGTAGCATGCCACCTGGGTGTTTGTTGGGGGGGGGCTAGGGTCAACAGGGATTGGGCACCCCATCAGCACATAAAATGTGTCTGTCTTTGGGGGGGGTGCATGAGCCAAGGGGATTGGGCACCCCCTCAGCACACTACTAATGGTGGGGAACATTATGCCGATAGACATTGGGCTCCCCCATCGGCAAATGAACTGGGGAAGGGGCATGCCGACAAGCAGATTGGGCACCCCCGGCTTTCATGGGGACTGTGGAAAAAAAAAAGGTTACGTTTTGTCTAATTACAAGAGGCAAAGCAAGGCATTTGTTTTAATGTCATAGACATCAAGGATGGCCAGAGAGAAGGGGGATGTAAATATGTTAACTACAGACATGGAGGAGGGCCAGAGAAAAGGGGGATGTAAATATGTTAAATAGCGACATGTTACGATCGCTGATTGCAGAGGAGCTTTTCTTTCAAGTGAAGACCACTGCTGCCAAACTGCTGTCATAGACAGCTCGCCTTTCCGTTGGTGCGTAAGGCACGCGCCTGCTACACTAAGAACTGCATTAGGCAGGACAGTCACACACATAGAAACATAGAATTTGACGGCAGATAAGGACCGCTTGGCCCACCTAGTCTGCCCATTTCCCTACCTGATGGATAAGCTGCAGATTCTAGTTAATCAACAGCTTACCTCCTCCTACCCCCCACTAGAATTCCCTTATGCCTGTCCCATGCATTCTTGAATTCTCCTACTGTTCCTGACTCTAAAACCTCCTCAGGAAGGCTGTTCCATGCATCCACAACCCTCTCTGTGAAAAATACTTTCTAACATTACCTCTGAGCCGTCCCCCTTCTATCTTCAAATTGTGCCCCCTTGTTCTTGCACATCTCTTCTTCTGAAAGATATTACCCTCTTGTACTTTGTTAATTCCCTTGAGATACTTGAAAATTTCTGTCATGTCCCCCCTCTCCCTCCATTCCTCAAGGGTATACATATTAAGCTGCTTTCGTCTCTCCTCGTATGACTTCTGGTGCAGACCCTGCACCATTTTGGTTGCCCTCCTCTGAACAGCCTCCACTCTGTCTATGTCTTCGTGGAGGTGGGGTCTCCAGAATTGCATGCAGTACTCCAGATGGGGTCTCACTAACTGTCTGTACAGAGGGATAACAACTTCCTGTTTTCTACTGTTGATGCATCCCAGTATTCCCCCCAGCCCTCCTTACTGCCTTCTCACATTGCTTGCCCACCTTTAGGTCCTCTGACATAATTACTCATAGGTCTCTTTTGATTTTTGTTGTTGTTACTAACTCACCCCCCATTGTGTACTCTTCCCCTGGGTTTTTGTTTCCCAGATGCATTACCTTGCACTTCTTTGCGCTGAATCTGAACTGCCACATATTTGACCATTCCTCCAACCTTGCCAAGTCCCTTTTCATTCTTTCCACCCCACCTTGTGCATCAACCCTGTTGCAGATCTTTGTGTCATCTGCAATGAGACATACCTTTCCCTTCCAGGTGCTCTCCAATGTCATTTATAAAGATATTAAAGAGGACCAGTCCCAGTACTGAACCCTGCGGTGCCCTTCTAGTTACCCTCCTTTCTTCACTGTGGACTCAGTTTACTATTACCCTTTGTGTCCTGTTGTCCAGTCAGTTTTTTATCCAGGCTACCACCTTGGGACCCACTCCAAGGCTGGCTAACTTGTATATTAATCTTTTGTGTGAGACTGTGCCAAATGCCTTGCTAAAATCTAAGTAGGCCATATCCACAGCCCCTCTCTGGCCTACTACTTTGGTCACCCAGTCAAAGAAATCTATTAGGTTCATCTGACATGACCTTCCTGCTGTGAAACCATGCTGCCTTGGGTCCTGTGCCCCACTGGCCTCTAGGTACTCAACAATTCTTTCCTTCAGAAGTGATTCCATCATTTTCCCTACCACTGAAGTCAAACTAACTGGTCTGTAGTTTCCTGCCTCTGCCCTGCTCTCACTTTTGTGAAGTGGAATCACATTTGCCCTCCTCCAGTCCTCAGGTACCACCCCATCTTCCCACGATTTGTTAAAGAGAGTAGTCAGTGGTGTTACTAGTTATACCCTTAGTTCTTTTAGAATTCTTGGGTGAATCCCATCAGGTCCCATTGCTTTGTCCACCCTCAGTTTCAAGAGTTCTTTCAAAACCCTTTCTTCTGTGAATGGACTGGTATCGACCCCCCTATTCAGAGTTTCTCTCTTGTTTGGTTTAGGTACCTCCCCCTCCTCTTCCGTTGTGAATACTGAGCAGAAATATTCATTCAGTATCCCTGCTTTTTCACTGTCACCCTCTGCCCACATTCTCTCCCCTTTATTAAGTCTCTGTATACCTCCCTTGGTCTTTCTTTGCTACCTAATGTACCTATAAAAGGTTTTATCCCCCTTCTTAACAGAGTTGGCTATCTTTTCTTCAGTTTGTGCCTTTGCTATTCTGACTGCCTTCCCTGCCTGCCTCCTTCTGCTTTAACTGACAAAGTTCTCTGTCCTGCTTCTTCTGTGTTTTCTTATATTTCCTGAATGCTATCCTTTTCTCCTTAACCGTCCCTGCCACCTCTTTTGAGAACCATAGTGTTTTTTTCCTTCGTTTTGTTTTATTGATTTGCTTCACAGAAAGGCTTGTTGCCTCTGTGATGGCTGTTTTGATTATTTCCCATTGTTCCTCCACCCCTTCTTCTTGCCTGTTGGTCCTAGGCCCCCCCAACAAACACCCAGGTGGCATGCTGGGAGCCTACCCCAGCATGCCAGTTGTTCCTGTAAAAGAAAAAAACATCCCACAATGTATTTTGTTTGTTTTTTCCCTGTGAAAACAGAAAATGGTCCCTCGTTGTCTCCACACCTCCAAAAAGTCGTACAGTCCCAGGATGTTTCTTGCGCATGCGCGCAAGCAAACATAAAAAGGAAGATGTGCCTGTCAGTGCTCATTTTGCTGACTAGCACCAAAGTGACTGTAACAACTCTCTTTCAAGGGCCTGGGATGGATCAGGCAAGACAGAAGGGTTGGAGATAGACTTGCCCATCTTTTGCAAAGACAGAGCTAGTGGATTTTTTCCATAAGCACTCCAATACCTAAAAGCTTAAACCATGACTGTGACTTAAAGCCTTTCCTATAGCCAGGGTCACTGGAAAATCACAGAAAACTTTACCTCAAAATGTGGAGACTTTTACAGAAATTGAGGGAGTTTACAATACATCCTTAGTGCTCCCTACTAAATCTTTTGTTTGCTGCAGCATGTATTGATCACAGAAATTGCTAGATAAATGTATTGCCACTTGTACAGTATGACTTCAGTACGAAGAAAGGTTTGTGTTTTTGGAATAAATTGCAATGTAATCATTCTGTAACATATCTTCTAAAAAATCTACCTCATGCAATGCTAACTAGATTTTATTTAGTAATTCATAGTCAGTCAATATATAATAAATCCCGAAGCAACATATTTTGTCAGTTTCTGGATGTTAAATAAGAAACAAAGAAACATAGAATTTGACGCCAGATGAGGACTGCTTGGCCCACCCAGTCTGCCCATTTCCCTACCTAATGGATAAGCTGCAGATCCTAGTTAACCAGCAGCCTTCTTCTTCCTACCCCCACCCCCTAGAATTGCCTTATGACTGTCCCATGCATGCTTGAATTCCACCACTGTTTTTGACTCCACAACCTCCTCCGGAAGGTCGTTCCATGCATCCACAACCCTCTCTGTGAAAAAATACTTCCTTAAATTACCTCTGAGCCGCCCCCCCCCATCTTCAAATTGTGCCCCCTTGTTCTTGCACACCTCTTTTTTTGAAAGATGCTACCCTCTTGGACTTTGTTGATTCTCTTGAGGTACTTGAAAGTTTCTATCATGTTCCCCCTCTCCCTCCTTTCCTCGAGGCTATACATACAAGAAGCCTGTTTAACAGCTACTTACTATGGTGCAAGATAAAATAAATAAAAATAAACAGATAATGGGGGTGCCTAGTAAAGTTCTAGTAAAAAAAATGTTTATTTTGTGAAAATAATTGCTGTTCTTAATCAGCACTGTAAGTACAAACACTTTAAAATCACAGGATAAAAGTATTAAATCATGCCAATAGCTTTTCACTACATCATACAATCATTTTTACTAAATGGCACTTTTACTTTACTCTGGTTGCAATGATGTTATTTCTTCTATTTGAAGGTAATTGTTTAAATATACTTAACCTGTTTTACCCGCGTGTTTTTTCAGACATATTTTTTTGGCTTTGTATGTGAGTATGTAGTTGTGGCAGATTATCAAGTAAGATATCACTATCACCAATCTCCTCAGAAGCACATTCAAGTTTATAATCAGCAAGGCCATCCAAATTCCTCACACATTTGAATCAAAATCCATTCAGAATGAAAGTCTGTATACAAGGAAAACCCACCCTTCCACTCAAAGGCAGGCGTTGTGGTTTATGCTTCCTTTAGGTGAATGGGGCAATTTGCACCTTTTCTCACACCTATTGTTTCTGTCTTTGTGGCAGCAAAAAGTTTTCGGATAGTCTGCTTCAACACAAATTTTAGTCCTCAAGTGTACATATGCACTGCCAGAGCATTTTGAAACCAAACCAGGGAAGTGAATCACATGAAACAGAGTCACACTGGACCCCCCTCCTCCCCTCACATGCTTGTTTTTGCCAAATCCAAGTCTATGTATCAAATTGTTAGCATATTTGAGTAGATTTCCTTGAGAATTTAAATATTTTTATACAATTTCAGTCAGAAATTCACTACATTGCAAGAAACTGTGGAGTTTGTGTGGAGAATGGTAAAAACTACGGATATTGTGGAAAACTTGCAGGTGCAATTTTCCAGTGGCCCTGCCTATAGCTTTCCTCAGGACTTTCTTGACAAATTATTTAATTTTATGTGGCATTTTTGTAAATTGAAAAATTGCAATGGTTAAAATGCCTAATCCTGTGTTCCCTCTTCTTTCTCTATATTTCTTACACTCTATCCATCTGCCACTGATGGACTTGGGAACAGTGGTGTGGGACTGGCAGGCTGATCCCCTTACAATACTCTAAAAATGTCTTACCAAAGGGAGATCGCAGCAGTGGTATCTGTATTATCATTATTATCATCATCATCAAGAATTTTACTGATTAGCAAAAGCTTTTACAAAATCTAAAATACTTATAAATATCAATATCATCCACGTGTACAATCTTTATTACAATACATTAATAAATATTTGAACATACACATTCTTCTTATATATGCAAATTAACACAAATGAAGCATGAATAAGAAACTTGCTAATTTCTCCAAAATAAACATATTTGAGTTAGTGAAGAAAAAAGGTACCAGCTGGTCAGGAGGGAGGTCAGTGTCAGCCAGGATTTCCCCCAACCACTTTTTTCTATTTAAATTATAAAAGGGACATAATAATAATAAAGACAAAGAAGCTCTGTGCGCAAACACTGAGGCAATGGTTACCCCAAAGGGCATTTGACTGGGAAGCCAAGTTTCAAGGAAATACAAAATCACACATGCCCACACGATGCAAAGCATCATGGGCTGCATATGTAAATCACCACAGAATATTATGCCGATTCACCTGCACCATGCAATTCTGCTTAAAGTTGAACCAGCATAATATTCGGTGGTGATTTGCATATGCAGCCCATGATGCTTTGCACTGTGTGGGCATGTGTGATTTTGTATTTCATAATAATAATAATACATGTTTCAGGTCATCTTCCATTCAATTCCCACATGGACAAAGTGGGGAGTTTCTGTATCACTTCTGGTATTCTATCTTTGTATCTAAACATCTGTCCATTATGAATGCTTACCTCACTTATTCATATATAGTCCTATGACAATACCCAGTCTGTATCAAATTGTTTATTTATTTATTTATTTCAATCTAGGATTATAATACCTTTGAGCCGAGGCTCTTTTACGAAGGTTCCACGTCAGCATGTGCAACAGTCATCATTTTTAGTTACAAACATATAGTCATTGACTTACAGACATGTAATAACCAGTACAAAGACTTGAGCTATGAGCAAGACAAGGGAAGGGGTGGGTGGGTGGGAAGTGAGCGAGGAGATTGAGGGGGTAGGAGGTAATGGGGAGTACAGGAGGTGGTTGGGGCGGGGCAGGAGTGGAGATACAGGGGAGGTGGGCGAGGGCGGAGACAGTGCAGCCAGGGGGCCTTGTCGAGGGAATACGACAGGTAAGGTGCTAGGGGTGCAAAGACTGATTGTAAGTGCTGGGTGTTGGGGCATGTGCAGCTGGAATGGTGGAAATGTTAAGATGGGCAATCGCAGGATACAAGCAGTGAGAGACGCAGCTTGGACTTGAAGAGGCCGAGTGTTGGAGCGGTCGCTATGTCGCTGCCAAGAGAGTTGAGCCAGTTGGATGCCCGATAGGCGAATGATCTTTGTCCTTGGGTCGTGCAACATCGTGGGATATGTAGTAGATGGGAATTGGATCTCCTTGTAGTGACGTTCCTATGTCTAGGCTTAAGGAGGGCACAGACACCAGGTGGGGCAAGCCCCATTATAATTTTCTTGGCCATGATGCAGGTTTGGTATTTTATGCATTTGTCCAGTTGAAGCCATCCAGATTGGCAATAAAGGTCACATGTGTGGGTACAGTGATGTGAGCTAGTGATGAGACGACAGGCCTTATTCAGGGAAGTCGCGATACGTTTGAGAGCAGTGGTAGTTGCAGACCCACATATGATAAGACCATAGTCTATAATGCTGACGATGGAGCTTTGGACGGCCACTGACAGTGCTTCTGGGGTTAGGTTTTTCCTGTGCTGGAATAATATGCCTAACCTCGCATTGGTGGACTTTGCAACATTGCTGATATGGACAAACTGAACAAGAATTTGTCAGTGCCGAACGTTTGCTTGCTGGTATTGGCACTGGCAGTGCAGAAGTTAGAGAGATGCGTAATAGGAATGGCAGTGAAGTATTAAACTAATGCCAACCCCCACCCCCACCCTGCAGAGACTGACAAGCATTTGGGGATGTGCCTTTGGGTCGTCGGCCATAACGCTCATGCCATTCCACCTCACTCCACCCTGCAGACACAAACATTTATTGCAGTGTGCCTTGGGGTCTTTGGCCCTTACATTAACCCCATTCCATAATGAAATAAGCTTAGATGGGTGCAGTAGAGGAGAATGGGGAGATTGTTAGGGCTGAAGACCCCAAGGCATACCTCAACGCCTGTCACTGGCTGCAGGGTGGAATGGCATGAACATTACGGCCAGTGATTCCAAGTCACATCCCCGATGCCTGTCAGTCTCTACGGGGTGGGGTGTTATGGTTGGAAGCCCTAAAACCCCAAGTGTTTGTTGGTATTTTTGCTGCTCCAAATTTTCAACATGGGCTTTTTGGGGCCCCACCTCATGAACAGTGGCATTATCATTTCATTACTCAATCCTGAAAGGTGATTTCGCACAGCAAATGCAACATTCAGTGCCACAGGTGCGAAAACACTATTTGGGCAGGATGTGAAAAATAACAGCTATATTGTTCATGAAGAGGTGTGAAAAAATATCAATGTTGAAAATCTGGAGTGAAAATATGAAATATTGGTGAAGTTACAAGCATGCATAGAAACTGCGAAACGCACGCCTGTAACGCAATCATTTTTTGGAATTTTTTCACCAAATTTTCAACATGGGCATTGTGGGACCTCTCCTCATGAACAGAGCCACTGTGATTTTGTTACTCTGTCCCGGAAGTTGACTTGCCACAGCAACCGTGCCATTCTGTGCCACAGGTGTGAAAACACATTTCAGACAAGAAGTGAAAGATGACAGCTATACTGTTCATAAGGAGGTATGAAAAAATGGCAATGTTAAAAATCTGGAGTGAAAATATTAAAAATTGGTGAAGTTACAAGTGTGCTTAGAAACTGTGCAACGCACGCTCATAACACAGTCATTTTTGGGAATTTTTTCACCAAATTTGCAACATGTTTTTTTGGGACACCACCTCATGAACAGTGACACTGTTATTTCGTTAATCAGTCCCAAAAGGCAATTCCATGCAGCAACCACAAAATCACCTTTTGGGACAGAGTAACCAAATGACAGTGACAGTGTTCATGGGGTGAGGTGCCAAGAACCCCATGTTGAAAATTTGGGGCCAAAATTCTTACAAATGGCTGAGATATCAACCAAAGTTTAACCCCCCCCCCATCGACTCCCATTATACAGCTTACTGACATTTCTTCAGTTTGCTGGTTGGCTTTGAAGAGTGCAGATGTGTCCCGGTCCACAGAAGATCACTGCTCCCGACTTCTGGAGGTAAGTATAGGGGAAGGGGGGTGCGGGGAGGTGGGTCCGCAGAGGGTGGATGGGGGAATGGGGGAGACAATGAGGGACTGTTTTCTTTTTTACAGGGGAAAAAAGACTTCGGAAATGGTTTTATTTTACAGGCTACCAAAAATAATTAGGCACACTGGGGTGGGCTTCCAATCTGTCACAATAGTGTGTGTGTGTGTGCATGCTAATACTGTGATTGGGCACCCCGATGTCGACACTTGAAATATTCAGGCAGGTGGGGGGGTAATCTGACACCGGAAGCGGGCATACCGGTGTCGGAAACATAGATAAAATATAATTTTGGCACACTGGGGTGAGCTCCCAGTGTTTCACAATAATGGAGGGGGATACATGCCAACATGGGGACTGGGTACCCTGATGTCGGCTTTCTGGGGAGTGTGTGGCGGGCGGCAGGCACCGTCTATGTGGAAAGCCACAA
Organism: Neoceratodus forsteri; assembly: GCA_016271365.2. Taxonomy (NCBI): domain Eukaryota; kingdom Metazoa; phylum Chordata; order Ceratodontiformes; family Ceratodontidae; genus Neoceratodus; species Neoceratodus forsteri. The sequence continues at coordinate 426,756,841 of CM057450.1, read as the reverse complement.
CATGGCTCATTTATTTATTTATTGAAATGGTTCACCAGGAAAGGCACACCAAACAAACAAGGTGCCCAGCAACAGAAGCTGACAAGAACCGTAACTCTGGCCATGCGCATTACTGTGCACTGTAATGCACATGACTGGAGTCTTGTCAGCTGCTACCAACAGAGAGAAGGTATGTCTGTGTGCCTGGTTGTGAGGGAGGAGGAAGGTCCCGCTGCAATGAGGAAACGATCCCTCATTGCAGTGGCAGATTTCTTTCAAGTGCGGTCCTCTCTCTTAAACTACTGTCATAGACAGCTCGTTGATTCATTGATGCCTGAGGGACAAGCTCCATAATGCGTTAACTCGTAACCATCCCTGATTGAAGTGGCACTTTTCTTTCAAGTGAAGACTGCTTGTTGCAAACTGCTGTCATAGACAGCTCGCTGATTCATTGCTGTCTGAGGGATGAGTCCCATAAAGCATTAGCTGCATTGGACAGAAACTCACACACCTCTAAAATGTTGCACTGTCCCAAGATGTTTCTTGCACACGCACAGCGTGCAAGCAAACATAAAAATGGAGTGAAATTTGCATTTACTTTTGGGTATTTTTGCCTCTTAGACTTCATAATAATCTTGACAGTGTTTTTTCTCCTTCTTTTTGTAACCTCCTGATTGCTATAAGATGTTCTAAAAACATGTACATTGGATTATTTTGTATCACAATGTCTCAATCAAGTGAGCACTATTTATGTTCAAATCATGCTACCCCCAATGAGCTGGCAGTATAGCCTAGAGGCCAGAGTAATGAATTTTGAATGAGCTTGGTATATCCAGCAGACCTGGGTTTGATTCCCCCACTTGCATACTGTGTGACTTTGAGCAAGTCACTTAAGCTCCCCAGTGCTACTGGGTCACCCCTGAAAACAGGCGCTTGGGCCTACCTGGCTATCGAAGAATTAAATAAAAATCCACCACTTATCTCAGTTATGAATTGTTCTTGTCTAATGGTATACCACTTTAACTGCTTCATCCACATCATGACTGACATAAAAAGGGAGGAGCATTACTAGGAGACTGCCCCATAAAAAAAATTGATGTGATTGAAATGCCCGGGCACTTGACAGTTGTCTAGTCTTATATCCCACAGCACTTTCACAGTACATTGTAATTTTGTACTCTGCAAATGAATACATTTGGAAATCCACACCATGATTGTACCTTTACCGAGGAGTGCAGCTGCTTTCTTGTCTTGCTTATTGTGTTTGGGTAGGCCAGCACCATCTACCCCAGGCCAAGCACCACTCTGAGTGCAAGCTCCTACTTGCATCAGGTCTCCTCCAGGATCAGCAGCTATGATGTCACCTACTCACCATAGCTGGATATGCAATACGTAAGTAGTGCCCTAACAAGAGAGGGATCGCATGGCTATCTAGAGTAATTTCCATTTAAACTGTGACACCAGGCATAAACCCTTCATCCCCTATGTGAGAGCTCTTTCTTGGCAAGGTCTTCTTCCTGACCTCCCTTCCTGTATTTGTTGATGATGTCTACTCCCACCCCGTTCCAAGCCTGACTGCCCTGTTGACCTGCTATCTTCCATTTTTTAACTTTCTGCCTCTTGTGAGCTTCTAGTGTTTGGACTTTGATGACACTAATTGGACTCCCTGCCTCTAAAAAATTCACCCAACAAATTCAGACTCTCACCTCCCCCAACTCATTAGTGAACATACCCACCTAAATCCTTTCTTGTCCAGCCACTCCTTTATAGCCTTTCACACCCACTGCATTATAAAAGCTGGCACCCTCCTAGATGCTATTAGTGACCACTGGACGGTGTCCTGTGTACACAAGATTCATTCGCCCAACTGCTTCCTTCAAGGCCTTTTGACTCAGATTGGTCAAATCTTAGTGCCTTGCTGGGTGACCTTAACCCCATGTACTAGTCCATCATCACTATGTCCACAGATTTAGATGATGCACTTAGCTAGCCTGTTTGCAATAACATTCTCAGTAATCTGGAAATATATGACCCGGTTCTGAGATCACATGTAAGAGGCTCCCATTTGACCTGATTTTTGCTGAGCTCAGCTCATCTTTATAGGTGACATCTTTACAGGTGACATTGCAGAGGGTCTGAAGGGAAAGGTATGCCTCTTTGCAGATGACACAAAGATCTGTAACAGAGTTGATACACAAGGGGGGGTAGAAAAGATGAGAAGGGACTTGGCAAGGTTGGAGGAATGGTCAGACATATGGCAACTTAGATTCAATGCAAAGAAGTGCAAAGTAATGCACCTGGGAAACAAAAACCCAAGAGAAGAGTACACAATAGCAGGGGAGGTACTAACAACAACAAAAATGGAAAGGGACTTGGGGGTAGTCATATCAGATGACCTAAAGGTGGGTAAGCAATGTGAAAAGTCAGTAAGGAGAGCCAGGGGGATACTGGGATGCATAGGAAGGCATCACAAGTAGAAAAAGGGAAGTGGTTATCCCTCTGTACAGACAGTTGGTGAGACCCCATCTGGAGTACTGTGTTCAGTTTTGGAGACCTCATCTACGCAAGGACATAGACAGGATGGAAGCAGTCCAGAGGAGGGCAACTAAAATGGTGCAGGGTCTGCAGCAGAAACCATATGAAGAGAGACTCAGAGAGCTTAATATGTATACTCTTGATGAAAGCAGGGACGGGGGACATGATAGAAACGTTTAAGTACCTCAAGGGAATCAACAAAGTCCAGGAGGGTAACATCTTTCAGAAAAAGAGATGTGTAAGAACAAGGGGGCACAATTTAAAGATAGAGGGAGGACGGCTCAGGGGTAATGTGAGGAAATTTTTTCACGGAGAGAGTGGTGGATACATGGAACAGCCTTCCTGAGGAGGTCGTTGGGTCTAAAACAGTGGGGGAATTCAAACATGCATGGGACAGACACAAGGCAATTATAGTGGGGGGTTGCAGGAAGTAGGCTGCTGGTTAACTAGAATCTGCAGCTTATCCAGTAGGTAGGGAAATGGGCAGACTGGGTGGGCCAAGTGGTCCTTACCTGCCGTCAAAGTCTATGTTTCTATGTTTCATTGATTCTTTTAAGTATTATAACTGAGTATGGCAGCTGGACTGCTGAAGTACAAAGAACTCTTGAATGCCAGCGCTGAGGATATAATTTACTTTCAATCTCCAGAATACAATACAGGATGCAAATGTAATCAATGGGAAGGAGGAAAAGTATGCCTACATGTAACCCACCCTCCAAATGGTGGCCTTACCCAAAACTTATCCCAGGACCTTGCAGGGTTTTCTTTTGCCAGTAAGGATCCCAGGTGGTGCTCTGCTGCTAGGGGCCTGATACTCTCAATATTGGAAATACGCTCCAGTGTAAAGTGTTGATGCAATCCTGGTTCCTGCCAAGGTGTGTAAATGAATGCCATCGCATTGCCGCTTTAAGAGGTCTAGCCTGCCACTGCAGTGAACAGCTTGTGCTGGGTCTGAGAATTCCAAAATCTGCGAACGGCAACACCCTGATAAGTTCCATTATACAGTCGATTACTTGTGTGAGTACTCACCATTGAATGCTGTGATTATTTATTGTTCAATCCCAACTGTTATGTTTAAAATGAACTATTAATGTGGATTGTTTACTTACTCGGCAAGGGAGCCGCCATGTTTGGTCCAGGACTCTGCCTTTGGACCAGCTGGAACACTAAGGGTCCTTAGGGGTCCTTGTTACAGTGACTTCTGGGAGAAACTGTGAACTTTTCTCTTGGCACCTATTTTAACCAACTGGGACTCCAGGAATGTGAGTGACAGTTTGGGCAGCCAACCAGAATACAGAAATCCTGGTCTTCAGCTGGGACTGTGTTTAAACAGTATTCAGATCAGCTCGAGCTCTCGTGAAAGAGGGAGCCTGTGTGGCTTATTTATTTATTTAGTTTTTGTTGACCGGGTAAGTGCACTAGACAAATCCTGCCTATTTTCAGGCACGACCCGGGGCAGGGGGATACAGATGAATGCCAAACTGACCTTGAACCAGATTAAGCTGTTGGTGGTATTTTTCGTGCATGGAGGAAATTTGGCCATTGCACTGGGGAAATTCCCCTGCTCTTTTCGAGAAGTGCCATGGGATCTTTAACATCCACCTGAACTACCACCAGAACAGGCAGATGGGACCTCGGTTTAACGTCTCATCCGAAAGACGGCACCTCCGGAGTGCAGCACCCCCCTCATGCTGCACTACAGTGTCAGTATTGGGATATTAACCCAAGTGCCTCGTGTGGGGATAGAACCCACAGCATACTGATCTCCTGGTCTCAGAGGCGAGTGTGTTACCTGCTGAGCTACTGACACTGCCTGGTACTGGAATCCTTTCTGCAGAAAGCAGAAGCTGAGAGAAACACAGGAAAAGGCCTGTTTTGCCTCCCTGTGTGAATCATTTGGGAATTCTGCAAAGCAGAAAGAGAATGACTTTTCATCTACTAAGGCTGATAAAGAGAATGTTTTGCTAAAAGGAGTGCCATTTGCTGAACTGTCTCAGAAGCTTAGAAATTACTGTGAGGAGATTGCTCCAAAGACTCCTGTACAAAAGTGGAGCCTGCAATTGCTGAAGGGGACTTCTGTCACATATCAAAAGGGAGAGACCTTTTCAAATTAATTACTGCTTTCTGCAGAAAGGATTCCAGTACCAGGCTTGTTAAGCTTTGTGTGCCATTTGTACTTCGCCAGAGACCGAATTGCATTTGCTGGTCCTGTGTCATGGAAGGCCCTAAAGACTGTTGTTGTGAGCTGCTGTCCATCCTGGCTAAAGACCAGCTTGGGGAGTCAGCTCCTGCACAGAGAAGAATCGCAGGTTGCAGCCATCTTGAAGGAAAAGGCTGTGAAGCAGAGGTGGAGGATTGTCATGTCGGCCCTGGTCCCCATGTTCCTGCCTGGCATGTGAGAATCCAGCCTGACTACAGTCATCAGTTCTATTGGTCCTGGTACTGTGAGTAAGTTCAGGGTCTTAATCTTGCAACCAAAATTTGAGTATTTGAGGTCATCTGATTTGCTCTCTGAGTCTACCTTGGTATTTAAATTTGATTGCCAGCCATCGGGCTGTGGATTACAATTGCTTTACTGTTTCAAGGGTTTAATTAAACAAAAGCAAGTTTCTTTCCTTTAAGGGACCCAACCAGCTGCAACGCCAGCCTACCCGCAGCAACACCTCAGGCCTGTACCTAAGTTCCAAGCTGGGTACCCAGCAGCAAAAAACTGTCTCGTACAGGCTCAAATGCAATGTTTGCATGCTGCTATAAAATCAGACATAGAGCCTTAATCTTTTGTCTGAATTCACGTCCCCTTCCTTGTTCAACTCTCCTGAATAAATCAGATTTATTGTTTGAGGTTTACTCTGGCCCAAGAGCATATTATTACTCAGCTTCAAGTTACTGTGTCAACCAAAACGTGTACTGTTATTGCTGGTAATTGTTTTCTGCAGGTACTCAGGGCATGTCCTCGAAAGCCAGAACCCTGGTGGTAAGGTGGTGTCCATGAGCATATTATGGACACCACCTTACCGAGCAACTTTTTTGACCCTGTAACCGCTATCACTGAGCCTAACTTTCAACACCCTCTGTTCTACCTCAGGGTCATTACCATGAAGGAAGCAATAACTTACCTGGCCAAAGCTCTCAGTGGTTGTAATTACTGCAAAGACTCCTTTGACATGAGAATCCTTCGTCTGGTTCTTGACGCTGTCCTCTCCCCTCTAACAGATCTCCTTAACCGCTATCTATGGTGGGGTCAGTTCCCAACCACCTGGAAAACAGCTATCATAACCCCAATCCTAAAAAGTGGAGACTGCACCTCCCTAGACAACCATCTACCCATCTCCATCCTCTCCCCACTCTCAAAAGCCCTTTAAAAAATTATGGCGGATCAACTCACTGAGTACCTGCTTGCTCACAACCTACTTTGCAGGCAGCAACATGGCTTTAGATTAGGGCACAGCACAACTACCGCCCTCATGGAATTCTCTAATTTCTTTCACTCTGCCCTTGGAAAAAACACCTTGCCAGAGCCATTTTCATTGCTCTATCCAAGGCCTTCGACATAGTCTCCCAACCCCTTCTTCTAAACACACTCCAATGCATCAGTGCATCCCAAGGTCCCCTCTCCTGGTTCTCCAGCTACTTCACCACTAGATCACAATGTGTCAAGATTAACAATACCCTCTCCACCACCCTACCTGTCTGCTCTGGGGTTCCACAGGGCTCCATCTTGGGTCCTTTGCTGTTCAGCATCTACCTAAATGCCCTACCCAAAGTCTGCCCCAGTGGCGTGCCACTGTATGCCGACAACGCCGTTCTCTACGCAGCACATCCTGACCCTGCTGCTCTCCAATCCTCCTTCCAAGATTCTTTCAACCAGGTTGAAAACTGGTTTACAGACCACAGACTTATTGTCAGCATCAAGATAACAAAGTCCATGCTCTTTGCACACCGCCAAAACAAGGCCAAGGATGCACACCTAAAGATCCTCTCAAGCTCACTCCTTCCTCTGGACCAGGTCCATACCTATAAATATCTAGGCATTACCTTTGACACTGCCCTCTCCTTTCATGCCCACATTAACATATCCTCCTCTGCCATTAATGCCCGTATCGGCCTGCTATACCGACACAAGGACTGCTTGCCACCAGAAGCCCTACATTTGGCAGTCACTTCATCAGTCACGTCACTTGTTGACTATGGGCTTAACATTTACTCAGTCACTGACCCCACTGCGCTAAACAAAATCCAGCTGGCTATCAACAAAGCGGGTAGGCTACTCTCTGGTGCTGACAAGCGAACCCATACCTGCACCCTCTACACCCTAACCAATATTCTCACCCTGGAGGAAAGACTCCAATATCAAACTTGCCTCCTTACCAAAAAAAAATCCACCTGGGTATGACCCCCTTGGGGGTCACTGTATCCCTCCTTTCAGCCCCCTCCTCTGTTGCCACTCGTACTGCCACCAAAAACGTATGGACGGTTCCCAGGGTTAGGACCACCTTAGCTCAAAGATCTTTCCCATATAGAGCCCCCACATGGTATAATGCACTCCCTGCTGCCATCACTTCCATTTCCAAAATAGATCCTTTCAAGGCAGCCCTAAAGAACCACATTTTCTCCTCCCAAAACTGCCAGTGTGCCCGCTAGGCCTAGTCCCAAACCCAGCTTTTACTCTAGAGGTCGTCCCAGGATAACCTATGACAAATATCTCGTCAGAAGCAGCACCCCCTAGTACTGCTTCATTTAGCCTACTGGCCTATGGCTTATATGTATTATAACTCATATTTATGTATCATAACTTGTACCGATATAAGACTACTTTGACAAATGCCCCCTTTGAGGCTGCATCTGACTGTTTGGACTGTAACACTGTGTATGTCCACTGCGCTTAGCTACCATCTGTATAGGACAATTATTAATCTAGTACCTGTGTTATGCTATCTTGTCAATGCCTCCCTGAGGTTGCACCCTGCTGTAGGACTGTAATAATGTATCTCTGCTAGTATACTTAGTTACCATCTGTATAGGACAAGAACCACATTTGTCTCCTGTAAACTCATTATTTTGTTGTCCGCCATATTCATTCTTTGTCTTGACTGCTGTAATTGATGTAATTGCTGTATGCTGTTCTTTGATACTTTCAATACTGTTATTTGACATGGAGCCTTTGGAAATGAGTTTTTGACTCAAAGGGTTGTAATTCCTGTGATATTTAAATAAATAAATAAATAAATAAATAAATTAGCACTCACCAATAATTAAACTTTCAATGCCAGGTACAGTGTTTTGTGAAATTTTATGTGAAAGGTCACTAGCTGCGGTTGTGGGCAAGCTCAACTTCCCAGTCCCAGAGGGTTGTGCTAGTTTACGATCTAACCCACTTAAGTATTACTCTGGGTGGAGGCACCGTGTCAAGGTATTACTGTTAGAGCCCAGGCTCCTTAACCTGCATTCAGGGCCGCAGGCAGGGGTAGTAGCCCACTGGGAGGTGGCACCCTGGTTACATCTTTGGAGGCACCACTTTAATCAATGCCCCCTAGTGGCCAAACCACCCACTACAAGTCAGACCACACATGGTGTCTGGTGCAAAAAAGAGACAAAGTTACCAGTGTTGGGTTTGAATTTTCTGGTATTGGAATGGCTGTAAATCGTTTGATGGGCTGGTGTGAAGCAGAGGAGGCAGACCCCCACCAAGCTTTATTACTCTTAGGCATACCCCTGGGGACAGACAAGGGTGCCATTGAAGGAGCTTTGGGAAAAGTTAAATGTTTGGGTTGAGTCACTGTGAAGGGACATATGGCTGATTTGCTTGCCCAGGCCATTATGGCACTTGTTGAGTGTAGTAACTCTTTAGATACTAAAAGGGTGTCCAGTGCCATTCTTCCAGATGAGATCTCAGGGGCTTAGAAAATAATCACCATGTATAGTACCTCACTACCCTCGGGGGGGGGGGGCCCTAGAAAAGTAGGGTTGAAAGAAAAACTAGGAAAGTTATTGCTTGCTGAAGGACAAACATTTGAGGACTTAGAGTATTAGAGTCCCCTGAAGATATTCCCCCACTCAGGGCCTGTCCCCGCTTCGGTACCCAACTCAGCTCCAATCCCTGCCCCTGTGCCTGCACCTGCCCCAGCACCAGTTCCTGTGCCCTCAGTTAATCTTGACTCATATCACAGGCTGCAGATATTTTCTGGCACTCTTCCTACACCTAATGGGGAAGATGATTTAGAGACCTAGAAGGACTATGCTTCACCCCTTGTCCAAGAGTGGCAGTGTGCTGAGGAAGAAAATGAAAGGGACTCATGGAGAGCTTAAGGGGCCCTGTACTAGAAGCAATTCAGTTCCTAAGGTCCACTAACCCTGACACTGCTGCACAAAAATATTTGTCTGCTTTAGAAGGTGTTTTTGTATTGAATGTGTGGAAGAGTTGCTGTGGAAGTTCAAGTCCACCAAACAGCGGAAGGGTGAGCTGTTGTCTGCCTATGTTACCTGTCTAGAAAGGATCTTGCAGAGGGCTCATAGAAAAGGTGGGATGCAAACTAGTGACTTAAATCGAGTGAGGTTGGATCATATTTTAAAGTCTGCCAGATTTTCCAGTGTTTTAATGCTGATGTTAAAGTTTCAGTATAGAAGGGATGGCCCACCTGCTTATTGCTGGCTCATGAAAGAAATCAGGGAGGCTGAAAATGAGGAGGAAGTATGGGACCCTTATGCCGGCGCAGTCTGAGTAGCCACAGCACCTGAAAAGCCCAGTGAAAAAGGAACTGTAATTGATACACAACAGATCAAAGACTTGTTAAAAGAGTTAAGGGAAGTAAAGGCCAGTACTCAGAATGCAGTACAGCTGGTGAAGGGCCAGACAGTTTGAATGCATGCTGCTGAGGCACCTAGTGAATCTTAGTCAGCAGTGAAAGGCGCAAGTGCTCAAGTTCTCAAGGGGGAAAACAATGATGAAATGTTGAAGGAAATGAGAGAACTGAGAGTGTTAGTGGCTGACCTTGCTATGTTATCCCACCCAAATTCTCCTTGGAGAAGGCCTAATGAAACTGAGAGTGCCTACAAGTCCAAAGATGAATATGAGTCCTGTCCGTACAGTAATGGTAAGCCAGTAGGGGAGCCCGCTCAAACCCCAAATCCAAGGCCTACTGTTTTCGACTACTGTTGTGGTGAGTATGGCCATACAAAAAGGGTGTGTCAATCTCCAGAAGGCCTACGCAAGGTAACCATCAAGCTGCTCAACCAAGTCAGACAGAGTAATTTAAAGTATCCCTCCGAGCCCATCTCTTCAAGTGGTGTAACAGGCTGTGCTTTGAAACAACTGAGAAGCTGCATGGGATATACTATATTCGACTAGAAATCTGCAACTGATCTCTCTTACTTACATCTGAGGGAAGTTTTACTTATTTTACAGTCTTACATTGGGATTGCTTTGTGTTTAATTTCGTTTTTAAATCAGGAAGGGGGTTTTCAAAACTACTTATCTTGTGAGCAACTTCAGAAGGGTTGAAATAACTGCATATTTGATTTTCCTTTGTGGCTAACTGGACTGTCTACTAGTATTCTGTAACAGTTTGCATCAAATTACTTTTAAATAGTTGACAAATCAGTTACTGGAGATTAGCTGAATTACTATAGAGGGCAGTACTCACCAGGGTGGTGGAGCAGTGGTGTATTTGGTTGTTTCTAACAGTCACCAGTGGTTGTGGACTACCCACCCACTCTTCCCCGCACCCCCCCCCAGGCGTGACGTTTCCTTTATAGCCAAGGTTCTGACATCACTTCCTCAACAGGTCTTGGGGCAGAACTGTCATATTCTTAATAACCCAGCACAGTGCATAAAGGGTAAGAACACACCACACAAAGGAGAAAAAAATATATATATATATATATATATATTACATATTATATATTATAAGGGAGAGGGACATGCGGGGTGGTGCAATGCACTGGCTGTGGGGCAGCAGTTTTCGGGAGACTTTCTGGAAACTGCGTTGCTGTCCTATTTGAAGGCAACTGTCAGCTCTGAGGGAGGAGGTAGCCCACCTCCAGGCTGAACTGGCAAGGACTAAGGAGGCCTCCCCCACCCAAAGAGCACCACTGCCACAGAGGCTGCCAAGTAAGTAATAGCTTGGCAGAAGACACCAGGAGAAAGGACTGCTGTGTGACTGAACTTCTCTGCTGGGACTAAAGTAGAAGAACTTTTGTACTCGGACCTTTAATTTAGGGTTAAAAAAACTAACACACACACAAAAAAAAGTGTGTGTTTGGGTTAACTGAACTGAATGGGTATCTGAAGAGTTATCTAGGTGTAAATCTCAGGTGACTGAAAGGACTTAACTGCTGTGAGGTTTAAATTACTTGCAGAAAGATCTGGTAAGTAGGGGGAGTGGCTTAGCTAGAAGGAAGCTACATTTAAAGAATGCCTTAGAAAGATTCTGCTAATAGCTTGGCAGAAGACACCAGGAGAAAGGACTGCCGTGTGACTGAACTTCTCTACTGGGACTATATTGCCCTCCTTCCCTCCCCTCCACCCAAAGCTAGTTCTATTTTTATAGGCACAGGATTTGACTGACAACAGGAACTTCCTGTTTAGGGGCAGGAAGTGAGTGATCACAGAACCACCAAGGACCCACTATCCTAGAAGGGCAAGAGTAGCTCTCTGGCCCCCTCTAGCTGCTGGAGGTCTGCCTCTGAGCAAGTAAGTGGTCTACTGAGAAATATAGGATATTCTTGTCTCAGTACAGGACAATCAGGAGCTTAAAGGGCACACAGGCAGAAAGTAAGGAGAGAGAGAAAAAAACAGAGGAAAGAGTAAGGATTGCAAACAGTTAAGGGGCCAGAAATAAGACATGATTGGAGTGGTGCAGTGCAGTGGTTGTGGAGCAGCAGTCTTCCGGGAGATGTTCTGGAGGATGCGGTGTTGTCCCATCTGCAGGCACCTCTCTGGGCTGAGGGAGGAGGTTGCTCATCTCCAGGCTGAGTTGGCCAGGATTTGTGGGACCTCCTCTTCCACCCAGACACCACCAGTGCCACTGCCATTGCCTCAGAGGTTGCCAAGAAAGAGGAGCGGTTGGACCACAGTGGGCTCAGGGAGGGTGAGGGTGGTGGAACAGAGGTGCATCCCTCCAGTTGTACCTCTCTACAATTCCTATGCCATTCTGGCAAAGTGTGGTTCCTCTATGGAGGCACCCACAGTGGAGACCAAGGAGGATGCTGGGAACCTCCACAAAGGAGACCCACAGGAGGGTGGCAGGGGACCCTGCAGGGGAAAGAAACAACTCCTGGTGGGGACTCCATTGTTAGGAAGGTAGAACTGAGGAGGAAGGGAGAGGAGGTGGGTGCCTGCCTGGCGCCACGGCTTGGAGGGACAGGAAGCGAATCCTCAGGATTGCCGGAGCAGCTGCACAGGGAGGGAGCTGGATGTCATTGTCCACCTAGGGACAAATGACCTGGCTAAGAAATGGATTAGAGAAGTGCAGGAAGAGTTTGTGGAATTGAGGAGGGCCTTGTAGTCAAGTAGCATGCACGTAACCTTCTCGGAGGTGCAACCTATCTAAGGCATAGGAGAGCTAGGGTGTTCCGCACCATGGGATTCAATCAGTGGTTGAAAAACTGGTGTGGAGCTCAGGGATTGGCTTCATTGGGGACTGGGGGTCCACCTGGAGTGATGCAAGCCTATACTGGCATGATGGGCTGCATCTGTCCGGGAGGGAACCAGGATCCTAGGTGATAGGTTTAAATGCTTCATTGGCAAGCTTTAAACTAGCCAAGGGGAGGCACTAGAAAGGAGCAGGAAAATCCTAGCCCCCAAATAATCACGGTAGTAAGTCGGCAAACACCAACATAGAGGTGTCAATAGGAGAAGGGCAGGGTAAATGGAGAAAGTGACAAAGGCAAGAAGGACAGGGATGGGGCAAAGGAGTAAGGCCATCAGGAAATGGAGGGTAATGAGTACCAATGCCCATAGTCTGGGCAACAAGCTCCCTGAGCTGATGGCCTTAATGGAAGAGGATGCCTGGATATCGTAGCAGTCACAGAAACATGGTACACAGAGAACCATGACTGGGATGTTAACATACCAGGGTACATAACCTGCAGGAGAGACAGGCAGGGGAGAAGAGGGGAGGAGTAGCTCTATGTAAAGGAAGGATAAAAGCAACTGAACAAAAGAGTAAACAGGGAGGAGGAGGCACTGTGGGTCACCTTGGAGACTGGAAAGGGCACCACAATCCGCACAGGGTTGTGTACAGACCCCATGTCAGGGAAGGAATAGACAAGGATATGATAGAAGGCATTCTTAGAATGGCAGAGAAAGGAGATACTGTTGATGGGAGACCTGAATATGCCAGATGTTAACTGGAGCACATTGCTGCAGCCACATCCAAGAGCAGGGCCATTCTTGATGCCCTACAGGTGGCAGGCATTAGACAGCTAGTTTGGAACCCACCTCGTGAGGGAGCAATCTTAGACCTCGTACTCTCAAATGGGGGCAGTGAGAGGATCTCAGATCTAGAAGTGGGTTGCCATCTGGGGACAAGTGACCATCAAACAGTGTGGTTCACGTTAAACTCGCTACAGAGTCAAGCCATACAAAAAGTGAGGGTACTGGACTTCAGGAGGGCTGACTTTTGGCAAGATGGGAGAGTGCCTCAGAAAAGCACTAGCAAACCGGCAAGAAGGAGGTGTGGAGCAACAATGGGAATTATCAAAACTGCCATCACAGAGTCAACAAGCCTTTGTGTGAAGCAAATAAACAAATCAAAACGAAAGAAAAAGCCACTATGGTTCTCAAAAGAGGTGGCTGTGAAAGTCAGGAAGAAAAAGATAGCATTCCGGAAGTATAAGGAAACAGAAGGAGCAGGACAGAGAGCTGTACCAGTTGAGGCAGAAGGAAGCATGGAGGGAAGTCAGAATAGCAAAGGCCCAAACTGAGGAAAAGATAGCCAACTCAGTTAAGAAGGGGGATAAAACCTTTTATAGGTACATCAGCGAGCGTAGAAAGACAAAGGGAGGGATAGTGAGGCTGAACAGAATGAACAGTGGGTGGGCAGAGGGGGACAGTGAAAAAGCAGGAATACTGAACGAATATTTCTGCTCAGTATTCACAAAAGAGGAGGGGGAAGTGCCTAATCCAATTAACAGAAACACTCTTGATAAGGGGGTCGATCCCAGTCCTTTCACAGAAGAAAGGGTTCTGCAAGAACTCCTAAAACTGAAGGTGGACAAAGCAATGGGTCCTGATGGAATTCACCCCAGAATTCTAAAAGAATTAAGGAGGAACTAGTAAATCACTGGCTACTTTTAATAAATCATGGGAGGATGGTGTGGTACCTGAGGACTGGAGGAAGGCAGATGTGATTCCCTTCACAAAGTGGGACCAAGACAGAGGCAGGAAACTACAGACCTGTCAGTCTGACCTCTGTGGTAGGGAAAGTGATGAAGTCACTTCTGAACGAAAGAATAGTTGAGTACCTAGAGGCCAGTGGAGCACAGGACCCAAGGCAGCATGGGTTCTTCTTCTCCTAGTCAGCCAGCTCCAACCACAGACAATAATGCATTAGCTAATGAAAATGACTTTGAAAGAGATAGTGACGAGCTTTGCCCTGCTTATTATCCCACAGATAAACTTGCCCGGTTGTTTCAAGGTCTGACCTCTTTTGCTCCCAATAATACCCCTGCAAACTCTGTGATGCATAACACTCATAATTTGTCAGTAATGCTTGAACCTTCAGAAAGTGATGTCCGCAGTATAAATTCTGAGCTCCATGATTCCCTCTGCATGGTGGAATTGTCTGGCATCACTGAAACTTCTAGTGGACCCATCAGCAGAGCAAAAGTACAACTGCTTTGAGTGGGCTAAATGAAGTGTTTTTATTTGAAAGAAAGTATTGTTGTCCCAGAGAATGCTAGCTGTGTTATAGATGATTCTAATGTTTGTTGACATACCCCTTACTGATGAGGATGAGCCTAAAGAAACTGAGAGTGATGGTAATGTTCAAGACCCAGAGCCTAACGATATTAATGAGAATCAAGAAAATGCAGTGATGCCCACTTCCTCAGATGCTGTTTCATTGCTGGACAGTGAACCAGGAGTTGTGAATCCGAATGTTAATGTAAATGTGCCAGTGCCTGAGCCAACACCCAACTTACCACGCTGCTCAGAGAGAACTGTGAAACCCGTCCTAAGGTTCACTTATGACACTCCGGGAATGCCTGTAGACTTGACCATGAATGTTGTCCACAAAGGGGTGTACATCACAGCTAATTCATTGCCCAGAACAGTGTTCTCTGCCTCCACCACAAGTAAAGCCCTCTCTCAGCCTAATAGGAGATACTTCAACAGAAAAAGGGGACTTGTGTTGAGCAATCTGGTCAGATATCTAAAGGTGCAATTTCTGTGTATTATAATTCTGACAAATGTCTAGTCTAATGTCATGTGAATTTAAAAGTGCACAATGAATAACAGCTAAGCTAAAGTGTCATGACATTGTCTCAAGTAATGTGGGATATCCTAAATGTAAAGTAACATCCAATATTAGCATGGTATCATGTATATAGTTAATGTATATCTGTGTAGATTTTCCGTAGCTATCATATATATATATATATATATATATATATCTTAAGGTATCAACAAATATATAGTGAAATGTTAGTGTATATATTGTCATGCCTTATTAGACTTGGTGCAGATGCCCAGTTTCCTGGGCAGAGAAGAGTGTAATGCATCCCCCAAATGGTGGGCTTACCCGAACCTTATCCTTGGATCTTGTGGTGCTTTCTTTTGCCAGTAAGGATCCCAGGTGGTGCTCTGCTGCTAGGGACCTGGCACTCTCAATATTGGAAATATGCTCCAGTGCAAAGTATTGATGCAATCCTGGTTCCTGCATGGGTGTGAGAGGGCTAGCCTGCCACTGCAGTGAACAGCCTGTGCTGGGTCTGGGAATTCAAAAACCTGCGACTGGCCAGGCAATACCCCGATAAGTTCCATTATATAGTCAATTACTTGTGTGAGTGTTCACCATTGAATGCTGTGATTATTTGTTGTTCAATTCCAACTGTTATGCTTACTATAAACTATGCATGTGGACTGCTTACTTCCTCAACAAGGCAGTCACCATGTTTAGTCCAGGACTCTGCTTTTGGACCAACTGGAACACTAAGGGTCCTTAGGGGTCCTTGTTACAGTGATGTCTGGGAGAAACTAAGAACTTTTCTCTTGGTCCCTATTTTAACCAACTGGGACTCCAGGAATGTGAATGACAGTTTGGGCAGCCAACCAGAATACAGAAATCCCGGTCTTCAGCTGGGACTGTGTTTAAACAGTGTTCAGATGAGCTCGAGCTCTCGTGAAAGAGGGAGCCTGTAGGGGCTTAGCTGAGAGAAACACAGGGAAAATGCCTGTTTTGCCTCACTGTGTGAATCATTTGGGACTGCCGCAAAGCAGAAAGAGAATGACTTTATATCTACCAAGGCTGATAAAGAGAACGTTTTTCTATAAGGAGTGTCATTTGCTGAACTGTCTCAGAAGCCTAGAAATTGTTGTGAGAAGATTGCTCCAGAGACTCCTGTGCAAAAGTGGAGCCTGCAATTGCTGAAGGGGACTCCTGTCATGTATTAAAATAGGGAGACCTGTTCAAATTAATTCCTGCTTTCTGCAGAAAGGATTCCAGTACCACACTTGTTAAGCTGTGTGTGCCATTTGAACTGCACCAGAGACCGAACTGAATTTGTTGGGCCTGTGTCACGGAAGGCACTAAAGACTGTTGCTATGAGTTGCCGTCCATCCTGGCTAAAGACCAGTTCTGGGAGTCAGCCCCTGCAGAAAGAAGAATCGCAGGTTGCGGCCACCTTGAAGGGAAAGGCCATGAAGTGGAGGATAGTCATGTCGGCCCTGGTCCCCATGTTCCTGCCTGGCAAGTGAGAATCCAGTCTGACTACAGCCATCAGTTCCATTGGTCCTGGTACCGTGAGTAACCTCAGGGCCCTAACCCTACAAATAAAATTAGAGTATTTGTGGTCATCTGATTTGCTCTCTGAGTTTACCTTGGTATTTAAATTTGATTGCCAGCTATCGGGCTGTGGATTACAATTGCTTTACTGTTTAAAAGGTTTTACTTTAACAAAAGCAAGTTTCCGCAGAAGTGGTTCCATAAAATTGAGTCACTGATGGGCAATTTCATATAGGAAGGACGCCCCGCTAGGTTCAGCAGACTGAAATTGAGGCAACATTGGAGCAGAGACTGGTGGGGCTTCCCCTGGTTCCAGGGATATCACATGACCTACATTTCAGCACAAGTAGTATGGTGGTTTACATCGGTGGAACACACCTCTCCAACCTGGGTGCCTCTGGAGGCAGCTCTCACAGGATCCCCCTCACCAGCATCAGTGTTATACAGGGGGGAAAATTCCCATTCCTCTGCCCCCCCCTATAGAGATAGCACTTACATACTGGCATAGAGCCCTGACCTTAAACTAACCCCGACTCCATGAAAACACATGCCATTATGGGGGAATACTGCCCTTATGGTGGGAAGGGAGCTCATACATTGGCAGTTTTGGGAGGCTCAAGGCTTATCCTATGTCCAGGATGCGCTCATATCCAGAACTAACTTAAATGACTCCTTTGAAGCTCTGCAGGCCAGGTACCACCTCCCAGCCAATTACTTCTGGAGGTACTTACAATTAAGGGATGCCATCAACCATGCACCCAATGCGCCAGTGGATAAAGGGATCCCCCCAGTGCTGCACCCTCTCGGGGCATGAAAGGAGTTGCCGAAAAAGCCGAGCCAGTAGAATATGTACTTCAATCCGGGATGCTCTCCTGGACCCAACTCAACTGGCAAGGGCACAATGGCAGTTAGAATTGCAATCCCCAATCTCTGAGCAGCAATGGGCACATAGCTGGGTGAGAATTCACTCTGCCTGTAGAGATGGCCACACCCAATTGAGAATGGATAAGACCCTGCTATGCTGGTACTACACCCCAGTGAAACTAAAATGTCAGGGATTAACACCCCAAGACAACTGCTGGTGGTATGGGCAAGAATGGGCCCATCTCTACCATATACTCTGGGACTGCCTGAGCCTCTATGCATTCTGAGACGGGGTGAAAGGCATCTGTCTGGATGTGCACCCAAATGTGCCCCCAGAATTCCCCCTGCTGCTGTTGGGGTGTGAGAAGTCAGGCCTCCCCAAACATAGCCCTGGGTCACGGTAATGGGGGCAGCAGCCAAAAGATTGATACTGACAAAGTGGCGTACTCCAGGTATTCCATCCATCCCAGAGCTGCTCCAGTCAATAACCCAGATAGCAACTTTGAGAGACTCTCGTGTTTTGCGGGAGGTACAATGGGTGCATATGCAGACAGCTGGCAATGCTTCCTGGACTCCAGATACTGCCACAATGCCCAACCCGACTCTGGATAAGTGGGTGTTGCAGTAAAGGGCCTCTGCCCCCCCCATATCCCCCCCCCACACCTTCTATCTTTCCCACCTACGGCAGTGTTATGCCTTAGTTACAAGGATTGCCTGGATGTAAATATTTTTTTGTTGTGTAGGTTGTAAACAGTTAGGTAGGGTTAGAGCATGCAGCCACAGTCCATGGATACCAAATACTTGAATGCTTGGCTTGTACAGGTTAGGATGGCCACCAGTGGAGGGTAAGCGGGTCCCTCTTCCCCCCTCTCCTTGAGTTGATAATGGCGCCATGAGCAGGTGGAGAGGGTGGGGGTACCCACTGTCCCACCCCTCTGATACAGAGGTTCAAGTGTGTCTAGATCAGGTGTTAGCCAAGGTATAGTATCCAGAAGATAAGAACACTTCTGTACAGGCCTGGTCATCCAGAGCTTTCTCCTTTCACCCCAGGATTACCAAATGTTGCGGTGATCCTGGGGCTGTTTGTATGATTGCTGTGTGCAAAGTTGGAATAAACAAAAAATATTTAACCACAAACAAAAGCAAGTTTCTTTCAAGACTGTCTCATACAGGGTCAAATGTAATGTTTGCATACTGCTATAAAATCAGACATAGAGCCTTAATCCTTTGTCTAAATTTGCGTCCAATCCCTGTTCAACTCCCCTGAATAAATCAGATTTGTTGTTTGAAGTTTACTCTGGCCTATGAGCATATTTATTTATTTATTGAATTTTGATGACCGGGTTGGCCCACTGGGCCCACGAAGGTCCCTTTTTCAGGGGCGACCCGGGGAACAGAAGCAATACAATACATACAATCAGATGATCCAGAAGCAATACAATACATACAGTCAGGTGATACAGGGTTATGAGAAGTAGACAAGATAATGAGGATAACAGTACAGGCAATTATTCAAATCATAGACCATAAGTGCAACACTTGAAAGATTTAAGGATTTAAGACATGATTTAATGTAGGTTAAGGTGAGAAGGGGGGGATGGGTGTTGTGATTAGGATCAGGGGGTGATTATTCTATACCCTCACAGTGGCATGAGCTTGTCCTGAGCAAATGGGACTTAAGCCTACTGCGAAAGATTGGTAGCGAGGGGGCTAAGCTTCAAGTTACTGTGTCAACCAAAAGGTGTACTGTTATTGCTGGTAATTGTTTTTTGCAGGTACTCAGGGCATGTCCTCGAAAGCCAGAACCCTGGTGGTAAGCATGGTGTCCGTAAGCATAACAGCCAAATTTTTGCCCACCCCTTCCTTCCCAGGCCACCCTTAAATACACTTAAGCTCCTCCCTCCCCTACCCCATTGGCTCCCAGTACTAGTGCTCTGAGCTTAAAGCTGTCTGTCGTCCCAACCCCTTTGTTGATCTGCTTGCTCACCATATCTACAGTAGGATAGGTACTCTTTGCTGCTAATATTTGTTGGTGATTTCTGTACTGTGTAATCTATATCCTGAATTAGCTCCAGCCTGCTCCGAGTCTATTTTTTACCCTGAGTGGACCGGGCTGAGTTGATGTTTTAACACTACTATTCCTAGCTGACTGTAATTTACAGAGTGGGAGTTGTTTGTAATCTCAATATATTTCTGTCTGTCTAAATACAATGTTTAATCAGTCTTAGTTAGGGCATGCCTTTGCTAGCTTGTTAGTGTACTGAGCTCACTAGCTATCCTGACTTAACTCGCCTCCAGTTGAGGCTTACTTCAACTGAACCTGGGGACCCTCCTAACAGTTGGTAGGGGGTCACTATATAAAAAGGGTTTGATTTTTGTCCAATCATTCTGTCATGGAGGCCCTTAAGCTCCCCAAGGAGGGTGCTCAGCCCTTCCCACTTAGCACTGCCCTCATTATTGGCCTTTTCACTGCCTTATGCCTCTATCTTGTATTTGCTGATCACTCTCCTTCCTCGGGGGGCCGTTGGGATACTTTTGTCCAGCATGAGGTGTTTGACTTCACCTTCTCCAATCTATTAGCCCATGGCAGACAGCCCCTTTGGCCTATCTACTGCCTTGACCTCAGGTGCCTTCAGTATCTGGCCATTGTGGTCAGACGTCCTGCTCCCAGGCCTTCAGCAGGTGGTGGCTTCCCCCTATAAGGCATCTCCTCTGGCTCTTTCTGGTGATCCTAGTCCTGGCTGGGGACATTGAGCGAAACCCTGGTCCTGCCTATCAGGCCTCTGCACTTCCTGTGGGATGGCTGTCAGGCAAGGGGATGAAAATAGCTCACCTCAACATCCATAGCCTCTTGCCCAATCGGGATGAACTCTCTGCCTGGGCTATGCACTACAAGCCTGATATCCTGGGTTATCACCAAGATTTGGCTGAAACCTTCCACCCCTGACTCGGCCTGTGCACTCCTTGGCTTTGATTTCATCAGACAGGATCGGCTGGGGAAAAAAGCGAGGGGGTGGCATCTTGATTTACCACAAGAGTCACCTTAATTTGTCTGTGGTGTCTCATCAGCAGTCCTCCCTGTCTTCGTGTGAGCTGCTTCACTCTGTCCTATTACTTGAGAATACTAAGAAGCTGCACATCATCTGTGCATACAATCCCCCCAAGGGAGGCCTGCCTGGGTTAGCCTATCTCCTTGATACTGTTGGTGCTAAGACTGGGGATAATGAGCTAATGATCTTGGGAGATGTTAATTTAAACTGGCGAGAAGGAAATTCTAAGCTGTTTGAACTTCTGTTTGCTAGCCTCTCCTTGTCTCAACTTATTCAGGAGCCCACTAGGTGATCTACCAATGGTGGTACTAGCTCCCTCCTGGACTGGGTCATGTCCAATTGGCCAGAGAGGATCAGTTCTGCTGGTACCCTTCCTGACTCTATCTCCAACCATACCCCTGTGTACTGAGTATGGAAGATTTCCTCCCCTAAAATCCCCCACAAAATCATTCAAGTAAGGGATTTTTCCAGATTTGACCTGGGGTCATTTCACATGGATCTGAGGCTCACTGACTGGTCTGCGGTGCTTAATGCTCAGGACCCTTCCACTGCTGTTAATCAGTTTCTTAGCACCTTTGGCACTCTGCAGGACAAGCATGCCCCCCTTATCAGGTGGAAAGTAAGGGGGTCTGCCACAAAATGGCTGCATGGGAGTCTCCTAGCCCTCATTAAGTCTAGAGACAAGTGCTGGGCCAACTTCAAGGCCACGATGGACCAGGCCATATTTCAGCAATACAGGAGGCTCAGAAATGAATGCAAAAAAACAATCAGGGCAGCCAAAAGTGAATACCGTAAAACTGCCTTACTCAACTCAGCTAAGGATGCTAGAAATTTCTGGAGGAACATTAAAAATATAGTTAGTGGTTCCTCCAACTGTGGGGTCTCTGACCTGCTCGTGGGTGGGTCTAATTGTAACAATCCACTAACTACTGCTAATGCATTCAACTCCCACTTCTCGGACCTGTCTGCTTTCACCTCCCTATTCTCTGCTGATAGGAGTGATAGCCATTTCCTGGCCTCCACCCCACAGGTGACCCTCACCTCCCATCCATTATTTTATTTTAAGACTGTGACGGCACTGGAGACACAGAGACTTATCTCTGGTCTCTCCCCACATTCTAGTGCTGGCCACGATGGCATGAAACCAAAGCTCCTCCATCTTAGTACTCCTTTTATAGCCTTCCCAGTGGCCCATATCTTCAATATGTCCCTTGCCTCTGGTGTCATCCCTGATATCTGGAAGGTGGCGAGGATTGTCCCTGTTCTCAAACAGGGCAACCCTAAGATCCTTGACAATTACCGACCGATAGCCATCTTATCAGCTATCAGTAAACTTCTAGAGAAAGTTGTGGCTTGGCAACTCACGGATTATATCCAGGCCCATGAGCTACTGTCCTCTGCACAGCACAGCTTTCAGAAAGGGCACAGTACGTCCTAGGCCCTTGTCACTGTCTCCTCTGGAATTCAGGTTGCCATGAACCAGGGCAAACTCACTGGTGCCATATTCTTTGACCTATCTAAGGCCTTTGACCTAGCTGACCATGTCTTACTTTGCTCTCAAATTCGATCCCTTGGTCTGTCCCCACCTATCCCGAGTTGGTTCAGTAATTACCTCCAGGACAGGCAGCAAGTTACCAAATTTAGCATGGTCCTCTCGGGCACCACTCCTGTGACCTCCGGTGTCCCCCAGGGATCAGTCCTGGGGCCCCTTCTCTTCTCTATATTTGTCAACAATCTACCAGCTACTGCTACCAACTGTAGTACTATCCTATACGTGGATGACCTGGTCATCCTCACACATTCCCGGGACACTGGGGTCATCAACCATCAACTTGAGTGAGGATTTCAGAAATATCCAGTCCTGGGTAATGACTCACAAGTTGGTCCTCAACCTTAAAAAAACTCAGGACATGCTTTTTGGGTCCCTGGCCAAGATTAAGGCCTCCTCTGCCCCTCTGTGTGTTACTGGTATCAGTGGTACTTCTCTTCTAACCACTGTCTCCATCAAATACCTTGGGGTGACACTAGACCCCCAACTTGACCTTGGGTGCCATATCCTAAATGTATGCAGAGCTGTCAACGGCAAACTGGGTCTGGCCTACAGAGCGAAGAAAAATCTTACGTCTGCTGCTCGCCTTGCATTGGCCAGAGGTGTGCTGCTTTCCTCTCTTTGCTATGGACTTCTCCTGTTTGAATGCACCTCCAAAGTTCACCTCACTAGATGGAACACAACCTACAATAACATTTGCCGCTTTGCACTTGCTGCCCCTCGCCTCACCCACCACTGTGACCTATATGACAAACTCAGGTGGCTCTCCCCGCCCAACCACATGAACTTTGTCTTGGGCTGCTTCATGGGCAAGGTGCTCAGTACTGGCACTCCTCCAAGGCTGGCTGAGCTTCTCAAACCGGCTGTCTCTTCTACCTACTCCCTCAGGTCTCTGGGCCCTGGTGTTCTTAAAGTCCCTATCACCCGCATGCAAATGTCAACAAGGCAGCTTACATTCTTAATGACAAACTCACTACAATAATAAATAAGCATGCCCCTTTCATCAAAGTAAGGGTATGGAACAATTCCAACCCCCGGTTCACCTCAGATCTCAAGGCAGCTCTTATAGCTTGAGATAAGTTCTGGGCTAAAGCTAGACATTCCAAAGAATCTTTGGATTGGCAGGCCTTTAGAACAGCCAGGAATAACTGTGTGAAAAAACTTTTTTCTGCTAAAGCTAACTATTATATTTCTACTCTCAACAAGCTAAAGGTAACCCTCATAAAATATGGAAGACTATCAAAGCTATAGAAGGACGCCCATGGCCCCTCTGTCCCAACAAAGATAGTTGCAAGTGGCAAGATTGTGGAAAACAAGTCCCTAATCCTGGAGGAACTTAACTCCCACTTTGCCACAGCTGGATTAGCTTTGACTCGACACCTTATGCTGGTGCTGCGGTGAGCCAGCATACCCTCCCCCTTCATCTAGTCCTGCACCCAGCCCCTTCCAATTGCGCGAGATAACTTATAAAGAAGTAGAAGATTCTCTTCTTAACTTAGACACCAAAAAAAGCGCAGAGGATGATGGCTTGGAACCCTTTTTCCTAAGGTCAGGCTACGCCCATCTCACTGCCCCAATCCTCCACATCTTCAATCTTTCCATTACATCTGCTACTGTGCCGTCCTGCTGGAAATCAGCACATATCCTCCATCTATTTAAATCTGATGACCCATGTGATGTAAACAACTATAGGCCTATCTACATATTGCCTATCCTTTCTAAAGTTCTCAAAAAACTGATCCATATTCAGTTAAAATCTCACTTGGAAACCTTCTCTCTCATTAACCCAGCTCAATCCGGCTTCTGGGCTAATCATAGCACAATCACTGCACTAGCAAAAGTAACCAGTGATCGGATCTCTGCTATAGATGCGAAGAAGGTAACTGGCGCAGTCTTTTTGGACCTCAGCAAAGCTTTTGATACTGTTGATCACAAACTATTAGTCAATTGCCTTGCAAAGTTGGGTGCCACATACCATACCAGCCAGTGGTTCTCTAGCTACCTAACTGGAAGATCCCAAAAAGTAAAGGCGGAAGGCTTTTTTTCTGCTGCCTTGCCAGTTGCAAGAGGAGTCCCCCAAGGATCCATCTTAGGCCCTATCTTGTTTTCTTTGTACATTAATGACTTAGATGCTAACATATCTACGTCCAATCTGCACTTTTTTGTGGATAATACTGTGTTGTATACTTCTGGCTCATCGTTATCTGAAGTCAAGGGAGTGCTTCAAGCGGACTTCGCACAACTTGAGCATAATCTAATAAAGGCAAAGCTTCTGCTCAATGCTAAGAAGACTAAAGCGATGATATTCTCCCGCAGTGCTGTCACAGGCCCCCCCAATACCCTTGCCCAAGACTTCATTTGTCACCACGCTAAACAAGCCTCTGGAAGTTGTAACCAAATTTAAATATCTGGGTATTTGGATCGACAATAAATTATCTTTCAATGACCACGTCAAAGATGTCTCTAGAAGGTTAAAAGCAAGGTTAGGTTTCTTCTACAGAAATAGGCCCCTTTTCCCCCTTGAAACAAGCTTGTACAGGCCACTTTTCTCCCCTACTAGACTATGGCGATGTAATCTATTCCTCCACCACTCTTGCAAATCTAAGTAAACTGGACATCCTTTATCACCGTGGTGTTACGTGTTCATTACTAACTCCTTACCGCTCACATCACTGTGACTTATATGCAGCTGTTGGTTGGACATCCCTTACTACTAGACGCCTGCTCATGCTGGGCTATGGACTCTAAACTGCTCCTGCAGAAATTGCCAAGCTATCTCTCTTCCCTTATTAGTATCTCACATAGTGCATACTCGTTAAGAAAATCTGACTTTATTATGCTTGACATACCAAGGACACGGACCTCCTTTGGTAAACGTGCTGTGCATATGCCCTACCCTCCATTTTGGAACCAATTACAAGCCGTGCACTGAAACTAACTAGCACAGTTTCAATAAACTTCTACAAATCGCTAAGTTCAGCCAAAATAAAAGACACCTGTAACTGTCATTAAGTCTCTTCCTTCCCCATGTGTGCCATATTTATCCACTGGTAAGGTATAATTGCTTTGTCATACTAACTGCTTTCCCTTCCCCTTCTACTCCTGGCTTTATCTATGCTTACGCTCCACTGCTACTCTATCAAATCACTCCTCCCTCCCCATATCAGTTGTAGTCTGTTGTTTGTTCTAGCTGCCAAAATATATGTATTGCACACACCAGTCATCATGTTTCATTTATCAGTATGCAACCTGTAAGTCGCTTCCCTGTGTCATATTAATGTTTACCACCTCACGGTCCCCTATGTGGTACCCTTGTATGTATATCCAGCCTGTATCATGTAACGTGCATTTCATGTATATACTGTTATTACCTATCTATGTTTGTACTTTAAGTGTTTATGTCACAGGTCCTCCTTGTGAATGAGCTTGCTCAATGGAGTTTTCCTGCAATAAACTTGAACTTGAACTTGAAATGGGGGTAGGAATTTTGCTTCATGTGCCCCTAGGCTATGGAACTCCTTTCCCGCTCAAGTCCACTCCTCCCCCTCATGCCTCTGGAGCTCTCTGTGGTATCACTTGAAGCTCTCCTCTGCATGTGGGTGTCCTAGACCTCCATGGCTAGTTCCGGTCCCCTACACCGGACTCATATGTCTTTCCTGGCACCCCTCTTGCAGCTTCTGCTGACGCAGCCTGTCTAACTGGACTCTGAGGTGCATATAATGTATTTTTTCTCTGTTTCAGGAGATGCTCAGACTGTGGCTCTGTTTGTGGCTCGGAGCCATGTATACCTTGTAAAATTATACTGCTTTTAGCCTTGGTGTCTCTATGTATATATATTCCTGTATATATCTTAACTGTGCTTACTGTCTACTAGTTATGTTCACGTGGTTCTATTTTGACTCTGTATACTGCCTAACTTGCGTCATGTTGTCCTCTGTATGAACCTGTATCTCACTGTATCTGTATCTCATTGTACTCTCCCGGGTCGTGCCTGAAAATAGGCATATAACTTGTCTAGTATACTTACCTGGTGAACAAAAGCTAAATAAATAAATAAATTAACACTCACCGATAATTAAACTTTGAATGCCAGGTACAGTGTTTTGTGAAATTTTATGTGTAAGGTCACTAGCTGGGGCTGTGGGTAAGTACAACTTCCCAGAGGGTTGTGCTAGTTGAAGATCTAACCCACTTAAGTATTACTCTGGGTGGAGGCACTGTGTCAAAATATTACTGTTTGAGCCCAGGCCCCTTAACCTGTATTCAGGGCCGTAGGCAGGGGTAGTAGCCCACAGGGAGGTGGCACCCAGGTTACACACATTAAATTGTACAGTTTAAAACTGTTACATTGAGCGCATATGATTCTGGCAAATCTTTTAACAAACAGTTCAAATGCTGTAATCAAAAAATGCAAGACATAACAAAATTACAAACTTAATGGTCACATGGCACAGTAGCCCACATATCCCAGCACTTAGTTCACTGTGCGCTTCATCAGGGAGCATGTCTGTATTGTAATTATGCTGTTTGCATTGTTTGTTAAAGGATTTGCCTTAATCCAAAGCACTCTGCAATAAGACAGTTTGAACTGTACTTTCAGTTCGGACATACGTTTTGTTACTACCCAGTAATCCTGGTTTTATGTTTGATTTGTGAGAGTGGTTGCCTCAACAAATGCACTAGCTCCTTGCATCAAGTGTGCAACCCCTGTTTTGTTTGTTTTCAACCCCCCAGAATAACCTTAACTGCCTTACAAAATTCTGGAAGGTGGTCCACTCCTTCTTTCACCTCACCCAGCCTATTATCCCTTTCTCACGCTATCTAGTTCCATCATCTCTGGCCTGACTGAGGTTGCTCCCACTTTCGATGACTTCTTTTCATCCTGTGGACTCTCTTTGCTCATAATCCCACTCTCCCTCTTCCCTCTGACTTCTCTTCTTTCCTTCTCCATCTCTCAACTGTCACAACCTTACCCCTCCTTTGACTGCCCCATACATCTCTTTGCCTTCACTTCCATCTACATGGCTATTACTCTGTCTGCCAGGGAAGTCGTGCAATGAGAAATTCTGGGGGATGGGGGGGGGGCACACAATTGAAAATTAGTCCAGAGAAATCATAAATTACATTCTTGCAGCCGTCCTCAGCTCAGAAAAGCACTACATGAATAGGATACGAAGGGCGCGTGCTCCTCACAGTTTATGGGTACTTATCCCAAGTAAAGGCAACACTCCTGACAGCCTTGATAATAAGCTCCAACATCTCTCTGCTCCTGCTCATGCTGTTCCAATTTCTGCCCTTCAAACTTATTCCTTTCTCTTTCAGGAAAGGTCCCTGGTATCAGAAGGTGTGCCAAAGAACTTCCACTATAAAGGGGGAAACACTTCCACAGTAGTGAACTCCCCCATCTCCCTTCTCCATGCACTGGCTAAGGTGTAAGCTTCCTTGACTCCCCTCCTCCACCTTCTTATTCCCCTTTGCAGTTTAACTTCTGGAAGACTCACTCCACCATCTCCTTAATTCTCAGGTTTACTGGCTTAGCACTGAAGGGAATGGATCAAGGCCTGTACACCTCCACCATGTAAACCTTTCTAACTCTATCAACAATGTTTCATAATTGATCCTGCTTGACAAACTTGCAGGGGCTGGCCTTTCTTGGTTTTTTATTTTTATTTTGTTTTTACTTTTTGGTTTTGCAATCTATTCTATTTGACATGCAAATAGTGAATACTCTCATGTTACATTCTAAATTGCTAGATATGAATCATATAATAATGCCTTTGTCAATATTTATACAGATAAAGCACTAGAAATTAATTAAAAACAAACTGAATAATTAGCGTTGTATAAGTCCCACCATTTGAGTTGAAGGAGAATCAAAGTATCAAAATAGTGTAACCATTATGATTTGCTTGGCTGCAAATGGATATTCTTCTCTTAGACCCCCATTTCACAGTAACATCTATGAAACATGATCAGGAGTGTGTACAATCTTAGTGCTTCTCTATTATTGTTTATATACATAGTGTCAGTCCTAACCTAACCACAGATCCTAGAAAGGTTTATAGCACATTCATTATGAAATTACATACAAAACAAAAACATTTTAAAACTACTATAATACTGTAGTGCTGTTTATATACATAATTCCATGCCTCATAAGTTAACTCGAAAGAAAAGCTCCATAAGTAACACTTGAAATCAGTTGTGTATCTACATAGTAATCATATACATACATATATATATATATATATATATATATATATATATATATATATAATAAATAATTCCTAAAGGAGTCATAATAAGCTCATATTCATAAAGGAGTCATAATAAGCTCATACTTGTGAGCCATGGTGGTAGGTTTTAAAGTTTAGATCTGTAAATTAGAAATGGATCATACTCATAAATGGCAAATAAAATTGTTTCACAGAGCTATCACTTATCTGACTTTTCTGACCCAAGAAAATCCAGTAGAATCAAAGAGGGCAATAACAAGAATTTTACTATAATGCAATAACTATCCTCTTACTCTGATTGACTGTCAGAGTTCTAGGAAGGTTACATCAAGCCATATTACCCTACCATGTAGAGCCTGATAATGGAGTATATTTAAAAAAAATAGTGGTGGACGAAGTTTCAGTTCTCCTCTGTCATGCTAAAAATGTTCCCCCCAAATGGCTGCTCCTAGCATCTATGGTATAATGTGCACAGCCTGAATGAAATCTTGTTGACAAAAAACAGACCGACGGCCTCCACTCGCTTAAAATGCTCCGTTGTAGTAGTACTGACAAATCAGCTGACAGTTATTTACCTGGCATCGTGGCAAGATCTGATTTTTTAATGTTGGTGTCAGTTAGTGTCCAGCTTGTAAGGAAATAGTGTACTGTCTTTAATAAACAGAGTTTAAGTGCTAATGTCAGAAGATCCTGTCTCAGCAGAGTCCCCATTGACTGGGACAGCTTCAGCATCACAGAGGTCATGATGTGATCTTTTTTATTTTTTTTCTGTTTGTTTCAATTTATTGATGCCAGTGAAAGCTAACACAGGTCGGGAGTGACGGCCTGCGAGTGCTAGCTAAACTTACATCTGCAGTGTGAGCACAGCATATCGTACAGACTTTCTCTGGTCATCACAATAACTTCTACTCAGCTCTGTTGTAACCAAACAATTAAAACCCTGACTGAATCACATACCTTTTCCTGAATGTAGGTAAAAACTTATTATTAGTGTTGATCCTCTGACACCAGCAATTGGCACAACACATAGAGCAGGATGGTGAATTCCAATTTCATAACTCAGTATGAAATAATTATGAGTTATGAAAGTACATGTTTTACTGTACCAGTGTATGGGATTACATTTCCAAAACAAGTAGTCTAACTATATTATTTAAGCATTCTGAAAGTTGAAACATTGCATACGAGCATGCACACTACAAACATCATTACATGCATCTCGGACAGTACTACTTTGCATGCTCATAAGCAATGCTCTAAATTTTAAAATGTTAAAATAATACAGTTAGAATACTTGTTTTGGTAATCTATTTACATGCATTGGTACATACGAACATACAAAATTTGCCAGCAGATAAAGGCCTAGAGGTCTATCAAGTCTGCTCGAATGTGCAGCTAGCACCCCTTATTCTGCAGCTGCCCCTCCCTTCCACCCTTCCCCTTCATTAACCCTCCCTTGTCCTGTCCCATCCCTTTGAAGCAGTCCACTGTCTCTGGATACCACTTCTACAGGTAACGATTCCACCTAGCCACCACCCACTCTGTAAAAGTGTCTCCTCATCTCCCTCCTGAACCTTCCTCCCTCCAGTCTCATATCATGGCCCCTGTGGCCCTCCCTCCCTGCTTTGAACAGCCCTCTGTACCCATCTTGTTTATTCCTTTCATGTATTTAAGGTTTCAATCATGTCACCCGTCCTCCTCTCCTCCAGTGAGTACATGTTCAACTCCTTCAACCTCCTCTTGTATGATAAGTCCCCAGCCCCTTGATCACCTTTGTCACCCTGCGCTGCACCCCTCCAGTAACCAATGTCCCTCTTCAGATACGGGCGCCAGTACTGCATGCAGTACTCCAGGTGGTCTAACTAATGACCTATACTGGCAGAATCACCTCCTCCCTCCTCGAGGATATACCCTTGCAATACAACCCAGCATTTGTTGGCCTTTGCAGCTGCCTTCCTACATTGTGCCGAGTTGTTCATTGACCCTGTAATAGGCACCCCAAGATCCTTCTCCTCCTCTGTCTGGGCTAGCTGCACTCCCCAGCTGGTAACTCCTCCTTGGGTTCTTCATCCCAAAATGCAGCACCTGCACTTTTGGCTTTAAACCCCAGTTGCCAGGTGTCTGACCAGGTTTCAAGCTTTGCCAGATCATCCTGCAACCCCTGCCATCCCCCTAGGTCATCCACCACCGCACCTACCTTGGTATCATCAGCAAACAGACTGATCTTGCTCTTTGATGTCCCATGATATGTCTGCAATGAATTTCCCAAACAACACTGGTCCCAACACCGAGCCCTGTGGAACACCGCTCGTCACTGCCCTTGGGTGTGAGAGCTCCCCAACCACCACCACCCTCTGTTGCCTTCCCTGAAGCCAGTTTCCTACCCATCTCACCAGCTTTGCACCCGCCCTGTGCCTACTAACTTACTTCCCAGCCTTCCATGCGGCACCGAGTCGAATGCCTTACTGAAGTCCAGATACAGGACATCCACTGCATGGCCCCTGTCCAGTTGCCTAGTTACCCAGTCATAGAACTCCACCAGGTTGGTTTGGCAGGATCTGCCATGTATGAAGCCATGCTGTCTGCTGTCCTGTAGTCCTTTGGCCTCTAGGAGGGCCACCAGCCTCTCCTTTAGGATAGTCTCCATTAGCTTACCCACAACAGATGTGAGGCTCACTGGTCTGTAGTTTCCTGGTTCATCCTTGGGGCCACTCTTGTGGAGGGGCACCACATGAGCCATCCTCCAGTCCTGAGGTATACACCCTGAATGTAGTGAGGCATTAAATAGGTCTGCCAAAGGTCCTGCAATGACCTCTGCCAGCTCCTTCAGTATCCTGGGGTGGATGCCATCTGGGCCTGGCGCCTTGTCCACCCTCAGTGCCTTCAAACCCTCTTGAACTCTGCCCTCCATGATTTCCCCATCTGTCACCCCTTCCCCCTGTTTCTGCCATTTCTCTCACCTTGGGTGTCACCCCCTCTTCTCTTTAGTAAATACTGAGCAGAAGTACTCATTCAGTACAGCCGATTATTCAGTTTGAAAAGCCACAATCCACGCATCCTTGACTTATGAAATTGCAGTTTGCCAGTTATGGGGCTTAATAGCTCATGATTGCCACGAGTCCTAAAGGATAGAGACACAGTTGCCATGGATACCA
The DNA here is from genome assembly GCA_016271365.2 of Neoceratodus forsteri. NCBI lineage: Eukaryota > Metazoa > Chordata > Ceratodontiformes > Ceratodontidae > Neoceratodus > Neoceratodus forsteri. The sequence goes on along the minus strand of CM057450.1, from coordinate 426,725,530 downwards.
CACTGCATTATTGTGACAGCTCTGAATTCCAGAATCTGCAGAACAATTGCAGAAACAGGCCCAGATATTCCAAAGAGTTGAGCCATGCGCAATAGGGTTGCGCCTGCACAAGTCGGTGTGCCATTCTGTGATATTCAGCAGGGAGGCAGTTACCCCCGAAATCATGCTGCGCAACAGCGCCAATGATAATGAGAAGGCATGCGCGGCGAAGGGGAGGAACCATGCATAAAATGGTGCAGTGTGATATTCAAGACTTGCGCCATGCGCGTAGGGAAACCAAGCAGAAGTTGCACCATAGCGAAAATGAGCCAAAATAAAAAGGAGCAAGGGAGGTGCAAGAACGCTACAGGGAAGCCACATGTGTCAGAAGCAGAGGCAGACAGACAGGGGCAGGAGGCACAAACAGGGCAGGCCAGAGAAAGGGCAGTCTGAACAGCCAGGCACAGGGAAGATGTGGGGAGCCACACAGCACAGAGGCCAGCACAGGCAGGTGTACCCGGTGCAGGAGAGGTAGCAACCAGGACAGCGGTGGGAATACAGCAACAGTTGCAGAGGGGGTGAACACAAGCCAGGGACATGGTCAGTGCCACCTTCCACATGGGCCATAATGAGGGTGAGAGGGCGGCGAGGCATGTGCGTGGAAGGAGCCCGGTCGGCGGGTATGCCCCAACAGGCAGTACCGAGCCGCACCAGCTTTGAGCTGTACACTGATACTGAGATTGTGGGCAGGTACCCCTGAATAAAGGCAATTCTGAGGCGGCTCTGTGAGCTGTGCAGTGATGTGATGCAGGCACCCGGCCACGACGAGCCATGCCCTGTCAGTGGAGACTGAAGGTAACAGCCTGATGTGCTTGCTCACCATGGGTACCTTCCAGAGACCAACTGGGGACACCACAGGCATAACCCAGTCAGCCACATCTGCCACCTCACCCAATTCTCAGCACACTGCTGCCACATGCTGCGGAGTACATCCATTTCCCCAGCACAGCGTCGGGCGCACAGCAAACATACAGGTGTTCCACAGGGTAGCACTTATGCCTGGTGTGCTAGGGGAAATAGACTGCACCATGTGGCCATATGCACACCACCTGGCTCCGAGGGGGCAGCATACATAAATTGCAAGGGCTATGCCAGCATCAACTGCCAGGTGGTGTGCGATGCCAGGGGGCGCATCATCAATGTCTGTGCCATGCAACCTGGGGGAGCACACGATTCTTTCATCTGGCACCAGTTGGCACTGTGCCACAGATTTGAGAGTGGGGACATCCCCAACGGACACCTACTGGGTGAGTATGCAAACCACATGGACAATCACAGGGCCTGGGGGGGCATGGCCAGAGGTGGCATGGGTAGTGGCCTACATGGCCTGGGGCAGGGCGATGCTGATCACAAAACTAACCTCCGCCCTCTACACACAGGAGACAGTGGATACCCACTCCGTCCCTGGCTGCTCACACCATAGCCGGCGGCCTGTGACCCCATCGCAGCAACACTACAATGAGGCACACGCCACCACACGTAATGTCATCGAGTGGGTGTTCGGGATGCTGAAGGCGCATTTCCATTGCCTGGACACCTCTGGCGGTGCCCTACAGTACAGACCCTCAAAGGCCTGCAGGATATTCCTGGCCTGTTACATCCTGCACAACATGGCCAACGAATGTGGGATAGCCATACAGGTCGAAGAGGGGGACAGCGATGGGGACGATGGGGACACCGGTGACGATGGTGAAGGACAGCCCCGCCTTGGCCGATGGGACCCTAACTGCTCTGGCTGGCACAGCTGCATCGGGACACCATCACGGAGGAGCACGTCAGCCAACCCAGGTAAGTCATGGGGCCATGCGCAACCACCAGTGGCCAAGGCACAACCCACAAACACGCATGGACACACACCAGGGGTGCATGCCTCAAGGGAAGTGGCAGGACACAGAAGCACACACACAGCCATGAATGGGTTAGGATTAACATACCGCTGAAGGACACACACAGCACACACACAATGCAACAAACTACGCACAGAGGCAGAAGGCACACCGACCGAAACGCCACCCTAGCAATACATGTCCACAGGCCACCACACCCTGCCTGTCCATGTGCATGTGTCAGATGCTGAGCACCATTGCACATTGGTGTAAAGCACAATGCAGGCATCATCATGCACACGCAACTGCGGACAGCAGCGGAGGGTGTGCAGGTGGACTATGTGTCCGTGTGCAGGGCGGTACCCACCATGCACTGCCATTGGAAACACACACAATGCACACAGGGCAGTACCAGACAGTAGCCATGCTGAGAGACAGGTCAGTCATGCGACACGGTGCCCGGCCGCCACCGGATGCATGGGTGACCCGCCGAGACCGCCAGCACTGGCAGGCTGACCACTGGCCTCATGAGTGGCACCAATGGTCCCCCAGGGTTCCACTGCATGAAAGCGACCATGCTCGCGCGGGGTCTGCAACACGAACATGCCTGCACCAGGAGTGCCCGGGATGCCTGACAGCTGAACCAGCGTCGACGGGGTGCAGGATCGCACGACTTGCGGGAATGGGGTGGATAGTGCACTGCGTGGTGTCCGCGATGCATGGGCACCTGACTGTGTGCCCATTGTGGCCATGACAGCAATGAATGCCTGTGCATGCCTGTCAATGGCAGCGGTCACGTCCTCCCGCAAATGGTCCATCCCTGCCAGGATCAGTGCAGTGTCCCTGCTGCGATGCTCCTCTGCCCGCTCCAGAGCCACACGCTGTGCATCCACGGAAGTCGCAAGCCGTATCTGCTGCTGGACCGATGCTCACAGTAGGCAGGTGTGCTCATCCAAGAGGTCATCAGCCTCCTTGGCATCCTGTTCCTCAGGGTGTGCAAGGCCCCGATGTTCAGCACCCCTTGAGGGTGGGTGCTGTGCACCAGGACCAGGTCTGGGCATGTCCACAGACACCGACGCTGAACCCTGTACCCCCAAGCCCATTGGGCGACTGCTGATGCTGCCCCTCTGGCTGCCGCACCCCAGGGCTCAGTGGTGCCGCCGCAGTGGCCACAACAGTCCCACTGTCCTGAACAGACACCAGTGCTGCCCCACTGGTGCTGACAGGCACAGCCTGGGACTGTGCTGATACGCAGGCCTCCATGGCGGCACCACCCACAGCCACGGGCGCGAATTGCCCTGCTGTGTGGCCATCCCGTGGCACACACGTGTCACTGCCCATGACGGTCGTGTCATCATCACTGGTGCTGGACTCTGCCCCGGCCACAGCCACACCGTGCTGGCATCCATGGACGCCCGCACACTGGGACACAGGCAGGGCTTCCTCTACACCTGTTACAATGACATCAGTGTGGATAGCCAGGCGGCCCCACTGTCGCAATGATCCACATATACCTGTGGAGGTGGATGGTCCCATCTCCGACTCCATCCGACTGTCCGCAGTGGACAGGCCCACCACCGCTGACCCATGCAGACGCTCAGGATCTGTAAGGGAAAGCAAAGTTGCGTTACTGCGTGTGATCTACCCTGCCCCCCTCATAGACAGACCATGACTTACCATGCAGTGATGGGCCACCACCCATCTGGAAGCCACAGCCCGGAACACCCTCAATGGCACTGCGCTGCATGCTTCCAGCAAGTCTCTCCTCTGCTGGGGTCAGCTGTACCACCTCCGGCTGTCCCCCATCTGTTGCAACACATGCTGCCCTGATGGCAGCCACCTTCTCCTTTACCCTCCTCCGGTCCGTGCCCATCTTCTTCTTACACTCCTGCACAGAGCATTGGTGGCTGCCATGCAGGTTCACGGCACGTGCCACCTCCTCCCATGCAGCAGCATGGGCTTGTGGGGTTCCCCGCCATTCACTGAGAAGTGGCTCCTAATCCAGGTAGGCCTCGAACAGGGCCTCGGTTTCAGCCTTTGTAAAGTTTGGCCTCCTCCTCCTCCTCCCACCACTGTTTTCCTCCTCTCCAACAACCTGCTCGGTCATTATGTAGCCTGTAAGAATGGCAGCTGTTACCTGTGACTGTGCAGTCCCATGCATGTCCCTGAATCCACAGTCCACACTCCCAAACAGCATGCAACTCACCAATAAACTGCAGTAACCGACTATGGCCACTGCAGCACATTGTCGCACGTTTATAGTGCAATCCATGCAAATGAGGCGAGGAGCAACTTTAAGTAGATGCAAATTGTAGTGCTGTGCCATTGAATGGCTGATTAGATGATTTGCATATGACAGCTGAATATCGCGCTGTTGCACTTTGCGCAACTGTGTTGAACGTGCTGAGCCAATGGCGCAGTCCTGTGACATGCGTAGTACACCTCACTGCGCAAGCCCAGGTTGCTGACGCAGGCGTCTGCCACGCTAATGACATGCTGTGCACGGTAGGCAATGCAGGGCATGGCCACCATTGTGCCAGTGGCGCTATAGCGATGATCACTACATGGCGCTGTGGCACTGGGCCATCATAGGCGCAATGGCCCAACTGCTCGGTAGTCCGCTATGGCGCTGGCACACAGGCAGCCAATCGTGCTACACGCATTGTCTTCCGATGGTGCTGTGCATGGCCATGCGCCAGAGACCCTTGACCCTGTGCCTGACCTTTGCCCCCTAGGTGCCATACGTCAGGCATGGGTGCACCTCTATCGCGCTGTTTGGTAACAGCGTGATAGGGAATGGCAGCGCTGTACCGCGCAGCATCTGCACGTGGGGAGCCGTGCTGCAGAGCGCCATATTGCCTACTATAGCTGCTAGGATGGTGCACAGACGGGCAGCACAGTGGATAGCAATTGAGCTCGCCAATCTGGTGGCAATTGTGGAGCCACACCATGGGCCTCTCTTCGGGGAGGCTCCCCCGGACAGGGCCAGGACCCAGGTGTGGGTCACAGTGTTGTATGTGTCCAGCACATGGGGAGGGACCATATGGGGTTGGCCGTGGCGGTGTTCACAGGGTGAGGGTGGGTGGGTCTGGCTGGGTGGGAGGGCACACACATTTGGGGAGGGGGACTTTGCTTCGGGAATGTACTGATGTTCATCTCTAATTTTTTTCCCCACAGGCCCGGACGAACTCTGCAGATTGCGGGAAGAGCGGCGGTGGGGGGAGGACAGTGCAGCCAGGCGGGGTGAGGGCCATCACCACCCACCTGATCGGCCCGATGAGGGTGAGTGCCATACATCCATGATTACTTCTGCATGCTGTGTGACAGGGTAGGCAGCGGGGCATGGCCACCATTCATCGACACCATTGCCATGCACGCAACTTGTTACGGTCAACACTGTCCAGTGGCAATGCATGTCTGGGTGTGCATCACTGGTGGTCCATGCGTGCACCAGGTGCATGGCCGTGCCACTGCCTTTGCACCACATAGCCATGTCACTAAACGGCCACGGTGGTGCTGTACGTGACTCGGCCGGTGGGTGTGTGCAGCGTTCGCGCGGCTGTATGCGCCTGGGTGGGCAGGTCCTGTGGACGTGATCACTGCGGGTGGTCACACACCATCACAGTGGTATGTCTCATGGCTGTATGCCATGCACAGTGGGCGGGCTGTATGGGGTTGTGCATTCACACCTATTGACTGTGCTCCCTTGTCCTAGGTACCCACCATCTCAGGGACATACGGGATGCCATGAGGGAGATCCTACAGCTGGCCCGTGAATCCCTAGACATACTGAGGAGGATGGACACGACGGGGGTGCTGAGGAGGCACAGAGGCCGGAGGTCACGAAGTCCTGAATGGCGGTCCTGATAGGAATCCCTCGGTCTCTGACTTCCCCTACCCCCTGGACCCACCTCACACCCCTCCTATCCCATCCCATCCCATTTATCCACCCTTCCCCTACCCACCCCACCTTGTTTGTGGCCCCCCCAAGCTTGTATATAGTTTTTATTCTTGTACATAGTTGACTGTTATATTTTTTCAATACATTTGATTTTGATATGAATACTGTGGTGGTCTCTGATTTGCAGTGGGCTATAGGTGCTCAGCTGCAGTGGTGTGCATGGCGTCAGGGGTGGTGCAGTCATGGGTATGTGTGTGTGTCCGTGTGGAGGTGACTATGATGTGGGGGTAGCTATCAGTCAGTGTCTGTGGTGTGTGTGTTGTTCTCTGTGCACTGGATGACTGTGTGCAGTAGTCCATGGCGCGTGCTCTGTGTCCATGGCGCACCCATCGGCCCGTCCATGGCCTGTGCAGCTGACACACATGCATGTCTGTGACCTACGCGGTCCGCTGGCATGTCAGTGGTGGCAGTCCCTGCAGGGCGGCCACTGTACCTGTCGCTTTGCTGGGTTGCCCCTGTCACTGGTGTGGTGCATACCTGGCTCGGGTGGCACTGTGGGCACCACAGTCGTTGTCCCATCTCCATGCTGTGCCTTGTGTGTGTTGCAGGGGATGTGCCCCACTGTCTGTGGCTTGTGCTCCGGGTGACTACTGGTGGTGTACGGGTCCACAGTGCCTGCGCAGGGTGGCTGGCACTCCAGTGCCATGGAGGACTGCGGGTTGTGTGTACACGGCTTACATGGGCTCACAATGGGGGCTTGGTTGCCCCACCACTGCGTCCCTGTTTTGGTGTGCCCTTGGGTATGGGTGGGTGTCTGTCCAGACACTGTGTGGCATCCGGTGTGGTGCATGCTCCCACGCACCACTGTGGGTGTCTGCGTTGGCTGTAGTGGCCAGTGGTGGGTCAGGGTGTGTGTCACTGGAATACTGTGCAGGGCGCTGTACCACTGGTGGTGGTGTCAAGGGCACGCCCTGTCCCGTGTAGGGTACCTCTTGTGCCGACGCATGGTCGGTCTCTCAGCAGTACTTCGGGGGGACTGTGCGTGGTGGCAACGTGTCTGCCATTGTTGCATTGCCGTGTGCTGCAACCCACTGATGGGTGCTCGTGGTGGGGCTGGCTTGCGTGGTTCTGTGGTGCACAGGGTTGCATTGACACAGTGGGGGTGGTGGCATGCATGGGGTTTCCTGCAGTACTGGTCACTGCTCATGGGGGGGTGTCTGAGGGTCACGGTGCAGGGTGTGCTCTGCACTGGGGGGGATGGTGTGTGCACGGGGTGGTCTGCCCTCCTTGTGTGCCAGTCACAGCTTGCCGGTAGGTGTGATGGAGCACCATGGCCAGGCTGTGGGTTGGTTGCTAGTCTCCATGGGCCAGTGGTTATTCCAACCCTCCCCCAGTTGTGCTGTGCTTGGGGTGTGGGGGAACGATGTCTGTTCTGCTGTGTGTTCCTGTGCCCATCTGCGGCATGGGTGGTGGGCCCCTACCTCCCTGATTGTGCTGTTACTTTGCTCTGCAGCTGGGGGGCTCCCTGGTTGCACTATGGCACCTTTGGACTGCTCAGCTGAACATCCCTTGTTGCGCTATGGCGCATCAGATCTGCTCAGCTTCCCCTTCCTAGTTGCGCTATGGCTCAGGTGGTGCGATATTCAGTCATCGGCTGTAGGCGCAATTTGGCCTCCTCCGTTTTTGAATATCGCGTCTCTTGCACATGGGCGCAATAGACTTGCACTTGCTCCTGCTATTGCGCACTTTTTGGGTGCAGTTCGAATATCTGGGCCACAATATTTTAGTATAAAAATGCATATTTTCATTATTTCAATACAGAAAATAACAAAATTATTTGTAAAATGTTATAATTATAATAATAGCAGTAAGATCTGACCAGGGGTTAGATTAACAATCATTTAATCAGCCCCTTGGGGCAATATGGCACTCGGCTGCTTCTCATGCCATATTATGCCCCAAGAGGGTGATTAACAGACCATTAATCTAACGCTTGGTCATACCTTATTGCTTAATCATACAAGCACTCTGATTACCTTAAGATAAAGAACTGGAGGTCCAAACATTATGTTTCTAAAGTGTTGCCAGTATTTATCTGGATAAAGTGCACTGTGCAAATACCAAGTCTTCCAGTTTGCTGCTATTATAGCAAAACAGCCAGACACCCTGGGTCTGCAATCCCCAGTTCTTCATTGGGGGCTTTTCGGAGGAGGGGGAATCAAAGAAGATTCAGGTTCAAATGGCAGGTTCTTGTCATCCAGAACAGGCTCAGCCTTTTGAAGTTCCAAATTATGTGAAACAGGTTCATTTTCTAGAGGCTCTGAAATTATCAGTGACTCAGGTATGGGTTTTTCTATAGCAGTTTGAGCTTCAGATACCTCTGAAGATGGAGTATCTACAGTGTTCCTTTTTGTCGTCTATAGTTGCAACATCTTTAGCAGCTTTGGTGGCTCTGTAATTTTTTGTGAAATCATTCAGCTAGTCCATATTCAAAAAATATTTTTCCCTTTCTGCCTATTAATACCCTGGCTTGTGGGGTATAGAACTGAAAAAGTACTTGACATTTCTACAATTCCCTCCCCATACTGAAAAAAAAAACATCAGTGATGTTGCTGGGTTTGAGGGGCTACATCTACATAGATATAAACCTTGCTGCCTTTATAGAAGTAAGTCCCCTTTTTCTCAAGCAGTTTCCAGAATTATTTCCTGATCTAGTATTGAAGCAAATTATATTAATATGGTGGGAAACTTATGTGGGTGCAGATTTCACTGATACTCCAAACTTTGTTGGATTTAAAAACTTTAATCTCACTGGGAGTGCACAATAGATATTAGTGTACTTCATTTTCAAAATTATAAAGTCTTTTTGAAGATCCCACATATTTTATGTGTGTATTTCAAGCAATGAAACTGATAAAATGAAGATTTGACTGTCTCTGGTTATTTACAATGTTTTCCAGCTTACAAAATGTGGTCATGGAATCTCCAGTAATAAGAGCAGCATTCAATTCAAATTTCTGCTTAAAGATTATGGCCCAGATATTCAAACTGCGCCCAAAAAGTGCACAATAGCAGGAGCAAGCGCAAGTCTATTGCGCCCATGTGCAACAGATGCGATATTCAAAAAAGGAGCAGGCCAAATTGTGCCTACAACCAACGTCTGAATATCGCACAACTTGCGCCATAGCGCAACTAGGGAGGGGAAGCTGAGCAGATATGATGCGCTATGGTGCAACAAGGGATGTTCAGCTGAGCAGTCCAGAGGCGCCATAGTGCAAGCTGGGAGCCCCCCAGCTGCAGAGCAAAGTAACAGCACAATCAGGGAGGTAGGGGCCCACCACCCATGCCACAGATGGGCACAGGAACACACAGCAGAACAGACATTGTCCCCCACACCCCAAGCACATCACAACCAGGGAGGGCTGGAATAACCACTGGTCCATGGAGTCAAGCAACCAACCCACAGCCTGGCCATGGTGCCCCAATCACACCTACCCGGCAAGCTGTGACTGGCACACAAGGAGGGCGGACCACCCTGTGCCACACCATCCCCCAGTGCACAGCACACCCTGCACCGTGACCCCCAGACAACCCCCCATGAGCAGTGACCAGCACTGCAGGAATCCCCATGCATGCCACCACCCCCACAGTGGCAATGCAACCCTGTGCACCACAGAACCATGCAAGCCAGCCCCACCATGAGCACCCATCAGCAGGTTGCAGCACATGGCAATGCAACAACGTCAGACAAAGTGCCACCATGCACAGTCCTCTGATGTACTGCTGAGAGACCGACCATGCGTTGGCACAAGAGTGACCCCATATTGGATGGTCGTGTAAGTGACGCCTCCCCCAGTGGTACAGCGCTCCGCACAGTATTCCAGTAACACACCCCGGCCCACCAGTGGCCACAACAGCCAGCACAGACACCCACAATGGTGCGTGGAAGCATGCACCACACCAGATGCCACACAGGGTCTGGACAGACACCCACACATACCCAAGGGCACAACAACACAGGGACGCAGTGGTGGGGCAACCAAGCCCCCATCGTGGGCTCATGTAAGCCGTGTACACACAACCTGCAGTCTACCATGGCACTGGAGTGCCAACCACCCTGCGCCGGCACCATGGACCAATACCCCACCATGAGTCACCCGGAGCACAAGCCACAAACAGTGGGGCACATCCCCTGCAACACGCAAAAGCCACAGCATGGAGGTGGGACAATGACCATGTTGCCCACAGTGCCACCTGAGCCAGGCATGCACCACACCAGTGACATGGGCAGCCCAGCAAAGCGACGGGTACAGTGTCCGCCATGCAGGGAATGCCACCACTGACATGCCAGCAGATCATACAGGTCACAGACAGGCATGGGTGTCAGCTGCACAGGCCATGGATGGGCCGATGAGTGCACCATGGACACAGAGCACACGCCATGGACCACTGCACAGTCATCCAGTGCACGGGGAACAACACACACACCACAGACACCGACTGATATCTACCCCCACACCATAGACACCTCCACATGGACACACACACATACCCATGACTGCACCACCCCTGATTCCATACACACCACTGCAGCTGAGCACCTATAGCCCGCTGCAAATCAGAGACCACCACGGTATTCATAGAAAAGTTAAATGTATTATAAAAATAAATAAACCAACTATTTACAATAAGAACAACTATATACATGGGTTGGGGACACAAAAAAGGTGGGGGTGGTCAGGGGAAGGGTGGACAAATGGGATGGGATAGGAGGGTGGGAGGGTGGGTCCAGGGGATGGGAGGTCAGGGACAAGGGACTAATGTTGGCTACGCTGGTCCAGGCTCTGGCTCCCCCTCACTCGGCACCTCCTCAGGACCCCCGCCTCATCAGTCCTCCGCAGGATGGTCACCGTTTCCCGGGCCAGGGCCAGTAGCTCCCTCAGGGTGTCTCTAATCTCCCTCAGATGTCTCGCACCTAGGACAAGGGATCACAGTCAATAGGTGTGAATGCACAGCCCCATACAGCCCGCCCACTGTGCATGGCATATGGTCATGGGACATACTACTGTTATGGTGTGTGACCAGCCGCAGTGATCATGTCCACAGGACATGCCCACCCAGAGGCATAAAGCCAAGCGGAATGCTGCACACACCCACCAGCTAAGTCACGCACAGCACCACCGTGGCCGTCCAGTGACATGGCTATGTGGTGCAAAGGCAGTGGCACAGCCATGCACCTGGTGCACGCATGCACCACCAGTGATGCACACCCAGGCATGCATTGCCACTGGACAGTGTTGACCGTAACCAGTGGCGTGCATGTCAGTGATGTCAGTGAATGGTGGCCATGCCCCGCTGCTCACCTTGTCACACAGCATGCAATATTAATCATGGATGTCTGTCACTCACCCTCATCGGGACGGTCGGGTGGCCGTTGTGGACCCTTGGCCTGCCTGGTTGTGGCTTCCACCGCCCTGCGCTCCGCCCTCAAGCGGCATACCTCTTCTGGGCCTGTGGGGACAAAAAGGAGAGAAGAACATCAGTGCAGTCCCGAAGCAAAGTCCCCCTGCCCCAAGGAGTGTGCCCCCACCCAGCCAGACCCACCCACCCCACCCTGTGAAGACCTCCACGGCCAACCCCATACAGTCCCTCCCTATGTGCTGGACACAAACAACAATGTGACTCATATGGACGATAACAGTGTGTTGACGGAACCTCTACCTGGTCGTGGTACCGTGCCCCTCCTAGCACGTGACCGTAGTCTGGCCAGTAACTCTGGCTCCCTCCTCATAAGGTCACCATATCGGTGCCTGCACTGCTCCGCCATCCTGCCCCTGCCAGTCACCGCCTCTAGGGCTGCAGCCACCTCTTGCCACACCTGGGACCTAGGCCTATCCAGGGGGGCCTCCCCAAAGAGATGCCCATGGTGTGGCTCCACTGTGGCCACCAGGTTTGCCAACTCTATTGCAGACCAGGGAGCAACCCTTCTCTGCGCCATTGCGAATGCTATAGTAGGCAGTATGGCGTTATGCAGCGTGGTACCCCACATGCAGATGCTGCGCGGTACAGCGCTGCCATTCCCTATCGTGCTGTTACCGAACAGCGCGATAGAGAGGCACCTATGCCTGACACATGGCGCCAAGGGGGCAAAGGTCAGGCACAGGGTCAAGGGTCCTTGGTGCAAGGCCATGCACAGTGCCATCGGACGACAATGCGTGTAGTGCGAAAGGCTGCCTGTGTGCCAGCGCCACAGCGGACTATCGCGCAGTTGTGCCATTGTGCCTATGAAGGCCCAGTGCCACAGCGCCATGTAGTGACCTTCGTTATAGCACCACTGGCACAATGGTGGCTGTGCCCTGCATTGCCTACTGTGCACAGCACGTCATCAGCGTGGCAGATGCCTGCGTCAGCAACCTGAGCATGCGCAGTGAGATGTACTACGCATGCCGCAGAACTGCGCCATTGGCTCAGCACGTTCAACACAATTGTGCAAAGCGCAACAGTACGATATTCAGCCGTCATATGCAAATCATCTGATCAGCCATTCAATGGCGCAGCACTGCAATTTGCATCTAATTAAAGTTGCTCCTCACCTAATTTGCATGGATTGCGCTATAAAGGTGCGACAATGTGCTGCAGTGGCCATAGTCGGTTATTGCAGTTTATTGGTGAGTTGCATGTTGTGTAGGAGTGTGGACTGTGGATTCAGGGACAAGCATGGGACTGCACAGTCACAGATAACAACTGCCATCCTTACAGGCTAAATAATGACTGAGCACGTTCTTGGAGAGGAAGACAACAGTGGTGGGAGGAGGAGGAGGCCGAATTTTACTAAGGCCGAAACCGAGGCCCTTTTCGATGCCTACCTGGATCAGGAGCCCCTGCTCAGTGGACGGCGGGGCACCCCTCAGGCCCGTGCTGCTGCATGGAAGGAGGTGGCACGTGCCGTGAACCTGCATGGCAGCCACCAGTGCTCCATGCAGGAGTGTAAGAAGAAGATGGGTACAGACAGGAGGAGGGTAAAGGAGAAGGTGGCTGCCATCAGGGTGGCACGTGCTGCAACAGGTGGGGGACAGCCGGAGGTGGTACAGCTCACCCCAGTGGAGGACAGGCTTGCTGCAAGCATGCACCGAAGTGCCATAGAGGGAGTTCAGGGCGGTGGCTTCCAGGCGGGTGGTGGCCCATCTCTGCATGGTAAGTCATGGTCTGCCTCGGGGCGGGTGGGTCACCGCAGTATCGCTTTGCTTTCCTTACAGATCCTGAGCATCTGCATGGGTCAGCGGTGGTGGGCCTGTCCACTGCGGATAGTGGGACGGAGTCGGAGGTGGGACCATCCACCTCCACAGGTATGTGTGGGTCTGTACGACAGTGGGACCGCCTGTCTGTCCACACTGATGTCGTTGAGACAGGTGTGGAGAAAGCCCTGCCTGTGTCCCAGCATGCTGGCGTCCATGGATGCCAGCATGCTGTGGCTGTGGCCAGGGCAGAGTCCGGCACCAGTGATGATGACACGACCGTCATGGGCAGTGACATGTGTGTGCCACAGGATGGACACACAGCAGGGCAATTCACGCCCATGGCTGTGGCTGGTGCTGCCATGGGGGCCTGCGTGTCAGCACAGTCCCGGGCTGTGCCTGTCAGCACCAGTGGGGCAGCACTGGTGTCTGTTCAGAAGAGTGGGACTGTTGCGGCCACTGCGGTGGCACCACTGAGCCCTGGTGTGCGGCAGCTGGAGGGGCAGTATCAGCAGTCACCCATGGGGCCTGGGGGTACAGGGTTCAGTGGCGGCATCTGTGCACTGCCTGTGGACATGCCCAGAGCTGGTCCTGGTGCGTAGTGCCCACCCTCAAGGGGTGCTGAACATCACGCCCTTGCACACCCTGAGGGACAGGATGCCGAGGAGGCCGATGACCTCTTGGACGAGCACACCCGCCTACTGCAAGCATCGGTCCAGCAGCAGATGCGGCTTGCAACTTCCGTGGAAGCACTATGTGTAGCTCTGGAGCGGGCAGAGGAGCATCGCAGCAGGGACACCGAACGGATCCTGGCACGGATGGACCGTTTGCGGGAGGATGTGACCACTGCCATTGACAGGCATGCACAGGTGTTCATTGCTGTCATGGCCACAACGAGCACACAGTCAGGTGCCCAAGCGTCGCTCACGCCATGCAGTGCACTCTCCACACCCCGTTCCCGGCGTCATGTGACTCCCACCCTGTTGACGCCGGGTTCAGCTGTGGGCATCCCGAGCACTCCTGGTGCAGGCATGTTCAGTGTGCTGCAAACCCCTGCGCGGGCACGGTTGCATTCACACAGTGGAACCCCTGGGGGACCATCGGTGCCACCCCATGAGGCCAGTGGTCAGCCTGCCAGTGCTGGCGGGTCTCGGCGGAGCCACCCATGCATCCGTGGCAGCCGTGACACTGTGTCACGAGACTGACCTGTCTCCCAGCACTGCTACTGTCTGGTGCTGCCCTGTGTGCATTGTGTGTTTCGGTGGGCAGTGCATGGGTGGGTACCCGGCCCTGCACGCGGACACACAGTCCACCTGTACACCCTCCCGGCTGCTGTCCGCAGTTACATGTGCATGATGATGCCTGCATTGCGCTGTACACCAAAGTGCAATGGTGCCCAGCATCTGACACACGCACATGGACAGGCAGTGGGCGTGGTGGCCTGTGGACATGTGTGTTGCTAGGGTTGGCATTCTGGGTCGGTGTGCCTCCTGCCCTCTGTGCACGTTTGGTGCGTTGTGTGTGTGTCCGTCCATGTGTCGTGTTAATCCTCACCCATCCCTGGTTGTGTGTGTGCTTCTGTACCCTGCCACTTCCCTTGACGGCATGCACCCCTGGTGTGTGTCCATGCGTGTTTGTGGGTTGTGCCTTAGCCACTGGTGGTTGCACATGTCCCCATGACTTACCTGGGTTGGCTGAAGTGCTCCTCCGTGATGGTGTCCCGGTGCAGCTGTGCCAGCCGGATCAGTCGGGGGTCCTGTCGGCCGAGGGGGGCTGCCCATCACCATCATCACTGGCGTCCTCATCGTCCCCATTGCTGTCCCCCTCTTTGATCTGTACGGCTATCCCACATTCGTTGGCCATGTTGTGCAGGAAGCAACAGGCCAGGAATATCCCACATGCCTTTGAGGGGCTGTACTGTAGGGCACCGCCAGAGGTGTCTAGGCAATGGAAATGTGCCTTCAGCATCCCAAACACCCACTCGATGACATTGCGTGTGGTGGCGTCTGCCTTATTGTAGCGTTGCTGTGATGGGGTCGTGGGCCGCCGGTAGGGTATGAGCAGCCAGGGACGGAGTGGGTATCCACTGTCATCTGTGTGTAGAGGGTGGAGGTTAGTTTGGTGATCAGCATCGCCCTGCCCCAAGCCATATAGGCCACTACCCATGGCACCTCTGGCCATGCCCCCCCAGGCCCTAGATTTGTCCATTTGGTTTGCATACTCACCCACTAGGTGTCCAGTAGGGATGTCCCCACTCTCAAATCTGTGGCACAGTGCTGTCTGGTGCCAGATGAATGAATCTTGTGCTCCCCCAGGGTGCGTCGCACAGACATTGATGATGCGTCCCCTGGCACCGCACACCACCCTAGCAGTTGATGCTGGCATAGCCGCTGCGATTCATGTCGGCCCCTCGTGGCCAGGTGGTGTGCGTGTGGCCCGTGGGTGCAGTCTATTGCCCCAGCATGCCAGGCATACATGCTACCCTGTGGAACTCCTGTATGTTTGCTGTGGCTCCACTGCTGTGCTGGGGAAATGGATGTACTCCGCAGCATGTGGCAGCAGTGCGCTGAGGAATTGGGTGATGGGCGTGGCGTGGCTGACTGGGTTATGCCTGTGGTGTCCCTAGTTGGTCTCTGGAAGGTACCCGTGGCGAGCAAGCACATGCAGGCTGTTACCTTTGTCTCCACTGACAGGGGCATGGCTCCGTGGTGTGGGTGCCTGCATCACATCACTGCACAGCTCATGAAGCCGCCTCAGTATTGCCCTGTTCAGGCGGTACTGGCCCACAATCTCAGTATCACTGTACAGCTCAAAGCTGGTGCGGGCTCGGTACTGCCTGTTGGGGGCATACCACCAAGGGGTCCTTCCACGGCCACGTCCCCCTGCCGGCCGCCTTCTCACCCCCCTCATTACGGCCTCCATGTGGAAGGTGGCACTGGCCATGTCCCTGGCTTGCGTTCACCCCCCCAGCAGCTGTTACTTTATTCCTCCCACTGTCCTGGCTACCTCACCTGCACCGGTTACACCTGCCTGTGCTGGCCTCTGAGCTGTGTGGCTCCCCACACCTTCGCTGTGCCTGTCTGTTGCTGTGGCCTTTCCCTGGCCTGCCCTGTTTCTGCCACTTGCCCTGCCTGTGCCTCTGTCTCTGGTGGCTTCCCTGTAGTGTTCTTGCGCCTCTTCCTTGCTCCTTTTTATTTTGGCTCATTTCCGCTATGGCGTAACTTCCGCTTGCTCCACTGTTGCGCATTGCGCAAGTCTTTGAATATCACACTGCGCCATTTATGCATGGTTCCTCCCCCTTCGGTTGCGCATGCCTTCATTATCATTGCGCTGTTGCTCAGCATGATTTCGGGAGCGCAACTGCCTCCTGCTGAATATCGCAGAATGGCGCAAATTGAGACTTGTGCAGGCGCAACCCTACTACGCATGGCTCAACTCTTTTGAATATCTGGCCCCATGTGCAAAGGTTTTTGCATATTGTTAATAAAGCTTGAATTCAAATCCCTATGTCATGATTAGAATTTCCTGAAAATGTCATGCTGTTTGGATCTGTGGTTTTCTTTAAATCAGCATTTAACTTGCTCTACAGTGGCTGAAAACAGTGGAGTTATTTCTGTCTCTCTCAGACAGGCTTAAAGCGCAGTGACATCATACTGGAGTACTATAGCTTGCTGTCTTAGATTCCCAATCACAGCAGGCTGTAGAGTTAATGGTTTTCTCACCAGGTTTCTTACAAACGCAGTCTGTTGTTTGTGTTTAGATAGATTAGCTTAAAATCTAGCATTCTCTTCTTATAAAAGTTGATCATTTGAGTTTCAATGCTGAATTGCTGTAGTGGAAATCTTTCTCTGTGAGAAATCAGCTTGTCTATATGATGACTCAGTAATTTCTCATCAAAACTCTGATTTTTTTCTAACTATATAACACAGGGTTGTTTAATGAATATAAAACAAATCTAAATTTTGTTCATTCATAGAAATAGTTTGTCCTTGATGTAGTCTTCATAAATACATTCATGTATGAACTTTTTTTCATGTCAGATTGACAAACAGGTGCCTGTCACACTCAACTATTTCAAGCACATGTGCTGTCTGAACTCACAAATTTCAGTTCTTTTGTGGTTTCTGTGTGAAAATATATCATGTATGTGTATAAATAGAAACACTATATGGCACCCTGATGCACCATGTCTCTTTCCCACAGTTGAGGCAGCTGAACTCAGCTGCCACCTGTTCCCTGTCCCTATGTGGCTCTGTATTAGGGGACTTCAATAACGCAGCATCTCCACTGGAGTTTCCATGTGATTCAGCCATTTTTTTTAACACTGAAAGAGGTGTTTATGGCCATTACAGATATGAATGTTGTCTTTCTGGGCTTATTGAAGGCTGGAATCTGAGATCCTTTTGGCAAAAATTGCAAGTTCATAGGTTCATAGGTACAATTACAAGTCCATGAGTAGCTTGTGCAATTTAAGTACTTGTCACTATTTAGTGGAGAAATTCCCACTTCTTATTTCCCATATGGAGGTCCAACAGATGTTTGAAAGCAGATACATTATCTGCTGTAACCACTGCTACTGGGAGTGAGTTCCAAATATCTACAATTCTTTGGTTGAACCATCTAGCTCTTTTTACAGTTCTAAACTGTTCTCCTTTTAGCTGAAATGGGTAGGCCCTAGTTGCTCTATCCAGATTTTCTTTTCTACATAGCCCTGCAGACTCCCAAAGTATACCATCAGCTAAGGCTTTAAAAACAAAACAAAGATCCCCTCTAGTCTTCCGATACACCACAGAAAAGATTCCCAATTCCCGTAACCAAACATTATAAGGTTTATCTCTCAGTTTAAACACTTGTTTTGTTAGCCTCCTCTGTACTCTTTCAATCTGGGAGAATTTGAAGATGGCCAAATGGTGCCAAGACCAGGGCCAACGATAAAAGCCACACGGGCAGGGTCTCGCACACTCCTTGAGCCTTCCAGCTTTGTTTCAAAGAGTTAACAGCCTATGAAGCATGACTTATTCCACTCACCTGGGCTCTGTATGTCCATTGGAGAAAGACAAAGATTTTTCCGCTTTTTATATTTCATGTAATCTTTTCGTTTCTTTCTTACTCAGCTTTGGTTCAGCATTCTTATTCTCCATTTCTATGAGATTTGTTGTAGCACAGAATTAATGCCCAGACTGAGCTTTGTTAAGACAGTGTGTCATAAACTAGTCAAATGACAGCCACTCTCCTGCACCCATCTTGGCCCCACTCCCCTTAGGGGCTATCCTTTCTGAACTTTTAGTCAGCTGGTTCCACCTCTACTTGTCTGAATGGCAACAGTCAATCCTCATAGGATTGGTGACTCCTTCCTCTGCCTCCAGATTAAGTTAGGTGTTCCATTAGGGCTCTGTCCTGGGCCCCATCCTGTTTTCTGACTTTCTTAATGTCTGCCTGTGGGTTTCTGTAAATTTATATATACTCAGATGATACAGTGCATTTTACCTCTGGTTCTACGGCTGATGAGTCAGAAATGGTTCTCCAGTGAGATTCTGACAATATTTTTTTTTATTTAGTTGTTTACCCAGGAGTAGCACACTAAGCTGAAGGTTTTTTTACAGGAGCGACCTGGGAGCACAGGGAAGTTAAATGACTTGCTCAGGGTCACAAAGTATGCAAGTGGAAGCTGTGGGATTCAAACCCTGGTCTGGTCTGCTGGATGTCACCAGATTTGCAGCTCAGAGCCTTAAACCACTGTGCTATACTGCCTCCCAATATACAGTGTTTGTTTCAAACTTACAGCCTCTCTCTGAATGCTAACAAACATGATCTACGGTACATGACCATTGGCAGCAAATCAAAACTGTCCTTACTCCACTGCCCCCCCCAGTCTTCAAGACTCCAGACTGCTCACCCCTGGAGGACGTCCTGTACCTTGGTGTGTGGTTAATCACCTTGGCTTCTCTAGCCACATGGATGCCACAAAATGCTCCTCACCAAGTTTGGCCTACTATACTGTAACAAATCTTGCATCACTCTCCCAGCCAGCTGCCAGGTCATTTTCAATTTGTTTATGTGGATGTGGTCTACAGTGTGGCCCATATACTTTAGCCAGGCTGGACCCTCGCTTCCACTCCTGTTGTTTTGCAGTAAGCCACCCTCCCTGCACTCATCACTGCTTCCTTATGATGGCTGGTACCTCCCCACATGATAGGTGTCTATCCTACTGTGCCTCTCTCCTCACCTTAGGAGAAAATTAGGGCCACTGCTCAATGCAATAAGGGACATGGAAATACCAGCATGATGCTGGGTGCATAGACGGTACCTTCTCTAGCAGAAGAAAGGAAGTGATTTTGCCTCTCTACAGGTCACTAGTGAAGCAGCACTTATAGAAACACAGAAACATAGAATTTGACGGCAGATAAGGACCGCTTGGCCCACCCAGTCTGCCCATTTCGCTACCTAATGGATAAGCTGCAGATCCTAGTTAACCAGCAGCCTACTTCTTTCTACCCTCACCCCCTAGAATTGCCTTATGACTGTCCCATGCATGCTTGAATTCAACCACTGTTTTTGACTCCACAGCCTCCTCCGGAAGGCCGTTCCATGCATCCACAACCCTCTCTGTGAAAAAATACTTCCTTACATTACCTCTGAGCCGCCCCATCTTCAAATTGTGCCCCTTGTTCTTGCACCTCTTTTTTTTTGAAAGATGCTACCCTCTTGGACTTTGTTGATTCCCTTGAGGTACTTGAAAGTTTCTATCATCCCCCCTCCCTCCTTTCCTCGAGGCTACATATTAAGCTCCTTTAGTCTCTCTTCATATGTCTTCTGGTGCAGACCCTGCACCATTTTAGTTGCCCTCCTCTGGACTGCCTCCATCTTGTCTATGTCCTTGTGGAGACTGGGTCTCCAGAACTCACACAGTACTCCAGATGGGGTCTCACCAGCTGTCTGTACAGAGGGATAACAACTTCCTGTTTTCTACTGGTGATGCCTCTCCCTATGCATCCCAGTATCCCCCCCAGCCCTCCTTACTGCCCTCTCACATTGCTTGCCCACCTTTAAGTCATCTGATATGACTACCCCCAGGTCCCTTTCCATCTCTGTGGTTGTTAGTATCTCACTCCCCATTGTGTACTCTTCCCCTGGGTTTTTGTTTCTCAGGTGCATTACCTTGCACTTCTTAGCATTGAATCTAAGCTGCCATACATTTGACCATTCCTCTAACCTTGCCAAGTCCCTTCTCATCCTTTCCACCCCACCTTGTGCATCAACTCTGTTGCAGATCTTTGTGTCATCTGCAAAGAGACATACTTTTCTTTCCAGTCCCTCTGCAATGTCGCTTATAAAGACATTGAAGAGGACCGGTCCTAATACTGAACCCTGCGGTACCCCACTAGTAACCCCCCTTTCTTCAGAGTGGACTCCATTTACTATTACCCATTGTGTCCTATTCTCCAGCCAATTCTTTACCCAGGCTATCATCTTGGGACCCACTCACAGGCTGGCTAACTTGTATATTAATCTTTTGTGTGGGACTGAGTCAAATGCCTTGCTAAAGTCTAGGTAGGCCATGTCCACAGCCCCTCCCTGATCTACTACTTTGGTCACCCAGTCAAAGAAATCTATTAGATTAATCTGGCATGACCTTCCCACTGTGAATCCAGGCTGCCTTGGGTCCTGTGCCCCTCTGGCCTCTAGGTTACCTGACAATTCTTTCCTTCAGAAGTGATTCCATCATTTTCCCTATCATTGAGGTTAAACTAACAGGTCTGTAGTTTCCTGCTTCTGCCCTGCTCCCACTTTTGTGAAGGGAAATCACATCTGCCCTCCTCCAGTCCTCAAGCACCACCCCATCCTCCCATGATTTGTTAAAGAGGGTAGTCAGTGGTGTCACTAGTTCTACCCTTAGTTCTTTTAGAATTCTGGGATGAATCCCATCAGGCCCCATTGCTTTGTCCACCTTCAGTTTTAAGAGTTCTTTCAGAACCTTTTCTTCTGTAAATGGGCTGATATCAACTTCTGTATCCAGAGTGTTTCTATTGTTTGTTTTAGGTACCTCCCCCTCTTCATTTGTAAATACTGAGCAAAAATATTTGTTTAGTATCTCTGCCTTTTCACCATCACCCTCTGTCCACCTCCCTTTATTAAGCCTCACTATCCCTCCCTTAGTCTTCCTTGCTCCCTGATGTACCTAAAAAGGTTTTATCCCTTCTTAACTGAGCTGGCTATCTTTTCTCAGTTTGGGACTTTGCTGTTCTGACTGCCTTCCCAGCTTCCTTTGCTTTAACTGATACAATTCTCTGTCCTGCTCCTTCTGTGATTCCTTGTACTTTCTGAATGCTTTCTTTTTCTCTTGAACCTTCACTGCCACCTCCTTTGAGAACAATAGTGGTTTCTTACATCATTTTGTTTTGTTTATTTGTTTCACACAAAGGCTTGTTACCTCTGTGATGGCAGTTTTTATTATTCCCTATTGTTCTTCCACCTCTCCTTCCTGCCCATTTGCTAGTGCATTCCTTAGGCACTCACCCATTTTGGCGCAGTCAGCCCTCCTGAAGTCCAGTACTACTGGATTATGGTGTACAGTTCACCTTAAAAAGGACAAGGATCGCTTAGAATCAATCAGAAGTGCAACCAAATGATACACAGGAAACAAGAGAAGACCTAAGAGGAGAGGTTGTTGATCTGAAAATGTACTCCCTAGAGGCCTGAAGGGAAAGTTGGGACATGGTAGAAACATTCAAATGCATGGAGAGAACAAACAGGGTGGATTGCCAATAGAGGTGATCTGATGTACGTATTTATTTAGTTTTTGTCAACCAGGTAAGTACATAAGACAACTGAATACATATTTCTAGGTACAACCCTGGAGAGTACAAAAGATCATATTAGAGATAGAACTTGGAAGGCCAGGCAAATTGACAGCACAAGGTGGAATCCATGCCATTTGTATAGTCAGAAATCAGAAATTCTGATTCCAAGCTTGATTCTCTTCTGATGCCAGTAACGGCATCAGAATCAAACTTTCAATCTGTATTTATAATTCTTCATCCAGATAGTAGCTAAACTTCTCCACACCTGATACACACAGTAAAAGAGGTCTAATTGAGAAGTGCAAAGACCTCCCCCCTTCCCCTACAATTGTTTCTCCCCTCCCTTGCCATAACAGTGACTGATGCCTGCTTCACTAGGGACTGAAGGTATGAGCATCCTGTTCTGGCTTGCTATCCAGCAATAATTCCTTCTTCCAAGGTGTGGTCCAACTTCAAAGAAACTTGTGAGATCCTCCCACTTCTCAGCAACTGAATTTACCTGTGCTGCCCAACCAAACCACTCATACCTGCTCTTGAGTTGCCACCCCAACCAGCCCAGTCCTAACACAATTCCATTTTGACAAAGGGTTTCATCACAGTTCCTCCATTCAGTCCAAATTTGAGACTGAGACACCACCAATGTTTCAGAGCTAAAGGTGCTGCTTCATAAGGACTGGCTAATTTGCTTGATATATAGAATAAAATATATACTATGAGTTTTGAAAACACTTTAACACAATAATATGAATCATTAAACTGTCTATATAGTTATTTACATAGATTTTTCATTTCATTACTGCTTCTTTTTTAAATTTATTCATGTAATCAAAACATAACAATATACTGTATGGTGTTACCTGTCGGTCCAACATGGTCCTTTGAGTGTGTGGCTGCCTGAAGAGGCATGGGGGTGGGCTTCAGAATCCTCCTGCTCTATCGTCCACCAGGAGTAAATGGGGACTTTTTGAGAGAATCTGAGGAGCTCGTCGCCGGCCTGATGTTGGAATCCCCCAGATGGTTGATTCTGGGGGATTTCAATGTCTGGATCAATGATAGGCTCTCGAAAATTGGGAAGGATTTTCTTAGAAGTATGGAGGATCTGGGCCTAATGCAGTTTGTGACATCAGCGACGCATGCAGGTGGCCACACACTGGACTTGGTATTTTCTGTAGGTTTTTAAATTTCTGACCTCAGTATTGATCCAGTGGTTTGGTCAGATCATAACACCATGGGGTTCGGGTTTAGAGCCCCTTCCCCAAATTGGTCCTGCCCCTGTGGAGATGGTCCGTTACCACTTGCTAAGAGGAGTTTCCTCATTGGGACTGTCTGCAGTGCTGGACCTTTTGAGTGTTGTGGCAGCTTGTGCAACTGGGCCAGAGGAAGCAGTGGCAGCCTATAATGGAGCTATGACTGTGGTCTTCGACTCAATTGCACCCGTTCATGTCCACCCCTTATCCATGCTCCAGAGACCTCCTTTGTTTGATGAGGATCTCCAGTAGTTAAAGATTAAGGGGCGGAGGTTAGAGAGAGATGCTGGAGATCTGGCTCAGTGGGGGAAAAACTGACCCTGAAGTCACATTATGTTGACTATCAGGTGGCAACCTCCAGGAAAAAGATGGAATTTCTGTCTAGGGAGATTGCTGCGGTGGGGAATAGACCAGCCAGCTCTTCTGCATGGTAGACAGACTTTTACATCTGACCTGTCTCCATGTCAGGGGAGCAGGTTCAAGCACTAGGTGTGAGGAACTGGCTCTATTATTCACCAACAAGGTGTCCTCCATCAGGCTGAGGTCTCCCTGAGTATCTCTTGAAAAGGATGCAGGATTCAGCCTGAGTTGTGCCAAAACACTCCTCCTGCCTGGGATGAATTTGAGCTGGTTGGGGTGGAGGAGGTAGTGGGGATTATCTCAAAGCTATGACCTATGCAGTGTGGTCTGGACCCAGGTCCGATCCACCTTTTGGTTGGATGTCTGGACCTGATTGGATCTGTGGGTGCTGAGATACTCTGGAGTTCCTTGAGGAGTGGGGTTTTTCCATTGTCCTTGAGAGAGGCTGTGGTTAGACTCCTTTTGAAGAAGCCATCTTTGGACCCAGACAGCCTCGGCAACTACAGACCGGTCTCAAGCCTTCCATTTTTAGTAAAGGTTATAGAAAAAGTGGTGGCCATGCAGCTGGAGAGACATCTCACCTCTTCCTCTACCTATGAGCCTTTCCAGTCTGGATTCTGGGCAGGGCATAGCACTGAGATGGCCCTAGTAAAGGTGCTGAGTGATCTCCTGATGGTGAGGGACAGGACATCAACTAGTTTATGTCATACCTAACAGACAGGGTATAAAAGGTGAAAATAGGAATTTTTTCATCTAGCCCAATCCTCTGAACTGTGGAGTTCTGCAGGGTTCGGTCTTGTCGCCCTTATTGTTCATAGTGTATATGATGCCATTAAGGGACATTATCAGGTGGTACAGGCTGGGGTTTTACTGCTATGCAGAAGATACCCAGCTGTACCTGTCCTGTGCACCTGATGCTCAGGTGTCAGACTCAGTGTTTAATAACTGCCTGGAGGAAATTCAGTCCTGGGTGACTCGAAACTTGCTTAAACTCAATCCAGACAAGACTGAGATACTACTAGTGGATCCGGGTTGTCTTGGAGGAAGGGGGGCAGGAGGTCGCATACCAGTCTAGTATTGGGGGGTGTTCCCCTTGTCCCTTCTAGACAGGTGAATGACTTGGGTGTGATCCTAGATGATAGCTTGACACTTGAGGCTCAGGTGTCGGCCGTGGTCAAGAATGGATTTTACCATCTTAGGGACATTGCCCAAATATGAGCCCTGATCCCTCCCGAGGACCTGCCCACACTGGTACATGCATTTGTCACTACCTTGCTGGACTACTGTAATGCGCTATACCTTGGGTTATCTGGTGGCAATTTCCACAGGCTGCAGCTAGTGCAGAATGCGGAGGTAAGACTTCTGACCAGGGCAAGAAGGTGCAATCATATTATCCCAGTCCTCTGCGGGCTGCACTGGCTGCCAGTCAGGTGGAGGACTGTCTTCAAGATAGGGCTCCTCACCTACAAGACCCTACATAGAAGGGGTCCTGTATACCTGCAAGATCTCCTGGTTCCTTCCCACCCAGTTTGGACACTCCATTCTGTCGAGGGGAGCCTCCTTGGGATTCCCAGGGTAAGGTTGCAGAACTCTGGAGATAGGGCATTTGTGGTTGCCGCGCCTACCCTGTGGAACTCCTTACTGGAATTTTTAAGGAGGACCCCCTCAGTAGAAGCCTTTAAAAAAGGATTGAAAAGACACCTATTCCAACAGGTATTTTTAGAATTTTGAGATTTTCTGATTATAGAATGACAATTAATGATTTTGTTTTAGAATTATTGCATGAATATATGTTTATTGGCATGGTTTTATTGTTTGATATGTGGATTTCTATTTTGCATAGCACTCAGAGAGGTTAGGACCGACGACCCCAACGTGCATCCTGATGCTGGTTGGGGGGGTGGGCTGGAGGGGTTCAAGGGGGGCTTCCAACCCTAACACCAAATTTCCTCACTTTTGTCACTGTGGAACAACCCTAACTGATGCATTAAACAGAGTTTTTTGCCTCTAATTTCCCTTCCTTTTGAGAATGATGACGAGAAATAGTGAATGTAATACAGCAGGAGCGCTGGGCCCTTTGGGCCCCATGCTCCCACCACGTGATGTCTTGTGACATAGTAACAGGAACAACAGTGCAAACAGAAGCACCAACAGTGGCACACATGGTAACGGAAACGTAAATGGTAAAGGAAACGTTAATAGAAACGCAAGCACAAAGTGACGCCGAATTGAACGGTGACACAAACGGACATTGAAGCGCATATGGAAATGCAACTGGTAACGCAAACAGTGATGGCAGCGGTATTTTAAATGGAAATGTTAAGTGTCACAGCAAAAAGAACGCAAAAGGGAACAGAAACAGAAATGCGAACGCAAGCACACACGTAAATGCAAACCGTAATGCGCACAGGCACGGTACCGCAATTGTAAATGCAAATGGTAAAGTTAAGATGAAGAATAACGCCAAAGGAAACAGAAATGGAAATGGGAACAGAGGCGCGTACGGAAACGCAAATCGAAATGCGCACAGGCACAGTACCGCAATTGTAAATGCAAATAGTAACGGTAACAGCAACAATAACAGCAAAGGAAAGAGAAACACAAACGAAATGCAAGCGCATATGGAAACGCAAACTGTAATGTGCACGGGCACAGTTACGCAATTGCAAACGCAAATGGTAACAGTAACAACAAGAAAGACGCAAAACAAAAGAGAAACGGAAACGCAAATGAAAGGGTTGCCAGAAACGCAAATGGCACTGTGCATGGTGACGCAAACAAAAATGCAAACAGAAACAGTAGTGGAAACACAAATGGTAACAGTAACGAAAACGCAAGCGCAAATGACAACGCAAAGGGTAACGCACATGGTGGCATACACGGGAGTGGTAATGCAAATGGGGACATAAACACAAGTGGAAACAGTAACTGTAACAGTAATGAAAGTGCACACCCTGTTTTTGCTGAACAGGTGCATAGAGAAACACAGTGTGTACAAAGAATGTATGCATTGTAATGGACATCGAAGCTTAAAATGAGCATTGGAAGTACTTAATTGATAATATCTCAGCAACCACACGACATTGAAAAAAAATTGAAATTTCACAAAAATCATGATTTTCCTGGCTATTTTTTTGCCATAAAGCACAACAAAAAATCTGTATCTCACATCGTTTTTGAGATACGAGCCTCGAAAGGCGCAGCGTACACCACCATGTTAGTCTATAGGAAAAAATGCCAAATTCGGAATGCCATAACTTGGCAGCAGTGCAATATTTTTTCACCAAACTAGAAAAAGGCACATCTGTGAGATGTTGGCTGTCTTCCCTCCATATTTCAGCCCAAAAGACCAAACCGTTCTTTTCCAGCAGGGTGGCAAAGAACTCCTGTCATTTTGGCCATAGTCTGGAAAAGTAGTGTTGCAATTTGCGGCAATTTTACGCCAAATATCTGTGAAAGTGTCAGGTGCGACACTATTTTACACACTACTGTTTCCAGAAATTTGAAAAACATATTTCTGGGGTGTTTTATTCCCCAAAATAAAGACATAGCTAGCATCATCAGGTCCGACTAGGTGAACGTAGAAAGAATTGTGTCCCTAGAGGGTCCCAATTTTAAATACCAAGCATTTTCTGATCACTAACTGAAAACAAAATGGTGGATTGCGACACTACTAGGGCCATTTGCAACACTAAAAGTGCATTTGCGAAAGTGTTGCACTTTTCTTAACTTTCCCATTGACTTATAATGGGAACTTGTTTTTGAATTGAACCGTTTAATATTTTTTCACGAATCTTCCAAGGCACATTGGGCACCCCGGCCGCACATTCCCTGAAGTTTTTGGACTGGCCGCACAAACCATGTGACCTGTAGGTGAGAGCAAAGAATTTGCAAAAAAGCATAATTGCACATTTTGTTGTCGCTTAATAACTCCGCAGTCGTATATTGGACTGGTCCCAAGATCTACCATACCCAATTATGCATACCAAATTTCAGGCAAATCCATTGAGTGGTGGCAAAGTTATTAAGGTGCAAAATTTGACCCTTTAACCTTAAAAGTGCTACTCAACCCTAACTATGGTAGCACTACCGTGCTACCATACTATACATATATATATATATATATATATATATATATATATATATATATGCATATATATATCATAGTTTTAAACATAACGACATATATTGCCGTTCTTTTTTAGCACTGTCTCCTATGCTTTCTCATAGTCTGATGTTCAGGTCCTTCTGACCCTGCAAATCAATCCATTAATTGTGAAGAACAAACAATTACTGACTTTCAGTGTACAATTCCTATACAGATGTACACCCGTGATATTTAATAATGCAGTCTGCTGTACAAAACAGAATCTTTACCTCCACTGTAATATTCCTTGGGCAAACCTGTCATGTTTATTCTGTTGGTAAAAACAGAAATAGAATTTGTTGGCAGAAAGGACCAGTTGGCACATCCAGTCTGCCCTATTATTATTCTTATAAAACAAAGGAGAAAGGTCAGTGACGGCAGAACATATGATAGAAATGAATAAGCTATCCTCATCTATTTTATAGCATTGATTTTCTGTAATTCATTCTTTGGTAACAACTTACTGGGTCAAACTGCCTTTTTATGTTTGCTTGCACGCATGTGCAAGAAACATAGTGCCACCATATGAGTTTTCGTAGGTGTGTCTCCCCCACTTCTAATACTCTGCTCCCTTTTGCAGGCACGGCTGCACCGCACCAATGAATGTCTGAGCTGTCTATGACAGCTGCTCAGATGCAGTGGTGTACAGCTGAAAGGAAAACACCGCTGCAGACAATTTGCATACTGCTGTCGGCAGTATGCAAATTGCCTGCATCGGCACTGCATCTGAACTGTTTGTCATAGACAGTTCTCCCCCCCCACGAACACATAGGTGTATGCTGGGAGCCCACCCCAGCATGCTAATGCGCCCTCCCATACAGTGTATGGCCGACGGGGTTCCTAACTCCCCATCGGTTCCGTACTCCCCAACACACCTTCCAGGTGCCATGCCAGGAGCCCACCCCAGCATGGCAAACATCCGTCTGCTGCCCCCAAACACACTTTCAGGTGCCACACTGGGAGCCCACCCCAGCATGGCAAACATCCGCCTGTTGCCCCCAAACACACTTCCAGGTGCCACGCTGGGAGCCCACCCCAGCGCAGCAACCTCTGTATGGCCGACGGGGTGCCCAATCCCCGGCCGGCTCCACTGCCCCCACCCCCAAAATAACTTCCAGCTGCCATGCTGGGAACCCACTCTGCATGGCAAAAGTCCCGTCATCTTCCTAAAAGAAAAAGACCTAAAAACAAAAAACGGTCCCTCGTTGATTGTCTTGCCCCCACGACTCGTGCACACCCTCAGCGCATCCACCTCCCCACACCCCCCAACCCCATATTTACCTCCGGAGGCCGGCCGGATGATCTTCAGTGGACCTGGAACATGTCTGCATACTTCAAAGCAGAACGCGAACTAAAGAAATGCCGGTAAGCTGTATAATGGAATAAATGCTTTTTTTTTTCAACTTTGGTGCATATCTTGGCCATTTTTGGAAATTTTTTCACCAAATTTTCAACATGGGGTTCTTAGGGCCTACCTCATGAATTCAGTCACTGTCATTTTGTTATTTGGTCCCAAAAGGTGATTTCATGGTCACTGTGCGGAACCACCTTTTGGGACCCAGTAATGAAAGGACTATGCCACAGTCCATGAGGTAGGCCCCCCCAAAACCCTATGTTGAAAATTTGGTGAAAAAATTCCCAAAAATTACTGTTTTATGAGAATGCATTGCGCTGTTCCTATACACGCTCATAACTTCGCAAATTTGTAATACTTTCACTCCAGATTTTCAACATTTGCCATTTTACCACACCTCCTTATAAGCAGTACAGCTGTCATTGTTCATATCTTGCCCAAAATGTGTTTTCGCGCATGTAGCACACAATGGCGCAGTCGGTGTGCAAAATCAATGTTCGGGACAGATTAAGAAACTCACAGTGACACTGTTCATGAGCAGAGGTCTTAAAATGGCTATGCTGACAATTTGGTGCCAAAAGTCCATAAAATGATTGTGTTTACGAGCGTGTATTGTGCAGTTTCCATGCACCCTCGTAAGTTCACGAATTTGTAATATTTTCAGTCCAGATTGTCAACACTGGAATTTTTCAACACCTCCTTATGAACAGTACAGCTGTCATTTTTCACACCCTGGCCGAAATGTGTTTTTACACTTCTGGCGCAGAAATGCGTGGTCGCTGTGGGAAATCAGTGTTCAGGACAGATTAAGAAAATCACAGTGACACTGTTCATGAGCAGAGGTCCCAAAATGCCTTTGTTGACAATCTGCTGTAAAAAATCCCCAAACTAATTACATTACAGGTGTGCATTGTGCAGTTTCTACGCACACTCGTGACTTCACCAGTTTCTTTCATATTTTCATTCCAGATTTTTAACATTGCATTTTTTACTCCTCCCCATGAGCAGTACAGTTGTCATTTTTCACATTCTGTTTAAATTTGTGTTTTCGCACCAGTGGTGCCAAATGGCATAGTCACTGTGCAAAATCAGCTTTCCACTGGGCAGAGAGGGACAGTGAAAAGACTGAGATACTGAACGAATATTTCTGCTCAATATTCACAAAAGAGGAGGAGCGGGAGGTGCCTAATCCAATTAACAGAAGCACTCTGGAAAGGAGGGGGGGGGGTTGATCCCAGTCCTTTCACAGAAGAAAGGGTTCTGAAAGAACTAAAACTGAAGGTGGACAAGCAGTGGGGCCTGATGGAATTCACCCCAGAATTCTGAAAGAATTAAGGGGAGAACTAGTGAAACCACTGACTACCCTTTTTAACAAATCATGGGAGGATGGTGTGGTACCTGAGTGCTGGAGGAAGGTGGATGTGATTTCCATTCATAAAAGTGGGAGCAGGACAGAGACAGAAAACTACAGACCTGTCAGTTTGACCTCTGTGGTTGGGAAAGTGATGGAATCACTTCTGAAGGAAAGAATTGTTGAGTACCTAGAGGCCAGTGGGGCACGGGACCCAAGGCAGCATGGGTTCACAGTAGTAGACCAGGGAGGGGCTGTGGACATGGCCTATCTAGACTTTAGCAAGGCATTTGCCACAGTCCCACACAAAAGATTAATAGTCAAATTAACCAGCCTGGGAGTGGGTCCCAGGGTGGTAGCCTGGGTAAACATTGGCTGGACAACAGGACACAGAAGGTAATTGTAAATGGAGTCCACTCTGAAGAAAGAGGGGTTACTAGTGGCGTACTGCAGGGTTCAGTACTGGGTCCAGTCCTTTTTAATGTCTTTATAAGTGACATTGCAGAGGGACTGGAAGGAAAAGTATGCCTCTTTGCATATGACACAAATATCTGCAACAGGGTTGATACACAAGGAGGTGTGGAAAGGATGAGAAGGGACTTGGCAAGGTTGGAGGAATGGTCAGAAGTATGGCAGCTTGGATTCAATGCAAAGAAGTGCAAAATAATGCACCTGGGAAACAAAAACCCAGGGGAAGATTACACAATTGGGGGGGTAGTAACAACAACAAAAATGGAAAGGGACCTGGGGTTAATCATATCAGATGACCTTAAGGCTGGCAAGCAATGTGAGAAGGCAGTAGGGAGGGTTGGGGGGATACTGGGATGTATAGGGCTAGGCATCACCAGCAGAAAACAGGAAGTTGTTATCCTTCTGTACAGACAGTTGGTGAGACCCCATCTGGAGTACTGCATCCAGTTCTGGAGACCCTATCTCTGCAAGGACATAGACAGGATACCGGCAGTCCAGAGGAGGGCAACTAAAATGGTACAGGGTCTGCAAGAGAAGCCATACGAGGAGAGACTAAAGGAGCTTAATATGTATACCCTTGAGGAAAGGGGGGGGGCATGTTAGAAACTTTTAAGTACCTCAGTGCAATCATCAAAGTCCAAGAGGGTGGCATCTTTAGAAAAAGAGATGTGCAAGAACAAGGGAACACAATTTGAAGATGGGAGGGGGCGCTTCTGGGGCAATGTGAGGAAGTATTTTTTCACAGAGAGGGTGGTGGACACATGGAACAGCCTTCCTGAGGAGGCTGTGGGGTCTAAAACTGTGGGGAGAATTCACGAATGCATGGGACAGACCTAAGGCAATTTTTGTGGGGGGTAGGAAGAAATAGGCTGTTGGTTAACTAGGATTTGCAGGTTATCCTGTAGGTAGGGAAATGGGCAGACTGGGCGGGCCAAGCGGTCCTTATCTGCCATCAAAGTCTATGTTTCTATGCTAACGAACTGCTATTGCCACGGTTCATGAGGTGGGGGTCACAAAAAAATCCATGTTTAAAAAATTTGGAGTGAAAATACCAACAAATGCCTGGGACATTAGGGTTTCCGTCCATAATGTCCGACCCTGAATAGACTGACAGGCATCAGGGGTGTGACTTGGGATTGTCGCCTGTAATACTCCTGCCATTCCACCCCCACCCACACCCTGCAGCCAGTGACAGGCATCGAGGTGTGCCTTGGACTATTTGGCCCCAAAGTTCACCCCATTCTCCTATACTGCACCCATCTCACCGTATTTCTTCTGGAATGGGGTGAGCATAAGGTCCAAAGACTCCAAGGCACACTGTGACACTTGTCGGTGTCTGCAGGGTAGGGTGTGGTGAAATGGCATGGCCGTTATACCTGATGACCCAAAGGCACACCCCAGTGCCTGTCAGTCTCTGCAGTGTGCTGGTGGGATTGGCTTCAGTTCAATACTTCACTGCCATTCCTATTATGCATCTGTCTAACTCCTACACTACCAATGCCAATGCCAGCAAGCAAACATTCGGGCATTGACAAATGCTTGTTTATTCTATCAGCATTTTTCTTAAAAAACATGGGAGAAAATCTGGTGCCTGTGAAACATATCACAACACTGAATAAGCCTCGTTTACTCTTACATTTGATACTAGGTAAATTGGGTGGACCCATGGTCTTCTTCTGCTGACATTGTCAATGATTCTACATTTACTTATTTATAGCTCCTATTTAAGTGATATCACTCAGCTGGTGCATACACAGGAATAATCAGCTGATGTGGGTGCTTAAATGCTGAGGTCAAAGGACACGGCTTTTAATCAACTACATAAGCTGGTTATTCCAAGTATACCCCAGCTAACTAAATATTATTTTATTTATTTATTTAAAAGTTTTACCAGGAAGGCATACTGAGCAGATAACTGCTTAATTCCAGATGCATCCTGGGGCAGAGGGGAACATGGGAGACAACACCAATATGTACAGACAATAAATAGAAAACAGCACAATTTTTACATGAATACAGCAGATAGTCATAAGACGCAATCACATAGTAGTAGACTTCAGATCTACAGGCCCAGTTGGGGCATCAACTGGCAGCACGATCTAGACATCCTACCAGGCAGGTGAGAATGCTCAGGCCTAAGACAGGGAGGATTAGGTGCATGTACAGGTGGAGCAGAAGTGGGCTTTGAGGAGGGAGTTGAGGTAGTGGGTGGTGACTAGATGTTTTGAACCCAGAATTTTGAAAGTTCAGTGGCAGTTAAAGTGGAACATGCCTTTTCCCCCCTTTTTTCTGTGGACTAAATGGATAACCTATTGTGGGCATGCCTGAAATGTGGATAACCTTCTGTGGACATGCCTGAAATGTGGATAACCTACTGTGGACATGTATGAAATGTAGATAATCTACTGTGGACATACCTGAAATGTGGATAACCTACTGTAAGCATGTCCGAAATGTGGATAACCGTCCGTGGACATGCCTGAAATGTGGATTACCTACTATGGGTGTGTCTAAAATGTAATTGTGATAGTTTGTGGGGTACCAAATGACAGTTTTCTTGTGTTCTTATTGACCTACAAGAGATATCTTTTGTATAATTTCTTTTATTTATTCTTTGAAATTAACTTATTAGGTTGCACCACTCTTTTCATTTAATAACTCCACTATAGCTCTGTTTTAGTTTTTCGTTCAGTTTCTCACTTTTTTCCACTGGTCCTATTTTAATTAAAACACATAGCCACCAAATACTACCTTCTAAGCATTTTTTGCCTCTTTCACATAAATGTCCTACATAACATTCGGAATTCTTACTGTTCCAAAGCAGAGTCTGCCTCCATTTGTCCTGGGCTGCCTAATCTTTTCCTTTTTCCATAAGCAGGTTGTGTTATAAGCAAACATGTACAAATGCCTCATGTTTGTAATTTTGTTTGATTTAAAAAAAAAAAAAACATTTGGTACTCAGTAACTTACCTGTGTTTGGGAATCTGATTATGTAATGGTGACCTTCACCTCTCTGCACACAAACCCTTTTCTTCACAATTCAGTTCAATTCAATTTTATTCAAAATAAACACCGTTGTGCAAAGCTCATTTACAAAGACGTCCTGTTAAGGCAAACTTCAAAGACAAATGAACATGCTACAGACATAAATCGTGCTCAATACTGTGTACAATTTTCAAGGCATTGTTACGTAGGCATAGCAAAGTTTCAAGTGCAGGGCAAGGACCAGTCCAGGGGGTATGGGGATGGAAGCTCACCATTGCTGCTGCCTATGTTATACATCTGGAATGATGGCAGCAAGATTTATGTTCCAAGGAGATGGAAAAGAACCATTCCATGACCTTTGTACTGGAGAGCAAGGGGCAGTTTGCAAGGTGTAGGTATTCTGGCAGGGAGTTCCACACAGTTGGGTATCTGTGAATGAAACTGAGAGACCCATGAGTCATGTTTACGTGTTGGACCAGCAGCTCAATTGATCCAGTGAACTGTAGGGATTAGTGTTGCTCAGATGGTATCTGGACCAATCCGGATCCACCAGATCCCTGTCCTCGCGGTAGGTTAGTGGATCTGGCCAGATACCATCATTATTTGCCCGTGGATCCAGCTGTCGGATCCCGGGTCAGATCCAGGGATCTGACACCAGATCTCTGGATCTGGTGCTGGTATCCAATGCCAGATCCAGGGATCCGGCATTGGATCTCTGGATCCGGCACCAGATCCCTGGATCCAGCACCGGATAATGCGGGATTCAACTCGGGATCTGACCTCCGATTTTGGACGGATCCTGGGGTGGATCCCACTCAAATAGTGCCACCATCCACTGGATCACTGGCGGATCCAGAGCGGCACTATCCAAGTATCACTAGTAAGGATCTAGGACAAGACCTGTGAGTAAGCCTTGAGTGCAAATAAGGTGTGACAATGCCTTTGATGCACTTCAGGGAGAACAGTATGAAGTGCAGTTCCCTCCTGTCACCCAGGGACAGCCAGTTTAATGCACTGCACAGCTTATAATGGTGAGAGTCATAAGGACAGTCAAATATAAGCCTAGCTGGCCTGTTGTAAGGAACATTTAATTTGGTCAGGCTGGACTTGGAGGCATCATGGAGGAAGATGTCCATGTAGTTGACAGAAGGGAGTATCATAGATTGGATTAGTTTCTCTCTGTCTCTCTCTCTTTCTCTGTCTCTCTCTCTCTCTCTGCAGTCCTGGGGTAGCAAGGATTTGTTGCTGAACAGGAAATCAGTCTTCGGGCTTAGGCTTTTGACAGATTTGTCGATCTGGATGTTCCCTGAGTGAGTTGACTCAGAAACCCGAATACTTGTAACTCACTTACCACTAACCTCATTTGATTTCAGCTTCCTGCACTGAATCAGGTGGGGGTGGGTCTGCACATTTAGCATGATGATGTTATCTGCTCAAACATGCAAGCATATCAGTACTGCGCAACAATCCCTTACCTGCCTGATTTTATTACGGGCAGTAGTAATGTAAACTACTGATGGCCGGTAGCTGTGTAATTTTATCTGCTGGCTAAAGTGAGCCTCAATGATGTTTCTGTCACTCTGTTTACAAAAACACTTCTTGTTTTTTGAATTCCTATTACTGTGTCCCTATCTATTATTGTCTTTGTTTAGCTGCAAGCCTAGAGTTTGAATTTGGGAGTAAGCATATCATTAGGGGTCACTGACTGTGGGAGTTGCAGTTATTTTCTGTGGGGCAGCACCCTGGAAAATGTCTGTCAAAAGGATCCCCAGAGGTGGAGAGTCTGCTTATTACTTTTATCTCCAGCCTGACTGAACAACAATGCCTTTCACCCGAAGCCTAATAGACTTTGCCCAAAGAACACTGGCTTAGGCTTGCACTTTATGGATGGGGACGGTTACATAATAGCCAGAATACCTGTAATTAGCTGTTTGTATCAATGACACAAGCTATGTATAGCAAGATACCATAAGAGCATTTCACGTTTGAAATCCACAACAAACTTCCAGCTTTTGCCACTGAGGCTGTGAGTAGTGGCCCCTAAAAACAATGTCAACTATTTGCTACTTACAGGTGAGAGGGTACCCCTGAATTACCATCTACTGTATGTTGACTATGTGCATATCATCTGATGAGTGGTCATGTCTAAATGTCTGCATATACACATAGTAAATGAATCTAGAAATAGATTATGTCAGCAGAAAATGACCCAAAGGTCCATCTAGTCTACCATGTCCCCTACCTACTGTAGCTCATGCTAAACCTAATGCTGGCTGGATTTAGAGATCCTATAGCCTGGTGAGTGATCATCACCCCCCTTCCCGAGGGTCCGACTATTTCCTTATCTTTGTCAGACCCAAGTTTAAACTGTAGTATACATATACATACCTAAAGGAAGTACCTGGGAAGCCATTACGGCTGTAGTCCCTAGCCTTAGCATTTGTAGCCTTTCTGTAGTTTGTGTTATGCCCAGTGGGCATCCTTTGTCTGTTGTCCTGCTCAGAGAATAAAGATGGCCACAAGCAAGCTGCTCTGCATCTGAATATGTCTGTCTCAAACCTCTAGATTATCACAGTGGTGACGAGGCCTATTCTAATCCATGGGTGCCACCGTGGTCGGGTAAACTGATAAGTATTTTAATGCAAGTTTTGAGCCCAGAGCCATTCAGGAGCCATAAAACGCTCCCTGCTGCCTTGCCTGTAGCTGAGCGTTCTCCTGTTCTGCTTCTCGTCCATCTGCCAGCAACCCTTCCACCTGACAGCAGCAATTAAAACTGGGTGTTGACATGAACAGAATGGGAATGTCCCTTTACGTCCAAGAGTCAAGCTGCCACAAGTGCTGTCACGTGGTTGTGCTAACTATAAAAAAATGGAAGAAAAGTTAAAGTTCTGGCAACCTGCTTGGTGCACTGCCACTCTGCCTGCCTCTCTCCCAGTGACTACAATCAGCAGCTCAATCTGGCCAGACTCCTCACCACACAATACAGGCACAGCAAAGCCTGTGAAGGACATGCATGCAATATATTCCTATATAAAGACCCGCACCTGAAAAGAAAATAATGAAGGGCTCCAGGGCACATCCAAAGGAGCCATAAATCTTCCTGACAACACCAATGACAGGCAGAAGCAGCAAGCAGACACCACTTCCCCTCAAGCCTGCACAGCCTGTGTGTAACATAGCCCTCTACACAGGAGGATTGAATTGAAGGTATCCATCAGTAAAAGCAGCACAGCATCAGCACCCACTGGCTGAACTGAAGCCAAGTACATACAGGAAGCACAGAATTAAAGAAACAAGTTTTCTGGAAAGTGGAGCTACAGAGCAGCGCGGTCACTGGTTCGACACTGAAAATAGCACATCACAACCCACAGGCTACATTTAAGCACAGCATCAGGAATTGCTAGCAACATGGCATCAATTGGACAAGTACCAGAATTTGATGGATGAAAAGAGGACATTGAGTCTCATATGGAGTACTTTGAATGCTGGTTGGCAGTAAATGACATCGGCAATGACAAAAAGGTAAATGTCTGCCTGGAAATTTTGGGACCCATAGTCTAGGGACCTCTCAAGAGTCTCACTGTACTTGTCAAGCTGGTGGACATGCGGTATGAGCAACTTGTCATGACCCTTTCATAGCATTTCAAGCCCAATCCGATTCTCAATGCAGAATGCTTTTGTTTTCATCGTCAGAACCAAGAAAAGGGTGAAGTGCTTGCTGATTACATCACTGCACTGAACCTTCCAGCAAGCACCTATGAGTTC
Organism: Neoceratodus forsteri; assembly: GCA_016271365.2. Classification (NCBI taxonomy): domain Eukaryota; kingdom Metazoa; phylum Chordata; order Ceratodontiformes; family Ceratodontidae; genus Neoceratodus; species Neoceratodus forsteri. Next base: position 426,688,048 of record CM057450.1, on the reverse strand, counting down.
AACCAGTTTCTGGATGATGCCCTATGGGATCAATTTGTCTGTGATCTGAAAGGAGAAGCCTATCACAAATGTTTTTTGCCAGAGAAAGACTTAACTTTCAAGTCAGCCTGTGATATTGTGCTTGCTTTGGCACTTGCCTGGAAGGACACCAGGGATCAAGCAGCACATTCTGAACCACCAAGGAGTGAGTTTCACAGGGTCACCAATATGCCAGGGGTCAATGAATATTCCAGATCTTGAAGTAGTCCACCAGCATTTCAGCAGCAACCACAAACACATTGGAAGCCGGCATCACAGACCAGTTCCACAAAGTCAAAACAAGTTTGCTACTGATGTGAAGGTAATCACCAGCAAGCACATACTGATTTCAACAAGAATAATGCCACAATGGTGGAAAATCTGGTCATCTACAGAGAGTGTAGAAAAGTGCATTACGGATTGCTCGAGCACAGTATGTCACAAGCACCATGCCAGAGCCTGCACAGAAAGAAGAGTCATTGAAGCTGTTCACTGTTTACACAATGTAAGGAACTAGAATGGGAATTCACCTCTGTCAAATTGGCAGGCAAACCTGTTGGCATGCAGCTTGACATGGGGGCATCAGTATCTGTTGTGCCAGAGAACATCTACAAGGAGAGCCTCAAGAAGTGCCTGTTGCAGCCATCACATATTCAACTCACGTTTTATGCCAGAGAACTATTCCCTGTTCTGGGTGAGATTCAGATACCAGTCACCTACGAGGGAGGAGGATAGACCTTGTCTCTAGTGGCAGTGCAAGGAGAAAGAGCTGCATTATGTGAAGAAACTGGCTAGAAAAGATCAAGTTGAACTGGGAAAAGATCTTCACCTTAAAAACTGTGACAAAAGCACCTCAAGATTCAGTGAGAAAAGTATTAGACAAACATGGTCCTATTTTCCAGGAGAGCTATGGCACAATCCAGGATTTCAAGTCAAAGATCTGAGTGTCAATGGGGGCCACTCAGCTCTTCCACAAAATTTGACCAGTACCCTACCCCTTAAAAGAAGCGGTGGAGAAAGAACTGGATTGTAAAGGATTTGTTTGCCACACTAGCAGGTGGAAATTTCTTTAGCAAGTTTGGACTTATCTTTTGCATACAGCTGTTGGAGTGAGAGCCAGAGTAAGAGCCATATCTCACCATAAACACAAGGTACTTCACTAATATCATCACTTGGCCTATTGAGTTTTGCAAGCACCAGCAATTGTCCAGTGCACAATGGACCAGATACTGCACAGGCAGGACTGTGTAGTCTGCTTTATGGATAATTTCTTGGTAACAGCACCCACAGTGAAAGAGCATCTGACAATGCTTGACCCAGTCATGTACAAATTGTAGTGGTATGGAGTGAAAGTGAAGCTAGTGAAATGTCAGTTTCAACAAGATTCTATAGAGTACCTATGCTGTTGGCTCAACGCCCAGGGCCTGCACCCAACAGAGAGCAAAATGGAAGCAGTTGTCAATGCACAAGTGTCAACAGATGGAACTCAGTTAAAACCATTCTTGGGCCTATTGAACTACTATGGACATTTTCTGTCAAACTTGTCCACATTTTTGCAACCTCTACATGACTTTCTACAGAAAGAAGCTAAATCGAATTGGTCACCGCAGTATGAGGAAGTATTCCAGTCTTGCAATCAATTACTTCTGAATAGCAAGTGGCTAACACACTATGACCCAGTAAAACCTTTGCGACTGGCTTGCAACATGTTCACACATAGAGAGGGCACAGTAATCTCTCATGTGTTACCTTCAGAGGAGAAACAATCAATTGCTTTTGCTTCAAGGACCTTGTTTCCAAGAGAAAAGAATTATGCTCAGATTGAGAAGGAAGCCATGAGCATAATCTTTGGAGTCAAGAAGTTCCAAAAGTACCTGTATGGATGGAAATTCAGTCTGCTACTAGATCACAAGCCTCTACTGGCCATTACTGGGGCAAAAGCAGTGATACCAACTCTCCCAGCACTGAGGATGCAGCAATGTGCCTTGATTTTGTTGGCCTACAACTATGAGATCGAATACAGATGTTCTCAAGACCGTGCAAATACAGATGCACAATCCAGACTGTTATGCAAATATGATACAAAGAAGCAAGATGATGGGGTGATATTCCAATATGCACATATCAAGGAGTTACTCATTGCATCATGGGATGTAGCGGAGGAAACAAGACTGGATCCAGTCCTCACTGAAGTCCTAGATTTCAGCCTAAATGGTTGGCCTAACTTCATAAGAGACCAGACTCTCTGACCTTTCTTTAACAAGAAGGACCAGCTGTCCACAGATCAAGGCTGTGTTCTGTGGGGCACTCGAGTTGTCATACCTCCAAACTTCTGAAAGAGGTTACTTTCCAATGTACATGAGAGTCATCCTGGAATCTCTCAGATGATAGCATTGGCCTGGGGATACCTCTGGTGGCCAGGACTTGATCAAGATATCCAAGGAAGAGTAGTATTACAATATACAGTACCTCTTTAATAAAACAGATTATGAGGGAATTAATAGTACAATGAAAAATATTAAACGGGGTGAACTACTACATAATAAAAATTCGGATGAAATGTGGGAAATTATTAAGGATATCATATATACCACAGCAGAAGAAAACATTCCAATAATTAACAAAGTTAAAAATTAAAAAAAAAAACTGAACGGATGAATCAGGGAATAAAAAGGTTGCTAACAAAAAAACACTGATTATATAAACAGTACATGTGAACTGGTTCCAGCACTATATTAGAAGCCTTTAAAGGGCTGCAAAAAAAAAAATGCAAAACTAAAATCAGGAAAGCCAAAAACAAGCTGAAAAAACATTTGGCTACCAATGCAAATAAAATAAATTATAAGCAATTCTATGCATATATAAATAAATTCCTTAAAGGAAAACCGTGGATATGTCCCCCAGTAGCAACTTAGTTTTGACTGCCACATTAAATGTAGAATCCCCAAGCCATTATTTCACATTCTGTACTCACCATGGTGAATTTTGATGCTTTTTAGAACTCTGCGTGGTCAAACTGGGGGTCGCCATCTTTCCTGCTCCCATGGTGCTCTGTGATGTGCGAGGGTACTTGGGACCAGACGCACCTCATTGTGCATACCTAGCTGCGCTCCCATGTATCATATGCGCACATGCGCCATCACCTCCCTTTTTTCTGTCTGTCTCTGTCTTTTTCCCCTTCCTAATTTACTATTTATTTGCTGGCTCCCAAGTACATTTCTTCCATCTGCATCTCCATTCCTCCCCCATGTCTATGTCCATTGCGATTCCCTGTTTGTTTCAGCCTGTCTCCTTCTATGTGCAGTACCAGTGTGGGTTCTGCATCATATCCGATGACATCACCCTTCCTACTCACCAATCAGGGTGTGTCCTCACTCACTTCTGTCCCTCGATGTATTTTACACCCCTGCCTACATGGACACAAAGAAATCTGTTCCCACTCAGGTCCAAGCTGCTAGCTGATAAGCAGACTCTCATGCCCCTTGCCAGAGTTGCCTTTTGATTTTTCCACCCACCAGCAGTAGCATCGGAGCTGAATTGCAGACACCCATCGGAGACCACCAAGGAGCGTAATCTCACCAGCAGCAGCGGAGGACCATTTGGGGCAACAAGCCACATATGAACATTCTGGGCAGCAGAGCAGACCACTCTGGGGAAGAGATAAAGACCAGCATGGGTCAGAGATGAGGACAGCTCTTGGTGGAGGGCGCTCAGAGTCTCTGGGTGGATCTGTTAGAGTTCTGTTAGTAATGCTGCCTCAACCACTCCACTCAGCCCCCCTCACACCTGCAGTTACCACCGCATACCAGTTCACAGCTGCCAGCGGGAAATAGATCAGTCTACAGCGTGACGCCCTGACAGTCACTGGGTTTGCCATGTTCATTCATTCACTGCTCCATCTGTCTGACAGTCTGCCCCCACCAGTCTGTCCTTACCTTCTAAGAACTGGAAAAAAGGCATTTTTTTAAACTATAAACAAAGCATAGGCAGATCGCACAACAGGGCTGGAAGTCTTGGAAAAAATAGGCAGATGTAGAGGACTCGCTTAGTGGGTTGTTGCCAGGCAGTGCGGGTCACTTGGGGGTATGCATTACCTTTAGAAGCTGCACCAGATTCAAATACTTATTATTGCCCACTGTAGCTTTAAGGATATGCTTAGCAACCCTTGGTTGCTATGGCTTCCTCAGTGGGGGCGGAAAATTTTGGCACCTGCCACGCATGCAGGAGAGGGAAGGAAGTGTAAACAAAAGTGGAAAGCATGGTGTCCTGCAGTGAATTGGAGAAAAACAAGCCACTTGAACTTCTTTGCCCTGTGACACATAAAGTAAGTCTAACTGTAGATTTTAAAGTTAGTGACTGCAGAAAGGACACCAGTTAGGAGCAAAGCAGACACCAAGCAGCGGTACACAGTGCTCACAGACGCTGTGAGAGAGGTATACAATCAATGTCTCCAGAATAAGGTGTAGAGAACCTCTCTCACAGCCGACTGCTAATTTGCATATGAGGAGCGCACAGCGAGCGGCTGTGTATTGGTGAATAGCATGGCACAGTTCAAAATAGAAACCAAATAAAGTAACAGTTTACTGTAAGCACTGGCACAGAGCTAATGGGTGGAGAAACTAAAGCCCAGCACACAAATGTGTATTGCAGAAATTTAAAGTTTTCCACCGTTTCCCTTTAAAAAAACCAACAATTGAGGTTGGCCCCATTAATCATAATTCTACTATTATTGTTGACAATAAATAAATGGCTGAGGCCTTTAATGAGTATTTCTGTAGCATTTATTAAGAGGGTACAAAAATGTTGATTCTGGAAAAGGAAACATCTGAAGAGAAGTTTGAAATATGGTCATATGTTCATAAATAACAACAGAGAAAATTAAGGATAAAATTAGTAAATTAAAAAGAAACGCTTCTCCAGGACCTGATAAAATCTCACTGAGACTTATATGTTACCATATTTAATAACACCACTTAAGATTCTATTTGAGAACTCTGTCAACACTTCTACTATACCTCACAATTGGAAATTGGCACATATAGTCTCGATATTTAAGAACGGGAGTAAGGAGGAAATGCAGAATTATTGCCCTATTAACCTTACGAGTGTGATAGGTAAGATATTAGACATCTTTATTAAGGACAGAATATTACAAATATTAAGTGATATTGGCCCACAACAGCATGGGTTTACAAAAGGTAGGAGCTGCTCCACTAATCTATTGACCGTCTATGAAAAGGTTAATCAATATCGGGACAGAAACATTTCATGTGATGTTATCCATTTAGATTTTGCGAAAGCCTTTGACATGATCCCACACTTGGCAATTCTTGAAAAATTACTACATCATAACATTAACAAAATTATATTATACTGGATTACAGAATGGTTGACTAATAGAAGGCAGAGTGTGGTGGCAAATGGGCATGTTTCCTCATTTGGGGCTATATTGAGTGGTGTTCCCCATGGATCGGTCCTGGGCCCTGTTCTGTTCCACATCTTTATTTCTGATATGACAGCAGACCTTGACTCATGAAGCATAAACTACGCAGATGACACCAAGATTGGGGTCCCCTGTTCTACCCATGATGACCATCTTTGAATTTAGCAGGACTTAGAAAAAGTAGTAAAATGGACTGAAACATGAGATATGACACTAAATCTGACTAAATGTAAAGTAATGCATTTAGGGAGGAAAAATAAAGAGTATACATATATGATAAATGCGTATCAACTAGATAATGCTGAATGTGAAAGGGATTTGGGAATTAATATTGGGAAAGACATGGGGTCCTCCGCTCAAATTAAAGATTCAACAAATCAGGCAAACAAAGTAATATGGTCAATTAAAAGAAATATTGCTTCTAGACTGGGAGAAGTGTTGATGCCCTTATATAGAGCATATGTATGCCCTCATTTGGAACACTCTTTCCAAATCTGGAACCCATATAAAGTGGGAGAAAGGAGAAGATTGGAGAGGGTGCAGCTCAGAATCACTAAGATGGTGAAAAATCATGAAAATATGGAATATGAGGACAGATCACAGTCCCTAAAGCTTATGTCTCTTGAAACCCGACAAGGGGGGATTTATTACTTATTTGTAATATCATAAATGACCCTGAGTTAATGTGTGATTTGGAAATTGAATTTAAAGACACAGTTATTGAGACAAGAGGTTACCCATTACAGATTAAAGGAAAGAAATTCCACACTGATGCTAGGAAATATTTCTTTACAAATAGAATCGTAAACTTATGGAACATGCTGCCTCAGGAAGCCATACTAGCAAACAGTAAAAATGCTTTCAAACCAAACCTGGACAAATATATATTGTATTACCTGGAGGGAAGTTAATGTATTTTGCATAGAAATGGAACATTTATGGGCTCATAGGCCTCCTTGTTCCCTACATTGATTTTAGTATGAACCTTAGTATATCCAGCACCTTGACAGCTGATGTGCGCCATGTGCTTCTGTCCACAACCAACCTGCAACTGCACCTCTTCATCCCTGGTCCTAGGCTACCACACCTTGGGAACGCATCCATGTGAACTATGCAGAAGTAGACAAACAGTGTTTCTCAGTCGTAACTGATGTCCACACCAAATAAACTGAAGTGCTTCCCACACAAATGACAACTATAGAAAAAACTGTAAGTCTTCTGAGTCAACTGTTTGCCTCATATGGACTGCTAAGGTAGCTAGTGTTGGACAATGCTTCCCAGTTTTCTTCACAAGAGTTCAAACTGTTTTTAAAGTGGAATGGGGTTCAACATATTTTGTCTCCATCCACCCATTCAGCATTACTGTAAGTGGTGCAGCCGAATGAGCTGTACAGACTTTCAAAAAAAGCCTGCACCAAACAAGGTTCTCAGTTAATACCTGCAACCCAAAGGTTGGCTCGGTTCTTGTTCACTTACAGAAATTTTTCTCACACCATTACAGAGTGAACACCTTCTGAATTGTTCCTCAAATGTCAACCACGTACCCATTTGGCATTGTTCAAGCTGGATTTGTCTAATACTGTCACAGAACATCAACTACAACATAGGTATCATGACAAGTCGACCAAGCCAGTATGGATCTTCCATCCTGGGAAGAGGGTAACAGTTTGAGACTGCAGGAATCGAAAGTGTCTTTGGATTCCTGGGGTAGTGGTTGAAAAATGTGGACCTTTGACATATGCAGTTTGTGTGGATCATCACCTTATTCGTGAACATGTGGATCCATTACCTTCAAGCGTTCTAGCTTATTTGGCAGAAGACATCACTCCAGAAGAGGATAGTGACATTAAGGACTTTGCTTCTGCCCATAAAATTCCACTGGGTCCTGTGTCAAATATCAGAAGTCATGCTTCACCAGCAGCAGTTGTTCCAGCTTGAAGATACCTTGTGCAGCAGTGAAGAGCACCACAGAGACTTGACCTTTAAGTCATGAACTGAACCCATGTTTCTGTGCAATGGGACTTGTTACCTTTTGTGTTACTTAGTAACAGGTTCTACCAGTGGGACAGAATAATCCCCTGAACTTGTTCCTGGGTACTGAATAGTCTACTGTACTTCAGCCCAGTGGCTAAGAAATGTTAATGTTGGGTATTTTAGACTATATTTTATTTTGAGTGTAATATAAATACAGTATATGTACTTATAAGCGGTACCTGGGAAGCAAGGGGTGTAGACAGGCATACTCACTGTACACATTTGTGTACAGTTTTGTTGAGTGTCTGTCACAAACCATAAGCCACTCTGTTAATATTATCATTCTAATCTGTAGTATTTGGGTTAGTGTAGACCACTGAGGAGTGTCCAATACATGTATAACCTCTTTAGAGAGTAGAGGAGTCATCTGACAACAATCTGACTTGTTTGGAGGGGGGTGCCATTTGGAAAGGATGTGTACATTTTTTAATTGGGGGGGGGGGGGTGTAACTGTTGGAGACTGTGTACAAAATGGAAATTTCTGGCTACACTCCTGCTGGGAAGCCATTAGGGCTGTAGTTCCTAGCCTTAGAATCTGTAGTCTTTCTGCAGTTCCTGTCATGCCCAATGGGCACCATTTTTCCTGGTGTCCTGCTCAGAGAATAAAGATGGCCACAAGCAAGCTGCTCTTCATCTGAGTCCATCTGTCCCAAACCCTCAGATTACCACATACACCTCATCATAGTATTGGCTTTGAGAACCTCTCTGGGCAGTCTGTTTCATTCATCCACCACCTGATCCATGAAGAAGAACTTTTTTATGTCCCTCTGAAATCTCCCCCCACCAGTCTTCACAGTCTAATTACTGTGCCCTTGTGCCTTGTGAACACATCCTTATAATCCACCCTATTGATTTTTAGAAGAACTTGTATGTCTCAGTCATATCCCTGCTTTCCCTCCTGGCCTCCAGTGTATGCATGTTAAGGTCTGCCAACCATTCCTCAAATGGCCTCCCCACTGCCCCTGAATCATCCCTGTGACGTTCCTCTGTATGTTCTCTAGTCCCTGTCTTTCTTGAAGTGTGGACTCCAGAACTGTGTGCAGTACTCCAGGGGAGGCCTTACCATGGACCTTTACAGTGGCAGTATCACTTTGTCCTAGTATGAACTCCCCTTCCTGTACATCCCAGAGTTCTGTCTGCTTTCCCATATACCTTGTTGCACTGAGCAGTGGATGTGAGGATATAACTAATGATGTCCCCATAGTCTCTCTCTCTTCGGTTGTTTGCAGCACCCATACTTCACCCAATGCATCATCCATTTTAGGGTTCCTTCTACTAAACAGCATCATTGTACTTTTTGCACTGAACTTTATCTGCCATAATCTCAGCCACTTTCCCAATTTTTCCAGATCTCTTTTCATTTCTCTAACTCCCTCCTCAGCCCACTTATCTACAGATCATAGTGTCATTTACAGCAAAGAGACTATATTGCAAATGAAGATACTGAATAGCACAAGTTGCAGAACTGATCACTGTGGTATCCCACTCATGACTCCCCACGGCTCTAAGTGTGCCCCACTGATGACCACCCTGTGTGTCCAGCCTCCTGACCAGTTCCCTGTCTATCTGGTCAGTTTGTTCCCTACCCCCAGGTCACCCAGGTCTTTATTAGCCTTCTGCATGGAATGGAACCAAATGCATTGATAAAGCTGAGGTACAACACATCCACTGCTTTAATCTCCACCGTCTTTGTGACCCAATCAAAGAAGTTGATCAGGATAGCTTGGCAAGATCTCCCTGCTACAAAATATGCTGCCTCATGTACTGCAACCCATTTGCTTCCAATAATTCTACAATGTGTTCTTTAATGATGGTTTCCAACAACTTGTCTACAATTGGGGTTAAAATGACTAGCTGGTAATTACCCAGGTCATTACCAGCAGCACCACATTAGCTACCCTGCAGTCTGCTGGAACCACCCTGTCTCCAGTGAACGATGAAACAGATTCTCCAGTATGTGCCCTACCTGCTTCAGCACTCTAGGATGCAACCCATCAGGACCAGGTGCTTTGTCCACCTTTAGGGCTCTGAGGGCCTTGATCACCCTTTCATCTTAGACTGATCCTAACTTTAGTCCTCTCATTCCTCCCTTGCCCCCTGTTTGGTCTGCACTCTGCACACTGGTAGTGGCCACCTTCTCCACAGCAAATACTAAGCAAACATAACCATGCAGTAAGTCAGCCTTTAATCCTCCTCTACCAATGTCCCTTCCTTCTTGAATCTAAGAACACCCTCATTAGTTTTTCTTTTGTCCCTAATTTACCTAAAGGTTTTATCTCCCCAGTTGACCCCCTCCACTATTCTTATTTATTTATTTCGAGTTTTGACCTGGAAAGGAGGGCTAGACAATACTGTCTATTTTCGTTCTGGTTACAGTGTGCATGTGTGTATGTGTGGGGTGGGGTGGGGGATAGATGCAAACCACTTGAAATTGAATCAGATGAAGGTGTTGGCAGTATTTTAGTGAATGGGGAAAATTTGTCCAGGTCACCATAGGAATTCTTCTACTCCTTTTGAAAAGTGCTATGGGTTCTTTAACAATCACATGAATGACTACTGGAAAAGACAGACAGGACCTTAATTTAAGGTCTCATCAGAAGGATGGCACATCTCGACAGTACACCATACACTTAGTACTGCATTTGGGTGCCAGCATTTATGTTATGAGTCCAATCCCAGTGTGGGACTAGAACCCTGACCTTCTGGCCCAGAGGTGCATGTGCTACCAACTGTGCCACGCTGACACCTGACATTCTCAGCTCTGTCTCTTTCTAAATTTTATTACCATTATTCTGGCCTCATTTAGCCTTTTCAGATAACTCTCCTGGTTGGCTGTGCTCTGTTTCCCTTGTATTTTTAGAATGCTATCCTTTTTATTATTTTATCTATTGAATTTTGTTGACCAGGTAAAGACTAGCAGTTCCTTTTTGAAATTAATGACATAAAAGTATTACATAGTACATAAGAAGTTGGGCCAATAGTACAATAATTACAAACAAGCATTTGTCAATGCCAAATGTTGTCGCGCTGGCATTGGCATTGGCAATGCCGGAGCAAGAGACACCTAATAGGAATGGCAGTGAAGTATTGAAGTGACACCAACCCTACCCCACCTTGTAGAGAGCGACAGACATTGGGGTCTGCCTTTGGGTCATCAGCTATAATGCTCATGCTATTGTACCTCACCCTACCCTGTAGACACTGACAAGTGTCGGGGTGTGCTTTGGGGTCTTTGGGCATTATACTTACCCTATTCCATAAGGAAATACGCTGACGTGGGTGCAGTATAGGAGCATGGGGTTAACTTTGTGGCCAAAGAGTGCAAGGCACACCACAATGCCTGTCAGTGGCTGCAGGGTGGGAGTGGGGGGTGGAATGGTGTGACGTAAGCATTACATCTGATGATCCCAAGTCACACCACTGATGCCTGTCAGTCTGTACTGGGTGGGGTGCTACAGTTGGAAACCCTAACACCGTAGGCATGTGGTGGTAGTTTCACTCCACATTTTCAACATGGGCTGCTTGTCACACTCATGACAAGCGGCACAATCACTTTGTTAGCTGAAAGGAGGTTTTTCACAGCGGCTGTGCCATTTGGCGACAGAGGGGTGAAAGCACATTTTTGGGCAGAATGTGGAGAATGACAACTGTATTGTTCATGAGGAAGCGTAAAAAAATGGTAACATTGAAAATCTGGAGTGACAATATGAAATATTGGTGAAGCAATGAGTATGCATACAAACTGTGCAACACACGTCTGTAACCCAATTATTTTGGGGAGTTTGGTAGCCACATTTGTAACATAGGCATTTTGGGACCTCCCCTTATGAACAGTGGCAGTGCGATTTTGTTAATCTGTCCCAAAAGTTGATTTCCCAAAGCGACCACACAATTGTGCGCCACAGGTGCAAAAACACATTTTGGGCAGGGTGTGACAGCTGTACTGTTCATAAGGAGGTGTGAAAAAATGCCAGTATTGAAAATCTGGCATGGAAATATTACAAATTTGCGAAGTTACAAGGATGGTGGAAACTGCGCAACGCACGCTTCCAACACAGTCATTTTATGGACTTTCGGCACCGAATTTTCAACATAGGCATTTTAGGACCTCTGCTCATGAACAGTGTCACCGTCATTTCCTCAAACTGTCCCGAAAAGTGATTTCACACAGCAACCGCGCTATTCTGCGCCGGACATGCAAAAACACATTTTGGGCAGGATACGTAAAATGACAGCTGTACTATTCATCAGGAGGTGTGGAAAAATGGTAAGTTTGAAAATCCGGAGTGAAAATATTACAAATGCATAATGTTACAAGCGTGCATAGAAACAGCGCAACGCACGCTCGTAAAACAGCCATTTTTGGGAGTTTTGTCACCAAATTTGCAACATAGGCTTTTTGAGAGCTCCCCTCATGAACAGTGGCACTGTCATTTTGTTACTTGGTCCCGAAAGGTGATTCAACGCAGTGACTGCGAAATCACCAATAACGCCATGACAGTGCCAAAATTCATGAGGAGGGGTACCAAAACCCCATGTTAAAAATCTGGTGCCAAAATTCCAAATAATAGCTGAGATATGCATCAAAGTTGAAAAAACCTTATTTATTCCATTATACAGCTTATCGGCTTTGAAGAGTGCAGACGTGTTCCCAGTCCACTGAAGATCGTTGCGCCAGACTCCGCAGGTAAGTATGGTTTGAGGGGCGGTGTGGGGAGGCAGGGTGCACAGTGGTAGGGTGCGGGTTATGAGAGGGGGGCAGGGAGACCACCGAGGGACCATTTCCCTTTTCCACAGGTACAAAAAAAGCAAAAAACAAACATTGCGGGACCGTTTTCTGTTTACAGGTGCATGTGCACGCTGGGGTGGGCTCCCAGCGTGCTAATCTTAATGTTTTTTGGGGGTCCAGCTGTGCTGAAGGGGATTTGGCACCCCATCGGCACATAACAAAGGGGTTACTTTATGCCGGCGGAGATTGGGCATCCCGTCAGCACACAAGGAAGCGGGGGGTAAGAGCCGAGGATTGGGACCTCAACATATAACAAATGGAGGGTTCTTTATGCGAAGGAGTAGGCTCCCCTGTCGGCACATACATTGGGGGCAGGGTAAGCCGATAGGGGGATTGGGCACCCCCGAAGTCGGCAGTTTGGCGGGCAGTGTGCTGCCATGTTTGTGTTTCCGGATAAGCACGTTGGAAGGTCTGCTGCGTGTGACGAGTTTTGCTCACATTGCAGCGGACCTTTCCTTAGATGTGCTCACCCAGGCGGTGTGGCACTGGCATGCAGGCTGATTGGGGAATGAGGGACGCACCTACTGATGCGTGCCCTGCATTCGCCCAACAGTGACTGCGCCTCCAAATCTGCACTACTGCAAGATGTTGGCTGCGCAAGCGCGCCAACATAAAAATGCACATTTACAACATTACAGGGTTAGGAACAGTGGTGCAAATTACAATGATGAGCAACAGGCAAAGGCTGGTCAACAACAAATTCATGCTAGTGGGTACAGATCAACGATAGCAGGAACACTGATTACATTCTAGCAGCAGGGTCTTGAGCCCTTTTTAATAGCCTCTAAGTGAGGAACAATTTGTAGGGTTGCAGGGAGAGTATTCCACAGGGAGGGAGCTGAAGTTGCAGACGTTTTTCTGGAGCTGGACAAAACCCTTACTACCTGTCCCACTCTGCTGAAATTTATTTCCCCTGGCAGTTTGTGTGCCCTGTGAAGAGGGACTCCATGGTGCTGAAGGATGCACTGTAAATTGAAAAGTACACTTGTGTTCTGCCAACTCAAACCAGGCAGCTATTTTACTCACTCACACTCACATACACACAATAACAAAACAATAAGTACAGCAAGCCAAAGCTTTATTATAGCAAAATATAATACAAAAAGTTATACATCACCGATTCAATAAAGCATCATCCAAGGCCTCTTCCAATGGCTGGGAAGCCCCCTTGTCAGCCTGGCTAGGAGTCTCTTGAACCGGGAACTGGCCCCACAGCGATGCGTCCACCCTGCAGGAGAGGCTTCAAACCAGGCATCTGGAAAGTCCCATTTTACATGTTTTATCTGGTATTTAGAAATGCTAAACCACCATGTCCTAAGCACTGGCCAGGTGCCCAGAACATCACGAGTTCAGCATGACAAACACCACTTATTCTCATAATAAATCCAAAACATCTTATAGTTGGCATTCGTCAGATCATCATGCCCTAAACACTGGCCAGGTGTCCAGAACATCATGAGCCAAACAATGCCAGAGATTCCAAAAGAAAAGTCTCATAACATCTTGTATAACTATGATTAAGCATTAAGCATTTCAAAATGGAATAATATCATACAAAATGGAGTGACAATAATCAACACAATACATATATATATATATATATATATATATATCTATATCCACACATCATTCGGTCCTTTGATTATTGTGAATACGATTTGTATGATATTGGTACCATAGCAAAATTACTACGAATATAACATGATAAGTAACAAGTCCAAATAAGCAAGATAATTGTCACTACAGCAATGATTATGATAGGATGTATCAGAATATTTAACACTTTTGTAGCTGATGGAGACCATCCTGTAAAAATATCCCACCAATAATGAGTAGTCTCTTGTTGAATCTTGGAACTTAAATCAATCATTTTATTTTTCTTGATTGATCTAAAATATTGGGCTGCCAATACAAAATAAGCTTCTGCTCATTATCAGGGACCTATGCATTTTACTGTGGTGGAATCCATGATTTGAACACGGTCCTCCACACATATTCATTATTACTCATTAAATCACTCTGGGCCTTATTTCTTTGCATTATAGAATACATATGTCGCATTGTGCATTCTGTCCAATCAATAAATCGCGAAATATTTTCTGCTACTCCCATTCCCCATACCTGTGAAGCATTAAATAACTGCAAGAACTCAAAATCATAATTCAAAGTTAATCTTTGGGGTAAGAAAACAGTTGGCATCCATTGAGCTTGTAAGTTAATTAAGCTAAATACATCAATTTCTACTGCCTGAAGCCTGTTAGTCAGTGTTTCTATATCCACACTATTTAAAATTCCCATGCCTGCCCCTGCTCCACCTAATAGCGTATCATACCAAGCTCTTTTATATTTGCATTTTCTACTAAACATAAACGTTATGTTAAAATGGATTACATTTTTCTGATACCGCTGCTACTGATGTACATGTGGATGGAACCTTAACTATACTATCATTGCTAATTACAGGATGATTTTCAACACTGTAATGTGATCTGCCCAAGTAGTTCTATTAGTTATTGCAGTAGCATTCATGCAGAATAACGTGTCTATGTCAATCAAAGTAATACTTGCATTGAAAATGTCTGTTTGATTCATGCAGCAATCAAGTCTATGTTGTACAGTCACCATGCAACTATTCGGTAAGTTGCAGCATTTAATAGCAGTCTTATTCTGCAAAGAGATTTCATCTGTTTCGTAGGCATATTGTCCTGAGCCACCAGTTGTCATCCAGAGATTGACCCCTGGTGAAAATGTCATATTCAGTACCACACACTTCTGTCCGGATGGGCAGCTAACGTTCCCTGGGTTCTATCTTTGGTATCATTTTTCCAACTCCAGGTTCCTTTACAACCAGTGTCATTACAGTTAACCTTTGAATCCTTCCTCCAGGGTAACTAGCTCTGCCAAATGGACCATAAGACACACCAGCATTCCTTTTAAAATCCATTGCTGGACCTAGAAAGACACACATTTCATTATTCTCGAAGATAACATTTATGTGCAGGCACGTATTCCCATTTTTCTTTCCCTGATCTGATGACTAGCACAGTGTTGTCTCGTCCGGTGGCTATCACCTCAGCTGGTTCAGGAGGGCCATTTGGGTTTGTAACCCATATTTTGGCACCATTGTTAAAACCTCCTGTAGATCTAAAACCTTTATCCCCCCTTGCTGTTAAGAGTGTAGGGGCTTGTCCCTTTATAGGGGTCACTTTGTTAACTGGAATAATTAACAATTGAGCCACTCTGTCATACTGTTGAATTAACAGATTTTGTCTCTACTATTCAACAAAATTACTTTCACTTCTCCTTGGTAATCACAATCAATCACCCTCCCAAAATTTGTATTCCCTTGAGGGCTAGTTCTGATTTAGGTGCTATCCAACCAAATGTCTCGTGGAATTTGTATTCCAATACCAGTTTCTATCACTTGAATGTATCTGCTGTTTATTCTGTATTCTTGAAGGGCATGTAAATCAAGTCCAGCAGCTTCTGGGTTGCCCTGCAAGGAGACAGAGCTCCTGGTGTAATTTCCCAATATAACACTGTTTCTGTAGTTGAGTAAGCCTGCACTTGCAAATTAGGAGTTATCATTCGCATTAAGGGGTCTCAGATTCTCCAATTGGTCTATTATTTAAAATCTGTAATGCTTCATGCAAATTCTCTTTCCATTTTCGTAGCTCCCCAATTTCCTAAACTGTTCTTTCAGCAATCCATTCATTCTCTCAATTAACCCTGCTGCTCAGGGTAATAAGGGATATGAAATACCCACTGTATGTTATGGGCTTGAGCATAAGCTTGTACCATTTTCCCCTAAAATGGGAACCATTGTCACTTTGTATCTGCAAGGGTATTCCATAGTACAACATAATTAAGTTAATTGCCTTAATGGTGTTTTTCTGTGTAGCTTGTTTACAAGGGTATGCCAATAAATACCCTGAATATGTATCTACAACTATGCAAGCATATCGACATCCTCCACTAAGGGTAGAGGTCCAATGTAATCAATCTGCCAAATTTGTCCCGTAATTTTCCCTCCCAATTGTCCTTTCACAATATGAGGGATTGGTCTTTGTTGCCATGTTGGCATATAGGACACTGAGCAATAACAGTTTTAACAAATCCAATGTTAGGGTACACCCTACTATATGCCCACCTGTAAGTGGCTTTCTCTCCCAAATGTCCACATTTTTGATGTGCCCATTTTGCCAGCCCTGATAACTGCTGACTTTGAGTTTCTTCAATATCCACTGGAAGAATCTTAGCTTTTCATCTGCAATAGAATTATACCATCGTTCTAGTGTATCTGAAGCACAATGAGCATCAACATGAAATACAGTGGTCTGAGTATTTTGCACCATAGTCCATATTTCCTGCCACAGTTCTTTTCCCCATATTTCTTTTGAATAAATTTTCCACTCATCCTTAGCCCAAGTGGGCAGCCAGGTTGTTAAACCATTGGCTACAGACCATGAATCAGTATAAATATGACATGTACCTTGCAACCTTTGTGGATATTACACTGGAAGGGAGGAAGGGTAGCTTACCCCCTTCCTCCAAGCTCCTACTGGTGGAAGACACAGCTCGAATACTGTAGCAATAAAAAGGTTAGCTGTGAAACACAGACAAACAACAAAAACAAACACACATCAGTTTAAAAATAAAACAAGATTATTTCCATAGGATAAAAGAAGCCAAGCGTCCCTGGGTTCCCTTATCCTAAGCATGACAAAATGTCCAGATTCATGGTAATACCAACGACGTATCTCTGTAGATGGTAAACTCTCAAAACAGCTGTAATAGTCCTTTTTCAAAATTGTAAAGTTTGTTCCTCTTCACTTAGAATACTAGTTTTGCAATAAAAAGTCAAATTACATGGTTCACTCTTGGTGTGCTTTCATGAAAACATACATTTTGTGTGAAAAGTTGTGCTTTAGGCATGGAATACACATCAAGTTTGAACTGGTAGTAACATAAAATGTTGAAACACAAGAAGGTCAAATAACGTGCAAAGGTCACAGTGTGCATGCAAGGGTCATTCAAACCCAGCCATTCCTGTAGTGTCCTTGAACACCACCAATATTAAAATATCTTTAAATAACAATAGAGTACACTATAAAACTGCTGGCCAAGACAGTACACACACATACACATACACAAAAGAAATACTTAACACA
This sequence comes from Neoceratodus forsteri, assembly GCA_016271365.2. NCBI lineage: Eukaryota > Metazoa > Chordata > Ceratodontiformes > Ceratodontidae > Neoceratodus > Neoceratodus forsteri. The sequence goes on along the minus strand of CM057450.1, from coordinate 426,670,593 downwards.
AAATAAGACTGACATTGTTTCACACCAATTTGCTGAGGTAATGCCCATAGTTCCATTAGAAAACTGTACGTGGTTTAGATATATGTGCTGCCTCCTGCCTGTCTTGTAACACTGACAATTTTAAACCAACACATTTATACATATTGCCATGCCAAATCTTTCCAGAACAAAACACTGTTTAAACACATCATCTGTAAGTGGACACATCTCGTATAACATGATTACACCTTTTGGCACATAACTAAAATATGGCACTCTGCCATTTTGCAAAAGTTTCTGGTTTTAACTAGAAGTATGATAAAGCCATTTATAGCTGTTAACACATTACATTTTCACCTAGCAGTGGCTTGGCACGTTGCTTGCAAACTACAACTCTTTCTGCACATTGCAATCTATATGACGTCATAATTCTTCACCATCAACACTACCTGCTCCAAGCAACAACTACAAACAAAAGTTTTTCACTGACCCTATCTAGGCAGCACAAATGTTCCATTACAAATAAAGCCAATTAAAACAGTCAGCTATGAGGCAAAGAAGCTTCTTCTTCCTTTTTTTTTTTGTAACCTGTTGTGCACTGAAGGCAGTCAATCCTATCTCGCAACCTTGACAACAGAACATAATTACAGAACACAGATATAAGCTAGAAAATATGCATGAGAAAGATGGAGCATTACCTTGTTTAGTATACATATTACAGAAATAAAACAGACAGACATAAAACAACTTTGAATAAAAAATTCAGACTTACCCGGTGCCAAGGTATTTTCTTCTTCTTTTCCGAAACACTAGTCTAAGTAAGAAAACTGACTGCAGGACCTTCATGATAATTTCAAACGCTGCAGCTATTAACCTTTCAAAGGTTTAACCCTTTCAAAGGTTTTTTTTGGCCATTTAGTAACCTGCCAAACCAAGTCTTTTCCAGAGCTCTGGTTTGCAGTTTAAAAACAAAACAAACAAAATCTCTAACAGTACTAGGTTGAGATCCATCTGGTAGAGGTCCCCAGTACTTGGGTTTAGGATCAAATGTTTCAGCCTCTATAGGAGGCAAGGGAACTTGAAATTGATACAGAAAAACTTGAAACTACACAGATAGGCAACATGGGGGGGGGGGATTTTCAAATCATCCCGTCTGTAGTCACCTACTGTGCGTACATCCACAGTAGTTTATTTTTCTTTTTCTAGATGTTGCTTATCTAACTTTACTTAACCAGCTGCTGCTTTTCTCCTAAACGCAGCCTGAACTGTGAAAGCCATCATTGGCTCTAACAGTATATACTTGCAGCAAGCACAAATTACAAGTACAAACGGCAGTTGCCCTTGCTTGTTTGAGCCTTAATACACCTTTAAAAAAAAAGAACTCATCCTTTTTCCTAAAAATAGACATTTTTATTTTCGAATCCTGCCGACTACGCCAAAAATGTTCTGCCAACTCAAACCAGGCAGCTATTTTACTCACTCACACTCACATACACACAATAACAAAACAATAAGTACAGCAAGCCAAAGCTTTATTATAGCAAAATATAATACAAAAAGTTATACATCACCGATTCAATAAAGCATCATCCAAGCCCTCTTCCAATGGCTGGGAAGCCCCCTTGTCAGCCTGGCTAGGAGTCTCTCGAACCGGGAACTGGCCCCACAGCGATGCGTCCACCCTGCAGGACAGGCTTCAAACCAGGCATCTGGAAAGTCCCATTTTATATGTTTTATCTGGTATTTAGAAATGCTAAACCACCATGTCCTAAGCACTGGCCAGGTGCCCAGAACATCACGAGTTAAGCATGACAAACACCACTTATTCTCATAATAAATCCAAAACATCTTATAGTTGGCATTCGTCAGATCATCATGCCCTAAACACTGGCCAGGTGTCCAGAACATCATGAGCCAAACAATGCCAGAGATTCCAAAAGAAAAGTCTCATAACATCTTGTATAACTATGGTTAAGCATTAAGCATTTCAAAATGGAATAATATCATACAAAATGGAGTGACAATAATCAACACAATACATATATATATATATATATATATATATACACATCAACTTGGGAATTGAATGGCTTTGCCCGTGGTTTGCTGGGGTAGCAGGCGATGCTTGCCACACATTCAAACTGAGTGGTACTTGTCCTTTGGATGATTAGTTTGCTGCTACCATCATTCACTCCTCCTCTTCCTCCAATGCCACCTTTCTTTCATTACGACTGGCCTTTCTTTCCTCTTCCTTTAAGGTACCTTTGGTCTTAGAGACCTTGTTGCTTCAACACTTCTAGGGGTGGAACCCAGCTCAGTAGGATTCATGTGTCTTTCTGGCACCTTGAAAGGGTGATAGTCCCTGTAGCAGGAGCAGAGAGAGAGTGTAATCCAAAGTTACAGTCATGCGGCACAAGTATTGTGCATACTGTTTACAAGACTACCTCATGACCCTCCTTCAAATCATACGCTTCCAAATATCATTCCAATACTACTAAACCCTACCTATCCTTCTCTGTGTTCCCTATGAATTCCTACATAAGGAGTCTAATGGTCCATGGACCTGTTTCTTAATGAAGTTTTAATCTAGTCACCAGTGTAGAGATTACCCAGCTGGTTCGGCTGAAAGTCTTACCCTGCTGGTGCCTTGCACCAGCTCCCCACCCACCCTAGGAGGACCCTGCCTTATATAATCATCATCAGCAGCAGCAGCTTTATTTATAAGAAAGCGCTTTACAAAACCAAGGTGCTTGTATAAAATACATAAAACAATTAATAAAATTAAGATAAACATGTAAAACCCCATGGCTGCAATACTGATAATTGGCATATGCCATATTAAAAAGAAAAGTCTTTAATGCTGTTTTAAAAGTTTGGATGGTCAGGCTATCTCGAACCTGACAAGGTAGAGAATTCCACAGGGTTGGGGCAGCAAAACTATAAGACCTTGCCCCAGATGTCTTCAAACGAACCCTGGGAATCTCTAGCAATCCCTCATCAGTGGATAGGAGAGAGCGGGAGGGACAATAGGGATGAAGGAGATCTTGCAGGTAACCAGGTCCCTGATCTTGTAGGGCCTTATAGGTCAGCAAATCGACCCTGAAGGTGATCCGCCACCGTACTGGCAGCCAGCGCAGTCCATGAAGCACAGGCATTATATAACTGGACCTAGAGGAACCAGTCAACAGCCTGGCTGCCACATTCTGCAGGCGGCAGATATCAACCCCTGGTAACCTAAGGTAGAGGGAGTTGCAATAGTCAAGGCAGGAGGTAATGAAGGCATGGACCAAAGTTGGAAGATCGTAGGAGGGAACCAGGTGTTTAACCCAGGTGATATTCCTCAGATGGTAAAAAGAGGTTTTGACAACTGCTGACACCTGCGATTTAAGTGTCAAACAGTCATCAAACATAATGCCCAGGTTCCGCACCAGATCTGAGGTAGTTAGCTGTGCACCCCCAAGCCATAAGCCTGAAGGTGTTCCAGCCAACAAGCCCACCTCCTGTCAACCTGGGTCCACAGCCAACTCCTCAGTCTTTTCTGGGTTTAACCGCCGCCAACTCCCATTAATCCATTCCTGGATTTCGGTGAGACAGTTGTTAAAGACCAAAATGGCAGCATCCTGGCCAGGCACAAAGGACAGGTATAGCTGAGTGTCATCTGCATAGCAGTGAAAACTCAAGCCATACTACCTAATAATCGCTCCCAACGGCAGCATATACACCGCAAATAACAGGGCACCAAAATTGAACCCTGCGGCACCCCACAGGATAGGGGGAGTGATGCCGAGGAAAATATCCCAGACACCACCCTCTGAGTCCTATCTTCGAGAAAAGACTGAAACCATCTGAGGACCGTACCAGACAGTCCGCAGATGAATTGCAGGCACCCCAATAGCACCTCATGGTCTATGGTGTCAAATGCCGCAGAGAGATCAAGAAGGACCAAGATAGAATGGGTCCTTCGATCTCTTGCTATTAGGAGGTCATTAAGTACCCGGACAAGAGCTGTCTCGGTACTATGTCTCTTCCTAAATCCGGACTGGAGAGAATCATAGACATTGTGGCTGGTCAAATGACCATCCAGCTGCGATGCGACCACTTTCTCAATAACCTTACCCACAAAGGGCAGGTTAGAGACAGGTCCGTAGTTAGCCAGACAGTCTGAGTCCAAGGAGGATTTTTAAAGAAGGGGCTGGACCACGGCCTCCTTTAGAGGATCAGGAAAGATCCCCTTCTCCAAGGACTCCAGACTATCTCAGCAAGGACCAGACCAATTTTATCCACACAGCCCACTAAGAGATGTGTAGGGCCAGGATCCAAACTAAAGTTGGTCAGACGCAAAGACTGAATGATCATCACAATGTCACTGATCATGGGGAAGCTGAAGTCACACCACAAAAACTGGGCATTCGACATCTCCTGCCGACCATCGCAGCCCCCATTAGGGAGGGGTTAGGCGATACTTGACCTGATTGCCACTGTGTGGTTAGATGACAAAGTGCCTATTCTTCCATTGTGTCCCTTATATTGGGGCTGCTGGACTGCCGACTCCACGTCTGCTCCCATGGACCAAGGGAAACACCTTCAGGAGCTTAAGCACAGTGAACCGCCCTTGATTTACAGGCCGGTCTTATGCTCTCCAAAGACAAGCAACAAGAAAAGGCGCCTGTTTGCCCCCAAGCAAACAGCCGCTGGACAAGCCCTCGCTGCCACTGGAGCACAGCCTCGAGCCATTCCACTGGTTTGGTTGACTGAAAGCCGCTACTCCACAGGTATGTCTTTGGTGCCTAGCCACTGCTCAAGCCATCCAGAATTTTGAACTGGAAGCGCCTGACTGCTGATTGGTCAAAGCCCCCATCACTTCAACTGAGCTCCTTTCTTGTGATACTACACACACTGCCAAGCACCTTCCTGGCTGAACACCCCTGCTGACTTACAACTAGGCCTCCTACATTGTGTGATGGGAATTAGTGCCATGGACCGATCTAAGCACCCACTCTTTCTAGCCATCATGCCACTCCTGATCCACTTGTCTGCTAACAGAATATTCAATACACAAGTGAAACAGACCATAATTATGCCACCTCTGAATGATTTTCACTTCTCCAACCTCCTCTGCCTCCATGAACTACCACGAGACTCGACACCTCTTTTAATAATTAAAGGCATGATCTATCACACTGTATCACATAGTAAGAAATGCTTCCTATGCAGCCTAATTCTATCCCCTTTTTATCATCGGAAACTCTGGTACCTCCTACTACTGGCCATCTTGCTCTCCGGCGACTTTGAAACAAACCCTGGCCCTACTTGCCACCCATCCCACTTGGATGCTCTACTACACAATATTAAAGGCACCCTTATTGTCCACCACAACATTAGGAGCCTAGAGCACAACTTCCCTGAACTAGAGGCCTGGGTCTCCCTATACAAGCCTGACATCCTGTATTTGACTAAAACTTGGTTGAAGCCCACGGTCGCAGATTCTCAGTGCTCTATTCGATCCTACAACCAACTCCAGAAAGATAACATTTCCACTAAAAGAGGGGGTGGCATTGCAATCTATTCAAAGAGTCACCTGCATCTTATTGTCCTGAACAAAGACCCCCTGATGCAGTGCGAGTCTCTTTACTCTCTCCTTACACTTGGGGCAAAAAAGCTGCATATTATCTGTACATACAACCAGGGTGGGTTTTAGGATGTTTGGGGCCTCCAACAAACCCAATGACAGTGGCCCCACAGTCAGGGGCCCCATTTGACCTTTAACTTAGGGCCATTTAATTTCGGGCTAAATTGGGCCGATTCAAGTTTTGCACAGCCAGACTCGAAACTGGCCCATCCAGCCAAATTTGCCGACTTGCACAGCCCTACTAATTTATTGTCATGTCTTACAAATTTAGTTTAAAGGATCTGGCTAGCTCAACCCCCTGCATTTACAATGTATCTTAGTAAACTTTGTGTCTGACCAACCAAAAGCATATAGGAGGGAGGCAGTGTAGCACAGTGGTTTAAGGCTCTGAGCTGCAAATCTGGGGATGCAAGTCTGAATCCCACAGCCCCCACTTGCATACTGTCTCACTCTAAGCAAGTCACTTAACTTCCCTGTGCTCCCAGGTCACACAGCTTAGTGTGCTACTCCTGGTTAAAAAATTGGGAATGAATTATTTTTTTAAGGAATCAGTGCTCTCCCCCTCCCCCCACTCTGCTGCTTTAAAGTTGTGTCAGCAAACGGTGACTACATCAGACATACGACTGGGCAACACTTGCATTGACAGCTCAACCCTCACCAGCTGCTCTCTGTAAAGACTGTGATATGTAGATGTATAGACCCCTACACCCTACACCCTACACTGAAATGACCACAGGCACAACAACGCACACTGATAGTACCCCTACATTAGGAGGCCCATGATCCCCAAACACACTGGGAGGGTCACAGCCCCCCTTCCCCCCCCACACACACCACACACACCACGCAAGTCCTTGGCCCTAGTTTAAAAAACACATTTTATGGTTGTTCACATTCTATAGAATGTTACAGCTAGCAGTTTAATTCAGACCCCTTTTTCTCATAAAAAGTAAAAAAAAAAAAAAGGCAGAGTGACCACCATACTGGTGTTATCACAGCAAAACATGTTTTTTTTTTTACCAACTCCCACCACATCTTTTCTGGACTCAGGAACACCCCCAACACAATCTAGTCACTCATTAAGCAGTGCAAGTTGAGGAGACTATGGTATTATCAGTGGCTGCACTGACTGAGGGTGTTTCTGGAGTTCTAGAAGTATGCAATAAAAGTAGTTCAATCATTCGAAAAAAGCAAATAAAGCAACCAGCAAAATCAAGAATAGATAAGGTAACAATCATAAAACTTTTTTTTTATTTTACCTACAAATAATATGATGCATAAAAGGTTGACAGTGTCCCTTTAACAGAGGCAGAGTAGCAAGCATCACTTCTAGATAGCTGGGTAAACACTTTTAACGTTCACCTGGTGTGTGATTCTACCAGGTACATCTAAGCAGCTGCTAATGAGTTCAAATCAAAACTTAAGCTGTCCGCATTTTTTACTTTGTCCTACAGATTCTGCCAAGTGCCCATAATAAAGAGCTGCTAATGAGTGCACATATATTTGCTCAGATGGATACTTGGAGACAGTGTCTTAAAAAATATAAGACCAGCTTGCAATGTAAACTTCTGAGAGGATGATCAGAGGTTTAGATGATATTGTTTTTGGGTTTTTTTTGTACAAAAATAAAGAGTAAATTACCAATACTATGACACCCTCTGGAACCAATATTCCTAAAACAGGGAAGGGGCACATCACTTGTAATGCTGCTTACTTCATTTTTTCCACAAATGCAAAAAAAAAAAAAAGAGTAAATTACCAATTCTATCACACCCGCTAGAACCAATATTCCTAAAAAATGGGGAATCTATGTTTTTACACATACAGCAATTTCAACCCCTTGTCTTGTTCATAGAACTTTGATGAATGTAGAATAGAGTTATGCATATAGAAACAAAGAAATAGGGGTCGCTATGCTTCATGTAGTTAAATGCAACCATTATATTGAAGTTAAATAGAGAATAATGAATGGGTAGGTGGTTATAATGAGGATTTTACCACCCCCCCAAGGGGTAGGATGTCTCATAAGCCCCTGAGAGTGAAGCTTGAGGGGTTTATTAAGGCATCCTACCCCGTGGCTCCCCATTTTTCCCATAGGGAAACCGTGGCATAATTTGCAGTTATTAAGGAGCGTTTATAATGGCAAACACATGCACGATTTCTCTCACTCTGCACATGTGCCTGCCAGAGTTCACCACTTCCCAAACACGCCGCTTGCCTGCTCGCCAAAAAGTGAACTGCCGTCCACCAGAGTAACTCGGCAGTAAGTTAAATAATTTTTTAAAATTTACAGGGACAAATGAACAGTACAGACCCCTTTTCTTAAATCTGGCACATCACCCAACGGAAAAATGAAAACTGCGTGTGGTCACTGGCCAGAATCTCTATTTTATATAATTGATGTGGCCAAAAATGGGAAGGGCAGCAATTATATAAAATAAAATATGGGGTAAACTCGAAGTTTACACACAACCTCGGGGTTAGATGCTTGCACAAACCCTTCACGCTTCGCTGTCAGGGTTTATGTAGCATCTAACTCCTCGGGTGTGTGTAAACTTCTCGTTACACACACCACCCCATACTTTAATCTCTGTATTACAACCTGATTTCCCTATGGGAAAAAAATGAGAGCCAGTTATTATTAACCAATAAACCCCAATCTAACGAGGGAAAGAAAAACAGAACAAATTGAAGCCCAGTTGTTGAATTAAAGTGCCACACAAGAGGGAGCCCAGGATTACAAATTCATTCTTACTGGGGGAAAATATGTTGCAGCCTAAGATTAAACACAAACAGTACCCTATGCATGATGCATTAAAATAAACATGTTCAACTGGAAAGATTTTTAAAGTTCAGCCAAAAAAGGTACATACCAGCAACAAAAAGGAAGCAGGATGTTGGACTAATTCACTCAGGGAGGGTAACTTTTAAAATATATACCAAAGCAGGAACGTTCACAAAACCCAGCCAAAATGCAACATAATTTGCAGATTACCCAGTCTCAAATTAAATTTAAGACAATTTGAGGGCTATACTTCAATAAAACTAATAGCTCACTACTTCAAGTGAATTTCTGCAAACTAACTCCAAGTAGACTAAGGCTGGCTATACATCACTAACTTGAGAGGAAAATTCAAATTTCCCTTTATAAAAATACTAATAACCGCTATCTCACCACTGTTGAGTATCCAGGAGCCAGGACCCTATTATAGTACTGCATCTGCTTTTCTTGTGAATGTCATGCTCCTCTAAATCTAATCTCTACCTGTCCTGTATCCTCTGTCCCACTACTGTTTTCTTGTAACCCTCTAGAGAAAGGATACGGCCTAGATAGAGCAGAGTTCAGCTAGAAAAAATAATTAGATTTAGAGGAGCAATGTGCCAATGCATTAAAGTAATGGAAGCAAAAAACAAACATTTTGTTTCAATGCCAATTGTCCATTACTTAAGTAACATACCTAAAAAAAGAAAGAAGTGAAGGCAAGGAGGCACTGGTCTCTCTAACTAATCATGGTGATGGTCGGCTGATCTGATCTCATCTCCTCCAGGCACCGACTGTTGGCACTGCTCACTGGATAACTGCTGCTGGCATGCTGCTTAGCTGTCTTAAAAAAAAAAAAAATTGCAACTTTAGGCAGCTAATAGCAGACCAGTAACAGTGGCAGCCTCAGATTGTCTATTGGTGGCAGCAGGTTGGAACTGAAGGGTCTTCTGGCTCCGGTGCCCCTCTCTCTCTCTCTCCTCGAGGGGTGGGTTGTCTCTAGTGACCGCACTTGAAAATACTAGAGTGCCAGAGGAACCATTTTGTGCACCAGGCATGGGACTGAAAAGATCAGGTCAGAGTGGGCGGAGGTGCAAGAAACATCAACAGACGAAGTGGAGCCCTGTCATTGGTTCCAGCTATGTCAGCACCTCCGACCTCAATACTCTGTGTAATACTATAAGGGAACGTAGGGAAACCACATAAAGAAGATGGTGTGGACTGCATGGTTTGGGGAAATTGGGCAGCTGCAAACTGAAGCATTTTGGGATGGCAGGACTAGAGAAACCAACCACAAATCAGGACATCAGACTAACCGAAAATCAGGGGAGAATTGCAAGGTATGTTGCTATGCTGAGGGGGCCACCCGCTGGCCCCGCAACTTGCTTTGGGCCCCCCGTGGCCGCGGGAGCCTAATGCTGGCCCTGCATACAACCCCCCAAACAGTGACCACTGTGGCTTAGATGAGCTCCTCAACCAAACGGCCATGCTGTCTGGCAAAAATAAAGTACTCCTACTAGGGGATATAAATATAAACTGGTTAGGAAAATGCCAGGCCACCTCACTCTCAATAATACAGAGCTACAACTTACATCAAATGATCACCGAACCTACAAGGATTGTGTCCAGCTCCAACTCCAGCACCTTAATTGATTGGGTGTTAGTAAACCATATTGAACATATCCTCTCTGTTGGCAGTCTTGCAGACGCCATCATGGACCATCATCCAATCTTTTGCTCCTGGGGGCCGGCTCCATCACCCCCACAAAAAATGTGTTTCATCACCATCTGAAACTATGCTAACCTGAATACCGAAAGCTTTCTTCACGATGTAGCCAACATAGACTGGTCCAGTCTCTATCTGACCTCTGATGTGCAGTCCACTCTCAGCATTTTCACTGCAAATTTCTCAGCCATTCAGGACACTGACGTCCCTTGGATAACACGTCGAGTCAAAGGGAAGCCTACCCATTGGCTAAAAAAAGACCTACTAAACAAAATAAAACAGCCTGATAAAAGCTGAAGCCGTTTCAAGTCCTCTGGCCTACAGGAAGATCAAAACACCTACAGGACACTCAGAAATACATGCAAAAAGGAAATCAGGGCAGCTAAAAGCCCTGTTCCAAAAACATATTAACCAGTGCATCAGGGGATCCTAAAAAATTGTGATCCCACATAAAAATGTTCCTGGGATTTAAACTTTCCCCTACCCTGAATGACATGGCACTAAATGGTGCCCACTGCAACAACCCTCAGACCATCGCTAATTTCTTTAATGACCAATTTACAGACTTGACCCAATACATATCCGCTTTCCCTGCCTCGAGTCAACTGGGTCCTTCAACTCCCTCCCGCCAAGCATCAAAAATCCCCTCCTTTCACTTTAAGGCCATTACTCGGAGGAAGGTCACAAAACTCCTCAGAAAGATCTTGGACAGCACAGCCACTGGATCAGATGGTATCGAGCCCAGGCTGCCAAATTGCAGCACCTCTCATTGCTGGACCCCTGGCTAGAATTTTTACACTCTCCTTATGTCATAGCAGAGTCCCAGACATTTGGAAAACAGTGAGAGTCACCCCGTCTTCAAAAAAGGTGACCCTAAAGACCCCTCTAATTACAGGTCCATAGCCATCCTGTCCGTTCTAAGCAAAACATTGGAAAAGCTAGTTGGCATGCAAACCACTGAATTCCTCTAAGACAATGACCTCCTAACTGCTGCACAACACAGCTTTCGAAAAGGTCACAGCACCACAACTGCCCTACGTAAATTTACTACAGACACCCTCACTGCCATGGACTCAGGGCTTCTCATGGGAGTGATTTTCATCGATATGTCAAAAGCCTTTGACTTGGTAGACCACCCACTTCTCCTCGACACACTCCACTCTATGGGCTTTGCTCCTAGTGTTGTCAGTTGGTTTAACAGTTACCTGTCAAATAGGGCCCAAACTGTTAAATTCAGTTCTATATGGTCTGACCTAAAGATGGTGAACACTGGAGTTCCCCAAGGCTCAATCCTTGGGCCACTTCGCTTCTCAATTTTTATCAACAGCATCACCACTAATCTCCTTGACACCTCATCTCTGCTCTATGCAGACAACATAGTCATGTATGCCAGTGTGAAAGATGCGTCCGATATCAACCTACATCTCACCTCTGATTTCCAAAGCACACAAGCCTGGCTATGGGACCACAAACTTGTTCTAAATAAGGCAAAAACACAGTCTATGCTATTCGGGACCCTCCCTAAGCTCAAGTTCAAGTTTATTGCAGGAAAACTCCATTGAGCAAGCTCATTCACAAGGAGGTCCTGTGACGTGTGCAGGCAATTACATATTGCATAATAACAAACATTACAGTAATTAAGTACATAATAACATACATCACAGTAATTAAGTACAGTTTCAAGTCGTAGAATACATATTGCTCAATTAGGGAATGAAAAGGTAGGTACAGGGAGCATAGAACGGTTAAAAGCATTGGGGTGGAGAGTTACCAGCCGACAAAATAAGATAAATAAGAATACGGGGGAACAAGAAAAGGGCTAAGTGGCCAGAGGGCTAGATGGAGTAGGGGGGGAATAGGATATAGTATAGGAAAGGGATGTAGTAGAGGAAGCGGGAAGGTGAGAGAGCAAGGGGGATATGGTATAGAAAAAGAGAGGGCAGAGGACAGCGGGGAGAAATGATATAGATGCCATTTGTTTTGGTCTCTGGAGACTTTTTGGGAACAAAATGGGCTGGGGCAAGTGCTGAGAGGATTCTGAATGGGCTAGAGCTAGTGACAGCTAGTTGAGAAGGCATAGGGTGAAGGAGAGGTGGCTTAGAAACAGCTACAATTATATTTTATTTTAGATGCAGCCAGCCTTTTGAAGAAGTTGACAGAAACAGTGCGGGATAGTTTCAGTGTGGACTGGAGCTGATTCTGAAGGGTTGGAAGGGCAGTTGATATGGCATGTTTGCCAAAGGAGGTGCGAGTCCTCGGTACGTCAAGGAGGATGAAGTCAGATTTCCTAAGGGAGTACAAACTGTGGAAAATGTGGATAAGAGATTTTAGATAACAAGGGAGCTTGTTCAGGAGTATCTTAAGGGTCCAGATACCAGCATGAAGCATACGTCTAATAGAAAGTGATGTCCAGCCAATGGCTGTGTACAGTCACAGTGGTGGGTTCAGTAGGGTACGTTTGTGATAAACCGCAGAGCACGATGATAGAGGGAGTCCAATTTGTTTAGGTTTTTAACTGAAGAGGAAGTGTAAATTAAGTGTCCATAGTTGAGTAATGGAAGGAATGTGGCTTGAACAAGCCTGATTCTAGTCCTAAGTGGAAATAGTGACCTATTTCGGAAGAAGAAACCTAGCCTGGCTTTTAATCTCCTGGACAGGTCATTGAGATGGTCGTTAAAGGACAGCTTATTATCTAGCCACATACCAAGATATTTAAATTTGGAAATGACTTCAAGGGTTCTCCTAGGGAGGTGACAACAAAGTCTTTAGGAGGATCAGCGGAAGAGGTATTAAGGGTGAAGATCATAGCCTTAGTTTTCTTGGCATTGAGGAGGAGTTTGGCATTAATAAGATTAAGTTCCAACTGAGCAAAGTCAGCTTGTAAAACGTCCCTTACTTCGGGCAGTGTTAAACCAGATGTGTACAGCACTGTATCATCAGCAAAGAAATGCAGCTTGGAGTTGGCTATATGAGCATCAAGATGATGTACAGTGAAAAAGGATGGGACCTAGGATGGAGCCTTACGGGACTCCCTTAACAATGGGCAAGGAGGCAGAAAATAGGCCATCAGCTTTGACTTTCTGGGTCCTCCCAGAAAGGTAGCTGGTAAACCACTGAGTGGCAGAAGGGGTGGCGCCTGTTTTGATAAGGCTTCTAATTAATAGATTGTAGTCAGCAGTGTTGAACACTTTACTAAGATCTAAGAATACTGCACCAGTGATTTTCTTGGAGTCCATAGCAGAGACCCATTTGTTGGTGACTTTGCCAATGCAGTGACTGTACTATGATAGGCTGAAAGCTGGATTGTGCTGGGTTAAGAAGTGAGAAAGTTTCAATGTGGTACTTTAATTGAGTGTATATCAGTTTTTCAAAGACTTTAGATAGAATGGGCAAGATAGAGATGGGTCTATAGTTATTTAGGTTGCATGGGTCTCCTGATTTAAGTAAGGGAAGGATGTGGGCGGACTTCCAGCAAGAGGGAACTGAGGCCGTGGAGATAGAGAGGTTGAAAATGTGAAGAATGGGGGCAGTGAGGTGGAGGTAGCCTATTTTTAGGAAAAATGGTTCCAGTTCATCAAAGCCGGTGCTTTTTTTAGTATCCAAATTGAGGAGCGAATCTTCAACTTCTTTATAATTGAGAGGGAGCAGCTGAAAGGGACATGACGAGGTTTGGGAAACGATGTTATTGCTGTCTAGGTTGTTAATTTTGGCCTGCATATGGTGAGGAGTCAAAGGCTAGGCCAGCAGTGGCAAAATGGGAGTTAATTTCTTTGAGTATTTGACAACTATGTTCCACCACCCTACCATTGCTGTTTACCTTAGTTGGGATGGAGGTGGTAACAGGCTGGCCTTCGATAGACTTTAGGGTCTTTCAGATTTTATATGAATTCCCTTTAGCCTGTTCAAGAGTGGAGACATAGAAGTTAGCTTTAGCAGAATGAATGCGTTTAACGCATGCATTCCTGGCTGCTCTAAAGGCCTGCCAGTCTGCTGGACACTTAGTGCGCCTAGCCTGTGCCCAGAGTTTGTCCCGTTTTATGAGTGCAGCCTTGAGATCTGGTGCGAACCAAGGGTTAGAGGTGTTACGCATCCTAACCTTAATCAAGGGGGGCATGCTTATTAGCCAGGATAATAAGGTTGTCATTGAGGACAGTGACTGCCTCATTGGCTGTTTTAGCTAAGTAGAGGTCTTGCCATCTAACCTTGCCCAAGTCGGACAAATAGTTTGATGCACTGAACTTGCGATAGGACCACTTAGTTATGAGCTTGTGTTGATGGTGAACTTTTGTTTGATATTGTGCAAACTACAATCCCATGATTGCTCATGTTGTTATGGAAGACTGCAGCATGTAAAATTTTGTGGGGATGCGTAGTTAAAATAACATCAAGGAGTGAGCTACTGTCAATATTTGACATGTTGATCCTAGTTGGTTCACTCACTAACTGAGCAAGGCCAACATCATCGCAGAAGGATTTCAAATTGAGTGATTTAGAGGTAAGCCAGTCAGTGTTGAAATCCCCAAGGATTAATGTTTCAGAGTTAGCAGTGGTGGTAAGGGATTTAAAAATGTTAAGGATATCAGTACCATCAGGTGGTGGCCTGTAGCCACCAATAATAGTAATGCATTCGGTAGAAGGAAGGTGCATCTTTAAGGATACTAACTCATATTCCGTAGGTTTGGATTTGCAGAACATATCACTGACTGTATATTTGGTTTTAGCATAGACAGCCACTCTACCCCCCTTGTGTCCCTATCAGCCCTGTACAGTTTGTAGTCCAGGAGAGTAACTTGTTGGTCAGAATTGGTCTTTTTGAACCATGACTCATCACATTCCAAGATAAGTTCAGGGTCTCCTGCTTAGATGGCTCACTCATAACTCCTGTAACGTCATTTAAATACCTTGGGGTCACCCTTGACCAGTCTCTAAATTTTGAACTCCACATCATCAATGCATGCAGATCAGTCAATTCCAAACTATGTATGTCATACTGGACCAGCCATATGCTAACCCCTACTGCTAGAGTGGCTATAGCTCGGGGCATACTCCTACCTACTCTGACATATGGAGTGGCAACTTATGCTTCTTTACTAAAATCAAATCTTCAGAGATGGGATGTCACCTATAACAATCATCGGCAGGTTCACTTCAGTCTCCCACAGACCAAAACACCATTGTCTACTATGCTTGGATCTAAACTGGTTGTCCCCCAGTGATACTAGACTTTACTTTCTCGGCTCCACTGTCGACAGCATCATGAGATCTCGTACCCCAACAACTCCAGCCATGCTACTCACCTACCAGACCTCCAACTGCGGCCTATGCTCGGCTGACAAATCCCTACTATGCATCCCCAAATGCAGTACCACCAAAGGCTCTAGAGCCTTTGCCCACCATGCACCTCAGTTATGGAACTCACTCCCTCTGGACATACGGCTAGCTTCTACACACAAATGCTTTTAAAAAAGCGCTCCACCAGCATTTCAGCTCCACCAACAAATGCTCCTGTTTCAAACCTCCTCAGTCCTCTGGGTATCCTGCCTATCCTGAAGCTCTTACCTTTACTCCACAATACTCCCCTTGCAGTACAGCCTATCCCAGCTCTCTCTCCTGACACTAGCCACCTGCAGCCATCCCTTTCTTTCTTTGCCAGCTCCTATCCTGTACCCTACCTTTCCTTATCCTGACCTGCTATTATCCCTACTGTTCACAATCTTGCCATTCCCCTTCCCACTATCCCCCTGTGTTTGTCAGTATTTGACCACATTTTTAATTTATCTATTTTTGTTGTACTTTCTAAATCGTATTTTCAGGACTACTAATGCAATACTCTTGATACTCTATGTTTTTCGTCATGCTATGACTGTAAAAACCTCTATGATCCTACCAGGACCACCCTGTGTACTGCCTGTAATGCTTAGCTTATTGTTAAATGTTTTTCGAAATACCCTGTATACTACCTGTGCTGCGTAGCCTATTGTTTAATGTTTCACAACACTTGTTTATGTATCTCAATGTAATCTACTGTTTGTTATACCTGCAATGTCTGCCCAGTAACCTCCTGAGTCGTGTCTGAAAACAGTCATCTTTATGACTAGCGCACCCACCCGGTAAACAAAAACGAAATAAATAAGAAAAAGAGTTCACAGTTGCTGAGCTTGTGTTAGAGAACCCCCACCTCACAAGGAGAAAGCTAATACCAAGTACTACCATATCAGCATCGCTAATTCCCAAGGTGCAGCACTTCTAGGCAAGTCCTATAAATAGACTAATCACCTCGCATGGAGCCACCACATGCCAGTCGAACCTTGAACTTTTCAATTACACCCAGGGTCATCCTCCCAAGGCACAGACCCATTAAGATCCTTATAATGCCTATCAAGACACTAGACAGCAACCTCAGTGAGAAATCAATATTTTCAGATATCTGGGGATATGGTTTGATGCCCTATGAACTTACAGTAAGCACATAGGCCAAAATGTACCTCTGGTGGGCCTGTGGCTCCTCTGGCATTGCTCCCCTTCAGCTGAAGTCTGGCGGCAGTAGCAGTAGTCAGTTGGGAGCAGTTTCTTCCTGATGTTAGTAGCTCCTAGACACTGTGGGGTCAAAGATCAGCTTTCCCTACATGACCAAGCATTGCCTCACTGTGCATATGAGGAAGCAGTCTTCTACTTTCTGCTCCTGACCATCCACCATTGGAACATCACATACAGGTCAGTAAACAAATCCACTCTTCTATCCGTAGACTGTCTGTATAACAAGCTCAGTAGATTTACAAACTCATGTGTACCTACCTTTCCACTATGATTCCTTTGTGCTAATCCCATGCATTCTTGAACCCCACCACTGTTTTTGCTCCACCACCTCCACTGGAAGGCTGTTACAGAAATTCAACACTCTTTCTGTGAAGAAGCACTTCCTCACATCTCTCCTGCTTCATACCACGCCCCTTTGTTCTTGAGCACCTTTTCTTCTGAAAAACTCTCCCCTCCTGTATTTTTTACCCCTGTGATGTATTTAAAGGTCTCTACTATATCTCTCTCCTCTTCCTCCTCCATTCCAGGGTGAACATATTGAGGTCCTTTAGTCTCTCCTCATAGGGTTTTTGCTGCAGACCCTGCACCATTTTAGTTGTTCTCCTCTGGACTGCCTCTACTCTGTCTATGTCCTTCTGGAGATGTGGTCTCCAGAACTTGACACAGTACTCTAGGTGGGGTCTCACCAATAATCTATACAGTGGTAACACCACCTTCCTCTTTCTGCTGGTGATACTCCTCTCCATGCACCCCAGCATCCCACTTGCCCTCCCTATTTCCTTGTTGCACTGCCTGGCCACCTTTAGATCATCCAGTATGCTTACCCCAAGGTCTCTTTCCTGCTTGATGGTCATCAACATCAGTCCATCCATTTTGTACTCCACCCCTGGGTTTCTGTGCCCTAAGTGCATTCTTTTGCACTTTTCGCATTGAAATCCAGCTGCTCTACCCTTGACCACTCCTCTAGATTTCTCAGGTCTCTGCTCATACTTTCCACCCCCTGAAGTGTCCACCCTCTTCCAGATTTTGGTGTCATTCACAAAGAGGCATACCTTCCCTTCCAGCTCCTCTGCAATATCACTTAAAACAACATTAAAGAGGACCAGTTCTAGCACTGATCCCTAAGGCACCCCGCTGATCACCCTACCTTACTTGGAGTGAGCTCCGTTTACCACCACCCTTTGTTGCCTGTCCCCTAACCAATTTCTTATCCAGTTTACCACCTTTAGACCCACTCCTAAGCTACCCAATTTACTTAGTAGTATCCTATGTAGAACGGTGTTGAACACATTACTGAAATCTAGGTAGGCCCGGTCCACCATGCCACCCTGATCTAGTTCCTTCATCACCCAGTCAAAGAAATCTATCAGATTCGTTTGACATGACCTCCCCTTGTAAAATCATGCTGCCTTGGGTCTTGTAACCCACTGGATTCCAGATATTCCACAATCCTTTCCCTCAGTTGTGATTCCATCAACTTTCCCACCATCGATGTCAGGCTGACTATTGGCCTATAATTGCCAAACTCCTCCCTGCTACCACTTTTGTGTAGTGGGACTAAAACCACCTGTAGTGCCTCAGAGTTGGGGGGGGCACCACAAAGAGAGATGGGGACCCTTCCCCAAGCTGGGGATCTGAACATTTTTCTCTAATTTTCTTTCCCCCCCCCCCCAGCCTTTGTCTAAATTTGCTCCTTTTGGCGCAACAGAGGGACCAAGGGCAGGACTCAGCCCTGCCAACAGACCCTCCCGCCAGGGCTGGAAAGGCCCAATCCCCAGGGCTGCCAGGCAGGACCTCTTCTGCCCTACAGAGGGCCTGGGGAGTGGCTTCAGGGAGCAGTTGTGGCTTGGATGGCAGGGTGGAGGATGTGTGGAGCATAGATGCCAAAATGTACCTCTCGTGGGCCTGTGGCTCCTCTGGCATTACTCCCCTTCAGCTGAAGTCTGGTGGCAGTAGCAGCGGTCAGTTGGGAGCAGTTTCTTCCTGATGTTAGTAGCTCCTAGCTCATTTTCGTTCCCCAAGTCCCGATCGGCAGTGGAGGGAAGACTTTTGGGGACAGGAGGAAGCGTTTGTCACAGTAAATTCAGTTAGGTGGAAATGAGCACCCTGGACCTTTTGGTTCTGCCTCGGCCTCCTGCAGCAGAGCAGCAGAAGCTGGGTGACAGCCTGGCTCCCAGCCACCTTCCCTGACCCCCCTGCAACATAGGCAGTCCATGACAGTGAGTGGGCCGTGTGGCCAACTTTGTTTCAAACTCACGTCACAGGCGCTGGGAAAAGGGGAGGGGGAAAAGGACAGAGAGAAGTGGGCTGAGGGCCCCAAGTCAGGGGGTAAGAGGGGGCCAGCAGTGTCGTGGGCTATAAGCCCCACCATTTAATTTCACACCACAGTGCAGAGGCAGACCCAGGGAACAAAAGGCCCCATAGAGAACACTGGGGAGATAGGAGCTAACAGTGAGGGTTCCGCCCTCATACATATTAATTATGGGGCAGGGTTGAACAAGGCCCTACATAAGGGAAATGCACAGAGTCTCTATTAATAAGGGAGGTGGGGCCAAACATAGAGCTCAAGGGAACAGGACAGGGTCTGCAGCTCAGGCTCTATGTATATTAATTAAGCGGCAGTTCTATCCTTAGAGGGGGAAAGGTCTTTAAAGGCACAGCATCCTTCTCTGGAAAACAAAAAAAACAAGTTGTTATGTTGATGTGTCCTGAGCTCACCTGAACCAAACTGTATTGAAGTCTGCCTCGTGCCCCAAGCAACGGACTTGTTTGCCTAAGGACTGAGCTGCATAGCCTGCAACCTGAACTGTGCCCCTTGCGAACCATGTGCCACCAGAGATAGTAATGACACCAGGTGGGGTAATGGGTTATTGTTCTGTGGGGATCCCTGCAACATGTCCTGTGATGTCCTTCCTGTGGTTCCTTCTGGAGTGAGCTTCAGCACCTGACGCCAACCTAGGGAGGTCCTCGGTCACTCCTCCATCTTCAGCAGACCTGTCTCCAGCAACTTCAACCCACTTTGAATCTCTGCCACACTGTTCCAGCATCAGTCCTGCAATGGTAAGTGTTAGAGAGCCGCTAGTTAGGTATCCAGAAGTAAGTCCACTTAGGAGCTCCCCGGCTCAAGATTGAGGGACCACAGTTGACATCATGTCTGACCATTTTCTTATTTTGTCACCCGCTTGCAGGTAAGATGTGTACCAGTGTTACCCCATAGAGGCTGCACCCACAATCACATCACCAGAAGTATTCCTGTTGGGAGGTGGCCTGGGTGTCGGGGACCTACCAGTGGTCATTACTGTGGATCATCCAGAGAACCATCTGCTCAATCAGGAGACTTCAGCTTCTTACCAAGGGTCACAGAAGATCACCAAATTCTCATCGTCCAGCTAGCAGTGTTTGTCTTTGTTTTCTGTTCATCTGGGAAACACCCCATTATGGCCTGTTTATAAAAAGCGCTTTGTGGGGTCAATTTCCAATTGTTGATCCACCAACTCATCGGAAAGCCCAAGCCTGGTTCATCAGACATCTTGTTGTTTCTGCAAAGTTCACGCGGGACTTGGATTGAAAAAGGTTAACCCCCTGTTAGTGGTTCGACCATTTGCTGGTCCCAACTGTATAGTTTTGCTGCTTGTTCTATTGTTAGACATCCTGTTGTTTCTTCTGTCCCTTGTAAATAACACTTTTTCATCTTGGTCCCTGAGTAAGCTTCCTGCCTCTCTTCCCAGATTTGTCTAGCCTATCCTGAACTTTTAGGGAGTCACAACCCCATTCCACCAGAGATTCGGCCCCTACACACCCCCCTCCAGTACTCTGAACCACTTCTGTTTCCAGTGAGCTGTTAAATGTCAGAGGTGCAGCCAGTATTCCCCTGAGCTCCCTCAATAACCTAGGATGCACCCTATCTGGCCTCATTGCTTTGTCCACCTTCAGACTAGCAAGTCCTAAGAGACCTCAGTCTGTACACACTGAAGATGAGAAGGAAAAGGGGAGACATAATGGAGATCTATAAATACCTTAAGGGCATTACTAGGGTCCAGGAAGGGAGCCTCTTACAGAAAAAAGAAAGTTCTAGGACAAGGGGTCATGATATCAAGGTGGTAGGTGGCAGACTCCGGGGAAATATTCTTTAATGGAAAGGGTGGTGGATGCATGGAACAGCCTCCTTACAGAGGTTGTAAGGATACAAACTGTGCAAGCTTTCGAAAATGCGTGGGATAGGCATAAGGGAATCCTATCAGGGACAGAGTAAGGGTCTACAAGGAGTGATTGGGGGTTAGGCAATATGGGCTGACTCGATGGGCCAGGCAGTCCTCATCTGCTGTCAAATTCTATGTATTTGTGTATCTTAGTCCCTTCAGGACTCTATCCTCCAAAAAAGGACTAGTGTCCACCTCCCTCCCTCCAAAGCTTTTGTTACTTTTTTGTGGCCCCTCCCTTTCTCCTTCCTCTGTGAACACTGAAAAAAGGTATTTGTTCAGGATGACTTTCTTCTCCTGGTCCCCCCTCTGCACAGCCCCTCCTTCCATTTTTAACCTTACAATCCCACCCCTGGTCTTCCTCTTTTTATTTATGTACAGTATCTAAAACATGTATTGTCCCCTTTCATTACCTCCTGGGTTATTCTCTCTTCAGTTTGCACCTTTTCACTCCTTACTGCTTCCCTCGGTTTTCACCTATACACATCCCTATCATCCTCCCCCCGTGTCTCCTGATACCTTCTGAATGCTACTCTTTAGCTTTTATCTTTTCAGCCACCTCTTTTAAGAACCGTAGCAGTCTCTTTTTCCTCTTGCTTTTGCTCACTTGTTTGATGCAGAGGTTTGTTGCCTTTACTATGCTCCCTTTTATCTTAGCCCATTGTTCCACCACCCCACCCAGGTCATCAACTCTACTAGGTCATTCCTAAGGAGTTCACCCATCTTTTTAAAATCTGAACTACTGAAGTCCAGGATCCTCACCCCTGTGTGGTTTGCTTCCACAGCCATCCTTATATTGAACCACACCTTACGGTGATCACTGGTCATCAAGTATTCTCCCACCTTGATGTCTGCAACACTGTCTCTGCTAGTGAGTACAGGTCCGTATTGCCACTTCACAAGTGGGTTCACTGACCAGTTGCTTAAGAAATGCCCCTACAGAGAGTCCAGGATGTCCCTGCTTCTAGCTGAAGCCTCTGCTCCAATCCACATCTGGCAGGTTGAAGTCCCCCACCAGCAGCACCTCCCCTTTTTCTGCCATCTTGCCAGTGGTTTCTACCAGTACCTTATCTAATTCATCCATCTGTGTTGGAGGCCTGTAGATCACTCTAGTGCAAATAGTTACTCCATTCCCCATCTCCAGGGAGACCCACTCTGCCTCCCCCTCTATTCTTTGTATCTCAGTGCCTTTTGTGCTTTCCTTCCCATAAAGCACCACACCTCCTCCTTTCCTTCCCACCTGGTCCTTCCTAAACAGAGTATAGCCTGGTATGGCCATAGCCCAATCAGTTTCCAGTGCACAATGTCTCAGTAAAGGCCACAAATCCAGGTTGACCTCTGCCATGATGGCCTCTAGGTCCAGAATATTTTTTCCTAGACTTCTAGCATTCAAACACATGGCCTTCCAGATTTTGTTTCCACTCTGCTTGTTGCCACCCCTTTTTTCCTTTTTGTCCTCACTCCTTCCCGCCTCTCTTTTTTTTGCAATTAAATGAACTTTATTGATTTTTTTAAACCAAGATATACAATCCAGCAGTCACACTTCGTACAATCTCTTAATGACCAAGCTGCCCTTCCCACCACCCTCCACCCTAGAGCAAGAATACAATAACATTTGTCAACAAAACTTAACAAATAACAGATCAGCCTCCCAAGCTTTCCTCCCTTAACCCCCAGTCTCCTTAAACCCCCAACTCCCCTCCCTTCTCCACTCTCCCATCCAAAGTCCATGTCCTGAGTGTTACCAGGGAAGAAAACAAGGATATACTGAAAATCATGGTTCTCCACACCTTTAATTTATCTTCAGTAAGGGGAGAAGTAATAAGTAAGGTCTAGCTATACCATTTCACCTCCCTGCAAGAAAGCTTAAGAGAGGCTCCTATAAAGCCTGAAATTTGATTAAATGATCATATTGTTTGGCGATGGCTCTCTCTGCATTCAGTGCCGTAAACAATTCCTGTCCCGCCTCTCTTTTTAATGCTCCCATTCCTTTCCCCTTTGTCTCTTCCACCCTACTTCCTTTATTAATTTGCACCCTGTAGGATTCCTCTCCCTATGAGCTCTCCTTACTCTCTACTTCAGGCTGTGGGGGCCGGGGGGAGGCAGTTTCTGACTCCCCGATTCCTTTTGACACCCCCCCCGGCTAGTTTAAATCTTCATCAAAGTAACATTTAAACCATCCATTGAGGACTGC
The DNA here is from genome assembly GCA_016271365.2 of Neoceratodus forsteri. Lineage (NCBI taxonomy): Eukaryota > Metazoa > Chordata > Ceratodontiformes > Ceratodontidae > Neoceratodus > Neoceratodus forsteri. The sequence goes on along the minus strand of CM057450.1, from coordinate 426,647,568 downwards.
AGTTCCTCTCCTGGATGGATGCAGGCCATCACCCCTGTACAGGCCCTTATCTTCTTAGGTGGGGCCCCATTCCCCAATGTAGCTGAACCCTTCCTCTCTGCACCATTCCTTCAGCCATGAGTTGAAGCTCCTGGCATGGAGTTCCCTCTCCTGTCCTCTCTCATAGACAGGCAGCACCTCAGCAAAAGCCACTGAGCCAGTTGTCTAAGACCGCTCCCCGCCTCCCCCTTCACTATTACATTACAGCCCTGTCCCTAGCCAGGTCATTAGTCCCCAGGTGGACAATGACATCCAGCTCTCCCTCCCATCCTGCTGCCCTAACAATCTGCAGGATTTGCTTCCCATCCCTGTCAGCCATGGCAGTTGGTAGGCACCTAATCTGCCTCCCACTTTCCTCTTCCTAAATCTATCCCCCTCACAATTGAGTCCCCCACCAGATGTTGCTTCCTTCTCCTCTTCTATAATCTTCTACCACCCTCCTTGAGGTCTCCACTATGAAGGGTCCCCAAATTCTCCTTGGTCACTACCACAGGTGCTTCTTCCTAGCAGTCCCACCCAATCAGACTGGCATAGGAATTTTGTAGTGGTACTGGCTCAGGAATGTACCTCTGTCCCACCACACACCACTCTTTCAGAGCCCACCATAGTCCAGTCGTTCATCTTCCCTGGCATCCTCTTAGGTAATGGTGGCAGACTTGGTGGGCTCTGGGTGAGGGGAGAGGTCCCCTGAATCCTAGACAACTCAGCCTGGAGTCTAGTGACCTCCTCCCTCCACCCAGAGAGGTGTGTGCAGATGAGGCAGCACTGTAGTCTCCAGAAGGTCTGGCTGAAAACTGCTGCCCCTCATCCACTCCACTGCACTGCACCACTCCCAGCATTCTCTTTGACAGGCTTAACTAAGTCAGTCAAGCAGATGTGACTATCCCTGGTTCTCTTTTTTAGTTTGTTATATATTTATTTACTGATTGATTAATTAGTGTTTTACCAGGTACCCATACAGAGATATACAAATGTGTCCTGGGGGAATGGGGAGAGAGGAACATGAGCAGCAAAAACAACTGAAACAATACAAAGAATATACAAAAATATACATTAAACTGTATAAGTTACTGTATGTGCATGTTGCAACAATCCCAAGCATGGTCTGTAAAGCAAGGACCAATGATAGACATACACAAAATAGCTAGCATCTAGTACAGACACAGTATGATACAATTTGGGTTTTGAGAAGCATTTTAGCAGAGGCAATACAGTTGGGTGGACTGTTACCCAAGTCTAGGTTGTTCCAAACCTTGGGAAGTCTGCAGCTGAAAGCAGCATGGCCAGCATTCAGTTTGCACCCTGGTGTAAGGCCTCTGTTACCAGAATGTGAATGAAGCTGGTGTACAGACAGAGCAGAGGGGTTAAGTAGAGTGCACCAATAATATGAAAGCTTGTTAATCCAGAATTTAAAACCTCAGAGAGCAAGATGTTGGACCCTTCTGTCAGCCAGTGACAGGATGTCACTTAGTGTACAGTGATGTGTCTGGGCAGAGGTGTGAAATATATAAACCTACAGATGGTATTAAAAAGGGTATTCAGTTTATTTAGTTGGCTGACATTTTGGAGTGACATCTTAAGTTGTAAATCACATCTCTGATGTCAATAACGGGAGTGATTAAGTGTTCAGCAAGTCATTGCGCATAACTTGTGAAAGGCAGTGGCTCACATAGTAAAAGGCACTAAGCTTCCTGCAGGATTTGGAAACCAGAGATTAGATGTGATAAGAGAAACTGAGTGAACTATCCAGTATGACACCAATATATTTTGTATTCAGAGACTGCAGACCAGGGGGTACCATCTGAAGTAATAACACTTAGGGCAGGTGGTTAGACATTTTTTAGTACTAAAGAACAAGGAGACAGTTTTGGAGTGGTTGAGAGCTAACCAATTTGCTTTAAATCAATTTGAGAGTGTGGCATAGTATGACCGTAGGGCAACTGAGATATCAGCAGGACAATGACTGGGTGAATAAAGGATGGTGTCATCTATGTATATGTGAATACTACTGGATTTGACATACCGTGGTAAATTGTTTACAAAAATAGTAAAAAGGAGAGGCCAAAGAACAGAGCCTTTTGCGACCTCAAAGGTGACAAGTTGAGGATCAGGTATAGCCAAGCCAGAGGAGACACAGATTGGGCGTGGGCAGAGAGGCAGCATGAAAGCCTGGAGAGAACAGAAACAACAAGTTTATTTAGAAGAAAAGAATGGTCAACAGTGTCAGATGCTTTGACTAGATCAAAGAATAGAACACCAGTTTGTAGAACCAGGTCTCTATCTGAGAGATGAAATCAGTGAGTGTGAGCAGAGAGGTGGATGTAGAATGGGCTGCATGAAATTGAGACTGGTATTTGGAAAAGAAAGACTTTGCAGTGAGGTAGGCAGATAGTTGTTTAACAATTAATCTCTCCAAATGTTTAGAGAGAACAGGGAGGAGTGAGATTGGACAGTAGTTAGCAAGCAAGTCAGTGGAGCCATCTTTGTGGGGTTGGGGATTACTGTGCCTCAGCTGTTCCTGCACCTGCCAGAATTCAAACTCAACCAATCAGCTGGATGATCTGCTTGGGGTGAGTGGAGCTTCCAGAGTCCACCACCAGAAAGGCTAGGCTCTCACTTCATCAGCTATGCTGACCTCTCAGTGAGAGTTGAGGGGGTCATGAAAGAGGGGCATGCATCCATCTGCCTTGTTACCTCCCCCCACCCCCACAATTACCACTGGAAATCTTCATGGGTCAGCTCCACAGAACAGAGTCAGTGCATCAATTGTTCGCATGCCTGCCAGAATTCAAACTAGGCCAATCAGCTGGCTAGATTGTTCAGGTGGTTGGAGCTTCCAGAGCCCCCTTGCCATAAAGATTCAGCTTCCTCTTCATCAGTCATGCTAGCCTTGCTGTGGGAGTTGAAGGGGTTGTGAGGGTGGGCATCCAACTGCCTTTTTATCTCCCCACTCTACCAATCGCTCCTGGATATCTTCAAGAGCTGGCTCCACAGAACACAGTCAGCACCTGCGAGAATTCAAACTCGACAAATGAGCTGGCCAGACTGCTTGGGGTGGGCGGAGATTCCAGAGCCTGCAGTCTGGAACCCTGTGGTCTGGAGCGTGAAGGGCTGCAGCACAAAAGGCATCGAGAGGAAGTCTACCTGAGGGAGGCAGCTGTAGGAGGAAACCAGGGGCCAGTGACTGTGTGTTGTAAGTAACAAAAACTGAACTATTTTGGGACTACTTGCATGTGCCTCTCATACCTGCTAAACTGCTATTGTTTGAGTGCTAGTATATTAACTTATTACTTTGTTCTGGTTGCTCTGTAACTAGATGGTTTAAACTTGGTGCTGTCAACAAATACCTTTCCCTACAAGCTCCTTATACTGTGATAAAACCCTTTCTGGATGGTCCCTATATGTTGCAGATTCTTTTCTCTCTATTTGTTGTTTGAGGATAGTGAATCCACATGGCCGTATTGCTGTCTGGCTGCTCCTTTTCTGAGGGTTTTTTGTAAACTGAATAATAAGTGGCTATTTTTGTGTGTGTTGTATACACCTTACCCATACCTTTTCTGGGTGGCTCTTACAAACCAATTTGTCATTGGCTACTCTAGACTGTGTGTAACAGCCCTTTGACTCACCTAGGCTGCACCGGGGCCCTCGGGGCAACTCAGAACACATCTCCGAGGGGGCCAGCCTGGGTTCCACAATGGTAGCAAATGTGGCGCAGTGCCTCCACCCAGGGGAAATGGCAGGGAATACCCGTGGATAAAGAACAGGTTACCACCCCCAGGAAAATAAGTAAACTGCCCCCCTTACTACTCCCACCCCCCACACAATAACAGTTTCCCACACAGTAGCAACCCCCACCCTTAGCCGCACTATTTCAATAACACAGTGACAGTGGATAAGATGCAAACAGTGAACTTATTTATTTGGGGAGGGGGAAACAAAGAGGAGAATACTGAACATCATTCACTTTAGTTAGAAGATAACTTTTCCTGTAGCAACCCCTCCTCCAACCACCTCCAACCACTGGGTAAACCCAGAATGTCCCTATATGGTGGGTACCTCACCGGTTGGTGATGCAGGCCTGAGGTCTGTCGTCAGAGCCCAAAAACAACACTGAACACACTTTCAAACTTAAAATGTTGGTCTTGCCAAACTTAGGCATTACACAGAATCCTGTTGGGAATTACCCCCTGAATCCTAACTGGCTAACTAATAGACTCCCCAGAGCCACAGCTCAGGGTACTCACAGATTTTATGGTTCACACAGGGGGCTTGCCACCTGCTGAGTTGTACGTACCATGGAGGGTCTCCATTGGTGGTGCACTGCAGGTCGAAGGCCTTGAAGCTGGACATAAATCGAGGAATGATGCTCTTCACCTGCTTGGCCTTGCCAACTTCATCAACGGGCCTTTATAGACTGACTTCACTCAGGCAGGCCTGTTCCATCCTTCTACCGGGGGGGTTCGTCGCCTTCAGTCTGGGTAACAAGGATGGATAAGGTTCCCCAAAACCCTCTGTTGCACCTCGGGTCAACCTACAGAACCCAGACAGGGCTGCTGGGCTTCCACAGTCTTTTACTTCACAGCCCCTCCCTTAGGAGATGTCTCCACAAGCAGTGCTGGGTCCTATCACAGACACTTACCTCAGCACTTACAGTTTCTCCCCTGGCTGAATGTTTCCTTCACCAAAACAACTTCTCCACTGAGGGGGCACAGTAGCTCTCTCAGAATCTGCAGTCCAACTAGCTTCCCAGTTCAGAAATAGTGTCCAACGGCTGGGGCTGATAGGGAACAATTTTCCATGTTCATCAAACAACACTGCAGTTATTCCTCCTGCACACAACTTAGTGATTATTCTTCAGAGTCGAGGTCCAGCAGCAGCAAGACAAAACTTTCATAAGTTTGGCTGAGGTGCTCACAGTCTCTCGTCCCATAGTCACACTGTAGCTCCTCTCAACGACTCCCCCTTTCTGGCGGAAAAACAGTTCTATTTATAACCTCCCAACAGCCTCCCTGTGATTAGTTGCAGCTCCACAGGTGATCTCAGTGCTGGCTCTGTATTATACCCAGCAGCCCCAGTTCTGTAGTTTTCTATGGGGGATGCTATTTTATCTCCCTTAGGGCTCTCTGCATTCCAGCCCTGATTTATTCATTTGAGCCCTCTAACAGGGCTAAAACTATGTCCCCCTTTGGCAGGAGGCCTTCCGGTCAGGTTTTATCTACAGCTGCATGGCCAAGCTGAAAATGGAGCAGTGGCTCCTTCAAATTTTTTTTCAGCAGCTGCGCATGCCCACTGGGTGCACGGTCACCATATTTCTATTTATAATAGGGCGGCCCGGCTTTTTAACACACTGGGGCCCCTAATTTCTGTTTTGTAGAGCCCGGAGGTGCAGAACAATATTGTAGAGCTCAACCCCTCAGTATAGAGATCCCAAGAGGCCGAGGACAGTACCAACATCAGCAGCAATAGCTGCGACATGACAGGAGGCGCCAGGGTCCAGATCCCACCTGGGCCCCCTTGAAGTGGCTCTGAACAGTGTTGGGACCAGAGCTCACCAGGTAAGCCCAAACTGGGGGGCTTACATGTGTTTCCAATAATGATTTTGTAGGCATAGGTTGTTGAGCTATAGAATAGATCTCCCTTCTATTAAATACCCTATTGGACATTATCTCTATTATACTGAATTAGGGGTTCAGTACTCTGGTGCTGTGTTTTTGCTGGCTTGATCACCGGTCCACTTGTAGCTGACTGTTTACTTAATATACACCCTCACAAACCTGTTATTATTGATCACTCTCATTTTACCATGTCTAATTTAATTGCCAGTCGGCTACTCAGATGTGTTCATCAGTATCTTCTAATCTCTAAATTGTTGATTCAGATTGTATTCTTCCTGAAAAGACCATGTTGGAAGCATATTTCTGCATCCTCACCCATGAAGTTTTGTTACATAGTCCTCTTGGTCTTTTCACTTGTTTTTGTGCATAGATACATAGACAGTGTCAGCAGATAAGGGCCTATGGCCCACCCAGTCTGCCCATTTGAGCTTGTAAGTTCAGTTTATGTTTTCCTTGAAGTCTGTTGCCCCTTACCCCTGACCTCCACAATTCCTTTATGTCTATCCCATGCATTCTTAAATCCCGTGATTGTTTCAGCCCCCACCACTTCTTCTGGCAGGGTGTTCCACTTGTCCACCACCCGTTCTGTGAAGAAATTCTTCCTCACGCTTCCTCTGAATTGTCCTCCTCCAACTTCATCCCATGCCCTCTAGTCCTGGAACATCTTTTCGCTTAAAATAGTGTATTCCTGCACCCTGTTCCTCCCTGTAAGAGACTTGTATGTCTCTATCCTCATCCCCTCTCTCCCTCCTCTCCTCCAGGGAGTACATGTTCAGTTCCTTCAATCTGTCTTCATAGGACTTGTGATGCAATCCATGCACCATCTTTGTTGCCCTCCTCTGAACGTTCTCTACCCTGTCTATGTCCTTACGTAGGTAAGGTCTCCAGAACTGTACACTGTACTCCAGGTGAGGCCTCACTAGTGCCTTGTATAGTGGAATTATGACCTTCCTTTTCCTGCTGGTGATGCCCCTGCCTATGCATCCCAGCATCCTATTTGCTTTACCTGCTGCCTTGTCACACTGTTTCCCTACCTTGAGGTCATCAGAGATGATAACCCCAAGATCCCTTTCCTGCTTGGTGCATGCTATATCCTCACCCCCCAACTGATATATTGTGCCAGGGTTTTTGTGCCCCATATGCATTATCTTGTACTTCTTTGCATTGAATTTCAACTGCCAAACTCCTGGCCATTCTTCAAGTTTCTGCAGGTCCCTTCTCATTCTGTCTACACCCTCTGGTGTGTCTACTCTGTTACAGAGCTTTGTGTCATCAGTGAACAGTGAAATTCTGCCTTCTAGGTCCTGCGCAATGTCACTGATGAAGATGTTGAATAGGACTGGTCCCAGCATTGATCCCTGTGGTACCCACTGGTCACTCTTCCCTGTGGAGTGACAGCCATTTACCACCACCCTCTGTGTCCTGCCACCCAGCCAGTTACCTACCCACCACACTACTGTCCTGCCCACACCCATATTCCCCAGTTTGTGTAATAGTCTTCTATGGCACAGTGTCAAAGGCCTTGCTGAAGTCCAGATAGGCTATGTCCACTGCCTCCCTGATCCACCTCCTAGTCACCCAGTCAAAAAATTCAACGAGGTTGGTCTGACATGAATTCCCCCTGGTGAAACCATGTTGCCTTGGGTCCTGTAGTCCATTGACAACCAGATGTTCCACCAATCTCTCCTTCAGTAGTGCTTCCATGATCTTCCCCACTACTGAGGTGAGGGTGACTGGTCTGTAGTTCCCCGCTTCCTCTTCATTCCCACTTTTGTATAAGGGGACTACATCTGCTGTCCTCCAGTCTTTGGGTACCTACCCTGTTTCCAGTGATCGTCTAAACAGGATAGCCAGAGGTTCAGCCATCACCTCTCTTAGTTCTTTAAGGACCCTGGGGTGCACCCCATCTGGCCCCATTGCTTTATCAACTCTTATTACTTCCAGTTCCTTCAAGACCCTTTCTCATGTAAAGGGACTTGTGTCTATTTCTGCACCATTCTCACTCCTTGTACTCCCTTCAGATTCATTATCCTCCTCTTTCTCAGTAAAGACTGAGCAGAAATACCTGTTCAATATGTCAGCTTTACTGTTGTCATCCTCCACGCGGCCCCCATCCTCCCCCTTCAGTCTCACTATCCCTCCCTTTGTCTTTCTTTTTCACTTATGTACCTGTTAAAGGTTTGTCCCTCTACCCACTGATTTTGCAATGTGTTCTTCTGTCTGAGCTTTGGCTTCCTTACTGACCTCCTGTCTCCCTTTGCTTCTCCTGGTACTTCTCCTATCCTCTTCTGCCTGTGTCTTTTGTATTGCCTGAATGCAATCTTTCGCTTTCACTTTCTTTGCTACCTCTTTGGAAAACCATAATGGTCTCCTCTTCCTTTTCCTCTTGCTAACCTGCTTAATGCATAATTCTGTTGTTCTTGTAATCCCCATTTTAAATACTGCCCACTGTTCCTCAACCCCTGATTCCTGCCCCATTCCCCCTTAATGCCTCTTTCAAGTATCTCCCCATTTTCCCAAAGTCTGCCCCCCTAAAATCCAGGATACGTGTTTTTGTGTGGTTTGGTTCTGCTCTTTCTGTGATTTTAAACCACAATGACTGGTGGTCACTGTTCCCCAGGTGCTCCCCCACTGTTACCCCCATCACACTGTCCCTGTTTGTGAGCACAAGGTCCAGTATTGCCTTCTGTTGAGTTGGTTCCATGACCAGTTGCTTGAGGAAGGCACCCTGAAGGGAGTCCAGGATAAATCTGCTCCAGTGCAGGTGGCATTGAACTGAATCCTGGCCCTGGGAAAGCCCTCCCATTTTCCCTTGCTGCCCCCCTTCATGGCTGGTCACTCTGGTACTTAAGATTGCCCATCTAAATATTAGGGGGCTTGATTCTTAATCTAGATGAAATTGTAGCCTGGCAATAATTAGCATCCTGATGTACTAGAGGTAACAGAAACATGGCTAAAACCAACATTTCTTGGCAACCCGCTCCTTACCATGGTACAACTTAATCTGATGTGATCCTACTGCCCTAAAAAGGGGTGGTACACTAATCTATTATACATCTCACCTTCATGTCATAACCCCTAGCCACCCTTTGCCCCGTGTGCTTACATTGGGTAACATGAAAAAACTTTATCTTTTTTGCATCTACATCCCACCAGAAGGAAGCATGAATATAATCCCTTCTCTGGTTAAATATGTAGGCTCCCTTGTCAAAACAAACAAATGTATCTTATTTGGGTATTTTAACATTAATTGTCTTAAAGGTTGAAAGAAAAGTATTGCACAATTCCTCGGTAAGCTTCATCTGTGTCAAATTATCACAGAATCCACTAGATGCTTTAGTAATGAAAATAGCTCGGATTTGATTATTAGTTGGATGTTTGTTCCCAGAGTTGACAGACTCAGATGCTCTGATGTACTTTTGGACACTATAAGCAATCACTCACCTTTATTTTGTATTTGGCAAGCTAAACTACAAAAATTTCACCCTAGTACTATTTAGTTCAGAAAGTTTTCTAGTCTCAATCCTAACAACTTCAGACGTGCAGTGTCTCTCACTGAGTGGTCCCTGTACGAGACCACATATGTAAATTCAGCTGCTAGTTTTTTAACCTCAGTATATACTAAACTGCAGGACAGATTTGCCCCCATCACCAGAAGGAGGGATCGAGGTCCAGTCTCTAAATAACTGGATCATAGTCTCCTTACCAAGCTTTTAGAAAGGAGTAAAAAAAATTGGATTTATTCAAGGCTTCCTCATCTAAGACAGACTGGGTGAATACAGGGCACTTAGGAATGAATGCAAAAGAGAAATCAGGCATAGTAAGAGCCTTCATTGTAAGCAGGTTTTGACTCCACTGCCCATAAGCCTAGGCTTTTCTGGAAGTCTTATCAATGTCGGGTCTAAAAGGTGATCACCCACCCTCCGACATGGTCTTATGGGGGACAGGTGTTCTGAATGGCAACAGTTAGAAATGTACATATTTATAGAAATGAAATTCCTACCTCCAAATGGTCCATATTTACCTGCATCTGAATGAACACTGATGTGAACAACTGTATAGGGTATGAGAGAATGCTGTTGTGTATAGAAATCGATGACTGGAATCAGGCTGTTGTGTGTTAATAGTGACGTCAAACTCCTGTTGTGCTTCACTGAAGACGTCACTACTAACGTACAACAACATCGAATCAGTGATCGCGCCGAAGTCTCCTCAGCCATGCCGACCGTTGCCAGAGCCGTTGCCTAGTAAGCAGACCTCCGAGTGGATGCCCTGAAAACAGCAACAGATACAACCATTTTACGTGTCTCTCTCCCTAGGCTACTTGTTTATTTGAAGAAAAAAAAATGCATTCTCGCTAATCACGATGCCGCTGTATGTGAGTGCCTTCTCATGCAGTATAAAAGATTGTGTATGAGGAGGCATACACAGACAGGGTATGCTTGAAATCTCGAGGTTTCCTTGGTGACAGGAGACCTCTTGAGCTGTGCTCTCGAGGTCTACTGTCACCAAGGAAACCTCTCGATGCAAGCATACTCTTGTTGTGTATACCTGCTCATACACAATCCTCTGTGTTTTTAATTACTTTCATTTAATGGACAATATTCTACACTGTTCTGTTCATGGAACCAGTAATTTGGAGTTTTTACTATGTCACAGTTTGTATACAGAATGTTAGGCACGAACTGTTCACTTATCAGAATCTTGCTCAGAGTTCTGTACACAAACCATGACATAGATAAAACTCCAGGTGACTGTTTCCATAAAAAGAACTGTAACAGAATACTACCCATAAAAACAAAACAATGCAATATTCAGTTTTTCACATTACATTTTATTCAGATACAATTAAATACAGCCCTTTAGGGGTGTGACTATAGATTTTGAAAACAGGAACATTATAAAGAGCTGCCAAGTAAGCATTAAGCCACAAGAAAGGAGGCTTCTACAAGGGAATTAATGCATGGGAAGTGAATGAAGGCAGAAGGCTGAGTGCTCAACTACCCAACCATGCATTAATTCTCTAGTAGAAGCCTCCTTTCTCATGGCTTAATGCTCTTGTAACATGGCAAGCATGGGAAGAAAATTATGTTTAGGAAAAGCAGTTTTTTTCAGAAACAGTGGTTATTTGCTGTATGGTTCATGTATTATACAGCAATAACAGATACAAAACGTTTTAACAAGAACCATATTGGTATCCTGTGAACACAGAGACCATCATTGAGCGACTGCAAAAAGGGCAACTCAGTCATGGTGCCTGTGTTCTGGGCTACCTGGCAGGGTAGGTGACTATGGCAACAGGATGTGTATACATATATAGACGTGAGCGGGGGGATCACGCCACGCGACGGGTGGAAGGAGAGGGGGTATGCGGGGTGTAGTGTGGCAGTCGGCTGCTGAGCTGGCCATGTAGGGTGGAGTGGCAGGCTGGGGTTAGGAGGATGCCAGGTTCAGTTCTGGGGCACGATCACTTTTTGTGTCAGGGCCATTTTTTTATTAAATTTTATAGTCCCCTGGAGTTGAGAATCTTTAAGTGAGCACAGACCCCCACATAACATGGAAAACCATTGTTGGTTTTGTGGTTGCTGCAAATGTACATTGCCACTATTTATTTTCGGCAATGTACACTAGACCAAATGGCGATCGCTGTTATGACAAGGAACTGCCATATTTATTAATATGGTGGTTTGCATATTTTGAATTGTAGAACAAGGTGTTGTAGCTTAACACAACAGTTACAATAATCACACAGTATATTTCTAATCATGAAATATTCCAGTAAAGCTTTTATTTTGCACTCAGAAAGTCTGTTGTTTCTTTAGTTGCTATGCATTATGGGATAGCTAATTCTGAATAAGCATAATGATTTGCTTGTTTTATGATGAAATTCAAACAACAGCAACAAAATCTTTAGAAACTTATACAGCTGTTGTTTAACTTTTGATTGCTTTGCTAGATTATAATATTTTGGAACTACTTTGCTAGCTTTGGAATCGGCAAGACATTTGCAATACACATTTAAATTCAGCTCGCTGTGGCGAATGCTGGACGACTCTCCTGTATTTCATCTTTTTTAGTTGGCGAGCAGTAGTTAAACTTCACAGGGCCGTTTATTGTGAACTTTATTTATTTATTTAGATCTAGGTTTACAATTACCTTTGAGCCAAGGCTCTTTTACAAAGGTTCCACGTCAGGAGAGTACATACATTTTAAACATGGGCATACAACATTAAAGAGAGCATACAACCATATTCATCAATTCAGGTACAGCATCACAGTAAACAGGATACATGAATAACACATACAAGGAATCATTTCAGAAACCTAGAAGAAATCAGGGAGGAAGGGTGAGAGGATAGTGGGGTGGCAGCTGAAATAGAGACTAGAG